>JAPCWY010000007.1:30298750-31765000 GCA_028455895.1 Rhodomyrtus tomentosa
GCTGAACAAGGTAGCATTTCTTGGTCATGTGGTGTTTGGTGAAGGAATCGCAATGGATCTTACGAAGATTGAGGCTGTAACAAATTGGCCTAGACCTAGTACGGTTACTGAAGTCAGAAGTTTCCTAGAATTGGCAGGGTACTATAGGTGTTTTATGGAGAAATTCTCATCCATAGCCATCCCATTGACGCGGTTAACGAAGAAAGAAATGAAGTTTGAATGGACTGACAAATATGAGAGGAGTTTCCAAGAACTCGAACATAGATTGACAACCGCGCCAATACTGACAATTCCATCATGACTGGGAGGTTACGAGATTTACAGCAATGCTTCGCTGAAAGGATTGGACTGTGTGTTGATACAGCACAGAAGAGTAGTAACCTACGCATCCAGATAGTTGAGGCCACATGAGATGAACTATCTAACTCATGACCTGGAGTTAGCGGCGATTATATTCTCTTTGAAAATTTGGAGACATTACCTATGTGGCGAGAAGTTTCAGATCTATACTGACCACCAAAATTTAAAGTATTTGTTTTCTCAGAAAGAGCTGAACATGAGGCAGCGTAGGTGGATGGAGCTGCTCAAGGACTATGACTGTGATATACTATATCACCTTGGGAAAGTAAATCGAGTAGCAAATGCGCTGAGTGGGAAGTCAAGCATCGCATGTTTGCTAGTGAAAAGTTGGTCGACGATTGAAGATTTAAGAGATTCTGAGTTCAGACTAGAGGTTAGCCAGTTGTCCAGCTTAATGGCTACATTGAGGGTGGAGCCTAAGGTCCAAGAAAGAATAAAGACCTTGTAACCTACAGACCCAGAGATTCAAAAGATCCTTGAGATGGATGCGACAAAACGAAAACCTAAGCTTCAGGTGTCTTAGGAAGGAATTCTGAAGTTTCGAGGACGATTATGCGCGCCAAAAGATGAAGGACTCAGGGAAAGGATTTTATCAGAGGCTCATAGGAGCAATTATAGCATCCACCCTGGAAGTACGAAAATGTATCAGAACCTGCGGCAACACTACTGGTGGAACGGGATGAAAGTAGACGTAGCAAGGCATGTAGCTAAATGTTTGACGTGCCAGCAAGTAAAAGCGCAACACTGTAAGCTTGGAGGACTATTACAGCCGTTGGAAATTTCGGAGTGAAAGTGGGAGCATGTGACTATGGATTTTGTGATGGGACTCCCAAGGAGCCAGCGAGTCACGACTCTATATGGGTAGTCGTGGACAAATTTACCAAGTCCGCACATTTCATCCGGGTGCGAAAGTACTTCGCTATGGATAGGTATGCAAAGCTGTACTGAGGCAGATATAGAGATTGCACGGAGTGCCAGTGACGATCACTTCGAATAGAGATCCTAAGTTCACGGTAAACTTTTGGAAAAGTCTGCAAGAAGTCATGGGAACTCGATTGCAGTTTAGTACAGCCTACCATCCACAGACGGAGGGACAGTCGGAAAGGACGATATAGACGCTTGAGGATATGTTGCGAGCATGCGTCATTGATTTTAAAGGTGGATGGGAAGATCAGCTACATCTGGTAGAGTTTGCTTATAATAACAGCTACCAACAGAGCATCCAGATGGCACCATTCGAAGCACTTTATGGAGGAGCCTGCAGAACCCCAATTTGCTAGGACAAGGTTGGAGAAAGAAGTATCACATGCCCAGAATTGGTAGAGCAATCGGTGGAAGTAGTGAAAATAATTTGGGATAGACTGAAGACGGCACAAAGTTGTAAGAAGAGCTACGTAGATAAGCGGCGCAAGCCCTTGGAATTTCAAGTGGGTGATTACGTCTTCCTCAAGGTGTCACCAATGAGAGGACTATCGCGATTCGGAAAAAAGGGTAAGCTAAGCTTAAGGTATGTAGGCCTATTTGAGATACTAGAGCGGATTGGAGCCTTAGCCTACAGGCTTGCCTTGCCGCCTAATCTATCCTAGGTGCATAATGTGTTCCATGTGTTGATGCTACGAAAGTATGAACCAAATTCGACACATGTGCTGGACTACGAAGCCATAGAAGTGGACGATCTAGTGTCTTACGTAGAAAAGTCGATAAGGATCGAAGATCGGAAGGAGCAAATCCTCAGGAATAAGAAGATTCCATTGGTCAAAGTAGTGTGGGAGCACCATGGAACTAAAGGTGCCACATGGGAGAATAAAGAGACGATGAGGCGACGACACCCCCATTTATTTGAGTAATTAAGTGTAATGTAAATTTCAAGGATGAAATTTTTGTAAGGAGGGAAAAGTTGTGACATTCTGATTTCCAGTCAATTTCAGACTCATTAATGAGAAATAAATTTAGAGATGTATTTCAGTCATATCTCCCTCGAATCTGATCAATTCAAGTAGACTGACCAAAAAGGAAAGGCTAACGCGAGACATGGTACGTGGACTTAGGGAATTTGAATAGGAAATGACTCTTTGACCATAAGGATTGTCGAGGGGATATTTAGAGCCACAAAAGGCTGATCCAAGAACGATTAGAGAATGCCTTGCGAGTGTCATACGATTGGAGCACGGGTGATGCCGCTTAATCAACGTATGATTTGCAAAATTTTCCTAAATCGGACATTGAAGATCGTGACCAAAAGGACTGATGATAAACTCTCACAATTGCATGACAACTAAAGCCGCCACGAATTGACGAGCCCTAAAAGTGATGAGAATCACAAGGTCGATACGCGTAAAGTCCGCAAAAGCCGCTTGTCGGTTCGGGATAGGCTGGAACCACGTCTGATAGAAGAAATCATAAAAAACGAGTCTTGAAAGATTAGAAATGGAGAATCAAGAATTCCAATGTTATTCGGATTGACCGTCGCCCTATCGAAGAATTTTGGAGCGAGAAAAACGACGTTCTGAATGTCGGGGGTAAAATTACCTTTTTGCCTCTCAAGCTTAAAGCCTTGCCCATGCATTTGAAGAAGGAAAATTTGGTCATTAAACCCACCCCAAGACCACCGAAAATTTGAAGGATTATTGGCCATTGGATTGAATTGGAATGACAAGTGGACAAGTGTCACAAGATCAAATATTGGGTGGTCATGTCCAACTTTAATCAACTACCATTCAAAGAATTGACTTGAGCCTTGGATATATAGCATTTTCTCTCTCTCCTCAACCTCATTTGATTGGCCATAAGCCCCTCACTCATCGAAACCACCATCATCTTCTTCCTCTTCATTCTGCCGATCGCCGACCAGAGCTGCCGTCGCCGTTCGGTGCTGTCGACGACCTCTTCTCCACCTGGACTCCGATCGGCCATACCAACCTAGATCTACGTCTTGCCGACCTCCTCGAAGTGGAAGCATGGCGTTTGAACTACCGAGGAGCACCGGCCAAGAGTTTTCCCGAGAGCCAATAGAATCTGATCCAACTTGAGGTAGGTCCCATTTCTAACCCCTTCGGAGGCCGAAATGCTGGATTTTTTGGGTCAAATTTTGTGGAGATCTAGTAGACATGTATATGAATCTATGGTAAAAATTTGAGAGTGATTTGATGAAGTTTTGAATTCGAATCGGTCTTGTGAACTTGGAATAGAAATCTGCCGGATTCTGACCTTAGACAATCCAGTGACAATCAACCTCAAACTCACGGTGAGCCTCATAAACCCTTAGATAGATATGTTAAGAGGTATGATGATGATTAAATGATGGATTTAGAGTTGGATTAGGGCTGATTGTGCTCGGTTTGCACAGAACCGAGAAGAACCGGTTCGGTTCTATGCAAGGCCGAGGCTGTTGGGCTGATGATGGTTGGATTATGAGTCCCAAATTGATGATTAAGACATGCTAGGATGATGAGGATTAGGTTATGGGGGATTGTGATTCATGGATTGAGGATTTGGACATGGAAATTGATGGATTGATTGGATTTTATTAGGTTGCGTGGTAAATTCGGTCGTGGACCATAGGGAGCCGAACCTTTGAGGACCAAGAAGAGAATTTGTGTGGTATCAAACGCAAGGTAAGGAAATCCTAAACTTAGGATAGGAAGATTGGACTCAATTGGGTGAGTCAAGGTTTAGTTTGATCGATTTATGAGAATTTCTAAAAGATGACTCTTGATATACCCTAAGTGGTTATAAGAGGGTTATGTGTGTTATCGTTTGGGTTTAAATCATCCGCCATGTGTGTGTCACTTGATTGCCTTGCATGCCATGAGTCTTTGAATTGTACCTAAATTATACATGTCGTCATGTATGGAAAATGAATTGAAAATCATGGCATGAGCATGACATGGCGAGGCCCTGAAGCTTATGAGACGCTGGCGAGAGGTGGATACTCTGATGCGATGTAATCGCAGGGTGGAGTGTATGTTGTGTGGCGCCCTAATGCAATCTATTTGCGGGGTTGAGATGGCCACGATCTTGATACGAATTATTCGTGAGACGGAGGTATGAGGTGATGATATGGGCTTGGAAATTCATTGAAACCTGATGTGTTTATGCGAGTTGCCTATGACAGTCTGATGCGTTTACGCGGATCGAACCTGATGCGATCTAATCGCGAGCTGGAGAATGCGGCAGGCAGGAAGAGGTGATTGTGATGAAATGGCTGGATGAGATATGCATAATCATTTGAGTGTGACATGGTGTCATAGTTGCATACCCATCATCTATGTGTCACTGTTCTTATTTGTGTGTACCTGTATGATTATGGGTTCGAAGTTTTGGAATATATGACTGCCTGAGCGGACGATCCGCCTAGCTTAGGGTTAGGACTCTTTTACTGAGATGTGTATGTCACCCCTTTGGGGACCCACATTTTTATAGATCCTAGGCCTTAGCTACGTAGCCTATTCGTTTTGGGGATCCCAAGGAAATGACGGCATATTTTGACGAGTTCCCAAATAGGCAGGGGAACATTTATGTGAGAAAATATACGGTTGTATGGGTCGACGAGGGTAGCCCGGACAAGAAGCCTCATAGGCTCGAGACATGGTTCAAGATGGTCGGAGACGAGTCGATTGGGCTACTGAAGCCTCACGAGATACCCTAGGGAGTTATACCCGATTGGTGCCAGACTGTTAGGGAGCAGGAGTTACCAGAGGGGTCTGTAGTTGGTTCTAGGAACGGGCTGGAGAAGACCTCGATGCTGGACTTTACTATGGAGGAGGACGGGGTCATTATCCAGGAGGCGACCGAGGAGGATCTTGCGGAGCCGTCCCATGAGCAGACCATGGAGTACACCGTTGAGGTTCCATCGGAGACCTTCTCCGAGTATGAGCCGACGAAGGATGCCCAGGACACTGAGGATTCTAGCAGTTCATCTTAGGTGCTCTAGTTTATTATCTTGATCTTTTGATGGCGACCCTCGATCATTGCTATTTTGGATACCGATGATGGTCATACCTTTCGATGTGCTTACCCTGTCGCCCTTGCCTAGCACATTGTAGTAGTCAGAGTTTGTATGAACAGTTAGTTATAATGTATGACAGTTATTATGCTATCCAGGTCCCACTTAACTTATATTTTGTATGGGGATTTATTTGAGCACCGCTTCTGCATGCTAAATGTATATATATTATCTCTCGACTGTTTGTGGATCTTGGAACCATGAGAGATGTGTTGTTTGCTTGCAGGGATGTTCGCGTGCTCGACATGTTCGGGGCGTGACAACACACGACTCACACTTCCATTATCTCAGTCGATCATGAATAATCAATGCGATAGACTCTCAAATTCATCAATATATCATCCAAATGCATCCAGTAGTGTCCTAACTTCCTAGCAAAAGTTTAGGAGTCACTTACTTTTCGATTTAATCCGTAAAATTCCCTCAAGACTCCTCCAAAGATTTGGTTCCCTTGATCCCAAAACAGGGCAGCCATGCGACCTAGTCCAAAGTTCGTCAAAAGATTAATTTTTCTGGTCCAATTACCAATTCACGGAGCATACACCTCATTAACATCTCAATTAACATTCAAGTATGTCTTAACGATGAATTTAAAGCATGGCGACACCTCCCACAGCCCTCAAAGGGCTTGGTTCATCCAAATCGAAACAAGGCAGAATTCGGTTTTGCCCTCTACCTCCTTAATCAGTCCATAATTCAACTCCAAACCTTGATTTACCACAAAATCAACTTGCTAACATGTCCTATTACACCTATAGGAGTCTTACCAAACGTTTTGGAGCAAGTAGAAGCCTCGAAGTAACGTAAACGGCCTTGGTTCTACTCGGTCCATCGGCGGCAAATTTTGCTTCCTAGAAACCCGCACAAATCAACATGGAAACCCTTCTAAACCCAATCAAACTCATAATTTTGGCTCAGTCAACATAAGTACCATGAGTTAAGAAGTCTTCACCAAAAATTTGAAGCAATTTGAAGTCTTGAAGTCGTCAAACGAAGACATTCCCCCAACTCGGTCAGAATCTGTCTCGTCTAGACCTTTATCCACTCAAATCGAACAACATGAAGATCTACCGAGTCAAATTAGCTTATAATGTTTATGGAAAGATAAGACAATGAGATTTCATTTGGCAATAATTTTACCTCAATCTGGTATCGAACGAAGAAGATATGGCCGGAATAGTGGAACGGTCGGTACTGGTCGGCTGGGAGCTCTCGGATTCAAAACTAATTAGCCTGACTTTTGCTCCTTCAAATGGTTCTATGGGACAAACGGCTAGGTGGATTTGAACCCATAATACTTTGTTGGAATGGTAAGACGATAAACTTTCTAATGGTAGGTGGCACGCCTTAATCCGATGACGGACGAAGAAGTTATGGCCAAAATAGTGGACATGGTCGGAACTGAACGGGTAAGCCGAGCGAGAGAGAGAGAGAGTTTTGAGAGAAAATGGCAAGAGAAAGAGATGGTCGGCCAAAATGAGAGAGGAGAGAGAGAAAATGATCTTCTTCTACATTCCAAATGGTCAATATGAAGAATGGTAGGTTAAAAGTTGTTTAATAAATGTCTATCCACCATCCATTGACACTTGTCCATATGTCAATCAAGTCTTCATCCAAGGGCTGTTATTTTTCTTAATTTTCGGCATCCATGGGATATTGCAAGTGACCAAAATGCCCTCATTCCATTTGTTAAGGCAAGGCTAAGGCTTGAGGGGCAAAGTGGTAATTTTACCATTGACGTCCGGAACGTCGTTTTCCTGATTCCAATCTTCTTTGATGAAGCGACGTCCGATCCAATTATAACGTTGGAATCTTTATTTTCCATTTTTCAATTTTTGAGATTTCATTTCATATCTCAAGCCTCGAGGGGTCGGAAATTTGAAATGTCACATAGTTCGCGTCATTATGCCTCAGACCATTATAAACATAAACCCGCGTCAAACGCCTCAGGTTTTCCATGTCATTCAAGGCCTATGTCGACACATATATAATCTCATCCCGCATCTCAATGCCTCATGATATAAGCCAATACAACCCCGCGTCTCAACGCGGCAGGGTACCAAAAGTTCTTCAGCATGCTAGACTCCCATTCCCTTCAAGACTTCATGATCGAGTACAAGATTATTCATCGAGTTAAAGACCTATAGCATGCAATTCAATACAATTTATCACCCATAAGATGGCATTCGACACAAAGTATAAGTATCAAGCTAGCATATACGCATTCACCAAGCCACCATGATCGACATTAAACAATCACATCATAAACCCATGAGAACTCATCTAATTCGAATCAACTCATCCAGTAGAGATCTATCCTCCTAATCAAGATTTAGGGACTCCGTACCTCAAGTTTAAATCAGCAAAATTTCCTCCCAAGGCACTCCAAGAGTTCGGTTTTAGGAGTTCAAAAATAGGGCAGCCGCGCAACCTAGGGGAAACCATTCAATTCATCAATTTTCTCATCCAATTCTTCAAACCACGGAGCATACGCCTCAATGAAATTTCAATATACATCCTACTGCATCTCAATGATGAAATTAGGACATGGCGACACTCCGAACAGTACATAAACCGAAACATGGCAAATTTTCGGTTCTGCCCTAGTCTCCTACAAACAGCCCTCAATCCAACATTAAACCTTAATTCAACACATAATCCTATTGCTAACATATAGTTCTATGTCTAATAGAGTATCACCGAAGGTTCTAGGGCGAGTCAACGTCCGGAAGTCCAAGCACAGTCCCGGTTCCTCCAAGCCTACCGCCGGTCAGATTCTGCTCCACGGAAACAATGCCATGTCAACATCAAAACTCCATTGAAACTTAATCAACTCGCTACCTCAGCTCAGTATATCTAAGTACTATAAGTCTACGAGGTCTCGCTGAAAATTTGAAGCAAACGAAGTCCTATGGAGGACTAACGAAGACTTACTCCTAGCTGCATTCGATTTTGTCCAGTTTTAGAAAAGTGGCTGGTCGGAGCTCCACTAGTGTCCAACGACCGAGCTACCACCTGGATGTTGTCGAGAAGAGGATGAGGCTTCGGCTAATGTCGGTGCGAGGTTGGCGGGTCGCCGGGAGTGGCGGTCGTGGACTGTGAAGGGGGAGGCAGCGGCTGGTCGTCGGGGCTCTCGGCGAAGAAGACAGGAAGTAGATGAAAATAAGAAGAGGAAGAGAAGAGGAGGGTTCGGCTGAAGGAGGGAAAGGAAATGGCTTTCCACAAAAACGATTTGGTCAAACCCCAAGAATGGTATGTTAAAAGGTTTGCATTAAATGCCAAGAGCTCTCATGAGGACGCTTCTCTTCATATCAATAATTTTGATCATCCAATGGCCAATATACTCCCTCATTTTTGTCAGCTTTGGGGGAGTGAACAATGACCAAAATGTTTTCTTTAATTATTAAGACAAAGCCAAACCTTGAGGGGCAAAATGATAATTTTGCTCTTGTCGTCCGAGACGTCGTTTTTCTAATTCAGATTTCCTTCGATGAGGCGACGTCCAATTTGATTAAAATGTTGGAATTCTTTGTCTTCCACTTTCCAATTTTGAGACTTGTCCTTAGGTCATTTCTCTTTCAGATGTAATTTCAGATTATCCCGAACTAACGGGCGATTTTTGCAGACGTTACGCACATTGACTCTGTGATTCTCATCACACTTACGGCTCATCAGTTCATGGCGACTTTGGTTGTCATGTAATTGCGAGGATTTATTACTAGCTCCGACGGTCACGATCGTCATCGTTCCATTTAGGAAAATTTTGTAAATTATAAATTAGTTAAGCGGCATCACCAGCGCTCCAATCGTATAACACTAGCAATGAATTTCTTAATCGTTATTAGATCGGCCTTTAATGGTTCTAAATACTACCTTGGCAATCTTTATGGTCAAAGTGTCATTTCCTGTTTGAGTTCCCTAGGTCCGCGTACCTTGTCTCGCGTTAGCCTTTCCCTTTTGGGCAGTTAACTCGAGATTGATCATATCCGAGTGAGATAAGGTTGAAATACATCGATAATATGCTTTCATTGATAAGTCTCGAAATAATAGGATAACCAGAATGTCACAACATCACATGATTTTCATCAATGATGTCATCATCTTAATATCCCACATTGGTTGTAAGTCGATAAGGGTTCCCTCTTCTTCTCTATATAAGATGAACCAACTTAGGCTAAATGAAATATCCCACATTGCCTAGGAATAAGGCTATATCCCTCATGTCTTCCTAATATATATATATATATATATATATATATATCTGTCTCCCACTTGCTTCGGTCTTGCTTGTGCTGTGACCCGTTCTAACCATTGAACTTTTGCAGTTCTTGTTCATCATAAAATCTGTCACGCCCTGAACCCGTCAGGCATGCAAAATCCCACCAGGGCCGTCTTGTCTCGGTGGTACCCAAGATCCGTCGGTCAATAATTTATAACTTTTAAATGATACTAACATACGGAAGCGATGAAACTTCTCCATGCAATTCATACTTAAAATGACTCAGGACATAGGGTACGTCTTGTTATAAATACCGACTACAGGTTCAGAGGGTACAACTCTAACTTCGAGGTAACATGAAATCTCTAAAGTCACAAAAGTATAAATCCATTTCATATAATTACTTCTTCAAAAATCGATCACTAAGAGGCTCAGATTTCCATCGCCTGGGGGACCTGAAAAAGTTACTCCCACGACGGGGTGAGATATAAATATCAGTAAGTTCGCTCTAAACCTAGACCAGGCCATTAGTCCTCCCAGATTATGCAATACAATGATTGACAAGATTCATTGACAAAACAACACATGACAATGAAGCATCAAGGCACCTCGAAATGTCTGGCAAAACACAATCACGATTCAAGGATAATAATATTATCACAACTAAACTTCATACCAGCGAAACCTTAAGATCATCAGCAAAGGTGTATTCTTAATTTCATCACCACTTTCAATTCCAATGGCTAAGCCCGTGTCAATAAGCATCATGCTAATCACAAATTTAATCCCAATGGCCAAGCCCGCGTTAATACGCCTCAGGTTAATCGAGGTCTCGATTGGCAACCTGCGTTTTGACGCATTAGGTTCCAAAAGCCATTTCGATACTTGTGTCGACACGTGTCAAAACTATCCCGCGTTCTGACGCATTAGGATATCAATTGTATTTCCAATAGCTATGCCCGTGTTAATACGCTTCAGGCTCGGCCCGCGTCATTACGCTTCAGACCATCAAATTGACAAATCCGCGTTAAACGCATCAGGTTTTCAATTCTCTTTTCAATAGCTATGCCAGCATCAATACGCCTAAGACTCGGTCCGCGTCATTATGCTTTAGACCATCAAATTGACAAACCCGCATTAAATGCATCAAGTTTTCAATATCATTCCCGGCCTGTGTCGACAAAAAAAGAATTTCGTCCCACATCTCAACGCATCAGGACAATAGCCACCACAACCCCGCATCTCAATGCATTAGGATACTAGCCATCACATCCTCGCGTCTCAACTCATCAGAGTACCACAAGCCCTTAGGCTCACAAATCAAACTTCTCTCTTAAGGAACTTCATAATCGAGTACAATTTTTATCAGCCAAGTAATGAATCATTGTCATGCGAGACGTTTAGGCCATATGTCACATAGCCATACCAACATCCATGTCAATCGAATGCACACAACAACAATTTAGCCTTGAGAGTTATAATTTCTCATTATCAGGAGTACACATGACTCGCACCTCCATTATCTATGTCAATCATGAACAATCAATGCAATAGACTCCCAAATTCATCAATATATCATCCAAATGCATCCAGTAGTGTCCTAACTTCCTAGCAAAGGTTTAGGAGTCATTTACTTTTCAATTTAATCCGTAAAATTCCCTCCAAGACTCCTCCAAAGATTCGGTTCCCTCGATCCCAAAATTGGACAACCGTGTGACCTAGTCCAAAGTTCATCAAACGATCAATTTTTCTATTCCAATCACCAATTCACGGAGCACACACCTCATTAACATCTCAATTAACATTATTGTATGTCTTAATGACAAATTTAAAGCATGGCGACAAACTTCTACAGCCCTCAAAAGGCTCGGTTCATCCAAACCGAAACAGGGCAGAATTCGGTTCTGCTCTCTACCTCTTTAATCAGTCTATAATTCAACTCCAAACCTTGATTTACCACAAAATCAAATTGCTAACATGTTGTATTACGTCTATAGGGGGTCTCACCGAGAGTTTTGGAGTAAGCCGACGCCGGAAAGAACTGCGAACAACCTTGTTTCTCCTATGTCCACCGGCAGTCAAAAATTGGTTTGGAAAGTCACCACAAGATGGCCATGGTTACACCTCTAAACTCAACCAAACTCACAATTTCAACTCAGTCAACACAAGTACTATGAGTTAAGAAGTCCTCACCGAAAATTTGAAACAATTTGAAATCTTGAAGTGGCCAAACGAAGACCTTCTTCCAACTTGGTCAGAATCTGCCCCGTCTGGACCTTTATCCACTCCAATTGAGCTACGAGAAGATCTACTGGGTCAAATTGAGCTTATAGTATGTATTTGAAAATACAAGACAATAAGCTTTCATTTGGCGGTAGTTTTACCTCGATCTGGTTTCGGATGAAGGAGATATGGCCAGAACAGTGGGATGGGTCGGGTCTAGTCGGGCAGCAACAGCTCGGTGGAAGAGGAAAAGAAAGGGAAAAATGAGAGGAAGAGAGGGGAAATGTGGTCCACGAAAATGAGAAAGAAGAAGAATAAGGGATTAAGCTTGATCTCACTTGGTCAACTTCTTTGAATGGTAGGTTAAACGCTTGTATTAAATGCTAACCAATCACATAATACCACTTGTCTCCATCTCCACTATGCCACTTGTCTTCATCTAAACAATGTCTTGGCTCACATTGACTTTCATTGACCAATATTCCCTCACATTTTCGGCAGCCATGGTGTCTTGGAAATGACCAAATTGCCCTTCTTCATTTGCTAAGACAAGGTCAATCATTGAGGGGCAAAATGGTAATTTTGCTATCGCTGCCTCAAACGTTATTTTTTCAATTTAATTTACCTTTGATGAGACGACGTCTAATTTGATTAGAACATTGGAATCTTTATTTTTCATTTTTCAATTTTGAGATTCCATTTCATATCTCAAGCGTCGAGGGGACAGAAATTCGAAATGTCACAACTCTTCCCTCCTTGAAGAAATTTCGTCCTCGAAATTTGCAACCTTCTAACCATCCAGTCCTTTGGGGTATCGGCGTCTCATCATATCCTCATTCTTCCAGATAATTCCTTTCATGACTTGACGAACTTACTTGTCCTTTCTGACCAAAGCATCTTTCCCTAGGACCTGTCTCCTTAAATCCTCAATATGTATTTGCTTCTCTCCATTCTCTTTCGATATTCATAACGTTTGTCAGTAGTTTATCCTCAAGCATTCACCTCATCTTTTCCATTTGTCCATCACCATTATTACTAAGCCCTCGCCAAAATGCACTCTTTAATGTCCATACCATTCGACCTATCAATACCTTCAAGGGCATGTCTTTTTCTTATTGGCACGTTTAATACTTAACCTCATGTTCGACTAACCAAATTTCCAGTCCATTCCATCGACAATATTGATGCAAGCCTGGTACACCTTTGTGCTATCATAAGGGACACCATAATTCTCCCTTTGAATTTCTGATGAAGTCATTTCTTTAAGTTTCTCTTCAATATTGGACTCATTCTCTCGTCCATGGGACTTTAAGGTTTCTACCCTCAATTTTGAGTTTTCTTTCCTAGGTATTCGGAAATCTGGATTTCCTCCCTGGACTATCCATTTCCATAACCCCTTAAATGTCAGGGTCTGTTCATCGCAGCATCTCATTTCCTTTCTAACTTCAAGCTTGATGCTTCAGGTAGTTATCAAACTAGTCAATTGACAACCTATCCATTATCCGCCAAATGCACGATGCTCAATTTTCATTTATATGCATCCGCTACTTAAATCATCCTTTTCTAGGCGATATAGGATATTTCATCCTTAGTCTTAAGCAATCTCCTTCACACACTTGTTCCTCAAGTTCTTATGATTTGTGTAAACTTGAAACCTCTCCAAGCGAGTCGTGCTTTCCAACTTCATCGCAAGAACATTTGCAAGCCAACTCTAACCATGCATGTCGCGCTCCGTGCTCCGGGCACGAGCGCGTGGTCCCCTGTAAGTATAAACTCTCTCGAGGTCTCAAGATTCACATAGGTTGAGAGATGAACCGTATCGATAGCAAGCGGAAGCGATAATATACAAACTCCTCCGTACAATAATAAAAAGGGATCTGAGTAACGAGAATACCAATAGATACATAAACTCCATCCATATTCGTACAAGAGCACGGGCAAGCTAAACATGCTGGTTAGCAGGGTGACAGGGCCAATACAACAAAAAAAAGGATCATCACATCTCCCAAAAAGAAAAAAAAGCATTGAGGTCATCATCAAAACATCAGACTTGAAGGATAGAGACTCCTAGGTCAAGCTACTGGAATCGTCAGTCTCCTCAGCGTCCTTAGATGGCTCGTACTCCG
Source organism: Rhodomyrtus tomentosa (assembly GCA_028455895.1). Classification (NCBI taxonomy): domain Eukaryota; kingdom Viridiplantae; phylum Streptophyta; class Magnoliopsida; order Myrtales; family Myrtaceae; genus Rhodomyrtus; species Rhodomyrtus tomentosa. The sequence continues at coordinate 30,312,684 of JAPCWY010000007.1, forward strand.
AGAGAGTCTCAGAACAAACCTCCACGGTGTCCTCGAGTGTCTCGTCAGCTGACGGCTCCACCTGGTCGTCCTCGGTAACCTCAATCTCGATGACCTCATCAGTGTCCTCCAAGGTCGAGGTTCTCTCAGGAACATTCCTCGAGCCAGCTACTGACCCCTCGGCTTCTACTGAATCCCGAGCGGGATGACACCAGTTAGGGATTACCCCGCGGGATACCTTGGTGGGCTTCAATGGCCCCGTGGAAACATCCCCTAACTTTCTAAATCAAGCCTCGTACCTATGAGGCTTTCAACTGCTTCCACCCTCGGCGACCCAAATCACGGTACATTTCCTAACATACACAGTTCCTCGTCCGTCCGAGAACTCCTCAAAATATACTGACATCTCCTTCGGGTCACCAAACCTGATTGGCCACATTCTCAAGGCCCAGGATCTAAGAAATAGGGTCCCACAACGGGGTGAGATTTACATCTCAATAAGGTAGGTCCTAACCCTAGGTTAGGCTGACCGTACACTCAGACAAATGCAATCACAAATAAATTTGTAGAAGTAATTACATGAGGCATTTAACTGTCAGTAAACAACATACGAATGTCAAACATGCAATCATGGCATCATATTACATCATTAGGATCAAGCACACATTGCCTTGCCAAATCATACTTTCCACCCTTCCTATCCGCCTCACTTTCATGCACGCGTTTAGAACGCCTCAAGCTCGGTCCGCGTAAATACACCTCAGACCATCTCATTGACAAACCCGTGTAAACGCATCAGGTTTTCAATTTCACTCCAGGCCTGTGTCGACACATCTCAAACTCCGTCCCGCGTTTCAACGCATCAGGACCATGGTCATCTCAACCCTACGTCTTGTACGCCTCAATGTGCCATTCAATTCAAACCCCGCGTCTCAGTGCTTCAGGGTAACCATCCATACAACCCCGCGCCTCGTACGCCTCAGGGTGTCACACATTTCTCAGACATGCCATATGTTCATTTTAATTCATAACACATAATCAAGTGCAAACTCATGCACGAACAACATACCTATGGCATGCGAGACAATCAAATTCATCAGTCAAATATGACAATCAATTCGTGACACAAGCATTGTTAAGCATGCAAGCCATCTACATCTCTCAAGGACGCACAAAGGGCAATCTCACCATAAACTTCTAGGAATCAATCCAATTCACACTAAATTCACCCAATGGAATCCAATCTTCCTAGCCAAGGTTTAGAAACTCCGTACCTCAAGCTCAATTCAACAAAAATTACTTCCCAAGCACCTCAAGGATTCGGCTCCAAGGTTTTCCAAAACAGGACAGCTGTATAACCTGAAAATTTGAAGCCAAGGCGACGCCGGGAAGTCCTTAAATGGCGCCGGTTCCTCCAAGTCCTCCTCCGGTCAGTTTTTATCCTTCAAATACAAGACCCATTTGGGGTCAAAATTTCATCAAATTCCTCCAAACTTTTTACCACAACTCAGCCTATACGTCTTCCAGATGTCCACAAAATTTGGCTGAAAGATTCAAAGGTTTCGGGACCCTACGGAGTCTAAACAATAGCTTACCTCCAGTTGCGACGGTTTTCGTCGACTTCCAGAATATTGGCCGGTCGGATCTCCTCAGTGGGTCAAATGGCTTGATTCCACTTGAAGGTTGTCGACGAGAGGATGAGGAAGGAGCTGGTGGTCGGCTCGGCAGCTGGAAATCACCGGAGACGGTGGTTGATGGCGGCGAACAGGTGGTCAGCGGCCTGTCGGCTAGAGCTCCTCGGCGAAGAAGAAGAGAAGAAGAAGAAGAAGAAGAAGAAAATCGACAGATAGAGGGGGGTTTCGGCCAAGAGAGAGAGAGGGTGAGGTATATACTTCAATGGCTTGGTCAACTTGGTTGAATGGTAGGTTAAAAGTGGTCCTATCAACATCAAGGCTTAATCCTTTGACGCTTGTCCATGTGTCAATCAATGCTTCATCCAATGGCTTTCAATTTATCAAATTTTCGGTAGCTATAATGGGGCTTCAATGACCAAAATGCCCTTGTCCAATTATAAATGCAAGGCTAAGGCTTGAGGGGCAAAATTGTAATTTTACCCTCGACGTCCGGAACGTCGTTTTTCTAATTCCAAAATTTCTTCGATAAGGCGACGACTAATCCAATTATAATGTTGGAATTTTTGATTCTCTGCTTTCAAATTTTGAGGCGCGCTTCTGAATCATTTCTCTGTCCAATGTGATTCCAGCCTATCCCGAACTGACGGGCGGCTTTTGTAGACGTTACGTGTATCGACCCTATGACTCATATCACAATTAGGACTCGTCAATTCATGGCAACTTTAGTTGTCATGTAATTGTGAGGGTCTATCACTAGTTCCGACGGTCTCGATCGTCACTGTTCGATTTATGAAAATTTTACAAATTATGCATTGGTTAAGCGGCATCACCTGCGCTCCAATAGTATAACGCTAGCAATGCATTCCTTGATCGTTCTTAGATTGGCCTTTTTATGGATCTAAATGTCCCTTCAACAATTCTTATGGTCAAAGTGTCATTTCCTATTCGAGTTCCCTAAGTTCACGTACCTTGTCTCGCGTTAGCCTTTCCCTTTTGGTTAGTCAACTCGAGATTGATCAGATCCGAGCGAGATACGACTGAAATACATCGTTAGATACTTTCTCGTTAATGAGTCTCGAAATGACAGGAAAATTAGAATGTCACAACGCATTAGACGTTCCAACTCGTATAGCTTTACTATCATGACGTATCGCATAGCCTACTTCAGTTTGCCTTGCTACGCCTCAAATTTCCTTTCTGCATCACGTCATTATGATTCACTTGACCCCTTTTTTAATTCCAAATAGGAACACTATTGTCGGCGTAGTCATCAACTTAACTTAAGTCCTCAAAAACTCTTTTCGTATTCATTCATCCATGGAATTGCTTTTGTGGAAAACCTCCCTCGATCCATCCATAACAATTCACGAATTCCAGGAAACTTCCAATTTTCGCAACTCACATCAATCTTAGTCGATTTATCACTTATTCCATTCCTTAAGGGCTCCATAGGGATTTCATTTCTCAGAAATTTCACTACTGAGGAATCTTACCTCATTAGTCCCACAACTTGTGCTTTTCACAATTAGCAACACATAACGAGCATCTCCTTAGAGTCCATAGGATACTCTCGAAATCTATTCGTGTTTCTCATGACTTCTTAAATGAGTCTATTCATCGTCTCTAAAGACGGTAACAATCAATCCTATTATTCCTTGGATACTCAGTCTGACTTTTATCCGTTTCTTTCTACCAGGTGTCGAATCTTCAAACTGTTATTCATACTTTTCACTTGAAAGCTCAAACCTTGGCCCTCTACTCTCATGAGTCCTCGCTTGAACTACACAATATTTTGTTCATTTTTATCACTCTTTTCTCAAGAAACATTAGTGTCTTGATTTCTTGGTTTCACAACCAGCTAATGCGACCTTATCTCAATTTCGTCCATTCAACTGAACCTCAACACCATATTGGAATTCAACGTTGTTCATAGGACAGCTTTTCGGATTTGACTTTCAAAAACCATTCAAGCTTGTGTCCTCCTCGTTTGTCCAGACATTTCATTTTAGCACCAAAGACAATTGGCATTTTTTTTCTTCCTTCCACACTAGGATCTCTTACCCTATGAAGGAAACCACACACTTCAGTGGCATTCTTTTATTTCAAATCTACCATGTCCTTCCTATTCCATAGGACGTCGATCTTAGAGTCTGCGCCAACGGTGGTGTTTTACTCCAGAACGTAGATGCCACCATACTTGGCATTCTTCTTCTCATAATTCAATCACCTCAAGTGACAATATCTGTTCATCCTTGATTTCCACCAATTCACGTATCGAATACTCGATTAGATTACCTCAATTTACTCTGCAATTACTCTCTAAGCGCTCTTTTCGCTTCCTCAATCATTCACTAAAATTACGAACAACCAGGGCTATCCAATCCATTCACTTTTCTTTTCATCAACGACTATCTCATGGTCCAATTGTCCTTTCAAAGTGACGTCCTATCCTTAGGGGCGATAGCACACAATACTACTTCTAGTAGTCTAGATTTATGCTCAATCAATCTCATAAAATCATCAATGTCAGACAACTGATAGATTTCTTTCCTCAACTTTTCCAACGACGGAAGGAACGACTCTTCAGTCTCTCATTACGAGACTGGCGACGAGGTAGTAACCATCTCTCGCAAGTACGTTTCATGTTCCAAAAGAACATCTCTTTGCTCGTAATTCATGAGCAGGAGTTCTCTTCTTTTACTGAGTTCCATTACCATTCCTCAAAATCAAGAAGAACAACTAGCCATAAGGCTTTCAAACTCCAATCCACTCAAAGATTTACTTATCTTATTCAAGGGTCCTTGACCACCTTTACTATATGCTTAAATGACCTCGAGAACTCTGTCTTACACTGGTTAATCGTCCTCTGATCCTTACAAAAGTATCAGGATTGAAACAACCTTTTTCTCAAGCAATCCAGGGAAAGCATTTCCATTAAATAATTCAATAAAGCTAGTCCAGGCAAATATCATGTCTTCAAGGAAACCATTCCTTTGATGACCTTTCACCAATTATCAACAGCCTCTTAAGGCTACAATTTGTTAGGGTCACTTTCTTTCCTTAGTGTACCCAAAACCTCTAAGATTTTCTTACCAAGATCCTCAATCTAGAGGGAGACAACTTCAAATCTCATCCCTCCTTCTAATTTGGTCAATCTCAACCTTATACATGGCTTCACAATCTTTTCAAAACTCTTGTGATTCTTCCCACGTATTCAATTTAGAAAGGATTAACTCAAAGTCACCTCTCTCGTGACTTCTATCATTTAACTCATTAGCACTAGCTTCAATCGTCTCAGCGACTTAGGTATAATGACAGCTCTTTCTCGAGTTTGTCTACCCATTCACTTTTCTCATTCCCGTTTAAAGTTCTCGCGGCCCCTTATCACACTTGGGTCTCACACGATTAACAATTCGAGCCATATTCTCTTATAATACTCATACTCCAATCGCTCATCTTTACTCAATTCTATGATCCATCTCAATTCTTGGATTTCTCATATCTTACATACTTGAGCCAATGCTTCTCTAGTGACCATTCTCTTGTCGTTCAACCTCATCAGGTTCTTATGACACTCGAACACTACAATTCCCTCTAGGAATTAAAGACTTAAGTCATCTACTCGAGTCTAGTAGTCTCAAGCTGCTCATCTCATCATCTATCACCATCAAACAACCATCTAGTGGTCCCTATGCAATTCTCAACTAATTGCCAATCATTTGAGGGTTCCAAATCATCCTTAAGCAGCAGTCACATATCAAACCAGCCTCAGCTAGGCAATTTCTCAATTAACAGTCAACTACTAAGCAAGCCTTAGCTCGGCAACTATCAAACAAGCACTCAAGGCATCAATTCAATGAGTTAATCACTCATACAGTAAGTTTAGAGGCATCTACCACTCTATCATAAATGTGACAGGCTATCTCATTCTCAACAGACATAAGTTCAATGGATATAAACCCCACAGGCCGTGTAACCTCTCAGTTATACCTTGGCCAAGCCAATCACATTATGCCAATAATAAAACATGCCTAACAGGCCATCACAAACATCACTTTTCTTTTTCAAAGGGCATCCACTGCCAAGCATGAAGCTTTTAACCATGCCACTCATATGCGTCATTACACATGCCATGCCACTTTCGATCATTCTTTTCGAGGATCAATCATGTGCCAAACATCTCTTAACCATAATTGGACTCAACCTGATAACTAGACTTTCCTTTTCAAGTTATGACTTGGGCCATTCCTACTTCTTGCCATCCTAGAAGCCTGCCAGGAGCCGCTCTTTGTCCGGACCTCTCTATCCCAGCGATCACTCCCCACTCTCATCAGTCTTGGCCGTTGCTAGTTGTCTCAAGTCATACATCTACGGAGAAAGCCCCGTTCCACATGTCTCATACCATGTTTCATTACAGTTATAGGTATCCTATCAACTTGTCTCATACCAAGCGACAATTTATTAAGTCCAATAGCGAAACGTTCATGCATGCGCCCTCATCAACTTTCGTTTCAAAGCCACAAGCACATGCATAACATGTTTGTTCTCACCACTTATCATACCACAATTGTCTCCACATCAAGCCTTATTCATAGAAAACCTCTAGTTCTACATTCGATCACAATTGGCCTTTAATCTAATATTCCTTGTATACACCTCACCTCATTTCATCCAAGGCTGATAATAGCAGTTGATAGCTAAACCATCAAGATATCACACAATTCAAGCCCGAATCCACCAATACGAGCTGTCTCTTTATAACTTATACTTCCCAAGTTGGGTCATTGACAAATCACAATCACAATCATATAACCCAATCAACCCTTCATTCATAAGCTATTCTCTAGCAACCTCAAATTCAGGCTTATGACTCCTCAATTTCTATTCACTTCCTTGTGAGTCTTATTCATAAAATCACTCAATATCATCCATTAAATCGGCACTCTGACCATTAGAATACTACGCAAGTTTAAGCCTATAGTCCTCAAGATTCAGCAATCCATGCTTATCCCTCAAGGTCTCACTACCTAATTGTCCTCAAGTTATCGCTCTTTATCACTCCAAGTCTTAATTACATTGGATTTAGTTGACCTTGCTCTGATACCAAATAAATGAGGATGTCACGCCCCAAACCTGTCAGGCACGCAAAATCCCACCAGGGCTGTCTTGTCTCGGTGGTACCCAAGATCCGTCGGCCAACAATTTATAACTTTTAAATGATACAAATATATGGAAGCGATGAAACTTCTCCATACAATTCAGACTTAAGATGACTCAAGACATAGGGTACGTCTTGTTATAAATACCGACTACAGGTTTAGAGGGTACAACTCTAACTTCGAGGTAACATGAAATCTCTAAATTCACAAAAGTATAAATCCATTTCATATAATTACTTCTTCAAAAATCTATCACTGGCAAACTCAGATTTCCATCTCTTGGGGGACTTCAAAAAGTTAATCCCACGATGGGGTGAGAAATAAATCTAAGCAAGTTCACCTTAAACCTAGACCAGGCCATTAGTCCTCCCAGATTATGCAATAAAACGATAGACAAGGATTCATTGATAAAACAACACATGACAATGAAGCATCAAGGCACCTCGATATGTTTGGCATAACGCAATCACGATTCAAGGACAATCATATTATCACAACTAAACTTCATACCAGCGCAACCTTAAGATCATCAGCAAAGGTGTTATCACGCCCCACACCCCGGGCACGAGCACGCGACTCCCTGCAAGCAAACCAAATATCTCTCGTGGTCCCAAGATCCACGCTTAAGTCGAGAGACGTATAATATACAAGCGCGAGGAAGCAATAATGAAATAACTCCTCCGTACAAAATATGAAGTGGGACCTAGATAGCGCAAACACTATCATACAAATACCCAACTGTTCATACAGATACGTAGCTACCAAATCCGCTAACACAAGGGGCGACGGGGTAAGTACACAAAAGAGTCAATTAATAAACATCCAACATTTCATCGGATCAGGGTCGCCATCAAAAGATCAAACTGACAAACTGGGGGCTCCTAAGACAAGTAGTTGGAGTCTTCGATCTCCTCTGCGTCCTTCGTGGGCTCGCACTCTGAGAAGGTCTTTGAATGAACATCGACGGTGTCCTCCATAATCTCCTCAGCAGATGGCTCCACGAGATCCTCCTCAGTCGTCTTGACCATAATAACCTCCTCTTCCGTGTTCTCTTTGGTCGCGGTCCTCTCCGGTCCATTCCTCGAACCGACAACGGACCACTCAGCTTGGTCTAAATCTCGGGTGGGGTGGCACCAACTAGGGATAACTCCCTGGGGCACCTCATTGGGATTCAGCGGCCCGGTAGGCACATCTACGACTTTCCTAAATCAGGCCTCATACCTGTGAGGCTTCCAACTAATACTACCTTCGTCTACCTAGACAACAGTACATTTCCTTACATAAATAGTTCCATGCCTGTCAAGGAACTCATCAAAATAGGTAGACATCTCCTTGGGGTCTCCAAAACGTATATGCTACATCGTCAAGGCCTAGGATCTGTAAAAACAAGGGTCCCCAACAGGGTGAGATTCACATCTCAGTAAAAGAGCCCCAACCCTAGGTTAGGCCGATCATCCACTCAGGCATAGACATACGAAGCAATGCAAAAATAAATAATAGCACACGGATGGCAGGTATACAGTTATGGCATCATAACACACTCAGATGATCATGCTCGACTCATCCTGCCACATCACCACAATCATCTTTTCCTGCTTGCCTCTTTCTCATGCCCACGATTAGATCGCATCAGGCTCAGTTAGCGTAAATGCATCAGACCGTCATAGACAACTTGCATAAATGCATCAGGTTTCAATGATACTTCAGGCTAGTGTCGACATATCTCATCTTCGTCCTGCGTTTCAACGCATTAGGACCGTGGCCATCTCAACCCTGCGTCTCGTACGCATTAGGGCGCCACACAACTCCAACCTCGCGTCTCAGGGTATCAACCACATTACCCCGCGTCTCACATGCCTCAGGGTCTGGCCTCATCTCTGTCATGCCACAATCACAAATTATGCACACAAGATCAAGTGCAACTCATGCATAAACAATGCATCCATGGCATACAAGAAGATTCAATACACAATTAAACGTGACCAATTACTCAAAAGACAAACATTAGGATCACATATACTCTCTTAGCATACACAAGGACCAATCACGTTAAATTTCTCAAAAAACAATCTCAAATCCACCCGACTCGCCCAATCGAGTCCAATCTTCCTATCATAAGGTTAAGAATTCCCTTACCTCAAGTTTGATCTTAGAAAATCCTCTCCTTGAGCCCTCAATAATTCGGTTTCAATAGTCAAGGCCAAACTCACTGCGCAACCTAGGAATTTCCAATCAATTGTCAATTTCACTTGTCCAATTCACCAATCCATGAACCACAAACCTCCATAACACAATCTCCATCATCCTAGCATGTCTCAATCACCAATTTGAGCCTCAAAATCAATAATCATCACCCCCCACAAATTTGGTTTGCACAGAACTGAACCGGGCTATGTTCGGTTCTGTGTAAACCGAGCATATCCAGCACTTAATCTACTCCAATTCCACCATTTAAGGGTTTATAAGGCTCACCAAAGATTTGAGGTCGAGTCGTTGCCGGAATCCCTTTAAAAGTCGCTGGCTCCTTCAAGACTGCAAACCGGCAGTTTCTGTCCGATGTTCACAAGACCCATTTGGGGTTCAAACTCCATCAAATTGAGCTCAACTTTTTGCCAAGATCACTAAACGAGTCCCCTAGATCCCCAAAAATTTTGATCACAACACTCCAACATTCCGAGGTCCTAAAGGGTCAGAAACTCTACCTACCTTAGATTGCGCTAGTTTCCGTTGGTTTCCGGGAGAATGGTTGGTCGGAGCTCCTCGATGGCTCAATCGACGTGCTTTCACTTCGAGGAGGTCGGCAAGAGGCCAAGCTAGGTGTGGGTGGTTGGCTCATCGGCTAGTGGTCGCCGAAGAGGCTCATCGGCGGTAGAAAATGGAGAGGCAGAAGCTGGTTGGCGATGGCAAAGAGGAAGGAGAAGCAGAAGAAGCTGTCGTTGATGGTGGGGGATGGCTGATCCAAAATGAAAGGAGAGAGAGAAGAAAAAGAGTTATATTCAATCCTCAAGTCAAAGGAGTTGAATGGTAGGTGGTTAATAGTGGACAAGACCACTCTTTATCTCATCCATTGACACTTGTCCTAAGTGTCAATCAAGGGTGATACAATGGCCACAATTTCTTCAATTTTTCGGTGGTATTTAGGGTGGTTGAAAGACCAAAATTCCCTTCTTCATTTGCATAAGCAAGGCTAATGCTTTGAGGGGCAAAATGGTAATTTTACCCCTGATGTCCGGAGCGTCGTTTTTCTAGCTCCAATATTCTTCGATAAGGCGACGGCCAATCCAAACATGATGTTGGAATTCTTGATTCTCCATTTTCAATTTTCAAGACTCATTTCTGATTATTTTCTCTATCAGACGTGGTTCCAGCCTATCCCGAACCAACGGACGGCTTTTGCAGACTTTACGCGTATCGATCCTATGATTCATATCACATTTAGGGCTCATCAATTCATGGCGACTTTGGTTGTCATGTAATTGTGAGGGTCTATCACTAGTTCCTATGGTCTCGATCGTCACTATTCGATTTAGGAAAATTTTACAAATTATACATTGGTAAAGCGGCATCACCCGTGCTCTAATCGTATAACGCTAGTAAGGCATTCCTTAATCATTCTTAAATCAGCCTTTTATGGTTCTAAATGTTCCCTCGACAATCCTTATGGATAAAGCGTCATTTTTTATCTGAATTCTCTAGGTCTACGTACCTCGTCTTGCGTTAGCCCTTCCCTTTTGGTCATTCTACTCAAATTGATCAAATTTGAGCAAGATATGACTGAAACACATCGCTAGATATACTTCTCATTAATGAGTCTAAAAATGACTGGGAAATCAGAATGTCACAACTCTTCCTCCTTACAAAAATTTCATCCCCGAAATTTACATCAAACTTAATTACTCAAACAAATGGGGGTGTTGTCGCCTCATCGTCTCTTCATTTTCCCACGTGGCACCTTCTGTTCCATGGTGCTCCTACACCACCTTGACCAATGGAATCTTCTTATTCCTTAGGATTTGCTCCTTCCAGTCCTCGATCCTGATCGGTTTCTCCACGTAAGATACCTCGTCGTCTACTTCTATAACCTCATAATCCAGCACATGTGCCGGGTTTGGTTCATATTTTCATAGCATTAACACATGGAAGACATTATGTACCTGAGATAGATTAGGCGGCAAGGCAAGCCTATAGGCCAAGGTTCCAATCCGCTCCAATATCTCGAATGGGCCTACATACCTTGGGCTCAACTTCCTTTTCTTTCCAAGTCACGATAATCCTCTCATTGGTGACACCTTGAGGAAGACATGATCGCCCACTTGAAACTCCAAAGGCTTACGCCTCTTATCCACGTAGCTCTTCTGACGACACTGTGCCGTCTTCAGTCTATCCCAAATTATTTTCACTGCTTCCATCGATTGCTCTACTGGCTTTGGGCCTGTGATACCCCTTTCTCCAACCTCATCCTAGCAAATCGAGGTTCTGCAGGCCCTTCCATTGAGTGCTTCAAATGTTGCCATCTGGATGCTTTGCTGATAGCTATTATTATAAGCAAACTCTACCAAATGTAGCTGATCTTCCCATCCACCTTTAAAATCTATGACGCACATTCGCAGCATGTCCTCAAGCGTTTGAGTTGTCCTTTCTAACTATCCGTCCGTTTGTGGATGATACGCCATACTAAATTGCAGTCGGATCCCCATGGCTTCTTGAAGGCTCTTTCAAAAGTTCGCTGTGAACTTGAGGTCTCTATCTGACATAATTGTCACAAACACTCCATGTAATCTCACGACTTGCCTCATGTACAACTTGGCGTATCTATCCATTGTGAAATCCTTTTGCACTGGAATGAAGTGGGCGGGCTTGGTCAATCTATCCACGATTACACATATAGAGTCATGGCCTCTTTGGCTCTTCGGGAGTCCCATCATAAAATCCATAGTTATATGCTTCCACTTCCATTGCAGTATTTCCAGTGGCTGTAATAATCCTCCAGGCTTACAATGCTGCGCTTTCACTTGCTGACATGTCAAATACTTAGCCACATGTTTCGCCACATCCCCTTTCATTCCATTCCACCAATAGTGTTCTCGCAAATTCTGATACATTTTCGTACTTCCAGGATGGATACTATAATTGCTCCTATGAGCCTCTGACAAAATCCTTTCCCGAAGCCCTTCATCTTTGGCACGCAGTCGTCCTCGGAACTTCAAAATTCGATCCTCTAACACCTAAAATTCTGGCTTTCTCTTCATCGCGTCCATCTCCAAAATTTTCTAAATTTCTGAGTTCGTAGACTGTAAGGTCTTTATTCCTTCCTGGACCTCAAGTTCCACCCTCAATGTAGCCATTAAGCTGGACAACTGGCAGACTTCAATCTAAACTCAGAATCTCTCAAGTCTTCTATTATCGACCAACTTCTCACCAGCAGACATGCGATATTGACTTCCGATTCAACGCATCTGCAACTCTATTTGCCTTCCCAAGGTGATACAGTATATCACAATCATAGTTCTTGAGCAGCTCCATCCACTGACGTTGCCTCATATTCAGCTTTTTTTGGGAAAACAGGTACTTTAAGCTCTGGTGGTCGGTGTAAATCTGAAACTTTTCGCCACATAGGTAATGTCTCCAAATCTTCAGAGCAAATATAATCGCCGCTAACTCCAGGTAATGATTTGGGTAGTTCATTTCATGTGGCCTCAACTGTCGAGATGCGTAGGCCACTACTCTTCCATGCTACATCAGTACACAGCCAATCCTTTCAGCGAGGCATCGCTGTATATCTCGTAACCTCCCGGTCTTGATGGAATTGTCAGCACTGGTGCGGTTCTTAATCTATGCTTGAGCTCTTAGAAACTCCTCTTACATTTGTCTGTCCATTCAAACCTTGTTTCCTTCTTCATCAATCGCATCAATGGAATGGCTATGGATGAGAATTTCTCCACAAAACGTTTGTAATATCCGGTCAATCTTAAGAAACTTCTGACCTCAGTAACTGTAGTGGGTCTAGGCCAATTTGTTACTGCTTCGATCTTTGCAGGATCCACTGCAATCCCTTCTTCAGACACCACATGACCAAGAAATGCTACCCTGCTCAGCCAGAACTTGCATTTACTCAACTTTGCATAGAACGAATGCCCCCTCAGGGTATGCAGGACAATCCTCAAGTGCTCTTCATGTTCCGCGTCACTCCTCGAGTAAATCAAGATATCATCAATAAAGACTATGACGAATCTATCCAAGAATTCCTTAAATACTCGATGCATCATGTCCATAAAAACAGCTGGAGCGTTGGTCAATCCAAACGGCATCACCGTAAATTCATAATGACCATACCTCGTCCTAAAAGCAGTCTTAATTATGTCTTCCTTCTTGATCCTCAGTTGGTGATACCCTGTCCTCAAGTCAATCTTTGAAAATACCGCCGCTCCTTGCAACTGATCAAACGGATCGTCAATTCTTGGCAGTGGGTACTTGTTCTTCATTGTCACCTAGTTTAGCCGCCAATAATCAATGCATAGACGCAAAAACCCATCCTTCTTCCTTACGAATAGCATCAGTGCTCCCCATGGCGAAGCACTCGGTCGGATAAATCCCTTATCCAGCAGTTTCCGCATCTGCACCTTTAACTCCTTTAATTCAGATAGGGACATCCTATAAGGTGCCTTCGAGATCGGCTCTGTTCCAGGAGCTAACTCGATCATGAATTCTATCTCTCGCATCGGTGGCAATCCTGGCAATTCTTGGGGAAACACGTCAGGAAATTTACGCACTACCGGGATATTCTCTAGCTTTGGCTCTTCGATAATCGTGTCCATTACTGCAACCAAGTATGCTTGACACCCTTTTGACATCAACTTGGTCACTTCCAAAGATGATACTAAGGGAATCAAGATTCCTCCTCGACTTCCCACCAATTCAAAGCTAGGACGGTCTCTCGGATAAAACCAGATTATTCTACTACCACAGTCTACTACTGCCCCCTGTTTACCCAACCAATCCATCCCTATGATCACATCAAAATCATACATGGGCAATACAGCTAGATCAATACTCTCCTTACTTCTTTCAATCATGATTTCACAACCAGCACAGCCCAAAGAAACCAATATGTTATCCTTGAATGGAGTGGCAACATGTAGATTCATATTCAATGGTTTTAACTTCATACCCACCAAATCAGCAAATTGAGCAGACACAAAAGAATGCGTGGCACCAGGATCAAACAATGCATATGCAGCTTGGTCACACAAGTAAATCATACCGGTGACCACGCTTGGTGCTTCCTCCGCCTCTTTGCGGGCTACTGCATATACCCTTCCCTTGGCCGAGGGTCGATTCTGCTCAATCTAGGGAGTGGCAGTCGATGGGCCAGCTTGCGGCCTCTGTCCCTGGGGTCGATTTGTCGGAGCTTAATTCTGGCACGTCCTCATCTGATGGCCCATTTGACCACACTTAAAGCAAGCCCCAGTCCTTACCGAGCATGGCCTATTTCCATGCCTCCTGCCACAAAGGCGACAGCTCCAGTTAGTGTGATTCGGCAGCTTCACAATATTTTTCCTTACGGGAGGCACAAAATGCTTGTTGCTCATCATTGGTCTCTTGCCCATTTGGCGATTATCTCTGAATGGGGTAAACTGCAATTCAGTTGTGATATTCCTCTCTTTCAAGTCCCTTTCAATCATCTGGCCCCGCTCATAGATCTCCTTATACGTTCTCAGGTTTAGGGCAATCATCTGACTATGGAGCTCAGGCCTCAAATCGCCCCTAAATCTCCGTGCTTTCTCCTGGGGGTCCTCTATGGATCGAGGTGCGTACCTCGACAATCTGGAGAACTCGGCCTCATACTGATCTATCGTCAGCTGGTTCTGGCGCAATTGTAAAAATTCCACCTGCTTCCTTTCCTTGGCCTTCTCCGAGAAATACTTGTCATTGAACGCCGTCTTAAAGGCATCCCAACTCATGGCCATTCCTTTAGGGAAAACTCCATTCTTAGTGGCAGTCCACCAATCATTTGCCATACCCTCCAGCTAGTACATTGCTAGCAGCACCTTCTCTTCGTCCGTGCACCTCAGCACTCCAAAGGCTTTTTCCAACTTCTCGATCCACCTGGGTGCTAGCTCGGGATCTCCAGTCCCGTCGAACTGTGTCGGCTTCAGCTTTATAAATTGTTCCCTAGCTGACCTATCTGTCTAGCCATGACTATTTTCTCTTGGGCATTCACCGTCTCATTGCCCTGGCCATGCTCATCCTGGTTTCCATTACCACCGTTGTTGCCGTTGACGACAGCTATGACAGCTCCTACTGCTAGGGCTATAGCAGCATCCCGATCTTGGGTCTCCTGTCAATTAAGTCACCAATCCTCTCTAATGCCCTCAATATGCCATCCATCCTTGGGTTCTCTGCTACGGGTGGCCTCGAGCTAGAGGCTCCGCCTCTGAACCTTCCAGATCTTCTAGACGAGTTACTCATCCTTATCTCCTTCTATTGAACCTGGTCTACCACAAGTTCAGCAAGAAGTTAGTACTCGCTCATTCATCCAACCCAGAGCTACTAACTGCTCCTTAACAGAAACAATCATAACAAAGCAGTACTCCATACAACAAGTTCTAGAGATATTTCAACAAGTAGTCCTCAGTTCCGTTCACTCCAACGGTTCACTAAAACCAACCATGTTCATCATTCAACAGGCCAGAGTCCAGAAATGACTTCCAACACCAAGTAGGGAACTAAATCCTCGTGCCTTACTATAACCCTGCTGAGGCCAAATGCCATCCACAAGTGTCAAGTCACATGTTATGCACCCCATGTCTTATCCTAACCAGTCTCCTAAGTCTCACTAACCCTCCAAGTCCCAACTTAATCCTCCTTATTACTCCAATCCTCAACCAGCTTTCGATTGAGCTGACCTTGTTCTAATACCAAATTAGACGAGGATGTCACGCCCCGCACCCCGGGCATGAGCACGCGACTCCCTGCAAACAAACCAAATGTCTCCCGTGGTCCCAAGATCTATACTTAAGTAGAGAGACGTAAAATATACAAGCGTGCGGAAGCAATAATGAAATAACTCCTCCGTACAAAATATGAAGTGGAACCTGGATAGCGCAAATAATGTCATACAAATATCCAACTGTTCATACAGATACGTAGCTACCAAATCCGCTAACATAAGGGGCGACGGGGTAAGTACACAAAAGAGTCCATCAATAAATATCCAACATTTCACAGGATCAGGGTCGCCATCAAAAGATCAAACTGACAAACTGGGAGCTTTTAAGACGAGCAACTGGAGTCCTCGGTCTCCTCTGCGTCCTCCGTGGGCTCGTACTCTGAGAAGTACTCCGAACGAACCTCGATGGTGTCCTCCATAGTCTCCTCAGCAGATGGCTCACGAGATTCTCCTCAGTCGCCTCGGCCACAATAACCTCCTCCACCGTATTCTCAATGGTCGGAGTCCTCTCCAGTCCATTCCTAAAACCGACAATGGACCCCTCAGCCTGGTCTAAATCTCGGGTGGGGTGGCACCAACTAGGGACAACTCCTTAGGGCACCTCATTGGGATTCAACAACCCAATAGGCACATCCCTGACTTTCCTAAATCAGGCCTCATACCTGTGAGGCTTCCAATTAGTACTACCCTCGTCTACCAAGACAACAGTACACTTCTTCACATAAATAGTTCCTTGCCCGTCAAGAAACTCATCAAAATAGATAGAAATCTTTTTGGGGTCTCCAAAATGTATAGGCCATATCGTCAAGACCTAGGATCTGTAAAAACAAGGGTCCCTAGTGGGGTGTAAAAGAGCCCTAACCCTAGGTTAGGCCAACCATCCACTCAGGCAGTCATAAACCCCAATAATTCAAACTCATAGACATACAAAGCAATGCAAAAATAAATAACAACACACAGATGGCAGGTATACAGTTATGGCATCATAACACACTTAGATGATTATGCACGACTCATCCTGCCACATCACCACAATCATCTTTTCTTGCCTGCCTCATTCTCATGCACGTGATTAGATCGTATCAGGCTCGATCCACGTAAACGCATCATACCGTCATTGACAACCCTCGTAAATGCATCAGGTTTCAATGATACTTTAGGCCAGTGTCGACATAACTCATTTCCGTCCCGCGTTTCAACGCATCAGGACCGTGGCCATCTCAATCCCGCGTCTCGTACGCATCAGGGTGCCACACAACTCCAACCCCGCACCTTAGCATCTTAGGGTATCAACCATATCACCCCGCGTCTCACACGCCTCAGGGTCTCGCCTCGTCTTGTCTCTGCCATGTCACAATCACAAATTATGCACAAAAAGTTAAGTGCAACTCATGCATAAACAATGCATCCATGGCATGCAAGACGATTCAATACACTATCAAACGTGACTAATTACTCAAAAGACAAACATTATGATCACCCATACTCTCTTAGCATACACAAGAACCAATCATGCTAAGTTTCTCAAGAAACAATCTCAAATCCACCCGACTCGCCCAATCGAGTCCAATCTTCCTATCATAAGATTAGGAATTCCCTTACCTCAAGTTTGATGTCACAAAATCCTCTCCTTAAGCCCTCAACAATTCAGTTTCAATAGTCAAGGCCAAACTCACTGGGCAACCTAGGAATTTCCAACCAATTGTCAATTTCCCTTGTCCATTCACTAATTCATGAACCACAAACCTCCATAACACAATCCTCATCATCCTAGCATGTCTCAATCACCAATTTGAGGCTCAAAATCAATAATCATCTGCCCCCACAGATTCGGTTTGCACAGAACCGAACCGGGCTATGTTTGGTTATGTGTAAACCGAGCATATCCAGCCGTTAATCTACTCCAATTTCACCATTTAATCACTAACCTACTTGCTAACATGTCTATCTAAGGGTTTACGAGGCTCACCGAAGATTTGAGGTCGAGTCGTTGCCGGAATCCCTTCGAAAGTCACCAGCTCCTTCAAGACTGCAAACCGGCAGTTTCTGTCCAATGTTCACAAGACTCATTTGGGGTTAAAATTCCATCAAATTGAGCTCAACTTTTTACCAAAGATCACTAAAAGAGTCCCCTAGATCTCCACAAAATTTGGTCGCAAGACTCTAATATTTCGAGGTCCTAAAGGGGGTCAGAAACTCTACCTACCTCAGATTGCGCCGGTTTCGACTCGATCTAATAGCCTACCTATCGGGCGCCAATAAAAAAGAAAGTTTTCGCATGGGCTCATCCAGGAGAATGGTTGGCCGAAACTCCTTGGTGGCTCAATCGACGTGCTTCCACTTTGAGGAGGTCAGCAAGAGGCTAAGCTAAGCGTGGATGGTCGGCTCGCCGACTGGTGGTTGTCGGAGAGGCTCGTCGGGGGTAGCGAATGGAGAGGCAGAAGCTGGTCGGCGACGGCAGAAAGGAAGGAAAAGAAGAAGAAGACGTCGTTGATGGTCAGGGGTGTATGGCTGGTCGAAAATGAGAGGATAGGAAAGAAAAAAGAGTTATATTCAATCCCTAAGTCAAAGGAGTTGAATGGTAGGTGGTTAATAGTGGACAAGACCACTATTTATCTCATCCATTGACACTTGTCCTAAGTGTCAATCAAGGGTGATCCAATGGCCACAATTTCTTAAATTTTTCGGTGGCTTTTGGGGTGATTGAAAGACCAAAATGCCCTTCTTCATTTACATAAGCAAGACTAAAACTTTGAGGGGCAAAATGGTAATTTTACCCCCGACGTCGAGAACGTCGTTTTTCTCGTTCCAATGTTCTTCGATAAGGCGACGGCCAATCCAAACATGACGTTGGAATTCTTGATTCTCCATTTTCAATTTTCAAGACTTGTTTCTGATTGTTTTCTCTATCAGACATGGTTCCAGCCTATCCCGAACCGACGGATGGCTTTTGCAGACTTTACGTGTATCGAACCTGTGACTCATATCACATTTAGGGCTCGTCAATTCATGGCGACTTTGGTTGTCATGTAATTGTGAGGGTCTATCACTAGTTCCTATGGTCTTGATCATCACTGTCCGATTTAGGAAAAATTTTCAAATTATACATTGGTTAAGCGGCATCACCCGCACTCTAATCGTATAACGTTAGCTAGGCATTCCTTAATCATTCTTAGATCGGGCTTTTATGGTTCTAAATGTCCCCTCGACAATCCTTATGGTTAAAGCGCTATTTCTTATTCGAATTCCCTAGGTTCACGTACCTCGTCTCGCGTTAGCCTTTCCCTTTTAATCAGTCTACTCAAATTGATCAGATTTGAGCGAGATATGACTGAAATATATCGCTAGATATACTTCTCATTAATGAGTCTAAAAATGACTGAGAAATTAGAATGTCACGAGTGTATTCTTAATTTCATCACCCCTTTCAATTCTAATGGCCGAGCCCGCGTTAATACACATCAGGCTAATAACAAATTTAATCCCAATGGCCAAGCCCGCGTCAATACACCTCAGGCTAATCAAGGTCTCGATTAGCAACCCGTGTTTTGACGCATAAGGTTCCAATGACCATTTGAATACTTGTGTCGACACGTATCAAGACTATCCCACGTTCTGACGCATCGGGATAACAATTCTTTTTTCAATAGTTATGCCCATGTCAACACGCCTCAGGCTCGGTCTATGTCATTACGCCTCAGACCATCAAATTGACAAACCCGCGTTAAACGCATCAGGTTTTCAATTTTCTTTTAATAGCTATGCCTGCGTCAATACGCCTCAGGCTCGATCCGCGTCATTACGCCTCAGACCATCAAATTGACAAACTCGCGTTAAACACATCAGGTTTTCAATTTTCTTTTAATAGCTATGCCTGCGTCAATACGCCTCAGGCTCGATCCGCGTCATTACGCCTCAGACCATCAAATTGACAAACCCGCGTTAAACGCATTAGGTTTTCAATGCCATTCCCGGCCTGTGTTGACACATAATCAATCTCGTCTTGTATCTCAACGCATCAGGACATTAGCCACCACAACCCCGCATCTCAACGTATCAGGGTACTAACTATCACAACCTCGTGTCTCAACACAATAGGGTACCACAAGCCCATAGGCTCATAAATCAAACTCCCATCTTAAGGAACTTCATAATCGAGTACAATTTTTATCAGCCAAGTATTGAATCATTGTCATGCGAGACGTCAAGGCCATATGTCACATAGCCATACCCGCATCCATGTCAATCGAATGCATACAACAACAATTTACCCACGAGAATTATAATTTCTCATTATCAGGAGTACACACGACTCACACCTCCATTATCTCAGTCGATCATGAACAATCAATGCAATAGACTCCCAAATTCATCAATATATCATCCAAATGCATCCAGTAGTGTCCTAACTTCCTAGCAAAGGTTTAGAAGTCACTTACTTTTCAACTTAATCCATAAAATGCCCTCCAAGACTCCTCCAAAGATTCGGTTCCCTTGATCCCAAAATAGGACAGCCATGCGACCTAGTCCAAAGTTCGTCAAACGATCAATTTTTCTATTCCAATCACCAATTCACGAAGCACACACCTCATTAACATCTCAATTAATATTATTGTATATCTTAACGATGAATTTAAAGCATGGAGACACCTCCCACAACCCTAAAAGGGCTCGGTTCATCCAAACCCAAACAGGGCAGAATTCGGTTCTGGCCTTTACCTCCTTAATCAATCCATAATTCAATTTTAAACCTTGATTTACCACAAAATTTACTTGCTAACATGTTGTATTACGTCTATAGTGATCTCATCGAGAGTTTTGGAGTGAGTCGACGCCGAAAAGAGCCTCTAACAGCCCCGTTTCTCCTATGTCCACTGGCGGTCAGAAACTGCCTTGAAAGGTCACCACAAGATGGCCATGGTTACACCTCTAAACTCAACCAAACTCACAATTTCAACTCATTAAGTTCTATTAGTTAAGAAGTCCTCACCGAAAATTTGAAGCAATTTAAAATCTTGAAGTGGCCAATCGAAGACCTTTTTCCAACTTGGTCAGAATCTGCCCCTTCTGGACCTTTGTCCACTCCAATTGAGCTATGGGAAGATCTACTGGGCCAAATTGAGCTTATAATATGTATATGGAAAGAAAAGACAAGAAGCTTTCATTTGGCGGTGGTTTTAACTCGATCCGATATCAGACGAAGGGGATATGATCGGAACAGTAGTATGGGTCGAGTCTGGTCGGGCAGCAACAGTTCGACGGAAGAGGAAAAGTAAGAGAAAAATGAGAGGACGATGGGGGAAATGTGGTCCACGAAAATGAGGAAGAAGAAGAAGGGATTAGGTTTGATCTCACTTGGTTAACTTCTTTGAATGGTTGGTTAAAAGCTTGCATTAAATGCTAACCAATCACATAATACCACTTGTCTCCATCTCCACTATGCCACTTGTCTTCATCTAAACAATGTCTTGGCTCACATTAACTTTCACTGACCAATATTCCCTCACATTTTCGGCAGCCATGATGTCTTGGAAATGACCAAATTGCCCTTCTTCATTTGCTAAGACAAGGTCAATCCTTGAGGGGCAAAATGGTAATTTTGCTCTCTCCATCCGAAACGTCGTTTTTGCAATTCAATTTACTTTCGATGAGTCGATGTCTAATTCGATTAGAACATTGGAGTATCTATTTTCTATTTTTCTATTTTAAGATTCCATTTTATATCTCAAGACTCGACAGGGCATAAATTCGGAATGTCACAAAATCCATTGAGTCGCACAAACTCAAGAATATCAACGTCAGGACTACCCTGCATTCTCATTCCTTTAATCACTTTTGTCAGACCCCTAGCTAAGATGATTCTTTTTCTTAATAGGCATATGAGAATTTTCCTCAGGAGTTTGGATTACCATTTTCGTGAGATGTTCCTGAAGCTTCTTCTTCCTTCTCTCTACTAATTCAGAGGGTCCTCAAATAGTGATCCCTGCTACAAGCTTGTGTGCTTCCACTTCCCTAATCTTTGTTTCATCTCTCTGATGATTCAATAAGAACGTAGGAAGTTGAAGCATTGCTTGCAATTCTAGGTTATCGTGTCTCAAGCCGACTAGATTGTCGGGAGTCGATTGATGAAGTTTTCTTCACTGGTGGGACCTTGGGCATTATTGTTGTTTGTTAGAGATAGTCTAGAGAATTAAGATAGAGAAAAATTTGGGTTTCGGTGAGGATTAGATCGAGGAATTGCTTTTGGGAGGATTTGAGTGTTAAAGTGGTGGTGACATTCTGATTTTCCTGTCATTTCAAGACTCATTAATGAGAAAGTATCTAAGGATGTATTTCAGTTTTATCTCTCTCGGATCTGAACAATCTTGAGTTAATTGACCAAGAGGAAAAGGCTAACGCGAGATAAGGTACGTAGTGTCACGCCCCAAACTTGGGCGAGCACGCGAACATCCTTGTCCATGTTGTTCATTTAAGAATACTCTAGGATCCAATGGTCAATTCCTTAGAACTCCTTTAAAGAATGCATGCAGAAGCAATGACATCCCCCATCATATAAATAACATACAGATGACTTAGGACATAAACAAAAAATCCTCATTAATTTCATTCTCAAGGATTCAATTCTATAATCCACCAATCAGGAGTATAATTCTAATACTACATAAAGAGAAAAACTTCATCCAAGGTACAATTGGTCCACTTTCTCTTCAAATGCCAATCCCTGGCAAGCTCGTGCTTCCTTCGCCTGAAACCTGAAAAAGGTAAGTCCCCACTGGGGTGAGATATAAATCTAAGTAAGGTGGGTCTTAACCCTAGGCTAGGTTGACAGTCCACTCAGGCAGTCGCGTCACTCGACAAATCCAAATTTATGAAGACATAGGCATAACAATCACAGCTTAATAAACAACAAAACACAGAAGACAAGCATGCATTTATGACCTCGTGCCACACTCATGTGCACATCTATACTCGGCCTACCTCTTCGCCACATCCATCAACCTCTACCTACCTCATTCTCTAGCCCGCGAACTAGTTGCCTCAAGCTCGGCCCGCGTAAACGCATCAGACCACCATCTTCGATGACCCGCGTAAACGCATCAAGTCCCGGTTCAACTCCAGGCAAGGTTTATAAGCTCATACTTTGTCCCGCAATTAGATCGCATCAGGACTGTGGCTATCTCAACCCCGCGACTTTGTCGCATCAGGGCACCATCTAATCATATTTCACCCCACGACCTCGTCGCATCAGGGTCTCAACCTTCCGTCCTACGTCTCACACATCTCAGGGGCATGCTATGCCATGCTCATACACAACAAATCATATGCTTTGATTTTCCATCCACTCTCACACTCGCTAGTAGGTGCGCATTCAAAAGCGTTTCATAATTTTCATGGCATGCAGTTCAATTCAAATGATATACAGACATGGCAAATAACTCATTCACACAATATTACTCATAATCAATCCTATGTCATCTTAGTATATCACTAAGCTACTCACTTGAATAAATTCTCATAAATCGTTCTAATCGGCCATCGACTTACCTAATCGAGTCCAATCCCCCTAGCCTCGGTTTAGGAATTTCCTTACCTTGAATTTGGCAACCCAATTTACTCCTCTTGAGCCTCCAAAATTTCGACCCCCAATGGTCCAAGACCGAACTCAATGTGCAACCAAATCAATTCCAACCAATTACATCAATTTTCAATCCAATTCAACCATCCATGAACCCCAAGCCTCCATAGCATTATCCTCATCATTATAACATGCCTTAATCATCAATTTAAGACTTATGACTCCACCATCAACCGCCTCACATATTCGTTCTGCACAGAACCGAACCGGGCTATGTTCGGTTCTGTGTAAACCGAAGGGATTCAACCATATATCAACTCCAAATTCACCATTTAAATGCTATACCACCTCTTAAAATGATTATCTAAGGGTCCAAGAGGCTCACTGAAGATTTGAGCTTGATTGGTTGCCGAAAACCCTTTGAAGTCGCCGGATTCTTCCTTGGTCAGTACTAGCAGTTTTCTGCTCCAATTTCACAAGATCGGTTCGAGGTAAAAATTTATCAATTCAAGCCCAAATTTTTACCAAAGATTCATCTACATCTCTACTGAGTCTCCACAAAATTTGAGCCCAAAATTCCAAGATTTCGACCTGTTAAAGGGGTAAGAATCGGACCTACCTCGGGTGGGTTCCGATTCCGTCGGCTTTTGGGAAAACTTCTGCCCAGAACATCTCGGTGGTCCAAACGCCGTAATTCTTGTTGGAGGAGTTTGAAAAGACGTGGAGCTTTATTGTGGTGGTCAGCCAACAGCAGATGGTGGCCAGAAGTAGCCCTCGTGGGCACCGAACGGAGGCTCCAGAACTGATAGCCGGTTCCTCCAAGTCAGTTTCTAGGTGAAATGTACAAGGTCGGTTCGTGGTCAAGAACTTATCAAATTAAGCCCAAAATTTTACCAAAGATTTCTACACATCTCAGCTTGATCTCCACAAAATTTGGGCCGAATATTCCAACATTTCGACCACAAAAGGGACTAAAAACCGGACGTACCTCAGATTGGAGCAGTTTCTGTCGACTCTCGGGAGAATCCTTGCTACGGTCTCCTTGGTGCTCCAAATGCTCCGATTCTTGTTGGAGAATGTCGCCAAGACATAGATTTTTGTTTGGGTGGCTGGCCGGCATCCAGGGGTGGCTGGAATTGGCCGTGGTTTCCAGCGAAGTGGAGCTCTAGAATCTGTCCGGGGACAGCAGAATGGAGGAGGAAGAAGATGAAGGTATCTGGTGTTCTCTCTTGGGGTTTGGCCGAAAATTGCAGAGGTGAGGAGAGAGAAGAACCTTTATTCAAGGCTTGGTCAAAGACCTTTGATTGGTACGTGGGAAAAAGTGTGAGATGACCTTAGCCCTTGGATTCTTGACACTTGTCATTTGCCCTATCCAAGGAGATCCAATGGCTCTCTCCTTGTCCTTGTTTTCGACAACCATGGGTGGGTTGTAATGCCCATTTTTCCCTTCTCTAATTATAATAACAAAGTTCTAAGCTTGAGGGGCAAAACGGTCATTTTACCCCCAACGTTCCCAACGTCGTTTTCCTCGTTTCGGAAACCTTCGATAAGGCGATGGCCAATCCGAATAACGTTGAAATTCTTGATTTTCCATTTCAAACTTTCAAGGCTCTTTTCTGATAGTTTTCTCTATCAGACGTGGTTCCAGCCTGTCCCGAACCGACGGGCGACTTTTGCAGACATTACGCGTATCGATCCCGTGATTAATATCACGTTTCGGGCTCGTCAACTTGTGGCGGCTTTGGTTGTCATGTAATTATGAGGGTTTATCACTAGCTCCTAAGGTCTCGATCTTCACCGTTCGATTTAGGAAAATTTTACAAATCATACGTTGGTTAAGCGGCATCACCCGCACTCTAATCGTATGACACTCGCAAGGCATCCCTTAATCGTTCTTGGTTCGGCCTTTTTGTGGCTCTAAATATCCCCTCGACAATCCTTATGGTCAAAGCGTCATTTGTCATTCGAGTTCCCCAGGTCCACGTACCTCGTCTAGCATTAGCCTTTCCCTTTTGATCATTCTACTCAAATTAATCGGGTTCAAGCGAAATACGACTAAAATCCATCTCTAGATACACACTTCTCATTACTGAGCCTTAAATAGACAGTAAATCAAAATGTCACAACTCTTTCTCCTTAAAGAAATTTCGTCCTCGAAAGTCACAACCTTCTATTTCATCCAATCCCTCGGGGGTATAGGCGTCTCGTCGCATCCTCACTTTTCCAGATAATCTTTTTCATGGCTTGACAATCTTGTTCGTATTTTTCATCTCAAGGTCATCCTTCTCTAGGACTTGTCTCTTATAGTCCTCAATCTAGTGGGCTTCTCTCCATTCTCTTTTGGCATTCACATCATTGGCTAGCAGCTCTTCCTCGAGCGTTCACTCTAACTCTTTCATTTATCCACAACCATCCTTACCAAGCCCTCGTTGGTATGCACTCTTTCTATCCACACCATTAGGCGTATCACTCCTTTCGAACCTTCTCTTACGCCAACCGAGATTTCAGGGCTTTATCAATTTTCCCTCCATTATCCAAATCGGGTTATGGTCCTCTTGACTCCTTAAACAATTATATGATTACTTCCGTAGTAATCCATTTTTGATTCCATCCAAAAATTCCCTTAGATCAAGTGGTCCTTCAACTTTCAACGTCATGTCCTTCCCTTCCGTCGACACCCCTAGTGCTCAACTATAAGATATACAACTTTCAACTCTCAACCTTATCACCGATATATATGTGCATCTTGGCACATCTTTGTGCCATCCCAAAGGTCACTACAATTCCTCCTTTGCATCGTACTTCCATCCAAAGGCCTCAAGAGTTCTATCCATTTCTATAATCCGTTCAATATCGATGTTAAATTGTGGTAACATCTCAATTTCCTTCTGGCCTTCAGGCTAGGTGTTCCCAGTAGCCATCGCATTAGTCCGCTAACGAACTTCCAACTTGAGGGAAGATCTGTCCCTCTATTGCCCTCTACTCAATGCTCAACTCTCACTTGTAAACATCCATTAAACCATTCACCCTTCCTTATCAATGCAATTATCGCTATAACACACTTGGGTGATCTCTTCGTTCTACATGCCTTGCATTTAATTCCCTTTAGACAGCCCATGCTCTCAATCCCTCATGGTTCACATAACTTCTAGATCCTTCCTTGCACAAGCAACGCTCCTATATCTGCAAGTAATTTCATCCTTCGGCGTTGCCTCTCATTCAATTCCCCTCGAGAAACTGCTACCTTTTACTCTTGTGGTAGGTGTTGCCTTGCAACGTCCCTTTCACTCAAACAACATTTCTCAACTTTATCACTAGGACATTCACAAACCCATTCCAATCATGCTCTGAGCATGCCAATTCATATGGCATTATCGTTACAACGTATAAACCATATCCATTTCACATCATCTTATTATGCCTCAAGTTTCATTGTGCGTCGTGTCACTACGACCTTCACAAGCTTTTCAATTTCCAACTTGACTTGCCATAAACCACACAGTCATTAACTCAACTCGAGTCCTTGAAGGCTCCTTTCACGTTCACTCTTCCCTTTGCATTACATCTTATTTTCAACCCACTTCACCATTGGAACAGCTCTAGTGGGGAATCTTCCAACGGTCCGTCCGTAACAATTCACCAATCTCAGTAAATCTCAACTTCTCGCAACTCGCATCGACCCTTGTCGATTCATCGCTCATTCCAATTCTCAAAGGACTTATCACTTATTCCCATGCATGCATATTACTTCATCAAGTTCATAACTTGCGCTCTTCATACTTAGCATGCAACAGACATTTCCTCAGAGCCCATACGACACTCTCATAACTATTCATGTTTCTCATGGCTCTTTACATGAGTTCAACCATCGTCTTTCGAGATGGTACGATCAACTCAATCATTCTTGGGCACTTAGTTCGACGATTATCAACTCCCTTCCACCAAGTGTCGAATCTTGCCAACTATCTCTCGCACTCTTCACTTGAGGGCTCAGACCTTGACTCTCTGTCGTCACAGGTCTTCTCTAGGACCGCACGACATTTTTCTTTATCCTTGACACTCTTCTCCTCGAGAAGCATCAGTGTTAGCTTCTGAGTTTCATACTCGCTAAGTCGACCTTATCTACTTCCGCTTGTTCCACTGAACGTCAACATCATCCTGGAATTCAAAGTTGTCTTCAAGACTGCCTCTCAGATTTCACTTCCAATAGTCACTCAAATTCTACGTCCTCTTTCTCGGGACAGACGCTCCTCCATCATACTAAGACAATTTAGAGCCTTTCTTCCTTTTTAAATAGGGTTTCTTACCTTAAGGAAGAAACTACACAACTCCGTGGCATTCCTCACTTCAAATTCACCTTGTCCTTTCCATTCCATAGGACGGCAATCTTGAAGTCTGCGCCAATGGCGACACCTTTACTCCAAAGCTCAAATGCCACCATGTTTTCACATTCTCTTTCCCACAACTCAGTCACCTCCAGTGACGATATCTATTCGTCCTTGGGTCTTCACCCATTCACTTGTCGAATGGTCAATTCGATTACCTCAAACCACTTTGCAAGTATTCTTCAAGCGCTCTTTTCATTTACTACACCACTTACTAGAATCACAACCATTCAGGACTACCAAGTCCTTTCACTTTTCCTTTCGTCAATGACCAATTCATCGTCCAATCGCCCTTTAAGAACAATGCCATATTCCTTAGAGAATAACAACTCATGATTTCATTCCTCATGGTTCTAATCCAATCAACCGATCCCAGGAACTCATTAACTTCAAGCAATCTTGCACGCTGATTCTTCTTTGATCTTATTCACCACAGAAAAGACTTACTACTCCCTTTTTCCACCATGTGTCCTACTCCCATGTAACCAACCATTTTCATAGGCACGCTCCATATTCGTATTGAATATCTCTTTGCTCGTAATCCATGAGCAGGAGCTCTCTTATTCATAAGTCTTTCTATCATTCTCCTCTTAGCTGAGTCTTGTTGCCATCCAACCACATGGTTTTCAAGTTCCAGTCCACTAAGTGACTTACTCATCTTGTTCAAGGGTCCTTGGCCACCCTTACCATATGTCTAAGCAACCTTGAGAACTCTGTCTCACACCGGTCGATCATCCTATGATCCTTGCAACATCATTAGGATCCAAACAATCCTTGCTCGAAAGCAATCCCAGGATGATACTTTCCATCGATCAACTCAACAGAAGTCGTCTAGACAGATCTCATACCTTCGAGGAAATCCTTCCTCTAATGACCTTTCATCAATCCTCAATAGCCTCTTAGGGCTAGTACTGCCAGGGTTCAATGTGCCCAAAACCTTTAAGGTTTTCTCATTAAGGTCCTCAATCCAAATGAGGCAATTTCAACTTTCCTTCTTCCATCAAACTTAGCCATTCTCATTCTTATTCACAGTTCACAAGCTTCTCAGAACTCTCATGGTTCTTCCCACACATTCACCCTTTCTCGTGAATGAAATAACTCCAAATCACCTTTCTCGTGACTTATATCACTTAACTCGTCTGCACAAGCATTTATCACCACAGTGACTTAGAGAGTCACGACAGCTCCTCTCCGAGCTTGTTTAATCCACAATTTTTCTCATTTCCATTTAAAGTCCTCACGACCCATTCAGCTCTTTGGTCTCGTACGATCAACCGATCGAGTCATCTTCTCTTTTAGTACTCATGCTCCAATCGCCCACATTCACTCAATTCTCATGACTCATATCAATCTTCGAATCTTCCATACCGCGTATCCTCGAAACCAACGCTCTTCTATGACCACACCTTGGTCGTTCAAACTTATTACGTTCTCATGATCTATCTTGATCCTTGGATCTTTTCGTATCTCACATACGCAAACCAAGTACTACTCTAGCGACCATACTTGGTCCTTCAGTCTCATCAGGTTTCCATGTCCCTCGAACCACTATGATTCCCTTCAAAAATCCAAGACTCAAGTCGTCTACTCAAGTCTATCAACCTCAAGCTGTACATCTCAATATTTTTCACCATCTATCAGTGGTTCCCAAACAACTCTCTAATGGTTTTCAAGCAATTCCCAATTAATTGCCGAATATTCAAGGATCTCAAATCATCCTTGGTCTATAATCCTTTCTCGAGCCAACCTCAACGAGGCAACTCCTCAACTGACGGACTTTACTAGGCTAGCCTCAACTAGGCATCTACCAATTAAGCACTCGGGGCAGCGATTCACTAGGTCAAAAGCTCATACTCTAGGCCTAAAAGCATCCGCCTCTCTAGCATAGTCACAACAGACTATCTCATCTCAGCACGCCTCGGTTCCAAGGGTATAAACCCATACGTCATCTAACTCCTCAGTTATATCTTGGCCAAGCCAATCACACGAGGCTAATCATCAAACATGCCTAACAGGCTCATCACAACCATCACTTTTTTTTCTTTTTCCAATGGCATCCACTACCATGCACAAAGCCTTTAACCATGCCTCTCACAGGCACCATCACATAGGTCATGCCACTTTCAATCATCCTCGATGAGAATCAATTCGTGCCGTACATTCCTTATCCACAATTGGACTCAACTTGATACCTAGGCTTCCTTTTTCAAGTTATGACTTGGGTCATTCCTGCCTCTGCCATCTTGGAAGCCTGCCAGGAGCCGCTCCTTGTCCGGACCTCTTTGTCCCGGCGATCACTCCCCGTCCTTATCAGACCTGGCTGATGCAAGTTGTCCCAAGCCATACATCTACGGAGAAAGCCCCGTTTCACACGTCCCATATCATGTTTCATCATAATTTGTAGGTATCCCATCAACTCGTCCCATACCAAGCGATGGTTTATCAAGTCCAACAGCGATAAGTCATTGCATGCACCCTCATCGACTTTTATTTCAAAGTCACAAACTCAAACACGACATGACTGTCCTCACCACTAGTCATAACCAAAGTGCCTTCAGATCAATTCCTATCCATTCAAGAGTTCTAATTCCACCAATGACCATCACATCTCGCAGATCAATTGCCTATATTCCATTTTCTATCTCAAGTCCAGTCAACATTCAAATCAACTCCTCATGCATCCAATCACAACTGATTTTCGATTCAGGTATTCCTCGTATTCATCTCAACTCATATCACCCAAAGCTGTCAATAGCAATCGATGGCTAAACCATCAAAATATCATGCAATTCAAGCCTGAATCCACTAATATCAGTCATCTCCTTATAATTCGTACTCCTCAAGTTGGGTCATGGAAAAATCAAGATCGCAATTATACACCTCAATTAACCCTTCATTCATAAGCAATTTCCCTATTATCGTCAAGTATAATTACTACCTCAAAGTCCATGCTCATGACTCTCCAATTACAGCTCGCTTCCACTTGCACTTTAATCACCATCTAACTCAAGATCATCCATTAAAGTCAACTCTAGGATCATTCAAGTGTACATAAATTCAAGCCTACGTCCTTGAGACTCATAATCCAGGCCTAGTCCTATAGACCTCAATATCTAACTGTCCTCAAGTCATCGCTCCTTATCACTCCACATCTCAATCACCTTGGATCAAGCTAACCTTGCTAACCTTGCTCTGATACCAAATCAAATGGGGATGTCATGCCCCGAACTCGGCGAGCATACGAACATCCCTGTCTATGTTGTTCATTTAAGAATACTCCAAGATCCAATGGCCAATTCCTTAGAACTCCTCTAAAGAATGCATGCAAAAGCGCTGCAATCCCCCGTCATATAAATACAACAACATACAGATGACTTAAGACATAAGCAAAAAAATCTCATTAATTTCATTCTCGAGGATTCAACTCTATAATCCACCAATCAGGAGTATAATTCTAATACCACATAAAGAAAACAACTTCATCCAAGATACAATTGGTCACTTTCTCTTCAAATGCCAATCCTTGGCAAGCTCGTGCTTCCTTTGCCTAGAACTTGAAAAAGGTAATCCCCCACTAGGGTGAGATATAAATCTCAATAAGGTAGGTCCGAACCCTAGGTTAGGTTGATAATCCACTCAGGCAGTCGCGTCACTGGACAAATCCAAATTTATGAACACATAGGCATAACAATCACAGCTCAATAAACGACAACACACAGAAGATAGGCATGCATTTATGACCTCGTGCCACACTCATGTGCACATGTATACTCGGTCTGCCTCTTCGCCACATCCATCAACCTCTGCCTGCCTCATTCTCTAGCCCGCAAACTAGTCGCCTCAGGCTTGGCCCGCGTAAACGCATTAGACCGCCATCTTCGGTAACCCGCATAAACGCATCAGGTCTCGATTCATCTCCAGGCAAGGTTTATGAGCTCATACTTTATCCCGCAATTAGATCGCATCAGGAATGTGGCTATCTCAACTCCGTGACTTCGTCGCATCAAGGCGTCATCTAATCATACTTTACCCCGCAACCTCGTCGCATCAGGGTCTCAACCTTCTGCCCAGCGTCTCACATGTCTCAGGGCCATGCTATGCTATATTCATGCCACAACACATCATATGCTTTGATTTTCCATCCACTCTCATACTCGCTAGCAAGTGTGCATTCAAATGCGTTTCATAATTTTCGTGGCATACAGTTCAATTCAAATGATATACTAGCATGGCAAATAACTCATGCGCACAATATTACTCATAATCAATCATATATCATCTTAGTATATCACTAAGCTACCCACTTGAATAAATTCTCATAAATCGTTCTAATCAACCTTCGACTTACCCAATTGAGTCCAATCCCCCTAGCCTCGGTTTAGGAATTTCCTTACCTTGAATTTGGCAACCCAATTACTCCTCTTGAGCCTCCAAAGTTTCGACCCTCAATGGTCCAAGACCGAACTCAATGTGCAACCTAATCAAATCCAACCAATTACATCAATTTTCAATCCAATTCAACCATCCATGAACCCCCAAGCCTCCATAGCATTATCCTCATCATTATAACATGCATTAATCATCAATTTAAGACTTATAACTCCACCATCAACTGCCCCACATATTCGGTCTACACAGAACCGAACCGAGCTATGTTCGATTCTGTGTAAACCGAATGGATTCAACCATATATCAACTCTAAAATCATCAGTTAAATGCTATACCACCTCTTAACATGATTATCTAAGGGTCCAAGAGGCTCATCAAAGATTTGAGCACGATTGGTTGCCGAAAACCCTTTGAAGTCGTCGGATTCTTGCTTGGTCAGTACCGGCAATTTTCTGCTCCAATTTCACATGACCGGTTCGAGGTCAAAAATTTATCAATTCAAGCCCCAATTTTTACCACAGATTCATCTACATCTCTACCGAGTCTTCACAAAATTTGAGCCCAAAATTCCAAGATTTCGATGGTTAAAGGGGTAAGAACCGAACCTACCTCGGGTGGGTTCCGATTCCGTCGGCTTTTGGGAAAACTTCTGCCCAGAACGCCTCGGTGGTCCAAGCGCCGCAATTCTTGTTGGAGAGTTCGACAATATGTGGAGCTTTGTTGTGGTGGTCGGCCAACAGCAGATGGTGCCGAAAGTGGCCCAAAAACTGACTTGGAGGAACCGGCTATCAATTCTGGAGCCTCTGTTCGGTGCCCACTCATCGTGATCTCCACAAAATTTGGGCCAAAGATTCTAACATTTCAACCACCAAAGGGACTGAGAATTGGACCTACCTCAGATTGGAGTAGTTTCTGCCAACTCTCAGGAGAATCCTTGCTACGGTCTCGTCGGTGCTCCAAATGCTTCGATTCTTGTTGGAGAATGCCGGCAAGACATAAATCTTTGTTTGGGTGGCTGGTTGCATCTCGGGGTGGCCATAAGTGGCCTTGGTGGCCGGCGAAGTGGAGCTCTAGAATCTGTCCGACGACAACAGAATGGAGGAGGAAGAAGATGAAGGTATCTGGTGTTCTCTCTTGGGGTTTGGCCGAAAATTGCAGAGGTGAGGAGAGAGAAGAACCTTTATTCAAGGCTTGGTCAAATACCTTTGATTGGTAGGTTGGAAAAAGGGTGAGATGACCTTAGCCCTTAGATTCTTGACACTTGTCATGTGCTCTATCCAAGGACATCCAATAGCTCTCTCCTTGTCCATTTTTTCGGCAGCCATGGGTGGGTTGTAACGCCCATTTTCCCTTCTTCAATTATGATAACAAAGTTCTAAGCTTGAGGGGCAAAACGGTCATTTTATCCCCGACACTCCGAACGTCGTTTTCCTCGTTTCGGAAACCTTCGATAGGGTGATGGTCAATCCGAATAACATTGAAATTCTTGATTTTCCATTTCAAACTTTCAAGGCTCTTTTCTGATAGTTTTCTCTATTAGACGTGGTTCCAGCCTATCCCGAGTCGACGGGCGGCTTTTGCAGACATTAATGTATCGACCCCGTGATTAATATCACATTTAGGGCTCGTCAACTCATGGCAGCTTTGGTTGTCAAGTAATTGTGATGGTCTATCACTAGCTCCTAAGGTCTCGATCTTCATCGTCCGATTTAGGAAAATTCTACAAATTATACGTTGGTTAAGCGGCATCACCCGCGCTTCAATCGTATGACACTCGCAAGGTATCCCTTAAACGTTCTTTGTTCGGCCTTTTTGTGGCTCTAAATATCCCCTCAATAATCCTTATGGTCAAAGCGTCATTTCCCATTCGAGTTTCCCAAGTCCACGTATCTCGTCTTGCGTTAGTCTTTCTCTTTTGGTCAGTCTACTCGAATTGATCAGGTTCGAGCGGAATACGACTAAAATCTATCTCTCGATACACACTTCTCATTACTGAGCCTGAAATCGATTGGAAATCAGAATGTCATATGTGGACCTAGGAAACCCGAATAGGATATGGTGCTTTGACTATAAGGATTGTCGAGAGGACATTTAAAGTCATAAAAGGCCGATTTAAGAACAATCAAGGAATGCAATGCTAGCATTATATAATTGGAGTGCGGGTGACGCCGCTTAACCAATGTATAATTTGCAAAATTTTCCTAAATCTAACAGTGACAATCGAGACCGTTGGAACTAGTGATAGACCCTCACAATTACATGAAAACTAAAGTCGCCAAGAATTGGTGAGCCCTAATTGTGATATGAATCACAGGTTCGATACGCGTAACGTCTGCAAAAGTCGCCTGTCAGTTTGGGATAGGCTGGAATCGCATTGGGTAGAGAAATGATTCAGAAACAAGTCTTGAAATTCGAAAATGGAGAATCAAGAGTTCCAACATTTCAACTAGATTGGCCATCACCTTATCAAAGAAAATTGAAATTAGAAAAATGACGTTCCGGATGTCGGGGCTAAAATTACCATTTTGCCCCTCAAGCCCTAACCTTACCTATATAATTGGATGAGGGTATTTTGATCATTAACCACCCCCAAGGCTGCCAAAAATTGAAGAAAATGAGAACCATTGGATAAGCAATTGATTGACACAATGGACAAGTGTCAAAGTATTAAGCTATGATGTGATGGAGTCACCTTTTAACGTACCATTCAACAAGTTGACTCATGAAATTGAAGTATAAACTTCACCCTCTCTCTCCTTGACCGAACACTTCCCTCCAAGCTACCGATGACCTTCTTCTTCTTCTTCCTTCCTTTTGTTGAAAGCTTCACCGCTCGACAGGATTCTGCCGCTGCTGTCGCCACTCTCGACCGCCGTCTTCGGTGACTTCCAGCTACTAAGCCGACCACCTGCTACTTCCTCATCCTCTTTCCGATGTTCTCCAAGTGGAATCACTACATTTGACTCAGTGGGGAGCTACGGCCGGCCAATCTCCCGAAAGTCGACAGAAACCGTCGCAGCTAGAGGTAAACCATGGTTTAGGCTTCGTAGAACCCCAAAACCTTCAAATTTTTTGACCAAATTTTGTGGGCATATAGGAGACTTGTAGACTGAGCTGTGGTAAAAATTTTGGAGGAACTTGATGGAGTGTTGACCCCAAATAGGTCTTGTGTTTGAAGGGCCAAAACTGATCGGTTGAAGACCCGGAGGAACAGGTGCCGTTCAAGGACTTTCTGGCATCGCCTTGGCTCCAAATTTTTGGTGAGGTATCCCAACCCTTAGAACTATATGTTAGCAAGTAGATTAGTGGATAAATTGAGGATTTAAGTTGGTCTAAGGGTTAATTAGTTGGGGTATACACAGAACCGAAAATGCCCTATTTCGATTTTGTGCATACCGGTTCCGTGGGAGGCTGTTGGTGAAGGAAATGGGTTCCAAATTCATTATTGAGAAATGTGAGGATGTTAATTGATAGGTCCATGAAGTGTATGTTTAGTGGGGTGACGATTTGAGGAAGAAAATTGATGATTGGATGAATTTTCTTAGGTTGCGCGGAGGACTTGATCTTGGATCATTAGAACCTAACCCTTGAGGTGGTTGGAAGAAAACTTGTATTGAATTAAGCTTGAGGTAAGGGGATTCTACACCTTTGATAGGAGGATTGAACTTGATTGGGGGATTTGTATGCGAATTAACCAGTTCTTGGAGGTCATAATGTGGTTGTCCAGAAGGTTTGACAATGCTTGTGCTATGAATTGATTGTCACATTTGTATGTCAAATTTAATTGTCTCGCATGCCATGGATGTGTCGTTC
This sequence comes from Rhodomyrtus tomentosa, assembly GCA_028455895.1. NCBI lineage: Eukaryota > Viridiplantae > Streptophyta > Magnoliopsida > Myrtales > Myrtaceae > Rhodomyrtus > Rhodomyrtus tomentosa. The sequence continues at coordinate 30,348,569 of JAPCWY010000007.1, forward strand.
AACGCATGAGTTTGCATTCGAATGTGTGCTATGAAATGAAATGAACTTGTGGCATGTTTGAGAAGTTGGGACACCCTGATGTGTTAAGACATGGGGTTTGGATTGAATGACACCTTGAGGCGTACGAGATGCGGGGTTAAGAAGGCCGTTGTCCTGATGCGTTGAAACACGAGACGGAGTTAAGATGTGTCGACACAAGCCTGGAATGAGATTGAAAACCTGATGCGTTTATGCGGATTTGTCAATGAGACGGTTTGATGCGTTTACGCGGACCGAGCCTGAGGCGTTCTAAACGCGGGCGTGAAAGTGAGGAGGCAAGAAGGGGTGGAAGGTGTAATTTGGCTTGATAATATGTGCTTGAGCTGAATGATGTAATAAGATGTCTTGATTGCATGCTTGACATCCGTGTGTTATTTCGTGATAGTTGAATGCTTCATGTGTTTTTGTATAAATTATTTATGATTGTAATTGCCTGAGTGGACGTTCAGCCTAACCTAGGGTTAGAACCCACCTTATTGAGATATATGTCTCACCCCGTAGTGGAACCCCCTTTTTTTCAGACCCTAAGCCTTGAGCATGTGGCCAATTAGGTTTGGTGAGCCAAAGGAGATGTCAGTATATTTTGAGGAGTTTCTTGATGGACAAGGGACTATTTATGTTAGGAAGTGTACAGTTGTGTGAGTAGATGAAGGCGGTAGTAGCTGGAAGCATCACAAGTACGAGGTATGGTTCAGGAAGATAAGAGACGTTTCTGCAGGGCCACTGAAGCCTACTAAGGTACCCCATGGGGTGATACCCAGTTGGTGCCATCCCACTCGGGATTCAGTGGAGGCCGAGGGGTCGGTCGCTGGCTCAAAGAATGGTCCTGATAGGATCTCGATCCTGGAGGACACCGACGAGGTTATAGTGATTGAGGCCATCGAGGATGACCAGGTGGAGTCATCAGCTAATGAGACGATGAAGAACACCGAGAAGGTTTGCTCGGAGACCTTCTCGGAGTACGAGCCCACTGAGAAGGCTGAGGAGGTGACTGACGAATCCAGTAGCTCGACATAGGAGTTTTTGTTCCTGGTTTGATATTTTGACGGTGACCACGATGCCTGTTCCTTTTGAGAGCAGATATGATCGTCTTTTGTACTAGCCTCGTCACCCCTATTGACCAGCAAGTTTAGTTTGCCATGCTCTTGTATGAAAATTTGGGAACTTATGTCATTATTAGTATTATCGTTAACCAAGTCTCATTTTGTATTTGTACGGAGGAGTTTTTATATTGTCGCTTTCGCGTGCTTTCTATTTAATCTATCTCTCGACCTTTATGTGAATCTTGGGACCTCTAGAGAGAGTTTCTACTTACAAGGAGTCGCGAGCTCATGCCCGGGGCGCGGGGCGTGATAGTGGTAGAGTGCTTCCTTAAGAGATTTTGAAGGAGATGGGTTCAGAGTTATGAGATTTTGTTCCTTAAAAAAAATGGAAATCGTCTTGAAAAGAATATTTGAGAATATGTTAATATTGGAATATATATATTCAATCGACTCAATCAATTCAATCAATTAAATTATTAGAATATAATCAATTAAGGTTATCAGCACAATCAACACAATCACAATATTTGTAGAATATTTAGAGAGATTGTGATGGTGCATACCTTTTTTATTGCCAAAAATTTGAATGATTAAACCTTTTCTGTTTCCATTCGGAAGATGTCATTTTCATATGATGTTTTAAGTTCTGAGTTCCTTGTAATCAATGAACTTCTTCAGATGAAGTTTTAGCACTTCTTTGCTCCTTTCAGATGCTATAATATGCTCGGAAGTAATTTTTCCTGTCTAAATAATAGCTCAAACAGGTATAATAATAATAATACTCAATTCTTATCTGATATATTTGTCGCGACCTAAAAATTAATCAGGCTAATGGATTATCAGGTTAATTTAATTATTAATCTAATTTGAACTCTTCCAGGTCCTACCAAATCACAACTTAGGTTTATTCACGAAAAATGTTCAATCGGAACCGATACTAGTCATTTATGGTAGGTTGATTTGAAACCTATATAAAATAGGGGAGAACTACTTTATCTCTATGAGCCAGAAAAAATGAGTTCGGAAACTTGGTTACATTAATTAAAAAAATTAATGCCCTTTCAATGCCAATTTCATGAAAAAGCCCTTTCGATTGATTGATGTGATTTGGATGATTTTTTATATCAAAGAAATGTGACATAAACAATTGATATGCGAAAATGACATTTTTTTTGTATTTTCGGATTAATCACAAAAAAAGAAACAATAAAAAATTGAACAAAATTAAACAAAAATTTCCATAAAATACCTTAAATTTTTGAATTTTTTGAAAAATTCACTGATCCCCAAAGATTCGAGCTAGAGAATAAGTTTTATCCGCAACATCCTCGAAGATTCGAGCCAGAATGCAGATAGTGGTATAAGACGACAACATCCATTTTTCCAAAGGGAAAGATCACGAAGCATTATACTAAATTGCCATCCCATTCCATGAGATCATGGCCAAGGCGTGCAATTTAATTTTTCGAATGGTCTTGGCATGAGGGGAGCATATGTTATGGAAATATTTGTTTAAAAATGTGCAAACTTTATAACAAGCAAAAACAAACAATCAAGACAAAAATAAAAGGAAAATGAGTCAATTGAAATTGAATTTTTGAAAAGATAGAGGGGTGGCCGAAATTACGAAATTGGGGCATCCATCTTTCCTCATTAAAAAAAAATCTTATCCAATTTGATTTGAGAAAATCATCTTTAAGGTTTGAAAAAATTAATTTCAGATAATCCTCAAAGTTTCGAATCAATGTCCAACCCAATTCAAATCCTATCTCTGAACAAGCATGCTAAAAAAAATCATAAGAGATATGGATATCAATCCAACAAATTCGTGTATTCCGAGAACTAGATAGAATTCATTTGATTAAATCTTATCCATAAACATTGAGATGGCATTGGGAAATCGCAAGATAGGGAAACTCTACTAAACATGGATAAAATTCAAAGCAATAACTATCCATACATATGTCAAATTCAACCAACTGTGCTTATATATAAAGAAACCCCAGTTTGCTTATCTCATCTTATAAATTCATCGAATAATTTTTTAAGAAAAGATATTTTCATTTAATCTCACTAGTCCTTAGAAAAATTAGATTCGTCGAACTTCATTATCAAATTGAGTTTAAAAGAAGAATTGGGCATCATTACGAGTCAAATTTGCGGTTCTAGCGTAGAAAAGCTTAGATTCTTTAGCTTTGATGCAAAATCATGAATATTCAAAAGATTCTAAGAACAACATGCATGTTATCAAGTTAACGAGCATGGATAAGCAATCAAGGTTTAAGGATGATTACCTTTCCCAAGCAAATTTTCCGACAAGCACTTGAGCTGTGATCTTCACCCAAGACTGAACCTTCTCAAGTCCGATTCGCTTGAAACTAGTCCCAAACAATCTAGCATAAGTAGTGGATAGATTAATGCTTAAAATAATCTAAAAAATTAAGGTCGATTGGCCTCAAACCAATGCTAAACAGTGGGCGGTCAGCAGCTCAAAACTGGCAAATCAGCAGGCTGGACCAATTGGCAGAAATAGAAAATTCAAAGGCATGGACAGGAAGCTTTCGATATCAGATTGAGGCACTGTTAGTAGCCGATGAGAGATCATTGAACACTGAACGTTTTGATACTTAACTCAAGTTAATTGGAGCACGAATGGCGACATACGGTCAATTAGCACGAAACTGCTCCTGGCTGCCAATGGGTTAGAAATTTGTGACTTCAAAGGATTGGAAGGGAGGCTTCCAACATCGTATCGACACACCATTGATGGTTAATGATAGATCGTCGAATTCTAAACGTTTTCATACCTGGTTCAAGTCGATCGGATAACGGATGGTGTCACACGGTCAATTGGCACAAAACTGCTCCTGGCTACTGACGGACAGGAAAGTCATGACCAATTCTCCTCGTCACCCTCTCCAATTTTATGAGTGTGTGGACCTTCTAAATTGCCAACCTCCTGTAACCCTAGAGGTAAGTGTATTTAGATAGAGCTTATACTACAAAGCCTTGTAGGAACAGGATTCATTATGGGCCGTAGGATTAGTTAAGCTCGCCTAGGTAGGATTAAATGCGATCCCTTAGATCATGAGTTTCCATGTCCAATAAAACTCTAGCCAAATAGGATGCCCAAATCATTAGAACACTTGAATTATTTAAACTCGAGGAGTCCTAATTCACTAGGGCTTTATGAATCTTGTCCAAAGGAGGTAATGAAGAGAGAAACGACTGAAAATTGACTCTTTTCTAGGTTTACAATTTTGGGCCCTATTGGGTTCTAGATAATTAATGAGTAATCTACTAGGGGCTTTACTCAAATAAAAGAGTTGAGTGGGCTAGAATTGATATGACATTCTGATTTTCAATCAATTTCAGGCTCATTAATGACAAGTATATATCGAGAGATGTATTTCAGTCGTATTCCGCTCGAATCTGATCAATTCGAGTAGACTGACCAAAAGAAAAAGGCTAACGCGAGACGAGGTACGTGGACCTAGGGAACTCGGATAGGAAACGACGTTTTGGCCGTAAGGATTGTCGAGGGAACTAGCAATAGACCCTCACAATTACATGACAACCAAAGCTGCCATGAATTGACGAGCCCTAAACGTGATATGAATCACGGGGTCGATAGGCGTAATGTCTGCAAAAGCCGTCCGTCGGTTCGGGATAGATTGGAATCACGTTTGAAAGAGAAAACTATCAGAGATGAGTCTTGAAAATTTTGAAATGGAAAATCAAGAATTTCAACATTATTTGGATTGGACGTCGCCCTATCGGAAATAATTGGATTGAGAAAAACGACGTTCCGGACGTCGGGGGTAAAATGACCCTTTTGCCCCTCAAACTTAAAATCTTGCCTAAGCAATTGAAGAAGGGTAATTGGACTTTTAAGCCCCATTAGCTGCCGAAAAAGAAGAATGAAGGATGGTCATTGGATCTCATTGGAATGACTAATGGACATGTGTCAAAGGATGCCTTAAAGAGAAATCTTGTCTACTATGTAAAACCTAATATTCAATCCTTTGATCCAAGCTTTGAATATATCCTTCCCTCACACTCTCTCTCCTCTCATTTGGCCATTCACTCCCCCATAAGCCACCGAACACTCCTCCTCCTTCTTCCTCCAGATTTGCTCGCCGCCAACCAGCTCCTGCCACCTTGTTCAGCAATTTCGGCAACCACTTCCAGCCACCATTCGGCTATCGACCGATCACACCGACGAAGCTTTATATCTTGCCGACATCCTCGAACAAGAATTAGGTCAATTGGAGCACCGAGGAGTCCCGGGCAAGAGATTTCCCGAGAGCCGACAGAATCAGAGCAAACCTGAGGTAGGTCCAATTTTTGACTCTTTTGATGGCCGAATTCTTGGATTTTTGGGCTCAAATTTCGTGGAGACTCAGTAGACATGTAGATGAATTTGTGGTAAAAATTGGGGCTCAATTTAATAAACTTTTGACCATGAACCGGACTTGCAAATATTGGACAGAATCTGCCGGATTCTGACTTGGGAGGAACCTGTGACGTCCGACGAGTTTCCGACGACTAATAGACTTCAAATCTTCAGTGAGCCTCAAGAACCCTTAGATAGACTTGTTAAGAGGTAGGATAAGGGTTAAATAATGGAATTGAAGTTGATTTAGGATGGATAGTGCACGGTATGCACAGAACCGAATTGAATCGGGTAGGTTCTGTGCAAGACTGGTTCTAGTGGATTAAAAAGCGGGTGATTTTGAACCTCAAATTGATGTTTAAGACATGATTAGATAATGAGGGTTAGGGTATGGATGATTGGGGTCGTGGATTGAGGAATTGAGTGTGAAAATTGATGGAATTGATTGAATTTTGTTAGGTTGCACGACAAGTCCGGTTGTGGACATTGAGGGCCGAAACTTTGGGGCTCAAAAGGAGTAAATTATGTTGGCAAATCAAAGGTAAGGGAATTCCTAAACTTATGTTTGGAAGATGGAACTCGATTGGGCGAGTCGAGGTTCAATTGGATTGAATTATGAGAATTTGCCTAAGGGGTAACTTTCATTATATCCTAAGATGTTATAGGATGATTGTGTGTGATATTGTTTATGCCTGAGTTGTTTGCCATGTCTGGATATCATTGATTTGCTCGGCATGCCATGAAGTTTTCGAATTGTGCTTGAATTTGCACTTGGTATCGGGTGTGCAAATGAAATAGAAATCATAGTATGAGTTATAGTTGTGGCATGAGCCTGACATGGAAAGGCCTTGAGGTGTATGAGACGTGGGGCGGTAGAAGGATACCCCGATGCGACAAGATCGCGAGGTGGAATTAATATTTTGTGGCGCCCTGATGCGACGAGATCACAGGGTTAAAATAGCCACGATCCTAATACGAACTATTCACGGGACAAAAGTGTGAGACTACCCTGATGCGACAAGATCGTGGGGTGGTGTTGATGTTGCGTGGCGCCCTGATGCGACGGGATCGCGGGGTTGAGATAGCCACGGTCCTGATGTGAACTATTCACGGGATAGAACTGTGAGAATACCCTGATGTGACGAGATCGTGGGGTGAAATTTGTGAGATGATGAATTTGCTTGGAGATTCATCGAAACCTGATGCGTTTACGCGGGTTGCCGATGATGGTCTGATGCGTTTACGTGGGCCGAGCCTGATGCCAATTAATTGCAGGCTAAGAGATTGAGACAGGCGGAGATTGGTGGATGTGGTGAAGTGGCAGACCAAGTGTGCATGATTATTTGAGGGTGACGTGAGTTATCATTGCGTGCCTCCCATATGGACGTTGTTGTTTTATTGAATGGTACTTGATGCGCCTGTATGATTATGAGTTTGGAATAATTAAGAGATAGTTGACTGCCTGAGTGGACGGTCGATCTAACCTAGGGTTAAGACCCACCTTACTGAGATTTATATCACACCCTAGTGGGGGCTTCATTTTTTTGGTTTCCAGTCGAAGGTAGCACGAGCTTGCCAATGAGTGGCATTTGAAGAAATAGTTGACCAATTATATTTAGAACGGAATTGTCAATTGTGGATATTGAGATTATACTCCAAATATCGAATTAGGAATTGATCTTTTAGTAATTGGCTAAGGTAATTCGATGTGTTTGTCCTAAGTCATCGTATGTGGTTGTATCTATGTGAATAGAGATGGCATCGCTTCCGCATGTGTATTTCTGTTAGTGCTCAGATTATTGGCCGTTGGATCCTGGAGTTAATCGAAAAGGAACGGCTGGGTGGGATGTTCGAGCGCTCGCGGGGTTCGGGGCGTGACATCCCCGTTCGATTTGGTATCAAGGCAAGGCCAGCTTGATTTAATGTGATTGAGGTTTGGAGTGATAAGGAGTAATGACTTGAGGACAGTTAGATATTGAGTCTTATAGGACTAAGCATGGATTACTGGATCTTGAGGATTATAGGTTTGAACTTGTGAGGCATTCTAATGGTCCTAGAGTTGACTTTAATGGATGACCTTGAGTTATGTAGTGATTAAAGCTTAAGTGGAAGCAAGTTGGGATTTGAGAGTCATAAGCATGGATTCTGAGGTAGCAATTGAACTCGAGGATAATAGGAAATTGCTTATGAATGAACGGTCAGTTGAGATGTATAATTGCAACCTTGATTTGTCCATGACCCAACTTGAGGAGTACGAATTATAAGGAGACGACTGATATTGGTGGATTCAGGCTTGAATTGCGTGATATTATGATGGTTTAGCTATCGATTCTATTGATCGCCTTGGGTGATATGAGTTGAAGATTAGTTGTGATCGGGTGCATAGGGATTTGATTTGAATGTCGACTGGACTTGAGATATATGATGGCATATAGGCAATTGATTTGTGAGATGTGACGATCATTGGTGAAATTAGAACTCTTGAATGGATAGGGATTAATCTGAAGACGGTTTTGATAGGACAAGTGATGAGGACGGTCATGATGTACCTATGTTTATGGCTTTGAAACGAAAGTTGATGAGGGTGCATGCATGAACTTATCGCTGTTGGACTTAATAAACTGTCGCTTGGTATGGGACAAGTTGATGGGATACCTATAAACTGTAATGAAACATGGTATGGGACATGTGGAACGGGGCTTTCTCCGTAGATGTATGGCTTGGGACAACCTACAACGACTAGGTCTGATGAGGGCAGGGAGTGATCGTCGGGACAAAGAGGTCCGAACAAGGAACGGCTCCTAGCAAGCTTCTAAGAAGGCAAGAGGCAGGAATGACCCAAGTCATGACTTGAAAGGGAAAGCCTAAGTATCAGGTTAAGTCTAATTGTAGATAAGAGATGTATAGCACGGGATTGATTCTCATCAAGAATGATTGAAAGTAGCATGACATGTGTAATGATGCCTGTGAATGGCATGGTTAAAAGCTTCGTGCTTAATAGTGGATGCCTTTTTAAAAAAGAAAAGTGATGGTTGTGATGGGCCTATTAGGCATGTTTAATGATTAGCCTCATGTGATTGGTTTAGCCAAGGTATGACTGGGAGGTTAGACGACATGAGAGGTTTATACCCGTTGAACTGAGGCAAGTCGAGAATGAAATAGTTTGTTGTGGCTACACTAGAGTGGCAAATGCCTTTAGGCCTAGAGTACGAGCTTTTGACCTAGTGAATCACTGCCTTGAGTGCTTGATTGAGAAGTTGCCTCGTTGAGGCTAGTTTGAGGAATGATTATTGATCAAGGATAATTTGAGATCCTTGAATATTTGGCAATTAGTGGAGAATTTCCTATGTGTCATCAAAGAGTTGTTTTGGAACTATTGATGGTTGATAGTGATTAATGATGACATGAGCAGCTTGAGATTGTCGAATTGAGTAAATGACTTAAGTCTTGAATTTCTAAGGAGAAATCATAGTGGTTCAAGTGACACGAGAATCTAACAAGATTCAAGGACCAAGGTATAGTCACTAGGGTAGCACTTGGCTCGTGTATGTGAGATACGAAAGGATCTAGGAACTAGGATGGATCATGAGAATTGAGTAAAGATGAGTAACCAAAACGTGAAAACCAGCAGAACGACGAGCTCGAGTTTTTAAACCACATGGACCCAGGAGTTAAATGGGTCATGAGAACCTTGAATAGAAATGAGAAATTTTATGGATAGGCGAGCTCGGAAAGGAGCTGTCATTGTTACCCAAGTCGCTGAGACAACTTGTACTGACAGTTAAAGTGATGGAAGTCACGAAGAAGATGACTCTGAGTAAGTCCTTTCGAAATTAAATGTGTGGGTAGGACCACGAGAGCTTGGAAAAACTTGTGAGATTATGTATAAGGCTGAAATTGATTGAGTCAGGTAGAGGGATGAGATTCAAAATTGTCTCTCTCTGGATTGAGGGTTTTGTGAGAAAACCTTAGAGATTTTGGATGCACTAAAAAAGGAAAGTGACTCTAGCAGTACTAACCCTAAGAGGCTATCGAGGATTGATGAAAGGTCACTAGAGGAAGGATTTCCTCGGAGGCACGAGTCTGCCTAGCCAACTTTTGTTGAGTTATTCGATGGGAAGTATCGTCCTGGGATTGCTTGAGAGTATGGGTTGTTTGGATCCTAATACTTTTGCAAGGATCATAAGATGATCGACCGGTGTGAGATAGAGTTCTCAAGGTCGCGTAAGCATACGTTAAAAGTGGTCAAAGACCATTGAATAAGATGATTAAGTTCCTGAGTGGATTGGAATTTGAGAACCACATGACTGGTTATTATTCCTGATTTTGAGGAATGGTGATGGGACTCAGCAGAAGAGGATAATGATCGAAAGACCTATGAATAAGAGAATTCCTGCTCATGGATTACGAGCAGAGAGATGTCCATTATGAATATGGAGTGTGCCTACGAGAAACGGTTGATTACCTGGGCGTAGGGCACATAATGGAAAGTGAGTAGCAAGCCTTTTCTGTTATGAATGAGGTCGAGGAAGAATCGGCATGCTAGATTGCTTGGAGTTAATGATTTCCTGGGGACGGTTGATGGAATTGGAACCATGAGGAATGAAATCATGAGTTGTTATTCCCTAAAAAATAGGGCATTGTTCTTAAAGGATGATTGAACCATGAAATGGTCGTTGGCGAAAAGAAAAGTCAATAGACCTGATAGTCTTGATCGTTGATAATTCTAATGAATGGTTGGGCAAGAGAAAATAGTGCTTAGAATGTAAATATAAAGTGACTCAAGAACGTAGAATTGAGTATTCAGCATGGGAATATGTGAGACCCAAGAACGAACAGATATTGTCACTGGAGGTGACTGAGTTATGATAAAGAGAATGTGAAAGCATAGTGGCATTTGAACCCTGGAGTAAATGTATCGCCGTTGGCGTAGACTCTAAGGTTGTCGTTCTATGGGATGAGAAGGACAAGGTGAAGTTGAAGTGAGAAAATATCATGGAATTATGTAGTTTCTTTTTTAGGACAAGAGATCCTATTATAAAAGGAAGAAAAACTCTAAATTGTCTTAGTATCATGATTAAGCATCTGTACCAAGAAAGAGGATGCAAAACTTGAATAACTACGGGAAGTGATGTCAGAGAAATAGTCTTTTGGACAATGCTGAATTCCAGGATGATATTGATGTTCAGTGGAACGAACGGAATTGGGATAAGGTTGCTTTAGTGAGTATGGAACTCAGAGGCTGAAGCACTAATGCTTCTCGTGAAAAGAGTGACAAGAGTAAGCAAAATACCGTATGGTCCTAGAAGAGACCCATAACGACAGAGAGCCAAGGTCTGAGCTCTCAAGTGAAAAGTGTGAGGAATAGTAGAAAGAAGTCGATATCAGTTGAATTGAGTGTCCCAGGAATGATTGGGTGGATTGTTACCGTCTTGGGCGACGATGATTGGACTCATTTAAGGAGTCATGAGAAACATGAATGACCCTCGAAAGTATCCTATGGAATTTAAGGAGATGCTAGATATATGACGAACGTGAAGAGCGTGAGTTGTAGACCTAATGAGATGAGGTTCCTTAGTCGTGAAACTTTTGAAAAAGGGAATCCTTGGGGAGCCTTTGAGGATTGGAATAAGTAACGAATCGACTATAGTCGATGTGAGTTGCGGAAAGTGCAAGCTTCATGGGATTGACGAGTGGCAATAGACGGACTGTTGAAAGATTCCCTACAAAAGTTGTTGCATTGGTGAAATGGACTGAGGACGAGTCGTAACACGAAGGGATGAGTGAATGTTAAAAGAATTGTTGAAGACTTAAGTTAAGCTGATGGCTATGCGGTTAATGGCATTTCGTGTCGAAAACTGGAAAGCTTATAAAGGTTGTAGTGACACGACGCAGAATGAAACTTGAAGATATAACAAGGCGATTTGAAAAGGATGTTGCTTGTACATCGTGATGATAAGGCCATAAGAGTTGGAATGCTTAGGGTGTGATTGGAATGGGTTACGAGTGTCCTTACGATGAAGCTGGGGAATGTTGTTCTAGTGAACGAATGTTTCAAGGCTATACCTACCACCAGAGTATAAAGTAGCAGTTTCTCGAGGGGAATTGAACAAGATGCAACACAGATGTATAGAAGTGCTAGTGGGTATGAGAGCGCTGCCAAGATGAAGAAAAGACCTCGAGAGTTATGTGGACTATAAGAGATTGAGAGCATGGACTGTCTAAATGGAATTAAAGGCGAGGCATGTAGAACGAAGAGATCACCCAAGTGTTGTTATAGCAACATTTGTATCGCTAAGGAAGGGTGAATTGTTTAACGAATGCTTACAATAGAGAGTTGAGCATGGTATAATTGGCGATAGAGAGACAGATCTTCCCTCAAGAAATAAGAGGTTCAACTTCTAAATTAGAAGTTGCTAATGGACTAGCGTGATGGTTACTGAAAACACCTAGCCTGAAGGCCAGAAGGAAATTGAGGTGAGCCATGATTAAACGTCGAGCACTAGACATGACGACAAAAGTTGAAGGACCGCTTTGATCCAAGAGAATTTTCGGATGGAATCAAGAATGGATTGTTACAGAAGTAACCATGTAAATATTTAAGGAGTTAAGAGGTTCGTAACTCGATTTGATCAATGGAGGGCAAATTGATAAAGCCCTTGAATCTCTGTTGGCGTGAAAGGAAATTTGAAGGGAGTGATACGCCGAATGGCATGGACATTAAAGAGTGCATTCTGGCGAGGGCTTGGTGATAATGGTTATGGACATATGAAAGAGATAAGGTGAACGTTCGAGGAAGAATTGTTGGCAAATGATATGAATATCAAAAGAGAATGGAGAGAAGCCCATTGGATTGAGGACTGAAGGAGATAAGTCCCAGAGGAAAGATAGTTTGGGTCGAAAAGGACGAGCAAGATCATCAAGCCATGGAAAGGATTATCCGGAAGAGTGGGGATGCAACGAGGTGCCGATACCCCAAAGGATTGGATGGGTAGAAGGTTGCGAATTTCGAGAACGAAATTTCTTTAAGGGGGGAGAGTTGTGACATTCTGATTTTCAGTCAATTTCAGGCTCATTAATGAGAAGTGTATATCGAGAGATGTATTTTAGTCGTATTTCGCTCGAATCTAATCAATTCGAGTAGATTAACCAAAAGGAAAAGGCTAACGCGAGACAAGGTACGGATGCCTTAAAGAGAAGTCTTGTCTACTCTGTAAAACCTAACATTCAACCCTTTAACCCAAGCTTTGAATATAGCCTTCCCTCACACTCTCTCTCCTCTCATTCGGCCATTCACTCCCCCATAAGCCACTGAACACTCCTCCTTCTTCTTTCTCCAGATTTGCTCGCCGCCTACCAGCCACTACCGCCTTGTTCGGCCGTTTCGGTGACCACTTTTGGCCACCATTTGGCCACCAGCTTACACATTGATGAATTGTTACGTCTTTCCGACGTCCTCGAACAAGAATCAAGTCAATTGGAGCACCGAGGAGTCCCGGGCAAGAGATTTCCTGAGAGCCGACAGAATCGGAGCAAACCTAAGGTAGGTCCGATTTTTGACTCTTTTGATGACCGAATTCTTGGATTTTTGGGCTCAAATTTAGTGGAGACTCAGTAGACATGTAGATGAATCTGTGGTAAAAATTGGGGCTCAATTTAATAAATTTTTGACCACGAACCAGTCTTGTAAATATTGGACAGAATCTGCTAGATTCTGACTTGGGAGGAACCGGCGACGTTCGACGAGTTTTCGGCGACCAATAGACTTCAAATCTTTGGTGAGGCTCAAGAACCTTTAGATATACATGTTAAGATGTAGGACAATGGTTAAATGATGGAATTGAAGTTGATTTAGGATGGATAGTGCACGGTATGCACAGAACCGAATTGAACCGGGTAGGTTCTGTGCAAGACCGGTTCTGGTGGATTGAAGAGCGGGTGATTTTGAACCTCAAATTGATGTTTAAGACATGATTAGATAATGAGGGTTAGGATATGGATGATTAGGGTTCGTGGATTGAGAAATTTAGTGTGAAAATTGACGGAATTTGTTGAATTTTGTTAGGTTGCGCGACAAGTCCGGTTGTGGACATTGAGGACCATAACTTTAGGGCTCAAAAGGAGTAACTTGTGTTGGCAAATCAAAGGTAAGGGAATTCCTAACCTTATGTTAGGAAGATCGGACTCGATTGGGCGAGTCGAGGTTCAATTGGATTGAATTATGAGAATTTGCCTAAGGGGGTAACTTTCATTATATCCTAAGATGTTATAGGATGATTGTGTGTGATATTATTTATGCCTGAGTTGTTTGCCATGTCTGGATATCATTGATTTGCTTGGCATGCCACGGAGTTTTCGAATTGCGCTTGAATTTGCACTTGGTATCGTTTGTGCAAATGAATTAGAAATCATAGTATCAGTTATGGTTGTGGCATGACCCTGACATGGCGAGGCCTTGAGGCATATGAGACACGGGGCGGTAGATGGATACCCTGATGCGATAAGATCGCGGGATGGAATTAATATTGTGTGGCACCCTGATGCGACGAAATGGCGGGGTTGAGATAGCCACGGTCCTGATGTGAACTATTCGCAGGACGGAAGTGTGAGAATACCCTGATGTGACAATATCATGGGGTGGTGTTGATGTTGCGTGGCGCCCTGATGCAATAGGATCGCGGGGTTGAGATAGCCACAGTCCTGATACGAAATATTCGCGGGACGAAACTATGAGAATACCCTAATGCAACGAGATCGTGGGGTGGAATTCGTGAGATGATGAATTTGCTTGGAGATTCATTGGAACCTGATGCGTTTACACGGGTTGCTGATGACGGTCTGATGCGTTTACGCGGATCGAGCCTGATACGAATTAATCGCGGGCTTGGAGATTGAGACAGGCAGAGATTGGTGGATATGGTGAAGTGGCAGGCCGAGTGTGCATGATTATTTGAGGGTGACGTGAGTTATTATTGCGTGCCTCCCATATGCACGATGTTGTTTTATTGAACTGTACTTGATGCGTCTGTATGATTATGAGTTTGGAATAATTGAGGGATAGTTGATTGCCTGAGTGGACGGTCGGTCTAACCTAGGGTTAGGACCCATCTTACTGAGATTTATATCTCACTCCAATGGGGGCTTCATTTTTCAGGTTTCCAGGAGAAGGTAGCACGAATTTGCCAAGGAGTGGCATTTGAAGAGATAGTTAACCAGTTGTATTTAGAATGGAATTGCCAATTGTGGATATTGAGATTGTACTCCAAATATCGAATTAGGAATTGATCTTTTAGTAATTGGCTAAGGGAATTCGATGTATTTGTCCTAAGTCATCATATGTGATTGTATTTATGTGAATGGAGATGGCATCGCTTCCGCATGTGTATTTCTATTAGTGCTCAAATTATTGGCCGTTGGATCCTGGAGTTAATCGAAAAGGAACGGCTAGGCGGGATTTTCGACCGCTCGCCGGGTTCGGAGCGTGACAATTGAGGTCCACATTACCCTAAGCAGTTCGGCACATACACTCTAGGCCTTGGTTGACTGAGTCTGGTCCATTCGCCTGTCAAATAAAATCCAATTGACTCACCTACTACAGTGACTGAAATTAAATGTGCAGTACATTTATTTTTGCGAGAATTATGATAACCCTCATTTTATGAAATAAAATGCATGATTTTCTAAAAACCAACAATATTCAAATGTGTTCTTATCAAGTGGCTTGGTGGATATGTCATCTAATTGATGCTTTTAATCAACAAATTCAATGTTGACATCACCATTATGCACATGATCACGAATAAAATGATGCATAATTTCAATATGCTTAGCTTGTGAGTGCAAAATTAGATTCTTGTTGAGGTTGATGGCACTTGTGTTATCACATTTGATTTTCACGTTGTGAACCATCAAAGTCCCTCAATTTTTGCTTCATCCATAGGATTTGAGCGCCTCCTAATTCAACATACTCAGCTTCCACAGTTGATAGAGCCACAATGTTATGACTCTTAGAGAAACAAGACACTAATATTGATCTCAGAAGTTGACATGTGCCCGAAGTACATTTTCTATCTATTCTACGGCCTGCAAGATCTGCATCTGAATCAACATGTAATATAAGATCTGACATCTTAGTATATTACAGTCCTAGATTAGGATTAGTTCCTATGTATTTGATAATTCTTTTGACTGCAATAAGATGTGATTCCTTAAGATCTAATTGAAATCTAACACTCATGTACATACTAAAAATGATGTGAGGTCTAGAAGAAGTAAGACAAAGTAATGAACCGATCATGCTCCCGTACAGCTTCTGATCAACCTGTTTGCCCTGTTCATCCTTGTCTAGCTTAAATGAAGAAGACATTAGTGATTCATTTTTCTTGCAATTTTTCTAATCATGCTTCTTTACTAGTTCAAGACCATGTTTTTCTTGGTGTATGAATGTGCCTTGTTCAGTTCGTTTGACTTGCAGTTCTAGGAAATATGTAAGTTCTCCCATCATGCTCATCTCAAATTCATTCTGCGTGATTTAAGAGTAATTATTGCAGAGATTTTGTTAGATGATCCAAATATAATATCACCTATATATATATATATATCTAGATAAGTAAGATTTTGTTACATTCCCTTTTGATAAATAAAGTTGTAGCAACTTTACCTTTCTCAAAACTTTTGTCAATAAGGAAATCACTTAACCTTTCATGTCAAGCTCGTGGTGCTTGTTTGAGTCCACAAAGGGATTTCTTTAGTTTGTGCATATGATATGAGTTTTTAGGATCTTCAAAGCCCAGAGGTTCTTCAAGATAGACTTCCCCCTTGATGTAACCATTTAGGTATGCACTTTTGACATCCATTTGGTATAGCTTGAAGTCAAGATAGCAAGCATAAGCAAGTAGTAGTTTGATTGATTACAATCTTGCTACTGGAGCCTATGTCTCATCATAGTCGATTCCTTCTTCTTGTGAATAACTCTCGGCAACAAGTCTTGCTTTGTTTGTGGTTACTTTGCCTTTATCATCTATTTTTATTTCTAAAAATCCATTTGGTTCCAATAATAGGATGATCTTTTGGCCTGGGTACCAGTTCCCAGACTTCACTAAGTTTAAACTGATATAGTCTTGTTGCATAGCTTCAATCCATATTTCATCTTCAAGAGTTTCCTCAATCCCTTTAGGTTCTATTTCAAAGACTAGAGCAAATGCATTTATGGCATTTTTAAGCTTGGATATGGTTATGATTCCTTTATCAATGTTTCCAATGATCTGTAGGATGACTAGATTTGCATTTCTAGTTTTCTTTGACTTTTCATGTTCATCCTCAATTGATTTCTCGGCATTCTTCAGAACTTGAGACTTGCTAATATTCCACAATGTTCTGAGGTGATTCATTTGGTTCTACACTCTCAAAAGATGGATTCTGCTCACTTTGAACTACACCTCTAGTGTCTATCATCTGAGCAGTGTATTCTCCTTCAAAATTCACTTTCATTGATTCTTCAACAATTTGAGAGTTCTTGTTGAAGACTCGGTAAGCTTTGCTTGATGTAGAATATCACAAGAATACTCCTTCGTCTGATCTTTCATCAAACTTACCCGGCCGATCTCTTGAATTCTTAAGAATATAACATTTGCACCCAAAAATATGAAAATATCAAATATTTTCTTTTTCTTTCCTTTGTAAAACTCATAGGGGGTTTTCTCAAGTAATGGTCTGAGAAAGACACGATTTATGATATAGCAAGTAGTAGAAACTCTTCAGCCCAAAAAACAAATGGATGTTTGCTTTCAATTAAAAGAGTCCATGCTCTTTCTTGCAAAGAATGATTCTTTCTTTCAATAAATCCATTTTGCTATGGAGTGTATGGAGATGAAAAATTATGTTGAAAATCATTTTGATCACAAATATCGGTAAAGTATTGATTTCAAATTCCTTTGCATGATCTGTTTTGACGCTTGAAATTGAGTAACCTTTTTTATTTTGAATTTTCTTAGAAAAGAAAGTATGAAAATGCATCACTCTTATGTGCAAGAAAGAATGCCCAAGTGTATCTAGTGCAATCATCCATAATAACTAAGCAATATTTCTTACCTCCAATACTCTGAGTTCATGTGGCTCCGAAGATATTCACATGTAATAGCTGCAGAGCATGGTTACTAAAAAATTCATTTATAGACTCGTAAGATCTTCTTATTTGTTTGCCAAGCGTGCAAGCTTCACAGTGCTTAATTCTTTCAAATTTAGCATTTGGGAGTCCTTTCACTAGCATTTTTTAGACGGCTTCAAGATTTGCTGACGACTTATGTGTCCTAGCTTCCTGTGCCAAAGTTCTAAATCATCTTTGATAGATAAAAGACATTTTGCTTCCTCAGACGATGTGTCCAAAAGGTACATATGACCATGTCTTCGTCCAGTGAACGAGCATTCATTGTCTCGACTTGTACCTGAGCACTTATTTTCTGCAAAACAAACTTCATATCCAATATTGCACAACTAGCTGATACTAGTAAGATTGAAATTCAAATCCTTGACCAATGAAACATCATTGATATGAAGATTGTCAATCTTCACGGTTCTTTTCCCAATAATTATTCCTTTGTTATTGCCACCAAAAGAGGAATTTCCATCATCGAACATTTAAAAATTGATAAAGGTTGCTGCATCTCCAGTTATGTGTCTAGAGCATCCACTATAAAGATACCATTTATTTTTTCTTTTCATTGGTACCTGCAATAAATGAAACTCAAGTTGTTTTGGTACCCAAATCTATTTGGGTCCTTTAGGGCTAGCAACATTTTCATATCTAAGAATATCTCGAGTTGGCCTTTTAATCTTGGAGCAATAGCTTTTAGAATGTCTTGAATCGCAACAGTTTTAGCAAACAGATAAATTCCGACCTTTAGACTTTGCAAACTTCTTTCTAAAATGACTTATACAAATCCTTAGGTTGCCTTTTCCTAAGTCTTTCATTTATTTCAGGAAATTTATTTTTCACATTGCTTTACTTTGGAAAACCCAGTTTCGATTTGTTATAATAAGGGACTTGTATAGAAAGTATGTGTTGTGGTGTTTTTGACCCAGATGAGAATTTCTTATGAATATCCAAAGTTTCCTTTGACATGGCATCCTCATTGATTCGTTCTTCCTCATAGGATAGAAATATTCCAATGAGCTCGTCCATAGACAGAGGTGATATCCTATGAATCTCTCGAATGAATGTTTTGACGCTATCCTATTCCTTCGTGAGAGCCCTTAGCAATTTATTGACTCTCATCGATCCAGACACTAGTTGCCCATGGTATGTGAGACCATTCACTATTTTAGTGAATCCGTCGAACATTTGTTTCATAATTTCTCCGGTTTGCATCCTGAATGTTTCATACTAGCCGAGAAGGAAGTTGACTTTAAACTCATTGACTCTGTATGTTCCTTCATATGTAATGTAAAGCTTGTCCTAGATCTCTTTTAACGAAGAATAATCTGCAATACATTCGTATTCAGTAGGAAATAAGGTACTATAAAATGAGTAAATAGCCTTTGCATCAAGAGCATCTTTCTTGGCAATTTCAGTGGATGATTGAGTGACAGTTGGCATTGAATTGTTATCCCCTACATTTGATCCGCTTGTGACACTTGTAGTTGGATTCACTCCTCATTGTACAACATCCCAAATTTGGGGATCCTTCTATTTAATATATGCCTTGAATTTATTTTGCCAGTCATTTTGCTCTTTCCCTTCAAAATATGGCGGCTTGTTGTTTCTTCCACCTTCAATCCATGTGGGAGAGAAATTGCTAGCCGTAAAGATCGATAGCTTAGAAGTACAAACACTTCACAATATATAAGCACCGGGCTTTGATACTAATTGTTGTGGCTAGCGTTATCATGTAGAGGGGGTGAACTGGTGATTGTCGTACAATTTTCAAAATTTAATGTGGAATTCGAATTGCACAAACATTAAACTCCGATCTCAGATAATCAAAACAAAGTTTATCACTGTCAGTGCTGAGCATGCAGTTCAACCGTCACAATATATGTAATAAGCTCATAGTAGAGATAGAGAAAAATACACATAGAGTTTAAGTGGTTCATCTTTTCTAGCCGTAAAGATCATTAGCTTGAAGCAAAAACACTTCACAATATATGAGCACCAGGCTTTAATACTAATTGTTGTGGCTAGCGTTGTCACCTAGAGGGGGTGAATAGGTTATTATCATGTAATTTTAAAGATTTAATGCGGAATTCAAATTGCACAAACATTAAGGTCAGATCTCAGATAATCAAAACAGAGTTTATCATCGTGTGCTCTGAGCGTGCAGTTCTGCCATCACAAGATATATAATAAGATCAGAGTAGAGATAGAGAAAAATACATGGAGCGTTTATAGTGATTTGGCTTTAGTTAAAAGTACGTCCATATTTCGGCTATTAGCCAATGAGTTGGATTCCACTAGTAAACTGATTAAGGTTACAGCCTAGTGATCTCCCTTAAAATGTAGGATTCCACACCTAACGCTCAACACTCTTATGTATGCCTCCTCACAATTACAATAGATAGATCACGAAGAATATATGATTTGAAGTACTATCGACCTAAGAATTATGAACATTTTTATCTCTTAACACCAATCTTGTTTCTCTTTAGTTTTGAGATGTTTATTATACTTCTCCGTCCCTAATCTAACTGTTGCAAGGCATCCAAAAGAGATCTCTCCAAAACTTTCCTTTTGGACAAGACAATTACCAAAAGAAGATCTCGTAATCTTTGAGGATTACCAAAGGAAAATCTTCCTAATTCAGATCAAATTACCCATACAATTATAATCCAGGGTTTTCATAGATGAATTCCTTTAGTTGGCAAGTTTCGTTCGTCTCCTAGGATCCACGTCCTTAATTGATCTCTATCCGCAAGAATCTTTAAGAACGATTCAGGTTGATTGTGTCCGTTGTAATGTATCAATTAAGTGCATCTTGAAGTCCTCTTCAAGTTCTTATTACTGCTCGTGAATACTTCTCTCAAATCTTGAGCACCATTCCAACGTATGAACTATTTCCACTCACCGTCTGAGCTCAAACAGCATCTGAGTCCCTCAGAAATAACATTTGAGCTAAACCTTTTGCCAGATTCGATCATATGCATCCCCACACCAAAGGACAATCTGCAAAATGAGTATTCGATGGCATTATCTCGAAACTTAATAGTACTTGAATTGTTTTGTCAATTTCAAAATAATTTAGGGTTTTTCTCAACATCATGCACTATTAGTTTTGATATAATATCATGAAATATTTATTTTGCAGATTTCCCTTTGGTGTGAGGATGCACAGGATTAAATCTATCAAAAAAGGATAGCATAGATGTGACTTCTAAGGGACTCAAATGTTGTGTGGAGCACAAATGCCGAAAGGGGATAACTCAGACATTGAAATGATGCTCAAGCTCTAAAAGGAGCATTTACGTGCAGAAACCAGAACTCCAAAAAACGTTCAAAATGATCTTGATAGATACATTACAACAGATACAATCGAGTTAGATCGTTCTTAATAATTCTCAGGTATAGAGATCAATTAAGGATGCGGATCAAAGGAGACGAACGCAACTTCCTAATGGAAAAATCCATCTATGGAAACTCAGAATCACAATTATATAGGCGATCTGACTAGAGTGGTGAAAACTTTTCTTTGGCAATCCTCAAGGGTTTCAGGATCTTCTTTTGGATGTTGTCTCATCTTCCTTTCTCTTTCTTCCTCTTCTGAATTGACACTTGGGGTAACACTCATCTTCCTCTCTCACTCCTCAATATTCGGCCGATCACCCCATCTCACTCTCTCTCATTTCCTTCCTCTCAAGCTATCTCTCTTTCGATTTTCTCTCTAACCCGTTGTCGCTCCACCGCCATTTGCCGCCAAGAACCACCACGAAACACCACTACCTCGTCACCCTCATGACCTCCCCTTCAACGTGAGTCAGGAGTCATCACCATTCGAACCTCGGGAGGCCGAGAACCCTCACGACCAGACCCGATTGACCAAGAGCTCGAGATGAGGTTTTGAAGCTTACCAAGCCTAGCCTTGTAGTAAGTGATCTTTTGACCCTTTCTTAGGATAGAATGAAGTTAGTTATTGATGTTAAGGGTTGTTTTAACACGGCTCGATACGCGCAATTCCTAAGAGCCGCTCATTAGTTTGTGATACACTGAAATGCCAATTAACTTAATTTAGCCATAATTGGACTTCAAGATTAGAAGCCAGAAATTCAAGGATTTTAATATTAAGAAATTGGTCGTCTCCTCATCGGGAGCGATTAACTTATCATTCGCCCTGTACGATCTGAAAAAGTGAATTTTTTTATCGTAAAGTGGAGATTACCCCTTTTGCCCTAAGATAATGCTCATTCCCTTAAAATAAGCCAAGGGCAGAATGGTCTTTTACCCGTCTTTCTCTTTGGCCCAAAATTTTAAGGGCATAATCGCCCTTTGGCTTATTGAATTATAGGAGTGAGACAAGGATAGTTAAGATTAGGTAGGGACCCCATCCATCTTGTGATGTTCTGATTTCCCTATCATTTCGAGACTTATTAATGAGAACATATCTAACGATGTCTTTTAATCGTATCTCGCTCGGATCTGATCAATCTCGAGTTGATTAACCAAAAGGGAAAGGCTAACGGGAGACAAGGTACGTGGACCTAGGGAACTCAAATAGGAAATGACACTTTGACCATAAGGATTATTGAGGGGACATTTAGAGCTATGAAAGTCCGATCTAAGAATGATTAAGGAATGCATTGCTAGCGTTATAAGATTGGAGCGCGGGTGATGCCGTTTAACCAATGTATAATTTGCAAAATTTTTCTAAATCGAACAGTGACGATCGAGACCATCGGAACTAGTAATAGACCCTCGTAATTACATGACAACCAAAGTCGTCATGAATTAACGAGCCCTAAGTGTGATATGAATCACAGAGTCGATACGTGTAATGTCTGCAAAAGTCGTCCGTCAGTTTAGGATAGGTTGGAATCACATTTGATAGAGAAATGATTTAGAGACGAGTCTAGAAATTAGAAAATAGAGAATCAAGAATTCCAATATTATAATTGAAATAGCTGTCACCTCATCGAAGAAAAATGGAATCAGAAAAACGACGTTATGAACGTGTGACATTCCGAATTTTCAGCCCCCTCGAGGCTTGAAAAATGAAACGAAATCTCAAAATTAGAAAATGGAAAATAAAGATTTCAACGTTCTAATCGAATAAGACATCACCACATCAAAGGTAATTCGAATCAGAAAAACGACGTTCTGGACGTCGAGGGTAAAATTACCATTTTGCTCCTCAAGCATTGGCCTTGCATTTATAATTCGATAAGGGCATTTTGGTAATCACAGTACCCTATAGGCTGCCAAAAATCAAGAAAAATGAGGGCCATTTGATAAAACTTGATTGACATGAGGACAAGTGTCAAAGAATTAGGCATTGACATTGATTAAATCACCTTTTAACTTACCATTCCGAGCCTTTGACCAAATGAATTATTGGTGGAAGAATCTCTCTCCTTCTCATTTGGCCGGCCATCCCTCTCTCTCTTCACTTTCTCCATTTTCTTCTTCTTCCTCTTCTCTCGCTTGCCGACCAGCCCGTCACCCTGTCCCGACTACTTCACTGTTTCGACCATATTTTTATCGTACAATATTGGATTGAGGTAAAACTACTTCTATATGAAATCTTATTGTCTTGCCGTTCCAACAAGGTATTATGGGTCTAAATCCACCGAACCGTTTGTTCCGTAGAGCCATTTGAAGGAGCAAATATCAGGCTGGTTAGTGTTGAATCCGAGAGCTCCCAGCCGACCAGTCCCAATCGTCCCACTATTCCGATCATATCTTCTTCGTCCTATATCGAATCAAGATAAAACCATCGTCAAATGAAATCTTATTGTCTTATCTTTCCATAGACATATTATAAGCCCAATTTGACCCGGTAGATCTTCCCATAATTCGATTTGAGTGGACAAAGGTCCAGATGAGGTAAATTATGACCGAGTTGGGGGAATGTCTTCGTTTGGGCACTTCAAGACTTTAAATTGCTTCAAATTTTTGGTGAGGTCTTCTACACCTATACTATTAAAGTTAAATGAGCTGCGGTTGCAATTTTAGTTGAGTTAAGATGGGTTTTCATGGCTGATTTGAGGTGACTTTTTCGAGGCAGAATCTGATAGCATGTACACCAAGTGGAACCGGGCTGATCGAAAGTCCTTGAGGTGTTATTTTGCTTCCAAATCTTCGATGAGGCTTCCTAACTCCTAGAACAACATGTTAGCAAGTTGATTGTGTTAAATCAAGGTTTGGGGTTGAATTATGGACTGATTAAGGAGGTAGAGGATAAAATCGAATTCTGCCCTATTTCGGTTTGGATGAACCGAGCCCTTTGAGGGCTGTGGGAGGTGTAGCCATGCGTTAAATTCATCGTTAAGACATACTCAAATGTTAATTAAGATGTCAATGAGGTGTATGCTCCGTGAATTGGTGATTGAACTAGAAAAAATGATCGTTTGACGAACTTTGGAATAAGTTGCACGGCTGCCCTATTTGGGATCAAGGAAACCGAATCTTTGGAGGAGTCTTGGAGAGAATTTTGCGGATTAAGTTGAAAGGTAAGTGACTCATAAACCTTTGCTAGGAAGTTAGGACACTACTGGATGCGTTTGGATGATATATTGATGAATTTGGGAGTCTATTGTATTGATTGTTCATGATCGACTGAGATAATGGAGGTATGAGTTGTGTGTACTCCTGATGACGAGAAATTATAACTCTAATGGCTAAATTGTTGTTGTGTGCATTTGACTGACATGAATGCTGGTATGGCTATGTGATATTTGGCCTTGAATAGCGACTGTTTAAGAAATATGAATGAGTTGGCAAGAGAATTGAAAACTTGATGCGTTTAACGCGGGTTTGTCAATTTGATGGTCTGAGGGGTAATGACACGGATTGAGCCTGAGACGTATTGATGCGGGCATAGCTATTGAAAAGAGAATTGATAGCCTGATGCGTATTGACGCGGGCTTGGCCATTGAGATTAAATTTGTGATTACCCTGATGCATATTGACACGGGCTTGACCATTGAGATTAAAGTTGTGATTAGCCTGATGCGTACTGACGCGGGCTTGGCCATTGAGATTAAAGTTGTGATTGGCTTGATGAGTATTGACTTGGGCTTGGTCATTGAGATTAAATTTGTGATTAGCCTGATGCGTACTGACGCGGGCTTGGCCATTGAGATTAAAGTTGTGATTAGCCTGATGTGTATTGACGCGGGCTTGGCTATTGAGATTAAATGTGTGATTAACCTGATGCGTATTGACGCGGGCTTGGCCATGGGAATTGAAAGTTGTGATGAAATTGAGGATACACCTTTGCTTATGAATTTAATTTTGTGCTAGTATGAAGCTTGGTTGTGATGATATGATTGTCCTCGAATCATGATTGCGTTATGCCAGACGTATCAAGGTACCTTGATGTTTTATTGCCATGTGTTGTTTTATTACATAATCTGGGAGGACTAATGGCCTAGTCTAGGTTTAGGGTGAACTTGCTAAGATTTATATCTCACCCCGTCGTGGAATTAACTTTTTCAGGTCCTAGGCAATGAAAATCTAAGCTTGCCAATGATCAACGTTTGAAGAAGTAATTATATGAATTGGATTTATACTTTGGTGACTTTAGAGATTTCTTGTTACCTTGAAGTTAGAGTTGTATCCTCTGAACCTGTAGTCGACGTTTATAAGAAGACGTACACAATGTCCTGAGTCATCTTAAGATTGAATTGAATGGAGAAGTTTCATCGCTTCCGCATGTTTTTATCATTTAAAAGTTGTAAATTGTTAGCCGACAGATCATGGGTACCACCGATAGACAAGACGGCCCTAGTGGGATTTTACGTGCCTCACTAGTTCGGGGCGTGACATCTCCGTTTGTTTGGTATCAGAGCAAGGCTAGCTCGATCCAATGTGATTGAGACTTGGAGTGATAAGGAGCGATGACTTGAGGACAATTAGATAGTGAGACCTTGAGGGATAAACATGGAATGCTGACTCTTGAGGACTATAGGCTTGAACTTGTGTAGTATTCTATTGATCCTAGTGTCTATTAATGGATGAACTTGATTGATTTTATGAATAAGGCTCACAAGGAAGTGAATAGAAATTGAGAAGTCATAAGCCTGGATTTGAGGTCGCTAGAGAATAGCTGATGAATGAAGGGTCGATTGGGTTATATGATTATGATTGTGGTTTGTCAATGACCCAACTTGGGGAGTATGAGTTATAAAAAGACGAATTGTATTGGTGGATTCAGGCTTGAATTGCATGATATCTTGATGGTTTAGCTACTAATTACTATTGGCAACCTTGGATGATATGAGATGAGGTGTATACAAAGAAGTAGGTAAGGAATATCTTTTTTTATAAAAGGCCAGTTGTGATCGAATGCATATGGATTTAATTTAGTTAGCGACTCCACTTGAGATATATGGTTGAATATAGGCAATTGATCGGTGGAATTAGAACTCTTCAATGGATAGGAATTGATCTGAAGGCGATTGTGATATGACAAGTGGTAAGGACAGTCATGTTGTACATGTGTTTGTGGTTATGAAATGAAAGGTGATGAGGGTGCATGCATGAACTTATCGCTATTGGACTTAATAAACTATCGCTTGGTATAGGACAAGTTGATGGAATACCTATAAACCGTCATGAAGTATGATATGGGACGTGTAGAATGGGGCTTTCTCCGTAGATGTATGACTTGGGACAACCTGCAACGGCCAGGTCTAATGAGTGCGAAGAGTGATCGCCAGGACAGAGAGGTCCGGATAAAGAGCGGCTCCTAGCAGGCTTCTAAGATGGTAAGAGGCAGGAATGACCTAAGTCATAACTTGAAAGGGGAAGTCTACGTATCGGGTTGAGTTCAATTGTGGTTAAGAGATGTATGGCACGGGATTGATTCTCGAAAAGAGTGATTGAAAGTGGCATGACATGTGTAATGGCGCCTATGAGTGGCATGGTTAAAAGCTTCGTGTTTGGCAGTGGAAGCCCTTTGAAAAAGAAAATTGATATTTGTGATAGGCCTGTTAAGTATGTTTTCTAATTGGCATCATGTGATTGGCTTGGCCAAGGTATAACTGAGAGGTGAGATGACTTGTGGGGTTTATACTCATTGAACTGATGTTTGTTGAGAATGAGATAGCATGTCGCATATATGACAGAGTGGCAAATGTCTTATGCTTATGGTATGAGCGATTGACTTATAGAAGTGATGCCTTGAGTATTTGTTGGGTGTTGACCTAATTGAGTTTTAACCTAGTTGAGGCTGGCTTGATGAATGGTTGCTGCTTAAGGACGATTTAGAATCCTTGTATAAAGAGCAACTAGTTGAGAATTGTTGAAAATCACTTATGTTTGATGGTGAAAGATAATGAGATGAGCAGTCTGAGACTGCCGAACTTGAGTAGATGACTTAAGTATTTGATTTCTAGAGGAAATTGTAGTGGTTCGAGTGCCATAAGAACCTAATGAGGTTGAAGGACAAGAGATTGGTCACTAGAGGAGCATTGGCTCGAGTATGCAAGATATGAGATGACTCTAGAACCGAAGGGAGTTGTGAGAATTGAGAAAAGATGAGTAACCAAAATATGAGTGCTAGAAAAGCATTTGGCTCAAGCTTGTGGACTGTACAAGACCTAAAAGTTGAAAGGGTCATGAGAACTTTGAATGGAAATGAGAAAGTGGATGGGTAGATAATGTCACGTCCCGAGCCCGTCAGGCACGCAAAATCCCACCAGGGCCGTCTTGTCTCGGTGGTACCCAGGATCCGTCGAACATCCATTTAAAAACTTCTAAATGATACAAACATACGGAAGCAATAAAACTTCTCCATTCAGTTCAATCTTAAGATGACTTAGGACATAGGGAATGTCTTCTTATAAACGTCGACTACAGGTTCAAATGATACAATTCTAACTTTAAGGTAACATGAAATCCTTAAAGTCACAAAAGTGTAAATCCATTTCCTATAATTACTTCTTTAGATACTGATCATTGGCAAGCTCGAATTTCCATCGCCTGAGACCTGAAAAAGTTAATCCCACGATGGAATGAGATATAAATCTCAGTAAGGTAGGTCCTAACCCTAGGTTAGGCTGACCGTCCACTCAGGCAAATGCAATCACAAACAATTTGTACAAGTAATCACATAAGGCATTCAATTGTCAATAAACAACATACGGATGTCAAGCAAGCAGTCATGGCATCATTTCACAT
This sequence comes from Rhodomyrtus tomentosa, assembly GCA_028455895.1. Taxonomy (NCBI): domain Eukaryota; kingdom Viridiplantae; phylum Streptophyta; class Magnoliopsida; order Myrtales; family Myrtaceae; genus Rhodomyrtus; species Rhodomyrtus tomentosa. The sequence goes on from JAPCWY010000007.1 coordinate 30,376,374, forward strand.
CATTAGGATCAAATACACGTTGCCATGTCAAATCACAACTTCCACCCTTCCAGTCTGCCTCACTTTCATGCTTGCATTTAGAACACCTCAGGCTCGGTCCGCGTAAACACATCAGACCGTCTCATTAACAAATCCACGTAAACGCATCAGATTTTAAATTTCACTCCAGGCCTGTGTCGACACACCTTAACTCCGTCCCGCGTTTCAACGCACCAAGACATTGGCCATTTCAAACCTACGTCTCATATGCCTCAGGGTGCCATTCAATTCAAACCCCGCGTCTCAGCGCCTCAGGGCATTCATCTACACAACCCCGTGTCTCATACGCCTCAGGGTGTCATTCAATTCAAACCCCACGTCTCAGCGCCTCAGGGTATCCAATCATACAACCCCGCATCTCAACGCATCAGGGTATCATAACTTCTCAGGCATGCCAAATACTCATTTCAGTTCATAGCACACAATCAATTGCAAACTCAAGCAATGAGAAACACATTAATGGCATGCGAGACAATAAATTCAGCATTCAAATGTGACAATCAATCAAGGCACGAGCATTGTCATACATTCAAGTCATCTATGTCTTTCTAGGACGTACATTGGACAATCACAGTATAATCTCCCAAGAACCAATCAAATTCATACTCATACCACCCAATCGAGTCCAATCCTCCTATTAAAGGTTTAGAATCCCCTTACCTTGTGTTATAGCCAGCAAAATTTCCTTCCCAAGCACTCCAATGGTTCGACCCTAAGGGTCTAAGGATAATTCAACCGCACAACCTAAGGAAATTTTATCCAATCGTTAATTTCCTTGCTCAAATCATCACCCCATTAAACATACACCTCATGGACCTATCAATTAACATCCTCACATTTCTTGATGATGAATTTGGAGCTCAACTTCAACACCAACAGCCACCCCCAAAACCGATATGCTCAGAACCGAAACATGGCATACCCGATTCTGTGCATACCCCAACTTAACAACCCTTAAACTAGCTTAAATCCTTAATTTATCCAATAATCTACTTGCTAACATGTAGTTCTAAGGGTTGGGGAGCCTCACCGAAAATTTGGAGCCAAGGCGACGTCGGAAAGTCCTTGAATGGCGTCGGTTCCTTCGAGTCCTCCAACGGTCAGTTTTTACCCTTCAAACAAAAGACCCATTTGGGGTCAAAACTCCATTAAAATCCTCCAAAATTTTTACTATAGCTCATCAAACTTTAATACTATAAGTACAGAAGACCTCACTGAAAATTTGAAGTAATGTGAAGTCCAGAAGACCCCGGAACAGGTCTTTCCCCAAAACCGGTCAGAATTTGACATTGTATGACCTTTTTCTACTCAAACAGACCTACGGGACAAACGAATGGGCTAAATGAAACTAATAATATGTCCCTAGAACCATAAGACAATAATCTTTTAGATAGAAGTGGTTTTACCTCAATCCGATATCGGACGACAAAGATATGGCCGGAAGAGTGAAGCAGTCGGGACAGGGCAGCAAGCTGGCGATGGGTCTTCTCGTCCAAGATAAAGAAAACAAAAGGAAGAGAGGAAAGAGAGAGAAAGTGCCGACCAAAATGAGAGGAAGAGAAAGAGAGTTTAGCCTTTATTCCCTCTTGGTCAACAAGCTTAAATGGTAGGTTAAAAGTTGTTCACTTAATGCCAACCAATCACATAATACCACTTGTCTCCATCTCCATTATGCCACTTGTCTTCATCTAACAATGTCTTTACTCTCATTGGCTTTTATTGACCAAGACACCTTTTAATCCTTGAGGGGCAAAATGGTAATTTTACTTTCGTCGTCCGAAACGTTGTTCTTCCAATTCGAATTATCTTTGATGAGGCAACGTCTAATTCGATTAGAACATTGGAATCTTTATTTTTTATTTTCCAATTTTAAGATTTCCTTTCATATCTCAAGCCTCGAGGTTGCGAAAAATTCAGAATGTCACAACTCTTTCCCCCTTAATGAAATTTCATCCTCGAAATTTACAATCTTCTAACCATCCAGTCCTTTGGGGTGTTGGCGTCTCATCGCATCCTCATTCTCCCGAATAATCCTTTCATGACTTGACGATCTTACTTGTCCTTTCCGACCAAAGCCATCTTTCCCTAGAACTTGTCTCTTTCAGTCCTCAATCAGTATGTGCTTCTCTCCATTCTCTTTCGATATTCATAACATTTGTCAACAATTCATCCTCGAGCGTTCACATTATCTCTTCCATTTGTCCATCACCATTATTACTAAACCCTTGTCAAAATGCACCTTTAATGTCCATACCATTCAGCGTATCAATCCTTTCAAGGGCATGTCTTTTTCTCGTCGGCACGTTTAATACTTGACCTCATATTCGACTAACCAAACTTTCAGTCCATTCCATCGATAATATCTGTGCAAGTCTGGCACACCTTTGTGTCATCCCAAGAGACACCGTAATTCTTCCTTTGAATTTCTGATGAGATCATTTCCTTAAGTTCCTTTTCAATAATGGACTCGTACTCTCATCCATGGGACTTTAAGGTTTCTACCCTCAACTTTGAGGGTTCTTTCCCAAGTATCTGAAAATATAGATTTCCTCCATGTCCTATCCATTTCCATAACCCCTTTAAATGTCAAGGTCTGTTCATTGCGGCATCTCAATTCCTTTATGACTTCAAGCTTGATGCTTCAAGTAGTTATCAAGCTAGTCAATTGACAACCTTCCAATTTAGGAGTTGGATTTTTTATTTCCTTGAGTAAAGCCAATCATTTATCTGCCAAATGCACGATGCTCAATTTTCACTTATATGCATCTGCTTTTTAAATCACCCTTTTCTAGGCGACACGTTGTTTCTCATTCAAATTTTCTAGGCAACCACATACCTCAAATTCTTATGGTTCGTGTAAACTTGAAACATCTCCATGCAAGTCGTGTTTTCCAACTTCATCGCAAGAACATTTGCAAGCCAACTCCAACCATGCATTAGACGTTCCAACTCATATAGCTTTACTATCACGAAATATTCGCATAGCCCACTTTAGTTTGCTTTACTACGGCTCAAATTTTCTTTTTGCGTCAAGTCATTATGATTCACTCGACCCTTTTTTAATTCCAAATAGAAACATTATTGTCGGTGTAGTCATCAACTTGACTTAATTCCTCGAAAACTCTTTTCATATTCATTCATCCATTGAATTGCTTTTGTGGGAAATCTTCCCCCAATCCATTCATAACAATTCACCGATTGCAAAAAATTTCCAATTTCTGCAACTCACATCAATCTTGGTCGATTCATCACTTATTCTATTCCTCAAGGGCTCCACAGTGAATTCATTTCTCAAAAATCTCACTACTGAGGAATCTTACATCATCAAACCCGCAACTTGTGCTCTTCACGACTAGCAGCACACAACTAGCATCTCCTTAGAATCCATAGGATACTCTAGAAAGTTATTCATGTTTCTCCTGACTCCTTAAATGAGTCTATTTATCGTCTCTAAAGATGGTAGCAATCCATCCAATTATTCCTTGGATACTCAATCTGACTTTTGTCAATTTCTTTCTACCAGGTGTCGAATCTTCAAACTGTTCTTCATACTTTTCACTTGAGAGCTCAAGCCTTAGCCCTCTACTCTCATGAGTCCCCACTTGAACTACACAATATTATGTTCATTTTTGTCACTCCTTTCTCAAGAAGCATTAGTGCCTTGACCTCTTGGTTTCACAACCAACTAATGCGAGCTTATGTCAATTTCGTCGTTTTAACTCAATATCGACATCATCCTGGAATTCAACGTTGTTCACAGGATAGCTTCTCAGACTTGATTTTCAAAAAAATCATTCAAGCTTGCATCCTCTTCGTTAGTCCAGACGTTTCATTTTAGCACCAAGACAATTGGCATTTTTTTTCTTCCTTCCGCACTAGGATCTCTTACCCTATGAAGGAAACCATACACTTCAGTGGCATTCTTTTACTTTGAATCCACCTTGTCTTTCTTATCCTATAGGATATCCATCTTGAAGTCTCGCCAACAACAGTTCCTTTACTTTCGGATTCTAATGCCACCACACTTTAACATTCTCCTTCCAATAGTTCAGCCACCTCAAGTGACAAGTTTCATTCTTCCTTGGTCTCCACAAATTCAAAATTTAGATATTCAATTCGACTTCCTCAAGTCGCTTTGCGATTACAATCTATGCACCCTTTTTGCTCATTCATCCATTCATTAAAATATAAGTAACTAAGACCATCAAGTCCATTCACCTTTCTTTCCATTAATGATCATGTTATGATCCAATCATCCTTAAGGACAACGCCCTATTCTCTAGGAGTGATAACTCGCAATGCCACTTTTAGTGGTTTCGATTCAACCTCAATTAACCTCATAAAATCCACAAGGTCTGACAGACTGACACATCAGTCTCTTTATTATTCCTCACGATAACAAAAAGGTTAATCACCATAGCCTTATGTCATAGTAACGACATTTCCTTACAGGCACATTCTATCTTCCATAAGTGAAGTTCTCTTTTCTCACAATCCATGAACAAAAATTCTCTTATTTATTCCTCTCCCGATCATCCACTTCTTTCCTTGATGTCCATTACGGTCCATCAGATTCAGGAATAGCAATTAGCATAAGGCCTTCAAATCCCAATCTACTCAAAGGCTTTACGTCTCATTTAAAGGGTCCTTGACCACCTTTACCATATGCTTAAACGACCTTGAGAACTCTGTCTCACAATGGTCGATCGTCCTTAGATCCTTTCAAGATTATTCGGATCCCAACAACCTTTGCTCTCGAGCAATCCCAATAGGATATTTTTCATCGAACAACTCAACAGAAGTAGTCCAGGCAAATATCATGCCTTTGAGGAAACCCTTCTTCTGGTGACCTTTCACCAATTACTAATAGCCTCTTAAGGCTAAAACTGCCAAGGTTACTTTCTTTCCTTAGTGTACCCAAACCTCTGAGGTTTCCTTATCATGATCCCCAATCCAGAGGGAGACAATTTCAAATCTTATCCCTCTACCTAACTCAGTCAATCTCAACCTTATACATAGTTATACAAGCTTTTCCAAACTCTCGTGGTCCTTTCCACACATTCAATTTAGAAAAGATTAACTTAGAGTCACCTTTCTTGTGACTTCCATCACTTTAACTCATCAGTACTAGCATCTGTCACCACAGTGACTTAGACAATCATGGCTCCTCCTCCTCGAGCTTGCTTAACCAACATATTTCCTCATTTCCATTTAAAGTTTCCACGACCTATTCAGCTCTTGGATCTCGTACGATTGGCAGATTGAGCTTATTCTCTTTTGGTATTCATACTTTAATCGCCTATCTTTACTCAATTCTCATGATCCATATCAGTTCTCGGATCTTCCATACCATGTATACTCGAGCCCAATGCTCTTCTACGACCATACCTTGATCGTTCAACCTTATTAGGTTCTCATGTCACTTGAACCACTATGATTCCCTCCAGGAATAAAAAACTTAAGTCATCTACTCAAGTCTATCAGTCTCAGGCTGCTCATCTCATCATTCATCATTCATCATTATCAACCTTACAGTGGTTCCCAAACAACTCTCAACTAGTTGTCCATTACCCCAAGATTTCATATTCTCATCAGTCAAAGACTATTCAACGGGCCAGCCTCAACAAGGCAACTTCTCAATCTTCAGCCAATTATTAGGCAAGCCTCAACTAGGCCAAAAACGTAACTAGATTAACACTGAGCAAGTACTCAAGGCAGCAATTCAATGAGTCAATCGATCATGCTATAAGTCTAAGGCATTTGCCACTCTGTCACAAACACGACATGCTTTCTCATTCTCAACAGGCATCGGTCCAAGGGGTATAAACCCCACATGTCGTTTACTCTCCCAGTTAGATCTTGGTCAAGCCAATCACATGATACTAATTACAAAACATGCTCAACAGGCCAATCATAGACATCACTTTTCCTTTCAAACGACATCCACCGCTAAGCACAAAGCTTTTAATTATGCCAATCACATGTATCATTTCGCATGTCATACCACTTTTGAACATCTTCTTCGAGGATCAATCTCGTGACATACATCTCTTAACTACAATTGGACTCAACCTAATACCTAGACTTCCCCTTTCAAGTTATGACTTGGGTCATTCCTACTTCCTGCCATCTTAGAAGCCTGCTAGGAGCCGCTCCTTGTCCGAACCTCTCTGTCCCGACTATCACTTCCCGCCCTTATCAGACCTGGCCGTTGCAGGTTGTCCCAAGTCATACATCTACGAAGAAAGCCCTGTTCCACACGTCCCATACCATGCTTCATGACGGTTTATAGGTATCCCATCAACTTGTCCCATACCAAGCGAAAGTTTATTAAGTCCAATAATGATAAGCTCATGCACACACCTTCCTCGACTTTCATTTTAATGTCACAAACACATATGAGTCCTGATTGTCCTCACCATTCATCATACCATAATCATCTCCAGATCCATTCTTATCCATTGAAGATTTCTAATTCCATCAATGACCATCATATCTCATAGATTAATTGCCTATGTTCAACCATAAATCCCAAGTTTAGTCGCTATTCAAGCCAAATCCATATGCATTCAATCACAATTGGCCTTTAATCCAATATTTCTTGTGTACACCTTACCTCATTTCATCCAAGGCTGACAATAGCAATTGATAGCTAAACCATCAAGATATCACGCAATTCAAGCCTGAATCCACTAACATCAGTCGCCTCTTTTTAACTCGTACTCCTCAAGTTGGGTCATTGACAAACCAAGATCACAATCATACACTTCAATTGGCCCTTCATTCATAATTTATTCTCTAGCAACCTCAAATCCAGGCTTATGGCTCCTCAATTCCTATTCACTTCCTTGTGAGCCTTATTCATAAATCACTCAAGATCATCCCTTAAATCGGCACTAGGACCATTAGAATACTACACAAATTCAAACCTATAGTCCTCAAGATTCAGCAATCCATGCTTATCCCTCAAGGTCTCACTACCTAATTGTCCTCAAGTCATCGCTCTTTATCACTCCAAGTCTCAATCACATTGGATCGAGCTAACCTTGCTCTGATACCACTTAAATAGGGATGTCACGTCCCGAACCCGTCAGGCACGCAAAATCCCACCAGGGCCGTCTTGTCTCGGTGGTACCCAGGATGCCTCGACCATCCATTTAAAAACTTCTAAATGATACAAACATACGAAAGCGATAAAACTTCTCCATTCGGTTCAATCTTAAGATGACTTAGGACATAGGGAATGTCTTCTTATAAACGCCGACTACAGGTTCAGAGGATACAACTCTAACTTCAAGGTAACATGAAATCCTTAAAGTCACAAAAGTGTAAATTCATTTCCTATAATTACTTCTTTAAATACCGATCATTGGTAAGCTCGGATTTCCATCTCTTGAGACCTGAAAAAGTTAATCCCACGACGGGGTGAGATAAAAATCTCAATAAGGTAGGTCCTAACCCTAGGTTAGGTTAACCGTCCACTTAGGCAAATGCAATCACAAACAATTTGTACAAATAATCACATGAGGCATTCAACTGTCAATAAACAACATACGGATGTCAAGCATGCGGTCAGGGCATCATTTCACATCATTAGGATCAAACACACGTTGCCATGTCAAATCACAACTTCCACCCTTCTAGTCTGCCTCACTTTCATGCCCATGTTTAGAACACCTTAGGCTCGATCCGCGTAAACGTATCAGACCATCTCATTGACAAACCCGCATAAACGCATATGATTTTCAATTTCACTTCAGGCCTGTGTCGATACACCTAAACTCTGTCCCGTGTTTCGACGCATCAGGACATTAGTCATTTCAACCCCACGTCTCATACGCCTCAAGGTTCCATTCAATTCAAACCCTGCGCCTTAGCGCCTCAGGGTATTCATCCACGCAACCCCGCGTCTCATACGCCTTAGGGTGCCATTCAATTCAAACCTGCGTCTCTGCGCCTCAGGGTATCCAATCACACAACCCCGCGTCTCAACGCATCAGGGTATCACAACTTCTTAGACATGTCAAATGCTCATTTCAGTTCATAGCATACAATAAATTGCAAACTCAAGCAACGCGCAACACATTAATGGCATGCGAGACAATTAAATTCGACATTAAAATGTGACAATCAATCAAGACACGAGCATTGTCATACATTCAGGTCATCTATGTCTTTCTAGGACGTACATTAGACAATCATGGCATAATCTCTCAAGAACCGATCAAATTCATACCCATACCACCCAATCGAGTCCAATCATCCTATCAAAGGTTTAAAATCCCCTTACCTTGTGTTATAGCCAATAAAATTTCCTTCCCAAGCACTTTAATGGTTCAGCCCTAAGGGTCCAAGGATGATTCAACCGCGCAACCTAAGAAAATTTTATCAAATCGTTAATTTTCTTGCTCAAATCATCACCCCATTAAACATACACCTCATGGACCTATCAATTAACATCTTCACATTTCTCAACGATGAATTTGGAGCTCAATTTCAACACCAGCAGCCACCCACAAAATCAGTATGCTCAGAATCGAAATATGGCATACCTGGTTCTGTGCATACCCCAATTTAACAAGCCTTAAACTAACTTAAATCCTCAATTTATCCACTAATCTACTTGCTAACATGTATTCTAAGTGTTAGGGAGCCTCACCAAAAATTTGGAGCCAAGGCGACGCCGGAAAGTCCTTGAATAACGTCGGTTCCTTCGAGTCCTCCAACGGTCAGTTTTTGCCCTTCAAACGCAAGACTCATTTGGGGTCAAAACTCCATCAAGTTCCTTCAAAATTTTTACCACAGCTCGTTCAACTTAAATACTATAAGTGTAGAAGACATCACCTAAAATTTAAAGCAATTTGAAGTCCGAAAGACCCGGAACAGGTCTTTCCCCAAAATCGATCAGAATCTGACCTCGTCTGACCTTTGCCTACTCAAACATACCTACTGGACAAACGGCTGGGCCAAATGGAGCTAATAATATGTCCCTAGAGCCACAAGATAATAAGCTTTTAGATGGAAGTGGTTTACCTCAATCCGATATCGAAAGACAAAGAAATGGCCGGAAGAGTGAAGCAGTCGGGACAGGTCAGCGCGCTGGCGACGGGTCTTATCGACGAAGATGAAGAAAACGAAAAGGAAGAGAGGAAAGAGAGAGAAAGTGCCGACCAAAATAAGAGGAAGAGAGAGAGAGTTTAGTCTTTATTCCCTCTTGGTCAACAAGCTTGAATTGTAGGTTAAAAGTTGCTCACTTAATGCCAACCAATCACATAATACCACTTGTCTCCATCTCCATTATGCCACTTGTCTTCATCTAACAATGTCTTTACTCTCATTGGCTTCCATTGACCAAGACACCTTCTAATTTTCGGCAGCTCTAGGGGAATCAAATGACCAAATTGTTCTTCTTCATTTGCTAAGACAAGGCCAATCCTTGAGGGGCAAAATGGTAATTTTACTTTCGTCGTCCGAAACATCGTTCTTTCGATTGGAATTACCTTTGATGAGGCGATGTCTAATTCGATCAGAACGTTGGAATCTTTATTTTTTATTTTTTAATTTTGAGATTTCATTTCATATCTCAAGCCTCGAGGGGGCGAAAAATTCGGAACGTCACAGATAGACTCGAGAAGGAGCTGTCATTATACCCAAGTCGCTGAGACGATTGAAGCTAGTGCTGATGAGTTAAATGATAGAAGTCACGATAGAGGTGACTTCGAGTTAATCCTTTCTAAATTGAATGCGTGGGAAGAACCATGAGAGTTTTGAAAAGCTTGTGAAGCCATGTATAAGGTTGAGATTGACCAAGTTTGAATGAGGGATGAGATTTGAAGTTGTCTCTCTCTGGATTGGGGATCTTGGTAAGCAAACCTTAGAGGTTTTGAGTACGCTAAGGAAAGAAAGTGACCTTGACAGATTGTAGCCTTAAAAGGCTATTGATAATTGGTGAAAGGTCACCAGAGGAAGGGTTTCCTCGAAGGCATGATATATGCCTGGATTGCCTTTATTGAATTGTTTAATAGAAGTGTTTTCTCTGGATTGCTTGAGAACAAAGGTTGTTTCGATCCTGATACTTTTGCAAAGATCAGAGGACGATCGACCAGTATGAGACAGAGTTCTCAAGGTCGTTTAAGCATATAGTAAAGGTGGTTAAGGACCCTTGAATAAGATAAGTAAATCTCTGAGTGGATTGGAGTTTGAAAGCCTTATGGCTAGTTGTTCTTCCTGATTTTGAGGAATGGTAATGAGACTTAGTAAAAGAAGAGAACTCCTGCTCGTGGATTACGAGCAAAGAGATGTTCATTTTGGACATGAAAAGTACTTGCGAGAGAAGGTCGTTGATGAAAAGAAAAGTGAATGGACTGGATAGTCCTGGTTGTTCGTAATTCTAGTGAATGATTAAGAAAGCGAAAAGAGCACTTATAGAGTAATTGCAGAGTAAGTTGAGGTAATCTAATTGAGTACTTGATACGTGAATTGATGGAAACCAAGGACGAACAGATATTGTCACTTGAGGTGACTGAATTTTGGGAAGAAGAATGCCGAGTATGGTGGCATCTACGTTCTGGAGTAAAACACCGCCGTTAGCGCAGACTCCAAGATCGACGTCCTATGGAATAGGAAGGACATGGTGGATTTGAAATAAGAGAATGCCACTGAAGTGTATAGCTTCCTTCACATGGTAAGAGACCCTAGTGTGGAAGAAAGAGAAAATACTAACTGTCTTGATATTAAGATGGAGCGTCTAGATTGAGAAAGACGACGCAGAACTTGAATGAATGCTATAAGGGAAGTTAAGTTCGAGAGACTATCTTGTAGACAATGTTGAATTTCAAGATAATTCGACGTTTAGTGGGACATGCAGAATTAAGATAAGGTCGCATTAGCTGGTTGTGAAACCAATTGGTCAAGGCACTAATGTTTCCTGAGAAAAGAGTGACAAAAATGAACGAAATGTTGTGTAGTTCAAGCAGGGACTCAAGAGAGTAGAGGGCTAAGATTTGAGCTCTCAAGTGAAAAGTGTGAATAACAGTTTGAAGATTCGACGCATGGTAGAAAGAAACGGATAAAAGTCAGACTGAGTATCCAAGGAATAATGGGATTGATTGTTACCGTCTTTAGAGATGATGAATAGACTCATTTAAGGAGTCATGAGAAATATGAATAACTTTCAAGAGTATTCTATGGACTCTAAGGAGATGCTCGTTATGTGATGTCGGTCGTGAAGAGCACGAGTTGCGGGTCTGATGATGTAACATTCCTCAGTAGTGAGATTTCTGAGAAATGAAATCCCTGTGGAGCCCTTGAGGAATAGAATAAGTGATAAATCGACTAAGATTGATGTGAGATGCGAAAATTGAAAGTTTCCTGAAATTGGTGAATTGTTATGGATAGATCGGGGGAAAATTTCCCACAAAAGCAATTCCATGGATAAATGAATACGAAAAGAGTTTTCGAGAACTTAAGTCAAGATGATGACTACGTCGACAATAGTGTTCCTATTTGAAATTAAAAAGGGGTCGAGTGAATCATAATAACGTGACACAATAAGGAAATTTGAGGCATAGCAAGGTAAATGAAGTGGGCTATGCGATACATCGTGATAGTAAAGCCATATGAGTTGGAACGTCTAATGCATGGTTGGAGTTGGCTTGCCAATGTTCTTGCGATGAAGTGGAAAACACGACTCGCATGAAGAGGTTTTAAGTTTACATGAACCATAAGAATTTGAGATATGTGGTTGCCTAGAAAAATTGAATGAGGAACAACGTGCGTGAAGGAGATTGCTTAAGAACTAAGGATGAAATATCCTATATCGCCTAGAAAAGGGTGATTAAAGAAGCAGATGCATATAAGTGAAAATTGAACATCGTGCATTTGGCGGATAAAGGATATGCTTTGCTCAAGGAAATAAAAAATCCAACTCCTAAATTGGAAGGTTGTCAATTGACTAGTTTGATAACTACTTGAAGCATCAAGCTTAAAGTCAGAATGGAATTGAGATGCTGCAATGAACAGACCCTGACATTTAAAGGGGTTATGGAAATGGATAGGACAAGGAGGAAATCCAGATTTTCGGATACTTGGGAAAGAAACCTCAAAGTTGAGGGTAGAAACCTTAAAGTCTCATGGATGAGAGTACGAGTCCAATATTGAAAAAGGAACTTAAAGAAATGACCTCATCAGAAATTCTAAGAGAGGATTATGGTGTCCCTTGGGATGACAGAAAGGTATGCCAGACTTGCATCGGTATTATTGATGGAATGGATTGAAATTTTGGTTAGTCGAACATGAGGTCAAGTATTAAACGTACCGACAAGAAAAAGGCATACCCTTAAAGGATTGATACGCCGAATGGTATGAACATTAAAGAGTGCATTCTGGCAAGGGTTTAGTAATAATGGTGATGGACAAATGGAAGAGATGAGGTGAATGCTCGAGGACGAACTGCTGACAGATGTTATGAATATCGAAAGAGAATGGAGAGAAGCAAATCAGATTGAGGACTAAAGGAGACAAGTCCTAGGGAAAGATGACTTTGGTCGGGAAAGACAAGTAAGATCGTCAAGTCATGAAAGGAATTATCCGGAAGAATGAGAATGCGATGAGACGTCGATACCCCAAAGGACTGGATGGTTAGAAAGTTGTAAATTTCGAGGACAAAATTTCTTTAAGGGGGAAGAGTTGTGACATTCCGAATTTCTCCCCCTCGAGGCTTGAGATGTGAAACGAAATCTCAAAATTGGCAAATGGAAAATAAAAATTTCAACGTTCTAATCGAATTAGATGTCGCCTCATGAAAGATAATTCGAATAAAAAAAATGACGTTCCGGACGTCGAGGGTAAAATTACCAATTTGCCTCTCAAGCCTTGGCCTTGCATTTATAATTGGATAAGGGCATTTTGGTCAATCACAATACCCTATAGGCTGTCGAAAATCAAGAAAAATGAGGGCTATTGGATGAGCCTTGATTGACATGAGGACAAGTGTCAAATGATTAGACATTGATATTGATTGAATCACTTTTTAACCTACCATTCCAAGCCTTTGACCAAGTGAATTATTAGTGAAAGACTCTCTCTCCTTCTCATTTGGCCGGCCATCCCTCTCTCTCTTCACTTTCTCCATTTTTCTTCTTTTTCCTCTTCTCTCGCTTGCCGACCAGCCTGTCACCCTATCCCGACTGCTTCACTATTCCGGCCATATCTTTGTCGTACAATATCGGATTGAGGTAAAACTACTTCCATCCCAAAGCTTATTGTCTTGTCGTTCCAACAAGGTATATAGGTATAAATCCACCTAGCCATTTGTTCCATAGAGCCGTTTGAAGGAGTAAAGGTCAGGCTGGTCAGTTTGAATCCGAGAGCTCCCAGCTGACCAGTCCCGACCGTCCCATTATTCCGGCCATATGATCTTCGTCCGATACCAGATCGAGGTAAAACCACCTCTAAATGAAAGCTTATTGTCTTATCTTTCCATAGATATATTATAAGCTCAATTTTACTGGGTAGATCTTCCCATAGCTCGATTTGAGTGGACAAAGGTCCAAACGAGGTAAATTCTGACCGAGTTAGGGGAATGTCTTCGTTTGGCCACTTCAAGACTTCAAATTGCTTCAAATGTTCGGTGATGTCTTCTACACTTATAGTATTAAAGTTGGATGAGCTGTGGTTGTAATTTTAGTTGAGTTAAGATGGGTTTTTATGGTTGATTTGAGGGATTTTTCTGGGGCAGAATCTGACCGTATGTACACCGAGTAGAACCGGGCTGATCGGAAGTCCTTGAGGTGTTATTTTGCTTCCAAATCTTCGGTGAGGCTTCCTAACTCCTAGAACAACATGTTAACAAGTTGATTTTGCGTTAAATCAAGGTTTGAAGTTGAATTATGGACTGATTAAGGAGGTAGAGGACAGAACAGAATTCTGCCCTGTTTCGGTTTTGATGAACCGAGCCCTTTGAGGGCTGTGGGAGGTGTAGCCATGCATTAAATTCGTCGTTAAGACATACAAGAATGTTAATTGAGATGTTAATGAGGTGTATGCTCCGTGAATGGTGATTGGACTAGAAAAAATGATCATTTGACAAACTTTGGACTAGGTCGCACGGCTGCCCTGTTTTGAGATCAAGGGAACCGAATCTTTGGAGGAGTCTTGGAGGGAATTTTACGGATTAAGTTGAAAGGTAAGTGACTCCTAAACCTTTGCTAGGAAGTTAGGACACTACTGGATGCGTTTGGATGATATATTGATGAATTTAGAAGTCTATTGCATTGATTGTTCATGATCGATTGAGATCATAGAGGTATGAGTCGTGTGTACTCCTGATGACGAGAAATTATAACTCTTATGGCTAAATTGTTGCTGTGTGTATTCGATTGACATGGATGCTGGTATGGCTATGTGATATTTGGCCTTGAATGGCGACTGTTTGAGAAATATGAATGAATTGGCAAGAGAATTGAAAACCTAATGCGTTTAATGCGGGTTTGTCAATTTGATGGTCTGAGGCGTAATGACGCAGATTGAGCCTGAAGCGTTCTAAATGCCGGTATAGCTATTGAAAAGAGAATTGAAAACCTGATGCGTTTAATGCGGGTTTGTCAATTTGATGGTCTAAGGCGTAATGATGCGGATCGAGCCTGAGGCGCATTGACGCGGGCATAGCTATTGAAAAGAGAATTGATAGCCTGTTGCGTATTGGCGCGGGCTTGGCCATTGAGATTAAATTTGTGATTAGCCTGATGCGTATAGACACAGGCTTGGCCATTGAGATTAAATTTGTGATTAGCCTGATGCGTACCGACGCGGGTTTGACCATTGAGATTAAAGTTGTGATTGGCTTGTTGGGTATTGACGCAAGCTTGGCCATTGAGATTAAAGTTGTGATTAGCCTGATGCGTATTGACGCGAGCTTGGCCATTGAGATTAAATGTGTGATTAGCCTGATACTTATTGACGCGGGCTTGGCCATGGGAATTGAAAGTTATGATGAAATTGAGGACACACCTTTGCTTATGAATTTAATGTTGTGCTAGTATGAAGCTTGGTTGTGATGATATGATTGTACTCGAATCGTGATTGTGTTATGCTAGACATATTAAGGTGCCTTGATGTTTTATTGTCATGTGTTGTTTTATTGCATAATTTGGGAAGATTAATGGCCTGGTCCAGGTTTAGGGTGAACTTGCTGAGATTTTTATCTCACCCCATCGTGGGATTAACTTTTTCAGGTCTCAGGCAATGGAAATCTGAGCTTGTCAATGATCGGCGTTTGAAGAAGTAATTATATGAAATGGATTTATACTTTGGTGACTTTAGAGATTTCATATTACCTTGAAGTTAGAGTCGTATCCTCTGAACCTATAGTCAGCGTTTATAAGAAGACGTACCCTATGTCCCGAATCATCTTAAGATTGAATTGAATGGAGAAGTTTCATCGCTTCCGCATATTTGTATCATTTAAAAGTTGTAAATTGTTGGCTGACGGATCTTGGGTACCACCGATAGACAAGACGACCCTGGTGGGATTTTGCGTGTCTGACTAGTTCGGGACGTGACAGAACGTCGAGGGTAAAATTATCATTTTGCCCCTCAAGCCTTAGCCTTGCCTTATTAAATAGATAAGGGCATTTTGGTTTTTGACCACACCCTATAGGCTACCGAAAATTAAAAAAAAAAATGACAGCCCTTGGATGAGCTATTGATTGACATATGGACAAGTGTCAATGGATGAAGAGTGGGCATTAATTGAATCACTTTTAACCTACCATTCTTCGTGGTTGACTCCCAATTTTGTATTTACATCCTTCTCTCTCTCCCCTTCAGCTGAAGACTCCATAACCATCATCTTCTTCTTCTTCCTCTAGCCGAGAGCTGTTCCACGCCCGACCAGATTGGACCACCGCCATCGCCACTTCCGACAGCCCTTTTTGGCCGCCATCTAAGCTCTAACCGACCACCAACACCTTCCTCATCCTCTTACCGACAAGCTCCAATTTGAATCACGGCATTTGATTCACTGAGGAGCTCCAGCCGTCCATTCTCCCAAAAGTCAATGGAAATCAAAGCAGCTAGAGGTAAGTTGTTGTTTAGACTCCGTAGGACCTCGAAAAGTTTGAATTTTTCGGTCAAATTTTGTGGACATCAAGGGGACATGTAGACTGAGTTGTGCTAAAAATTTTGGTTGAATTTGATGGAGTTTTGACCACAAATGGGTGTTGTGTTTGATGGATAGAAACTGACCTGCGGTAGGCTTGTGAGAACCGGAGTTGTTCAAGCACTTTCGGGAGTCGCCTTGAGCTCAAATTTTTAGTGGGGCTCCCTAACTCCTAGAACTACATGTTAGCAAGTAGATTAGTGGATAAATTGAGGATTTATGATAGTGTAAGGGCCGATCAAGGGAGGTGTGCACAGAACAGAAAATGCCCCGTTTCAGTTCTGTGCAAACCGAGTTGTTGGGGGCTGTTGGGAGTTGAAATTGGGCTCGAATTTCATCGTTGAGAAGTATGAGGATGTCAATCGATATGTTAAGAGGTGTATGTTTAGTGAATTGACGAATTGGACAAGAAAATTGACGAATTGAATGAATTTACTTAGGTTACGCGGTTAACTTGTTCTTGGACTATTAGAATCGAACCATTAGTGTGCTTGGAAGGAGTTTTTTGCTAATTAAGCTTGAGGTAAGGGGTTTCTAAACCTTGGCCAGGAGGATTGGACTCGATTGAGTGAATTAGGTGTGAATTAGATTGATTCTTGGGAATTAGGGTGGGATCGTCAATTGTGTATCCTTGAGAGGTGTATATGGCTTAAATGCTTGTTGAATGCTTGTGCCATGGATTGATTACCATATTTGAGTGTTGAATTTATTTGTCCCGCATGCCATAGATGTGTTGCTCGTTGCACAAGTTTGCACTTGACCATGAGGTGAATTGAAATAAGTATTTGACATTTTTGAGAAACTTGTGACACCCTGATGCGCTGAGACGCGGGGTTGTGTGGAATTGTACCCTGATGCGTTGAGACGCGGGATTGAAATGGCCAATGTCCTGATGTATTGAGACGCGGGACAGAATTTGATATTTGTCGACACAAGCCTGGAATGAAATTGAAAACCTGATGCGTTTACGCGGGTTTGTCAGTGGGATGGTCTGAGGCGTAATTACGCGGACCGAGCCTGAAGCATTCTAAACACGGGCGTGAAACAATGGAGGCTGGAAGGGTGGAAGGTGTGACCTATTTTGGCTATGTGTGCTTAATATGAACTATGAGAACTAATGTCAGGAATGCGTGTTTGACGCTAGTTTGTATCTATATGTTATTTCATGACTGCTGAATGCTTCATGTGATTGCTTGTGCATTTTGTCCATGATTGTATTCACCTGAGTGTATGGTCAGTCTAATCTAGGGTTAGGACTTGTTTTACTGAGATGTGAATCTCACCGCGTTGCGGGACCACATTTTCAAATCCTAGGCCGTGAGAATGTTGCCAATCAAACTAGGTGACCCGAAGGAGATGTCCGTTTATTTTGAGGAGTTCCCGGACGGACGGGGAATCGTGTACGTTAGGAAATGTATTATAGTCTGGGTTGATGAGGGTGGAAAGAGCTAAAAGCCTCACAGGTTTGAGACTTGGTTTTGGAGGATAGGGGAAGTTACTAATGAACCACTAAAGCCCACTGAGGTACCCCGTGGAGTAATCCCTTGTTGGTGTCATCTCACTCGGGATTTTGTGGAGGTCGAGGGGTCAGCAGCTGGTTCGAGGAACATTCCTGAGAGGACCCTAATCCTGAAAGACACCGACGAGATCATTGAGATCGATGTTATTGAGGACGACCTGGTGGAGTAGTCAGTAGATGAGACGATGGAGGATATAGTGAAGGTATGCTCGAAGACTTTCTCATAGTACGAGCCTACCAAGGACTCCGAGGAGACTAACGGATCTAGCAGTTCGACCTAGGGGTTTTCTGGCTTTACTTAGTAGTCTTTTTATAATGACCCTCGTTGGTTCGTAATCTTCTGGGGAATTTAAATCTTTGTCGTCTTTTGGTGGAGTCTCGATTTCCCCGACCTGTTAGTAGGGTTAGTTTACCTACTCTTTTGTATGAACTCACAATGATGTATATTGATATTCTCGCTACCCAGGTCCCCTTGTTATTATACAGAGCAGTTTTTATGTTATCGCTTCCGCATGCTTTCGATCATTCGCATCTCTCGATCTATTGAATCCTGGGACGCTCGAGAGTTTACGCTTGTAGAGGGTCACACGCTCGTGCCCAGGGTGCAGGGCGTGACACATCTAGTCAATGTACTTCAAGACAACATCCCACAAAATCCTCACCAACCAAGTCAAATTCTTCACTTCCTCTTGCAAGCTTCTTGAACACACTTGGGGTAACACTCATCTTCCTCTCCCTCTCCTCCATTTTCAGCTGACCACCCCCCATCTCACGCTTTCTCATTTTTGTTCCTCTCAAGCCATCTCTCTCTCTGTTTTCTCTCTAACTTGACGCCGCTCCACCACCGTTCGCCGCCAAGAACAACCACGAAGCACCCCCACCTCGTCACCCTCACGACCTCCCCTTCAACGTAAGTCGCGAGTCATCACCGTTTGAACCTCGGGAGGCCGAGAACCAGACCCGATTGGACCAAGAGCTCGGGAGGAGGTTTGGAAGCTTACCAAGCCTAAGATTGTGGTAAGTGATCTTTTAACCTTTCTTAAGATAGAATGAAGTTAGTTATTGATGTTAAGGGTTGATTTAATGGTTTTTAATGAATGTTCATAGATGAGGCTTGCTAGAACCGATTCTGACCACGTGGACCATCGACAACCAGATTTGGTTCGTGAGAACTTTGCCGCCAATTCCTTAACTTCCCTTGTTGTAAACTCTTGGTAAGTTGTCCTTAAACCTTTATTAGGACATTAGGATACTAATAGACCAAGAAAAGTGTGGATTCAAAGGGGGCTATTATGGCTAGTATCTTGTTATATCCAAAATTATGTAACTTCATACGCGCATGAACTATGACCATCAAGTACAGAAACGGACCAACAAACCGCCAATATGTATACTTGTGAATGATAACCATCCAACACGTAACTCAACATAATGGCAATCTTCCATGCTAAGCTTCCATATTGTTAATCATTCAATAGGTGTCACGTTCAGTGAACTTCTCTGGTACAAACAATTGTGTTCAAACTTAGATATGACAATACTCAATGACTTGTGATTCTTTATTCCCTTATATATTCAATACTTAATGTTGAAATTAAGAAGACACCGGTCTCAATAGTATCATTAATATCCATTTAACATCCTTCGATTAGGAACAGTTTGAAGATTCAATCTAACTGTGAATCCGTCACACATATTTTCAACATCTCAAGAATAGGTCCAGCCACGATTGATCTTATGGGATATATGAATAATTGGACAAATGAATAAACGCAACTTTGTCATTAATTAGAAAATAAATTGAAATACAACAGAAATCCCTAATATGTAACTATTACATGATTACTTTAGGAAATATATCTAACAGCAAGATGTGGTGCTGAATGAAAGTTTTTGCACTTCATATGAGATAAATTAAAAATTTGGGGGGATTTGGCAAAAAAATTAATGCTTTTTGATAATAAAAAATGAGATCATAATAGAGATCCATTTTAAAAAGGGAAAAAAGTTCTTGCCCAAATTTAATGCTCCGTTTGTTTCAGAAAAATGAGCGATTTGAAAAATATTTTTCGAAAAGTAATCACTTATACCATTTAGAAAAATTAATCAACAAAAAATATTTTCATCGTCGATAACAATCTATGCCTAACTATTTTCTTAGGCGATGAGAAAAAATTCACTTATTCTTTTTATTAAGATATATGAACGATTATTTTTTAAAAAATATTTTTTAAATTACTCATTTTTCGTGAAATAAATGAAGTTTAAAACAAATATAAACTTGATTCTTTTTAAAGAGAATTTGGGCCAATCGATTTTTGTGGTAGGCCGGTAGCATCCCATAAGAATGGGTTTCTTAGGTTGTGCAATTCCCCACTAGTACGACAAATCCCATTAGCTGTCCTTCAACTCTGGAATGTTATGCATTCATGCACAGTGTCCAAGACGATAGGATCTGATCAGAGTGGTCGATCAAATCGTCATGCCCACCAAAAAAGAAGTTTAACTTTATTTATTTAATTAAAAAAGAACATATATAACAGCAAATTACGGCAGATTGATTTTTTTATTTAAAAATAAAAAACCATCCCACTTGAGTCAGTTTTATTACTTGTAAATGCTCTGACTCGAACACAACAACCCAATCACACTAAGACCCAAGGTTGACCCGAAACTCGCATTTCATGTTTGAAGGCTATTTAGCATCTCGGATTGAGTCTTGAAGAAGGCCAAGAGCTTGTCCCTTGGAGGCAGATTTTCCTTGACGACTGGGCAATTCCGAAAGTCTTCGGCCCACCTGCACAGCATGGGGAACTTGTCCTCGGTCACGACATCGACCCCGGCTGCTTCTTCGAGGACTCCGACCCAGTTTCCGAGGACGTTGGCCACGATGTCGACCAACCCGATGTTCTCGCCTCCAAAGAACTTCTTGCCCTTGAGCTCGCCTTCGAGAGTGCTCAACAGCACACATGCTTCCTCACGTGCCTTTTCCTTCTCGGGCCCTACGCTCATGCAGGACTTCCAGAGAGATGGCACGCACTATTTATAGTGGAAAGAACAAAGTTCTCTTGATTAAATGATCCTGTGATCATGAATTAATCCAGCAATAGAAATTGTGGTCACCTATCGCCACGCAAAATTTATACTTTCGTGGTGATCGAAGTCTAAAATTTTTATAATCGAGAGGAAGACCGCATTCGAAATTGAAGTATTGAATTTTATTCTTAAATATAGAATAATAACAAAATCATAGTAGTCACCGAAGCCATTGGTCCGAAGACACATCTTCTTGATAAAATCACGACTATTGCATTAAGCAAAAGGATTATGACTTCGTAACCTTTTTACAATGAAAGGTCTATGTCATCCGACATGATTATTCATTGTATGAAGTATACTCATGATGTTAGGAAAATGCATATTATTTTGCATTTCAAGACTAGATATGTGAGGTCTCTCTATGATAATCAACAATTCAAACAATAACAAAAAAAAAAAAAAACAATAGATTCGTTCGGTGCTCACTTGATGCATCAACCAATATCAATTACAATATTACAGTTTAAAAATCCGAGATGCCCATGTGCTCCAGAGTAAGCTGTAATGTAGGTTGAGTGTTCATCAGACGTGTGAAGGACTTGAATTGAAATGGTTATAGACAATACTTTGTTGACTTTCGAATGATTAGCCTTACAAAACCCAAAATATATAAGCAGTTTATGCTGTAACTATATTAACATATTACCTGGCCGATTTAATTACTTTCACAGATGATGAACTACTATTATCTTCCAAACTAAACGAGTATGTTCCAGAAAGACAAGAATGAGTACCTTTTCATCCAAGAACTTAGCCCAGAAACGAGCCATCGCTCTCTCGTATGGATCTTGTGGAAGGATCGGGTTGTCCTTCCATGTCTCATCGATGTATTCGAGAATCACCTGAGACTCCGCAATGGGTTTGCCATTGTGGACGAGCACGGGTACCTTCTTGTGCACGGGGTTGTACTTAAGAAGCAAAGGGCTCTTATTGTGATATATTTCCTGCTCCAAGTACTCATATCCGACTCCTTTGATCTTCAGGGCCATCTCGACTCGCCGGCTAAACAGGCTTCCCCACATACCCAATAGCTTCAATTCTTCACCCATCTATCCAGACACTCACATACACACTGAGAACAATCTTCTGTTGCCTTGGCTAAGTAAGAACTTGTGAGAGTCGCTGTTCTTTTGGCGTCTTATAGGGTTCAATCTTTAGATAAGAATCTTTAGCGGGTGAGTCAGTGCATCGACATCGATGTTGTCCGGTGGAAGGCAACGCTACAAAACTTTGGAGTTAGTGGTTCGACGACTTACTGGCCATAAAATAAGCAGATTGGTTGGACTGATTTCGGATACATCGAACCCAAAACTAACCGCAACAAACTGACAGAAGTTTCACGGGCACTGCTATTAAGAAATGACTTGATCAAAGCTCAGATTGTCGGGTAAAGTTTCACTATTTGACAAACAAACGCTGCTGCATCGGCTGTCTAAGCATCTCTAGACTACCCGTGTTATCTTTTCCGATTGTCGGGTAAAGGTTCGCTATTTGACAAACAAACATTGCTGCATCGGCTTTCTAAGCATCTCTAGACTACCCGTGATATCTTTTCCGATTGTTGGGTAAAACGACTGAAAAAACTAATCGTGATCTATAAATGAAGCGAAATTATATAGATCTATATATCCATATATGCGAAGTGCGGATTATAGCCAAACTTCAATCAAACTGTCATGTATGTACGTTTACGCATCGATTACACTAGATCATCAAGCCCTAGGATCAGAACTAGTATCACTGATCTATGAAACCTATCACGATTAATGGACATATCTATAGTCCACTAAGAGGGTACAAGTTTGTATATTGAAATTGTTGTCGCCTATAAGCAGTACTTGATGTTCGTATAGATAATTAGGCTAATAAACAAACATGAAATCAATTGCAAATGATGTGAACCCAACAAATTTACGTTGTGTCCTTAAGACAAATTTGTCCCCTCAACCGGTACCCCAGATTCTTGGACAATTGCCTCCCAGGATAGAACGGATCAACTTTCCTCGAAACCGGTACTTATTTCAAGGAAAACCTTCGAACACAACTTTGCGGAATAGTCGCACGAAATGATGACGATGATGAATGAATGATGAGCATAACAATTATATCTAATGCTCGTGTCTAATACTTGTTTTTAATGCAATGATCGATGCTCTATTTATAAAGAGTGAATCGAAGAGTTACAAAGACATATGGCTTCGTCGAAAGGGTTTGTCGACGAAAAGACACGATTTCGTCAAAAGGATTCGATGAAACGTCACGAAGTCCTGCAGTTTCGACAAAATGTTATGATGTCGTACTGTTTCATCGATGAAAGGTTACAAACCGAAACAACTCTTCATTTCTCATTCAACTTCTTATGGGACTTTGCGAAAAAATTCAAACAATCCCCCACATGAATGGGAAGTTCAATTATCAAAACTCTTCATGAATGCATGACATGCAATGTGCAAATATTCCATGAGAGAATGTTGCATCGAGATAAGTAGTCTAAGACTTTAAACTTTCCCTAGTGAGATCTATCAGACTTACTCGGTCAATCAGTAGACTTGATGTCTTTGAACTGTCGACCTTTGGTGTAAGCTTAGAAAATAGAAATCACATAATTATTTCTCGAACAAATTTGGTTCTCATTATTGTGTTCGTTTTGGCCATGAATACCGCCTAATCTCATGAGTGCTTTAGAGAATTCAGCCTTTTCAATTCTCACAGAAGTGACCCTTACTTCCCACTCACATAAGTGATTTTTGAATGTGCAGTATATCATATACTAGATTCAGAATCATTAAAAACTTATGCTTAACCTTCACATATTAGTACTGTCTATATACATGAATGAATAGAAAAATTCACAATACTCTACACCGTCTTCATAACTTGATTGTCCCTTTGAACCTAGATCTTGGGATCTCCAGTCAACTAGGTAGGGTTTCTGCTATAATGAGTTATTTATGGCCTTAATTATCATTCTCTTTGATGTTTTCACAACCATCTCTCTAGTTAGGTCTTTTGTTAATATATCTGCAATATTATCCTCTAACTTCACATAGTCAATTGTGATAATTTCACTATAGAGAAGTTGTCCTACCAATATACATAACATTTCTCGCCCTCACACTTTGAGATAATTCTTGAAATCTTTTCAAGAAGGTGGTAGTCTTTCAATAAAAGCAACCATTTGAAATGATTTACTTAGAACCATATTTTTGGCAAGAATGTTATGCATAATCTCTTGGAGTTTTCAGGACTTGAATTAGGACAGTTATGAAATCAACCATCTTTAAGTCTAGAAACTTGCCAACGATGAATGTTTTCAATCCATCATATTATGTTTTGTATTTCTCGTCCAGACTTTCCCATAATTCCTTAACCATTTCAGCGGCTATAAACATTATAGAAGGAATTGTCCAGATCATTTAGAATTTAGTTGCGACACAGGAAGTCAAAATGCTTCCACACATCTACAACAACAATCATTTCCATATTTGTCTTTTCTTCATCCAACTTACTTAGGAGCATCCTTATTGAGAAATCTCGCCAAATTCAACGTCATGACATAGAACAATATTTTCTATTGTCATCTTTTGAAATCAGATGATTGAACATTTATGGCTTCTCTCCATAAGTTGGGATAGACGCAATATGCATCATAGACGATGAAGCCATTTCTGAAACCAATTGAAAATAGCCCAAAATACCTTGAAAAATACATGTACATAAGGTTTCATATGCTTTCTTCCATCCACAAAGTCTCAAACATGTAATATTAGTCTACCATAATATAGAGCTTTTTAATATGAACACATAGATACTGAGAACTCATCATTCGGAGCACGTACGAGCCAAAAATTGGAAAACATCAAATGAGGGCAGAACAATAAAATCACAGTAGTGCATGCATGGCGCACACCAATAGGCTTCGCATGGACTCGTGATTTGCACGTGCCCACCCTTACGCGTGCCAGGCATGTGCCTGCACGAGATCCCACCACACGCCGTAGTTGGAACGGTGCATGCACACACTTCTCCATCCTTATTTGCGCGTACTGACGCAAACGTCCACTTTAAAAAAAAAATTTAATGCTACTATTCGGAGCCAAAGGACAAAAGTGTTCAACGTTAGTCCCACTTGACAATTTGCTTCCTTTTAACGTCCCCCAAAGAATTATCAGTAGTTCTTTTTTTTTTCTCAACGAAATCTATCTCAACATGCGATGAAAAAATATTTTCATTGGATAGAATTTAATAATAATACATCAGAACAGAATGCGTACAACACAAATAACTATACGAACTCAGCACAAAAAATCAAAATTTGTCTTAAGATTATAGTCCACTAAGAGGGTAGAAGTTCGTATATTAAAATTGTTGTCATCTATAAGCAGGACTTGATGTTCGTATAGATAATTAGGTTGATAGACAAACTTGAAATCAATTGCAAATAAGTCGTCTGAATGTAGATGAATGATTCGGGTGCAACGAATTTACGTTATGTCCTTAAGACAAATTTGTCCCCTCAACCGGTACTCAAGGTTCTTGGACAATTGCCTCCCGAAATAGAACAGTTTCCCTTTCCTCGAAATCGGTACTTGTTTCAAAGGAAACCTTCGAACATAACTTCGCGGAATAGTAGCATAAAATGATGACAATGATGAATGAATGATGAACATAACAATTATATCTAATACTAGTGTCTGATACTTGTTTTAATTGCGATGGTCGATGCTCTATTTATAGAAAGTGAATCGAAGTGTTACGAAGACATATGGCTTCGTCGAAATAGTTTGTCGATGGAAAGGCACGATTTCGTCAAAAAGATTCGATGAAACATCACGAAGTCCTACAGTTTCGACAAAATATTACAATGTCATACTGTTTCATCGATAAAGGGTTACGAACCGAAACAACTATTCATTTCTTATTCAACTTCTTATGGGACTTTGCGAAAAAATTCCAACAATATCTCGATGTACACAGATTAGATGCCCCGAAAATGCGGTTGAGAAAAAAAAAACTGTACTCTTCAATTTTCAGTGTCGTGGCCTCCATTCATGATTAGGTGGGGATATTAAAGACTTGTGTGAACGCTGTTTGCTACTTTTTGTATGGATCCGATGTCTCTGATTTACAGTGCTGGTGAAACTATATGTTATGCCGTTACTGACGGTCCTTGACGGCCATGTCTAATCTTAAATTTATGAAAAACTCTACGTTGCCTTAATTCTTCCTTTGATTAGCAAAATGAGATAAGTGAATAATGTAAAACATCCTAATGAGATCAAGGAAATAGAAACAAAACTAACAATTGAACAATATATTTGGTAACAATTAGCACACTAGAATGCTAAGACTGATCTCTAGTGCTTTGGACATAATCTTGGGAGATTAATAGGTCATCCACCAAGAGATTTCCAACAAGTCCAATATCATTAAGTGCAATCACTAAATAAAAAATTCAATATTTGAACTTGCGCAGGGCTTATCGGGTCTATGAACTGTTGTCATAACATTCCAGAAATCGGAAGCCGAGGGATTACTAATTTCGGAAACTGAGGTCGGGCACTCATAGTCCTACCCATCGAATTTGGAGTTTAATAAACAGGCAAAATTTAACTCATCTAGCAATCGTCACTAATCAAATTTAGATAGGCTGATTAGACATCTACGTAGAGTATCTTTTATTTTTACGAACCAAAGACTATGGATTCAGATAGTTAATTATGCTAAATTACCTTTAAAGCCCTTTTGGTACCTTTTCTCTTGTCTTTTAAAAAATATTTTGCACGCCATTTGAATTGATTTTAAACCAGAGCCACTTACATGTGAGGTAAGAATAACATTCAATATTACGAAAGCAAAAAATTGCATGAATGTAAGAGACGAACATGGCTACTCTTCTTACTTAGGAAGCGGGAGATGGGGGATTCGAATGTGACATCATAAATTTTAGGGTCCATTCAAGTGTCAAAACGGGCGAGCTACGATGGAAGTTACAAACGTTGGGAACGGAGTTACTCACCAATTGTGAAACTTCGTATCCCGACACGTGCCAGCCGTGGACTGATCATCCTTAGTTATGCATTATGACATGTGGGATTACGAGCTGTGGACTGATCACCCTCGATTATGTTCCGATTGGTCACTCAATTTTGAAATGGGTGATTTTGACCCTAAACTTGTTGCACCCTAGCTCCAGGTGCCACCCGTGGAGCCATGAAGTCCCAGGCCGTTACATTGAAGTAATTTTTCATTAGATGAATATTCTCATGCAGCAGAAGATTTCAATTACTAATTAAGTTGAAATTCACAAGTGGATGGTACAAATACATATTCCTTTTTAAAAAGTTCTTTACAACGGTTCGAATATTACAACCACAAGGACTGTTCTCATCCTATCGACACCATCATCTAGTTTCGTCTTCGTCGCCATTTTTTGAGCTCGATCCCGTTTCTTATGTCATTATCTGAAAAAGATAGTCCCCAAATAAGGGTAAGGAAAATTACAGTTTGGCAAATAAGAGCATCTAACCAAACGAGTCAAGCAGAATCCTACAAACGACAATCACAAACACCAGCCATACCAATTCACATGTCATATATGTCTTGAATCATATATGCAGAGTGCATGAGTAAATGCAATAGCTTCTCATTGCCACATGTAGCATGACAACCAACAATTAGCTCACACTATGCATCTAAACGGAGTAGCAAACACTCTAGTCGAAGTATTAGAGATTGCCCATTACATCCAGGTCTACTCGTATGTTCCAAATGGAACAGCTTCTGTTACCACTTCTTGAAGCTATCATCGCCAAACTTACACTCGAATGTTACCATACCCTGACCCTTGGACCATCAATGATTACAATCCCTACTATTATCACTCACAGTTCTAACCGAAGTCCAATCCCAACTCACAAGAGTCAGCCACTAAAAGCGACCAATCTGCGCATCGAACTCCGTTTAAACTTTGGTACCGACGGAATTGACCTCGCCTCAAACATAATCGATAATTTGTTCCTCACTCATAGTGCCCACAACTTGAGAAAAACTAATCTATTCGGGGTCTCAACCGATAACGCCCATCCACAGCTACGATTCACCCTATAAGACTACTCAATTGCCTCAATTCTTACGCCAGCAGATGAAAAGCACATCAATAGTCTCCGGACCTTTCCCTCCTATCAACGCAAACACCCTAATCTACTCCACTTAACTACTCCACAGATTCTAATCAAGGTCAGGACGACTTCATGCAAGAACAAGAGACAAATGGGCAGATTAGTGGTAAGGACAGATGTACACTTGCCTATGATCGCACAAGAAGAAAGACAAAGCTTGAATCATGCCAAACAAACAATGGGTCTCCACGTCCATATTCATTTTAGCTCAAACTGATGATTCTGTCCACTTCCTGGAAAATTAAACCTCAAATTCATGTTTCTCGTGATCTTACGGTCACGTGGGAAAAAATGAAGCTCAATTCATCTTCGGGACGAGCTCAAACGAATATTTTCTTCTCGGACGCGCGCAAAAATCCTAGAGAGAGAACTGGGCGACGGTGTATACTGAGCTGAGGAATAAGTAGCTCGACGACCATTTTTTTTTTTCTTTCCAAACCCAGGGGTGCTTCTGCGAGCGAAATGGGAGTTCTTTAACTAGCTTGCATGGGGTTTACTAGCTGGAAAAGAGGGCAAAGACACCTGGTTGATAAGGTAGGCCATTTAGCCTCTAGCATGTCCATCAGTCCTATTTAACACATGTCCTATAAACTCACGTTTTTGACAGATCATTTAGGGCCTTGCGTGCAGATTGTGTTGTCAATGAGAGAGGCTGTTGATTCTTTAGGGGTTTACACGTGATAGAGGCTTAAGGAAAGGGAAAATGTGGCGCCACTTGCCATCTTGTGAAATAATTCCATGGAGGTCATACACATCAGCGTCACATAACACTTTGTTCCATTTTTCTATTAATATTTCTAGGTCAGTAGAACCCTTCCTAATTCCCTAATGTGTCGACCATAGTATCTATGCTATCTCACCCAACGCTCAAACAACTTGCGATGGCGCCGTGCATGTGTCCTCGAAATTTTATTTCCATTTGTATTGATATTAACTTCAAGGGAATAGTCGAGGTGTACGAAAACTGGCCCGGACACCTTGTTTATTAAAAAAGAAACTTCATGTTATTATTTCAGCAATATACTTTCCCTCAGGGTACATTTCCTGAAAAATGCACTCGACTTCCATCTCAAGTTTGCGTCATCAATGCGACTCTTTTCTGAGACAAGTCAGCTTTCTAGTTCTGTTTGTTTATTCCTGACCAACTAATTGTCCAATACAAAGCGTCATCGCACATTTTCCAATCGACTGGATCCTTTATATCTTATGGTGAATACCTTTCGCATTATATTCGAAATGACCTTCATTTGTGGAGCTGGTTTCCAATATACTACAATTCCTCCCCTCTTAAAAAAAATTACGTCCTCACAATTTAAGTCTTATTACAATTTCGCTGCACACTCTGATCACTTGTCTTCCTTAGTTGTCATATTTCGTAATCATAACCATTTCCTGTAGTCATTCCCGGCCTTAACATCTTACAATTCTTAGGCAATTTCACAATGTTATCTACTCATAATTTTAACTATGAACACTCATTTTCATTTTCATGACTTGTCGATCCTTGATGCTCAATTCAGATGCCATGCCTATGGTTCCATTGGTTATGGCCTTCACACAATTCACACCCCCACCACGACACTGCTAGGTCACTGGCCAGCTAGCTCTTGTGAATCTCATCGTATTTCATCTCAAGGCTACCTGATGACATAGTAGGCTCTATCCGACTCACATTTAGGGGCACAAACTGACCATCACCAACTCCCCACCCAGGCGTTCATGCATTTCCATATCCATAGTATCTCAATCCACTCTCCCCTTCATTCATCGAAACATAATGTGTTGCCATGCAGTTTCTTTTTAGAAAAATGCTTTACAGCTTTAAAGATAAGGTAATTTTCAAAATAGGTGAGACTCATCCCGATACCTAGACTCATCTTTTTCAATGCATGACTTGATTCATTCCTGCCTCCATCGCCTTCCTAGAAGCCTGCAAAGAGCCGCTCTTTGTCTGTGCCTCGGTGATCACTCCCTGCCCTCATCGGATCGGGTCGTTACAGGCCTACCAACTTACGCATGGTTCGTCCCCAAGACATACACCTACAAAGTTGAGTTCTGCTCGACATATCCCATACCATGTTTTACAGTTTATAGATATCATGTCTATCTTGTCCCATATGAGCGATAATTTTTCAAGTCTGGCAAAATAATAATATGCTCATGCATGCATGTTTCTCAAAGTTACATTTTAATGCACCAAATCCGTGCAATGCATGAACGTCCTCACTACTCTTTACACAGCACTCGCTTTCGCATCAATACTTATATTAACCTGAACTTTTTAACACCACGAGCAACCATCAAATCCAATATCAATGGCCAAAGATCAATCTATAACCTCAAATTAGGTCATTATTTCAAGTTAAATCCATATGTATTCCATCACATCGGCCCTTAGTCCAAATGTTCATCGTTCGCTTCCTTGCGAATCTTTCTCATCAATCAAGGCCGTCAATAAAAATCATTAACTAAAACCATCAAAATACATCAATGATTTAATCCTATAATCCATCAATATTAGTCATCTCAGTACAACTTATATTCACAAGTCAAGCTTATCAATAATTCATTTCCATTTCAACTTATTGTCCAATCCACTATCGACCACTAAACTATAACCACCAATAACCATGAAGATCATCAAATCCTAAATAGTGATCAACAAAATTTTCTTGCTAATAAAATAACTTAAGCTATCACAAATCCCCGAGCAAACACAAACACATGCACATGTAATTTTATCTCATTCGTGCCTACCAATCAAGTCAGACTCAAGCACACCTTATCACTCCTTTAACCTAGAGCTCTGATACCAACTCCATTACTCCATTAACCTAGAGCTCTGATACCAACTCAAGGTTGTTACTCCCTTGCTCCACGTGCGACCCGCAGAGCCATGACATCCCAGGCCGTCACATCGAAGTAGTACTTTTATTAGATGAATATTCTCATGCTGCGGAAGATTTCAATTATTAATTAAGTTGAAATTCACAAGTGGATGGTACAAATACATATTCCTTTTTAAAAAGTTCTTTACAACGGTTTGAATTTTACAACCACGAGGACTATTCTCATCCTATCGACACCATCAACTAGCTTCATCTTTGCCACCATCTTCTGAGCTAGATCCCGTTTCTTATCTCAAGTAGGGGCAAGCTAACCAAAGCTTAGCAAGTATGAGCATCTAACCAAACGACTAAACTGTCCATTCAACTACTCATTCAAGCAAAATCCTACAAAGGACATTCACAAACACGAGCCATACCAATACACATGTCATATATATCTTGAATCACATATGCAGAGTGCATGAGTAAATGCAATAGCTTCTCATTGCTACGTGTAACATGACAACCAGCAATTGGCTCTCACTATGCATCTTAATGGATTTGATTGCACTAATTAAAGGGAAAATCAATCCTTGCCAATATTACATTGATAGATTAGCAATCAGGAGATATACTTTCCTATTCTACAAAAGGAAATAGATAAGATGGTATATCTCTTTGGAAATTGAACGTACGTCGTTCACTTCAATCACCCAAATTAGAATACTCTCCCCAAAAGCTCTCTTTTTTGCAGATTCTCACGAAGAACAAGAGATTGCCGGATCGCTTTCTCGTCTATACACTCGAGGCTCTTAATCCGTGGTATTGAGGTATTTCCGTCACGCGTGATTTACTTCGTTGATCGGTGATACAAGTAGATTCTAGGGCATGTGATTTAATATGATTCGTACGTATATGTACGTATATGTTGATTTGATTGTTTTATGATAGAAATTCGCACATTTCGCTTATGGATCCGTATGTTCAGTTTATGGGTATAAAGATCTATTTTATTTTGTTGTTTTTATAGATCTCGTTTTAATTCTTAGTGCGATAAACGCAACATTGGTATCCGAGCGTTGTTGTTCTTGTGTCCGGATCAAGTTTACATTCTTTAATCGAGATTAACCTCGTATGCAAGTTTTTTGTGCGTACTGTTCTCGTGTACCTTTTTTTGTTCCATACAGTAAAGCTTGTATTTGAATATACCAAACGAACGGGCTCGACAAGATGAGAAAAAGGAGGGTCGAACGTCAACAGAGGATGTCGGACGACGCCGCACGCGCTGGTGAAGCCCGCTGCGAGTGGGCTTCACGCGCGGTGTGTGTGGTACGCGCCACATGTGGCGCACACCACTAATCCGGGTCTCGTTCCGACGTGATCCACGGCCCAACCAGTTCTGGTTATTACTTTTATTATTATTATTATTATTATTTTAAATATTAAAAAAAGGGATTTTTTGGGAAATTACATATTGGTCCCTAACCTTTTGGGAAATTGCATATTGATCCCTAAACTTTTGAAAAATTAAGTTTTTTTTTTGGTAAGGAAAATTAAGTTTTGGTCCTTGATTTTTTTGGTAAAGTGTTATATGATCCTTATGTATCTAAAAAATGTTTTAACGGACCCCATTTAATGTGTAATATCTTGTAAACTCTCATTGTATTGATATTTGAATCATGGATTATGAGTAATCCTCTTATTTTTTCTGTATAAGTTATAGAAACAATGGTGCAAATGTGGCGTACTCCTCGTATTGCAAGGACAAGAGCCCAAAAAGCCAAACTTAAGAGCTTGCGTTATTAGTTGGAGGACATTAAGTGGGATGCGATGATTGATTTGATTTATCATGTCATCCAATTCAATGAGAAGTTACAGGATGTTATTTGGGCGGCTAACTGCATGATAGACCACGACATGATTGTCGTTTTTGCTAACAGTTTGCAAGAAAGTCATATGAACTTTTTACATGATCTCTGGGAGAGGAACTATCACCTGAAATATAAAAAACTACTCGAAGCCTTCATAAGGGATGATTTGAAGATTCATGCATCAAAGACAGTGACTCGTTCAATGAACACCAAAGCGTGTAGGAGTGCACCATCGAGCAAGTCAAATGGACTTGCTAAGTTGTTGGCCATATGTAATATTTCTCAAAAGGAGCTTCCAGAACGTTTTTATGACACTCTCTCTATCACGCCCCAAATCCGGCGAGCACGCGAGCATCCCACCAAGCCATTCCTTTATGAAAGCTCCAGGATCCAACAGCCAATGTCTTATTCGTTGAAAGAAACATACATGCGAAAGCGATACCAACTCCAATTTATAAATAAAGCAACACCCGATGACTTAGGACACAGGGGCACACCTTTAATAAAGGTCAAATATACTATTCTTTATTACAAATCTAAATACTCTTTATCTCTGTTATTCGATTCTAAGGTCATAAAAGAGAAGTCTTCATTTTTCCTCTAGTGACCTCGTCTCTGTGACAATCCATGGCAAACCTGGTTTCCTTCATGAGGGCCCTAAAAAATGTTGCCCACAACGGGTGAGATTCACATT
Source organism: Rhodomyrtus tomentosa (assembly GCA_028455895.1). Classification (NCBI taxonomy): domain Eukaryota; kingdom Viridiplantae; phylum Streptophyta; class Magnoliopsida; order Myrtales; family Myrtaceae; genus Rhodomyrtus; species Rhodomyrtus tomentosa. The sequence continues at coordinate 30,409,764 of JAPCWY010000007.1, forward strand.
TCGGTAAGGTGGGTCCTAACCCTAGGTTAGGCCGACCGTCCACTTAGGCAGTCATCTTTCCCAACATTCCAAACTCATAATCATACAGGCACATACAGATAAAGATAGTGACACACAGATGATGGGCGTGCAACTATGACACCATGTCACACTCGGATGATCATGCACACCTCATCTTGCCATTTCACCGCAACCACCTCTTCTTGCTTACCTCATTCTCCAGCCCGCGATTAGATCACATTAGGCTCGGTCCGCGTAAATGTATCAGACCATCATTGGCAACCCGCGTAAACAAATCAGGTTTTAATGAATCTCTAGGCCAATATCAACACTTTATATCTCTGTCCCGCGATTAGATCGCACCAAGACCGTGTCTATCTCAACCCTGCGATTAGATCACATCAGGGTACCACACAATATCAACTCCACCGCGCGATTACATCACATCAGGGTATCCATCTCTCTCCCCGCGTCTCATACGCCTCAAGGCCTGGCCATGTCATGTTCATACCATGCTTCTCAATTCAATTCACAGATAAAAACAATAGGTGCAACTCATGCACAATTTGAATACTCATGGCATGCAGGACAATCAATGACATTTGACATGGCATATGATTTAAACACAAGCATTAGCAGGCCTTCAAATCCTCCAAATCATTCTAGAACACATACAACAACAAACCACCTTGGAATTGCTCGATGACTAATTGAATTATTTCTCAACTCACCTAATTGAGTCCAATCTTACTAGCATAAGATTAGGAATTCCCTTACCTTGCGTTTGATAATACCAAAATTCTCTTCTTGGATCCTCACAAATATCGGTTCCAAGGGTCTAAGACAAACCTCACCGCGCAACCTAGGAATTTCAATCAATTAGTCAATTTCCTTGTCCAAATCCTCAATCCATGAACCATAAACCTCCATAGTATAATCCTCATAATCTTAACATGTCTTAATCACCAATTTGAGACTCAAAACCCAACGCCAACAACCCCTACAGATTCAGATTTGCACAGAACCGAACCGATCCTTTTTGGTTCTGTGTAAACCGAGCACAATCGGTCCTTAATCAACTCTTAATCCACCATTTAATCATTATCCTATCTCTTAACATATCTATCTAAGGGTCTAGGGGTCTCACCGAAGGTTTGAAGTCGCGTCGTCGTCGGAAACCCGTCGAAAGTCACCGGTTCTCCTAAGGTCAAAATCCGACAAATTTCTGTTCCAAGTTCACAAGATCGATTCGAGGTCAAAACTTCATCAAATCACTCCCAAATTTTTACCACAGATTGATATACATGTCTTTAGATCTCCACAAAATTTGCCCTCAAAACTCCAACATTTCGGCCTTCAAAAGGGTCAGAAATCGAACCTATCTCAGATTGGATCAAATTCTATCGGCTCTCGGGAAAACTCTTGGCCGGAGTTCTTCGGTGGTCCAAATGCCGTGCTTCCACTTCAAAGAGGTCAGCAAGACATAGGGCTAGGTTAATATGGTTGGTCGGTGGTCAGGTGGTGGCCGGAAGATGGCGTCGTGGGCGGCAAACGGCAGCTCCAAAACTGGTCGCCAACGAGCAGATTGAAGAGGAAGGAGAAGAGAAGTTTCAGTGATTCTTGAGGGGTGTATGGCCGGTCATGGGTGAGGAGAGAGAGTGAAAATTGTTATATTCAAGGCTTGAGTCAAAGGGGTTGAATGGTAGTTGCATAAAGTTGGACTTGACTAGTCTTTACCCCATCTATTGACACTTGTCCCTCATGTCACTCAAGCTTGATCCAATGGCCAATAATCCTTCTTGTATTCGGCAGCCCTGAGGGGGTTTAAAGTCCAAAATGCCCTTCTTCAAATGCACGAGCAAGGCTTTAAGCTTGAGGGGCAAAAGAGTAATTTTACACCCAACGTTCAGAATGTCCTTTTTCTCGCTCCAAAACTCTTTGATAGGGCAGCGACCAATCCGAATGACGTTGGAATTCTTGATTTTCCATTTTCAATTTTTCAAGACTCGTTTTTGATGGTTTCCTCTGTTAGACGTGGTCCAGCCTATCTCGAACCGACAGGCGGCTTTTGTGGACTTTACGCGTATTGACCTTGTGATTCTCATCACATTTAGGGCTCGTCAATTCGTGGTGGCTCTGGTTGTCATGTAATTGTGAGAGTCTATCTCTAGTTCCTATGGTCTCGATCTTCACTATCTGATTTGGAAAATTTTTTACAAATCATACGTTAGTTAAGTGGCATCACCCGTGCTCCAATTGTATGACACTCACAAGGCATTCCCTAATCTTTTATGGATCGACTTTTGGTGGCTCTAAATATCCCCTCGACAATCCTTATGGTCAAAGCACCATTTCTTATCTGAATTCCCTAGGTCTACGTATCTTGTCTCGTGTTAGCCTTGTCTTTTTGGTAAGTCTACTCGAATTGATCAAATCCGAGCGAGATATGACGGAAATACATCTCTAGATTCATTTCTCATTAATGAGCCTGAAATTGACTGGAAATCAGAATGTCACAACTCTTTCCCCCTTACAAAAATTTCGTCCTCAAAATTTACAACCTTCTAACCATCCAATCGTTTGGGGTATCGGCGCCTCATCACATCCTTACTCTTTCGGATAATTCCTTCCACGGCTTGACGATCTTACTCGCCCTTTCCAACCAAAAACCATTTTTTTTCGTTGGGACTTGTCTCCTTTAGTCCTCAATCCAATTTGCTTTTCTCCATTCTCTTTTGGTATTCGTAACATTTGTCCATACCATTCGGCATATCACTCCTTTCATACTTCCTTTCATACCAACAGAGATTCAAGGGCTTTATTAACTTGCCCTCCATTAACCAAGTCGAGTTATGACCCTCTCGATTCCTTAAACAATTACATGATCATTTCCGTGATAATCCGTTCTCAATTCCTTCCGAAAATTCCCTTGGATCAAAGTGGTCCGTCAACTTTCGTGGTCATGTCCTTCCCTTTTATCAACATGTCTAGTGCTTGACTCTATGATAGATAAATTTCAACTTTCAACCCTTATCACCGATAGTATATATATGTATCTTGGTACATCTTTGTGCAATCCCCAAGAGCACCATAATCCTCCGTTCGAATTTTGATGAGGTTGTCTCCTTAAGTTCCCCCTTAATATTGGACTCGTACTTCCATCTCTGGGTCTCAAGGGTTCCATCCATTCCTATAACCCCTCAAGTATTTAAGTTCGATCATGGCAACATCTCAATTCCTTTTTGACCTTCAGACTTGATGCTTCAAGTAATCATCAGGCTAGTCAATTGGCAAACTCCCATTTAGAAGTTGAATCTCTTATTTCTTGAGGGAAGATCTGTCATTCTATTGCCAATTACGCACCGTTCAATTCTCAATGATAAGCATTCGCTAAATAATTCACCCTTCCTCAGTGATAGGGGTATTGTCGTAATAGCACTTGGGTAATCCCTTTGTTCCACATAACTTTCCATCAATCCTCTTTAGGCAGTCAATGCACTCAACCTCTTGTAATTCGCATAACTTCGAGATTTTTTTTTTCATACAAGCAACGCTTTCATACCCACGAGGAGTTTCATACATCAGCGTTGCCTCTTGTTCGATCCCTCACTGGAAGCTGCAACCTTATTTTCTTACGGTAAGTATAGACTCAAAATCTTATCCTACCTCGACATTGTTTCCCAAATTTTGCCGCGAGGATATTCGTAAGCCCACTCCAATCATGCACTAGGCGTTCCCACTCCTGTGTTCTTATTATCACTGCGCATTCGCGCAGTCGGCTTTTGTTAGTCATGCCACACCTCAAGTTTCTTCCCTGCATCACCTCATTATGGTTCTCTCGACCCCTTCTGATTCTAAATAGAAACGCCCTTATCAGCATAGTCATCATCTTGACTTAACTCCTCGAAATTTCTTTTTATGTTTATTCGCCCATTTAGTGTTACATCTCATCCTTAATCCATTTTACCAATGGAATGGCTCTTGTGGGGAATCTTTTCACGGTCCGTCTATTACAATTCGTCAATTCTATGAACTTTCAACTTCTAGCAACCCACATCGACTCTAGTCGATTTATCACTCATTCCACTCCTCCAAGGCTCTACAGAGATTTCATTTCTCAGAGATTTCACGACCGAGAAATCTTACCTTATCAGATCTATAGTCCGTGCTCTTCACATTCAGCATATAACAAGCATCTCCTTAGAGCCCATAGGACACTCTCAAAAGCTGTTCATGTTTCTCATGGCTCCTTACATGAGTTCAACCATCGTCTCTCAAGACGGTAACGACCAACTCAATCATTCCTTGGGTACTTAGTTCGGCAATTATCAACTTCCTTCCACCAGATGTCGAATCTTCCCAACTGTTCCTCGCACTTTTCACTTGAGAGCTCAGACCTTGCCTCTCTGTCGTCACGGGTCTCCTATAGGACCGCACGACATTTTATTTATTCTTGCCAATCTTCTCTTGAGAAGCATTAGTGTTTTAGCCTCTGAGCTCCATAACTCACTAAGACGACCTTATCCCAATTCCGTTCGCTCCACTGAACGTCAACATTATCTTGGAATTCAACATTGTCTACAAGACTGTCTCTCGGATTTCACTTCCAAGAGTCATTCAAGTTCTGCGTCCTCTTTCTCGGTACAGACACTCAATTATAATACTAAGACAATTTAGAGCTTTTCTTCCTTTTAAAATAGGATCTATTACCCTAAGGAAGAAACTACACAACTCCGTGGCATTTTCTCACTTCAAATTCACCTTATCCTTCCCATCCCATAGGACGGCAACCTTAGAGTCTGCGCCGACGATGATACCTTTACTCCAGGATTCAAATGTCGCCTTGCTTTTACATTCTCTTTTCCATAATTCAGTCAACTCAAGTGACAATATCTATTCGTTCCTGAGTCTCCACCAATTCACTTGTCGAATGCTCAATTCGATTACCTCCACTCATTTGCAAGTATTCTCTAAGCGCTCTTTTCGTTTACAAAATTATTCACTAGAATCATAACTAGCCAGGACTATCAGGTCTGTTTACCTTTTTCCTTTCATCAATGACCAATTCATGGTCCAATCGCCCTTTAAGAACAACGTCCTATTCTCTAGGGAACAGCAACTCATGATTTCATTTCTCATGGTTTCAATTCAATCAACCGATCTCAGGAAATCATTAATTCCAAGCAAACTAGCATGCCAATTCTTCCTCGACCCCTTCCATAACAGAAAAGACGGACTACCCATTTTACACCTTGTGTCTTACGCCCAAGTAATCAGCCATTTCCCGTAAGCACGCTCCATATCCATAATGAACATCTCTTTGCTCGCAATCCATGAACAGGAGTTCTCTTATTCATAAGTCTTTCGATCATTCTTCTCTTTTGCTGAGTCCCATCACCATTCCTCAAAATCAGAAATAACAACCAGTCATATGGTTTCCAAGTTCCAATCCACTCAGGGATTTACTTATCTTATTCAAGGGTCCTTGACTACCTTTACCATATGCTTAAACGACCTTGAGAACTCTGTCTCACACTAGTCGATCATCCTATGATCCTTGCAAAAGTATTAGGATCCAAACAATCCTTGCTCTCAAGCAATCCCAGGATGATATTTTCCATCGGACAACTCGACAGAGATAGTCTAGGCAGATCTCATGCCTTCGAATAAACCCTTCCTCTAATGATCTCTCACCAATCATCAATAGTCTCTTAGGGTTAGTAACTGTCAAGGTCACTTTCTTCTTCAGTGTACCTAAAACCTCCATGGTTTTCTTATCATGATCCTCAATCCAGATGAGGCAATTTCAACTTTCATCCTTCCATCAAACTCAGTCAATCTCATTCTTATTCACAGCTTCACAAGCTTTTCAAAACTCTCATCGTTCTTCCTACACATTCACTTTTCTCGTGAATGAAATAACTCATAGTCACCTTTCTCGTGACTTCTATCACTTAACTCGTCAGCACAAGCATTTATCACCACAGTGACTTAGAGAATCATGGCAACTCCTCCTCGAGCTTGCTTAATCAACAAATTCCTCATTTCCATTTAAGGTCCTCACGACTCATTCAGCTCTTGGGCCTTGCACGATTAACAGATAGAGCCATATTCTCTTTTAGTACTCATACTCTAATCGCCCATCTTTACTCAATTCTCATGATCCATAACTGTTTTTGGATCTTTTTGTATCTCACGTACACAAGTCAAGTGCTACTCCAGCGACCATACTTTAGTCTTTTAATCTTATTAGATCCTTATGGCACTCAAACCACTACAATTCCCTCTAGGAATTAAAGACTTAAGTCATCTACTCGAGTCTAGTAGTCTTAGGTTGCTCATCTCATCATCTTTCACCATCAACCATCCAGTGGTTTCCAAACAACTCTCTAATGATACATTGGAAATTCTCAACTAATTGCCAAATATTCAAGGATCTCAAATCATCCTTGATCTGCAATCATTCATCGAGCCAGTCTTAACGAGGCAACTTCTCAACTAACAGCCATTACTAGGCTAGCCTCAACTAGGCACTATTAAACAAGCACTCAAGATAGCATTTCACTGAGTCAAAAGCTCATACTTTAAGCCTAAAGGCATCCGTCACTCTAGCATAATGACAACAAACTGTCTCATTCTCAACAGACATCAATTCATTGGGTATAAACCCCATACGTCGTCTAACCTCTCAATTATACCTTGGCCAAGCCAATCACATAAGGTTAATCACAAAACTTGTCTAACAGGCCCATCACAAAAATCATTTTCTTTTTTCAAAGGGCATCCACTGTCAAGCACGAAGCTTTTCACCATGCCACTCGTAGGCGTCATTACACATGTTATGCCACTTTCGATCATTCTTGATGAGGATCAACTCGTGGGATACATCTCTTAATCACAATTGAACTCGATCTAATACCTAGACTTTCCCTTTCAAGTTATGACTTGGGTCATTCCTGCCTCTTGCCATCTTAAAAACTTGCCAAGAGCAGCTCCTTGTCCGGACCTCTCTGTCCCGGCGATCACTCCCCGCTCTCATCAGACTTGGCCGCTGCAGGTTGTCTCAAATCATACATCTATAAAGAAAGCCCCGTTCCACATGTCCCATACCATATTTTATCACAGTTTATAGGTATCCCATCAACTTGTCCCATACCAAGCGACAGTTTATTAAGTCCAACAGCTATAAGTTCATGCATGCACCCTCATCAACTTTCTTTCAAAGCCACAAACACATGCACAGCATGACTGTCCTCACCACTTGTCATATCAAAATCGCCTTCGAATCAATTCCTATCCATTGAAGAGTTCTAATTCCACCAATGACCGTCACATCTCAAAGATCAATTGCCTATATTCAACCATATACCTCAAGTGGAGTCGTTAACTAAATCAAAACCATAAGCATTCGATCACAACTAGTTGTTAATCCAATATACCTTGCATACATCTCGCCTCATTTTATCCAAGGCTGACAATAGCAATTAATAGCTAAACCACCAAGGTATCGCGTAATTCAAGCCTGAATCTACCAATACCAGCTATCTCTTTATAACTCATACTCCTCAAGTTGGGTCATTGACAAACCAAGATCACAATCATATAACCTAATCGACCTTTCATTCATAAGTTATTCTCTCGCAACCTCAAATCCAAGCTTATGACTCCTCAATTTCTATTCACTTTCTTGTGAGCTTTATTCATAAAATCACTCAAGATCATCCCTTAAATCGGCACTAGGACCATTAGAATACTACACAAGAGAAGATCCCGACCTTGGAGTTCATTGCAGATGAGGTGATTGTCGTAGAGGCTACCGAGGAGGATCCCGTCGAGTCGTCGCATAAGGAGACCATAGAGGATTCCATCCAGGGTCATTCCGAGATGTTCTCCGAGTATGAGCCGACAGAGAATGCAGAGGATACAGGGGACTCTAGCAGCTCATCTTAGGTGTTCTAGCTTATTGGCTCGATCTTATAATGGCGACCCCCGACCATTGCTATTTTGGGTGCCGATGATGGTCATACCTTTTGATGTGCTTAACCTGTCGCCCTTGTCTAGTGGATTGTAGTAGTCAGACTTTGTATGAACATTAAGTTATAATGTATGATAGTTATTATGCTATCCAAGTCCCACTTAACTTATATTTTGTACGGGAATTTATTTAAGTATCGCTTCCGCATGCTTAATGTATATATATATTATCTCTCGACTTATTTGTGGTTCTTGGGACCACGAGATATGTGTTGTTTGCTTGCAGGGATGTTCGCGTGCTCGACCGGTTCGGGGCGTGACATCCCCGTTTGATTTGGTATCAGAGCAAGGTCAGCTCGATCCAAAGTTGGTTGAAGACTGGAGTAATAAGGAGGATTAAGTTGGGACAAGGATGGATAGCAAGACCTTAGGAGGCTGGTTAAGATAAGGCATGGGGTGTATAGTGTGTGACCCGGTGCTTAGGATTGGTGTTTGATCTTTACAGGATTGTGGAAATGCATAAGGATCAAGTTCCCTGCTTAGGATTGAAGGTCATTTCTGGACCTTGGTTTGTTTAAGGAATGAAAGTGATTGGCTTTAGTGAATCACGGGAGTGAATGGAACTGAGGAATGGTCATGAGTTATTTGTTGGAGTGTCTGTGGAAGTTATTATATGAAAGGACTGTTGTAGTGTAACTGTTTCTGTTAAGGATTAGTTAGTAGCTCTGGATTTGAATGATTGAGTAAGTTACTAACTCCTCACTAAACTTGTGGTAGACCAGGTTCAATAGAAAGTGATTAAGATGAGCAACCCATCTAGAAGGTCTGAAAGAACTAGAGGCGGAGCTTCTAGCTCGAGGCCGCCTGTCACTGAAGATCCAAGAATGGATGGCGTGTTGAGAGCGCTGGAAAGAATTGGCGACATGATTGATAGGCAGGTTCAGGATCAGGACGCTGCCATCGCCCAGGCAGTAAGAGCTGCCATAGCCGCCGTCAACGCCAACAATAGCAATAATGGTGGCAACGGAAGCCAGAATGAACAAGGCTAGGGCAATGAAGCTGTGAATGCCCAAGAGGAAATCATCACGGCTAGATAGATGGGCCAACTGGTGGAGCAATTTCTAAAGTTGAAACCGACTCAATTCGATGGGACTGGAGATCCCGAGTTAGCACCTAGGTGGATCGAAAAGTTAGAGAAGGCTTTTGGGGTGCTGAGATACACCGATGAGGAGAAGGTACTACTAGCAGTGTACCAGCTGGAGGGTACTGTAAATGATTGGTGGGCTGCCACCAAGAATGGCGTATTCCCTGAAGGAACGGTCATGAATTGGGAAGACTTTAAAATGACTTTCAATGATAAATATTTCTCTAAGACGGCCAGGGAAAGGAAGCAGGTACAATTCCTGTAGTTGTGCCAGAACCAACTAACAATAGATCAGCATGAGGCTGAGTTCTCGAGGCTATCGAGATACGCACCACGATTTGTGGAGGACCCTCAGGAGAAAGCAAAAAGGTTTAAGGATGGTTTGAGGCCTGAGCTCCGTAGCCAGATGATTGCTCTGAATTTGAGAACTTACAAGGAGATCTACGAGTGGGGCTAGATGATAGAACGGGACTTGAAGGAGAGGAACATTGCTACTGGATCGCGGTTTATGTCTTTCAGAGATAACCGCCAGATGGACAAAAGACCGATGGCAAACAATAGACGTTTTGTGCCTCCAATGCGGAAAGATATTGTGAAGCCACGGAATTCCCCAAACTAGAGCTGCATACTTTGTGGCAAGAGGCATGGAAATGGACCATGCCCAATGAGGACCAGGGCTTGCTTTAAGTGTGATCAGTTGGGCCACCAAATGAGGATGTGCCTGAATCAAGCTCCGACAAGTCGATCGCAAGGACAGAGACTGCAAGCTAGACCGTCGACTGTAACCCCTCAAATCGAGCAGAACCGACCATCGGCACGGGGAAAAGTATATGCAGTAGCCCGTAAAGAGGAGAAGGAGACACCAGGTATGGTCACGAGTATAGTTTACTTGTGCAACCAAGCTGCATATGCATTGTTTGACCCTGGTGCCACACATTCGTTTGTGTCTGCACAGTTTGCTGATTTGGTGGGTATGAACTTGAAACCATTGAATGTAATTTTGCATGTTGCCACACCGTTAAAGGATAACATATTGGTTTTAATGGGCTGTGTTGGTTATGAGATTGTGATTGGAGGGAGTAAAGAGAATATTGACTTAGCTGTATTACCCATGTACGACTTTGACATAATCATAGGAATGGATTGGTTGGGTAAGCAGGGTGCAGTAGTGGACTGTGGTAGTAAGATAATCCGGTTTTATCCGAGAGGCCGCCCTAGCTTTGAATTGGTGGGAAGTCGAGGAGGAATCTTGATTCCCTTAATCTCATCTTTGGAAGTAACTAAGTTGATGTCTAAAGGGTGCCAGGCATACTTAGTGGCAATAATGGATACGACTACCGAAGAGCCAAAGTTAAAGAATGTCCCGGTAGTGCGTGAATTTCCTGATGTATTTCCTTAAGAGTTGCCAGGATTACCACCGAAATAGGAAATAGAATTTGTGATTGAATGAATTAGCCCTTGGGACGGAACCGATTTCAAAAGCACCTTACAGGATGTTCCTATCAGAACTGAAAGAGTTGAAGGTGCAGATGCAAGAACTGCTGGATAAAGGATTTATCCGACTAAGTGCTTCACCATGGGGAGCACCGGTGTTGTTTGTAAGGAAAAAGGATAGGTCTGTGCGTTTATGTATCGACTATCGGCAGCTGAACCAAGTGACAGTAAAGAACATGTACCCGCTGCCGAGGATTGACGACTTGTTTGACCAGTTGCAAGGAGCGGTAGTATTTTCGAAGATTGACCTGAGGACAGGGTATCACCAATTGATGATCAAGAAGGAAGACATACCTAAGACTGCCTTTAGGACGAGATATAGTCATTATGAGTTTACGGTGATGCCGTTTGGATTGACTAACGCTCCAGCCGCATTCATGGACCTGATGCATAGAGTATTTAAGGAGTTTCTAAACAGATTCGTCATAGTCTTTATTGACGATATCTTGATTTACTTGAGGAGTGGTGCAGAACATGAGGAGCACTTGAGGACTATACTGCAGACTCTAAGGGAGCTTACGCTCTATGCGAAGTTGAGTAAGTGTGAGCTTTAGCTGAACAGGGTAGCATTTCTTGGTCATGTGGTGTCTGGTGAAGGAATCACAATAGATCCTGCGAAGATCAAGGCTGTAACAAATTGGCCTAGACTTACTACGGTCACTAAAGTCAAAAGTTTTTTGGGATTGGCAGGATACTATAGGCGTTTTGTGGAGAAATTCTCATCCATAGCCATCCTATTGACGCGGTTGACGAAATACGAAACAAGGTTTGAATGGACTGACAAGTTTGAGAGGAGTTTCCAAGAGCTTAAATATAGGTTGACAACCGCGCCAGTACTGACAATTCCATCAGGACCGGGAGATTACGAGATTTACAGCGATGTTTCGCTGAAAGGATTGGGCTGTGTGTTGATACAGCATGAAAGAGTAATAGCCTACGCATCCAAACAGTTGAGGCCACATGAGATAAACTACCCAACTCATGACCTGGAGTTAGCGGCGATTATATTCGCTTTGAAAATTTAGAGACACTACCTATGTGGCGAAAAGTTTCAGATCTATATTGACCACCAAAGTTTAAAGTATCTATTTTCCCAGAAAGAGCTGAATATGAGGCAGCGTAGGTGGATGGAGCTACTCAATGATTATGATTGTGACGTACTATATCACCTTGGGAAAGCAAATCGAGTGGCAGACGCGTTGAGTCAGAAATCAAGCATCGTATGTCTGCTAGTGATAAGTTGGTCGATGATAGAAGACTTGAGAGATTCTGAGTTCAGACTAGAAGTCTGTCAGTTGTCTAGCTTGATAGATACGTTGAGAGTGGAACCTGAGGTTTAGGAAGGAATAAAGGCCATACAGTCTACGGACCCAGAGATCCAGAAGATCCTCGAGATGGATGCGACGAAGAGAAAACCAGAATTTCAAGTGTCGGAGGATGGCATCCTAAAGTTTTGAGGACAATTGTGCATCCCAAAAGATGAAGGACTCAGGGAAAGGATTTTATCAAAGGCTCACAAGAGCAATTATAGCATCCACCTTGGAAGTACGAAAATGTATCAGAACCTGCGACAACACTATTGGTTGAACGAGATGAAAGTGGATGTAGCAAGGTATGTGGCTAAATGTTTGACATGCTAGTAAGTGGCAGCGCAGCACTGTAAGCCTGGAGGACTATTATAGCCACTGGAGATACCTAAATGGAAATGGGAGCATGTGAATATGGATTTTGTGATGGGACTCCCAAGAAGCCAAAGAGGTCACGACTCTATATGGGTAGTCGTGGACAGATTGACCAAGTTCGCACATTTCATCCCGGTGCGAAAGGACTTCGCTATAGATAAGTACGCAGAGCTGTACATGAGGCAGATAGTGAGGTTGCACAGGGTGCTAGTGACGATTACATCCGATCGAGATCCTAAATTCACGGCAAATTTTTGGAGAAGTCTGTAAGAAGCCATGGGAACTCGATTGCAGTTTAGTACAGCCTACCATCCACAGATGGACGGATAGTCGAAAAGGACGATACAGACGCTTGAGGATATGCTGCGAGCATGCATCATTGATTTTAAAGGTGGATGGGAAGATCAACTACATCTGGTAGAGTTTGCTTATAATAACAACTACCAGCAGAGCATTCAGATGGCACCATTCGAAGCACTTTATGGGCAGCCTGCAAAATCCCGATTTGTCAGGACGAGGTTGGAGAAAGGAGTATCACGGGCCCCGAATTGGTAGAGCAATCGGTGGAAGTAGTGAAGATAATTCGGGATAGACTGAGGACGGCACAGAGTCGTCAGAAGACCTACGCAGATAAATGGCACAAGCCCTTGGAATTTCAACTAGGCGATCATGTCTTCCCCAGGGTATCGCCGATGAGAGGACTATCGCGATTCGGAAAGAAGGAGAAGCTATGCCCAAGGTATATAGGCCCCTTTGAGATACTAGAGCAGATTGGAACCTTAGCCTACAGGCTTGCCCTGCCGCCTAATCTATACCAGGTGCATAATGTGTTCCATGTGTCGATGCTACGAAAGTATGAACCAGACCCGACACATGTGCTGAATTACGAAGCCATAGAAGTGGACGACGGAGTGTCTTACGTGGAAAAGCCAATAAGGATCGAAGATCGGAAAGAGAAAATCCTCAGGAGTAAGAAGATTCCATTGGTCAAAGTAGTATGGGAGCACCATGGAACTGAAGGTGCCACATGGGAAAATGAAGAGATGATGAGGCGACAACACCCCCATTCATTTGAGTGATTAAGTGTAATGTAAATTTCGGGGACGAAATTTTTGTAAGGGGGAAGAGTTGTGACATTCTGATTTCCAGTAAATTTCAGACTCATTAATGAGAAATGAATCTAGAGATGTATTTCAGTCATATCTCGCTCGAATCTAATCAATTCGAGTAGACTGACCAAAAGGGAAAGGCTAACGCGAGACAAGGTACGTGGACCTAGGAAATTCGGATAAGAAATGACGCTTTGACCAAAAGGATTGTCGAGGGGATATTTAGAACCACAAAAAGGCCGAACCAAGAACGACTAGGGAATGCCTTGCGAGTGTCATACGATTGAAGCGCAAGTGATGCCGCTGGACCAACGTATGATTTGCAAAATTTTTCCTAAATCGAACAGTGAATATCGTGACCATAGGAACTAGTGATAGACCCTCACAATTACATGACAACCAAAGCCACCATAAATTGACAAGCCCTAAATGTGATGAGAATCACAGGGTCGATACACGTAAAGTCCACAAAAGCCGCCCGTTGGTTCGAGATAGGCTGGAGCCATGTCTGATAGAGGAAACCATCAGAAATGAGTCTTGAAAAATTTAAAATGGAGAATCAAGAATTCCAACGTTATTTGGATTGGCCATCGCCCTATCAAAGAGTTTTGGAGCGAGAAAAACGACGTTCTAAACGTCGGAGTTAAAATTACCCTTTTGCCCCTCGAGCTTAAAGCCTTGTCCATACATTTGAAAAAGGGTAATTTGATCTTTAAACCCCCTCAAGGCTGCCAAATACAAGGAGGAATAAGAGCCATTGGATCAAGTTGATTGACAAGTGGGACAAGTGTCACAAGATCAAGCAAGAGTGGTCATGTCCAACTTTATTCACCAACCATTCAAGCCATTGACTTAAGGGTTGAATATAAGTTTTTTCCTCTCTCTCTCCTCTCACATGACCGGCCATAACCCTCCCCCATAGGTCACGACCACTCTTCTTCTTCCTTCATCTTCTCGCTACCGCCCGACCAGATTCTGGAGTCTCTGTTCGACGCCATCGACGCCCACTTCCGGCCACCGTCTAACTAGTGACCAATAATACCAACTTAACCCTACGTCTTGTTGACCTCCTCGAAGTGGAAGCGATCCATTTGGACCACCGAGGAGCTCCGACCAAGAGTTTTTCCGGAAGCCGATAGAATCCGATCCAATCTGAGGTAGGTCAGGTTTCCAACCCTTTTGGAGGTCGAAATATTGGATTTTCGAGGTAAAATTTTATGGAGGTCTAGGAAACATGTATATCTATCTATGGTAAAATGTTGAGAAGGATTTGATGAAGTTTTGACCTCAAATCGGTCTTGTGAACTTGGAACAAAAACTACCTAATTATGACCTTGGGAGAACCGGCGACTTTCGATGGGTTTTCGGCTACCATTCAACCTCAAACTCACGGTGAGCCTCATAGACCCTTAGATAGACAGGTTAAGGGGTAGGATAGTGAGTAGATGATGGATTTGAAGTTGATTTAGGATGGATTGTGCACAATTTGCACAGAATCAAAATGAACCGGTTTGGTTCTGTGCAAGAACGGTTCTATTGGAGTAAAGAGACGATGATTTTGAGTCTCAACTGGATGTTTAAGATATGTTAAGATGATGAGGGTTCTGTTATAGAGGATTATGGTTCATGGAATGAGGATTTGGACATGGAAATTGATGGATTGATTGGAAATTCTAGGTTGCGTGGTGAGTTCAACGTTGGACCCTTGGAACCGAATTGGCGAGGGCTCAAGATGAGAATTATTGTGGTGTCAAACGCAAGGTAAGGGAATCCTAAACTTAGGATACGATAATTGGATTCAATTGCGCGAGTCAAGCGGTAAATTGAAAGATTTGTAAGAGTTTTCAAGAGGGTTGTTCTCGGAATGTTCTAAGATTATATAGGGGATTATGTGTGCACTTGCTTGTGCTTGAACCATCCGCCATGTGTGTGTGTCATTTGATTGCCTTGCATGCCATGAGTCTTTGAATTGTGCCTGAATTACACATGTCGTCATGTATGGAAAATGAATTGAAAATCAAGGCATGAGCAAGACGTGGCGAGGCCTTGAGGTGTACGAGACGCGGGGCGGGAGATGGATACCCTGATGAGAAGTAATCGCGAGCTGGAGTTGATGTTGTGTGGCGTCCTAATGCGATCTAATCGCAGGGTTGAGATGGCCACGGTCCTGATGCGAATTATTCACAGGATGGAGGTATGTGGTGATGATATTGGCTTGGAGATTCATTGAAACCCGATGCGTTTACACGGGTTGCCAATGATGGTTTGATGCTTTTATGCGGACCAAGCCTGATGCGATCTAATCACAGGCTGGAGGATGAGGCAAGCAGGAAGAGGTGGTTGTGGTGAATCGACATGATGGAGTGTGCATGATCATCTGAGTGTGACATGGTATCATGGTTGGATACCCATCATCTGTGTGTCACTTTCTTTATTTGTATATGTTAGTATGATTTTGAGTTTGGAATTTTGGGATAGATGACCGCTTGAGTGGACAATCAGCCTGACCTAGGGTCAGGACTCTTTTACTAAAATGTGTATCTCACTCCTTTGGGAACCCATATTTTACAAATCCTAGGCCTTAGCTATGTGGCCTATTCGTTTTGGGGATCCCAAGGAGATGACGGCATATTTTGACGAATTTCCGGATAGATAGGGAAACATTTATGTGAGAAAGTGTACGGTTGTATGGGTCGACGAGGGTAGTCCGGATTGAAAGCCTCATAGGTTCGAGGCATGGTTTAAGAAGGTTAGAGACAAGTTGATTGGGCCGCTGAAGCCCCACGAGGTACTCTAGGGAGTTATCCCTAAGTGGTGTCAGACTGCTGGGGAGCAAGAGCTGTCAGAGGGGTTTGTAGTTGGGTCTAGGAATGGACCGGAGAAGACCCCGACCTTGGAGTTCACTGAGGACGAGGTGATTATCATGGAGGCTACCGAGGAGGATCTCATCGAGCCGTCGGATGAGGAGACCATGGAGGATTCCATCGAGGTTCGTTCCAAGACGTTCTCCGAGTATGAGCCGACAAGGATGCAGAGGATACAGGGGACTCCAACAGCTCATCTTAGGTGTTCTAGTTTATTGGCTCGATCTTATGATAGCGACCCCCGACCATTGCTATTTTGGGTGCCAATGACGGTCATACCTTTTGATGTGCTTACCCTGTCGCCCTTGTCTAGTGGATTGTAGTAGTCGGAATTTGTATGAACAGTAAGTTATAATATATGACAGTTATTATGCTATCTAGGTCTCACTTAACTTATGTTTTGTATGGGGATTTATTTGAGTACCGCTTCCGCATGCCTAATGTATATATATATATCATCTCTCGACTTGTTTGTGGTTCTTGGGACCACAATAGATGTGTTGTTTGCTTGCAGGGATGTTCGCGTGCTCGACGAGTTCGGGGCGTGAAACCCCTCCTATATATGGCGCCAAAAATTGGATTAGGATGAGTCAAAGGGAGTCAAAGTCAATGAAGCAACCAATGGAAGGTTGCCAAGTGTCAATCAAAGAGAAGGCCAAGCATTAAATGACTTTTAATTACCCATCTTGTCTATTTGACCAAAATGGATAATTGGTGTGTAATAGACTCTCTCTCTTCATGTTTGGCTGGCCACTATCTCCACCATCTTCCTCTTCTTCGTTTTTTTTCTCTCGGCCGAATAGGTTCCCCGCGGACTAGGAAAAACGACTCCACTGTTTCGGCCATAACTTCGTCGTTCGAGATCGAATTGAGGTAAAATTACCTCCATCTAAAATCTTATCGTCTTGCCGTTCTAATAAGGTATTATAAGCTTAAATTTTCCTAGCCGTTTGTCCCGTAGATCTATTTGAGTGGGCAAAGATCAAAATCTGACCTGGTTTTAGATAGTTAGCATTTTTGGGAGCTTCCGGACTCCAAAGACCTCAAATTTTCAGTGAGGTCTTCATAACATCTATTAATTGAATTGGCTGAACCTTGGTTATAATTTTAGTTGAATTTTGATGGGTTTATATGGTTGATTTGTGGAGGTTTTTACCAAGCATAATATGCCCGTTTAAGGACCGTGTGGAATTTGGGTTGTTCCGAGGTCTTTGGAGTGTCGTTCCACTTCAAATCTCTTGGTGAGCTCTCTAAACCATAAATGAAGGTCTTAAAAAGTTTTTTTTTGAAAAATTAAGGCTTGGAATTGAAATATGGCTTGATTGAACGATTTGAATCCAAAATCGGCTCTGTTTTGTTGGTGAACCCTTATTGGCTGGTTCTGTTGAGGGCTGATTAAAGGGTAATTAGACTTCAAATTAGCTCATAATGTCTTATAAGATGTGATGTGAGGTGTTAATGAGAAGTATGTGAAGTGGATTGGGAGTTAGGAGTGAATTATGGGCAAAATTGATGCATGAACCCCTAAGTTGTACCTTGCCTTATATGTGATCATATGAACCGAACACATTGAGGGTTCGTGAGAGTGTTGATATGTGTTCAATTGATCAATAAAATGTCTTGAATTGTATATGGTATGGCTAATGAGAAATTGGGTTAAAGGAAGTGAAAATTCAATGACTTTTGATTCAAGATTGGTGAACCTTTCTAGGTTGACGAGGAATTCTTGGGGATTATATACTTGTGGACTTGAGAAGAATCAATTAGTGTGGAGTTTGGCTAATCAATCGAGGTAAGTGTTTCCTAAGCCCTTACTTGTACATTAGGACACTATTGGATAAAGTGGTCAAGTGATTTGATTGCTTTATGAAGCCTATGCCTTGAATTGCTTGATTGAGTAGTGGATTCCATGGTTTGAATGGCAGAGCATGACCATTGGACTGTGATAGGCCTTGATGACACATTTGGCTATTGAGCCATGTATTCATGAATTGGCAATGATGCCATGTTATTGAGTTTGGCTATAATGCCTATAGTATTGAATTGGCTATAATGCATGTGTGTTATGAATGGGAGGGTCCTAGCGATCGTTGGCTTGTGGCTCCAGTGATATCGAATGGCTATGAGCCTTAAGTATTAATGATAATACCAATTAGTCTGTGACCCTAGTGGTATCAAGTGGCTATGAGCCTAGAAGTACCGATTGGCCTATGGCCCCAATGGTATCAATTGACTAAAAGTCTTGATGATGAAAATATCGATTGGCTTGTGGCCCCAATGTTATTGAATGGTGGTGAGTTCGAAAGAGATTGAGAATACCGATTAGCCTGTGGCCTCGGTAGTATCGAATGGTAGTGAGTTCGAATAAGAATGAGAATACCGATTGGTCTGATGACCCTGATGGCATTGATTGGCTGTAAGCCTGGAGAGTACCGATTAGTCTGATGACACCAGTGGTACGTGGACATCGTTTGGTCTGATGACCCCGGAGATGTTATGTGGCAAGAGTGCCAGTGGAGTATGTGGGTGGATGAGAAAGTGGTGGTTGTGGTGTATGTGGTGCATGTGCTTGTATATTAGGACCTTGGAATTGAGCATGATGGTTTGTACTGATTATCCATGCCCAATAATTAATATTGTCGTTGTGTGATGCCTTGTGCCATTGTATTATTATTTATCTACATTTTGGAGGCATTTGTGTGTGGTTTGGGGAAACTGGTGTTCAGGTCTAGGTTTAGGTTTCACTTATTGAGATTTATATCTCACCCTAGTAGAGGCTTAACTTTTTCAGTTCCCAAGCGAAGGAGACTCAGACTTGCCATGGGATGGCATTTGAAGAAGTCGTTAGAGTTAGAATTGTAACTGTAATTTTTATTTATGGGAAGTGTATATCCATATGTCCTAAGTCATCTCATTGTGAATTTGTATGGAGCTGTTTAATTGCTTTCGTGACCTTGTATTATTTTGAAGTTGTGATTAATTAGCTGAGGGATCCTAGGAGATTATTGAAGATCAATGGCCAGGTGGGATGATCGCGTGCTCGCTGGGTTCGGGGCGTGACATTTGCCAACTGTCCAGTTTAGTAGCGACGTTGAGAATAAAATCGGAGATCCAAGAAAGGATAAAAGCCTTGCAGCCTACGGATCCAGAAATTCAGAAGATCTTCAAAATGGATGCAACCAAAAGAAAGCAAGAGTTCCAAGTGTTAGAGGATGGAATTTTAAAATTTTGAGGGCGTTTATGCGTACCTAAAGACGAAGAGCATAGGGAAAAGATCTTATCTGAAGCTCAAGAAGCAATTACAGTATCCATTCAAGTAGTACGAAAATGTACCGGAACCTACGTCAACATTGCTGGTAGAACGAGATGAAAGTAGACGTGGCTAAATACGTGGCAAAGTGCTTGACGTGTCAGCAGGTAAAGGCACAATATTGTTACAGCCATTGGAGATTCCTGAATGGAAATGGGAACATGTGACGATGGATTTTATGATGGGATTGCCAAGGAGCCAAAAAGGTCACGATTCGATTTGGTAGTCATGGATAGATTGACCAAGTCTGTGCAATTCATTCCAGTGCGAAAGAACTTCGTGATGGACAAGTATGCCGAACTGTATATGCATCAGATAGTGAGACTGCATGAGGTACCCGTAACAATTACGTCAAACCAAGATCCTAAGTTCACGGCGAACTTCTAGAAGAGCCTTCAAAATGCCATGGGAACTCGACTACAGTTCAGTATGGCGTATCATCCACAAACGGACAGACAATCGGAAAGAACAATTCAGACACTCGAGGATATGTTACAAGCGTGTGTTATAGACTTCAAAGGTGGATGGGAGGATCAGCTACATTTAGTGGAATTCGCATATAACAACAGTTATCAGTAGAGCATTCAAATGACACCTTTTGAAGCGCTCTATGGAAGAGCTTGCAGAACCCCGATTTGCTAGGACAAAATTGAAGAGAGAAGTATTACAAGCCCAGAGTTAGTAGAGTAATCTGTAGAGACAGTGAAGATAATACGGATAGACTGAAGACGGCACAGAGTCATCAGAAAAGTTATGCTGACAAACGACACAAATCCCTGGAGTTTCAAGTTGGCAATCATGTTTTTCTTAAAGTTCACCGATGCAAGGACTATCTCGGTTTGAAAAGAAAGGAAAACTGAGTCCAAGATACGTAGGTCCTTTTGAGATTTTGGAACAAGTTGGAACTTTGGCCTACAGGCTCGCCTTACCACCTAGCTTGTCTCAAGTATACAACGTTTTCCATGTGTCAATGCTAAAGAAGTACGAGCCAGACCCGACGCGCATGTTGGATTATGGGACTATTGAAGTGGATGACAAGGTGTCATATGTGGAAAATCCAATCAAAATTGAAGATCAAAAGGAGCAAGTTCTGAGAAACAAGATGATCCCACTAGTTAAAGTAATTTGGGAACACCATGGAACCGAAGACGCTACGTGGGAAAGCGAAGAAATGATGATGCATCAATATCCCTATTTATTTGAATAGTTGGACTTATTGTAAATTTCGAGGATGAAATTTTTGTAAGGGGGAAGAGTTGTGACATTCTGATTTTCCTGTCATTTCGAGACTTATCAATGAGAATATGCCTCTAATGGGTGAATTGGATTCAAATTGGGTGAATTTTCGTGAGCTTATTATGTGATTGTTCAATGTCAATCATTGTGGTTTGGCAAATGCAAGTATGCTTGTTTAATGTATATGCCTTGTATTGAATGCCATTTTGTGAGTGATGAATTTGATTGCCTCGCATGCTGTAGACTCTTAGCCCAATGCATGAGCTTGTACTCGATCATGAAGTCTTGAGATGAAAGGAAATTTGGCATACTTGGGAACTCTGGACACCCTTATGCGTCGAGATGCGGGATTGTAATGGCCAATATCCTAATGCATTGAGATGTGGGATGAGATTGTATATGTGTTAACACAGGACTTGAATGACATTGAAAACCTGATGCATTTAATGCGGGTTCATGTATATGATGGTCTGAGGCGCAATGACGCGGACCAAGTCTGAGGCGTTATGACGCGGGCGAGAATTGTGAGACAGTTCTGGAGGATGGAATGTACGCCTTAACCTTGTGTTTCAATGCCTAACTTGAGTTAAGTTATGTAAAATGTGTACATGATTATCACTCTTTTGTTTCCTTATGGCATGTTATGTTTGATGTTTGCCTTATATTGATGAGAGTGTCCATGTTCATTGCTTGCATTCATCTGGGTATACTATCAGCCTGACCTAGAGTTAGGACTCATCTTACTGAGACTTAAATCTCACCCCGTCGTGGGACCTTACTTTTTTCAAACCCCAAACCCTGAAAATGCTACTAATATGTTTAGGCGATCCGAAAGAAATGATCGCCTATTTTGATGAGTTTCCTGATGGTCGGGGTACCATTTATGTGAGGAAGTGTACATTTGTATGGGTTGACGAGGGAGATAAGGACAGAAAATCGCATAGGTTCGAGACCTGGTTCCGTAGGGTAGTTTAGATCACTACCGGTCCGTTGAAGTCCACGGAGGTGCCTCAAGGAGTCATACCTAGCTGGTGTCATCCTACTCGAGATTTAGTGGAGATAGAGGTGTCTGTAGCTGGATCGACGAATGTACCTGAGAAGACCCCCACCCCGAAGGACACTATTGAGGTGATAGAGATCGACGCCTCTAAGGATGAGCTAGAGGATGCCACAATGGATGACTTAGTGGATGTGCGTTCTGAGACTTTCTCGGACTATGAGCCAAACGAGGATGCAAACGAGACCGATGGATCTAGTGGTTCGACCTAGGGGTTTCCTGACTTTACTTAGTAGTCTTTAGCTGGTTGTGACATTATGAAATTCCTATCATTTCGAGACCTTTGAATTTAAGATATCTATCGAGGTATTTCAGTTATGTTTTGCTCAGATCTGATCAATCTTGAGTTAATTAACCGAAGGGCAAAGGCTAACGCGCGACGAGGTACGTCGACCTAGGAAACTCGATTAGAAAACGGCATTTTGACCATAAGGATCGTCGAGGGAACATTTAGAGCCGTGGCCAATCTAAAAACGATTAAGGAAATCATTTCTAATGTTGTACGGTTGGAACGCGGGTGATACCGCTTGACCAAAGTATAATTTACAAAATTTCCTAAATCGAATTGTGACGATCGTTGCCATCGGAGCTAGCGGTAGACCCTCGCGATTACATGACAATCAAAATTTTCGAAGTTTGAGTTATCCTAAGCGTGATGAAAATCACAGAGTCGATACGCATAACGTTTGCAAGAGCCACCCGTTAATTCGAGACAAATTGAAATTCGATCGACGGAGGATCGATCATAAGGTGGGATCTCAAAATTTGAAAAATGGAAATGAGGGATTTCAACATTTGATATGGATTGGACGCCACCTTATCAAGGGTGAAAAATATCAGGAAAACGAAATTTTAGACGAAAGGTGTGAAAAGACCATTTTTCCCTTGGTGAGTTAACCTTGCCTAATTAGTTTGAGAAGGGCATAATAGTCATTTGACCATTCCTTCTTCCCCAAGGAGGCTTCCAAAAATTGAGAGGGGCAAAAGAGTCATTGGAACCTTGATATTATGGATACAATGACAAGTGTCAATGCATGGATGATGGTCATTAATCATCCACTTACTCAAACCTTCTAGAAGCCTAATCAAAAGTGATTAGTACTCCATCATCTGCAGCTTCTTCAAAAATTTCGTGGACCATCATCTTTCTTCCCTTCCATTTGTGCATTTTCCTCCAAGAACAGAAAACTGCTCCTGCCGACTAGTTTCTGCCGCCCGGTTTAGTCTATATGACAGCCTCTTCTGATGATCTTTTGGCCGGTCTCCAACCATCACAGGTTAGTTTAACCTGTCCTTCACAATCTCCAATTGGTTTCGTGACTTTTGGAAGTCTAGTTGATTTATGGGAATTTTTGGAAGAAAACCGGACAGATTCTGAGCTAATTAAGAAAGGGCTATGGTTTGCCCACTTAGGGACTTCAAATGGCTCCAAATTTTTTATGGGAGTTACATAACATGTATTACTATGTTCACTGAGTTCGGACCTTTGATTGGGTTAAGTTTCAATTAGGTTTTGATGGTTGGATTGGAGTTGAATTTCTGGACAGATTCTGAACGCTAGTGAACTGAGGAGAGTTCTGTTTAGGGGCCTTAGGAGTGCTATTTAACTTCAAAATTCATCGTGGGACTATATAATATGTTGATTAAGGTTGCTCCAAGTGAACTGATTAAAAAAATTGGAGTTAAGGGTGATGTGTGGACTGTTAGAGCAAGAAGGAGCAGAACCGGTTTTTGTTCTGTTTCAATTCTGAGCACACCGGTTCTGTTGGGGCCTGTTCATGGTGTCGCCATGCTCTAAATGTGTCGTTAGGACATACTAGAATATCCCTTGAGTTGCTAATGAGGTCCACGATTGATGAAATTGGGGCTAAATTGGATAAATTGATTGTAACGATGGATAGTTCCTAAATCGTTTTACCGCCCTGTTTTGGACAGCGGAGAAGTCGACTTGAAGCCGAACTTGACGAGGGAATTTTAGCGAGAATTGCTAACTTAAGCGAAGATAAGCGACCCCTAAACCTATATTAGAACTTTGAGACACAACTAGATGATTTTATTGCAGGATCGATGAGTTGACGATTCTATTATGCTTGGTTGAGCGAAAATTGAATGGAATTGTTGAGAAATGAGTCGTGTGCACTCGCTTGCTACTAAAAAAGTAGTTCCTTGACTGAATTGGTGATATGCTTGTTGGCAATTTTTGCTTGATTATGTAGCCATGGGTTACTCGACTCTCGAGTTACTTTTGCGATGAAATTCGATCATTTTGACAAGCATTTGGTTTGTGATCGACTTTATGAAATTCTCATGATGAGAATGTGATTAAATGATTATTGAGACATTTGTTGACTTGAGATATTTGTTGAGGCCAATGATATCCTGAGGCGTCTTAACGCGGGATTGTATTGTAAGCATTTAACGCGGGATCGTATTGTGAGCATATCCTGAGACGTCTTAAGGCGGGATTGCATCCTAAGAATACCCTGAGGCTTTTTAACTCGAGGTTGTGATTGAATGATATCCTGATGCGTCCTAACGCGGGATAAGGAGTTGTACATGTTGACATAAGTTGGAAATTGGTTAATAAACCTGACGCGTCTTAACGCGGGTTTATTTGTCATGATAGTCTATTGAGTTATGGATTGAGAATTGAATTTATTATAAATTATTATGGTTTTGCTATGATTCTTGGCTAGTACGGAAGCTTGGGTCACATTCTTTATATCTGGTCTTAGAAGTCAATTTCTTCGTAAGTTGTACATTATGATGCTTTCATAAAAGTGATACATGCCTTTATGCCACTAGATGTTTGTTGTTGTTATGACTATACTTTCTGGTAGGACTGAGGGTCTAATTTAGGATTAGGCTAGCTTGTTGAGATGTAAGTCTCACCCCATCGTGGGATCTCTTTTTTTTCTAGATCCCCAGCCCTAAAAATACTTTCGATCCGTCTAGGCGACCCGAAGGAGATAACGGCTATTTTGACAAATTTCCTGATAGACGAGGTACAGTTTATGTTAGGAAGAGTACGGTAGTATGGGTTGATGAGGGGGAGGAAGACTTGAAGCCACATCGCTTCGAGGCCTGGTTCAAGAGAGTTGGGGAAGTTACCACTGGTCCAATAAATGCTCACGAGGTTCCAAGACGTGTAGTCCCATCGTGGTGCCATCCTTCTCGTGATGAGATCGAGGTAGAGGGTTCCGTGATAGGCTCGAGGAATATTCCGGAGAAGACCCCGGCTAGAGAGGAGAACATCAAGGTGATTGAGATTTCTGATTCGGAGGATGAGACGGAAGAGGACTCCATAGAAGTTTGATCAGAAACTTTCTCGGATTATGACCCCATAGAGGACCTAAGTCGAGCCGATGATACCAGTACTACTCAGTGGGATCGAGATCACCCGACCATTGGGGTTGTCTTTTTGTGGTGATGATCTTTTGGTGGGGCTTAGTGGTTATCTTTTGTTCACCCTCTTGTCTTCCTCAACCTTAGCCAGTGGTATTAGCTAGTACCTGACCTTGTTTATGTAAACTCGACCTTTTGATATGTAAATCATCTCTTTCCCTTGTCTCGTGTCTCATTCTTTGTTTTGTTTTGAATTACCTTGCATTGAGTTATGTATTTATTTTTTTGTCTTTCACTCTTCCGCATGCGAGTCTCATTTATTTATCGCCGTAAAGAAGGGTATCCTAGGACTAAATTTACGGCATGAGCGGATGAGCGCACTCGTAAGGTGAGCGGGGCGTGACACTGGTAACCCTCGTAGCTTGTAATCTTTTGGGGACTTACGATTAGTTGTCTTTTGGTTAAGTCTCATTCACCCCGATCCGTCAGTAGGTTAGGTTTATCTGACCTGCGCTTTTGTAAGAACTCATGTTGATGTATATATTATGTTCTCGTTATCCAAGTTCCCATCGATTTATGTACGGAGGTGATAGTCATATTTCATTTCCGCATGCTTGATTACAAGAGGGATCTCTCAACAAGTGAGTCCTGGGCTTCGAGAGTGCAGGGAAGGGAGTTGCACATTCGTGCTCGACGGCGCAGGGTGTGACTGGTGCCTTATGTGAAATTATTCATCAATATAATTAGTTAGTGTGAAATAGATGCATAAATGTTAGGCATCAATAATTCATGAATACATGTCTATAAAACTTTGTGTTTAGATGTAATGGCTTTAGCTTATTAGAATATCGTAGCTAAACTTGACAAAGGAAAAGAATTGGATGGCGAAAATAGAGAAAACTGGAATATGAGAATCTCGTAGGTGCTAGAAGAATAAGAAGCACTATAAGCTGTTAACCTAGTTATAAAAGTACCTGAAAATGAGAATACTGCACAATATAGGAAAAGATAGAAAAGGCATTTGTTGCATGGAAAAGATGAACTTTGTTGCTTGCATTACGTCGTTGAGGCATGGAAAATATTTTTACGCATAAGTTCAAGCATTTTTTTTAAATGCTAAAGTCAAGTGGGAGCCATTAACAAACTAAGTTTGGTTAGACATAAGTCTCCAATTTAAGACAGAACACTATAAGGTTTGATACGTATATGATGCCTTATGGGCAAAATAGTAAATGACCTATGTGACTTATGTCAAACAAATTAGGGAACTGTAAAGTGCAAACTCCATTTTGACTGATGAATAGCAAGTGTAAGCAGTAGTCCGTTCTTTATTTCATAGCTATGTACCTATGAATATCCACTAGATCCATAGTATAAATAAAGACTCTTAAGGATATTATGCGACGCCTTAAACTAGAGATAGATTGCCTTCTAATGGCAAAACCTAAAATCGACATTTGTTATGCTGATTCGAGTTCTAATGAGCTTTGTGCTCCAGATGTAAGCGTCAAGGTATGTTTAAGAAGTGGAAAGAACAAAGGAATATAACATTCAGGGTAGAAATCGAAGTTTAATCGATATGAGAAAGGAAAACGTCCTTTCAAGAAAAACATTTCAGAAATGAAGTGTTTTAAACGTGGAAATGAAAGTTACTTTACTCATGATTGTGGCAAGTTAAAGAAGTTAGAAACTCTTTGTGCACTTGAGAGTGTTACTTACGTCTACAGTTCAGTCTCGTAACTGAATCTCGTTCTTTGTGGATTGTAGACTTAGGGGCCACAGAGCATGTAGCGGAAAGATAGAAATCCTTAATGGAATTTCAACCAGTCAACATGGAGCAAAGTGTATAAATGTGGGAAACAATTTCTTTGTGAAAGTTAAAAGAATTGGCATTAGTCAAATTGAATATGCGTGATGATCGCACTTTATTCCTACATAAAATGTTATATGCTCCAAAAACTCGACGGAATTGATCTTTTTTATTTATTTGGGTTAAACTTGATTTCAATTTGAATTTTGATAATGATGGTGTTGACTTGTTGTTGATAACAAGTTATTATAATTCTGGATGGTTTCATTGTGCCGATTGTTGAGTAGAAAAATGCAATGTTATTCCTCATTTTCATCTTTGTGATGATAAGAATATGTGGCATGCTAGATTGGGTCACATTGGCCAATAGTAGATATTTATATAAGACAAATAGGGCTTATTGGGCAATATTGAAAATATCGCCTATTTATGGGCATTGCCTAGTAGGAAAAATAAAGATTTAAAAAATGAACAAGAGTTAAGTTTCTTTTGTTGTTACTCTATTCAAACATATGTGGTTCAATGAATGTGATAGCAAGACATTAGGCTATTTATTTCATCACATTTGTATGATAACACTCGATTCGGATTTACTGTTTTATGATTTTTCATAAATTTAAGGCATAAGTTGTTTTGCGAAATTTTATTTTGATCTTTTATATAAATAATAAAAAAATGACGATTTGATCGAGGCCAAGAAAATCTGTCTGATCAGTTCGGATATTTATGTGATGAAAAAGGAATAAAAAAGCAGTTTTCTATTCCAGCAATTCCTTAATAGAATTAGAGCTGCAGAATCAACAGATCCTAATAGAAATGGTTAAGTCTATGATGGCACATGCTATTATGCATATCATCTTTTGTGATGATATTTTGTTGATGGTTATCTAGATACTTAATTATATGTCTTACAAATTAGTTACCTCTACTCCATATGAGTTGTGGACAGGTCGAAAATGAGATTCGAATTTTCTCATACCTTGACGTGCTTCCTATACACACGTGTTCTCTCACAAGTATGGGAAATTGGGCCCTAGAGACAAAAGAGCATCTTCATGAAACACTAAGAGCACTTAAAAGGGTAAGTGCTATAAATTAGCAAGAAAGTGAGAAGTGTAACTGAATTTGAATCACGAAATGTCACATTCTCAATGAATGAATTTTCAAAAAAGGGCGATATACTTAAAAAAAACTATTCTCTGTTTAAATTCTAGGATAGTGACAATGATTTTTCTGGGGCATCTTATCCAAGTGGGAGTAATATGAGAAGTGAGGAACTTGTTTCAAATTAATCTCAATTGCAATCACTTGATGTGAAAAAAAAAGATGTCATCGTTGTCTGATCCGAGTGGGAGCATAATAGAGAATGATGTACTAAGTGTACGATCTCCAATGAAGTGAACAAGTCGCAAAAAGCTTTCTCCGTCAAATTATCGACGTTTAGACAATAAATATAAAGCTTTCATGATTGCTCCACAAGAAGAGAATAAGTCAAGGAGTATAAAATGAGGCTCCGATTTGCCCTGATAAGGAAATGCAGATACAAGCAATGGAAAAAGAGATGGAGTTAATGAGATCAAGCGAAATTTTGGGAACTGATTGATCTTTCAAATGGACACAAAGTCATTGGGAGCAAGTGTGTTCTCAAAAGAAAGCATAAAGATGATGACTTGTTTAAGAAATGTTGGGCTCAACTTATGGTGAAACGTAATAACTAATTCACCTTATTCTGGTAATAGTGATGAGTATGGATCTTGAATTATATCAAGGATGTACAAACTGCGATTCTCAATAAAGAATTAATAGAAAAAACCTATGTGGAACAACCTGCAAGATTTGTGAATGAAGGCCAAGAGTATGGCCCTGAGCAATCTTTGAGATATTGATATATATGTTTTTCATAATGTCTTAGTGGCATATAATTTTAAAACAATTAATAAAAGTCAGTGTGTATATATCAAAAGATTGTAAAATCAATTTGTGATTTTATCATTATATATTGATGATATACTTTTATTGCAAGTAGTAAAGGTTTGAGCCGAAATATGTGTCCTGAGACTCCATAAGGAGATAAAGAAATGGAAAGTGATCCATATGCTAGAGTTGTTGGAAGCTCAATGTAGGTTGTGATATGTATAAGACCTGATATTTGTTATTCAATTGGAAGGGTAAGTAAGTACCAATCCAATAGAGGTCAAGCGTACTGAATTGTCGTCAATAGAATTTTGAGGTATGTGAAAGTATTGCTGATTAATTTATTGAAGATTCATGGTAGAGATTTGCATCTTGAAAGTATACTTATATTGATTGAGGGGAAGATTTAGATGAGAGAAATGTTACCTATGAATTTGCGTTCTCACTTAGTAATGGCGCCATATCATGGAAAAGCAAGAAACAAACGCGTATGACCTTATCCACGATAGAAGATGTTCTCGTGATGCTATCAACGGTAGTATAAAGGGTCTTTGACTTAAGATATGTTTGGATCAATGAGGTATTGCTAAGGATGCTACAAGTCCAATTATTAGTTAATTGTAATAGTTAAGTAGCAAAAACTTACAATAAAGATCCACTACAAGGCCAAACATATCGACTCAGAACATGACGTTGTGAAAGACATGTTTATACAAAAAGATGTGAACATACTGTGCTTTTCTACGGAAAGATTGAAAGCAGATCCTATGATAAAATGAATTACTAAGATGTTTTGACTTGGTCATTTATTGACAGAAGGATTAGTTCTTTGCATTAAAATCTCTAGAAAGGCGTAAAAATGGAGTACTAAATGTTTATATTCCCCAAAGTTCACAGTTGATGATTTAATGATGTTTTTTATCATTATTGATGTCTATGATTTTGTGTAACATTTATGCATATTAATGTTCAGTACATTATTTTGAGAAAGTATATCGGACAGATGAGAGATTAACTTACTTACACGGATAATTGCCTCTATTTACTGCGTGATGAATAAAGATGATGCAATTTTAAGCTTATTATCTATGTGATAATTGAGAGCTGAAACTTAAAATATTTATGTCGTTTTAACAGAATGTTAAGATGAGGACTTATTATTTATAATGTCCGGAAGTGCAATAAAAAGACATATTTTTAGCCCTCTCACATATTTCGCTTTATCTGTCTTTATTGCCAGATGAGAGTATTGATGTAAACTCTTGGTTGGAGCTGTTAAGTGAACTCTCGTTAGACATTCAGTATGTCTAAGTGATCATCTGTATGGTATTAAAATAGAAAGACATACGCTTCAAGGGAAAGGAAAAAATACCGTAATACATACTTCATATTACGTATGCATTGTCGACCAATGAGAGTAGACAAAAGTTTTGATCTCAGCTCTACTAAGCCGTGTGAGACTCCCGAGGATAAGAATTTCTCATTTTTAGTACCCTCATGACTCTTCGTTATTCTCAGGATTTCTATTTAGTGTCCGTTATCTTAGGGTGTTGCATATGGTTATGAAATTGATTCGAACTAAAGGAACACTTCTAGAAAAGCGAGCTGAACTGAAATTGAGAGGTTTAATGGAGAAAGAAGATCAATTTAGATTTTTACTTTACATTGTGGATTATATTCCATACTTAAATGAGATCCAGAGAGAGATATAT
The DNA here is from genome assembly GCA_028455895.1 of Rhodomyrtus tomentosa. Classification (NCBI taxonomy): domain Eukaryota; kingdom Viridiplantae; phylum Streptophyta; class Magnoliopsida; order Myrtales; family Myrtaceae; genus Rhodomyrtus; species Rhodomyrtus tomentosa. Next base: position 30,440,415 of record JAPCWY010000007.1, read on the forward strand.
ATGTGATTGATCAATCTAAGGTACAACATATGGAAATATACTTTTGATTATATCCATTTTGAGCTGTCATATACTCCCAATGGATGTGTAACAACGAGCTCTCAGTGTATGCTGGTTGCACGGATTATTTGTCAATATGAACTTTGCAAAGATAAAGAGAGTTATATTTAGCCCTCCGTGAACCAATGGGAGTTGTTGGTCCTCCGTGGACATGTGGAAGCTGTTTGCCCTGCATGGGCAAGTGGGAGACGTTAGAAAAGGGGTCTTACAGTGTACGCCCATGCGGGTAATCATACCCGCCTCTAGAAATAATTGCAGAAGCATTTATCCGCAGTTTGAAAAACAAACGTGAAAAGCCACGTTTGTTCATTTGCGTCAAAAAGGACAAACGCTCTCCCTCTCTTTTAAGGATACACAGAATACTGTGTCGTTGACGACGAGAAATCCTCTTCTCCTCACTGTTGATTCACGTTCGACCCGAAGAGACTCTCAAGATTGCAAAGGCGACACTTAATCTGTGGATATCAAGTACGGTTCTTCGTGTGATCGTATTTCGATCGGTGATACAAGTAAGTGATATATTAGGTATAATTTCTGCATGTAATTCGTTTAGAATCAAGGAACCTTTGCTTCAAATAGGTTTCGTGAGGACAGACTTCCTGGCTACTATTATCTTGGTTGTGTCAAGTGTTAATACTCTCCAACCTCGAACCCCCGAGTCGCATGACATGGAGTAGTTATGGCTCAAATCGAAGATTCCGTAGCAAGCATGGACGCTTATCATAACGTCCAGATGTGATTGTTATCATTGATCGCTCTTTCTTGCACTTTTGCCAATTATAAGGTGAAATGCATATGAGTTGAATCGAAACTCATCTTTCGAGTTCATACATGGCACACCATGAAGAGGGAAGGAATGTTTCTAGTCCACATATCGGAACGCACAAGAAAAACAAGTGCCTTTTGACTTTCTTGAAGAAAAAGAGATTGGAGCATCTTCGTGTTTCCTTATGAAATTCAACCGCTCACTTCATCGCCCTATTATATGGTGTTTGAAAATGGGTAGCTTTTCTTGGAAAGTTCAAAACTTTGGGTGAACTTTATGCTTTTTCCAAGAGCATTTCGTCCCCTTTTTTTTTGTCAAATTCAAAAGCTTTCATTAGATAGGCAGGATGGCAGAACGTCCAGCGATAACATCAAAGCAAAGTAAAGCCCAAAGAGGTTGGAGAGGGTTAGTCAACTAATTAGGGAGGGAGATAATCTAAATGATGTGATTTCGCACCCCAATCCATGCATTTTGTCCTTTGATAGAGTCAAATCAAACCGTCAATGGATTTTTTTTATTTTTTTTTTTGTCTCTGTTTCTTGAGATGCCGTAGAATTTGCATAATTCTTTCCCTTTTTTTTTAATTACAAAACTATAGTTTCTATCTGTGCGAACCAACAACTCCAACTTCATGGCATGACGTGCTTCTTACCAGAATAATTTATTGACATTTTTATCGACCGGTGTAAAATTTGGTGGCTAATAGTTGATGGTGGATGATATAATGTTATCCGTTAACTAATCACGATCATGAGAATTACATACGACGTACACGAAATTGAGAGGCCGACAACCGAATGACCAATTTTTCCTATGATGTATATTGAGGCGTGGAAGCTTATCTGACGGTCATGATAACAATCCCCGAGATAGTCTCTGATAAGATAGCCAGAATCGGATTCTGATGCTTTCAGCCGCAAACCTTGTTTTCTACTATGAAGTTACCCTCTTTTCAGTAATACGGGAACCCGAAAACTAGGTCCTTGTTATCGAAAACCGGGTCCGACATACTAGCTCGGACCAATTTTTGGGGCTTGGATAGGTTGACTCCGGGCCCTAGTTCTTATTTTTCTAGTTGGGCTGATCCAGCCCTTCGGGACTATGATGCTCATACTTGGAATGGCCCGGGCCTATCAAACTATTTTAAGAATTTATAAGGCATATTTGAAAGATAGAAGGACAACGTACTGTAGAATTTTATTGTGCTAATGTTCAGGGGTGATCAACAAGCGGGGTGGCCTGTTTGGCCCGCTCAAGCTAATCCAGGCCCGAGAGATAAATGGTCAGGTTTGGGAAAACGTCTTACATGAGAAATCCTTGCTCGTCCATCTTTGAGCCGGCTAAGTTTCAAAATTATTACATGAATTTAACAATATGGGCGGGTTTGGGTGTCCATCTTTGAGCCGGCTAAGTTTCAAAATTATTACATGAATTTAACAATATGGGCGGGTTTGGGCATGGCCTGGTTGCCCAAACCCGCTCAGGGATCGTCTCTAGTCTTCGGACACCCTGATGAAGTCATAACAAGTTGAAGTACATTTCTATAGGGATGAAACCGTTGGAGTTTAGGGTTTAAGAGAGCAAAAAGGGTTTTGTCTGCTTGAATTATTACATCAAGAGACGTCAAGTTTGGAACACTCAATAGTGTTACCTCCAGTGTAGGAAATCCTAGAGTTATATGCAAGTTATGGGCTCTAGCCCATATGGACCCAAATAACTATACTTTCACATATTGGGCTTGTATGTGAACATATTATATGGATTATATTAACAAGATATCCAACAGAAACAATTTGTTGATAATGGTGGGATTCGGAAAATTGAGAAAAAAAAAATTGTATGATGGGTGGATTTTTAGGCCAAGATCCCTTGGCATTAAGCCCCATGGATTCTGGCTTTGGACGAACTTTTCGGATTCACTGACCGATCTTGTCAAACGTGACAACCTTTAAAGTCGAGGTGCAGGAAATTTGTGTATCCGATAGAAATTCGAAAATTGGCATTGGAACACCAAAGGCGCCCTTCATTGGTATTAAGCCCAAACGTGTAACGGCGGGCTTCTATCAAACTCATTGGTGAGATGATTCAAATAGCCCGTCCAGTTTTCTTGGCTTTTACCACCATATACAAATTAAAACAGTCTAAACCCTAATGCCATATAGCAACCGCAAATCAAATGATTTAAACCAGTCTATGATCTATTGTTTTTATTTACTTTCAGATATATCAATTTGACGAAGAAAAATCTTCCCCCAACTTAATCCAGGACAAGTACGGGTGCGACAGCTGAGCATAGGCATTCGAGCAAAGGCTCCCAATGCACTCTGAAGAAACAGTAGGATCGTCTGCGATGGCGATTTCTCCTTTCTGCTGAATACTTAACTAGATTTAAGCACCTACGTATCTCAGTGAAAACAACCTTTCTGTTCTTCCAATAGGGGCAAATTCTCCTGTTCTATGAGATGAGTATTATCTGCCAATGATCGGCAATGCTTTGTAGTAGTTGGCTCAAAGTTGATGACACGTTTCCACTAATTCCCAGCCTCATTGGAAGTGTTCAAAACAAGGGTCACTCAACAATTGCATGCGTTGGTTCAGGAGTTCAGACAACCTGTCAGGTGTCTCGGCAACTAAGCTCCTCTTTAGTATCCCACTCGCTAGCGTCGCAACATCTGGAAAGTGGCCGACGCTATGTTGCAGATCACTACCTCAATTGGTCCAAAAAGGGACAATCCAAAGCCTCCAATACCGATTTCACCAAAAACAAGTGCTGCCATTAGAAATTGCTTTCCCTTTTTTAAGTTTCTGTTCTCAGAGACTAGTGCTATCTCCACTAAGAACAAATTGGGGAATTACATGAAATGAGACGCCAACAGGAGCCCAGAATTTCAGTATAAAAACTCTCAGGTGGGGAGATTCTTGAGCACTACAACATCGTTCTTCTTCTAGGAAATATTGCGACAGCAAATTGAAGGAATGGAGTCTCCAATGGGCAAGTTCATTTGCATCCTCGCATTGCTCCTGATGGCAAGTGTGGCATCCCCGGGGGCTCATGCTGCAGGTGAATGCGGGAAGTCGACAACCCCTGACGCCGAGGCCATGAGGCTGGCCCCCTGCGCAATGGCCGCACAGGATGTGAAAACCCCAGTGTCCGACAGCTGCTGCATCCAGGTGAAGACAATAGGGAAGAATCCAAGCTGCCTCTGCGCGGTGATGCTCTCGAACACGGCCAAGACTTCCGGTATCAAGCCCGAGATCGCCATCACAATCCCCAAGCGCTGCAACATTGCGGACCGCCCAGTGGGTTACAAGTGCGGAGGTATGTAAACAGCCACATCGGCAGATTATTATTCTTGCGCCATTGCACCGGTGGATTTCTCAATCTAAATATGATTGTTACCTTCTGATTTTTTTTGGAATTTTGCTGAATTTCAAGTCCTCTTCCAATGTTCCAAAATTGATAGCTCTTGTTCTTATGCAGCTTATACCTTGCCATGATGGAAGATCATATTTCTCGGATATAGTTCCACAGTAACTGATGCTTCAGCTATGTCATTTCATAACAAATAAAGGGACAGGAACTTTGTTGTAATCTATGATCAACCTCCCTATGTACCTTAATAAATCTAAGCGCATCTGAGGGTGTTCTCAGTTACAAGAATCTCCCAATCGCATCCATTCCTTGCTGGTGTTCTTTTGGAACTTTTCTGCGGATAACCCCCCAGCAGAAATTGCTAGAGAGACGAACTCCACAGAACCCAAATTTTTCGAAGATTCTTCAGGTCAACATGGCACAAGACCATTGGACTAAGCCGACACATATTCGTGGTAAAACCCAGAAATCGAAAAGGAGGAAAAAGATCCAAGACGAAAAACCCCGAGATGTGGCTCTGGAATCTTCGTCGTCATCCCACCCTCTGATCCTTTCATTTTCGGCTTTTCTTTTCCCCTTTAACGACCATAACTTAACAGGCAACTACCAAATTGGAAAAGCAAAAACTGTCCCACAATCTTACGGATCCGACTTTGCTTTTTTTTATCGGTGGATCACGCTCCGGATAGGGAATAACATCAGAGGCTCTAAAGCTTAGGATAAGAAGTAAAGACGAAAGTAAAAAAGCAAAAAGAGAGAACAGTTTGAAAAGACAAACATCACTTTGGTCTTAGAAAAGACAAAAACTCGATTGGGGACAGATATAGGGGCCATACCCATGAGGAGCACGTAAATGAGAGAGACCCGCCTAATGGAGCCATTTGACGGTTAACTAAAACTTGGAACCATAATAAACAAACTATGATAAGGACAGAATTAGCCTCAGCTTTCAGATGCAAGAAGTGGAAGCGTTTCAAAATGGAACAAGTATGTGCCTAGCTGGTCATTAAGCATTAAGCCATCCTCTGCATTCATTCTCTAAATTCGAAACCGCATCATGATTCAAATGCTTCTGAAATACGCAACGAATAAGTAAAGATGAAAGTCATCCTCTCAGAACGGCTAATGCAATTGATATTCACAGTATGAGATGAATCTATACTATAATGCGGTCATTTACAGCTGGTGAATAGAAAATTAAAACAAGGAAACGATAAAAGTTTATACATAGCACCCACTAGATTATAAGGTAACTTCAGTCCCCCATAATAAGTTGTGGAGAAAGAAGTCGCCATCCAAACATCTTTTACAGTAAAGGAAAGCAATCCATACTCATGAAAAGGGATATGGAAGTCGCTAACTATAGTATCAGATGGCCGCTTCATTGGTTAGGCTGGACAGACAGCTAGAACCTGACCATTATCTCCATACACATGAGAATCAAGTAAGACTACTGCCAATATAGTATTGCTATGTACCTGCCAAGAAGAAGTCCCAAATCACAACACAAGTAGCATATTCAAGACTGCAGAAGTTAAATGACAGAAAATGCACTAGTGTTGCTAGAAATGTATTTGCCTCAATTAATTTGAAATATGGAGTTGTTTTATAGTAATGCAGCCCATTAATTGTTTCAGAGTAGAAAGAAAATGTTACACTTCATTCCAGTTTATCAAACAGTTCATACTTTGCTTTATGACAAATCTGTTCATTTTATGGCATAGTACTATGGGCCAACAGTCACACGGAATTAAAGCAAACACTGCAAATGCTAGATTTGAAAATCTAGCAGTCACTAAAATCTGATTATAGAAATAAAGGCCTGTGCAGTACATAAATGTCGGGAAAAAAATCTGAAAAGTGCCAACTATTCGAAACAAATTCACACAATTTGCAAATGTATCATCTAACGACAGAACTCCAACAAACTGTGAATCGCCTCTATTTATCATTTCTTACAGATAGAGCAAAACTCTTGCACTAAATTCTTTCTATGGCCAATTATGGACAGAAAAAATTTAAGCTATAAGCTGTTATTTAAACAAATCCAGAGAGAATTTCCAACTCAAATGCATGCAAGACTAGTGCAAGGAGGAGTACCATGTTGACGATCTGCCTGACAGATGACCTCTCAGTAATATAAAGACTCTGCAGGATTTAACGTAATGACAAAAAGTTAAATACCATAATCTCGGAAAGAATTCGACATATACACAGTGGAACAGCTGCAGTGCCATACCTTGCCACCAATTTCCCCTAGAAGCACTTCCGTCATCTTCTCCAGCATCTTTCTTGAACTGAAAAGAAGACGAAAGCTGTTAACAAACTCTGAGACCGAGACAAGGTGCCCACATACTTCCCAAACAGACCAAATCCAAATAATTTAAAGATAAATTATATCCTCATTTCAGAAACATACACAATTGCAAGAGAAAACCTCCCAAAAAGGGTCTCGCATCACAAATGTTCAAGAAACACGTGGAAGAAAAAACTGCTCCAGCAAAATTCCTTAGGTCTACTTGCGTATCAAATCTAGATTCCAACGACGAAAAAATCTCCAATTCAATCAGATTAGTCGTTTGCTTTAGAGTTTGGTTGAATCCAATGTTCATTGACCATCTTGACTGCATCTAAATAAACCAAAAGGCTACATTACTTTGTGCTTACCATAGGATTTAATCCAGATCCTTGAGTACTAGAAGGGTGGCAATAGTTCTCTTGGCCACCATAAAATATAGATGAACTAAGGTGGCACGGCTGTACTCTCTGCTCTTGATAACTGGTACCCATATCTCTGTTCCACATGCTCTGCCCTCCTACGCTGACATTCGATGTGTCATCTGGTCAATAGCATAATCAAGTTACTCTCTCGGTAATACACATCCAGGGGGATGTTATTAAGAAAGCATTAAGCAAATGCACAACTCTGCATCTTTTGAGCACCTCATATTCATAAAAGAGAGAGAACTCAAAAGATAAACAGCAGATGTGGAATGTTCTCTAAACAACTCAGATTGACAGTTACAAGAACACAAAAGAGAAAGATCTAAGACACCACCGTCAAATTTGATAAATAACTACTGGAGGAAAATAATGGGTAGCAGAATCAATACACCAATAAATAACGGGACGCTTGCAGCATCTATAGCGATCGCAAACGTAGTAAGGACTCAATCTCGCATTCAGGTAGAATTCTACGGCGACACATAAGCATACATGGAAGCAAGGCAGATCACAAAAACCTGGACTTCCGGATTTGCCTCTCCATGGCTCGTTCTGAAAATCCTGCTTCCTTCCGCTCTCGTAGCGAACAGATTCCTTCCCAAGAACCTAGTTTGCCAAACGAAACACAAAGACTCAGACACAACCATATGTATAGCTTCTGACAGGAACCATGATGTAAAGGAGCGACCAGGTGGGAAACAACAAGTTTCGGACTCAGAGAGCATCATTTCAAGGTTTATTGCATCTGTCTAGCGCTTTCTTCACAAGACAATCACAACGGGTGTGTAAGATAAATTTGGTCACTGATCATGTCTATTTTAACTCCAATTGGCTGAATAAACTAGATTATCATCTAATTAGGAGGAACACAAAACCCCATGCATCCCCCGATCAAAGCAAATGATCGGCATCTCAATGAAAGATTCCAGTACACAGAGCAGAACAGAGCTTCTTTACAGCATAATCCTCCGAATTCCAAGCGAAATGCGGCAACAAATTTACCCCACGCGAGCGCCGAAGCCAAACCGGATTCAATAAACCAAAGACTCAATCGCGTATCACGGACAACAGGGCTTCAGAGAGCCCATCGCCGCTCACGGAGAAGAGAAATGTATCTACCTTGGATGGAGGCGCGAAGATAGAGCCGAATATGCCTGTCGAAGACGAAGATGGATACGACTCCTTGGAACCGAACAGCTCCGAAGCAAACGACGACGACGAAGGGGAAGGGGAAGAGGCAGAGGGAGAAGACGATCCACCTTGCTTCCTTCCCTCCATTTCCTCTCTCTCTCTCTCTCTCTCTCTCTCACACACACACACACACACACAAACACACACTCACCGCCTTCCGCACCTCAGTCGGCAACCCGTTGCAGCGCGAAGAGCTACGAAGACGCGAGCCGTGACGAGTGATGACAATGGAAGGCCAATACGTTTATATATAGACACGAACGATTGCCACCGCCAAGGAAAGCGCGAAAAGGCAGACGACGACGATTGGGCCTCTCGCTACGAGCGCAGAAGCAACAAAAAAGAGAGAGAGACCCAAACGAGAAAAAAAGGAGGAGAGAGAGAGAGAGAGAGAGGGAAAAACAAAACGCGAGCTCGGGGTAAAAGAGGAAGAAGAAAGCAAAACAGAAGAGGAACACCGAAAAGAAGAGAGAGGCGCTACACGTGAAAGACGGCAGCGATGCCGACGACCCAAACGAAACCGTCTCTAACCCCTAATTTATATACATTTTCCAACAAGAAATTAAATATATATATATAAATAGTTTATCATAAAAATTTTCCTTTTTATTTATTATTTTCTTATGAATTAATAAATGTATTTGAAGCCTCTGAAGCTCGCCCACCTTCTGCTGTTCCTCTTCGTCTCTGGGCGGCCTGCTCGCTTCTGCCTGCCGGGAGGGCTAACGGATTGGCGCCACGTGGAGCATCAACCGCCCAGGTGGGCCCTCCGGCTGAGCGCCCCAACCTTTTACTGCCACGAACGCCCTCCTGTGGATAATAACCACCACCCAGTCGAGTCTCTTCACGCCTTTTTGATTCGCCCTTTTTCTTCCTCCACGTCATTCTTCTTCTTTTTTTTCCTTCCCCAATTTTCCACCATCCACTTCCTTTTTTGTTGCGAATCGGCCCCGTCGTTGAACGTCCCATTGACAAATCGCTGCCTAGCGATGGCGGTGACCAGGAGAGCGCGAATACTCCCCCGCCCGCCCCCACAGAGAGAGAGAGAGAGAGAGGGACGTGAGCTTTTGACCTTATCGTTTTATCTTGTCGGACCAGACAAGGGTGGGTCGTCCTCAAGCTCAGATATGGAGGCTACAGTTGCCGGAACATGGATGCAACTGTAATACAACACAGCATGTATTTCATATATAATATCTTTCACGAGTTCGGTTGGGTTTGGGCCCTTCGAGTTAATGATGGGATCCTACAGGAGGAGTAAGCAAAGTTCGTGATGAAGTGAGATAAGACATGTTGGAAGGAAAGAGATAAAAAGTTCATTAGGGTTCCGCGAGAGATCCTTTTTTTGCTAAGACCAAAAGCGATGGAGTCCGATTGACAATTGGGGGTGTGATTTGAGTTGATGGGTGGGTAAAAGCAGGGAAATTTCTGTCTTAGACACTATGGCAAAGTCACATTTAGGGTGGAGAAATAAAAATTAATATCAAGATCCGTCTGGATTGATCTGTGCCCGACGCTGACAGTTCATGTATGAATGAATTGCGCGTCAAGGGCAATGGGACGAAGAAGAACAAATCGCCTGTGTTATCGCGCGGACTTGTTACTTAAGTTGGACGCTGTTAATTATCCGTCTTCGTGAGTGATGAGTGAGGAGGTGGTATTGAGAATTCTCGACCATAATTGAATTGAGTTGTCGTGAAGGGAGTTGGGATATTGAAAAGGACATTGGTTGTGAGGCTGGTGGGGGCCACCAGGGGGGACGAGCCTAGGACCCGTTTAGGAGTTAGGCTCACCACTGAGGATCGCCGCATGGCCTTGGATTTTGGTTGAGACTTTTTGAAGAGTCGGGTGATTTGAAAGGGGAGAGGTGGTCGGACTCGAAAAGATTCTGAGCCACATGGAGTGTTTGTCGACCGGTCGTGGTCTCTGTCCGTCTATTGCACTGGAGCCCTCCAAATTCCACCTTAGGATCATGGGATGTGGCAACTTTCCCATCATACGATTCATCATGTTGGCCACGGCCCGGCTTTTATCCTTTGGGGTTGAGATGAGGTTGTTAATGTTACCTCTTCTCCATTTGGAACGTTGTGGACGGAAGATGGTGGGCGTGGCTGTCCTCTAATGCCAATATCATTTTGTGAATAGTGTGTCTAGAGAATTAATTTGGTTTTGTGCCTATTATCCGCAAACCGTTCATAATGGTGCGATGTTTCCATATTGATGATTTTACCGTCGATGATCTGCTTTCGATCAGATTGAAGATTTAATTTTAAGTCTAGCGTAACAAAAAATATATCCTAATATAAGAAAATGAAGCCACCATTGGAAACGGCAAGCACTTCATTAAACGTTTTTCTTTTGACATGAGTTACTGTATGAGCTATGAACAGCAATTTTGGATAACATTTGCCGAAATGGAAAGAGAGAGGATTGGACTTAGAAAATTGCAATTATTATAATTTAAGGACCATCTCTAATTCGTTTCCTCTTAGATTTGTTTAACTCTCTGACCCCTTTCAAATGGACCAAGCCTCCAGAATTGATGACCATTTGAGGTGGATTTTAGTTAATATATCGCTCAAGAAGCTCTCTCACATTAAATGTGGGACTTAGAATGTCACAAGCTACGTGCTCGAAGAATTAATGTCATCGTCAACGTTGGCCCTTAGGGTCCAACCTTATTTGATATATGATCATGTCCATTCTTGTATATTGCACCATCTTAACAACTTGTCAAGAGCTTCACCTTCTCGGAATCCTTTTGCTTCGGCATATACTTTCTTTTGGATGGGACATAGGCCTAGTCGCGAACCACACTATTAATAAGAGGTTCCATTCTAACACCATTTGTAAATAACTCAGTACCACGTGATTGCCAGTCGTCCTATTATTATGTACATGCATTCTCACCACGTAGTCGAGTTGTCTAGATTATAAGATACGTATCTCCTTTTCCTTTTTACGAAGGAAAAGCTGTGAAAATCATCACGAGTTCTCATCTGAATACCACTCTAGAGCTCTGTTTTTGCACCCTCCCTTTGTGCTTAGGCACCAGACGCTACCTAACAACAACTGTCCATGTGAGTTTGTGCAACACGGTAGTTTTTCTACGAATTTTCCAAGCACGGTACAAGTTCCATAATTTTTATACGATGTTTACTTGAGTGCCATAACTTTTAAAATGTTTATTTGAGTGCCACATTTTTTAAAAAATATTATCGCCCGTTTGCCCTGCCGAAAAATCTGACGTGACATCATCGGAGCAATTTTTTTTAATTTTTTAATACACACATGGATCTTTATTTTATTTTTAAATTTATTTTGAAAATTTTCCTTTTACCTTTTTTTTTTTGTTTTTCACCTCTTGGCCGGCGAGGGTCACCGTGAGGACCTCGCCAGCCACGCCGGGGGCCACTTCCCCCTCGGCCGAGGGGGGGGGGGGGGGGTAGGGGGGACGACGGCCCTAGGTGGCGGTTGTCGTGGCCTCGGCAATCGCAAGGGAGGCCGCAAAGGCCCTCGCAGATCTGGGTGTGGTGGCCCTCACCCAGAACTGGCTAGAGCAGTCGTGCCATCAGCGGCAGTCAACGCTCAGCGAGAGGTTTCGATTTTGGCTGGTTTATTCAAAGTCTCTCCCTTTCGTGTTTCGTCTCTATTGCCTCCTCGTTCTTTGGGGTTTTCCAAACGAAGCCAAGAAGAGAAGATAGAAAGGATTGAATGTAATTGCTCGGGGAATTCATGGGGATCATTCTGATTTAGTCACCAATGCTTCATCCCTTTGTTCAATCCCCATCACGACCATGGCCGATGGCTCTCGCTAAGTCTTGGTTAGGGCCGCCTTGCTCGTGGCCGGCGGGGCCCTCGCCCATATCTATGAAGGTCGTCGTGACCTCGTCTACGGCCACCGAGGCCTCGACGGCTGCTACCCAGGGCCATCACAGCCCCCCTCCCCCAGCCAAGGGCGAGGCAGCCCTGGCCCTTGAATAGGTCAGCCAAGAGAAAATTCATTTTTTTTTCTCTTTTTTTTTTTTATTTTTTTCCATAAAATATTGAATAATTAAAATAAAAACAAAAACATCAAAATAAATAAAAATGTAAAAAAGTTCCATAAATTATTAGAATAATAAAAAAGCTACCTTTTCACTGAAAATAAATAAAAAATAATCAACATCAGACAATTTGTCGGAAATGGCACTTAAGTGAACGATTTTGGCCGGAATTAGTACTCACCTGTACGTTTTTGATCCGATGTGACACTCAAATGAACATTTTGAAAGTTATGACACTCAAGTGAACGCCGTACAAAAGTTGTGACATTTGGACTGTAATTATCCCTTTGTAGCGATTAGCCTCCACCGTAACTGTAATTGTCGACACGAACAAATTCCTTTTGTGCGATCGGCCGCGATCCTCGCCCTGCAACAAGTTGGCTATTATGCATAACTGATTGGTTCTTCTAGACGTAACGCATTTCATCTCTCATCTTTGATTCTTTGGTACGTTTAATATTATCCAGCCTTTATTTTCTTTTTCTATAGTATCTATGTATATTAATTGGGTCTTGACAGTCCTCTGGTCCGTCGCAACCTGATAATTATTAGGGGTAAGCATGATTTTAGGATAGACCGAGAACCGGAGAGCTGAACCACTGGTTCCGATCCAGCTCTCTGTTCTGATGTGCCTGGGTCCAGTTCTTGATTCTAAATTTTGAAGAAGTACCGGTTCTGGTTCCTAGTTACATATGAAACCGGAATTGGAACTGAAACAGTATGTTTTAAAAATAAAACCCTAATTTCCTATCACTGTTTCTACTTTTCCTCAACGCAACACGTTTGAGTCCCCGATGCTCTTCTCCCATTACTAGCTGAGCGATTCATCAAATCAGGATTCGGCTCAAGAAGCTGAGTCCTCCAAGAACGAGTGCTCTAAACTCGCAAGTAGAGCTAGCAATATAGGTCACAAATTCATATTTGACTCATTTTTGTATAAAATGGGTCAAATATGGGTCATTAACTTATAAATGGTTCACTAAAAATGGGTCAATAATTGGTCACACTTAAATCCAAATTGATTCATTTTCGACCTGTAATAAAAACATCCTTTCACCAATTACAAGTGGTCCCGGGACCGGGGCTGGCGATCGAGGCTGGCATCGGGACCGGGGCTCTGGCTCGAGGTAGGAGACTGGGGCTAGGAACGGGACTAGTGCCGAGTCTGGGGCCTGAATCGGGTCCAGAGACGAGAGCCGAGAACCGGCGACCTGGGTCGAGACTGGTGCCAGGGGCCGGGGATCGACGACCAGAGTCGGGACCTATGCCGAGGGCCGGATTCGGGGGCAGAGGATCGGCGCCGGGGCCGGGACTGGGGCCGGGGTCGAGACTGAGGCTGAGTCCTGGGACTAGGGTATGAATCGAGGACGTGACCGGGGATGGGGCCAGGTCGCAAGATTGGGAAAACAACCGGGACCAGGACGGTGACTGTGACTGGGGCGGGGACCCGGGTCGGGCATCGGGACTCGGGCCGGGTGCCAGGGTTGGGACTTGGGACCAGGGACCGCTATGGGGCCGGGGATCAAAATCGGGATCGGGGCCGGGGTGGGGTACTGGGACTGGGGCCGGGGATGGGGTCAGAACCCGGGTCAAGCTCAGGGATCGGGACTTAAGTCGGGTGCCAGGGCCGGAACCCGGGGCTGAGGCCGGGTGCCGAGATCGGGATCCAAGGTCGGGACGGGTACCAGGTCCCAAGACTGGGGCTGGGTCCCAAGATCGAGACCGGGTTTCTCGGACCCAAGACCGGGTCTTTTGGACCCAATGCTGGGTCCCGGGATCGGGTCCTATGACAGGGGTAGGGGCCGGGGCTGATTCCCAAGGCCGGGTCTCGAGACTTGGGCCAGAGCCGGGACCGGGGCAGGGTCCTGAGACCGGGGCTGAGGCCAGGTGCCGAGGCCGAGATAGGAACTGGGGCCGGGTCTCGAGACTGGGACTCGAGGCCGAGGCGGGTGCTAGGTCCCAAGACCGGGGTCGAGGTCGAGATTGGGGCCAAGATAGGGATCGAGACCGGGGTTGAGGCCAAGTTCCGAAGTCGAGGCTAGGACCGAGACCGAGGCCGGATCCCAAGGCTGGGCCAGGCTTTGAGGCCAGGTCCCGGGGGGAGGCCAGGGCTGAGGCCGGTGCCTAGGGTCGGGTCTCAAGACCGGGGTTGGGGCGGTAGTCGTGACCGCGACCGAGGCCGGGATCGTGACCGGTGTTGGGACCCGAGGCCAGGGCGGGTGCGGGACCGGATCCTAGGGTAGGAGCCAAGGCCAGAACTGGGGCTGGGACCGAGACTTGGGCGAGACCTGGGCCTGGGCTAGGGCCGGGGCCAAGATAGGGACCTAGGTTGGGGCCGAGGCCGGGTCTCGGGGCGGGGGCTAAAGCTGGGGCCGGTGTCGGTGCCTTGGGCCGGGTCCCGAGATCGGGGCTAGGGCCATGACTGTGACCGTGACCGTGATCGGGGCTGAGACAGGGGCTGAGACCGTGATCAGAATAGGGGACGGGGCACGGACCTGAGGCCAGGGCGAGTGCAGGACTAGGTCCCAAGGCCGGAGCTGGGACTAGGGCTGAGATCGAGACTTGGGATAGAGAACCAAGGACGGGGCTGGTGCTAGGGACCAAGGATAGGGTTAGTGCAGGGACCGGGGACGGGACTGAGAAATATTTTACTATTATTATTTTTTAAAAATATTATTGTGTTTTGATAACATGGGTCAAAATGGATCGAGTCAGATATGGGTTAGTCACGGGTCGGGTCGAGTATGAGTTATTAAATATGGCTCAACTTGGGTCAATATGGGTTGGACCACATTCGACCCGACCCAACCCACCTATTTGCCACCTCTACCCACAATGTAGACCAACCGTCTATCCCAACTTCTTCGATCTGCTATTCGTCTCGCTTCTTCAACTCAGTCCCTCTACGAACGACCCATTAGACGAATTGTCGCCGATATCTCCAAGAACCTCGAAATCCTCATTCGCAAGTGCAAGAAGCAATAATCTCTCCTCCTCTCTCGCGTGAGGCGTTTTTCCAATCCTCTGAAACCTCCCAACGCAACACACTGGACGGCCATCCCTCAGCGCAGCTGAGTCCTTCAACAATGTCCCTTCCCTCGCGTCCATCACCTCGTCATCGGAAGGCCGTCTCTCGACGATGCCCGACAGCCATTCCTCAATGGCACCCGAGGTTTGTTTAACTTTGGCTTTTTTCATGTTTGCTATTGGATGGATAGTACCTTGAGGCTTGAGTGTCATTGGCTAATATGTTATAGGCCTGTAAATCAGTAGCAGCTATCCTCAGGTAGTGACCATGAGTAGTTCTTGCTCATCTATTGGCAAATTTTTTACTTTAGTTTGGAATCTGAACCCACTTATGCAGAGCCATTCTAATTCTTTTCAATCGAGTGAATGAAGTTTGCCTGATTTGTAATTGCAGAATCGTAACCCAACATATTCATGTAATTGCTAACTACGTATCAGAACGAAAAAGTTTTATGTGACAGCACATGCATAATGTTTGCAACTGGCTCTTCTTTCATGCCCTTGGATCATTTGGGAAAGAACTTTTTTCACACAGATCTTTTTTCTCGTAAAGCTTTTCTAATAATTTTTTTCTTCTGGAGAAGGGAACATCCCTAGGCAGTTCTATTCACTTCAACACGTAGTCGCTCAGCTTTTCAATGTTAAAGATTTTTCTGCAGTTGGTTCCTCTTGCTGTCAAAACAGAGGCAAAATGAAAGGTAAGAGATACTGTAGTTTTGAATTTTGATGCAATTGGAGTTATATTGGCAGGTTTCTGAGTACTCTAGAATCGGATCCTAGAATTTGCGACAGGGTAGGTTCCAGGCTCTATAGTGCGCAGGGTAGGTTTCAGATTCCAAAAAATGAGGAACCTACCCGGAACCTGGAACTGTTCATCCCTAATAATTATCAGGGTAGGTGATTCATGGAATAGCCTAGAGTGAATTACCTTTTTGATGAACTGAACTCTTGAATACACTACCCGAGTTGAAATTTGATCCTCCCAAACTGCCAGGCTAATTTTTGCAAATGCACCATGGAATGGAAGAAATGATATGACTACGATGTTGTCGGCCCGTGATGGCATACCCGGTTCAACCACGTCCGTTTCCTTGGTATTGAATGAACTCGCCCAAGAAATACAGCAAGATGGATGGATGCAGCTCGATCGAATCTAATTTTAGTTAAATTTGTATATGGGGATGTCCATGTGTGATACCCAACTAGGAAGAAAAAATATTTAGCTTTTTGGGAAAAGGTAGAAAACAATTATAAACCTACTGATGCTCTGCCACATTATCGCCAGATATTGTCTTGGTGCACTTTGGCACATTATATGGATCGAAAGAAATGACATCTTATTTAGAGGTAAAAAGTTATTTGCTCCTTCTATTATCCTGCACCTAACCAAGAAGGTCAAGGATAAAGCTCTCTCACATGAAAAAATCCAAGATTATTCGCAAAATAGACGCCTCTAGAGAAAGTAGGGCCTCTTGGCCTCAATCTTTGCATATTGATGCTCTGCCGCCTATTCAGATGGTTTAAATGGCTGTTGTTTTCTATGTTTTTCTTCTCCTAGATTATGACTATTCTGTTCTCAAGCTTCACATTACCTTTATGGCCATGCCTATATGTTTCTGTGGATGTTTCGTGCCCTTCTTTCTCTAGAACACTTGAATGGCTATTCTGTAATTTGGATTTCTGGTCTTGTAAGGTTGGACCCTTTGACTCTCCTTTTAGCTTGCTGAATTGTATGACTGTTTGATGGTCGTGTATGGTTGGATTCCATGAATTTGCTGTTGTACTGCTGCCTCTGCATCATGTGACCAAGCTTGCCCTCCAGATGTGTTGCTCGGGTCTGCTTTGTATTCGACAAGTTCAGGGGCTCCTGTATGCTTTTTCAAAGCTATTTGGTGATGAACTCTTGTATGACCTGCTGTTTACATTGTTTAATCTTATGCCAGTGTGGAGTTACTAGCCTTTCCTCCTGTTGGGTGGACCTTTCCCTAGTTGGGTTTTCCTCGACTCTTCCGTCTTCAAGGTGACAGCGCTTTCTCTTAAGCTCTCAGGCTCCCACTCGGCCCCTGATCAACCATGGCCTCTAGTTGGTAGTCTGGCTGAGAGGTTTTTTGCTTAGAAGATCTATTTGGTTTGTGCTGCTCCTACTTTGGCTCTTCTCTTGTCCTTGGCGGTTTCTCTGGTAGTTTCGCCTCTGCTC
Organism: Rhodomyrtus tomentosa; assembly: GCA_028455895.1. Taxonomy (NCBI): domain Eukaryota; kingdom Viridiplantae; phylum Streptophyta; class Magnoliopsida; order Myrtales; family Myrtaceae; genus Rhodomyrtus; species Rhodomyrtus tomentosa. The sequence continues at coordinate 30,457,799 of JAPCWY010000007.1, forward strand.
TGGTTCTGGCTACCCCTTTTGTTTCTTTCTTTGGGGTTTGCTTTTCTTGTCGTATGTTGTTTAAACCTTGTGCTTTTGGGTAGTTCTCCCTACTTCCCTTCTCTCCCCTTCTCTCCTATCCCTTCTACTTTAGGCCGCTGTTTTGGCCATTTTGTTTTTCTATTCTTTTGGAGGGTTCTTTTGGCTACCAGTGCTCTATCACTTCTGCTGGCCTTCCTGGTTTGGGTTTTATTTTTCTTTGCTTCCTGCCCCCTCGCCGTGCTCCTGCTTTGTGGTGCCTGCTCCTGTTTCTTCAGGATCTTGCTGCTACCTTCGTGCTGCTCTTCCTTGCTGTGCCGGTGCTACTCCTTCGTCTGCTACCCTCTGGCTTCTCTCTTGTTGTTTGCTTTGGGCTTGGTTGGCTTTCTTTTTGCTCGGATTGGCTCACATTATTGGGGAGCTTTACACTGGATGGATCTCCGAGAAGGTGGTTTGCTGCCTGTTTGTGTACAAAATAGGGTGGCTGTTTTTTTTGCCACTTTGCTTTACACTTCTTGTCTCTATCTTTCCATTATGGTTACTATGTTTGGCCTTGCTCGGTACATTCTCATGTTAGTAGGTTCTTCTTAGGACTCGTGACTCCTTGTTATGGCCTATTGTTTTGGCCTCTTTTGATCTAGGTCTGCCGTACATAGGCCTTTAGATGGCACGGTCTGTATTGTGTTATGAAATTTTACGACCGGTTCACCGTTGAACCCATCATGGCACTCTAGGTGCTGTTATTGGTTCATGATTTTTGTGTACGGTTAATCATGTATCTAGTTTTTTTTTTAAAGTCAATACATACGTACCTTACAAAAAAAATTATAAACCTATTGCATTTATATTAATTCAGTTTGAAACTTTTCAATTGAACCAATTTAGTCCAAACATTTTCACATTTTACCAATTCAGTCAACTCAGCCAATTTTGGCTAAGAATAATAACATGAACTTTTTATATATATATATATTGCCAATATATTATTATTATTATTATTTTCTTTTCTATGTTTTTTTCTTTACCCTTTTCTTTTTACCTGTGGCCGACTAGGCTAGCCTCATCGAGGCGCAGGTCACCACACCAGCTGACACTCACGAGGTCCAATGAGGCCGCACTAGCCTGGGCAAGAGCCAGCAATACTTGATCTAGCTAAGGGACCTCACCGACGCTTGCCCTTACCCGTGTGTGGCCAAGCAAGGCCAAACCTATCCTTTGATAGTGAGGTCGAACACTAGCAAAAAGAAAAGGGAAGAAAAAGAAAAAAAAATGAAAAAAACACAATAAAATATTTAAAAATGTCTATGTTAGCATTGACTGTATCAAATAGGATGACCGACGTCCAGGTCAACCATTTAAGGTCAAAATTAACTGAATGGACTGAATTAATACCAATTGATTTAATTGAAAGGTTTAAAACTAGATTGATATCGACACAATAAGCTTAGCACTTTTTTTGGTACTTTTTCCCTTTAACTTTTTATGTGATGTCCTTTAAGAATACCCATGATGTGTTGCGATTACAACGATCCATTCATATGCTTGTTTAGGTAAAGTTGTCTAATGTGGGGCTTTCCTCTCTTGGCCAGATATTTCACAGGAAGGAGTTTCTTATAGATGCGTCCTTCCTTTATCTACACAATCGACGTATCAAATCCTAGGTAGGTTAGTGTGATGAGGCCTCTAGGGCCAGCAGTACTTTATTGACTTCTAAGAAAGGAAGCAATCGTTAGGTTTAGTGAACACAGTATATCCAAATGCAGTTTGGCAACAGGAAAGTCTCCCTACGCAATGTAAGCTTGCGTGCTCAAATACGAATCTCGTCGGTTCCGTAACAAAAGCAGCAGTAAGCATCTTGATGTAAATATAGGGGCAATTTTTCAAAATAATTTTTTTAAAAAAATATTTATCAAATTAATATATATAAAAAATATTTACCGAATTGAGTGCCGATCGGCACCCAATTGGTGAATTGGGTCCCAATCGGCGGCCCAATTGCTGAAGGGAAGCTCCCAATCGGCAATTCGGCTGCCGATTGGGGCCCAATTCCGGATTTGGGTCCCAATCGACAGCTCAATTGTCGATTGGGACCTCGGCCAGACCCATTCAACAGTCCATTCGCCGATTGAGCCGGCCGGGGCCACCGAGCGTGGCCAACCCAATTTTTTTAATATTAAATTATTTAATTTATATTTTCTTTTTTATAAAAGCATCAATTAAATAATAAATTATATTGAAATTCTGTAAATTTTGAGAAAAAAAAAGACAAGCACTACATAATTCATATTTCATCATTAAATTTACTTTTAATTTATATTTTTTTATAAAAGTTTCAATTAAATAATAAATTATGTTTGAATTTCGCAAAATGTGAGGAAAAAAAAAAGACAAGCACTACACAATTCATATTCCACCATTAAATTTGACTTTTTAATTTTTATTTTTTTATAAAAGTTTCAATTAAATAATAAATTATATTGGAATTCGTACACTATCAGGAAAAAAATAAGCACTGCATAATTCATATTCAACCATTAAAATTTACTTTTAATTTATTTTTTATTATAAAATTAATTATTAGATAATAAATTATATTGAAATTACGTAAATTTTGAGGGAAAAAAAAACAAACACTGCATAATTCATATTTCACCATTAAAATTGACTTTTAATTTATATTTTTTTAATAAAATTTTTAATTAAATAATAAATTATATTGGAATTTCGTAAACTTTGAGAAAAAAAAAACAAGACAAGCACTACATAATTCGTATTCCACCATTAAATTTGACTTTTAATTTATAATTTTTATAAAAGTTTCAATTAAATTATAAATTATATTGGAATTTGGTAAACTATAAGGAAAAAAAAAACAAAGACTGCATAATTCATATTCCACCATTAAAATTTACTTTTAATTTTTTTACTATAAAAGTTTTCAATTAAATAATAAATTATATTGGAATTACGTAAACTATGAGAAAAACAAACAAACACTACATAATTCATATTCCACCCTTAAAATTTACTTTAATTTATATTTTTTAATAAAAGTTTCAATTAAACAATAAATTATATTGAAATTTTGTAAATTATGAGGAAAAAAAAACAAGCAATGCATAATTCGTATTCCACCATTAAATATGACTTTTAATTTATATATTTTTTTTTATAAAAGTTTCAATTAAATTATAAATTATATTGAAATTTCGTAAACTATGAGGGAAAACAAACAAGCACTGCCGTGGGGATTCTTGTGAGGAGATTATCCCCTCCTCCATTCCTGAATTTGATAGAATGCCGCAAGAGGATCCTGTCACAATTGTTGGTGGTGTTGGTCAAGCTGGCCCAACTTCTAAAGGAAAATCTGTTCTCATACATACTGATGGTGGCCTTGAACATGTACCTTCTGCTGCTAATCCTACTGGTTGACGGTCAAATGCTGCTGCTGTTGGTGGGAGTAGAGTCTCTCGGTCGATCAGTCGTAACCCAAGGTTAGACCGCAGTAGGGGGAGATCAGGTAGAAGGGGATCCAGAGTTCCCTCAGCACATAAGGGTATGCAGGAAGGTAGCCGTATGGCTGAAAACAGTCGCCAACCTTTGAGTGTAAAAGGTAATCTGGTAAACAGTACCAATAAAGCTAGAATTGAAAATGGCCAGCAAAAAAGTTGGGTCAATGTTGCTAAAGTTATGACGAAAGGTTACAACTTGACATATGTGGCTCCAGTAATGGAAAATGGGGAACCGATTGTCGACATCACTCCTGATGTCTTAGCAAGTGAGAACCCTTTCCTGAAGGAATGTGTGGTTGGATGCTTCTTGGGAAGGAAGATTTACTTCAAGTTGACAGAGGAAGCCATCCGGAAGGCTTGGGGTACTAATGTGGTTGATGTTCACCTACATGAGAATGGTTTCTACTTCTTCCACATTCCGGATGAAAACTTCAGGAAAAAGATTTTGGAAATGGGTCCAATATCCATCCTCAATAGCACTATGATACTTCAAGCTTGGCATCCGAAGTTGAAACTTATAAAGGGAGTACATAATGTCCTCCCAATATGGCTTAAACTGAGAGGCATTCCACTATCTTTATGGTCTAGTATGGGCATTAGTCGTATAGCTAGTGCGCTTGGTAATCCACTATATGTTGATGCACAAACAGAGCAAATGAAGAGATTATCTTATGCTCGTGTTTGTGTGGGAATCTTAGCCTCCTCTGCTCGGCTAGAAAGTGTCAGAATTAGATGGGATGAAGAATTTTTTACCATCGGAGTGGAATATGAATGGAATCCACTTGTGTGCAGTACGTGTTCTGTTTTTGGCCATAAGAGTGGTTCGGCTGGACACCCCTGTTCTGCTGTCGTGAAACAATCCTCGGGGGGGAAAGCGGCTGAACCTCCTTTGGAGGATTGTCCCCCCTCCAGTCCTCATGCTCATGATGAATGGCAACAAGTAAAAGGCAAGAAAACTCGACGAAATAAGGAGACCAAGTTGCAGGAAGCTGCTGTACCGCCTACTGTTCCTCTGGGAGACTCCATTGTTACTGCAACTACCACTACGGCAATGCAGCAAACTCTACAGCAGTTGCAAAGAGTTGAAATATCTCCAGTTCTCTTGGCACAAACCCAGGAGCCTTCTGCACCTGGAACACTTGCAGCTCAGAATCCTCTTCAGCCGCTCAATCCTGGAACTTCTGCAGACGCGTCACTCCAGCCTTCTCTCGGTAATACTTCTCAAGATACTAACATGAATGCTATACTCCAGCCTGTGGACCAATCTACTGCTAGTGCTTCTTCATGTTCGGATGATGGTATTGGCACAGCTAGTAACATTAGTAGCGATAGTGAGGAGGAAATCTCTTCTCCTTCCCCTCCTCTTACAAGATCTTGTGCCACGGTGTCTGCTCTCCCTGGAGATATTACTATACCTCGACCTCAACCTGATAGGTCAGGAGATGGTGATGATGAAGTGCCTTCTTCTCCTAAGACTAGTAACCCCAAGTCTAGGAAGAAGAAAGGAAGGAAAAAATAATTTCCTTGGTCCACCCCAATCCTTTGTATATATGTTTTTTGCTATATGGAATGTTAAGGGTCTGGCAGACCCCTTAAGACAGGCTGAAGTCCGTCACCTTATCCACAATAATCGAATCTCCTGCATTGGCATTTTGGAAACTAAGGTCAAAGGGCCTTCTTTTGGAGCTATCTCTGAGACCTTAATACCGGGATGGTGTTGGATAGCCAACTATGACTACTCCCCTCGTGGCATAATATGGATCGGATGGGATACTCAGGCGGTTCATCTCCAAACTCTCTACATCTCATCTCAGATGATACATACTCGTATGAGGCTGTTGGCTATGGATTGTGTTTGTCTTCTTTCCATCGTATATGGGGAACACACATTTGTTGCTAGGAGGCCGTTATGGGCTGATTTGATTCGACTGAGTGAATCTCAGGAACCATGGATGGTGGCTGGGGATTTTAATGCCATTCGTGATCATACTGATAGAATTGGCAGCTCAAATGCATGGATCCCTGCTTTTGATGAATTTGGGGATTGCTTGCGTAGCTCGGGCCTGGATGATCTTCGCTATGTTGGTCATAGGTTCTCTTGGTCTACCTCATCTGGCCTTACACGCAAACAGAGAAAGATTGACAGGGTCATTGTTAATGACCATTGGAACTCTTTATACTCCTTTTCGGAGGCCACCTTCTTACCTCCAGGCATATCGGATCACACTCCTATGGTGGTTAAAATTCTAACCCCGCCGATTACTAAGAAGCCATTCAAATTCTTTCACTTTTGGACTACTCATCCCTCCTATAAGGATATTGTTGCGAATGTTTGGGATACTTCTTTGGATGGTAATCCTATGTTTATTTTGTGTCGAAGGCTCAAGCTACTCAAATGCCGTCTCAAGACACTCAACCGGCAAAGCTTCTCAGATATTTCAATTAGAACTCAACACACCAGGTTGGCTCTCGACTCTATCCAAGATGCTCTGCAACTTGATCCTTTCAACCAAACTCTGGTAGATTCGGAGATGGAACTACTTAAGTCCTTCTCGGATCTTCGTCTTCAGGAAGAGTTGTTTTATAAACAGAAATCTAGAATTAGATGGCTTAAGGAAGGCGACCTCAATACCAAATATTTTCATCACTTTGTTAACAAGCGAAGGCTACAAAACTGGATCCTCTCGGTTTTGGATCAGTCTGGCCGCATTCTGACTGAACCGAGACTCATACAAGGCCACATTATTCATCATTTTGATACCCTTCTCAATGGACAGTCGTCAATTATTATGCCATCTCTAGCTGAAGTTTCCGGCATACTTTCCAATGCTCTGGATGAAGATCAGAAATTATTGCTTTCCCGAATAGTTACTGATGAAGAAATTCGATCCACTTTCTTCTCACTAGCCAAGAACAAAGCACCAGGGCCCGATGGCTTCACTGTGGAATTCTTCATCACTTCTTGGGATATAGTTGGCACTTCCGTCATTCTTGCCATTAAAGACTTCTTCCGAACTGGGAAACTTCTGAAGGAAATGAACACAACCATCCTCTCCCTTGTACCGAAGTCTCCGAATGCCATGGCCATGCACGACTTTAGACCTATTGCTTGTTGCAACACGGTGTACAAATGTATTACAAAGATTCTGGCTAACCGAATAGCCTCTGTCCTTCCCTCCATTGTCTCCTCCTCTCAGGCAACATTTGTTAGAGGAAGAAGAATTAGTGATAACATTATGCTTGCACAGGAACTTTTTGCGGACTTTCACCATATCCCTTACCTTCCGAGATGTGCTATTAAGGTAGATTTTTGTAAGGCTTATGACACAGTTCACTGGGGTTTCTTGGAATTGGTATTGAAGTCCTTTGGATTTCCAGAATACACCATCAAGTTGATTATGGAATGTGTATCCACACCAAAATTCTCAGTGGCTATAAATGGAGAACTTCATGGCTTCTTCAAAAGTTCAAGAGGAATACGACAGGGTGACCCTCTCTCCCCCTACCTATTTACCCTGGTAATGGAAGTCTTCTCACGAATCATTCATGTCAAGACTACTTTGCCTGGTTTTAAATTCTTTTGGAGGTGCAAGCAAAGCCGGATCTCACATTTATTCTTCGCGGATGATGTGCTATTATTTTCGGAAGGCGACCCACATTCCATTCAGCTCTTGAAAGATGGGTTGAACTTATTTTCTTCTTAGTCAGGATTAAGGCCGAACCCCACTAAAAGTGAGTTTTACCTCTCGGGTGGAAGGCCTTTGCAAGATGACATCCAACAGTGTTTGAACTTCCAAGAAGGTACACTACCCTTTCGGTATCTTGGAGTTCCTATCATTGCTTTGAGATTACGCAAAGGGGATTGTGAGGCTCTAATCAATGCTATCACGGCTAGAGCTCGGTCTTGGTCTCAGAGATTCTTATCTTATGCTGGCCGATTACAACTCATTAAATCTGTCCTACATTCTATCCATGTATATTGGGCTTCTGTATTCACCCTTCCAAAGTCTGTACTAAATAAGATTGAACTCATACTCAGGCAGTTCCTTTGGAAGGGCCCTCATTTGGGAGTGGGGGTTGCCAAGGTCTCATGGACAGATCTATGTCTACCTAAGGAAGAAGGTGGATTGGGAATCAGAAGACTTCTGGATTGTAACAAAGCTTTTACTTTAAAGCATATTTGGATTCTCTTTACAGATAAAGAGTCGCTATGGTGTAGATGGATTCATTCCAACTTCTTGAAAAATACCAACTTTTGGATTGCTAAGAGACCGACTATATGCTCTTGGACTTGGAAAAAGATCCTAGAGCTCCGTGATGAGTCGTTCTTACAATTTAGATGGAACATTGGAAATGGACGTATGACGTCCTTTTGATTTGATAATTGGCATGATATAGGTCCCTTACACAAATTTATATCTAATGGGGATATTTATCGGTCTGGAATACCACGACACATTGCGGTACGTGATTTCTATAACTTGGAATGGCCAACGTCTTCAGCCTTTCAGACAATCTCCTCTATGGTGGAGCTACCTCCGTCCTTTATTGATACCAAGGAGGATATGTTTCGGTGGATGGGAGGTGATTTCTCCATCACATCGGCTTGGAATCATTTTAGGCCTAAAGGAAGCCAAGTTCACTGGTACTCTTTCATTTGGGACAAGGCCTTTGCTCCGCGGGATGCTTTCCTCATGTGGCTGGCCTCTTGCAACCGACTTCCCACCCAGATTTTGCTACTTCAATATCGAAGAATTGATGATGCCTCTTGTGCTTTTTGTAACTCAAGGCCGGACTCAATCGACCACTTGTTTTTTGGATGCTTGGTAACCGGTGACTTTGCGACTACTTGGGCATCCAACTGCAATATCCCATGGAAAAACCTCCCTTGGGATGATTTCATGAAATGGGGGAAAAAACACTTTGGGGGTCAAACCTTTGCGCATCGTATCACTAGATATTCCCTTGGCACTCTTTGCCACATTATATGGACCGAGAGGAATGACATCTTATTTAGGGGAAAAAAGTTGTTTGCCCCCTCCATTATTATGCACTTAACAAAGAAGGTCAAGGATAAAGCCCTCTCCTATGGAAAGATCCAAGATCTTCCACAAAATAGAAATATCCAGAGAAAGTGGGGCCTCTCGGCCTCAATCTTCACACCATGATATGCTGCTTCCTATTCGGATGGTGCCTGCTGTTCTCTTTGACTGTCCTCTCACATATGGTGATTGTTATGTGCTCAAAATATGGAATGAAACTCTGGCCATACTCACATGGTTCTGTAAACCTTTTGTTCCCTGCAAAGCTCAAACTGATGTGCTGCATTTCTAATGTGTGGTCTACTGAAGTTGGATGGTCTGCTCCTACGGGCCTGCTGTGGTTAAGTGTGTACTGGTTATATATGATCAAAGTCTATGAGTGTGCAGTTATATTACTGACTCTGCAATATGGTACAAAACTGAAGTGTTACTTGGTCTGTGCCTACTGGCCTTTCTACTTGCTGGATGGACCCTTATCAGACTGCCTATTCTCCCACGTATCTCTCTTCAAGGTGCTATACTCTTTCAAGTCAGGATCCCTCAGGATGCTGAGGTCTGGTATGGCCGAGAAGGGTTCTACTCAGAGGACCTGGCTTGCTTGCAATGCTGCTACTCCTTTCTCCTTGGAAGGATACTTCATGTTTTTGCTTCTGCTCTGTACATACTTATTTCGAATTTGTCTCAGTTGGGGGTCTGGCTGTATTGATGCATATCTCTCTATCTTTGACCTGGTCGGTTGTCTTGCCTGCCACCAGCCTTTCTTTTGTTATCCCTTATACTTTTGGCTGCTATTTTGGCCTCCATTTCTGTTTATTTGGATAGACTCTTCTGGCCCTGGCTTGTAACTTTACTTCCTGCTAGCGTGCCTTGCTCCTGCCCGGTGATTCCTTAGGTTCGTGCTGCTGCCTGGAAGAGGATCTTCACTTCTGCCATGGTACTGATGCTCTGCCTACGGTCTTAGGGTCCTCTCCTGACATCTCCTATAATTCTCGCTCGGATGCCTACTGCTCAGTTTCCCTCAACTTCCTGGACACCTTCGCATCACCAGTGGATGTTTTTGTGCTGCTGTCGCTGCCTCTGCGGCTTCTTTAAATCTGTTGCCTTTATCTTTTTTATGGCCAGTATGTTTTGGCCTTGCTTAATGTATTTCTCATGTTAATACGCTAGCCTCAAGACTCCCCACATATAGTTTAGGCGGCCCACTCTGCTTTGTATGAACTTAGACTGCCGTGCATAGGCCTTAGTTAGCATGGTTTATTCTGTGCCTGAATTTTTGCGACTGGATCACCGTTGAACCCATCATAGCACTCCGGGTGCTGTAGTTGGTTCATGGTTTTTGTGTCCGGTTATACATGTATCTAGTTATTTTGGAAAGTCAATACAAACGTACCTTACCCAAAAAAAAAACAAACAAGCACTGCATAATTCATATTCCACCGTCAAAATCTACTTTTAATAGACTATTACTTTATTTTTTTATTATTAAAGTAATTATTAGATTATAAATTTTATTGGAATGACGTAAAGTGACATTCTGATTTTCCCTATCATTTCGAGACTTATCTATGAGAATGTATCCAACGATGTATTTCAGTCATATCTCGCTCTGATCTGATTAATCTCGAGTTAACCGACCAAAAGGGAAATGTTAGCGCAAGACAATGTACGTGGATCTAGGGAATTCAAATATGAAATGACACTTTGACCATAAGGATTGCCGAGGGAGTATTTAGAGCCATTAAAAGCCAATCTAAGAACAATTAAGGAATGCATTACGAGTGTTATACGATTGGAGCGTAGGTGATGCCGCTTAACCAATGTATAATTTGCAAAATTTTCCTAAATCGAACAATGAAAATCGAGACCGTCGGAACTAATAATAGACCCTCGCAATTACATGATAACCAAAGTCGCCATGAACAGACGAGCCCTAAGTGTGATGAGAATCACAAAGTCAATACGCGTAACGTTTGCAAAAACTGTCCGTTAGTTCGGGATAGCCTGAAATTACAATCGATAGAGAAATGGTTCAAAGACAAGTCTCGAAATTGAAAAATGAAAAATCAAGAATTCTAACATTTTAATTGGATTGGACGTCGCCTCATCGAAGAAAATTTGAATTAGAAAAATGACTTTCCGGACGACGAGGGTGAAACTACTGTTTTGACCCTCAAGTCTTGGCCATGTCTTCTTCATGAATGAAGGAGGACATTTTGGCCATTGACCATTCCCCATAGCTGCTGAAAATTAGAAGATATGAGGGCCATTAGATGAGTTTAATGATTTATATAGGATAAGTGTCAATGGATGGAGTAATGGCATTAATTGGTAACTTTAAACCTACCATTATTTGGGGTTTAACTCTCAAAATTGGTGTATACTCTCCTCACTCCTTCCTTTAGTCGAAACTCCCTCAAGCTACCATCTTCTTTGTGACATTCTGAATTCCTATCATTTTGAGACTTTTGAATGTAAGATATCTATCGAGGTATTTCAGTTATGTCTCATTCAAATATGATCAATGTCAATTAATTAACCAAAGGGAAAAGGCTAACGCGCGATGAGGTACATGGACTTGGAAAACTTGATTAGAAACAACACTTTAACCATAAGGATCGTCGAGGGAACATTTAGAGCCGAGGCTGATCTAAAAACGATTAAGAAAACCATTGCCAGTATTGTGCGGTTGGAACACGGGTGATGTCGCTTAACCAAAGTATGATTTGCAAAATTTTTCTAAATCAAATTGTGAAGATTGTTGCCGTCGGGGCTAGCGATAGACCCTCGCGATTACATGACAATCAAAATTACCGTGGTTTGAGTTATACTAAGTGTGATGAGAATCACAAAGTCGATACGCGTAACGTTTGCAAGAGCCACCCGTTAATTCCAGACAAACTGGAATTACGATCGACGGAAAATTGATAATGAGATAGAATCTCGAAATTTGAAAATGGAAATGAGGGATTCCAACATTGATATGGATTGGACGACGCCTTATCGAGGGTGAAAAATATCAGGAAAATGAAATTTCAGACGAAAGGTGTGAAAAGACCATTTTGCCCTTAGTGAGTTAACCTTGCCTAATTAGTTTGAGAAGGGCATAATAGTCATTTAACCATTCCTTCTTCCCCAATGAGGCTGCCGAAAATTGAGAGGGGTAAAAGGGTCATTGGAACCTTGATATTATGGATACAATGATAAGTGTCAATGCATGGATGATGGTCATTAATCATCCACTCACTTAAACCTTCTAGAAGCCTAATCAAAAGTGATTAGGACTCCATCATTTGCTGCTTCTTCAAAATTTCATGGACCATCATCTTCCTTCCCTTCCATTTGTGCATTTTCCTCCAAGAACAGAAAACTGCTTTTGCCGACCAGTTTCTGCCATCCGGTTCGGTCATTACGAGCACCTCCTCTAGTGACCTTTTGGTCAGCTGCCGACTACCACAGGTTAGTTTAACCTGTCCTTGACAATCTCCAATTGGTTTTGTAATTTTTGGAGGTCAGTTGATTTATGAAAATTTTTGGAAGAAAACTGGATAGATTCTGAGCTAACTGAGAGAGGGCTAAGGTTTGCCCACTTAGGGACTTCAAATGGATCCAAATTATTAATGGAAGTTATATGACATGTAGTACTATATTTACTGAGTTGGGGCCGTTGATTGGGTTAAGTTTCAATTAGGTTTTGATGGTTAGATTGGAGTTGAATTTCCGGACAGATTTTGACCCCTGGTGAACTGAGAAGAGTCGATTTGTTTGGAGGCCTTAGGAGTGCTTATTGACTTCGAAAATTTCCATAGGGCTCTAAAACATGTTAATTGAGGTTGCTCCAAGTGAATTGATGAAGAAAATTGGAGTTAAGAGTGATGTATGGACTGTTAGAGCAAGAAGAAGCAGAACCGGTTTCTGCTCTGTCTTAAATTTGTATCGTCCAGTTCGGTTGGGGGCTGTTCATGGTGTCGCCATGCTCTAAATGTGTCGTTAGGACATGCTAGAGTATCCCTTGAATTGTTAATGGGATCCACAATTTAGATAAATTGATTGTAACGATGGATGGTTCCTAAATCTTTTTATTGTTCTGTTTTAACAGCGAAGAAGTCGAATTGAAGCCGAACTTGACGAGAGAATTTTAGTGAGAATTGCTAACTTAAGCGAAGGTGAGTGACCCCTAAATCTATTTTAGGACATTTGGGCACGATTGGACGGTTTTCGTGGAGGAAATGATGAAATTGATTGATTTGTTATGCTTGAATGATTGAATTGATGACGTGCTCATTGGTGTGCCTTGCTTGCCTATGTGGTGGTATGATATTCGATTATTAAATTTTGCTTTGTGACACGGCACGTTCGTTTCTCATGGGTAAGCAATTGATTCGTGTTCTAATGCTTAAAATTCCTCATGGTGATAATGTGATTAAATGTTTATTGTAATGATTTATGACTGAAATTGCTTGAGGACTGGGCTAACGAGCCGTGAGAACACATGAATGGTGGTAAATATCATGATGAGATGAGGGCTTGAGGCCAGTGACACCCTGATGTGATTTATTGTGGGGTTACGAGCTAGATACACCCCAATGCGTCTGAACGTGGGGTTGTGGTTGAAAGTACATCATGACGCGTCTGAACGCAGGATGAGAAATTTGGCCTGTCGACATGAGCCTGGTGATAAGTTGTTAAACCTGATGCGTCTGAATACGGGTTTATTAATCAGGATAGCCTGAGGCATCTGAACGCGGGCTAGTCCTTGGAAGTTTGAAAGAGGGTGTGAATTCCTTTCCAATTCACGTGATGATGAAAATGATTGTAAGCTAGTACGAAAGCTTGGTCACTCTATGCTAGTTTGCTTTGAGTTGATGTCATGTCTTGTTTTAGCAAATAATATGCGTTGCTTTATTTGTTTTGGTCTGGTGGGACGGATGGCCTAAACAGGGTTAGGCTAGCTTGTTGAGACGTATGTCTCACCCCGTCGTGGGATCTCTCTTTTTCCAGATCCCAAGCCCTGAAGATGCTGTCGATTTGTCTTGGAGACTCAAAGGAGATGACGACCTATTTTGACGAATTTCCAAATAGACGAGGTACAGTTTATGTTAGGAAGAGTACGATAGTATGGGTTGATGAAGGGGAGGAAGACTTGAAGCCACACCGCTTCGAGGCCTGGTTTAGGCAAGTTGGGGAAGTTACCACTGGTCCAATAAAGGCTCATAAGGTTCTAAGACAGGTAGTCCCATCGTGGTGCCATCATTCTCGAAATGAGATCGAGGTAGAGGATTCCGTGGTAGGCTCGAAGAACATTCCGGAGGAGACCCCGACTAGAGAGGAGAGCATCGAGATGATTGAGATTCCTAATTTAGAGGATAAGACGGAAGAGGACTCCATAGAAGTTCGATCCAAAACTTTCTCGGATTATGACCCCGCAGAGGACCTAAGTCGAGCCGATGATACTAGTATCACTTAGTGGGCTCGAGATCATACGACTGTTGGGGTTGTCTTTTGGTGGTGACGATCTTTTGATATGTAAATCACCTCTTTCCCTTGTCCCGTATCTCATTCTTTGTTTTGTTTTGAATTACCTTGCATGAAGTTATGTATTTATTTTTCTTTCACTCTTCCGCATGCGAGTCTCATTTATTTATCGCCGTAAAGAAGGATATCCTGAGACATAATTTACGACATGAGTGGATGAGCGCACTCGTAAGGTGAGCGGGGTGTGACATTCTTCTTCATCTTCTCCCTCTTTTCTTCTCAGCTGACGCCTCCCCTGCATGACCAAATTGGACTGCCTATTTTGCCGTCGTCGAGCGCCACCTCCGGCGATCACCAGCCTTCATGCCGGCCACTAACACCTTTCTCAATCTCTTGCCGATCAGCTTCAATTGGAATCTTGGCATTTGGCCACCTGAGGAGCTCCGGCCAACCAATCTCCCAAAAGTCAACAAATTTCATCGCAGCAGGAGATAAGCCTTCGTTTGACCTACATAGGACCTCGAATTGCTTCAAATTTTCGATGGTAGTTTGTAGACATATATGACTATGTTTGGCTGAGTTGAGGTAAAACGTTTGGGCGATTTTGATAGAGTTTTGATGCTGAAATGATGTTGTGTTTGAAGGATAGAATTTGACTGGCGAAGGACTAGGAAGAATCAGTGTTGTTCGTGGACTTTTCAACGTCGCCTTGCCCTCAAATTTTCAGTGAGGCTCTATAACACCTAGAAATATAAGTTAGCAAGTAGTTTAGGTGATAAATTGAGGTATAAGATTGAATTATGGATTGATTAGTGGAGTATAGGGCAAAACCGAAAATACCCTGTTTTGGTTCTGTGCAAACCGTGACCTTAGGGGTTGTTAAGGGTTTCGCCGAGCTCTAAATTCTTAGGTGACATGTTATTAAGGTTTATGCTTCATGGTTCGAAGATTGAACGAGAGAAAATTGACAAATTGGTTGGATTCCTCTAGGGTTGTACGCTGCCCTGTTTTTGAGACTATTGGATCAAACCCTTGAAGTGTTTGCAAAGGAAATTTTGTTGAATTAAGCCAAAGATAAGGAGTCTCTAAACCTTGACTAGGAGTATAGGGCTAGACTGGATGAACTGATTGTGAATTGAGTGAATTTTTATGAGTCTATTATGCAATTGTTCAATGTTCGTCATTGTGAGTTGTGAATGCTGGTATGCTTGCTAAATGCATGTGCCTTGTATTGATTGCCACTTTTGAGTGATGAATTGGATTGCCTCGCATGCCGTAGACTCTTAGCTTAATGCATGGGCTTGTACTCGATCATGAAGTCTTGAAATGGAAGCGATTCTGGCATGCTTGAGAACTTGAGAACTTTTATACCCTGATGCGTTGAGACGCGGACTTGTGGTGGCTAATGTCCTGATGCGTTGAGACGTGGGATGAGATTTTATATATGTTGACATAGGCCTGGAATGGCATTGAAAACCTAATGCGTTTAACGCAGGTTTGTGAAATTGATGGTCTGAGGCGTAATGACGCAGACCGAGCCTGAGGTGTTGTTAACGCGGGCGTGAATCATGAGAAAGTTCTGAAGGGTGGAATGTATGGCTTGAATTTGTATTCCATGCCTGACTTGATTGATAAGTTATGTGGATATAACTGCTTGATTGTCAATCGCTTGTATCTGTGTGGCATTTTATGACTGATGAGTGTCTTATATTGTTGAATGCGTGTTCTTATTCATTATTTGCATTCATCTGGGTGTACTGTCAGCCTAACCTAGAATTAGGGTTTATCTTACTGAGATGTCAATCCCCGTCGTGGGACCTTACTTTTTCATATCCTAAGCCTTGAAGATGTTACCTACACATCTAGGCGATTCGAAGGAAATGACCGTCTATTTTGATGAATTCCCGAACGGTCGAGGTACTGTATATGTTAGGAAGTGTACAGTGGTTTGGGTCGACGAGGGTGGTAAGGACTAGAAGCCATATAGGTTTGAGGCCTGGTTTCGTAGGGTAGGCGAGGTTACTACTGGTCCGTTGAAGTCCACGGAGGTACCTCAAGGAGTCATCCCCAGTTGGTGTCATCCCACTCGAGATTCTGTAGAGGTCGGGGTGTCCATAGCTGGATCAAGGTACGTACCTGAGAAGACTCTTACTCTAGAGGACATGGTGGAAGTGATTGAGATCGACGCCTCAGAGAACGAGCTGGAGGACGATTCTAGCGGTTCAACCTAGATGTTTTTTGACGTTACCTTGTAGTCTTTTTGACGATGACCTAGTCGGTCTGTTTCTTTTGGGGACTTAGATATGGATTGTCTTTTGATTAAGTTCCATTGCCCCGACCTATCAGCAGGACTAGCTCACCTGCTCTTTTGTATGAACTCATGATGTTATATGTATATGTATTATGTTCTCGCTATCCAAGTTCCCATTGATTTATATACGGAGGTGTTATACATATTACGTTTTTGCATGCTCGTTTACATTATGCATCTCTCGACAAGTGATTCTTGGGACTCGAGAGTACAGTGAAAGGAGTTGCGCGTTTGTGCCCAGGGTGCGGAGTGTGACGCGTAAACTATGAGGAAAAAAAAACAAGCACTGCATAATTCATACTCCACCATTAAAATTAACGGCCTGCTCCATGCTGCTTTTTGCAGCACCAGTGTTGCTGCGGCTTGCAGCACCACCACTTGGTACTGTTGCAAGCTCTGCAGCACCACAAATTACTGCTGCAACACCTATTGGTGCATCAGTAGGTGCTGTCGATTATTGGTGCTTTTTGCATCAATAATCGCTGCTGCAAGTCGTTCGGCTCTGTTATTAAGCAGAGCCGAACACTCCCTTAGCCCCTTTTACTTTATATTTTTTCCGTCACTTCTTACTCTCGCACTGCTTTCTTCCCTCACTCTCATTTGAAGCTCTCGCGCTCCTCTCGTCCCTCACTTTCGTGCGGTCGTTTCCTTCCTCATTTTTATTTTAATTTTTGTCGTGCTCTTACTCCCTCACTAAGCTTTCGCTAGTACTTTCCGTCGCAGTAAGTATATAGCACAGTTGGTGTTATTTTTATTGTTAATATGTTTATTGTGTTTGAGTAAAACTGACGTTTTTATCTAGATTTTCTCTTGGCAGGTTAAGCCTGTGAATTCGGTGCATGCTTTCTTTCGATAACTTGAGATAAATTTCATTGTAATAATTTTTTACATTTTCATAAGCATAAATTTATTTATTTGATTTTTATTTATATCTGCATCATTTGTGTTACTTATATGTGTTATTAGTAATATGTTTTAAATTTTGAAAAATGTTATGATAATAGTTATACTGTGTACTTGATTTTGATGTAGTCGTTAATAATATTTACCATTTGAGAAGTTCAAAATGAATTTGTCAACTAAAAAAAGAATAAGATGGCATGAGAAGTGTAGGCGGGGTTCGAACTAGTCCGAAAAAATATATATAGAAAATGTTAAAATTCTAGTAAATAAGTAATTTGTAAACTAAAGACTGATTAAAAATTTATTGAAAAAATCATAGAATACTTTTAAAGATTCAGCAAGAAATTTAAAAATATAAAAAAAAACATTTTAAATTAGTGTAGGGCTCCTGTGTTACCTGGGTTCATGTAATATGGGCCTCGAAATTTTTAGAAAATATAAATTGGTCCTCGAACTTTCAGAAAATATAAATTGATCCTCGAACTTTTGGAAAATTACAATTTAGTCCTCAAACTTTTTGAAAATTAGAATTTGGTCCTCAAAATTTTTAAAAATTACAAATAGATCCTCGAACTTTTGACAAATTAAAATTTGATCCTCTAACTTTTCAAAAATTACAAATTGATCCTTGAACTTTTGGGAAATTACAATTTGATCCGCGAACTTTTTGAAAATTATATCTTTGTCCTCAAATTTTTCAAAAATAACAAATTGATCCTCAAACTTTTGGGAAATTAAAATTTGGTCCTCGAACTTTTTAGAAATTACAATTTGGTCATTGAACTTTTTGAAAATTACAATTTGGTCTTCGAAAATTACAATTTAGTCCTCGAACTTTTCAGAAAATAAAAATTGATCCTCAACATTTTCAGAAATTAAAAATTGCTCCGATTATGAGTAATTCTCATTGTGAGTATTCGATTAATATGTATGGAATGAATATTTGCTAACTTATATACTTGAAATAATTTGTAATATTTTTATTTAACATAATGTCGACAACACCTTTTGCGATTGTGTTTTGGGGAGGTAGGGTAGTTCAAAATGAACATGGACATGGTTACAAAGGGGGACAATCTACCATGTTCGAGTTTGCAAACATATCGACATTCGATGAGTTACATGCTACGATTGAGAGCACGTTGAATCTAATAGGAAACCAGTACATTGAAAGGCTGATATGTAAATATCCAGTTGTAGCATATAATTATGTTACATATGAAATGATGGAGGTGCATAATGATGGTACGATTACGATTATCCAGCAATATGAACGTCAGGCAAGTATGTTGGGAATTTCACAGTTTTATGCAATTGTAGCTGAACACTAAATGCCACATGATTCTGAGGAAGGTTTCAATGTTGGCGAAGACGAACAAGGTATGCATAATGAGTACATGGAGTTCGATGATAATGACGATAATGATACTTATGATGACGATGATAGTGATAATAATGATCATCATTACGATATTGATGATGATGAAAATATTAATGAAGAAGATCATGCTTGGATGGACACTGCTGATAGCGATGAACAGGATGTCGGAGGAGATAGTGGTAAGCAAGATGTTGAAGGTGATAGCTATGAAGGAGATGTCGGAGGTGATGATATAGAGGCTTACTACAACACCTGTCACGCCCCGAACCCGTCGAGCTCACATACATCCCACCAGGCTGTTAATCTTCAATCCTTTTCCAAAATCCCTCGGTCAATCATATATAAACTTGACAAAGAAATAAGATCGCGGAAGCCATAAAATAACTCTGTACAATTCCATAATGAGATGACTCAGGGCAAATGGGTAAACACTTCTCATAAATAATAAGGTCAGTTACAAATCTAACTCCAACGACTTCAAATGCCATTCCATGGCAAGTCCGGGTTTCCTTCGCCTGGGACCTAAAAAAGTTTATCCCCCATTGGGGTGAGATATAAATCTTAGCAAGTAAGTAAAACCTAAACCTAAACCTGAACACCAGTTCCCCTAGACCACACTCACAAATGCTACCAAAAGCAAGCATCTAGCAACTCAATGTCACAAGGCATCAATCAGTCTGACATATCAACAAGCTAGGCATGAATAAAAATCACAGCCAACCATGCTCAACCTTAGGGTTCAAGCTCATCGTACATAACACATGTAACCAACACAAGTCATCACAGTCATCCATCGCCTGGGCTTTCAGCCGCGATGTACTTCTCTAGGCACTCTGGTCATTTAAGATCCCAAGTTCACAGAAAAAAGTAAATCTCATCGTGTATCTCAATTCTCAATATCAATGACCGTGTAACACGCATCAGGCAGCCCGCGTAATAACTCATCAGACTAGGATACTACCCGCGTAACAACGCATCAGGTTAGTGATCCTTACTTGGCCAAGTGCAATATCCCGCATCAATACGCCTCAGGACACCACTTGTTATTCATAGACCCGAGTCAATGCGCCTCAGGTTGAATCCCGCGTCAATACGCCTCAGGATACCATTTTCCATTCTAGACCCGCGTCAATACGCTTCAGGATTTACTCAAGCCCAGCGTTTAACGCATCAAGGCATCACATGGATATTGTGACATTCTGATTTTCAGTCAATTTCAGACTCATTAATGAGAAGTAAGTCTAGAGACGTATTTCAATCGTATTCTGCTCGAATCTGATCAATTCGAGCAGGCTAACTAAATAGGGAAAGGCTAACGCGAGACAAGGTACGTGGATCTAAGTAACTCGGATAGGAAATGACGCTTTGACCATAAGGATTGTCGAGGAGATATTTAGAACCACAAAGAGGCCGATCTAAGGACGATTAGGGAACACCTTGCGAGCGTCATACGATTGGAGTGTGGGTGATGCCGCTTTACTAACGTGTGATTTGCAAAATTTTCCTAAATCGGACAGTGACGATCAAGACCTTAGGGACTAGTGATAAACCCTCACAATTACATGACAACCAAAGCCGCCACGAATTGACGAGCCCTAAACATGATATGAGTCACGGGGTTGATACGCGTAATGTCTGCAAAAGCCGCCCGTCGGTTCAAAATAGGCTGGAACCACGTTTGATAGAGAAAATCATTAGAAACGAGTCTTCAAAATTGAAAATGGAGAGTCAATAATTCCAACGTTATATTCGGATTGGCCGTCGCCTTATAGAAGATTATAGGAATGAGAAAAACGGCGTTCCGGACGTCAGGGGTGAAATTACCATTTTTCCCCTCAAGCTTAAGCCTTGCCCATGCATTGAAGAAAGGGCATTTTAGTCTTTATCCCTTCCCCAAGGCTGTCGAAAAATTGAGTGAATATTGGCCATTGGATCAAGCATGAATGACATGTGGGACAAGTGTCAAGAGATGGACTAAAGAGTGGTCATATCCGCTATTGGCCACTTACCATTCAACCATTGATCTTGAGTCTTGAATATAAGGTTTTTTCACTCTCTCTCCTCACTCATTGACCAGCCATAACCCCCCAAGAACTCACGCCAATCTTCTTCTTCATCTTCTTCCTTCTGCAGTTTGTCGACCGCCCCTGACCTTGCTGTTTGGCCGTTCCGACGCCCTCCTCCAGCCACCATCTGGACTCCGGCTGACCACACCAACCTATCCCCATGACTTGCCAATCTCCTCGAAGTGGAAGCACGACATTTGGACCATCGAGGAGCTTTGGCCAAACATTTCCCCAGAAGCCGACAAAAATTGACCCAATCTAAGGTAGGTTTTGTTTCTGACCCCTTAGGAGGCCGAAATACTGGAATATTAAGGTCAAATTTTATGGAGATCTAGAAGACATGTATACCTATCTGTGGTAAAAATTTGAGAATGATTTGATGAAGTTTTGACCTCGAATTGGTCTTATAAACCTTGCATAGAAAACTGCCGATACTGACCTTGGAGGATTCGACAACTCCCGACAGATTTCTGACGACGATTCATCTTCAAACTCACGGTGAGACCCTTAGCCCCTTAGATAGAGATGCAGAGGTAGGATAATGATTAAATGATGGATTGATAGTTGATTTAGGGCTGGACAAGCTTGGCATGCACAGAACCGAGAAGAACCGATTTGGTTTTGTGCAAGGCCGAACCTTTAGAGGCCGATGGACATTTGTTTAGAGATTCAAATTAGTGATTTAGACATGCTAAGGTGATGAGGATTATGTTATGGAGGTTATGGTTCATGGATTGAGGAATTGGACAAAGGAAATTGACAGATTGGTTGGATTTTATTAGGTTGCGCGGTGAGTTCGGTCTTGGACCATTGGGGGCCGAACCTTTGAGGACTCAAGAAGGGAAATTGTGTTATCAAATTCAAGGTAAGGGAATCCTAAACTTAGGATAGGAAGATTGGACTCAATTGGGTGAGTCGGACAAGAAATTGATTGGATTGTGAGAGATTTTCAAGGTGCTTGTTCTTGGTGCGACCCAAGATAGTATATGGGATTAAGGTGTGTTAATGCTTGTGCTTGAATTACCTGCCATATATGTGTGTCACTTGATTGCCTTGCATGCCATGAGTCCTTGAATGGTGCTTGAATTGCACATGTCGTTATGTATGTGAAACGAATTGAAAATCATGGCATGAGTGTGACATGGCGAGACCCTGATGCGTATGAGACGCAGGGTGTGGTGGATGATACCCTGAGGTGCTGAGGCGCGGGGTTGGAATGGAGTGGCGCCCTGATGCGATCTAATCCTAAGGTTGAAATTGTGAGGCATCCTGATGCGATCTAATCGCGGGACGAAGATATGAGATGTGTGAACTGACTTGGAGAATCATTGAAACCTGACGCGTTTACGCGGGTTGTCAATAACGTTCTAATGCGTTTACGCGGACCGAGCCTGATGCGATCTAATCGCGGGCATGAGATTAAGGTAGGCAGGAAGAGTTAGTTGTGGTGAAGTGGCAGGACGAGGTGTGCATGATCATTTGAGTGTGATATGATGTCATAACTGCATGCCTGTCATCTGTGTGTATTCATCTTTATTTGTATGTGCCTGTGTGTTTATGAGTTTAGAAATTTGGGAAAGATGGCTGCCTGAGTGGATGGTCGGCCTAACCTAGGGTTATGACTCTTTTACTGAGATGTGTATCTCATCCATTTGGGGACCTCTATATTTACAGATCCTAGGCTTTGATGATGTGGCCTATTCGATTTAGAGACCCTAAAGAGATGACCGCTTATTTTGATGAGTGACCACTTACCTGTGGAAATGTACAATGGTATGGGTTGACGAGGGTAGTAGGGACTAGAAGCCTCATAGGTACGAGGCTTGGTTTAAGAAAGTTGGGACGTGTTGACTGGGCCACTGAAGCCCCACGAAGTGCCCTAGGGAGTGATCCCTGATTGGTGCCACTCGGTAGGTACCAGGATCAGGCCGAGGGATTAGTAGTCGGTTCTAGGAACGGGCTGGAGAGGACCCCGACGCTGGAGTTTATTGAGGAGGATGAGGTCATTGTCCTTGAGGCGACTGAGGAAGATCTCGCAGAGCCGTCGCATGAGGAGACCATGGAGGATACCATTGAGGTTCCCTCCGAGACGTTCTCAGAGTATGAGCCTACGGAGGATGCCGAGGACACCAATGACTCTAGCAGCTCTTCCTAGGAGATTCTAGTTGGTGGCTTGATCTTTTGTGGCGACCTTGACTATGGTTATCTTGGATTTTGTTGATGGTCCATTTTGTATGCTCACCCCATCACCCCCATTGCTTATTGGGTTTTAGTAGTTCTGTACTTGTATGAACAATCAATTATTATGTACGACAGTTTCTATGCTATCCAAGTCCCACTTAACTTATATTTTTTGCAGAGGAGTTGCTTTATCACCGCTCCTGCATGCTTGATATATTTGTTATATCTCTCGGCTTAGATTGTGGATCTTGGGACCACGAGAGATGTTTGATTTGCTTGTAGGGAGTCGCGTGCTCGTGCCTGGGGCACAAGGCCTGACATCCCATTTTGCTTGGTATCAGAGCAAGGTCAGCTCGATCCAAAGTTGATTAAGGACTAGAGTGATAAGGAGGATTAAGTTGGGACTTGGATGGATAGCGAGACCTTAGGAGACTGGTTAAGATAAGGCTTGGAGTGCATAATGTGTGACCTGGTACTTATAGCTGGTGTTGATCTTGATAGGGTTGTGGTAAGGCATGAGAGAGTTGAGTTCCTTGCTTAGGATTGAAGATCATTTATAGACCATGGCCTATTTGAGGAATGAAAGTGATTAGTTTTAGAGAATCACTAGAGTGAATGGAACTGAGAAATGCGCCATGGGCTATTTGTTGAAATGTTTATGAAGTTTGTGGTATGGGGTACTGTTAGATTGTGACTATTTCTGTTGAGGATTAGTTAGTAGCTCTGGATGTGGATGAATAACTCCTTGCTGAACTTGTGGTGGACCAGGTTCAGTAGAAAGAGATAAGGACGAGCAACCTATTTAGAAGATCTAGAAGATCCAGAGGGGGAGCCTTTAGTTCGAGGCCGCTTGTAGCCGAAGACCAAGAATGGATGGCATGCTGAGGGCGCTAGAGAGAATTGGTGACTTGATTGATAGGCAGACCCAAGATCGAGATGCTGCCATCGCCCAGATAGTAGGAGCTGCCAAAGCAGCCGTCAATGCCAACAATGGCAACAATGGTGGTAATGGGGACCAGGAAGAACATGGCCAGGGCAATGAGACGATGAATGCTCAAGAGGAAATCGTCGTGGCCAAATAGATGGGCCAACTAGTGGAGCAGATCATAAAGTTGAAGCTGACACAATTTGACGGGACTGGAGATCCTGAGCTAGCACCTAGGTGGATCGAGAAGTTAGAGAAAGCTTTTGGGGTGCTGAGGTGCAAAGATGAGGAGAAGGTGCTACTAGTAGTATACCAGCTGGAAGGTACGACAAATGATTGGTGGACTGCCACCAAGAATGGAGTTTTCCCAAAAGGAATGACCATGAATTGGGATGCGTTTAAGACAACGATCAATGATAAGTA
This sequence comes from Rhodomyrtus tomentosa, assembly GCA_028455895.1. Lineage (NCBI taxonomy): Eukaryota > Viridiplantae > Streptophyta > Magnoliopsida > Myrtales > Myrtaceae > Rhodomyrtus > Rhodomyrtus tomentosa. The sequence continues at coordinate 30,482,033 of JAPCWY010000007.1, forward strand.
CTTCTCGGAGACGGCCAGGGAAAGGAAGCAGGTAGAATTTCTACAGCTATGTTAGAACCAGCTGACAATAGACCGGTACGAGGCGAGTTCTCAAGGCTATCAAGGTACGCACCTCGATCAGTAGAAGACCATCAAGAGAAAGCAAGAAGATTTAGGGATGGTCTAAGGCCTGAGCTCCATAGTCAGATGATCACTCTAAATTTGAGGACCTATAAGGAGATCTACGAACGGGGCCAGATGATAGAACGGGACTTGAAAGAGAGAAACACCGCAACTGGATCGTGGTTTACATCATTCAGAGATAACCGCTAGATGGGCAAGAGACCGATGGCGGGCAACAGGTGTTTTGTGCATCCCGTAAGGAAAAATATTGTGAAGCCGCCAAATCTCACAAACTGGAGCTGCCGCCTTTGTGGCAGGAGGCATGGGAATGGGCCATGCCTGGTAAGAGCAGGAGCTTGTTTTAAGTGTGGTCAGCTGGGCCACCAGATGAGGACGTACCCAAACCAAGCTCCGACAAATCGACCTCAAGGGCAGAGACCACAGGCTGGACCATCGATTGTCACTCCCCATATCTAGCAGAATCGACCACCGGTATAGGGAAGAGTGTATGTAGTAGCTCGTAGAGAGGCGGAGGAAGCACTAGGTGTGGTCACAGGTATGGTTTACTTGTGCAACCAAGCTGCATACGCATTGTTTAACCCTAATGCTACGCATTCATTCGTGTCTGCACAATTTGCTGAATTAGTAGGAATGAAATTGAAACCGTTGAACATAAATATGCATATTGCCACTCCATTAAAGGATAACGTATTGGTTTCTTTGGGCTGTGCTAGTTGTGAAATCGTGATTGGAGGGAGTAAGGAGAGTATTGATCTAGCGGTATTGTCCATGTACGATTTTGACATAATCATAGGAATGGATTGGTTGGGTAAGCAGAGGGCAGTAGTGAATTATGGTAGTAGAATAATCCGATTTTATCCAAGAGGCCACCCTAACTTTGAATTGGTAGGAAGTCAAGGAGGAATCTCAATTCCCTTATTCTCATCTTTGGAAGTGACTAAGTTGATGTCTGAAGGGTGTCAGGCATACTTAGTGGCCGTAATAGACACGACTACCGAAGAGCCAAAGATAGAAAGTATCTCGGTAGTGCGTGAATTTCCTGACGTGTTTCCCCAAGAGTTGCTAGGATTGCCACCGGAGCGAGAGATAGAATTTGTAATCGAGTTAGCTCCTGGAACAGAACAGATTTTGAAGGCACCTTACAGGATGTTCCTATTAGAACTGAAAAAGTTAAAGGTGTAGATGCAAGAGCTGCTAGATAAGAGATTTATTTGACCAAATGCTTCGCTGTGGGGAGCGCCAATGCTATTTGTAAGGAAGAAGGATGGGTCTTTGCGTTTATGCATTGACTATCGGCAACTGAACCTGGTAACGGTGAAGAACAAATATCCATTGCTGAAGATTGATGATCTGTTTGATTAGTTACAAGGAGCGGCAGTATTTTCGAAGATTGACTTGAGGACTAGGTATCACCAACTGAGGATCAAGAAGGAAGATATACCTAAGACTGCCTTTAGGACGAGGCATGGTCATTATGAATTTACAGTGATGGCGTTTGGATTGACCAACGCTCCAGTTACTTTTATGGACCTGATGTATCGAGTATTTAAGAAATTCCTGGACAGATTCGTCAAAGTCTTTATTGACGACATCTTGATTTACTCGAGGAGTGGTGCAGAACATGAGGAGCATCTAAGGATTGTACTACAGACTATGAGGGAGCATTCACTCTATGTGAAGTTGAGTAAATGCGAGTTTTGGCTGGACAGGGTAACGTTTCTTGGTCATGTGGTATTGGGTGAAGGGATTGTAGTAGATCTTGCGAAGATCGAGACTGTGACAAATTGGCCTAGGCCTACTGCGGTCACTAAAGTCAGAAGTTTCTTGGGACTGGCAGGATACTACAAGCGTTTTGTAGAGAAATTCTCATGTATAGCCATCCCATTGATGCGATTGACGAAGAAGGAAACGAGGTTCGAATGGACTGATAAATGTGAGAGGAGTTTTCAAGAGCTCAAGCATAGATTGACAACCACGCCAGTACTAACAATTCCATCAGAACCAGGAGGTTACGAAATATACATCGATGCCTCGCTGCAAGGACTGAGTTGTGTACTGATGCAGCATGGAATAGTAGCAGCCTACGCGTCTAGACAATTGAGGCCACATGAAATGAACTACCCAACTCATGACCTGGAGTTAGTGGCGATTATATTTGCTCTTAAGATTTGGAGACATTACCTATGTGGCGAAAAATTTCAGATTTATACCGACCACCATAGCTTAAATTATCTATTTTTCCAAAAAGAGCTGAATATGAGGCAGCATAGGTGGATGGAGCTACTCAAGGATTATGATTGTGATATACTATATCATCTTGGGAAAGCCAATAAAGTAGCAGATGCGCTGAGTCGAAAGTCAAGCATCGCATGTCTTCTAGTGAAAGGTTGGTCGATGATTGAGGATTTGAGAGACTCCAAGTTCTGGCTAGAAGTCGATCAGTTGTCTAGTTTGATAGCTATGTTAAAGGTGGAACTTGAGATCTAGGAAGGAATAAAGGCCCTACAGTCTATGGACCCAGAGACTCAGAAGATCCTTGTGATGGATGCGACAAAGAAAAAACCCGAGTTTCAGGTGTCTGAAGACGGAAGTCTGAAGTTCCGAGGACGATTGTGCGTACCAAAAGATGAAGGGCTTAGGGAAAGGATTTTATCAGAGGCTCATAGGAGCAATTATAGCATCCACCCTCGGAGTACGAAAATGTATCAGAACTTGCGACAGCACTATAGGTGGAAGGGGATGAAGGTGGATGTAGCAAGGTATGTGGCTAAGTGTTTGACATGCCAGCAAGTGAAAGCGCAACACTGTAAGCCTGGAGGACTATTACAGCCACTGGAGATTCCCGAATGGAAGTGGGAGCATGTAACTATGGATTTTGTGATGGGACTCCCAAGGAGCCAGCGAGGTCACGACTCTGTATGGGTAGTCGTGGACAATTAACCAAGTTCGCACATTTCATCCCAGTGCGAAAGGACTTCACTATGGATAAATATGCAGAGTTGTACATGAGGCAGATAGTGAGGCTGCACGGAGTGCTTGTGACGATTATCTCGAATAGAGATCCCAAATTCATGGCAAATTTTTGGAAGAGTCTACAAGATGCTATGGGAACCCGACTGCAGTTTAGTACGGCGTACCATCCACAGACGGACGAACAGTCGGAAAAGACAATATAGACGCTTGAGGATATGCTTGTAAGCATGCGTCATTGATTTTAAAGGTGGATGGGAAGACCAGTTGCACCTGGTAGAGTTTGCTTATAATAATAGCTACCAGCAGAGTATCCAGATGGCACCATTTTAAGCGCTCTATGGAAGAGCCTGTAGAACCTCGATTTGCTGGGATGAGGTTGGAGAAAGAAGTATCACAAGCCCAGAATTGGTAGAGCAATCGGTGGAAGTAGTGAAAATAATTCAGGATAGACCGAGGACGGCATAGAGTCATCAAAAAAGCTAAGCAGACAAGCGGCGCAAGCCCTTGGAGTTTCAAGTGGGCGATCACGTCTTCCTTAAGGTGTCGCCGATGAGAGGACTATCGCGATTTGGAAGGAAGGGGAAGCTGGGCCCAAGGTATGTAGGCCCATTTGAGATACTGAAGCGGATTGGAACCTTAGCCTACAAGCTCGCCTTGCCGCCTAATCTATTCCAGGTGCATAATGTATTCATGTGTTGATGCTGCGAAAGTACGAACCGGATCCGACACATGTGCTGGATTATGAGGCCATAGAAGTGGACGACCGTGTGTCTTACGTGGAGAGGTCGATAAGGATCGAGGACCGGAAGGAGCAAACCCTCAAGAATAAGAAGATCCCACTGGTCAAGGTAGTGTGGGAGCACCATGGAACTGAAGGTGCCACGTGGGAGAATGAAGAGACGATGAGGTGACAATACCCCCATTTATTTAAGTAATTAAGTGTAATGTAAATTTCAGGGACGAAATTTTTGTAAGGGGGAAGAGTTGTGGCATTCTGATTTCCAGTCAATTTCAGACTCATTAATGAGAAGTAAATCTAGAGATGTATTTCAGTCATATTCCGCTCGAATTTGATCAATTTGAGTAAGCTGACCAAAAAGGGAAAGGCTAACACGAGATGAGGTACGGATAGGAAATGACGCTTTGACCATAAGGATTGTTGAGGGGATATTTAGAACCACAAAGAGGCCGATCTAAGGAAGATTAGGGAATGTCTTGCGAGTGTCATACAATTGGAGCGCTGGTGATGCCGCTTAACCAACGTGTGATTTGCAAAATTTTCCTAAATCAAACAGTAACGATCGAGACCTTAGGGACTAGAGATAGATCCTCACAATTACATGACAACTAAAGCCGCCACGAATTGACGAGCCCTAAACGTGATATGAGTCACGGGGTCGATACGCGTAATGTCTGCAAAAGCCGCCCATCAGTTAGAGATAGGCTGAACTACGTCAAATAGAGAAAACCATTAGAAACGAGTCTTGAAAATTGAAAATGGAGAATCAAGAATTCCAACGTTATATTCGGATTGGCCGTCGCCCTATCGAAGATTATTGGATCGAGAAAAATGGCGTTCCAGATGTCAGGGGTGAAATTACCATTTTGCCCCTCAAGCTTAAGCCTTGCCCATGTATTGAAGAAAGGGCATTTTGGTCTTTATCTCTCCCCCAAGGCTACTGAAAAATTGAGTGAATATTGGCCGTTGGATCAAGCATGAATGACATGTGGGACAAGTGTCAAGAGATGGACTAAATAGTGGTCAAATCCATTATTGGCCACCTACCATTCAACCATTGACCTTGAGTCTTGAATGTAAGGCTTTTTCACTCTCTCTCCTCACTCATTGACTGGCCATAACCCCCCAAGAACTCATTCCAATCTTCTTCTTCATCTTCTTCCTTCTGCAATTCGCCGACCGTCCTTGACCTTGCTGTTCGGCCATTCCGACGCCCTCCTCTGGCCACCACCTGGACTTCGGCCGACCACACCAACCTAGCCCCACGTCTTGTCGATCTCCTTGAAGTGGAAGCACATCGTTTGGACCACCGAGGAGCTCTAGCCAAGCATTTCCCCGGAAGCCGATGAAAACTGACTCAATATGAGGTAGGTTCTATTTCTGATCCCTTAGGAGGCCGAAATGTTGGAATCTTGAGGTCAAATTTTGAAGAGATCTAGAAGACATGTATACCTATCTGTGATAAAAATTTGAGAATGATTTGATGAATTTTTGACCTCGAATCGATCTTGTAAACCTTGCACAGAAAATTGCCGGTACTGACCTTAGAGGATCCGGCAACTCCCGACAGGTTTTCGGCGACGATTCAACTTCAAACTCACGGTGAGACCCTTATCTCCTTAGATAGAGATGTTAAGAGGTAGGATAATGATTAAATGATGGATTGGGAGTTGATTTAAGGCTGGACAAGCTTGGCTTGCACAAAACCGAGAAGAACCGGTTCGGTTCTGTGCAAGGCCGAACCTTTGGAGGCTGATGGCCATTTGTTTAGAGCCTCAAATTAGTGATTTAGACATGCTAAGGTGATGAGGATTATGTTATGGAGGTTATGATTCATGGATTGAGGAATTGGACAAAGGAAATTAACATATTGGTTGGATTTTATTAGGTTACGCGGTGAGTTCAGTCTTGGACCATTAGGGGCCGAACCTTTGAGGACTCAAGAAGGGAAATTGTGTTATCAAATTCAAGGTAAGGGAATCCTAAACTTATGATAGGAAGATTGGACTCAATTGGGTGAGTCAGACAAGAAATTGATTAGATTGTGAGAGATTTTCAAGGTGCTTGTTCTTGGTGCGACCCAAGATAGTATATGGGATTAAGGTGAGTTAATGCTTGTGCTTGAATTACCTGCCATGTATGTGTGCCACTTGATTGCCTTGCATGCCATGAGTCCTTGAATGGTGCTTGAATTGCACATGTCGTTATGTATGTGAAACGAATTGAAAATTATGGCATGAGTGTGACATGGCGAGACCCTGATGCGTATGAGACGCAGGGTGAGGTGGATGATACCTTGAGGCGCTGAGGTGCGGGGTTGGAATGGTGTGGCGCCTTGATACGATCTAATCGCGGGGTTGAAATTGTGAGGCACCATGTTGCGATCTAATTGTGGGGTTGAGATGGCCACGGTCCTAATGCGATTTAATCGCGGGACGGAGATATGAGACTTGTGAACTGGCTTGGAGAATCATTGAAACCTGACGTGTTTACGTGGGTTGTCAATGATGGTCTGATGCGTTTACACGGACCGAGCTTGATGCGATCTAATCGTGGGCATGGGATTAAGGCAAGCAGGAAGAGATGGTTGTGGTGAAGTGGCAGGATGAGGTGTGCATGATCATCTGAGTGTGATATGATGTCATAGCTGCATGCCTGTCATCTGTGTGCTGCCATCTTTATTTGTATGTGCCTGTGTGTTTATGAGTTTAGAATTTTGGGATAGATGACTGTCTAAGTGGACGGTCGGCCTAACCTAGGGTTAGGACTCTTTTACTAAGATGTGTATCTCACCCCTTTGGGGACCCCTATTTTTACAGATTCTAGGCCTTGACGATGTAGCCTATTCGATTTGGAGACCCTAAGGAGATGATCGCGTATTTTGATGAGTTCCTTGACGGTCAGGGGACCACTTACGTGCGGAAGTATACAATGGTGTGGGTTGACGATGGTAGTACGGACTGAAAGCCTCATAGGTACGAGGCTTGGTTTAGGAAAGTTGGGGACGTGTCGATTGGGCCGCTGAAGCCCCATGAGGTGCTCCAAGGAGTGATCCTTGATTGGTTACACCCAGATAAGGACCAGGATCAGGTCGAGGGATCGGTAGTCGGTTCTAGGAACGAGCCGGAGAGGACCCTGACACTGGAGTTTACTGACGAGGATGAGGTCATTGTCTTGGAGGCGATCGAGGAGGATCTTGCAGAGCCGTCGCATGAGGAGACCATGGAGGATACCATTGAGGTTCCCTCCGAGATGTTCTCAGAGTATGAGCCGACGAAGGATGCCGAGGACACCGATGACTCCAGCAGCTCTTCCTAGGAGATTCTGATGAGTGGCTTGATCTTTTGTGGCGACCCCGACCATGGTTATCTTGGATTTTGTTAATCGTCCATTTTGTATGTTTACCCCGTCACCCCCCTTGATTTTAGTAGTTCTATACTTGTATGAACGGTCGGTTATTATGTACGATAGTTTATATGCTATCCAGGTCCCACTTAACTTATATTTTGTACGGAGGAGTTGATTTATTACCGTTTTCGCATACTTGATATATTTGTTATATCTCTCGGCTTAGATTGTGGATCTTGGAACCATGAGAGATGTTTTGTTTGCTTGCAGAAGTAGCGTGCTCGTGCCCGGGGCACAGGGCGCGATAGATATGCACTCATGAATCAATCAATCATTGGCTAAATTAAATAAAGAGCACATGTCCTATCTCAGCTATTTCTCATCATTTCAGGCAATCCATCCACTAAATTCATCTAGTAGTGTCTTAATGTTCAAGTAAGGGTTTAGGAAACACTTACCTCTTTAAGCAAGCTAGCATATTCCATCCAATTGAGCTACATAGCTCGGCAAGCTCTCGGCCAACAAGGATCACGGACAGTCCTAGAGAATTTCACCAATTCCATATCAAAACTCATTCAATTCTCAATTCCCTTGAACATACATCTCAATTTCACACACAACACCTTATTATCAATTCATTATAGTGTTAAATTAATGCCTCTAAGCATGCCAAGGGTCATTTTATCAAAGCAAATCACCATAAATATCATTCCACTAAATCTGCCCTTTCATAGACTCCACGACCAGATTTAATCACAGATAAACTGACATTTCTCCTTCAAAGTTTTACCAAAAAAAAAATCAGAATCTTATACTTCATTTTCTTACGGACGTGTGAGCGAAAACGGAGCTCGATTCGGATACCGGACGACTTAGAAAGACTCAATTCGAAACTGGTGCGAATTATGGACAGATTGATCGCCCTTTCACGTTTTTCACCTCAACATCCCTTAAAACTTTTCCAATCTCTAATCCACCAAGTGCACACCCTACTAACATATCAATTAACATCTCAGGGTGCCAACGATCATTTAACAACAAGACGTCACCTTTTCTAAGCCTCAAAGTGGTTGGCTTCCACAAAACCTTAACAGGGCAAAATTGGTCCTCAACGAATCATGTATAACAGCCCACAATTCCAACTCTAAACGTCAATTCATCATGAAATCAACTTGCCAAAAACTTATTCTACATTTTTAGTAGGCTCACTGAGAATTTGGAAGCAAAATAGGCCTCAACAGCTTCCAATCAACCCAGTTCCTCTAGGTGCTCAGGCAGTCAGATTCTGCTCCTCATAAACCACTTCATTTCAGCCATGAAAACTCATCAAAACTCAAGTAAACTTGCAACCCCAGCTTAGCAAACCCTAGTGCTATGAGTGTAGAAGATCTCATCGAAACTTTGGAGCCATTTGAAGCCTTTAAGCCCATGAACAACCCCTTCCCCAAAACCAATCAGATTTTGCTTCAATCTGACCTTTGCTCACTCAAACGGACCAACGTGACGAAATACTAGGTGGTCAAATGAAGCTTATAACATGTTCTTGGAATCACAAGACGATAATCTTTCTATTGGCAGTGGTTTTACCTCAATTGGCCATTGGACGAAAAAGTTATATTCGGAACAGTGAGTCGGTCGGAGTAAGGCAGCGCGCTGGCGACGGGTCTTCTTGGCTGAGGAGGAGGAAAACGAAAGAGAGAGGGAGGAGAGAGATGGTGTCGTCCAAAATAATTGAGATGAGAGAGAGAGAGTCTTAATCATTCCCCTAAAATGGTCAAAGCAAGGAATGGTAGTTGGGGATAAGACCACATTAATGGCTAATTAGGTGTCAAGCTTTCCTAATGACGCTTGGCATTTTTATCCATAATATCTTGGCTCAAATGACTCAAATGCCCTTGTGATTTTCGGCCATACTAGGGTATCATCAAAAGACTAAAATGCCCTTCTTCAATTCTTAAGGAATTGGTAATCTTTCAAGGTCAAAATGGTAATTTCGCGCTTATCGTTCGAAATTTCACTTTTCCAATTTGAATTACCTTCGAGGCGACGTCTAATTCCAATCCAATGTTATGATTCATCATTTTCACTTTTCCAAATGTGAAATTCCATTCCATAACTCAAGCCTCGAGGGGGCGGGAATTCAGAATGTCACAATTATTCCCCCTTAAAGAAATTTTGTCCTCGAAATTTACAACCCTCCAACATCCCTTCTTTTGGGGTACCGGCGCCTCACCGCTTTCTCACTTTCAAAAGTAGCTCCTTTCGTTACTTGACATTTCTATAACATTCTTACCAGTGACAGTTCCCATCATTTAGAACTCATTTCACTTTTCTATCCTCAATCGGTGTTCGCCTTTCTCTATTCCCTTTCGACTTTCATAATATTCATCGGTAATATACCTTCGGGTATTCAGTTCACTCATTTCAATCATCTAATGGCCCGTGGACAATATGCATGTCATATTGCAGTCTCGCTTTTCAATTTCTTACCTGAAGGCCTTAACAGAGCATCGTATTAAACTTACGTTTTTTGCTTAATACCATCATCTCTAAACCTTCGCAAGGATGCACCCCTTGGTGCCAATACCAATAGGGGTATCATTCCCTTCAAACGCCCCTTCATACAATCAGGGATTCATGAGCTTAATCAACTTGCCCTCCATTAGCCAAATCGAGTCACAGCCTCCTTGGCTCCTTAAACAAGTTCATAATTACTTTCTTGTCAGCAATTCTAATATTTGATCACATGTTAGGCTAACCTAACTTTTAGTCCATTCCATCAATAGTACTAAGGCAAATCTTGGAGCCTTTTTTATTTTTGCCTTCACAATAGATACCATAATTCTTCCTTTGAATTTTTTATGAGGTCATCTCTTTAAATCCCCCTTCAATACTAGACTTATTCTGTCGTCCATAGGACCTCAAGAGTTCTATTCATTCCTATAACCCCTTAAGTATCAGGGTTCGATCATGGCAATATCTCAATGCCTTTCTGGCCTTCAGGCTAGATGCTTCCAGTAGCCATCAATTAGTCAATTGACAAACTTCCAATCTAGAAGTTGAATCTCTTATTTCTTAAGGGAAGATCTGTCCATCTATCATCAATTACATGATACTCAATTTTCAATTATAAGCATCCACTAATTAATTCACCATTCCTTAGCGATATGTAGGTATCGCAGTAATAACACTTGGGTAATATCTTCATTCCACGTGACTTTCCTTCAACTCCCTTTAGATAGTTAATGCTCTCAACCTCTTAGAATTCATATAACTTCAAGGTCTTTCTTTTCACAAGCGACACTCTTATATCCATCAGTAATTTGATACATCAGCGTTGCCTCTTGTTCAATTCCTTTCGGGAAACTACCACCTTATATTCTTGCGGTAGATACAAACTCAAAATCTTCTTCCACCAAAGCAATGTTTCCCAACTTTATCGTAAGGACATTCACAAACCAACTCCAGTCATGCACCAAGCATTCCCACTCATACAGTCTTGTTGTCAGGGAACATTCACACAGCCCACTTTAGTCTGTATTTCTACGCCTCAATTTCCTTTCTACGTCATGTCGTTATGATTCTCTCGACCCTTTTTTACTCCGTACGGGAACGCCATTATCAGCGTAATCATCCACTTGACTTAAGTCTCTGAAAACTCTTCTTATGTTCATTCATCCATTTGCGTCACATCTTGTCCTTAATCCACTTCATCAATGGAACAATTCTTGCTGGGAGTTTTCTCACGATCCATCTATAACAATCCATCAATCCCAAAAACCTTCAAGTTTTAGCAATTCGCATCAACCTTAGTTGATTCACCACTTATTACATTTCTCAAGTGCTCCATAGGGATTTCATTTTCCAGAATTTCCACAACTGAGGAATCTTACCTCATCGGATCCACAACTCGTGCTTTTCACAATTAGCAAACTACAAGTATCTCCTTTGAGTTCATAGGATATTCTCGAGGGCTATTCACATTTCTCATGACTCCTTAAACGAGTCCAATCATCGTCTCTCAAGACGGCAACAACCAATTCAATTATTCCTTGGATACTCAACTTGACTATTATTAGCTTCTCTCTACCAGGTGTTAAATCTTTCAAACTTTTCTTCATTCCTTTCATTTGAGAGCTCAGTTCTTGGCCCTCTGCTCTCAAGGGTCCCCACTTGGACCACACTATATATTGTTCATCTTGTCACTCTTTCCTCAAAAACATTAGTGCCTTAGCCTCTGGGTTCCGCAACCAGCTAATATGACCATACTTCAATTTCATCCGTTCAACTGAACGTCAACATTCTCCTGGAATTCAACGTTGCCTAAAGGACAATTTCTCGAACTTCACTTCCAGGAATCATTCAAGTTTTGTGTTTTATTTCTCAGTTTAGACGCTCAATCTCAATATCAAGACAGTTTGGATTCTCTCTTCCTTTCACACTAGGGTCTCTTACCCTACGAAGGAAACTATACACTTCAGTGGCACTTTTTTACTTCAAATCCACCTTGTCCTTCCCATTCCTTAGGGTGTCAATCTTGAAGTTTGCGCCAACAACAGTAACTCTACTCCAAGATTGAAATTTCACCATGTCTAACACTCTTCTTTCAGTGACTCAGTCACCTCAAGTGACAAAGTTCCAAGGAGTCGAGGTTCCTCCTCGGTCTCACAAATTTTCGTGTCGAATACTCAATTCAACGATCTTGAGTCACTTTGTAATTACACTATAAGCTCTCTTTTTGCTTACTCAACCATTCATTAGAATTACAAACAACATGACTATAAAGTCTATTCACTTTCCTTTCCCTCAACGACTATCTCAAGGTCCAATCGCTCCTTAAGGACGACACCCTACTCTTTAGGGGCGGTAACACACAATGCCACTTCTAGTGGTCTAGATTCATCCTCGATGGATCCCATTTTAATCAACAGGGTCCGACAGAATAACACGTTAGTCTCTTTTATATTCCTCATATCATCAAGAAATGTATCACCATAAGCCTTACGCCAAGGTAACGACCATTCCTTAAAGGTACATTCTATGTTTCATAATGAACATTTCTTTGCTCATATTTCATGAGTAGGAGTTCTCTTATTTACATGCCTTCCGATCATTCACTTCACTTACTGAATCTCATTAACATTCCTCGGAGTTAGGAATAACCACTAGCCATAGGACTTTCAAATTCCAATCCATTCAAAGATCTACTTGTCTTATTCAAGGGTCCTCGACCACCTTTAATACACTTAGGGAACCTTGAGAACTCTGTCTCAAATCAATTGACCTTCCTCAAGTCTTTGCAAGATTATTAGGATCCAACAACTTTTGCTCTCAAGCAATCCTAGGAGGATACTTCCATTGAACATCTCAACGAAGGTGATCCAGACATATACCATGCCTTCAAGGAAAACTCTTCCCTTGATGACACTTCACCAATCATCAATAGCCTCTTAAGGTTAATAACTGTCAAGGCCACTTTCTTTCTTTAGTGCACCCAAAATCTTTAAGGTTTTCTCACGAAACCCTCAATTTATAAGATGGGAGTTTCAAATTACATCCCTTCATCAAACTCAGTCAATCTCAACTTTATACATAGCTTCACAAGCTTTTCAAAACTCGTATGGTTTCCTATCCATGTTTCCACTTTGGAAATGGGTAGTCTCATGATTACCTTTCTCGTGACTTCCATCACTTAATTTCTTAGCACTAGTCATCTCAGTGACTTGAGTAATAATGGCAGCTCCTTTTCGAGCTCGCCTACCCCATCAAATTTCTCATTTCTATACAAAGTTCTCATGACCCATTCAACTCTTGGGTACCTTGTGGTTCACAATCTCGAGTCAATCGCTTTGTTGGTTTTCACATTCCGGTTACTCATCTTTACTCAATTCTCATGATCCATCTTAGTTCTTGGATCTTCTCATATCTCACATATACGAGCCAAGTGCTACTGTAGCGACCATACTTTGGTCCTTCAACCTTATTAGATTCTCATGTCACTTGAACCACTATGATTCCCTTCAAGAATCTAAGACTTATGTCATCTACTCAAGTCTTGTAGTCTTAGGCTGCTCATCTCATCATCTTTCATTACCACCAATCAACCATTCAGTGGTTCCCGAACAACTCTCAACTAGTTGCTCATTATCTAGGGATTTCAAATCATCCTTAAGCAGCAATCATGCATTAAACAAGCCTCCATGAGGTAATTTCTCCATTAACAACCATTACTAGGCAAGCCTCGATTAGGTCAACCCCAAACAAGTACTCAAAGTGCCATAATCCAGAGGCATCTGCCACTCTAGCGTAATCACAACAAGCTATCTTAATCTCAACAAGCATAAGATCAATAAAGTATAAACTCCTTACGTTGTCGAATCTTTCAGTTAAACCTTGGCCATAACAATCACATGATGCTAATTACAAAACATGCCAATTAGGCCAATCACAATATCGATTTTCTTTTCAAACGACATCCATTGCTAAGCACAAAGCTTTTAAACATGCCAATCACGGTGTCATTACACATGACATACAACTTTTGAACATTCGCTTTAAGAATCACTCACGTGCCATACCTCACTTAACCACAACCAGACTCAACCTAATACCTAGACTTTCTCTTTCAATTTATGGCTTGTGTCGTTCCTGCTTCCTTGATCTTAAAAGCCTGCCAAGAGCCGCTCTTTGTCCAAACCTCTCTGTCCCGGCGATCACTTCCCGCCCTCATCAGACCTAGCTGTTGTAGGTTGTCCTAAGTCATACACCTACGAAGGAAGCCTCGTTCCACACACCCCATAACATGCTTCATTACGATTTATAGGTGTCCTATCAACTCATCTTATACCAAGCGACAGTTTATTAAGTCTGATAGTGATAAGCTCATGCATGCATCTTTATCAACTTTCTTTTTATAACCATAAACACATGCACAACTTATTTGTTCTCTCCACTTGTCATAACACAATTATCCCCGGATAGATTCTCATCAACAGAAGCTCTCTAATTTCCACAAGTGATCATCGCCTCTCACCGACCAATCACCCATATTTAATCATATACCTCAAGTCCAGTCACTAATCAAGTCAAATTCATAAGCATTTTATCCCAGTTGGCCTTTAATCTCAATATTCCTCGAGTTGGGTCATTGACAAACCACAATCACCATCATGTAATCCAATTGACCCTTTAATCATACCCAATACTCTACTAACCTCAAGCACAATTACTACCTCAAAATCCATGCTTATGTCGCTTTAATCTCAGCTTACTTCCACTTAAACCTCAATCACCACATCAATCAAAATCATTCATAAAATCAATTCTACAACTGTCAGAATGCAGCTTAGGTTCAAGCCTATAATTGTCACGCCCCGCAACCCGGGCATGAGCACGCGACACCCTATAAGCAAACCAAGTATCTCTCGTGGTCCCAAGATCCATGCTTAAGTCGAGAGACGTATAATATACAAGCGCACGGAAGCAATAATGAAATAACTCCTTCGTACAAAATATGAAGTGGGACCTGAATAGCGTAAATACTGTCATACAAATATCCAACTATTCATATAGATACGAAGCTACCAAATCCGCTAAAACAAGGGGCGACGGGGTAAGTACACAAAAGAGTCCATCAATAAACATCCAACATTTCACAAGATCAGGGTCGCTATCAAAAGATCAAACTGACAAACTGGGAGCTCCTAAGACAAGCAGCTGGAGTCCTCGGTCTCCTATACGTCCTCCGTGGGCTCGTACTCTGAGAAGGTCTCTGAATGAACCTCGATGGTGTCCTCCATAGTCTCCTCAGCAAATAACTCCACGAGATCCTCCTTAGTTGCCTCAACAACAATAACCTCCTCCTCCATGTTCTCTATGGTCGGGGTCCTCTCCGGTCCATTCCTCGAAGCGACAACGGACCCCTTAACCTAGTCCAAATCTCGAGTGGGGTGGCACCAACTAGGGACAACTCCCTAGGGCACCTCATTGGGCTTCAGCGGCCCGGAAAGCACATCCCTGACTTTATTGAACCAGGCCTCATACCTGTGAGGTTTCCAACTAGTATTAACTTCGTCTACCCAGACAATAGTACACTTCCTGACATAAATAGTTACCTGCCCATCAAGGAACTCATCAAAATAGGTGCACATCTCTTTAGGGTCTCCAAAACGTATAGGCCACATCGTCAAGACCTAGGATCTATAAAAACAAGGGTCCCCAACGTGGTAAGATTCACATCTCGGTAAAAGAGCCCTAAACCTAGGTTAGGTCGATCGTCCACTCAGGCATCAATAATTCAAACTCATAAACATACGAAGCAATTCAAAAATAAATAACAACACACGGATGGTAGGTATACAGTTATGGCATCATAACACACTCAGATGATCATGTACGACTCATCCTGCCACATCACCATAATCATCTTTTCCTGCCTGCCTCATTCTCATGCCTATGATTAGATCGCATCAGGCTCGGTCCGTGTAAACGCATCAGACCGTCATTGACAACCCGCGTAAACGCATCAGGTTTTAATGATACTTCAGGCTAGTGTCGACACATCTCATCTCCATCCTGCGTTTCAACGCATCAGGACCGTGACCATCTCAATCCCGTGTCTCATACGCATTAGGACACCACACAACTCAAATCCCGCGCCTCAGCGCCTTAGGGTATCAACCACATCACCCCGCGTCTCACACACCTCTAGGTCTCGCCTCGTCTTTGCCATGCCACAATCACAAATTATGCACACAAGACCAAGTGTAACTCATGCATAAACAATGCATCCATGGCATGCAAGACGATTCAATACACAATCAAACGTGACCAATTACTCAAAAGACAAACATTAGCATCACTTATGCTCTCTTAGTTTACACAAGGACCAATCACACTAAGTTTCTCAAGAAATAATCTCAAATCCACCCGACTCGCTCAATCGAGTCCAATCTTCCTATCATAAGGTTAGGAATTCCCTTACCTCAAGTTTGATGTAACAAAATCATCTCCTTGAGCCCTCAACAATCCGATTTCAATAGTCAAGGCCAAACTCACTGCGCAACCTAGGAATTTCCAACCAATTATCAATTTCCCTTGTCCAATTCACCAATCCATAAACCACAAACCTTCGTAATACAATCATCATCATCCTAGCATGTCTCAATCACTAATTTGAGGCTCAAAATCAACAATCATCAGCCTCCACAGATTCGGTTTGCGCAGAATCGAATCGGGCTATGTTCGGTTATGTGTAAATCGAGCATATCTAGCCCTTAATCTACTCTAATTCCACTATTTAATCACTAACCTACTTGCTAACATGTGTATCTAAGGATTTATGAGGCTCACCAAAGATTTGAGGTCGAGTCGTCATCGGAATCCCTTCGAAAGTCGCCGGCTCCTTCAAGACTGCAAACCGATAGTTTCTGTCCAATGTTCACAATACCCATTTGGGGTCAAAACTCCATCAAATTGAGCTCAACCTTTTACCAAAGATCACTACACGAGTCCCCTAGATCTCCAAAAAATTTAGTCTCAAGACTCCAACATTTGGAGGTCCTAAAGGGGTTAGAAACTCTACCTACCTTACATTGCGTCTGTTTCTGTCGGCTTTCGGGAGAATGGTTGGCCGGAGCTCCTCGACGGCTCAATCGACATGCTTCCACTTTGAGGAGGTTGGCAAGAGGCTAAGCTAGGCTTGGGTGGTCGGCTCACCGGTTGGTGGTCTCCGGAGAGGCTCATCGGCGGCAGCGAATGGAGAGGCAGAAGCTGGTCGACGATAGCAGAGAGGAAGGAGAAGAAGAAGAAGTTGACGTTGATGGTGGGGGGTGTATGGCCGGTTGAAAATGAGAGGAGAGAGAGAGAAAAAGAGTTATATTCAATCCTCAAGTTAAAGGAGTTGAATGGTAGGTGGTTAACAGTGGACAAGACCACTCTTTATCTCATCCATTGACACTTGTCCTAAGTGTCAATCAAGGGTGATCCAATGGCCACAATTTCTTCAAATTTTTGGTGGCTTTTGGGGTGGTTGAAAGACCAAAATGCCCTTCTTCATTTTCATAAGCAAGGCTAAAGCTTTAAGGGGCAAAATAGTAATTTTACTCCCGACGTCCGGAACGTCATTTTTCTCGTTCCAACATTCTTCAATAAGGCGACGGCCAATCCAAACATGACGTTGGAATTCTTGATTCTCCATTTTCAATTTTCAAGACTCTTTTCTGATTGTTTTCTCTGTCAGACGTGGTTCCAGCCTATCCCGAATGGACGGGCGACTTTTGCAGACTTTACGCGTATCGACCCTGTGATTCATATCACATTTAGGGCTCGTCAATTCGTGGCAACTTTGGTTGTCATGTAATTGTGAGGGTCTATCACTAGTTCCTATGGTCTCGATCGTCACTATTTGATTTAGAAAATTTTTGCAAATTATACATTGGTTAAGCGACATCACCCGCGCTCCAATCATATAACGCTAGCAAGGCATTCCTTAATCGTTCTTAGATCGGCATTTTATGGTTCTAAATGTCCCCTCGACAATCCTTATGGTCAAAGTGTCATTTCCTATCCGAATTCCCTAGGTCCATGTACCTCGTCTCGTGTTAGCCTTTCCCTTTTGGTTAGTCTACTCAAATTAATCAGGTTTGAGCGAGATATGACTGAAACACATCGCTAGATATACTTCTTATTGATGAGTCTGAAAATGACTGGGAAATCAAAATGTCACAACTCTTCCCCCCGTACAAAAATTTCGTCCCCGAAATTTGCATCAAACTTAATTACTCAAACAAATGGGGGTATTGTAGCCTCATCGTCTCTTCGTTTTCCCACGTGGCACCTTCTGTTCCATGGTGCTCCCACAACATCTTGACCAATGGAATCTTCTTATTCATGAGGATTTGCTCCTTTCGATCCTCGATCCTGATCGGTTTCTCCACGTGAGATATCCGGTCGTCTACTTCTATAACCTCATAATCCAACACATGTGTCGGGTCTGGTTCATATTTTCGTAGTATTGACACATGAAAGACATTATGCACCTGGGATAGATTAGGCGGCAAGGCAAGCCTGTAGGCCAAAGTTCCAATCCGCTCCAGTATCTCGAATGGGCCTACTCAGCTTCCCCTTCTTTCCAAATCGCGATAATCCTCTCATTGGCGACACCTTGAGGAAGACATGATTGCCCACTTGAAACTCCAAAGGCTTACGCCGCTTATCTGCGTAGCTCTTCTAACAACTCTGTACTGTCTTCAATCTATCCCGAATTATTTTCACTGCTCACCGATTGCTCTACTAGCTTTAGGCCTGTGATACTCCTTTCTCCAACCTCATCCCAGCAAATCGAGGTTCTGCAAGCCCTTCCATAGAGTTCTTCAAATAGTGCCATCTGGATGCTCTGCCGATAGCTATTATTATAAGCAAACTCTACCAAATGTAGCTGATCTTTCCATCCATCTTTAAAATCTATGACGCACACTCGCAGCATGTCCTCAAGCGTCTGAATCGTCCTTTTCGACTGTCCGTCCGTCTGTGGATGATATGTCGTACTAAACTGCAGTCGGGTTCCTATGGCTTCTTGAAGGCTCTTCCAAAAGTTCGTCGTGAACTTGGGGTCTCTATCTGACATAATTGTCACAAGCACTCCATGTAATCTCACGACTTGCCTCATGTATAACTCGGCGTATCTATCCATTGCGAAATTCTTTCGCACAGGAATGAAGTGGGCGGACTTGGTCAATCTGTCCACGATTACTCATATAGAGTCATGGCTTCTTTAGCTCCTCGGGAGTCCCATCACAAAAT
Organism: Rhodomyrtus tomentosa; assembly: GCA_028455895.1. Lineage (NCBI taxonomy): Eukaryota > Viridiplantae > Streptophyta > Magnoliopsida > Myrtales > Myrtaceae > Rhodomyrtus > Rhodomyrtus tomentosa. The sequence goes on from JAPCWY010000007.1 coordinate 30,501,018, forward strand.
CCATAATTATATGCTCCCACTTCCATTTTGATATTTTCAGTGGCTGTAATAATCCTCCAGGCTTACAATGCTGCGCTTTCACTTATTGGCATGTCAAACACTTAGCCACATGTTTCGCCCCATCCACCTTCATTCCGTTCCACCAATAGTGCTATCGCAAGTTCTAATACATTTTCGTACTTCCGGGGTGGATACTCTAATTACTCCAATGAGCCCTGACAAAATCGTTTCCCGGAGCCCTTCATCTTTTGGCACGCATAGTCGTCCTCGGAACTTCAAAATTCCGTCCTCTAACACCTAAACTTCTGGCTTTCTCTTCTTCGCGTCCATCTCCAAAATTTTTTGAATTTCCGGGTCCGTAGACTAAAGATCTTTATTCCTTCCTAGACCTCAGGTTCCACCCTCAATGTAGCCATTAAGCTAGACAACTGGCAGACTTTCAGTCTGAACTCAGAATCTCTCAAGTCTTCTATCATCGACCAACTTCTTACCAGCAGACATGCGATACTTGACTTCCGACTTAGCGCATCTGCGACTCTGTTTGACTTCATAGGGTGATACAATATATAACAATCATAGTCCTTGAGCAGCTCCATCCATCGACACTGCCTCATATTTAGCTCTTTTTGGGAAAACGGGTACTTTAAGCTCTGGTGGTTGGTGTAAATCTGAAACTTTTCGCCACATAGGTAATGTCTCCAAATCTTTAGAGCAAATATAATCGCCACTAACTCCAGGTCATGAGTTGGGTAGTTCATTTCATGTGGCCTCAACTGTCGGGATGCGTAGGCCACTACTCTTCCATGATGCATCAGTACACAGCCCAATCCTTTCGGCGAGGCATCACTGTATATCCGTAACCTCCCGATCTTGATTGAATTGTCAGTACTGGTGCGGTTGAAAATTTATGCTTGAGCTCTTGGAAACTCCTGTTACATTTGTCTGTCCATTCAAACCTTGTTTCCTTCTTCGTCAATCGCGTCAATGGAATGGCTATTGATGATAATTTCTCCACAAAACGTCTGTAATATCTGGCCAATCCGAAGAAACTTCTGACCTTAGTGACTGTAGTGGGCCTAGGCCAATTTGTTACCCCTTTGATCTTTGTAGGATCTACTGCAATCCCTTCTCCAAACACCACATGACCAAAAAATGCTACCCTACTCAGCCATAACTTGCATTTACTCAACTTCGGATAGAGCGAATGCTCCCTGAAGGTCTGCAAGACAATTCTCAAGTGCTCTTCATGTTCCGTGTCACTCCTCGTGTAAATCAAGATATCGTCAATAAAGACTATGACGAATCTATCCATGAATTCCTTAAATACTCGATGCGTCAGGTCCATAAAAGCAGTTGGTCCATAAAAGCAGCTGGAGCGTTGGTCAATCCAAACGGCATCACCGTAAATTCATAATGACCATACCTCGTCATAAAAGTAGTCTTAGGTATGTCTTCCTTCTTGATCCTCAAGTGGTGATACCCTGTCCTCAAGTCAATCTTTGAAAATGCCGCCGCTCCTTGCAACCGATCAAACAGATCGTCAATTCTCGGTGGTGAGTACTTGTCCTTCACTGTCACTTGGTTCAGCTATCGATAGTCAATGCATAGACGCAAAGACCCATCCTTCTTCCTTACGAATAGCACCGGTGCTCCCCATGGCGAAGCACTCGGTCGGATAAATCCCTTATCCAGCAGTTCCTGCATTTGTACCTTTAACTCCTTTAATTCAGATAGGGACATCCTATAAGGTGCCTTCGAGATCGGCTCTGTTCCAAGAGCCAACTCGATCACGAATTCTATCTATCGCTCCGGTGGCAATCTTGGCAATTCTTGGGAAAACACGTCAGGAAATTCACGCACTACCAGGATATTCTCTAGCTTTGGCTCTTCGGTAGTCGTGTCCATTACTGCAACCAAGTACGCTTAACACCCTTCTGACATTAACTTGGTCGCTTCCAGAGATGATACTAAGGGAATTGAGATTCCTCCTCGACTTTGCACCAATTCAAAGCTAGGACGGCCTCTCGGATAAAACCAGATTATTCTACTACCACAGTCTACTACTGTCCCATGTTTACCCAACCAATCCATCCCTATGATCACATCAAAATCATACATGGGCAATACAACTAGATCAATACTCTCCTTACAACCAACACAACCCAAAGAAACCAATATGTTATCCTTTAATGGAGTAGCAACATGCAGATTCATATTCAATGGTTTTAACTCCATACCCACCAAATCAGCAAATTGAGTAGACACAAAAGAATGCGTGGCACCAGGATCAAACAATGCATATGCAGCTTGGTCACACAAGTAAGCTGTACCTGTGACCACGCCTGATGCTTTCTCCACCTCTCTGCGGGCTACTGCATATACCCTTCCCTAGGCCGGTGGTCGATTCTGCTCGATTTGGGGAGTGGCAGTCGATGGTCCAGCTTGCGGCCTTTGTTCTTGTGGTCGATTCGTCGGAGCTTGATTCGGGCACGTTCTCATCTGGTGGCCCATCTGACCACACTTAAAGCAAGCCCTTGTCCTTACCGGGCATAACCCATTTCCATGCCTCCTGCCACAAAGGCGGTAGCTCCAGTTAGTGGGATTCGGCGGCTTCACAATATTTTTCCATACGGGAGGCACAAAACGCTTGTTGCCCATCATCGGTCTCTTGCCCATCTGGCGATTATCTCTGAATGGGGTAAACAGCGATCCAGTTGTGGTATTCCTCTCTTTCAAGTCTCTTTCAATCATCTGGCTCCGCTCATAGATCTCCTTATACGTTCTTAGGTTTAGGGCAATCATCTGACTACAGAACTCAGGCCTCAAACCGTCCCTAAATCTCCGTGCTTTCTCCTAGTGGTCCTCTACGGATCGAGGTGCGTACCTCGACAATCTGGAGAACTCGACCTCATACTAATCTATCGTCAGCTAGTTCTGGCGCAACTGTAAAAATTTCACCTGCTTCCTTTCCCTTGCCGTCTTCGAGAAATACTTGTCGTTGAATGCCATCTTAAAGGCATCCCAACTCATGGCCGTTCCTTTAGGGAAAACTTCATTATTGGTGGCAGCCCACCAATCATTTGCTGTACCCTCTAGCTGGTACACTGCTAGCAGCACCTTCTCTTCGTTCGTGCACCTCAGCACTCCAAAGGCTTTTTCCAACTTCTCAATCCACCTAGGTGCTAGCTCGAGATCTCCAGTCCCGTTGAACTGTGTCGGCTTCAGCTTTATAAATTGTTCCACTAGCTGATCCATCTGTCTGGCCACGACTATTTCCTCTTGGGCATTCACCGTCTTATTGCCCTAGCCATGTTCATCCTGGTTTCCATTACCACCGTTGTTGCCGTTGTTGGCAATGACGATAGCTATGGAAGCTCCTACTGCCTGGGCTATGGCAGCATCCCGATCCTGGGTCTGCCTGTCAATTAAGTCACCAATCCTCTCTAGTGCCCTCAGCACGCCGTCCATCCTTGAGTCCTCTGCTACGGGCGGCCTCGAGCTAGAGACTCCGCCTCTGGACCTTCCAGATCTTCTAGATGGGTTACTCATCCTTATCTCCTTCTATTGAACCTGGTCCACCACAAGTTCAGCAAGGAGTTAGTACTCACTCATTCATCCACACCTAGAGCTACTAACTGCTTCTTAATAGAAACAATCATAACACAACAGTACTCTATACAACAAGTTCTAGAGATATTTCAACAAGTAGTCCGTGGCCATTCCTCAGTTTTGTTCACTCCAACGGTTCACTAAAACCAACCATGTTCATTCATTCAACAGGCCAGAGTCCAGAAATGACTTCCAACACCAAGCAGGGAACTAAATCCTCATGCCTTACCACAACCCTGCTGAGGCCAAATGCCATCCACAAGTGTCAAGTCACATGTTATGCACCCCATGTCTTATCCTAACTAGTCTCCTAAGGTCTCGCTAACCTTCCAAGTCCCAACTTAATCATCCTTATTACTCCAATCCTCAACCAGCTTTAGATCGAGCTGACCTTGCTCTGATACCAAATCAGACATGAATGTTACGCCCCGCACCCCGAGCACGAGCACGCAACTCCCTGCAAGCAAACTAAATATCTATTATGGTCCCAAGATCCACGCTTAAGTCGAGAGAAGTATAATATACAAGCGCGCGGAAGCAATAATGAAATAACTCCTCCGTACAAAATATGAAGTGGGATTTGGATAGCGCAAATACTGTCATACAAATATTCAACTATTCATACAGATACATAGCTACCAAATCCGCTAACACAAGGGGCGACGGGGTAAGTACACAAAAGAGTCCATCAATAAACATCCAACATTTCACAAGATCAGGGTCGCCATTAAAAGATCAAACTGACAAACTAGGAGCTCCTAAGACGAGCAGCTGGAGTCCTCGGTTTCCTCTGCGTCCTTCGTAGGCTCGTACTCTGAGAAGGTCTCCAAACGAACCTCGATGGTGTCCTCTATAGTCTCCTCAACAAATGGCTCCATGAGATCCTCCTCCTCCGTATTCTCTATGGTCGGGGTCCTATCTAGTCCATTCCTCGAACCGACAATGGACCCCTCAGCCTGGTCTAAATCTCGGGTGGGGTGGCACCAACTAGGGACAACCCCCTGGGATACCTCATTAGGCTTCAGCGAGCCAGTAGGCACATCCCTGACTTTCCTGAACCAAGCCTCATACCTGTGAGGTTTCCAACTAGTACTACCGTCGTCTACCCAGACAATAGTATACTTCCTGATATAAATAGTTTCCTACCCGTTAGGGAACTCATCAAAATAGGTGGACATCTCCTTGGGGTCTCCAAAACGTATAGGCTACACCGTCAAGACCTAGGATCTGTGAAAACAAGGGTTCCCAACGAGGTAAGATTCACATCTCAGTAAAAGAGCCCTAACCCTAGGTTAGGCCGACTGTCCACTCAGGCATCAATAATTCAAACTCATAGACATACGAAGCAATGCAAAAATAAATAACAACACAGGGATGGCAGGTTTACAGTTATAGCATCATAACACACTCAGATGATCATGCCCAACTCATACTGCCACATCACCACAATCATCTCTTCCTGCTTGCCTCATTCTCATGCTCACGATTAGATTACATCAGGCTCGGTCTGCGTAAACGCATCAGACCGTCATTGAGAACCTACGTAAACACATCAGGTTTCAATGATACTTCAGGCTAGTGTCGACACATCTCATCTCCGTCCCGCGTTTCAACGCATCAGGACCGTGGCCATCTCAATGCCGCGTCTCGTATGCATCAGGGCACCACACAACTCCAACCCCGCACCTCAGCGCCTCAAAGTATCAACCACATCACCCCGCGTCTCACACGCCTCAAGGTCTCGCCTCGTTTTTGCCATGCCACAATCACAAATTATGCACACAAGGGCAAGTGCAACTCATGCATAAACAATGCATCCATGGCATGCAAGACGACTCAATACACAATCAATCGTGACCAATTACTCAAAAGACAAACATTAGCATCACCTATACTCTCTTGGCATACACAAGGACCAATCACGCTAGGTTTCTCAAGAAACAATCTCAAATCCACTCGACTCGCCCAATCGAGTCCAATCTTCTTATCATAAGGTTAGGAATTCCCTTACCTCAAGTTTGAAGTCACAAAATCCTCTCCTTGAGCCCTCAACAATTCGATTTCAATAGTCAAGGCCAAACTCACCGTGCAACCTAGGAATTTCAAACCAATTATCAATTTTCATTATCCAATTCACCAATCCATGAACCAAAAACCTCCATAACACAATCCTCATCATCCTAGCATGTCTCAATCACCAATTTGAGGCTCAAAATCAACAATCATCAGCCTCCACATATTCGGTTTGCACAGAACCGAACCGAGCTATGTTCGGTTATGTGTAAATTGAGCATGTCCAGCCCTTAATCTACTCCAATTCCATCATTTAGTCACTAACCTACTTGCTAACATGTCTATCTAAGGGTTTATGAGGCTCACCAAAGATTTGAGGTCGAGTCGTCGTTGGAATCCCTTCGAAAGTCGCCAGCTCCTCAAGACTGCAAACCGGCAGTTTCTGTCCATTGTTCACAAGAACCATTTAGGGGTCAAAACTCCATCAAATTGAGCTCAAATTTTTACCACACATCACCAAACGAGTCCCCTAGATCTCCACAAAATTTGGTTTCAAGACTCCAACATTTCGAAGTCCTAAAGGGTCAGAAACTATACCTACCTCAGATTGCGCCGGTTTCCGTCGGCTTCTGGGAGAATGGTTGGTCGGAGCTCTTCAGTGGCTCAATCGACGTGCTTCCACTTCTAGGAGGTCAACAAGAGGCTAAGCTAGGCATGGGTGGTCGGGTAGCCGTCTGGTGGTCGCTGAAAAGGCTCGTTGACGGCAGCGAATAGAGAGGCAGAAGCTGGTCGACGACGGCAAAGAGGAAGGAGAAGAAGAAGAAGAAGAAGTTGTCGTTGATGGTGGGAGGTGTATGGCCGGTCGAAAATGAGAGGAGAGAGAGAGAAAAAGAGTTATATTCAATCCTCAAGTCAAAGGAGTTGAATGGTAGGTGGTTAATAGTGGACAAGACCACTCTTTATCTCATCCATTGACATTTGTCCTAAGTGTCAATCAAGGGTGATCCAATGGCCACAATTTCTTCAAATTTTCAGTGGCTTTTGGGGTGGTTGAAAGACCAAAATGCCCTTCTTCATTTTCATAAGTAAGGCTAAAGCTTTGAGTGGCAAAATAGTAATTTTATCCCTGACGTCCGGAACGTCGTTTTTCTTATTCTAATATTTTTCGATAAGGCAACAGCCAATCCAAACATGATGTTGGAATTCTTGATTCTCCATTTTCAATTTTCAAGACTCGTTTCTGATTGTTTTCTCTGTCAGACATGGTTCCAGCCTATCCCGAATGGACGGGTGGCTTTTACAGAATTTACGCATATCGACCTTGTGATTCATATCACATTTAGGGCTTCGTGGCGACTTTGGTTGTCATGTAATTGTGAGGGTCTATCACTAGTTCCTATAGTCTCGATTGTCACTGTTCGATTTAGGAAAATTTTATAAATTAGACATTGGTTAAGCGGCATCACCCGCGCTCCAATCGTATAACTCTAGCAAGGCATTCCTTAATCGTTCTTAGATCAGCCTTTTATGGTTGTAAATGTCCCATTGACAATCTTTATGGTCAAAGCACCATTTCCTATCCAAAATCCCTAGGTCCACATACCTCGTCTCGCATTAACCTTTTCCTTTTGGTTAGTCTACTCAAATTGATCAGATTTGAGCGAGATATGACTGAAACACATCGCTAGATATACTTCTCATTAATGAGTTTGAAAATGACTGGAAAATCAAAATGTCACAATAATCCTCAAGATTTAATGATCAATAATCAATCCTATAGGTCTCACTATCTAACTGTCCCTAGTCATCACTTCTTATCACTCCAGACCTTGATCACATTGGATCGAACTAACCTTACTCTGATGCCACTTAAACGGAGATATCAAGCCCCGAACCCGTCGAGCGAACGTACATCTCACCAGGCCGTTACCTCTCCCAGGATCCCTCGGTCAATCATATATCAACTTGACAAAGAAACAAGATCGTGGAAGCCATAAAAATATTTTGTATAATTCCATAATGAGATGACTAAGGGTAAATGGGTATACACTTCTCATAAATAATAAGGTCAGTTACAAATCTAACTCCAACGACTTCTTCAAATGCCATCTCATGGCAAGTCCGGGTTTCCTTTGCTTGGGGCCTGAAAAAGTTAATCCCCCACTGGGGTGAGATATAAATCTCAGCAAGTAAAACCTAAACCTAGACCTGAACACCAGTTTCCCTAGACCACACTCACAAATGCTACCGGAAGCAAGCATTCAGGAACTCAATGACACAAGGCATCAATCAGTTTGACATATCAACAAGCTAGGCATGAATAAAAATCATAGCCAACCATGTTCAACCTCAGGGTTCAAGCTCATCGTACATAACACGTAACCAACACAAGTCATCACAGTCATCCATCGCCTGGGCTTTCAGCCGCGATGTACTTTTCTGGGCACTCTGGTCATTTAAGACACCAAGTTCACAAAAAAAGAAGAAGTAAATCTCATCATGTATCTCAATTCTCAATATCAATGACTGTGTAACACGCATTAGGCAGTTCGCGTAATAACGCATCAGACTAGGATACTACCTGTGTAACAACGCATCAGGTTAGTGATCCTTACTTGGCCAAGTGCAATATCCTGCGTCAATACGCCTCAGGATATAACTTGCCATTCATAGATCCGCATCAATACGCTGCAAGTCAAATCCCGCGCCAATACACCTCAAGATACCATTTTCCATTCTAGACCCGCGTCAATACGCCTCAGGATTTACTCAAGCCCTACGTTTAACGCATCAAGGCATCACATGGATATGCACTCATGAATCTATCAATCATTGGCTAAATAAAATAAAGAACACATGTCCTATCTCAACTATTTCCCATCATTTCAGGCAATCCATCCACTAAATTCATCTAGCAGTGTCCTAATATTCAAGTAAGGGTTTAAGAAACATTTACCACTTTAAGCAAGCTGGCATATTCCATCCAAATGAGCTACCTAGCTCGACAAGCTCTCGGCCAACAAGGATCACGCACAGTCATAGAGAATTTCACCAATTCCACATCAAAACTCATTCAATTCTCAATTATCTTGCACATATATCTCAATTTCACAAACAACACCTTATTCTCAAGTCGTTATAGTGTTAAATCAATACCCCTAAGCATGCCAAGGGTCGTTCTATCAAAGCAAATCACCATAAATATCATTCCACTAAATCTACCCTTTCATAAGCTCCACGATCAGATTCAATCACGGATAAACGGACATTGCTCTTTCGAAGTTTTATAAAAAAAAAACAAAACTTTATAATCTTTTACTTCATTGTCTTACGGACGTGTGGGCGAAGATGAAGCTCGATTTAGATATTGGACGACTTAGAACGACTCAATTCAAAACCGATGCGCATTTTGGACAAATTGGTTGCTCTTTCACGTTTTTCACCTCAATAGCCCTTAAAACTCTTCCAATCTCTAATTCATCTAGTGCACACCCTACCAACATATCAATTAACATCCCAGGATGCCTTAACGATCATTTAACAGCAAGAGGATATCCTTTTTAAGCCTCAAAGTGCTTGGCTTCCACAAAACCTTAACAAGGCAGAATCAGTTCTCAACGAATCATGTATAACAACCCACAATTCCAACTCTAAATGTCAATTCATCATGAAATCAACTTGTCAAAATCTTATTCTACATGTTTAATAGGCTCACCAAGAATTTGAAGCAAAATAACACCTCAACAGCTTCTAATCAGCCCGGTTCCTCTCGGTACTCAGGCAGTCCGATTCTGCTCCACATAAATCACTTAATTTCAGCCATGAAAACCCATCAAAACTCAAGTAAACTTGCAACCCCAACTCAGCAAACCCTAGTACTATGAGTATAGAAAAGCTTATCAAAACTTTGAAACCATTTGAAGCCTTTAAGCCCATGAAACAGCCCCTTCCCAAAAACCGATCAGATTTTGCTTCAATCTGACCTTTGCTCACTCAAACGGACCTACGAGACAAAATATTGAGCCAAACCAAGCTTATAACATGTTTTTAGAATCACAAGACGATAAGTTTCTTTTGGCAATGGTTTTACCTCAATTGGTTATCGGACGAAAAAGTTATGTCCGGAACAGTGAGTCAGTCGGAGAGGGCAAAGAGCTGGCGACGGGTCTTCTTGGCTGAGGAGGAGGAAAACGAAGGAGAGAGGGAGGAGAGAGATGGTGTCGTCCAAAATGTTTGAGATGAGAGAGAGAGAGTCTTAATCATTCCCCCAAATTGGTCAGAGCAAGAAATGGTAGTTGGGGATAAGACCACATTAATTGCTAACTAGGCGTCAAGCTTTCCTAATGACACTTGGCATTTTTATCCATAATATCTTGGCTCAAATGGCTCAAATGCCCTTTTGATTTTCGGCCATACTAGGGTATCATCAAAAGACTAAAATGCCCTTCTTCAATTTTTAAGGCAAGGGTAATCTTCCAACGACAAAATGGTAATTTCCCGCTCACCATCCAAAATTTCACTTTTCCAATTTGAATTACGTTCGATGAGACGACGTCTAATTCCAATCCAATATTAGGATTCATCATTTTCACTTTTCCAAATTTGAGATTCCATTCCATAACTCAAACGTCGAGGGGGTGAGAATTCAGAATGTCACAACACCCATTGTAGTAATCCCATTACGTTATTCGTGTGTCCAAAGCCCTATTCGGAGATCGATTTTGATTTGATGCGAGACGATACAACCCCAAAGCCGGGTGGCAGGGTATTTGCTGCCGCGAAAGATTTTTCCATTGGCATATTATTTTCATCACGGGATGCAGTACGGTCGGCTGCGAAAGAATACTCTATTAGAAGAAATCAGAAGTTTCGTTGCAAGATGACGAATCATAGAGAATATGTGATAAGGTGTGGTAATATGAATGGACTGTGCCATTGGAGGCTCCGCGAGACTACTCAAGGCGGTGGTTCGTTTTGAAAAATAGCTAAGTACGGTGGGCCACATACATGCATTAATCTGCCATTGTCACGGGATCATCGGCACGTTGATCAAAAATACATCTGCAGCTTTATAGAACCAATGATCGTTGCCCAACCAGATATCAAAATCAAGCCACTCATGGCCGAAGTTTGTGACAAACTAAACTTCCAACCTAGTTACCGTAAAACATGGAAAGACAAACAAATGGTAATTGCCAAAATTTTTGGAGGATGGGATGAGTCATACGAAAGATTGAGGAAGTACATGCAAGACATGGAACATAACAATCCAGGTTCTCATTTTGTTATCAAGGGTAATGTGAAGCAAGATCAGAGCAGTATGTTTTTCGGCCGGATGTTTTGGACATTCCAACAGACGATTTAAGGCTTCAAACGATGTCGTCCTATGATATTTATCGATGGCACTCATTTGTACGGGAAATATAAAGGAACGCTTCTTTGTGCGGCGACACTTGATGGCAACAATCATATTTTTCCTTTAGCATTTACTGTGGTTGAAATAGAAAATGTCGACAATTAGAAGTGGTTTATGCATACGTTGTGGCGATATGTGATCGCCAGAAGAGAAATTTGTGTGATATCAGATAGACATGTCGGGATTCAACAACCAATGGACACAACATGGTGGCGTCCTCCACATGCCTGTCATAGATTTTGCATTCGGCACCTTGCGAGCAACTGCAACAAACAATTCAAAAATGCCTAAGGCAAAAAACATGTTCAGATGGCAGGTAAGATTTGTAATTTTGTAAATTTTACGAAAGTGCATATTCACAAATTTGAATGAGAATTACTAATTATTAGTGTAATGTACAGCTTACACGTATCAAAAGCACAAGTTCGATTGACTGATGTGTCGAATTAGGCAGTTTGACCCCGATACAGCTGCATGGTGTGATCAGCTCTCAAAAGAAAAATGGACAAGAGCTCATGATGAAGGGAAGAGATATGGATCGATGACAACGAATCTAGTTGAATCTGTGAATGGGATGTTGAAGGGTTTTCGTGGGCTTCCAATAACAGCCATGGTGGAAAACATATTCTATCAGTTAAACCAATATTTTGACACGAGACGAACAACATAGGTGAATCAGCAGGTGGAAGGATTTGTATATACGCATTTTGTGGGTGAGGCTCAGTGAAAAGGCAAATGGGCATCAAGTTAGACGTCTCGACTCTGAAAGAGGGATTTTTGAAGTGAGAACTACAAGTAATAGATCAAGGGGATCATGGGGCTACAAACAGGTAGTGAACTTACACGAACGAACATGCTCATGTGGGAAATTGAACAGCTGAAAATGCCATGTTCCCACGTAATTGCAGCATGTCAAGCATATGGAATTGACCACAACATGTACGTAGATGAATGTTATATGTTGGCCAAAACCTTTCAGTGCTATCAATACTCATTTCAGCCATTGTGAAATCCTCATTATTGGCATGAGGATAATGAGCTGCCATTAGTGCTAGACCTAGTTCATCTTCGTCCGAAAGGAAGGCCCCGTACATCACAAATAAGAAATGAGATGGACTGGACAACGCCGAATACATCGCGTATCCATTGTGGAAACTGTGGCAAATCAAGGCAGAATAGACAAACTTGTAGACATAGATCGGGTGAACATTAGATCGTATTGGTTCGATGAATTTTTTGTAATAAAACTATATTATTATTAGATCGATATTTATTTTATTATGTAATTTTTTCTATAATAAATATGTGAGCATATAATTATATAATATCACGATTGCGCGATATTTGTTCAGTTTCCATGTTCCATGTCTAAATTAGATATGTTAATTTGTTATAATGTTATAATATCACAATTGTGTATATATGGATCAGAGGTCTGACATTCAAATAGACCTTGAGGATGATTCGCTACTCACTAGCCAAGCTCGACATAGATCGGATCATTTATGGAGCAGTGATGTAAGTGAAAGATTTATAGTTGATTTGTCGTTTATAACCGCTTTCGACGAAATTGCAAATAACTGTTCATGTCACATTTCATAGATACATCCGGCTCGACCCCTTAGATGTCAGCGAGCGATGCTATACATAGGCGACATTGATCCGAGCATACGCGCGTATCTGCAAAATTCTGGAGTTTACGGTGTTTATAAGATGGGTTTCATCTAACTAGATTGGCATTTGATTACTGCACTAGTGGAGCGGTGGAGACCCAAGACCCACACCTTTCATATGTCGGAAGGAGAATGCACGATCAAGTTACAGGACATAGGAGTGCTCACAGGGCTTCCCATCGATGGAGAAGCAGTTACTTGGCCCCCTATTAAGGATTGGGGTGCAAATTGTGATGATTTACTTGGTGCTCGACCACCAGAATTTAAAGGCTCACAAATAAGTTTGTCTTGGTCGGCACAACGCTTTGCAAATCTTTCGATAGATGCAAATGACGTCGTCATAGTGCAGTATGCGAGGGCTTTCATTCTTCGACTACTTGGAGGATCTATTTTCATGGATAAATCAGGTGCTTGAGTTAGTTTGCACTTTCTCCCACTACTATCGAATGTCGAGGCCCCTACGTAGTACAGTCGGGATTCAGCAACACTAGCGTGGTTGTATTGAGAGTTATGCCGTGCAACCCACCATGACGCAAAACAAATGGGCGGCACGCTACAGGTATTGCAGATTTGGGCGTGGGAGCACATCGCATGTATCTCCCCATCCGTGTGCTATGATGTTCCTTTCCTAGATACGTCTCTCAGTAGTCAGCATGTGATCTATTGCATTTATAATTTGCGCTCATTAATTCTTACCAGTGTGTATAATATATGAAAGTGTAATATATATATATATATATATATATATATATATATATTTGTAGCTGGACTCTAGGCATACACACAACGGAGATCCCCATGCATACTTTGACACATCTATACTACCAACTTGACAAATTGACATCCAAAGGCGTAAGTAATGATGACAACAAATAAGTTTAATTATTCATTTAATTTTAAATATTTTAATATGATGTTAGCTTTTAAATTAATTATTCATTTAATTTTAGATGTTTTAATATGATGTTACCTTTTTAATTAATTATTTATTTAATTTTAAATGTTTTATTACAATGACAAATTACTTGGGAGCCCTATACTGATGTCATTTATAGTCTACCGCCGTACTGCCAGCAAGGACTTTGTTATTGGAAGGCGAAGGTCCCACTCATTTGCCATTGGATAGTTGAGTTGCACTACCCAGACCGCGTACTTCGGCAGTTTGGTTTGCAGCAAAAAATACCTATAGCTCTTAATGATCATATTGCCTTCCATGATATCAATAATACGCCACCCAAGACATATTGGGTGGATAGGCACATGGAAAACATCAATTTGTGGGGTAGATGTCGAACACGTATCATCAAAGGTGATCCTATAATGGAAAATCTTCACTTTCATTCAGGATATTTAGAGTGGATCCACAGACATACACGAAAATGGATTTCTGTTACCGAAGCTGCAATAGGTTCTGTCACGTCTCGCACACCGAGCACGGGCACGCGACTCCCGGCGAGTAAGCTCTCGAGCGTCCCAGGATTCATATAATGAGAGATGCATTATAAAGGTAGCATGCAGAAGCGATAAAACACACTCCTCCATACACTCATCAAATGGGAATCTGGATAGCGAGGACATAACAAATAAATATAACATCCCATGAGTTTATACAAAAGAGCAGATGAGCTAAACTTGTTGTTCAATCGGGGTAACGTGTCCAAGCCAAAAGATATCTAAAACAAGCCCCCAAAAGAAACTGACCGACGAGGACATCATTAAAAGGCTACATAGTAAGTTAGAAAACCCCTAGGTCGAGCTGCTGGAATCATCTGTCTGTTCAGTATCTTCAATAGGCTCGTATTCCAAGAAAGTCTCGGAGCGTACCTCTACCGTGTCCTCCATCGTCTCGTCCTCCACCTGCTCTTCCAGCTTATCCTCTGAAGCATCGATCTCAATCACTTCAACGGTGTCCTCCAGGGTCAGGGTCCTCTCAGGCATGTTCCTTGAGCCAACAACAGACCCCTAAACCTCTAATAAATCCCGAGTAGGATGGCACCAACTAGGAATAACCCTGCGAGGCACCTCCGTGGCCTTCAGCGGACCAGTGATGACATCGCCTACTCTACGGAACCACGCTTTGAACCTATACGGTACCCAATTCTTACCGCCCTCGTCGACCTAGACCATTGTACATTTTCTAGCATACACAGTTCCTCGATCATCCGGGAACTCATCAAAATATGCTGTAATCTCTTTGGGGTCACCTAATCGAGTCGGCAACATCCTCAATATGGTCTAAAAAAATTATCCCACAACGGGATGAGATTCACATCCCAATAAGACAGGTCCTAACCCTAGGTCAGATTGACAGTATACCCAAATGAATGTAAACAATGAACAAGAATATGCACTCAGTAATATAATGCACTCATTAGTCAATATGCCACAAAGATGCAAGCATTTGTTAATCGCACAGTAATAGCATTATATTATGTCAATCAAGTCAGGCAAGACGATACTAAATCAAGCCACAGATTCCACCCTTCCAACTTCCTCAAAGTTCACGCCCGCATTTAAAACACCTTAGGCTCGGTCCGCGTAATTATGCCTCAGACCATTCAATTGACAAACCCGTGTAAACGCATCGGGTTTTCAATTTCATTCCAGGCATGTGTCGTCACATATCAAGTCTCGTCCCGCGCCTCAACGCATCAGAACATTGGCAATTTCAACCCCACGTCTCAACGCCTCAGGATATCACGAGTTTCTCAAACATGCCAACATTCATTTCAATTCCTGACTTCATGATCAAGTATAATTTCATGCAATGAGCTAAATTTCTACGGCATACGAGACAATCAAATTCCTCATGCAAAAGTGGCAATCAACTCATGGCATATGCATCTAGCAAGTATTCAAGCAATCACCAATCCACAAAGACAAACATTAGACAAACACACAATAATCTCATGGAAATCCACCAAATTCACCTCCAATTCATCCAGTCGAGTCTAATCTTTCTAGCCAAGGTTTAGAAACCCCTTACCTTGTGCTAAAATCAACAATATTCCTCTTCCAAGCACTTTCAAAACTCGGCCCAAGCAATCCAAAACATGGTAGCCATCCACCGAAGATAATTCAATCCATTTCATCAATTTTCCTTTTCAAATCCTCAAACCACCAAGCGTAAACCTCAATAATATATCCATTGGCATTATAATACGCCTTAACAAAGAATTTAGAACCCGACGACACCATGAACAGCCCCCAAAATTTCGGTTTGCACAGAATCGAAACAGGGCATTTTCGGTTCTGTGCATACCTCCCTTAGTCAATCCATAAACTACCCTAAATCCTCAAATTATCCACTGAACTACTTGCTAACATGAGGTTCTAGGTGTTGGGAAGCCTCACCGAAAGTTTGAAGTCAAGGCAACACTCGAAAGTCCACGAACAACGCCGTATTCTCCAAGTCCTTCATCGGTCAATTTTTGTCCTTCAATCACGGCACCATTTTGGTGTCAAAACTCTATTAAATTCATCCAAACTTTTTACCACAACTCAGTTTATGAATGCCCTAGATGTCTACAAAATTTACCCGAAAGTTTGAGACAAAACGAGGTCTTATGGAGCTCAAAAGGTGGCTTACCTTTAGCTGCGACGGACTCCATCGACTCTTGGGAGAACGACTGGCCGGAGCTCCTCAGTGGGTCAAACGCCAAACTACTACTTGGAGGTGGTCGGAAAGAGGATGAAGAAGTTGAGGGTGGTTGACTCAATAGCTGGAGGTCACCGGCGGTGGCGCTCGAGCGGCGTGAAGTGGCAGTGGCGGCTCGGGTTGGCGTGGAGTCTTCGGCAAGAAGAAGAAGAAGAGAAGATGAAGATGGTTATGGTGGTGATGATTTTCGGCTGAGCACAAAGAAGGGTGTATACACCCATTTTTGGTGGTCAAAGAGGAGGAATGATAGGTTAAAAGTAGTTTAATAAATGCTAATTGAGCATCCTTTGACACTTGTCCACCAGTCAATCAATAGCTCATCCAATAGCTATTATTTTCTAAAATTTTCGGCAGCCTTAAGATGTGTCAAAGACCAAAATGCCCTTAATCCAATTATAGACGCAAGGCCAAGACTTGAGGGACAAAATGGTAATTTCACCCTTGACGTCCGGAACGTCGTTTTTCTAATTCTAATTTTCTTCGATGAGGTGACGTCCAATCCCATTATGATGTTGGAATCCTTGATTCTCCATTTTCTAATTTCGAGACTTATCTCTGAATCGTTTCTTTGTCAGATGTGATTTCAGACTATTCTGAACTGACGGGCGGCTTTTGTAGAAGTTACGCATATCGACTCTGTGATTCATATCACACTTAGGGCTCGTCAATTCATGGCGACTTTGGTTGTCATGTAATTGCGAGGATCTATCACTAGTTCCGACGATATCGATCGTCATCATTCGATTTAGGAAAATTTTTGCAAATTATACATTGGTTAAGTGGCATTACCCACACTCCAATTGTATAACGCTAGCAATGAATTCCTTAATCGTCCTTAGATCGGCCTTTTATGGCTCTAAATGTCCCCTCGACATTTCTTATGGTCAAAGTGTCATTTCCTATTCGAGTTCCCTATGTCCACGTACCTTGTCTCGCGTTAGCCTTTCCTTTTGGTCAGTTAACTCAAGATTGATCAGATTCGAGCGAGATACGATTGAAATACAGCACTAGATATATTTTTATTAATAAGTCTAGAAATGACTGGAAAAATCAAAATGCCACAAGTTCAACGGTTTGTCCAAACACTCTCAACTTAATTTATTAATTATTTTTTTGTAACATAACTTATTGGCAATTGATAACTTTTATTAATTTTTTAATATCATTACCAGACTGATGGCATCGAACATGCGGTGCATATAATGAAAGGGTCTCGATCTCCTGAGGACTTGGATTACGTGGAGAGTCTACTTGAGGCATTGCTACATGCCTAGAAGGAGGGGAGGCATCTAGTCACAACTGTGCCACCACCACAACTACCGGTTGTAGCGAGACCTGATGAGTTGGAGGAGGATGTCCTATCCGAGCCTGCTCAGCCGTTTAGGAGGACCCCTCGAGCTCGTCCTGTAGGTAATGCCGTCCCCCACACCATCGAGTATCATACGACATATTTTGATGAAGGATTCGAGTAGTTTGTCGTCCCATTTACTGAGGGATCTGCTTTTGCGTTTCTTGACTATACACAACAGCGAACTCCATATTCTCATCCGGTTTCATATGAGGATTTCCCTCCTTACACTCCAAGCCCTCTTTCAGTTGGACATGCACAGTCTGGCCGCGACATATTTTCGCAAGATATGTTTTCATCATCTACTCAATCTCCTCGTCAGCGATATCACCTTCGACCTCCCGAGCACCGAAAACAACCTGATTGTGGAACAAGAGGTCATGTTGGAGGACGACATTGTCACAAGATGTAATTATGGTTGTTAACGAAATTCCATGTTTTCCATGTCTCAGCACCTTTATTTTATGATTACTAATTATTTACATAGTTCCAATACAATTTATTATTTAATTGGTACTTTTATATAAAAAAGTATAAATTAAAAGTAAATTTTAATGGTGGAATATGAATTATGCAGTGTTTTTTTTTCCTCATAATCTATGAAATTCCAATATAATTTATAATTTAATTAAAACTTTTATAAAAAATATAAATTAAAAGTCAAATTTAATTGTTGAATACGAATTATGTGGTGCTTGTCTTTTTTTTTTCCTCAAAGTTTACGAAATTCCAATATAATTTATTATTTAATTGAAACTTTTATAAAAATATAAATTAAAAGTCAATTTTAATGGTGGAATATGAATTATGCAGTGCTTGTTTTTTTCCTCAAAATTTACGTAATTCTAATAATTACTTTTATAATAAAAAATAAATTAAAAGTAAATTTTAATGGTTGAATATGAATTATGCAGTGCTTGTTACTTTTTCCACATAGTTTACGAAATTCTAATATAATTTATTATATAATTAAAACTTTCATAAAAAAATATAAATTAAAAGTCAAATTTAATGGCGGAATATGAATTATGTAGTGCTTGTCTTTTCTTTTTCTCAAAGTTTACGAAATTCAAATATAATTTATTATTTAATTGAAACATTTATAAAAAAAATAAATTAAAAGTAAATTTTAATGATGGAATATGAATTATGTAGTGCTTGTCTTTTTTTCCTCAAAATTTACGCAATTTCAATATAATTTATTATTTAATTGTCGCTTTTATAAAAAATATAATATAATTAATTAATTCAATATTCAAAAATTATGTTGGGCCCTGCTCGGTAGCCTTGGCCGGCCCAATCGACGAATGGGCCACCGAATGGGGCTGGCCGGGGTCCAATCGGCAATTGGGCTGCCGATTGGGACCCAAATCCGGAATTAGGCCCCAATCGGCAGCCTAATTGCCCATTGGGAGCTCCTGATCGGCAATTGGGCCGCCGATTGGGGCCCAATTTGCCAATTGGTTGTCGATCGGCACCTAATTCGGTAAATATTTTTTTATATGTATTAATTTGGTAAATATTGTTATTTTGGAAAATTGCCCTAAATATAGAGGGACATTACCCAAAAAGTAAAAAGTCTCAAACCTATTGCTCGTATGCCAATTCGGTACTAAACCTTTTAATTTTATAAATTTAATTCTTTTTTTTTACGATTTGTCAATTCAGTACTTCTAACCAATTTTTTACTGCAAACTGCTGACGTGGATGCTAATTATCCTACTTTGTATGACCGGAGCGCTAGAGTGAGCAATTTTATAATTTCTTGAAAAAAATTCTGAATTTTTTTAAACATTTTAGTTTTTACTTTTCTTTATTTCTTTATTTTTCTTTTTCTTATAAATCCAATGAGGGCTTCGAAGGCTCTCGACTAGTGACCGACGAACCCCACCGAACTTTGGAGAAAAAAATGAAAAGAAAGAAAGAAAAATGAAAATTATTATATGTTAGTATCAATCGTCCTATGCGATATTGTCAGTATTCACTTGAGCAATTTCCCTTCAAAATTGGTTAGAATGACTAAATTGACAAATGATAAAAAAATTTAGAACAACGTTAATAAAAAAAAGTTAAACAATTTATAAATGAACCAACATAAATATAATATATTTTAAAAGAAATCGATGATTTTTCTCAATAGAGAAGATAGCATGACGAGTACGATTGGAGTGAAGCATTAAAAGACCCATGCCCATTGTTTCGGTACTTAAGTACACGTGGCGTCGTTTTTTTGGTTCTTCGCATGAATAACATCAATATTGATCTTGATGATCTTGGATTTCGTTAGGCAGATGTCGTGCATGACCGGAGTCGAGAAAATGGCAGTAATTGCGGTGGACTCCTTTGAATTACGTAACGCAGGATGGTCATTTTCACGTTTTACATGTGCAGAAGACATGACGGAAACGCTTTGTCGCGGTATTATAGTTGTCATTATCCTTCATTTCATCGGCGGTCTATTTTCTCTACAAATGCTTGAAATTGGTACCATAGGTGTCCTATTGACCTAGGTAGCAACTACAACCTGTGGCGACTCTATCATTGCAAAAGAATCAGAAACCATCCGAGATTTTATTCGGATTAAAGATTGAGGATGTTCGAGTAATATATATGCTCTGTTTATTTGGCGAAGAATAAATGATTCGGGAAATAATTTTTTAAGAATAATCGCTTGTGTTGCTTAAAATAATTAGTTGGTGAAAAATATTTTCATCGTCGATAGCAAAATTATGTCTAAACATTTTTGTGAACGATGAAAGTATTTTTCGTCTATTTATTTTTGTAAGCAATATGGAACGTTAGATTAGGACAAAAAGACGAGACTTTTCTCTAGGCAAATTCGGGGTACTATACTAGTTACACTAACATATCTCAGGCAATTTAGTTATGATTGAGCATTTATGGTTCATTTGATCTAATCATGACTCCTTTCTCCGGTGAATTTTGATGGATGACCACAAGCATAAAAGTATAGCTGATTCTAAATACGCTTAATACCCAATAGTTGATGAATGCGTAAAATATTCTTTCACTCGGACGATCTGATAATGATGGCACAAGAAGTTACAATCTTTAAATCCCCATGGACCGATGGTATGCACGAGAATGCAACTAATATTCTTATTCTGGCAACTTACAAAGTACCCATGCACTTGCAGAGAAACTTTGAAACCTCGACCGTGCCCTCTAAGCAGAACAGTGAGAATAATATACACGATGATCGACAAATATTGACAATGAGTATGTGTACAACTGGGAACAGACTCCCTATCACTGTCTGGCATCAAATCACACTATTTGAAGATCATGCGGAGCCTCGTTGTAATCGTCGATGCTTTAGAGACTGTTCATCCCACGCGCCTTTTGTCCCGTCTTTTCAACGTCTCGCACTAATGATAGGATGGAACTCATCCGGCAATTATCGATCTCCGTGCACGCCTGATTGATACCAGGAAAAGCTTTGTAGTTTCGTGGGTTGAAAGGCGGCGAGAAATTTGATTGCTAATGGACAATAAATGATTTGATGTTGGGAAGAATTCCAAAAAATTGGGTAAGTCCCACCATTTTTTCAAATAAAAATCTTATAATGATTTTATTTTAAATAAAAAATTGAAATGTCTTTATTATGTTTAAAAGTAACAAAATTACACATTATTTCAACTAAATATCTGAAGTGACTATAATAATTTCAAAAATAGTGCCTGAGTCACTTTAGTTAAGGGCATTATGATCATTTTCTTTTTTTTTATTTTTAAATTTTTAAATTTTGAAAAAATATAATAAAAAAATAAAGAAACACAAGCAGAAGGACTGACCTCTAGCCTGTGACGACCACTCTACCACTGGTGGGCAGCAGCTCATGAGTCGAGAGAGGGCTGTGATCTCTCCCAAATTTGGACCAAGGGCCACGACCATCAACCGTGACTGAAGTGGGTTGGAGGGCGTCGTCTACCTTGGTCTCGACAGATGGCCATGGACGACCCTCGGCCACATTTGGGTGAGGGTCGCGGCCCTCTCCCAGCTGAGGCGAGGGCCAAGCTCTAGCATCTGGTTGGTAGGGCTGCCGGCTCTAGAGGAGGCACCGGCGACCCCAGGGGCCATTGCCGTTGCCCCACCAGTTGTGGGTGGCGAACACAAACGGGAGGTCTAACCACCTTCCTAATTTTTTCTTTTTTAATTTAAATTAACAAAAAATTAGGCCAAATTATGTTGCAAGTGTCAAAACTTGTGTACAGTGCTCACTTTGTATTGACACATAAATTTTGACTTACATTTTGCATGCATTTTTACATAAAAATTAATCTATTCTTTTAGTTCTATATAAAAATAATTTAATTATTTTTCATGTTTATTTTTATCATGCATTTGTTCGGACTATTGACAAGGGATTTGAGCTCAATTCTGTCAAGCAACTCAGACAGTAAATTTGTGATAATTTGAAGGTCATGAGCCGACATTTTATATAATTCATGAACCTTTTTCAAATCAGCCCGTTTTCACTCGTTAAAATTTTAAGGCTTTTAATTCATTAATTATTTAGTTAATTAGGGCCCGCTTGCACGAATGAACCCATGAAAGAGCAATTCTCGGCTCGCCCGTATTTTTTCCTCTATAACCAAAATTTTGAAGTATTTTGACTCATTAGGACTCCTCAAGGTCTGAATTTTCAACCCAACGGACGATATCTATTCCTGTTGGAGTTTCTAAATATAATGGTCATTAATGAATCCTACATTATCTTATATTAGAAAACTCTTTGCTCTCTCTCTCTCTATATATATATATATATATGTGTGTGTGTTGTTGTGCTTAGGATTGAAAGGGGTCCGCAAAATTTTTCTACACGCAAAGCCATAGGTTTCGCGTGAGAAAGCCAAGAGAGAAAGAAAGAACCCTTGTCGACACTAGTTCTTTCACGCCTGTCCTTGTGTCGCGACTTTAAGTTCTAGTTGATTAGCACTAATGAAGAATCGATCCCTTCCAAGTTGAAGATTGGAAGTCGTAGTCTCAAGAGGTGAGGTTTTGACTTTTTTCTTTTTGTCATATCTTACTGACCAAGATTGGAAATTGGAGTTAGAGAGGGCCATGGTTACACGATCCAAAGCAGAAGACCCCAAAAAGGAAAGAGGACAAAATAAACGTGGCAAGGAGGAAATTCTGGCCTGAGCATCCACAAGAAGACTACTGCCTGTGTCAACAAATTCCTAGCTCGTGGTTGTGTTGACAAAGGTTTGTCATTGGTGTCACTATGAGCACCAAATCCTGTGAATCAACACCACCCTCCCGAGAATAGTGGCTGACTTCACAAACTGCTGTTGTTCGGTGCAAGTTTGGCTGCTGTCCAGTGGTGTTCACCTGCTGTCCGGGGCTGTTCGAGGTCAAAAAACTGCATTTTTTCGGACGATTGTCACTAATTATCAAGTGCAAGTTTTGCTCGTGGTTCGGGAATGATTATTACATTTTCTTAGCTCAAAATACTGCTATTTTGGCCCGACTGAAGTCCAAATTGCTCGCTGCGAATCCCTCTTGCCCGAACCATCCTTGGTATGCAACATTCTGTAGCCGAACGGTTCAATCATCCAAGCTTAATGTGTAAGTTTTCGGTTCAAGCTTGAATTAGATAACATCTCGATGTCAAGATATTCTGAAATTGATGGCATAATTTGAATGTTTAGATGAATAAAATTTTCGGGTATGATGAGATTGTTACCTAGTTTTAAAATATCTGAATCGGAAGTTATGTTTTGAATATCTTGAGTATCATTGAATTCGACCTTAGGATATTGGCATATCTATGGATACGTCGTGTGGTTATATTTGAATATAATTTGAGTCTTCATCATATCATAGGGATGCCAAGCATGTCTAAAATATATTTTTGAATTCTTGTGCATATCTCTGAATCCTGATCATATGTGACATTCTGATTTTCAGTCCATTTCAGACTCATTAATGAGAAGTTTATATATATCAAACGATGTGTTTCAGTTATATTCGCTCAAATCTGATTAATTTGAGTAGGCTGACCAAAAGGGAAAGGCTAACGCGAGACGAGGTACGTGGACCTAGGCAACTCGGATAGGAAATAACGCTTTGACCATAAGGATTGTCGATGGAATATTTAGAACCAACAAGAGGCCGATCTAAGAACGATTAAGGATTACCTTGCGAGTGTCATACGATTGGAGCGCGAGTGATGCCGCTTAACCAACGTATGATTTGCAAATTTTTTCTAAATCGGACAATGAAGATCGAGGCCATAGGGACTAGCGATAAACCTTCACAATTACATGACAACCAAAGCCGCCATGAATTGATGAGCCCTAAACGTGATATGAAGCACGAGGTCGATACGCGTAATGTCTGCAAAAGCCGCCCGTCGATTTGGAATAGGATGTAACCACGTCTGATAGAGAAAACTATCAGAAATGAGTCTTGAAAGATTGAAAATGAAAAATCAAGAATACCAACGTTATTCGGATTGGTCATCGCCCCATCAAAGAATTCTGGAACGAGAAAAACGACGTTCTGAACGTCGAAGGTAAAATTATCCTTTTGCCCCTCAAGCTTAGAACCTTGCCCAAGCAATTGAAGAAGGGCAATTTGGACATTAAACCCCTCAAGGCTGCCAAAAAATCAAGAAGGATTATGGGCCATTGGATCAAAGCATGATTGACAAGTGGACATGTGTCAATAGGTGGGGTAAAGACAAGTCATATCCACTATGCCAAACCTACCATTCAACCATTTGACCAAGGCCTTGTATATAAGCTTTTCTTCTCTCTCTTCACCCTATTTGGCTGGCCATAACTCCCCCTTAGACCACCGAACAC
This sequence comes from Rhodomyrtus tomentosa, assembly GCA_028455895.1. NCBI lineage: Eukaryota > Viridiplantae > Streptophyta > Magnoliopsida > Myrtales > Myrtaceae > Rhodomyrtus > Rhodomyrtus tomentosa. Next base: position 30,525,568 of record JAPCWY010000007.1, read on the forward strand.
TCCTCTTCTTCTTCCTTTTTCTTTCTGTCGCTAGCGACCAGCACTGACCTCTCTGTTCGGCGCCGTCGCCGACCACCTCCGGCCACCATTCGACCGTCGACCGACTACACCAACGAAGCCCTACGTCTTGCCGACATCTTCGAGCAAGAATCAAGTCATTTGGAGCACCGAGGAGCCCCGGCTAAGAGATTTCTCGGAAGCCGACAGATCAGAACTCAACCTGAGGTAGGTTCGGTTCCTAGTCCTTTTGAATATCGAAATCTTGGAATTTTGGAGTCAATTTTTTTGGAGATCTAGTAGAGACATGTAAGAATCTGTGATAAAAATTGGGGTTCAATTTGATAAATTTTTTACCATGAACTGGCCTTGTAATCTTTGCATAGAATTTGCCGATAAACTGACCTTGGACGATCCGGCGAGTTTCAACGGGAATCCGGAGGCCATTTGACTTCAAACCTTCGGTGAGCCTCCCAAACCATTAGGTAGACATGTTAAGAGGTAGGATAATATTTAAATGTTGGATTTGGAGTAGATTTAGGATCGGTTGGACCTAGCTTGCACAGAACTGAGTAGGACCGGTTCGGCGCCGAGCCAAACCAAACCTGCTGAAGGCTGGGGATGGTGATTTTGAGTTGTAAATTGATGTTTAAGACATGATGAGATGATAAGGGTTAGGTTATGGATGATTGGAGTTCACGGATTGAGGAATTGGGTATGGAAAATTGACGGATTCGTTGAAATTCCTAGGTTGCGTGACGAGTTCGACCTTGAACCCTAAAGGGTCGAGACTTTGAGGCTATTGCAAGAGGAGATTTGTGTTGACGAGCTAAAAGTAAGGGATTCTAAACTTAGGATAGGGAGATTGGACTCAATTGGGTGTGTCGAAGTTGAAATTGATTGATTTACGAAAAGTTTCCAAAGGGATAGTTCTTGGTATGCTCTAAGTGGCTATAGGAGGATTATGTATGTTATTGTTTATGCTTGAAATTATTTGCCATGTATGTGTGTCATGTGATTGTCTTGCATGCCATGAGTATTTGAGTTGTGCATGAGTTGCACCTGATGTTTGATTTGTAAAATTGAATTTAAAATCATGGCATGAGCATGATATGGCGAGGCCTTGAGGCGTATGAGACGCGGGGTGGGAGGAGGATATCCTGATGCGACGAGATCGCAGGGTGGAGTTGATGTTGCGTGGCGCTCCAATGCGGCAAGATCGCGGGGTTGAGATGACCACGGTCCTAATGCGAAATATTCGCGGGACGGAGGATGAGATGATGAGACTGGCTTGGAGATTCATCGAAACCTGATGTATTTACGCGGGTTGCCAATGACGGTCTGATGACGAGCTTGATGCGACGAGATCGCGGGCTGGAGATTGAGGTAGGCGGAGATTGGTGGATGTGGTGAAGTGGTAGAACTGTCACGCTCCGCGCCTCCAGCACGAGCACGCAATCATCCCTGCAAGCAAACAACAACAATCTCTCGACGGTTCCAAGGATCTACCTATATACATATATAGAAAGGTCGAGAGATATAATACTACATCAAGCATACGGAAGCGATTTCCATCAAATCCCCGTACAATATATATATACACAAACCATGCCTCAAACCTATGAGGCTTTCAGTCTGGCTTCCCTTCATCTACCCATACTATTGTACATTTCCTCATGTAAATATTCCCCTGCCTATAGGGGAACTCATCGTAAAAAGCTGTCATCTCCTGCGGGTCCCCAAACCTGATAGGCCACATCGCTACTGCCTAAGATCTGTAAAGTAAGGTTTTCCCAAAAGGGGTGAGATACACATCTTAGTAAGAAAAACCTAACCCTAGGTCAGGTTAACCTTCCACTCAGGCAGTCACATCACTCAACAGATCTCAACTCATGATCCCACGCAGGTATAACAATCATAAATCGATAAACAACAATACACATAAGACAAACATGCACTTATATTCTCATGTCACACACGAATGCACATATATGCTCGGCCTGTCACTTCGTCACATCTATCAACCTCTGCCTGCCTCATTCTCTAGCCCGCGATTAAATCGCATTAGGCTCGGCCCGCGTAAACGCATCAGACCGTCATCGGTGACCCGCGTAAACATACCAGGTCCCGCATCATCTCAAAGCAGGGTTTATGAGCTCATATTTCGTCCTGCGATTAAATCGCATCAAGACTGTGGCCATCTCAACCCCGTGGCCATCTCAACCTCATGATTTCGTCGCATCAGGGCGCCACCTAATCACAATTCACCTCGCGACCTCGTCGCATCAAGGTCTCAACCATCCACCCCGTGTCTCACACGCCTCAGGGCCTCGCCATGTCATGCCACAATCATAATTCTTGCCATGAATCTCTATCCTTTACACACACAATGTCAATTTCATTTCAAGTGTAATTCACAATCTAATGGCATGCAAAACAAATCAATTGTTATCCAAACATGACATGCAATTCCAATACAAGTCAAGGCACACATAAACTCTTTAATTAATCCTAAGACATGCTAAGACTTATTACCTTGGAAAAAATGCCCGTTAATCGATCAATTTCACACTCGACTTACCCAATCGAGTCAAATTCCCCTAACCTTGGTTTAGGAAATTCCTTACCTTCATTTAGCAACACAATTCTCTCCTCTTTGAGCCTCCTAGGATTCAGCCAACCTAAGTCCAAAGCCGATTTGTCGCGCAACCTAGGATTATCAATCGATTTGTTAAAATTCCAAGTTCAATTCCTCAATTCATCCATCCAAATCATCTATAATATACTCCTCATCATCTCTTCAATTTATACACACCAAATTACAACACAAATCTAGCATATCCAGCCACCCACAGAATCGGTTTGGCCCGGCATTGAACCGGTTCCATTCTGTTCTGTTCATGCCAGGTCAAACCGGTTCTAATATACCTCATCTTGGACCTCAGGTTCCACTCTCAAGGTCGCTATCAAACTGGATAGTTGATCGACCTCTAATCTGAATTCAGAGTCTCTCAAGTCCTCTATCGTCGACCAACTTCTCACCAGCAGGCATGCAATGCTTGACTTTCGACTCAATGCATCTGCCACTCTGTTTGCCTTCCCAGGATGATATAGTATTTCACAATCATAATCTGTCAACAGCTTCATCCACCTGCGCTGTCTCAAGTTCAGCTCTTTCTAGGAAAATAAGTATTTTAGACTTTGGTGGTCTGTATATATCTGAAACTTCTTGCCACAAAGATAGTGCCTCTAGATCTTCAAGGCAAAGACAATTACCGCTAACTCCAAGTTGTGGGTCGGATAATTCATCTCGTGCGACCTCAACTGCCTAGATGCATAAACCTACTACTCTGTCGTGCTGCATCAATACACAGCCTAATCCTTTCAGCGAAGCATCGCTATAAATCTCAAAGCTTCCTGGTCCCGACGGAATGGTCAGCACTGGTGTGGTCGTCAATCTATGCTTAAGCTCTTAGAAACTTTGCTCACATCTATCAGTCAATTTAAACTTTGTTTCCTTCTTCGTCAACCGCGTCAGTGAGATGGCTATAGATGAGAATTTCTCCACGAATAGCCTATAATATCCTGCCAGTCCCAAGAAGCTCCTGACCTCCGTGATCGTAGTAGGCCTCAGCCAATTGGTTACAGCCTCTATTTTTGTAGGGTCCACTGCAATTCCTTTACTTGGCAGAACATGACCCAAAAATGCTACCCTGTTCAGCCAAAATTCACATTTGCTTAGCTTCGCATATAGTGAATGTTCCCTCAGGGTTCTCAATACGATCTTTAAATGCTCTTCGTGTTCCACGTCGCTACTCGAGTAAATTGAGATATAGTCAATAAAAACTATGACGAATCTGTGTATAAACTCTCTGAATACTCGATGCATCAAATCCATAAAAGCATCTAGAGCGTTTGTCAATCCAAACGGCATCGCCGTAAACTCGTAATGACCATACCTCGTCTTGAATGAAGTCTTCAGTATGTCTTCCTTCTTGATCCTCAGTTGGTGATACCCCTTCCTCAAGTCAATCTTCGAGAACACTGCTGTTCCTTGCAGCTAATCAAAAAGATCGTCAATCCTCGGCAGCGGATACTTGTTTTTCACCGTCACTTGATTCAGCTGCTGGTAGTCAATGCATAGTCGTAAGGATTCATCCTTCTTCTTTACGAACAGCACCGGTGCTCCCCACGGCGAAGCTCTTGGTCGGATGAATCCTTTATCCAGCAATTCTTGCATTTGCACCTTTAACTCCTTCAATTTAGACAAGGACATCCTGTATGGTGCTTTTGATATCGGCTCCGTTCCAGGAGCTAATTCAACCACAAACTCTATTTCCCGCTTCGGTGGCAATCCCGGCAATTCCTGGGGAAACACATCCAGAAACTCACGCACCACAGGAATATTCTCTAACTTGGGTTCCTTGACAATCATATCCATTACGGCTACTAAGTATGCCTGACATCCTTCAGACATTAACTTAGTTACTTCCAAAGATGAAACCAAGGGAATCGAGATTCCTCCTCGACTTCCTACCAACTCAAAACTAGGGCGGTCTTTCGGATAAAATCGAATTGTTCTATTTCCGCAGTCTACCACTGCTCCCTGCCTACCCAGCCAATCCATTCCTATAATCACGTCAAAATCAAACATAGGCAATACGGCTAAGTCGATACTTTTCTTACTTCCCCCAATCACCATCTCACACCCAGCACACCCTAATAAAACCAATACATTATCCTTCAATGGGGTGACAACATGCAATGTCGTACTCAATGGTTCCAATTTCATGCCTACTAATTCGGCAAATTGTGCAGATACAAAGGAATGTGTGGCACCCGGGTCAAACAATGCATAGGCAGTCTGGTTGCACAAGTAGATCATACCTGTGACTACTCCTGGTGCATCCTCTACCTCGCTGCGAGCTGCAGCGTATACTCTGCCCTGTGCCTGTAGTTTGCTCTGGTCAATCCGAGGTGCGGCAGTTGACGGTCCTACTTGCGGCCTCTGTCCTTGCTATCGACTAGCCGGTGCTTGGTTTGGATACGTCCTCATCTGGTGGCCCAGTTGACCACACTTGAAACAGGCTCCTGTTCTCACCGAGCATGGTCCATTTCCATGCCTTCGGCCACACAGTCTGCAACTCCAGTTCACCGAGTTTGGCGATTTCACTATATTTCTCCTTGTAGGCGGCACGAAACGTTTGTTACCTGCCATCGACCTCTTGCCCACTTGGCGATGGCCTCTGAACGATGGGAATTACGATCCAGTTGCAGTATTCCTTTTCCTCAAATCTCGCTCAATCATCTGACCTCGCTCATATATTTCCCGGTAGGTCCTCAAGTTCAAGGCTATCATCTGGCTGCGGAGTTTGGGCCTCAGGCCATTCCTGAATCTCCGTGCCTTCTCCAAAGGGTCCTCCACCGATCGAGGTGCATACCTCGAGAGCCTCGAGAACTCAGCTTCGTACTGATCTATTGTCAGCTGGGTCTGACATAGTTGCAGGAACTCAATCTGTTTCATTTCCCTGGCTGTTTCTGAAAAATACTTATCATTGAACGCCCTCTTAAAAGTGTTCCAGTTCATGGTCATACCTTTAGGGAAGAATCCATCCTTGGTGGTAGCCCACTAGTCATTTGCCGTACCCTCCACCTGATACACGGCTAGCAGTACCTTTTCCTCGTCTGTACATCTTAACACTCCGAAAGCCTTTTCCAACTTCTCTATCCATCTGGGCGCTAGCTCGGGATCTCCAATCCCGTCGAACTGTGCCGACTTTAGCTTCATAAATTGCTCCACCAGTTGGCCCATCTGTCTAGCCACCACGATTTCCTCTTGAGTATTCATAGCCTCATTACTCTAGTTTGGTTCTCCTTGACTCCCATTATCCCCAGTGTTGCTTTGGTTGGCGTTAACGACTGCTATGGCAGCTCCTACTGCCTGGGCTATGGCAGCATCTCGATCCTGGGCTTGTCGATCGATCATGTCACCAATCCTTTCCAATGCCCTGAGTACACCATCCATTATTGGGTCCTCAGTTACGGGCGGCCTCGAACTAGATGTTCCGCCTCTGGTCCTTCCAGATCTCCTGGACGGGTTACTCATCTTTGTCACTTACTAATGCACCTGGTCCACCACAAGTTCAGCAACAGGTTAGCAACTTACTCATCCATCCAATCCAGAGCTACTAGCTACTCTTTAACCGGACAATTATACAACAATAGTACTCCATACATCCACATCAATTCCAGAAATGTTTCAACCAATGGCTCATGGCCACACTCAATTCCATTCACTCCAGTGACCTACTAAAATCACTCACTTTCAAGCATTAAACAAGCTAAGGTCCAGAAATGACTTCAATCCAAGGCAGAGAACTTAATTCTCTATGCCTTGTCACAACCTACCCAGGTCAAACACCATCCATAGGTGTCAAGTCACAACTAGGCATCCCATGTCTTACCCTGACCAGTTTCCTAGGGTCTAGCTATCCGTCCTTATCCCACTTAATCCTCTTTATTACTCCAATCCTTCATCAATCTTATATCGAGCTGGCCTTGCTTTGATACCAAATCAGACAGGGATGTCGCGCCCTGCTCCTCCAGCATGAGCATGCAATCATCCCTGCAAGCAAACAACAACAATTTCTCGACGGTCCCAAGGATCCACCTATATACAAAAATAGAAAGGTCGAGAGATATAATACTACATCAAGCATACGGAAGTGGTTTCCATCAAATCCCCGTACAATATATATATATATATATATATATATATATATATATATATATAAACAAAGATTAAGCAGGACCGGGATAGCATCATAAAGTCATACATCGTCCTCTACTAGTCAACAACTACTACAAACCGCTATACATCAAGGTGACGGGGTAAGCATGCCAAAAAGGTATCCACAAAAATCCGTCAGGGATGGGGTTAGGTCGCCAGTCAAAAGGTCAGATCTCCATCTGGAGTCGTCTAGAAAAAACTGCTGGAATTTTCGGTGTCCTGAGTCTCCTCCGACGGCTCGTACTCGGAGAAGGTCTCCGACGAGACCTCCACGAGTCCTCTATAGTCGCCTCCTGCGACGGCTCAGCTTGACCTCCATCCGTGGTCGCCTCCTGGTCCGTCTTGGCTAGGTCTCCATCAGACAGCTCCACCATGATGACCTCGTCCTCCGGCGGTGGTACCGAATACTCCGTCCTCGGCATCCGCTCCGAGCCATTCCTCGACCTAACCGCTGATCCCTCGAGAAACTCCTGGTCCGAGATTGTCTAACACCAGGGAGGTATGACACCCTCCGGGACCTCATGGGGTTTAAGTGGCCCGACCTTCTTGTCCCCATCCCTCCTAAAACATGCCTCAAACTTGTGAGGCTTTCAGTCCGGCTTCCCTTCGTCTACCCATACTATTGTACATTTCCTCATGTAAATATTCCCCTGCCTATCGGGGAACTCATCGTAAAAAGTCATCATCTCCTGCGGATCCCCAAACCAGATAGGCCACATCGCTACTGCCTAGGATCTATAAAGTAAGGTTTCCCCAAAAAGGGTGAGATACATATCCCAGTAAAAAAAACCTAATCCTAGGTTAGGTTGACCGTTCACTTAGGCAGTCGCGTCACTCAATAGATCTCAACTCATGATCCCACATAGGTATAACAATCATAAATCGATAAACAACAATACACATAAGACAAGCATGCACTTATATTCTCATGTCACACACGAATGCACGTATATGCTCGGCATGTCACTTCACCACATCTATCAACCTCTGCCTTCCTTGTTCTCTAGTCCGCGATTAAATCGCATCAGGCTCGGCCCGCGTAAACGCATCAGACCTTCATCGGTGACCCGCGTAAACTCATCAGGTCTCGCATCATCTCCAAGCAGGGTTCATGAGCTCATATTTCGTCCCGCGATTAAATCGCATCAGGACTATGGCCATATCAACCCAGCGATTTCGTCGCATCAGGGCGCCACCTAATCACAATTCACCCCGCGACCTTGTCACATCAGGGTCTCAACCATCCGCCCCGCGTCTCACACGCCACAGGGCCTCGTCATGTCATGCCACAATCATAATTCATGCCATGAATCTCTATCCTTTACAGACACAATGTCAATTGCATTTCAAGTGTAATTCACAATCTCATGGCATGCAAAATAAATCAATTATTATCCAAACATGACATGCAATTCCAATACAAGTCAAGGCACACATAAACTCCTTAATTAATCTTAAGACATGCTAAGACTCATTACCTTGGAAAAAATGCCCGTTAATCGATCAATTTCACACTCGACTTGCCCAATCGAATCCAATCCCCCTAGCCTTGATTTAGGAAATTCCTTACCTTCGTTTAGCAACACAATTCTCTCCTCTTTGAGCCTCCTAGGATTCGGCCAACCCAAGTCTAAAGCCAATTTGTCGCGTAACCTAGGATTATCAATCGATTTGTTAAAATTCCAAGTCCAATTTCTCAATTCATTCATCCAAATCATCTATAACATACTCCTCATCATCTCTTCATATCATACACACCAAATTACAACACAAATCTAGCATATTCAGCCGCCCACAGGATCGGTTTGGTCCGACATTGGACCGGTTCCATTCGGTTCTGTTCATGTCGGGTCAAACCGGTTCTAATCTACCTCAAATCCCTCAATTACGCACCATCCTACTTCTTGTAATACATATATAAGGATTTGGATGGCTCACCATGAGTTTTAAGCCGAGAGGTTGCCGAAAAGTTGCCGAAGGTCGCCGGTCGTCCAAGGTCCAGAATACCGACAGTTTCTGGGCAAGATGTACAAGGGTGGTTCATGGTCAAAACCTTATCAAATCAAGCTCAAATTTTTACCACAGAATAATCTATGTGTCTACTTGATCTTCACCAAATTTGAGCTTTAAACTCCAAGATTTCGGCTATCAAAAGAGAAGGGAATCGAGCCTACCTCAAACTGGAGTAGAATCTGTCAACTGGTGGGAGATTGCTTGGTCGGGACTTCACAGAGCTCCAAATGGCCTGATTCCAATTGGAGGAGTTTGGCAAGACGTGGGGCTTTGCTGTGGTGGTCGGCCGACTATCGGCAGGTGGCCGAAAGTGGCGGTCAAACAGGCTGAACGAGTGGTTGGCTACTGGTCGAGTGAGGCAGAAATTGGAGAAGAAGAAGAGGAGTGTCTCTCGGTTCTTTGGGGGGGGTGATCTATCGAATAGGGGTTTGAAGAGAGAGAGAGAAGTGTTATATCTCAATTTGGTCAAATGAGTTGATTGGTAGGTGGCATTAAATGTTGAAATGATCTTCAACCTTGGATGCTTAACACTTGGCAATTGTTCTTATCAAGGAGATGCAATGGCCATCTCTTGTCCTTGAATTTTCGGTAGCTTGGGGAGGGAGAATGTCCATTTTGCCCTTCTTCAATTATAATAACAAAGTTCTAAACTTGAGGGGCAAAATGGTCATTTTACCCCTGACGTTTCAAATGTCGTTTTTCTTGTTCCAAGATTATTCGATAGAGCGACGACCAATCCAAATGACATTGAAATTCTTGATTTTTCATTTCAAACTTTTCAAGACTCTTTTCTGATAGTTTTCTTTATCAGACGTGATTCCAACTTATCTCAAATTGACGGGCGGCTTTTGCAGATATTACGCGTATCGATCCCGTGATTCTCATCACGTTTAGGGCTCGTCAGTTCATGGCGGCTTTGGTTGTCATGTAATTGTGAGAGTTTATCACTAGTCCTTATAGTCTCGATCATCACAGTCCGATTTGGGATAATTTTGCAAATCATACGTTGGTTAAGCGGCATCACCCGCCCTCCAATCGTATGATGCACATATGGTAATCCTTAATTGTTCTTAGATCGGCCTTTTGGTGGTTCTAAATATCCCCTCGACAATCCTTGTGACCAAAGCGCCATTTCCTATCCGAGTCACCTAGGTCCATGTACCTCGTCTCGCTTTAGCCTTTCTCCTTTGATCAGTCTACTCAAGTTGATCAGATTTGAGCGAAATATGACTGAAACACATCGCTTGATATATATAAGCTTTTCATTATGAAGTCTGAAGTTAATTAGAAATCAGAATGTCACAAGGATGATTGTGCATGATCATCTGAGTGTGACATGAGGTCATCATTGCATGCCTATCATCTGTATGTTATTGTTTCATGTATTTGTGCCTAATATGCCTGTGTGCTTACGCGTCTGAAATTATTGAGGGGTACGACTACCTGAGCGGACTGTCGACCTGACCTAGGGTTAGGATTCTTTTATTGAGATGTGTATCTCACCCTTTTAGGGACCCTTATTTTTACAGATCCTAGGCCTTAGAGATGTGGCCTATGCGTTTTGGGGACCCCAAAGAAATGACGGCGTATTTTGATGAGTTCTCGGATAGTCAGGAGAACATATATATGAGAAAATGCACTGTTGTATGGGTCGATGAGGGTAGCGTTGATTGGAAGCCTCATAGGTTCGAGGCATGGTTTAAGAGAGTTGAGGACGAGCAGATTGGTCCACTGAATCCTCACGAGATACCCCAAGGAGTTATCCCTGCTTGGTGCCAGACTGTTGAGGAGTAAGAGTTGCCAGAGGGGTCTGTAGTTGGCTCTAGGAACGGGCCGGAGAAGACCCCGACGCTGGACTTCACCGTCGAGGAGGACGAGGTCATAGTCTTGGAGGCGACCGAGGAGGACCTGGCGGAGCCGTCGTGCGAGGAGACCATGGAGGATTCCGTCGAGGTTTCGTCCGAGACGTTCTCTGAGTATGAGCCGACCGAGGATGCAGAGGATTCCGGGGATTCCAGCAGCTCATCCTAGGAGATATAGTTTATTAGCCTGACTCTTTTGGAGGCGACCTGGTCCTGCCCTTTTGGATGTCATGGGGGACTCTTCTTGCGAATTACCTCGTCGCCCAGTTTATTAGCGAACTGTAGTATTCGGAGTTGCATGAACTGTTAGTTATGATGTATGACAATTATTATGCTATCCAGGTCCTACTTAACTTATACATTGTACTGAGATTATTTAAGCATGGCTTCCGCATGCTTATGTTTATATATCATCTCTCGACTTGTAAGTCTGGATCTTGGGACCATGAGAGATTGTTTGGTTTGTTTGCGGGATGTCGCGAGCTCGACGGATTCGGGGCGAGACATCCCCGCCGAAGTGGTATCAGAGCAAGGTCAGCTCGATCCAAAGTTGGTTGAGGACTAGAGTAATAAGGAGAATTAAGTTGGGATAAGGACGGATAGCAAGACCTTAGGGGTCTGGTTAAGATAAGGCATGGGTTGCATAGCTTGTGACCTAGTACTTAAGGTTAACAATGGACTCTAGTAGGGTTGTGGAAATGCTTAAGGATCAAGTTCTCTGCTAAGGATTGAAGGTCATTTCTGGACCTTGGTTTGTTTGAGGAATGAAAGTGATTAGTTTTAGCGAATCACTGAAGTGAATGGAACTGAGAAAAGGTCATGGGCTGTTGGTTGAAATGTTTCTGGAGTTGATGTACGGAGTACTGTTGTAGCATAACCATTTCTATTAAGGATTAGTTAGTAGCTCTGGATTTGGATGATTGAGTAAGTTACTAACTTTTTGCTGAACTTGTGATGGATCAGGTTCAGTAGAAAGAGACAAGGATGAGTAACTCACCTAGAAAGGCTAGAAGACCAAAAGGCGGAACCTCTAGCTCGAGGTCGCCTGTCGCTGAAGATCCAAGGATGGATGGTGTGTTAAGAGCACTAGAAAGAATCGGCGATATGATTGATAGGCAGGCTCAAGATCGAGATGCTGCCATCACCCAAGCAGTAGGAGCTGCCATAGCCGCCGTCAACGCTAACAGTGGCCACAATGGTGGTAATGGAAGTCAGAATGAACCTGGCCAGGGCACTGAGGCTGTGAATGCCCAAGACGAGATCGTCGTGGCCAAACAGATGGGCCAGCTAGTTGAGTAGTTTATGAAGCTGAAACCGACATAGTTTGACGGGATTGGAGATCCTAAGCTAGCGCCCAGATGGATCGAGAAACTAGAGAAAGCCTTTGGAGTACTGAGGTGTACAAATGAAGAGAAGGTATTGTTAGCTGTGTACCAGCTGGAGGGTACAACGAATGACTGGTGGGTTGCCACCAAGGATGGCGTGTTTCCTGAAGGAACGACCATGAATTGGAAAGTTTTTAAGACGGCCTTCAATGATAAGTATTTTTCTGAGATGGCCAGGGATCGGAAATAGGTGGAGTGCCTGCAGTTGTGCTAGAACCAGCTGACAATAGATCAGTACGAGGCTGAATTCGCGAGGCTTTCAAGGTATGCACCTCGATCTGTGGAGGACCCTCTAGAGAAAGTAAGAAGGTTTAGAGATGGTCTGAGGCTCGAGCTTCATAGCTAGATGATTGCGCTGAATTTGAGGACTTGCAAGGAGATCTATGAACGGGGCCAGATGATAGAGCGAGACTTGAAAGAAAGAAACGTCGCAACTGGATTGCGGTTTACGTCTTTCAGAGATACTCGCCAGATGGGCAAGAGGCCGACGGCGAACAACAGACGTTTTGTGCCTCCAGTACGAAAGAACATCACGAAGCCGCCTAATCCTACGAACTGGAGCTGCAGGCTTTGTGGCAGGACGCATGGAAATCGGCCATGCCTAGTGAGGATGGGAGCATGTTTCAAATGTGGTCAGCTTGGCCACCAGATGAGGGTGTGTCCGAATCAAGCTCCGATAAGTCGACCGCAAGGACAGAGGCCACAAGCGGGACCTTCGACTGCAACGCCTTAGATTGAGCAAGGCAGACCACTGGCACAGGGCATAGTGTATGCAGTAGCCCGTAGGGAGGCGGAGGAAGCACTAGGAGTGGTCACAAGTACGGTCTACTTGTGCAAACAAGCTGCATACGCATTATTTGACCCTGATGCCACACATTCATTCGTGTCTGCGCAATTTACTGAATTAGTGGGCATGAAATTGGAACCGTTGAGTATAATTTATATTTTACCACTCCCTTAAAGGATAACATAGTAGTTTCATTGGGTTATGCTGGTTGTGATATTGTTATTGGAGGGAGTAAAGAGAGCATTGACTTGACTGTATTGCCTATATTTGATTTTGATGTAATAATAGGAATGGATTGGTTGGGTAAGCAGGGGGCAGTAGTAGACTGTGGTAGTAGAATAATCCAGTTTTATCGGAGAGGTTGCCTTAGCTTTGAATTGGTAGGAAGTTGAGGAGGAATCTCGATTCCCATGGTCTCATCTTTGGAAGTGACTAAGCTCATGTCTGAAGGACGTCAAGCATACCTAGTGGCAGTAATGGACACAACTACTAAAGAGCCAAAGTTAGAGAATATTCCGGTAGTACGTGAATTTCTTGATGTGTTTCCCCAAGAGTTGCCAAAACTACCACCGGAGAGGGAAATAGAGTTTGTAATCGAGTTAGCCCTTAGGATAGAATCGATATCGAGAGCACCTTACAGGATGTCTCTGTCAGAGTTAAAGGAGTTAAAGGTGCAGATGCAAGAGCTCCTAGGCAAAGGATTCATTCGACCAAGTGCTTCACCGTGGGAAGCACCGGTGTTATTCGTAAGGAAGAAGGATGGGTCCTTGCAATTGTGCATTGACTACCAATAGCTGAATCAAGTGACTGTGAAGAACAAGTATCCGTTGCCGAGGATCGACGATCTATTCAACCAGTTGCAAGGAGCAGCAGTGTTTTCGAAGATTGACTTGAGAACTAGGTATCACCAGTTGAGAATCAAGAAGGAAGACACACCTAAGACTGCTTTTAGGACGAGGTATGGTCATTATGAGTTCACGATGATGCCGTTTGGATTGACTAACGCTCCATCTACTTTTATGGACCTGATGCATTGAATATTTAAGGAGTTTCTGGACAGATTCATCATAGTCTTTATTGACGATATCTTGATTTACTGAAGGAGCGATGCAGAACATGAGGAACACTTGAGAATTGTACTACAGATGCTGAGGGAGCATACATTCTATGCGAAGTTGAGTAAGTGTGAGTTTTGGTTGAACCGGGTAGCTTTTCTGGGTCATGTGGTGTTTGGAGAAGGAATTGCAGTGGATCCTATAAAGATTGAAGCAGTAACCAATTGGCCGAGGCCTACTACAGTTACGGAGGTTAGAAGTTTCTTGGGATTGGCAAGATACTATAGACGTTTTGTGGAGAAATTCTCATCCATAGCCATTCCATTGACACTGTTGACGAAGAAGGAAACGAGGTTTGAATGGACTGATAAATGTGAGAAGAGTTTCCAAGAGCTTAAACATAGATTGATGACCGCACCAGTGCTGATCATTCCGTCGATACCAGGAGCTTATGAAATATATAGCGATGATTCGCTAAAAGGATTAGGCTGTGTGTTGATGCAGCACGGGAGAGTAGTAGCTTACGCGTCCAGACAGTTGAGGCCTCATGAGGCGAATTACCTGACTCATGACCAGGAGTTAGCGGCGATTGTGTTTGCTCTGAAAATTTAGAGACATACCTTTGTGGCGAGAAGTTTCAAATATATACCGACCACCAGAGCTTAAAGTATTTTTTTTCCCAAAAAGAATTGAATATGAGGTAACGTAGGTGGATGGAGCTGCTCAAGGACTATGATTGTGAGATATTATATCACCTTGAGAAAGCAAACAGAGTAGCAGATGCTCTGAGTTGGAAGTCAAGCATCGCAGGCCTACTGGTGAAAGGTTGGTCGATGATTGAGGATTTGAGAGACTCCGAGTTCAAATTTGAAGTTGATAAGTTGTCTAGCTTGATAACTACGCTGAGGGTGGAACCTGAGGTCTAGGAAAGAATAAAGGCCTTACAGTCTACGGACCTAGAGATTCAAAAGATCCTTGAGATGGACGTGACAAAGAGGAAACCTGAGTTTCAGGTGCTTGAGGACGGAATTCTGAAGTTTAAAGGACAACTGTGCGTGCCAAACGATGAAGGACTCAGAGAAAGGATCTTGTTAGAGGCTCATAGTAGCAACTATAGTGTCATCTTGGAAGTATAAAGATGTACTAGAATTTGCGACATCACTATTGGTGGAACGGGAATAAGGTGGACGTAGCAAAATACGTGGCTAAATGTTTGACATGCCAGCAAGTGAAAGCGCAACACTGTAAGCTTGGAGGACTTCTACAGCCACTGGAGATTCCGGAATGGAAATGGAAGCATATAACCATGGATTTTGTGATGGCACTCCCAAGAAGCCAGCGAAGTCACGACTCTATTTGGGTAGTCGTGGACAGATTGACCAAGTCCGCCCACTTCATTCCTGTGCGAAAGGACTTCGCTATGGATAAGTATGTAGAGTTGTACATGAGGCAAGTCGTGAGATTACACGGAGTGCCAGTGATGATCACGTTCGATTGAGATCCCAAATTCACGGCAAATTTTTGGAAAAGTCCGCAAGAAGTCATGGGGACTCGATTGCAGTTTAGTACAGCTTACCATCCAAAGACGGACGTACGGACAGTCAGAAAGGACAATTCAGACGCTCGAGGACATGTTGAGAGCATGCGTCATAGATTTCATAGGTGGATGGGAAGAGCAGTTATATCTGGTAGAGTGCGCTTATAACAACAACTACCAGCAGAGTATCTAGATGGCACCATTTGAGGCACTTTATGGACGAGCCTGCAGAACCCCGATTTACTGGGATGAAATTGGAGAAAGGAGTATCACAGATCCAAAACTGGTAGAGCAATCGGTGGAAACAATGAAGATAATTCGGGATAGACTAGGATGGCATAGAGTCATCAGAAGAGCTATGCAGATAAGCGACGCAAGCCCTTGGAGTTTCAAGTGAGTGATCACGTCTTCCTCAAAGTGTCACCAATGAGAGGACTATCATGATTTGGAAAGAAAGTGCACTGTCGTATGGATCGACGAGGGTAGCCCTTATTGGAAGCCTCATAGGTTCGAGGCATGGTTTAAAAGAGTTGGGGATAAGCAGATTGGTCCACTGAAGCCTCACGAGATACCTCAGGGAGTTATCCCTGCTTGGTACCAAACTATTGGGGAGCAGGAGTTGCTAGAGGGGGTGTGTAGTCGGCTCTAGGAATGGGCCGGAGAAGACCCTGACGCTGGACTTCACCGTCGAGGAGGACGAGGTCATAGTCTTGGAGGCAACCGAGGAGGACCTGGCGGAGCCGTCGTGCGAGGAGACCATGGAGGATTCCATCGAGGTTCTGTCCGAGACGTTCTCTGAGTATGAGCCGACCGAGGACGTAGAGGATTCTGGGGACTCCAGCAGCTCATCCTAGGAGATATAGTTTATTGGCCTGACTCTTTTGGAGGCGACTTGGTCCTGTCCTTTTGGATGTCATGAGGAACTCTTTTTGCGAATTACCTCATCACCCTGTTTATTAGCGGACTGTAGTAGTCGGAGTTGTATGAACTGTTAGTTATGATGTATGACAATTATTATGCTATCCAGGTCCCACTTAACTTATGCATTGTACGGGGATTATTTAAATATGGCTTCCGCATGCTTATATTTATATATCATCTCTCAACTTGTAAGTTTGGACCTTGGGACCGCGAGAAATTGTTTGGTTTGTTTGTAGGGATGTCGCGAGCTCGACGGGTTCAGGGCGTGACATCATATCTTTAAGATATTGTGCACACCTTTCGAAATATTGAAGATTATCTTGTGTGAATTGGAATCGTTTAAATTCTGATCATATCTTTTAAGTGGATAATTATCTGAAAATTTATTTCAAATTTCAAGAAAATAATTTTCTAAGTTTAAGAGATATGTGAATCCTTTGAGGATAGAACCTTA
Source organism: Rhodomyrtus tomentosa (assembly GCA_028455895.1). Lineage (NCBI taxonomy): Eukaryota > Viridiplantae > Streptophyta > Magnoliopsida > Myrtales > Myrtaceae > Rhodomyrtus > Rhodomyrtus tomentosa. The sequence goes on from JAPCWY010000007.1 coordinate 30,542,369, forward strand.
TGTCCTTTAAAATTTCGACACCCGTCCCTAATTGGCTGACAATTCATTTTAATTTAAATATTTTTATAATCTATGTTGAGTATAATACATGATCCTCCGAGCCTTGACCCTAGAAATTTTGTGCAATATGATGACTATCTGACTTCACCTTTGAAGTATGACGTTATCTGCACAATAAAATTGTGTAACCTATCCCATAACTTTGGGACCGGACCGACAAATTTCATAATACATAAATTCACTATCTGACCCTGCCCCCGGGGCACAACATGAATAAATTACCTTATGACTCAAACTCTAGGGTACAAAGCAAATTCATCAGAAATTTCGGATAAAAAGGTATTCATCGGAAATTTTGGATAAAAAGGTATATTATGTTCAAAGTTTATTATATCTTTATTTGATTCATTTTTCATAAGAAAATTATAAAAATCACTATTTCTTAATTCTAAATGATTTTTTTTGGAAATTACATCTCAAGTTGACTCTTAATATAAATTGGATTGATTGCAATCCAATTTATATTCATTGTCGAACTAATTCATTGAAAAACCGAAAATTCATTAGAAGTTTTGACACCTCATTTGCATTTCATATAGTCTAATTCATCATGCATTTTCGTGTCTTTAGTATAGCCCATATTGCATGCCATGTAATTTGAAATTCGTGTTCACCGTGCATCAAACTCAATTTTTCTTAAATCATTCATGCAATGTTTAAAATAAATCATCTTGCATGTCATATAAGATATTTCGCATCTTGCACGTCATGTAATTAGAAATCATGTTTTATATGCATCAAAACTCATTTTTTAATGTCATCACCATTCATGTCATATAGTCGCATCTCCATGGCATGCATTTAATCTAGAAAATACCAAAAAATTACACCCTAATATTCGTTAATATTCAAGTGAATTCAATTGAATTTGCCAATCAAGAATTTTTTTCACAAAAATGGTACCGAAGGGGTGTTAATTGAAAAATTAACATAATCAAGTCTCGGAACCTAAATATCTGATTAGCCGAAAATAAAGTATCCTTCCGTAATTTATGTAGGTATCTAATCTACCTACCAAAAAGATTAGTGGCGGTTTCTAAATTAAAAATCATTTCAATGAAACCTAAGTTGTGAATTGGTGGAGCTTGGGAGAATCTAATAGTTAATTCATCTAATCAACATAATAATCCATTAACCTGAAATTAAATCCGAATTTTAGGTCACGACAGCTTTGCTACTCCGTTGGGGACTAAATACTGAAATTTTCGAAAAAAAATTGGATTAAAAGTGGACCACACATTTTTTCGAACTTTTCATGTATTTTAAGTGGACTTAGGCCGAATTCTTGTGTTGATTTTCCTTGGAATGGCTTTATTTCTTTGACTTTTCGGGTGTTATATGTTTTTGTAGGGTAAATTTAAATGCTACTAACCTTTGTTTTGCAGGGTAGTATAGTTTAATTTTATTCTTGATTTGTATATTACGCCACGTGCTTTCATGTATATTTTGCATTGCATTCTCACCGCAATCGGACCCAGATTGCTAGTAGTTAAGATGGTATCGCACGGGTATCCCCTGATCTCACCCCCGAGGTACGGTCATCCCCGTCCCCAATCCCGTCAATTTCCTTTGTGTTGGAGATTTCTCCCCTGACCATACCCGTGGCATGGGCAGAATCTTAACCATGGCTGAAATTTTGAAATCAGATCTAACCAAACTCCTTGGTACGGTCTATTTTTGGAATTTCATTTTGTCAATACAATTAACTTATTAGCTTATATCCATGCGCATGTTATTGTGATTATGTTTCTTTATGGAAAATCTTATCTTTTGTCTTGTAATTCACTCATTTTTCATTTTGGGTTGGTTCATGGCAAGTTAGGTTTGACCTTTTGATCATATGAAGTCATGTCACTTATGAATGTCTTTACATTCATAAGTCTCTTGCTTAGAAATTTTTTGGGTTCCATGATTGTAATACCCTAATTGCATTTGAGGTTAATAAATCAGTTTTGCTTTCTTCCTGACCTCGGGTATTTGCTCAAATTTTTACACCTTATTTGAGCTGGATTCAATCTCCACGCTTCAAATGGAAAGTGTTTACGAAGTCTTGATTTATCATGTGAAAAAGTTTTTCTACAATCCAATGCATTTTCTATTTGATATGGAATTAATAGCCGGAATGGAGCAGGGTGCAATTTTTCGCATTTTCAGACTCCAGAATCTCTTGGCCGATTAGCCTTAGTAAATGACCTCCCTTGCTAAATTATGAAAGATGAAAGTTGTAGGTCGATGTTTCAACTAATAGCTTGAAAATTTTCAAATTTTAACTCACATTGTTAAGGGATCTGTTCATTTAACAATAGGCGGATGAGACAGTTTTTTGAACGTGATTTTTTGAGGAAATGCGTTAAACTGATCTAATTCATTCATTTCTAGCCCGATCACCAAACATGAAAATTTTTCATTATCCTTTTGGCTATGAGCTCGTAAAGTTTTACATCATTTTGAACTTTCGGTGATTTTTTATGAGTTTTTTTCCCGAAATTTGATGAAATTAAAATTTCTTGGTTAGGGTCGCAAGTTAGGTTTAAGTGATGTTCGTGGGTCTAGTTCAACCATGGATTGACTCAATGCATTTTACATATTATACTCATCACAAGATCGTTATTTGCAAGAAGTATATCATGGATTCTTCACACTCCCAAAATACTCGATCTGGAGCAAGAAGAGTGACTAACCAAGTTGAGGTTGCAGCCATTATGAGAGAAAATATTAATGAACTTCTAGACTAAATGCATGCTTGGAGTGTTCAGATGAACAAGGCCATCAATGTCATGGAACATACTATTTAACTTCTCACGCATCAAGTTGAGATGATTTGATCCTACTTGGCATATCACACCAATTAGCTTCCACATGATGAGCCACTGTCAGTGATGAAAACAGAGTTTACTCCACTTTCCACAACAATATCCATCATATGACCAAAACTCCTAAAGAAGGGAGTGATTCAGCGGGAGCAAACTCCTCATTAGATTGAGAAATCCCGGAATTCTTGCTTAGGCAAGTTCTATGATTTCCACTACGGTCAAGAAGATCACCCCCTCGAAGAATGCGTTACCTTGCGGTTCTAGATCCAGGACATGATTGATGTTGGAGATCTCATGTTCCACGCATGGAAATATTGTGGAGGAGAACGAAATATGCTAGAGATCCCAAGCATGCGATTGGAATGCCCACACCTGTTCAAAGATGAACCACATTCATCTGGTCGTCGTTTTCCTCATAGTGTTACTTGGAACACATGGGACAATTAGTCCCTCCAGAAGAGGTGAGACCTATCGAAAATGCCCGGGAAAAGGACACGGAAAATGAAGAAGAGATGTTAGATCTGTAGAGTCAAGAAGAGAAGATAGAACAATTCAACATCTCTGAGTTCATTCTAAGTGAAGGGGGCAAACCAAGAGAAGCTACAACTGAGGGGGAGGAAATAACAATGAAAATGTTGGAATCCTCGATGAGGCGACGTCCAATTCCTTTCAAATGTTGGAATCTTTCATTGTCCGATATTCGATTTTGAGAACCCATTTCATGGTCATTTTTCAGTCAATCGTAATTTTAACTTATCTCAAACTAACGGACGGCTTTTGCATATGCTACGCGTATTGATTCAGTGATCCTCATCACACTTAGGTTTACTCGAGTTACGGCGACTTTGGTTGTCATGTAATTGCGATGGTCTATCGCTAGCTTCGATGGTCTCGATCGTCAGAGTTCAATTTAGGAAATTTTTGCAAATCATATGTTGGTTAAGCGAAATCACCCGCGCTCCAATCGTATAACGGTAGCAATGAATTCCATAATAATTTTTAGATCGGCCTTTATTGGCTCTAAATATTCCCTCAGCAATCCTTATGGTCAAAGCGACATTCCTTATTCGAGTTCCTAGGTCCACATACCTAGTCCGGCGTTAGACTTTTCCTTTTGGTCAGTTAACTCGAGATTAATCAGATCTGAGCGAGATATGATTGAAATACATTAACAGATATCCTTTCATTCATAAGTCTCGAAATGGTCGAAAATTCAGAATGTCACAACTCTTCCCCCTTGACAAAAATTTCGTCCTTGAAATTAACAATAAACCCAGCTACACGAACAAATGGGGGTGCTGACACCTCATCGTTTCTTTGCTTTGGCAAATGGTTCCTTCAGTACCATGATGCTCTCAAATCACCTTCACTAGCGGATCGTCTTGTTCATTAGAATTTGTTCTTTTCTGTCAATGATTTTGACTGGCTTTTCCACATAAAACACTCGTTCATCCACCTTTATGACTTCATAGTCCAGAACATGAGTCGGGTCAGGCTCATACTTCCTCAGCATTGATACGTGGAAGACATTATGCACTTGTAGTAAACTTGGTGGCAAGGCAAGCCTGTAGGCCAATGTTCCAATTCATTCCAAAATTTCAAAAGGGTCTACATACCTCGAACTCAGTTTTCCTTTCTTCTCGAATCGAGATAAACCTCACATTGGCGACATCTTAAGAAAAACATGATCTCCCACTTAAAACTCCAAAGGTTTATGTCGTTTATCAGCATAACTTTTTTGATGACTCTACGCTATTTTCAACCTTTCTCTGATCACTTTCACAGCCTCAACCGACTGCTCTACCAACTTTGGGCCTGTTATGCTCCTTTCTCCAACCTCATCCCAGCATACAGGAGTTCTGTAGGCTCTACCATACAATGCCTCAAACGGTGCCATTTTAATAATATGCCAGTAGCTATTGTTGTAGGCGAACTCCACTAGGTGAGGTTGATCCTCCAACCTCCTTTAAAATCTATAACACACGCTCGCAACATATCCTCGAGTGTCTAAATCGTCCTTTTCGATTGTCCGTCGGTTTGAGGGTGATACGCTATATTAAACTGCAATTTAGTCCCCATGGCATCTTGAAGACTTTTCCAGAAACTCGCTATAAACTTGAGATCTCTGTCTGACATGATCGTTACAGGTAGGCCATGAAGACGCACTATGTGACGCATGTACAGCTCAGCGTATCTATCCATTGTGAAATCCTTTCGCATGGGGATAAAATGAGCGGACTTAGCCAGTCCATCCATAATTACCCAAATCGAGTCATGACCTCTCTGACTCCTCGGTAAACCCATGACAAAATCCATGGTCAAGTGCTCCCATTTCCATTCAAGGATTTTCAACGGCCGTAACAATCCACCAGGCTTATAATGTTGCGCTTTTACTTGCTGGCACGTCAAACACTTTGCCACATACTTGGCTACGTACACTTTCATTCCGTTCCATCGGTAATGCTGACGCAGATTCTAGTACATCTTCGTGCTATTTGGATGAATGCTATAATTACTCCTATAAGCCTTTGATAAGATTCTTTCCCTTAGCTCTTCATCGTTAGGTACACACACATCCACAAAATTTCAAAATTCCATCCTCAGACACTTGGAATTCAAGTCCCCTTCTCCCGGCATCCGTCTCGAGGGTCTTTTGGATTTATGGGTCTATAAACTGCGTGGCCTTTACCTTTTCCTAGATTTTAGGTTCCACTCTCAATGTCGCTGGCAGACTAGACAGCAAACAAATCTCTAGCTTGAACTCCAAATCCCTCAATCCTTCTAATAGAGCCCATCCTTTAAACATTAACTAGGCAATGCTTGAATTTCGACTAAGTGCATCTACAACCCCATTTCCCTTCCCAGGATGGTAAAATATGTCACAGTCATAATCCTTAAGTAACTCCATTCATTGGCGTTGTCTCATATTCAATTCTTTTTGGGAAAACAAGTACTTTAGACTGCGGTGATCAGTATAGATCTAGTGTAACATTCTGATTTTCTAGTCATTTTCGGACTCATTAATGCGAAGTATATCTAGCGATGTGTTTCAGTCATATCTCGCTCGAATTTGATCAATTTGAGTAGACTGACCAAAAGGGAAAGGCTAACGAGAGACCAAGTACGTGGACCTAGGGAATTCGAATAGAAAATGGCGCTTTGACCATAAGAATTGTCGAGGGGACATTTAGAACCACAATAGGCCGATCTAAAAATGATTAAAGAATGCCTTGGTAGCGTTATACGATTGGGGCGCTGGTAATGCCGCTTAACCAACATATAATTTACAAAATTATCCTAAATCGGACAGTGACGATCAGAACCATAGGAACTAGTGATAGACCCTCACAATTACATGACAACCAAAGTCACCATGAATTGACGAGCCCTAAATGTGATATGAATCACAGGGTCGATACGCGTAAATTCTAGAAAAATAGCTCGTCGGTTCGAGATAGGCTGGAACCACATCTGATAGAGAAAATAATCAGAAACGAGTCTTGAAAATTGCAAATGGAGAATCAAGAATTCCAACGTCATGTTTGGATTGACCGTCGCCATGTCGAAGAATATTGGATTGAGAAAAACGACGTTCCAGACGTCGGGAATAAAATTACCATTTTGCTCCTCAAAGCCTTAACCTTATTTATGCAATTGAAGGAGGGCATTTTGGTTTTTCAAATACCCCAAGAACAACCGAAAATTGAGAGAGATTGTGGCCATTGGATCACCTTGATTGACACTTAGGACATGTGTCAATGGATTAGCTAAAGAGTGGTCATGTTCACTTTTTACACAACTACCATTCAACCTTTGACTTTGAGGATTGAATATAGCCCTCTTCTCTCTCTTCTTGAACGGCCATACACCCCATCTTCACCAAAACTTCTTCTTCTTCTTCCTCTTCCTCCTGCTGCTCGCACGATCGCTCTTGCCCTCTTCGTTCGCCGCCACCGACGACCACTTCCGGTGACCTTTGGCCGGCGAGCCGACCACCCACGCTTAGCTTAACCTCTTTCTGACATCCTCAAAGTGGAAGCGCATCAATTGAACCACCGAAGAGCTCCGGCCAGCCATTCTCTCGAAGCTGACGGAAACCAGCACAATCTGAGGTAGGCGACGTTTCTGACCTCTTAGGACCACCAAACGTTGGATTCTTGTGACCAAATTTTGTGGAGGTCTAGGGGACTCATATAATGATATGTAGTAAAAATTTGCAATTTATTTGATGAATTTTTGACCCCAAATAGGTCTTGTGATTGTTGGACAGAAATTGCCGGTTTGCAGTCTTAAAGGAACCGATGACTTTCGAAGGAATTCCAGCGACGACACGGCCTCAAATCTTCGGTGAGCCTCTTAGACCCTTAGATATACATGTTAGCAAGTAGGTTAGTGATTAAATGGTGGAATTGGAGTAGGTTAAGGGCTAGATATGCTCGGTTTACATAGAACCAAACATAGCCCGGTTCGGTTCTGTGTAAACCGATTTTGTGGAGGCTATTGGCTGTTGGTTTTGAGTCTCAAATTCACCAATAAAACATGCTAGGATATTGAGGGATGTGTTAATGAGGTTGGAGACTCATGGATTAGTAAATTGGACAAGAGAAATTGACAATTGGTTGGAATTCCATAGGTTGCATGGCGGGTTTGTTCTTGGACGATTGGACCGATTTGTTGAGGGCTTAAGGAGAGGATTTTTGTGGCATCAAGCTTAAGGTAAGGGAAATCGTAAAACTATAATAGAAAGATTGGACTCAATTGGGCAGTCAGGTGAAATTTGAAATTGATTCTTGAGAGACTTAATGTGATTGATCTTTGTATGCGCTAAGAGAGTATAGATGACTTGAATGTTTGATCATGCTTGTGCCTTGAGTAATTTTGTCACATTTGAATGTGCATTTGAATCGTCTTGCATGCCATGGATGCATTATTTATGCATGAGTTGTACTTGGCCTTGTGTGCATGATTTGTGATTTTGGCATGACAGAAACGAGGCGAGACCCTGATACGTATGAGATGCGAGGTGGTGTGATAGTTACCCTGAGGTACTGAGGCGCGGGGTTGCAGTTGTGTGGCACCCTAATGCGTATGAGACGTGGGGTTAAGATGGCCACGGTCCTGATGCATTTACGCGGGACAGAGATGTGAAGTGTCGACACTGGCCTGGAGTATCATTGAAACCTGATGCCTTTACGCGGGTTGTCAATGACGATCTGATGCGTTTACGCGGATCGGGCCTGATGCGTTCTAAACGTGGGCATGAGCTTGAGGCAGATGTGAAGGGTAGAAGTGATGAAGTGACATGGTGATTCGTGCATGATCATCTGGATGTGTTATGATGCCATGACTGCATGCCTGACATTGTGCATTGTATTGATACTTGAATTGCCTCCTATGTCTGTTTGTGTGAAATGTTGATCTTTATGATTGCCTGAGTAGACGGTCGGCCTAACCTAGGATTAGGACCTACCTTACTGAGACGTGTATATCACCCCATTAGGAACCCCCTTTTTATAGATCCTAGGCCTTGAAAATGTGGCCTATCCATTTTGGTGACCCCAAGGAGATGTCCACCAATTTTGATTAGTTCTCTGACGGGTAGGGAATCATTTATGTCAGGAAGTGTACCGTAGTTTAGGTAGACGAGGGTAGTACTAGTTGGAAGCCTCATAGGTATGAGGCCTGGTTCAGGAAGGTCGGGGATGTATCTACTGGGCCGCTGAAGCCCAATGAGGTGTCCTAGGGCATAATCCCTGATTGGTGCCACCCCACCCGAGACTTAGACCAGGCTGAGGGGTCAATTGTTGGTTCAAAGAATGGACCAGAGAGGACCCCAACCTTAGAGGACACGGAGGAGGAGGTTATCGTGGTCGAAGCGACTGAGGAGGATCTCGTGGAGCCATCTGCTAAGGAAACTATGGAGGATACCATAGAGGTTCGCTCTGAGACCTTTTCGGAGTACGAGCCCACGGAGGATGCAGAGGAGATTGAGGACTCCAACAGCTCGTTTTAGGAGTTCCTAACTTGTTAGTCGATTTTTTTATGGCAACCCTGACCCTGTTTAAGAGTTGGTTGTTGATGATGGATCCCTTTTGTGCACTTACCCCGTCCCCCATGTTAGCGGATTTAGTAACTCTGTATATGTATGAATAGTTGGATATCATGTATGATAGTATTTGCGCTATCCAAGTCCCACTTCACATTTTGTATGGAAGAGTTATTTCATTATTGCTTCCGCGTGCTTTGTACATTATACGTCTCTTGACTTATGTGTGGATCTTGAGACCACGAGAGATATTTGGTTTGCTTGTAGGGAGTCGTGTGCTCGTGCCCGGGGCGTGGAGCATGACATATCCATTTGCTTGGTATCAGAGTAAGGCCTGCTCGATCCAAAGCTGGTTGAGGATTGGAGTAATAAGGAGAATTAAGTTGGGACTTGCACAATTAGGGAGACCTTAGGAGACTGGTTAGGATAAGCCATGGGTTGCACGGCATGTGACTTGACACTTAGGATTAGTATTCGATCTTGGTAGAGTTGGGGTGGTGCATGAGGATTAAGTTCCCTGCTTGGTGTTGAAAGTTATTTTTGGACTTTGGCCTATTAAATGAATGAGTATGGTTGGTTTTAGTGAACTGTTGGAGTAAACGGAACTGAGGAATGGCCATGGACTACTTGTTGAAATATCTCTAGAACTTGTTGTATGGAGTACTGCTGTGTTATGATTATTTTTGTTAAGGAGCAGTTAGTAGCTCTGGCGTGAATGAATGAGTGAGTACTAACTCTTTGCTGAACTTGTGGTGGACCAGGTTCAGTAGAAGGAGATAAGGATGAGCAACCCATCTAGGAGATCTGGAAGACCTAGAGGCGAAGCCTCTAGCTCGAGGCCGCCTGTAGTGGAAGATCCAAGGATGGATGGCGTGCTGAGGGCACTGGAGAATTGATGACCTTATTGACAGGTAGACCCAGGATCGGGGTGCTGCCATAACCCAAGCAGTAGGAGCCGCCATAGCTGCCTTCAACGCCAATAACGGCAACAACGGTGGCAATGGAAACTGGGATGAACAAGGCCAGGGCAGTGAGGCAGTAAATGCCCAGGAGGAAATTATCATGGCTAGACAAATGGGTCAACTAGTGGAACAATTCATAAAGCTGAAGCCGACTCAGTTCGATGGGTTTGGAGATCTCGAGCTACCACCTAGGTAGATTGAGAAGATAGAGAAAGCTTTTGGAGTGCCGAGGTGTACAGATTAGGAGAAAGTGTCATTGGCAGTATACCAGATGGAGGGTACTGCAAACGACTGGTGGGCTGCCACCAAGAATGGTGTTTTCCCTGAAGGAGCAACCATGACCTGGGAAGCCTTTAAGACGGCGTTCAACGACAAGTACTTCTCAGAGATGCCAAGGAAAGAAAGCAGGTAGAATTTCTACAGCTACGTCAAAACTAGCTGACAGTAGACTAGTATGAGGCCGAGTTCTCTAGACTGCCGAGGTACGTACCTCGATCTATAGAGGATCCCCAGGAGAAAGCACAGAGATTTAGGGACGATTTGAGGCCTGAGCTCCGTAGTTAGATGATTGCTCTAAACCTGAGGACTTATAAGGAGATCTATGAGAGGGGTCAGATGATTGAAAAGGACTTGAAAGAGAGGAATGCCGCAACTGGATCGCGGTTTACCCCATTCAGAGATAACCGCCAGATGGGCAAGAGACCGATGGCGGGCAATAGGCGTTTTGTGCCTCCAGTAAAGAAAAATATCGTGAAGCAGCCAAATCCCACAAACTGGAGCTGCCGCCTTTGTGGCAGAAGGCATGGAAATGGGCCATGCATAGTAAGGACTGGAGTTTGCTTTAAGTGTGGTCAACTGGGCAACCAGATGAGGTCGAGACCAAATCAAGCTCCTGTGAGTCGACCTCAAAGACAAAGACCACAAGCTGGACCATCGACTGCCACTCTCCAGGTCGAGCAGAATCGACCACCGGCTCACGGAAGAGTATATGCAGTAGCCCGCAGAGAGGCGGAAGAAACGCCAGGTGTGGTCACAAGTACAATTTACTTGTGTGACCAAGCTGCATATGCATTGTTTGATCTTGGTGCCACACATTCATTTGTGTCTACTCAGTTTGCTAATTTGGTAGGTATGAGGTTAAAACCGTTGAATATAACTCTACATGTTTCCACTCCGTTAAAGGATAACATATTGGTCTCATTGGGCTGTGCTGATTGTGAAATCATGATTGGAGGGAGTATGGGGAGTATTAACCTAGCTGTATTACCCATGTATGATTTTGATGTGATTATAGGGATGGATTGGCTGGGTAAGCAGGGGGCAATGGTAGATTGTGGTAGTAGGACAATTCGCTTTTACCCTGAAGACCACCCTAGCTTTGAATCAGTAGGAAGTTGAGGAGGAATCTCGATTCCCTTAGTCTCATCTCTTGAAGTGACAAAGTTAATGTCTGAAGGGTGTCAGGCATACTTAGTGGCAGTAATGGACACGACTATCGAGGAGCCAAAACTAGAGAGTATCCCGGGAGTGCATGAATTTCCTGACGTGTTTCCCCAAGAGTTGCTAGGATTGCCACCTGAGCGAGATATAGAATTTGTGATCGAGTTAGCTCCTGGAACGGAGTCGATCTCGAAGGCACCTTATAGGATGTCCCTAACAAAACTGAAGGAGTTAAAGGTGCAGATTCAAGAACTGCTGGATAAAGGATTTATCCGATCAAGTGCTTCACTGTGGGGAGCGCCGGTATTATTCGTAAGGAAGAAGGATGGGTCTTTGCGTTTTTGCATCGACTATAGGCAGTTGAACCAAGTAACAGTGACAAATAAATACCCACTCCCAAGAATCAACGACCTATTTGATCAGTTGCAAGGAGCAACGGTATTTTCAAAGATTGACCTGAGGACCGGGTATCACCAGTTAAAGGAAGACATAACTAAGACTGCTTTTAGGACGAGGTATGGTCACTATGAGTTCACAGTGATGCCTTTTGGATTAACCAATGCTCCAGCCGCATTCATGGATTTAATACATCGAGTATTTAAGGAATTCCTGGACAGATTCGTCATAGTCTTTATTGACGATATGTTGATTTACTCGAGGAGTGACGTAGAACATGAGGAGCACCTGAGGATTGTCCTGCAAACCTTAAGGGAGCACTCGCTATATGCTAAGTTGAGTAAATGTGAGTTCTGGCTGAACAAGGTAACATTTCTTGGTCATGTGGTATCTGGAGAAAGGATTGCAGTGGATCCTGCAAAGATCGAAGCGGTAACCAATTGGCCTAGGTCTACTACAGTAACTGAACTCAGAAGTTTCTTGGAATTGACTAAGTATTACAGACGATTTATGGAGAAGTTCTCATCCATAGCCATCCCATTGACGAGGCTGACAAAGAAGGAAGCAAGGTTTAAATGGACAGACAAGTATGAAAGGAGTTTCCAAGAAAGCAAGCATAGGTTGACGACCGCACCAGTGTTGACAATTCCATCAAGACTAGGAGGCTATGAGATTTACAGCGATGCCTCGCTGAAAGGACTGGGCTGTGTGTTAATGTAGCATAGAAGAGTAGTGGCCTACGCATCCCAAAAGTTGAGACCACATGAGATGAACTACCCAACTCATGATCTGGAGTTAGCAGCGATCATATTTGCCTTGAAGATCTGAAGACATTATCTCTGTGGCGAGAAGTTTCAGATTTATACCGACCACCAGAGCTTAAAGTGTCTGTTCTCCTAAAAAGTGCTGAATATAAGGCAGCGTCGGTGGATGGAGCTGCTCAAGGATTATGATTGTGATATATTGTATCACCCTAGGAAGTCAAATAGAGTCGCAGATGCGCTGAGTCGGAAGTCGAGCATCGCCTGTCTGCTAGTAAAAAGTCGGTTGATGATCAAGGACTTTAGAGATTCTAAGTTCAGACTAGAAGTCTGCCAGTTGTCCAATTTGATAGTGACATTGAGGATAGAACCTGAGGTCCAGGAAGGAATAAAGGCCTTACAGTCTACGGACCTAGAGATTCAGAAGATTCTGGAGATGGACGTGACAAAGAGAAAACCAGAATTTCAGGTGTCAGAGGACGGAATTTTGAAGTTTCGAGGACGACTGTGCGTGCCAAAAGATGAAGGGCTCCGGGAAAGGATTTTGTCAGAGGCTCATAGGAGTAATTATAGTATCCATCCTGAAAGGACGAAAATGTATCATAACTTGCAACAACACTATTGGTGGAACGAAATGAAGGTGGATGTGGCGAAATATGTGGCTAAGTGTTTGACATGCCAGCAAGTGAAAGCGCAGCACTGTAAGCTTGGAGGACTATTACAGCCGTTGGAGATTCCGGAATGGAAGTGGGAGCATATAACTATGGACTTTGTGATGGGACTCACGAGGAGCCAGAGAGGTCACGACTCTATATGGGTAGTCGTGGACAGATTGACCAAGTCCACTCACTTCATTCCTGTGAGAAAAGATTTCGCAATGAATAAATACGTCGAGTTATACATAAGGCAGATTGTGAGACTACATGGAGTGCCTGTGACGATTACCTCAGATAGAAATCCTAAGTTCACGGTAAACTTTTAGAAGAGTCTGCAAGAAGCCATGGGAACCTAACTGCAATTTAGCACTACGTACTATCCACAGACAGACGGACAGTTAGAAAGGATGATTCATACGCTTGAGGATATGCTGCGAGCATGCGTCATAGATTGTAAAGGTGGATAGGAGGATCAGCTACATTTGGTGGAATTCGCGTACAATAATAGCTACCAGCAGAGTATGCAGATGGCACCATTTGAAGCGCTCTATGGAAGGGCTTGCAGAACCCCGATTTGCTGGGATGAGGTTGGAGAAAGAAGTATCACAAACCTAGAGTTGGTAGAGCAATCGGTGGAAGCAGTGAAATTAATTTGGGATAGACTGAAGACGGCATAGAGTCGTTAGAAGAGTTATGCAGATAAGCGGCGTAAGCCTTTGGAATTTCAAGTAGGCAATCATGTCTTCCTCAAGGTGTCGCCAATGAGGGGATTATCGCAATTTGGAAAGAAGGGAAAACTGAGCCCAAGGTATGTAGGCCCATTCGAGATATTGGAGCGAATTGGAACCTTGGCCTACAGGCTTGCCTTGTCGCCTAAGCTATCCTAGGTGCATAATGTTTTCTATGTGTCAATGCTACGGAAATCTGAACTAGATCCGACAAATGAGCTGGATTACGAAGTCATCAAGGTGGACGATAGGGTATCTTACGTGGAGAAGCCGATTAGAATCGAAGACCAAAAGGAGCAAACTCTAAGGAATAAGACGATTCCATTGGTCAAAGTTGTATGGGAGTACCATGGAACCGAAGGCACCACATGAAAAAACGAAGAGACGATGAGGCAACAACACCCCCATCTGTTTGAGTAATTGAGTTTGATGTAAATTTCGGGAACGAAATTTTTGTAAGAGGGGAAGAGTTGTGACATTATGATTTTCCAGTCATTTTCAGACTCGTTAATGAGAAGTATATCTAGCGATGTGTTTCAGTCATTTCTCGCTCGAATCTGATCAATTTTAGTAGACTGACCAAAAGGGAAAGGCTAACGTAAGACCAGGTACGTGGATCTAGGGAATTCGAATAGGAAATGACGCTTTGACCATAAAGATTGTCGAAGGGACATTTAGAACAACAAAAGGCCGATCTAAGAACGATTAAGGCATGCCTCGCTAGCATTATACGATTGGGGCGCGGGTGATGCCGCTTAACCAACGTATAATTTTCAAAATTTTCCTAAAATCGGATAGTGACGATCGAAACCATAGGAACTAGTGATAGACCCTTACAATTACATGACAACCAAAGTTTCCACGAATTGACGAGCCCTAAACGTGATATGAATCATAGGGTCGATACGCATAAAGTCTGCAAAAGCCGCCCGTCAGTTCGGGATAGGCTGGAACCATGTTTGATAGAGAAAACAATCAAAAACGAGTCTTGAAAATTGAAAATGGAGAATCAAGAATTCCAACGTCATGTTTGAAATGGTCGTCGCCATGTCGAAGAATATTGGATTGAGAAAAACGACGTTCCGGACGTCGAGGGTAAAATTATCATTTTGCCCCTCAAAGCATTAAGATTGCTTATGCAATTGAAGAAGGGCATTTTGGCCTTTCAATCACCCCAAGTGCCACCGAAAATTGGGAGAGATTGTAGCCATTGGATCACCTTGATTGACACTTAGGACATGTGTCAATGGATTAGCTAAAGAGTGGTCATGTCCACTTTTTACACAACTACCATTCAACCTTTGACTTTAAGGATTGAATATAGCCCTCTTCTCTCTCTTCTTGGTCAGCCATACACCCCATCTTCACCGAGACTTCTTCTTCTTATTCTTACTCTTCCTCCTGCCGCTCCCCCGATCGCTCCTGCCCACTCCGTTCGCCGCCACTGACGATCACTTTCGGCGACCTTTGGCTGGCGAGCCGACCACCCACGCTTAGCTTAACCTCTTGCCGACATCCTCGAAGTGGAAGCGCGGAAGCCGATGGAAACCGGCACAATCTGAGGTAGGCGACGTTTCTGACCTCTTAGGACCTCGAAACGTTGGATTCTTGCGACCAAATTTTGTGGACGTCTAGGGGACTCATATAATAATCTGTGGTAAAAATTTGAGATTTATTTGATGAATTTTTGACCCCAAATGGGTCTTGTGATTATTGGACAGAAACTGCCGGTTTGCAGTCTTGAAGGAACTGACGACTTTCGAAGGAATTCCGACGACGACACGGCCTCAAATCTTTGGTGAGCCTATTAAACCCTTAGATAGACATGTTAGCAAGTAAGTTAGCGATTAAATGGTGGAATTGGAGTAGGTTAAAGGCTGGATATGTTCGGTTTACATAGAATCGAACATAGCCTGGTTTGGTTTTGCACAAACCTGTTATGTGGAGGCTATTGGCTATTAGTTTTGAGTCTCAAATTCATCAATGGGACATACTAGGATGTTGAGGGATGTGTTAATGAGGTTGGAGACTCAGGGATTGATGAATTGGATAAGAGAAATTGATAATTGGTTGGAATTCCATAGGTTGCACGATGGGTTTGTTCTTGGACCATTGGACCCAATTGTTAAGGGCTTAAGGAGAGGATTTTTGTGACATCAAGCTTAAGATAAGGGAAATCCTAAAACTATGATAGGAAGATTAGACTCAATTGGGCGAGTCAGGTGAAATTGAAATTGATTCTTGAGAGACTTAATGTGATCGATCTTTGTATGCGCTAAGAGTGTATAGATTACTCAAATGTTTGATCATGCTTGTGCCTTGAGTAATTTTGTCACATTTGAATGTGCATTTGAATCGTCTTGCATGCCATAGATGCATTGTTTATCCATGAGTTGCACTTGGCCTTGTGTGCATCATTTGTGATTGTGGCATGACGGAGACGAGGCGAGACCCTGATGCGTATAAGACGCGGGGTGGTGTGATGGTTACCCTAAGGCGCCGAGCCGCGGGGTTGGAGTTGTGTGCATCATAGCCTCCAAGCCCAGAAAGAATCGTTAACAGCGGTGTGGTTGTCAACCGAAGCTTAAGCTCTTGGAAGCTCCGTTCGCACTTGTCTGTCCATTCAAACCGCGTATCTTTCTAAGTCAATCTCAATAAAGGAGTGGCTATCGAGGAGAACCTATCCACAAATCTCCTGTAGTAACTTGTTATTGACATCTGATTTTCGATTAGTCTTTTAAAGTTTAATTTTTTTGAAAAATTCATAAAAAAAGCATAAGAAAGTTGAAAAATTACAAAATCAACTTTGATAGCCTTGGCCTAGCCTAAGGAACCATTTTTGATCAAAAAAATAATTTTTCATATTTTTCTCATATTTTTGAAAAATAGAAAAATACATGAAAAATCAAGAAAAATAACATTTGAGGTCACGAAAATATGAAAAAATAGTCATTATTTTTATTTTAAATCCCTTGACTTCATAAAAAAATTCAAGTTCAAGTTTAATTTTATGTGTTCCTTTCTTGCACATATGATTAAATTTGGTAAAAAAAGGTCAATTGAGTCTTTTAAATTACAATTTTTGGCATTTTGAGAGTCTTATCATTCAATCTGATTGTCCTTCATTGTAATTTAGTCTA
Source organism: Rhodomyrtus tomentosa (assembly GCA_028455895.1). Lineage (NCBI taxonomy): Eukaryota > Viridiplantae > Streptophyta > Magnoliopsida > Myrtales > Myrtaceae > Rhodomyrtus > Rhodomyrtus tomentosa. The sequence goes on from JAPCWY010000007.1 coordinate 30,559,371, forward strand.
ATTATTTGTACAAATTGCTCAATAACATGAATTGGGCAAAATTGCATACTTAATTGCAATTTAGTTCTTGAATTGGGTATGCTCGAAATTACTTTCAATTCAAGGACTTCTGTTACAAATTGGAACTACTGCCTAATGTGTTTCACCATTCTGAATCGATTGGCATAGGTGGTTTGGTCCAATTTGACCATTTGAGCCCTCAATTTCATAATTTTCTAAATTGCAATTAAGGATAAATTTGGGGCTTTTGTATAAATTGACATGAACTTTTGGGCAAAACCACATTTCTAGACACTATTCATGTCCTAAGTTCGATTCTAATGTTTAATTGTGAAAATTCCCCATGAATTTTGACAAATTTTGAAAAAAATCAAGTTGAACCAGTTCTGACCAGTCGAACCGGTTCGCTATAGTGTCATCTTCAAACCTCAGATTCCCGCACCAATTGCACATTTGCAGGTGATTTTTAATTTAGAAATTGGCCTTCTAATCGACCATGATTGATAAGATTGATCGAGGGTTTTTGATCATCAAAGTGTCTTTTGTCGATGGAGACCGGTCTGACGACTTGGGTCTATCGGAGCTGTGCCAACGAAGGTCAAACGTCCATCGGTCACTTTTTAGTCAAACACTAAACCAAATGTAGGTAAAATTCGAGCGAAATTGAAATCACCGAATGACCAAAATGGATGACCAATTCGTCCTGAACGTTCACCGATGTCCGGTGACCATTTCGCATGTGATTGCACGTGCGAATGGTTATTGCCAGGTATCCCTCACGCAACGAATTTTTGAAGAAAAGAAAAGATAATTGAAAGAGAGAAGTGGTTCATTTGGTTTGGGGAGAGGAAAAACATAATTGAGATAGGAAAAGAACAAGGAAAGAGCTCGTCCTCCGACCTCCGTCGTCGAGGACTTGAGCTCGACCTGCAAGTGATCGGTGATAACAATTGAAGCTGAACCGAGTCGCAACTCCACTTGGAAAAGTTTTCTCTAGTTCCACAGAGTCGATAGCGCCCACCCGTGTCGCCTTTGATCTCGAAAATCGGTAAGTCAACTTTCGAGCTCCATCTTTAACTTTCAATGGCGATCTTCATTTCAGTTTTAATCCTTGCAATTGATATGTGTGAAACATCTCTAAGACATAACTAAGCATGTTTACATCTTTTGATTTCATTGAAATCGAGTCGAACCTTGCATTTGAAACCTATCGCCATTGCCGATTCAGTCGAAGCTCGTCTAGGTCATCCTAGACCGTATCAGGTCAATCTAACCTGTAGGTAAGTATTCTAAACTCTTATGGATGTGATCTTGTGAAGGAATTAGCTCGATATTGTGACATTCCGAATTCCGACCCTCTCGAGGCTATTGAATAGAAGGATATCGATCGGTGTATTCCAGTTATAACTCGCTCGGAATTGGCCACTCTTGAGTTATCTGATCAAAAGGGAAAGACTAATGCATAGTCAGATACATGGACTCGGCGAATTTGAATGAGAAATGACACTTTGACCATAAGGATTATCGAGGAAATATTTTGGGCCAGCAGAGATCGATCTAGGAACGATCATGGAATGTCTTGCTAGTGTTGTACGTTGGGACCTGGGTGATTCCGCTTAACCAATGTGTAATTTGTGAGAATTTTCTAAATCGGATTTTGATAATCAAGATCGAAGGAACGGACAATAAACCCTCACAATTACATGACAATCAAAGTCGCCAAAGCTTGAGAAAATCCCAAAGTCGATACGCGTAGCACTTGCAAGAGTCACCCGTCAATTTGAGATAAATTGGAATTACTGTCGACGAAAGTCGACATAAAATTGGACCTCGAGATTTGAGAATTGGACATTAAGAAATTCAAACATTTGAATTAAAATGGACATCGCCTAATCGAGGGTGGTTTATATTGGAAAAATGAAATTTCGGACAAAAAGTGCCAAATGACCATTTTGCCCCTCAACCTTTGGCCTTGACTTAAGAAGTTTAGAAGGTCATTTTGGTCATTTTCCCTCCTTTATATGGCTGCCTAAAATGTATATGGATATGGTCAAAGGAAGTCAAAGTCAATAGAGCAACCAATGAAAGTTTGCCAAGTGTCAACCAAAGAAGGCCTCATGCATTAAATGCCTATTAAATCAATCTTGTCATTTTAAGCTTATTTGGATGAGAGGCTTCATTATACACCATCTCTAGCCGTGATTGTCAAGCTCCGCGCCCTGGGCACGGGCACGCGACTCCCTGCGAGTAAGCTCTTGAGCGTCCTAGGATTCATATAACGAGATATACATTATAAAGGTAGCATGCGGCAGCCATAACACACACTCCTCCTAATACTCATCAAATGGGAACAAGAGTAGCGAGGACATAACAAATAAATATAACATCCCATGAGTTTATACAAAAGAGCAGGTGAGCTAAACCTGTTGTTCGGTCGGGGTAATAGGGCCAAGCCAAAAGATATCTAAAATAAGCCCCCAAAAGAAACTGACCGACGAGGTCATCATCACAATGCCACATAGTAAGTCAGAAAACCCCTAGGTCAAGCTGTTGGAATCATCTATCTGCTCAGCATATTCAGTAGGCTCGCATTCCGAGAAAGTCTCGCAGCGTACCTCTACCATGTCCTCCATTGTCTCTTCCTCCACCTGCTCTTCCAGCTCATCCTTTGAAGCAATGATCTCAATCACTTCAACGTTGTACTCCAGGGTCGGGGTCTTCTCAGGCATGTTCCTCTAGGCCAACAACAGATCCCTCAACCACTAATAAATCTCGAGTGGGATGGTACCAACTAGGAATAACCCTGCGAGATACCTCCGTGGTCTTCAGCGGACCAGTGGTGACATCGCCTACTCTACGGAAGCACGCTTCGAACCTATGCGGTACCAAGTCCGTACCTCCCTCATCGACCCAGGCCACTATACATTTTCTAACACACACAGTTCCCCGACCGTCCAGGAACTCATCAAAATATGCTATCATCTCCTTGGGGTCACCTAGTCGAGTCAACAACATCCTCAAGGCTTAGGGTCTAAAAATATGGTCCCACCACGGGGTGAGATTCACATCCTAGTAAGACAGGTCCTAACCCTAAGTCAGGCTGATAGTACACCTAGACGAATGCAAACAAGGAACAATATAATGCACTCAACAATATAATGCACTCATCGGTCAATATGCCACAGAGATGCAAGCATTCGTCAAGCACACAATAATAGCATCATATCATATCAATCCAGTCAAGCATGACGATATTAAATAAAGCCACAGATTCCACCTTTCCAACTTCCTCAAAGTCACACCTGCGTTTAAAATGCCTCAGGCTCGGTCCGCGTAATTATGCCTCAAACCATTCAATTGATAAACCCGCGTAAACACATCAGGTTTTCAATTTCATTCCAGGCCTGTGTCGACACATATCAAGTCTCGTCACACATCTCAACACATTAGGACATTGGCCATTTCAACCCCGCGTCTCAACGCATCAGGGTACAATTCAACACAACCGCGCGTCCCAACGCCTCGGGTATCACGAGTTTCTCAAACATGCCAACATTCATTTCAATTCAAAACTTCATTATCAAGTACAAGCTCATGCAACGAGCTAAATTTCTACGGCACGTGAGACAATCAAATTCCTCATTCAAAAGTGGCAATCAACTTATGGCATATGCATCTAGAAAGTATTCAAGCAATCACCAATCCACAAAGACAAACTTTGGACAAACGCACAATAATCTCATGGAAATCCACCAAATTCATCTCCAATTCACCCAGTCGAGTCCAATCTTCCTAGCCAAGGTTTAGAAACACCTTACCTTGTGCTAAAATCAACAATATTCCTCTTCTAAGCACTTCCAAAATTCGGCCCAAGCAATCCAAAATAAAGCAACCGTCCACCTATAATAATTCAATTCATTTAATCAATTTTCCTTTTCAAATCCTCAAACCACCGAGCATAAATCTCCATAACATATCCATTAACATTCTAATATGCCTCAACGAAGAATTTAGAGTTCGACGACATCATGAACAACCCCCAAGATTCGGTTTGCACAGAACCGAAACAGGGCATTTTCGATTTTGTGCATACCACCCTCAATCAGTCCATAAACTACCCTAAATCCTCAAATTATCCACTAAAATACTTTCTAACATGAGGTTCCAGGTGTTGGGAAGCTTCACTGAAAATTTTAAGTCAAGACAACACCCAGAAGTCCACGAACGACGCCGAATTCTCCAAGTCCTTCACCGGTCATTTTCTATCCTTCCATCACTGCACCATTGTGGTGTCAAAACTTCATCAAATTCACCCAAAATTTTCACCACAACTCAGTATATATGTGCCTTAGATGCCTATAAAAATTAGCCGAAAGTTTGAGGCAAATCGAAGTCCTATGGAGCTCAGACGGCGACTTACCTCCAGTTGCGACGGAATCCATCAACTCTCGGGGAAAAGGCTGGTCTGAACTCCTCAATGGGTCAAACGCTGAGATACCACTTGGAGGTGATTGGCAAGAGGTAGGGCTAGATGTTGGTGGTCGGCTCGAGCTTAGGTGGCTGCCGGAAGTGGCGGTCGGAGCGAGCGAAGGAGCGGTGGCAGGCTGGTCGGGTGGGGCTGTTCTCTACCGAAGGGAAGAAGAAGAAGTCCATGGGAATGGGGGTGCTCGGTTGAGCTCAATGGGGGTGTTTACACCACTTTGGCTTGGTCAAACTCATGGGATGGTAGGTTAAAAGTTGGACAATTAATGCCCATTCACCATCTTTTGACGCTTGTCCCCATTGTAATTCAATTAGATGATCCAATGGCCATAAATCTCCCTTATTTTCGGCAGCCTTAGGATAGAATCAAAGACCAAAATGCCCTCATTCATTTATTAAGGCAAGGTTAAAACTCGAGGGGTAAAACGGTAATTTCACCCTCGACGTCCGGAATGTCGTTTTTCTAATTTAAACTTTCTTCGATGAGGCGACGTCCAATCCCATCATAATGTTGGAATTCATGATTTTTCATTTTCTAATTTCGAGACTCATCTCTGAATCATATCTTTGTCAAATGCGATTCCAGCCTATCTCGAACTGACGGACGGCTTTTGCAGACGTTACGCATATCGACTTTGTGATTTATATCACACTTAGGGCTCGTCAGTTCATGGCGACTTTGGTTGTCATGTAATTGTGAGGGTCTATTACTAGTTCCGATCGTCTCGATCGTCATTGTTCGATTTAGGAAAATTTTGCAAATTATACACTAGTTAAGCGGCTTCACCTGCGCTCCAATCATATAACGCTAGCAATGCATTCCTTAATCGTTCTTAAATCGATTTTTTATGGCCTAAATGTCCCCTCGACAATCCTTTTGGCCAAAGTTCCATTTTCTATTTGAGTTTCCTAGGTCCACGTACCTTGTCTCGCGTTTGCCTTTCCCTTTTGGTCAGTTAACTCGAGATTGATCAGATCCGAGCGAGATATAACTATAATACATCATCAGATACATCCTCATTAATAAGTCTCGAAATGATAGGGAAAATCAGAATGTCACAACTCTTCGTCCCTTATAAAAATTTCGTCCTTGAAATTTATAATAAATCTAGTTATTCAAACAAATAGGGGTATTGATGTCTCATCATTTCCCCGCTTTCCCACGTAGCGCCTTCGGTCCCATGGTACTCCTAAACGACTTTGACCAATAGAATTGTCTTGTTTCTCAGAACTTGCTCCTTTCGATCTTCGATCCTAATTGGCTTTTCTATACAGGATACTCTGTCATCCACTTTGGATGGTTTCATAATCCAATATATGCATTGGGTCCGGCTCGTACTTCCATAGCATTGACACATGGAAGACATTGTGTACTTGGGACTAGTTAGGCGATAAGGTAAGCCTGTAGGCCAAGGTCCCAATCCATTCTAAAATCTCAAAAGATCCTATGTACCTTGGACTTAATTTTCCTTTCTTTCCAAATCGAGATAATCCTCTCATCAGCGACACCTTAAGGAAAACATGATCGTCTACTTGAAACTCCAGAGGTTTACATCGTTTATCCACATAACTTTTCTAACGACTCTGTGTTGTTTTTAGCCTATCCCGGATTATCTTCATCTCTTCCACCGATTGCTCTACCAACTCTAGGCCTGTAATACTTCTTTCTCTAACTTCTTCCCAGCAAATCGAGGTCCTGCAAGCTCTTCCATAAAGTACTTCAAAAGGTGTCATTCTAATACTCTACTGATAACCGTTGTTATATGCGAACTCCATCAAATGCAGCTGATCCTCCCATTCACCTTTGAAGTCTATAACACATGCTCATAACATATCCTCAAGCGTCTGAATCGTCCTCTCCGATTGTCCGTCCGTCTACGGATGGTATGCCGTACTGAACTGCAGTCGAGTTCCCATGGCATCCTGAAGACTCTTCCAAAAATTAGTCATAAACTTGGGATCTCTATCCGATGTAATCATTATGGGTACTCTATGTAGTCTCACTATCTATCGCATATACAATTCGACATACTTGTCCATCGCGAAATCCTTTCGCCTAGGAATAAAATGTAAGGACTTGGTTAACTGGTCCACGACTACCCAGATAGAATCGTGACCTCTCTGGCTCCTTGGTAATCCCATTACAAAATCTATCGTTACGTGCTCCTATTTCCATTTAGGGATCTCTAAGGGTTGTAGCAATCCATTAGGCTTACAGTGTTGTGCTTTCACCTACTGGCATGTTAAGCACTTTGCTACATACTTCGCTACATCCACCTTCATCCCGTTCCACCAATAATGCTGACGTAAGTTCTGGTACATTTTCGTGCTACCTGGGTGGATACTATAATTGCTTCGGTGAGCCTTTGATAAAATCCTTTCTCTAAGCTCTTCATCCTTTGGTATGTATAGACGCCCTCGAAATTTCAAAATTCCATCCTCTAACATTTGGAACTCTGGCTTCCTTTTCGTCGCATCTATCTCCAGGATTTTCTGAATTTCCGAGTCCGTCGGCTGCAAGGCTCTTATCCTTTCTTGGATATCGAGTTCTATTCTCAATGTGGCTACCAAACTGGATAGTTGACAAACTCCCAATCTGAATTCAGAATTCCTCAAATTTTCAAATAACGACCACCCTTTCACCAGTAGACAGGCGATACTCGATTTCCGACTGAGCGCATCCGCGATTCTATTTGCTTTCCCAAGATGATATAATATGTCATAATTATAATCCTTAAGCAGTTCCATCCATCGGCGTTGCCTCATGTTCAGTTCTTTCTAGGAAAATATATACTTCAGGCTTTGGTGGTCTGTATAAATCTGGAATTTCTTGCCACACAAATAATGCCTCTAGATTTTCAGAGCAAAGATGATTTTTGTCAGTTCCAAATCATGAGTCGGGTAGTTCATCTCTTGCGGTCGCAATTGGCGTGACGCGTAGGCAACCACCCTTCCACGTTGCATTGGCACACAACCTAGTCCCGTTAGCGAAGCATCGCTATGTATTTCATAGCCTCCAGGTCCTGATGGAATCATCAATACCGGTGCAGACGTTAACCGATACTTAAGCCATTGGAAGCTCCTTTCACACTTATCCGTCCATTCGAACTTCATTTCTTTCTTAGTCAACCTCGTCAATGGAATGACCATGGATGAAAACTTATCCACAAAGCATCGATACTACCTCGCCAATCCTAAGAAACTCCGGACTTCCGTGACCGCAGTAGGTCTAGGGTAGTTCATAACGGCTTCGATCTTCACAGGATCCACTGCAATTCCTTCTCTATATACCACATAGCCAAGAAATGCCACTTCATTCAGCCAGAACTCGTATTTGCTAAACTTAGCGTAAAGCGAGTGCTTTCTTAAGGTCTGCAAGACAATCCTCAAATGCTCCTCATGCTCTTCGTTACTCCTTGAGTAAATCAAAATATCATTAATAAAGACTATCACAAATCTATCTAAGAATTCCTTGAATACCCGATGCATTAAATCCATAAATGTAGCTGGAGCATTGGTCAGTCCAAAAGGCATCACAGTGAACTTGTAGTGACCATACCTTGTCCTAAAAGCGGTCTTAGGTATATCTTCCTTCTTAATCCTCAACTGATGATATCTGGACCTCAGGTCTATCTTAGAGAAAATCACAGCTCCTTGCAACTGATCAAATAAGTCATCAATCCTCGGCAGTGGGTACTTATTCTTTACAGTCACTTGATTCAATTGTCTATAGTCATTGCATAAACGTAAGGACCCATCCTTTTTCCTCACAAACAACACCAACACTCCCCATGGTGAAACACTCGATCGAATGAACCCTTTATCCAACAAATCTTGCATTTGCACCTTCAGCTCTTTCAATTCTAATAGTGCCATTCTATAAGGTGCCTTTGAAATTGGCTCCATCCCAAGAGCTAACTCAATTACAAATTCAATTTCTCGCTCTAGCGGCAACCTTGATAATTCTTGAGGAAAAACATTAGGAAACTCACGCACTGCCAGAATGTTTTCTAGTTTAGGTTGCTCGGTAGTCGTGTCCATAACTGCGACTAAGTACGCTTGACATCCTCCAATTATCAGCTTTGTCGCTTTAAGAGATGAGACTAAAGGAATCGAGATTCCTTCTCGACTTCCCACAAACTCAAAATTTGGGCGGCCATTCGGATAAAAATGGATTATCTTACTACCCCAATCAACTACTGCCCTTTGCTTACCTAATCAATCCATCCTATGATCATATCAAAGCGATACATGGAAAACACAGCCATGTCTATACTCTCTTTACTACTGTCAATTATGATTTTACAATCAGCACAGCCCAACAAAACCAACACATTATCCTTCAACGGGATGGCAACATGTAAAATCACACTCAACGGTTTCAACTCTTTATCAACCAAGTCAGCAAATTGAGCAGACCTAAACGAGTGCGATGCACCAGGATCAAACAAAGCATAAGTAGCTTGGCCACATAAATAAATCATACCTGTGACCACGCCAAGCGCTTCTTCCGCTTCCCTGCGCGCCCTAGCATAGACCCTTTCCTAAGTTGGGAGTCGATTCTGATCAATTTGTGGAGTGGCAGTTGACGGTCCTACCTGTGGTCGTTGCCCTTGAGGTTTATTCGTTAGGGCTTGGTTCGGGCAAGTCCTTATCCGATGGTCCATCTAAACACATTTGAAGTCCACTCCAATCTTTGCCGGGTAAGGTCCATTACCAAGCCTTCTGCCATAGAGGTGGCGGTTCCAGTTCACTGGGTTCGGTGGCTTCACTATATTCTTTCTTACTGGAGGGACGAAGCGTCTATTGCCAGTCATAGGTCTTTTGTCGGCCAGGTGGTTATCTCTGAATGAATTAAACCGCAATCCAGATGCAGCATTCCTCTCCTTCAGGTTCCTCTCGATCATTTGTCCCCGTTCATAGATTTCTTTGTAAGTCTTTAGGCTCAAAGCTATCATCTGGTTGCAAAGTTCAGGCCTCAGTCCATCCCGAAATTTCCGCGCCTTCTCCAAGGAATCCTCTACTGATCGGGGCACGTACCTTGACAATCTGGAGAACTCAGCTTCATATTGATCTACTATCAATGATTCTGACGCAGCTGCAAGAACTCTACTTACTTCCTTTCTCGAGCCGTCTCAAAAAAGTACTTGTCATTGAATGCCGTGAAAAAGGCATTCCAGGTCAAGGCTGTTCCTTCCGAAAAGACTCCATTCTTGGTAGCAGTCCACCAGTCATTAGCGTTACCTTCTAGCTAGTACATCGCCAATAGTACTTTTTCTTCATCTGTATATCTCAGTACTCTAAAAGCTTTCTCCAGTTTTTGATCCAACTTAGCGCCAATTTCGGGTCTCCAATCCCATCAAACTGGGTCGACTTCAATTAAATGAACTGCTCGACTAGTTGGCCCATTTGCCTAGCCACAACAACTTCCTCCTAGGCATTTCCTACTTCGTTGCCCTGGTCATGGTCACCATTGTTTCCATTGCCTCCATTATTGCCGTTATTGGCGTTGATAGCTGCTATTATGGCTCCCACCGCTTAAGCTATGGCAGCGTCCCTATCCTGGGTTTGCCGGTCAATGAGGTCACGGATCCTTTCGAGTGCCCTCAGCACTCCATCTATTCTCGGGTCTTTCGCCACAAGTGGTGGCCTTGAGCTAGAGGCTCAACTTTTGGGTCTCCTAAGTTTTCTAGGCGGATTACTCATTCTTGGGTGCTCTCACTACACCTGGACCACTCAATTCCACCACGAAATTAGTAACTTACTCATCTAATCAAGTCCAGCAAGAACAAACTATGTCCCAAGAGAAGCAGTCATAACATAACAACCTTCCACCGAACTATTATTAGAAGCACTTCATTAAACAGTCCATGGTCATTACCCAAGTTTGTTTACTTCAATGGTTCATCCAAAACAAGCCATGCTCATTTACTCAACAGGACAAAATCCATAAATGGCTTTCAACACTAAACATAGAGCTCAATCTTCAAAATCATCACAATCTTGTCAAGACCAAATGTCAATCACATGTGCCAAGTCATATGCCATGCGTCTCGTGCCTAACTCTAACAAATCTCCTAAGGTGTCGCTACTCATCCCGTCCCAGCTTACTCCTTCTTATTACTCTAACCCTCAATCAACTTGGATCAAGTTGACCTTGTTCTGATACCGAGCAAAGTGGGTTGTCACGTCTCGCACCCCGGGCACGGGTACGCGACTCCCTGCAAGTAAGCTCTCGAGCGTCCCAGGATTCATATAACAAGAGATGCATTATAAAGGTAGCATGCGGAAGCAATAACATACACTCCTCCATACACTCATCAAATGGGAACCTGGGTAGCGAGGACCTAACAAATAAATATAACATCTCATGAGTTTATACCAAAGAGCAGGTGAGCTAAACCTGCTATTCGGTTGGGGTAACGGGGCCAAGCCAAAAGATATCTAAAACAAGCCCCCAAAAGAAACTGACCGACGAGGTCATCATCAAAAGGCTACACAATAAGTTAGAAAACCCCTAGTTTGAGTTGCTAGAATCATCTGTCTACTCAGCATCCACAATAGTCTCATATTTCGAGAAAGTCTAACAGCGTACCTCTACCGTGTCCTCCATCGTCTCGTCCTCCACCTGCTCTTCCAGCACACCTCTAAAGCATCAATCTCAATCACTTCAACAATGTCCTCCAAGGTCGAGGTCCTCTCAAGCATGTTCCTCAAGCCAACAACAGACCCCTCAACCTCTACTGAATCCCGAGTGGGATGGCACCAACTAGGAATAACCTTGCGAGATACCTCCGTGGTCTTCAGCAGACCAGTGGTGACATCGCCTACTCTACGAAAGCACGCTTCGAACCTATGCGGTACCCAATCCTTACTGCCCTCGTCGAACTAGACCACTGTACATTTTCTAACATACACAGTTCCCCGACCGTCCGGGAACTCATCAAAATATGTTGTCATCTCCTTAGGGTCAACTAGTTGAGTCGGCATCATCTTCAAGGCTTAGAGCTTGAAAATATGGTCCCACGATGGGGTGAGATTCGCATCCCAATAAGACAGGTCCTAACCTTAGGTCAGACTGACACACACCTAAATGAATGCAAACAATGAACAAGAATATGCACTCAGCAATATAATACACTCATTAGTCAATATGCCATAGAGATGCAAACGTTCGCCAAGCACACAGTAATAGCATCATATCATATCAATCCGATCAAGCATGGCGATATTAAATCAAGCCACAAATTCCACCCTTCCAACTTCCTCAAAGTTCACACCCGTATTTAAAATGTCTCAAGCTTGGTCCGCGTAATTACGCCTTAGACAATTCAATTGACAAACCCGTTTAAACGCATCAGACTTTCAATTTCATTCCAAGCTTGTGTCGACACATATCAAGTCTCGTCCCGCGTCTTAATGCATCAGGACATTGGTCACTTCAACCCCGCGTCTCAACGCATTAAGGAACAATTCAACACAACCCCGCGTCTCAATGCCTCAAGGTATCACGAGTTTCTCAAACATGCCAACATTCATTTCAATTCAAGACTTCATGATCAAGTACAAACTCATGCAACGAGCTAAATTTCTACGGCACACGAGACAGTCAAATTCCTCATTCAAAAGTGGCAATTAACTCATGGCATATGCATCTAGCAAGTATTCAAGCAATCACCAATCCACAAAGACAAATATTGGACAAACGCACAATAATCTCATGAAAGTCCACCAAATTCACCTTCAATTTACCCAATCGAACCCAATCTTCCTAGCCAAGGTTTAGAAACCCCTTACCTTGTGCTAAAATCAACAATATTCCTATTCCAAGCACTTCCAAAATTTGGCCCAAGCAATCCAAAACAGGGCAGCCGTACACCTAAGATAATTCAATCCATTTCATCAATTTTTCTTTTCAAATCCTCAAACCACCAAGCATAAACCTCAATAACATATCCATTGACATTCTAATATGCCTCAACAAAGAATTTAGAGCCCGAAGATAGCATTAACAGCCCCCAAGATTTCGGTTTGCACAGAACCAAAATAGAGCATTTTCGATTTTGTATATACCTCCCTCAATCAGTCCATAAACTACCCTAAATCCTCAAATCATCCACTAAACTACTTGCTAACATGAGCTTCTAGGTGTTGGGAAGCTTCATCGAAAGTTTGAAGTCAAGGCAACACCCGAAAGTCCACGAACGACGCTGAATTCTCCAAGTCCTTCACGGTCATTTTCTATCCTTCAATCACAGCACCATTTTGGTGTCAAAACTCCATCAAATTTACCCAAACCTTTTACCACAACTCAGTATATATGTGCCCTAGATGTCTACAAAAATTAGCCTGAAGTTTGAGACAAATCGAAGTCCTACAGGGCTCAAACGATGACTTACCTCCAGTTGCGATGGAATCTGTCGACTCTCGGGGAAAAGGCTTGTCTGAACTCCTCAGTAAGTCAAACGTCGAGTTACCACTTGGACGTGGTCGGCAAGAGGTGGGGCTAGATGTTGGTGGTTGGCTCGAGCTCAGGTGGCTGCCGGAAGTGGCGGTTGGAGCGAGCGAAGGAGTGGCGGCGGGCTGGTTTGGTGAGGCTGTTCTGGGCCGAAGCAAAGAAGAAGAAGAAGAGAGGAAGAAGAAGGAGTCTATGGGAATAGGGTTTGTTCGACTGAGCTCAATGGGGGTGTATACACCATTTTGGCTTGGTCAAACTCATGAAATGGTAGGTTAAAAGTTGGACAATTAATGCCTATTCACCATCTTTGACACTTGTCCCCATTGTCATTCAATTAGATGATCCAATGGCCGTAAATCCCTCTTATTTTCGACAGCCTTGGGGTAGGCTCAAAGACCAAAATGACCTCATTCATTTATTAAGGCAAGGTTAAAACTTGAGGGACAAAACAGTAATTTCACCCTCGACGTCCAAAATGTCATTTTTCTAATTCAAACTTTCTTCGATGAGGCAATGTCCAATCCCATCATAATGTTGGAATTCTTAATTTTCTATTTTTTAATTCCAAGACTCGTCTTTGAATCATTTCTCTATCAAACGCGATTCCAGCCTATCCCGAATTGACGTACGACTTTTGCAGACGTTATGCGTATCGACTTTGTGATTCATATCACATTTAGGGCTCATCACTTTATGGTGACTTTGGTTGTCATGTAATTGCGAAAGTCTATTACTAGTTCCGACGGTCTCAATCATCATCGTTTAATTTAGTAAAATTTTACAAATTATACATTGGTTAAGCGGCATCACCCGCGCTCTAATCGTATAACACTAGCAATGCATTCCTTAATCGTTCTTAGATCTGCCTTTTATGGCTCTAAATGTCCCCTCGACAATCCTTATGGTCAAAGTGTCATTTCCTATTTGAGTTTCCTGGGTCCACGTAGGCTGTCTTGCGTTAGCCTTTCTTTTTTGGTCAGTTAACTCAAGATTGATCAGATCCGAACGAGATATGACTGAAATACATCATCAGATACATCCTCATTAATAAGTCTCAAAATGATAGGAATAATTAGAATGTCACAGTGACCCTCTCTCTCTCCTCTTTCTCTTCATTTTTCTCTTCATTTTTTCCTTCCTCTCTCTCGGCCGAACGGATTTGTCGCGGACAAGCAAAAACGTCTCCACTGTTCCGGCCATAACTTTGTCGTTCGATATCGGATTGAGGTAAAACCACCGCCTTCTTGAATCTTATTGTCTTGTGGTTCTAGGAACATGTTATAAGCTTGATTTGACCTAGCCGTTTGTCCCATAGGTCTTTTTTAGTGGGAAAAGGTTAGGATGGAGGCTGATTCTGATCAGTTTTGGGGAAAGATTTGTTTCGGGGGCTTCCAAACTTCAAATGACTTCATATTTTTGGTGATATCTTTGAAACATCTAGTAATTAAGTTGGATGATCTGTGGTTACAAGTTTGATGGTGTTAAAATAGGTTTTTATGCCTGATTGTGGATGATTAAAACTGGACAGAAAATTTACCGCCGACCATCGGACTTTTCAGAGGCCTTTGGGGTGTTGTTCCACTTCAAATATCTTGATGAGCTCCTTAAACATATAAAGTAAGGTCTTAGTATGTTTATTGTGTGAATAATTAAGGCTTAGGATTGAAGTATGGCTTGATTGAGTGGTTTGAACCCGAAACCATTTCTATTCTAGGAGGTATCTATTCTGGTCAGTTCTGTTTAGGGCTGATTAAGGAGTATTTGGACTTCAAATTGACTCATAATATCCCATAAGACGTGATGTGAGTTGGTAATGGGGAGTATGCGAAGTAGATTGGGATTTAGAAGTGATTTAAAGGCTATTTGGAGCATGAAACTGTAAGTTATACCTTACCTTGCATGTGGCCTCATGAATCGAATGAATTGAGGACTCGTGGGGATATTGTTATGTGTTTAATTTATCGATAAGGCGTCTTGAATTGTCAATTGTGTGGCTAGTGAGAAATTGGGTTAATAGAAGTAAGAATTCAATGACTTTTGATCCAAGATTGGTAAACCTTTCTTGGTTGACGAGGGATTCTTGGAGATTGCATACTTGTGGCATTGAGGAGAGTCACTTGGTGTGAGATTTTGCTAACTAATCAAGGTAAGTGTTTACTAAACCCTTGCTTGAACATTAGAACACTACTAGATAGATTGGTTGGATGATTTGATTGCTTGGTGAAGCCTATAGCTTAAAGAGCTTGATTGGGTGGTGGATTCCATGAGTTGAATGTCATAGCATGACGTTTGAACTGTGATATGCCTTAATGGCATTTTGGCTATTGAGCCCTTAGTTATTTAATTGACTGTGATGCCTACATGATATATATGGCTATAGTGTCAATACTATATGAATGGACTATATTGTCCTAGTGATCGTTGGCCTGTGGGCCCCGGAGATCGCGTTGGCTGTGAGTCCTTGAGATGACAATTGGCCGTGAGCTTGAAAGTACCGATTGGCTTGTGGCTCTAGCGGTACCAATTGACTAAAAGTCTTGATGATGAAAATATCGATTGGCCCATGACCCAAGTGGTATTGAATGGTAGTGAGCTTGAAAGATATTAAGGATACCGATTGGCCTGTGGCCCTAGTAATATCGAATGGTGGTGATCTTGAATAACATGTGAATGTCGATTGGCCTGTGGCCCTAGTGGCATCGAATGGCTGCGAGTCTTGAAAGTACCGATTGGCCTCTGGCCCTAATGGTACTAAAACATCGATTGGCCTATGGCTCCAATCAGTTGGCAAGAGTGCTAGAGGAGTACGCGAGGAAACGAGAAAGTGATGACAATTGTGAATCGAATTACATGTTGCTTGTGCATTGAGCTTGAGACCCTGAGGTTGAGTGTGTTTGATTGTGTTTCTTATTCATGCTTGGTTATTGATGATCCTATTTGGGTGGTGCCACGCGCCATTATATTGTTGATTGCTTGCATCTTAATGGCATTATGTGTGGTTTGGGATGACTGGTGTTCAGGTCTAGGTTTAGGTTTCACTTGCTGAGATATATATATCTCACCCCAATAGGGGAATGATTTTTTTTTTTTTCAGGTTCTTGAAAGTGGAAATACAGGCAAGGTGAGGATAAGCTCTCAATGAAGAGATGTCATGAATGGTTTTATGTATTTTGTGGCCTTAGGGATTGTATCTGATTTTGAGGATTTAGGAATTGAATTTTAGTTACTTGGCTGCGATAACTTCCGAGGAGAATTTTATTTATAAGAAGTGTATACCCTTTGTCTTGAGTCATTTCATTGTGGAATTGTACGGAGCAGTTTTATGGCTTCTGCGATCTTGTGCCTTTGTCAAATTGTTATATCATTGGCTGAAGGATCCTGGATGACACATCTTGATTACGACTTGGTGGAATATTCGCGTGCTCATCGGGTTCGGAGCGTGACAGATATGCTCTCTGTTGCTTGATTAGCGTAGCCATGGCTAAACTGGTTATAGCTCGATTAGTCTAGTTATCTTGGATAATTACGTTTGATTCTGGGATATGTTACTCGCGAAGTTGAGATGAGTTGGTTGGTGCTGGTCCTGCTCGATCCCGTCGAGATTTCACCGTTGGATCGTTGTCGGAGGCTGTTGGCCGTTCATTGCAGGTGAACAGTGTTCCGCGAAGAAGACGATGATGTGGCAATCAGAGCAATCAACTTGCTAACATGACGCTGACGTGGCATGTCACGTGGCAATCACGTTAGCTTGGTTGTTAGAGTCAGGTATATTTCTGTTACATGATCGGACGGTCTAGGTTGTGCCACATATTGGCTTGGTGACCGTTCGATCGGTTTTATAAATTCTGTTAATAAAAATCGATTTTTCAAAAAATAAAAAATAAATAGGTTGATCGGACGGTCGAGGATTAGTCAAGTCGTTCAATCTTGGCCGTAGATTTAAGTAACCAGATCTAACGGTTGAGGTGTAGTCAGCTTTTGATATGAGTCGTAGGTTTTAGTAAACCAATCCTAAGGCCATGGATTAACTACGTGGTTCAATAGGAGTCGTCGAATTAAATCTAAATAATAGAAAAAAAAGGCGAAAAAAAGTCGTTTTCATAGGATCGGTCACGCCGGTCCGAGTCTGGGCCGGGTTTCGAACCGAGTGGATCGGGTCGAACCGGTCTAAATAATATTTTTTTAATTAAAATATTCAAAAAATGATTAAAAAATAAAAAAAATCAGAAAAATCCTATAAAATTCTAAAAAATGTTAGAAAACCCTAAAAAATTCCAAACAAATGTAGGAAAATTGTAGAAAATTTTTGGACACTCCAGAGATTCCCAAAAATTGAGGATTGACTAAAGACAACTGGTTAATTATATTTTTGAAATTTCTTATCAGTTTTTTTCGAAAATTAACGATTTTACCCTTTAGGGGTAAATCACCTCATCTTTGTATACGAAATAGGTCGAGAATGCCAAGATAAAGATTAGGGTCAATTAGGTGACCAATTCTTCTTCTAGGGTTCTCGAATCTCCTCCTTTTTCGAAAATGACGATTTTGCCCCCAAAGGGTAAGTTGTCTTTCCTACTCTAGTCGAGTCGTGAAAATTGCTCAAAATAAGGATTTGGATCTGGTGGTTGACCAATCCATTTATTTAAGATTTTCAATTCTCGTCTTATTCTCAAATGACGATTTTACCCCTCAAGGGGTAAATCTTCTCTAAAAATTTCAAAAAATTCCAAAAATTGTCGAAAAATAGGAAATAGATTGCTTTGATAATTAATCATATTTCCAACCACTTTTGGCTTCAGATTTCTTCTAAAATGACAACTTTGCTCTTTTTTGGGCAAATTGTCCCAAATTTCTTCAAAATTACGATTTTTGTCCCACATGGGAAAATCATGTCTAAATCTTTCTTGAGCCATGATTGACACTTCTCTAGGCCAATAGGGATGTCATATTGTATCCATGTGATTTATCTGCATGTCTTAGATCCTTAATTTTCGCACTTTCTTTACTAATTGTGAATGTTAGGGTAACAATTCCTATCTGCATGAACTCTTACAACTAGGGTTCATATCCCACTCATCTGCATGAAATCTTAGAGTTAGATAATTCATTCAACCTAGGTACCGAAAGGCCGTCAACTTTGATAGTCGGTGTAACTAAGCGTCAATCCCATTTCTCTGTTTATTGCAGAATTGAACAGAGGCTCCTAAACTTTCGATAGGGTTTTCGATCGTATCCCCCACAAAATAATTGGTGGCAACTCCTTGGCATATACACATATCACTTGTCACTAGATCACACTGAAGGTCGACCACGTATTCCTTCATTACAACTTGGGTAATGGGCCTTAGGAGAGGCCCGCGTCCGACCAAACGGGACAGTCTATTAACCCCTCACCAAAAATCGAGAGGGTCGCGACAGACTAGCGACTCCACTGGAGATTTATTCCAAACCAGAATCTCTGATTAGGAATTTTAGAGGACTTGAGCCGATTAGAAGGTTGATTGGTTTATCTAACGTTGTTTTCTGCAGATGCTTTCGAAGGTGAGGTACATACACTAACCATTGTGTTAGTTATTTTTGCAGATTGTAGAAATAAGGGGTGGAGTGTTTGTTGATATCTTATGCACATATTGAAGCGGTGTTTGATATGACCTTCCATTATGATGATCACGACACATCTCATGCGCTGGCGGTCAAACCCCGACTGCAATCACCTTTAGGTTACCTTAGATAG
Source organism: Rhodomyrtus tomentosa (assembly GCA_028455895.1). Taxonomy (NCBI): domain Eukaryota; kingdom Viridiplantae; phylum Streptophyta; class Magnoliopsida; order Myrtales; family Myrtaceae; genus Rhodomyrtus; species Rhodomyrtus tomentosa. The sequence continues at coordinate 30,578,045 of JAPCWY010000007.1, forward strand.
AGAAAGGGTGCGAAAGAATCTCGTGTTTGATGGCACTTGAGGCTTTCATATTCGTTCCCACTCACAATCCAAATTGGTGATATCTAGCCCTCTTGAGTGGGTACTCTTGGGGAGGAATCTACCATATTTAGATCGTGGGAGCCTGAGCCGTGGGTTTCTCACTCGAATTCAATTTTTTAGAGTATACCCCCCACTTGTCTCAGCGCATGTCTGTGGATGGTTGGTATACCTAAAACCACTCATTGTTATAAGGGAACACTTGACATTCCCTAGGTATTGGAGTTGGTAAGACATTTACTGCTCAATGTATTTTCTTATCCCCGTTCTTTGATATGTTCACATGTTAGATATCATTTGCATCTACATGCATGGCATACATTCCGGAATCATTCGAGTGGTTGATTAAAATGACAGTAGGGATAGGATGTAGCTATTCCCTAAATGTTCATCTGAGCTGGTAACTTTCGAGTACTTATGAAAAGTAACTCGCTCGGAACCGAACACAAGGCTACACTTTATAAGGTTTGTGCATGGTTGCGAGTTGACTAGACGCAAGCTAGGATATGCCGAAGATTGCTAGACTCGTTACTATGTCGACAACCTCAAGTTCAAATGGCAATCCAATGAAACGTTCAAGAATTATATAAAGATGAAAAGGCAATACCATAACTGCCTGGTTAGGAAAGTGTATGCTCGTCAAAAGGCTGAGCCCTAAGATAAAGAAAACAAACTAGTGTTAACTCTTTGGGGTAGGAGGAGACGCCCTGTTGTCAAGACCAGACCAAAGCGCATCATCCTCAAGAACATCAAGCCTAAAGAGGTTGAAATGTCTCCTGAAGCGATCATACATTGGACCAAAGAATGGCCAGAGGAGCTGAGCCATCTTGAATAGACTCTGGTCGACTACCCTTCTGAGGAGAACTAGACCCTAGAGATATTAAGTTCTGGGTAGTGTAGACCCCACATTCCATTGGTCGTTTATGGCTTTCTTGTTTGAAGAATAAGGCTATTAGATGCCTCTCTTTAAAGTTCACACTTGGCGATTTGTCTCTCCCTTAATGAATTTTCATAAGGATCTGTTTCTTTACACTTCTTTGATCAATTTGATGTTTTGACAAATGGAATGCGACATCGTTATTATCTTCAGTCATGGTGATGATCGCGATCAATGGCATACTTCATTTACTTGAAATTTAAATTAGACCTCGTGTTAGGTCTTTAGACTTAATGGAAAGTCTAATTTTCATTTCACTAATTAAAATATACAATTGAATCGGTTCATGCATATTTCATGACATTTGCATACTCGCATTTTAGAGTAACCTATGGCGATTGATTTTTCAAAAATCAATTGCACATTCTAGACTCGATGGAGAAGGACGACATCTAGGTGTTTAGAATTCCTCAAGATGAGCTTCAAGCTTGGTGGAATAGTGTAGACAAGGCCAGTCAGACATATGCCAGATTGCAATTAGGTTATCTATTGGACCTATTAAAGATTGAATGTACACCTGCCTTTATCCAAGCTATGGCACGTTATTGGGACCCCACCACAGCTACATTCTGTATGGAGGGATTGAAGATTACCCCTACATTGAAGGAGTATTGCGCCGCCATTAGAATTGAGTTCAATCATCTCCTAGTTCAACTCTCAATAGGACTCGAACCTCTCAGTCAACTGTTGACACCTAAATTTTGGTTTTTATTTAGCCATTAATTGCATAAAAATTAGGGATTAACCTTAGTCCCTAGAAAAAAATATTTAAATAATTTTCGTATGATCTTCGCATAGATTAGTTTAATTTCCTGTAATGCATAATTTGCATCTTTTTTCAGACTAGCAGCGGATAGACTTAAATGGATGGCTCCAAACTTGATGGATTTAATTGGGTCAAGCCTTTACAAATTAAAGATTTGGACAAATCCATTATTCCCCCTAAAGTGGTCAAGATTGGCATGTACAACGCAGTACAATACAAGCAAAACTGAGAAGCAATATCATGAAAATCTTTTGGTATCATGGGCAGAGGAACAAAGAAAGTAAATTAGGAAAATGGGTTATTTTACACTTGGCCATACCATTTTACATTTTCACAATAGATGGGAAGAGTTAAATATAAAATGAAACAAAAGAAGCCAATGTAGGAAAGGAATAAAAATCCACGATTTGCTCCACAAAACCCTCGATCGTAGAAATTTTCTCTAAGCTATTATATATAGATGCACGACCGGACGGAATAGGGGGGAGCCAAAAATTCTGCTCATGCGCTTGTTTTTTTACGTGAGCATTAAAAGAGAGAGGGAGACGGTTAGAGAAATGGGGGAAGGTCGACAATTTTTCTTTTCTGCTCACAAACTCCGAAAAAAACGAGAGAGAGGGGGGTGCGAAATCTCACGTTCAGATTTTTCGTTTGGGAGGGCAATTAAATCTAGAATTTACGAGAAAAAAAACGTGAGAGAAAGGAGGAGCGACCGCCCCTTCGTTCGGCCAATCATCACGCCTGAGCGGCCCTCTGGACCGGCGCACTCTCCTGCTCTGAATCGGCACCATCCCTTGCTGTCGTTGCAATCACGATAAGCTTCCAGCCCATCAATAAGTGTTTGCTTCCCCTTGTTGCCGACGAACTTTAGCCGAGATAGTCATACCGATCTTGTCCTGCATCAAGCCTCTGTTCATGCTGAATTGCTGAGTCCATATTATGAATGTAAGGGTGGTCTTCTTAGATATATTTAGCAGAAAGAGACGCAGAGAATGATTGGGGGAGTGGTGAAGTTTTTTGGTCTTTATTCACTAGAGCCAAAGGATTTTCGTTGAACAACAATCCAACATTGATTTTGTCTCTCCCAGTATTAGGTGATTCCTTTGTCACAAGTTCTCTTTGGTGAACGCGATACGGTCTGGGTCAGATATTGACACGATCCAGTCAAGCGAAGGTCCAGCATGGTGTTGTCACGAAGTTCCCTGCTCGTCCGATGATCCTAAAGGGATCTCCGTATTTTGGTCAAGCAAGTAGCGATATTCACAGTATTTTCCATTGAGAACTTCGTTGATCGAAAGTGTCCTACCGAACTGGTCCAAAATTCCAAGCTTGGAGTGCAATTTTCGGGTTCGGTTCGAATTTGGGAAGACAATATCACAATCTAGGTATATTTTAAATTTAATATTTTCAATATTGCGTTGCCTATTTTGCATGATTGTAGTCTTGATTGCTTGAATCGCACATCTTCAAAAACTGCATTGCGAGATTGAGATATTTGATTGGAATAATTTGCTTGTTAAGTTTAGAAAATAAGAATTCTAAATATTCTTGCAATGTCTCTTGCTCAGATTGGAAAGATTATGATTCATGCGAATATTTTGGAATTTTGTGATAATCTTGTGATATTTTGAAATTTTTTTGAAAATACTCAAAGATATCCAAAATACTTCACAATGTAATGGATTAGGAAAATTTCCTAATCCTCAACCGCTATTTCCATAACGGGTGTTTCGAATTTGAGTATCGATCTGTCAAACTTTAGATTGAACCTTGATTCGAAATAAATGGTGGTACTTATATTTTCATTAAAAGATTTGCAACTTTAATTTAAATACATTCATAAAAAGCTGAAATTCACAAAAAAAAACAAATAAAACAAATAAAAACAAATAAAAATCATTCATGCCTCATGTTTATTTTTCATGTCAGAAAATTTCAGAAAATTAAAAGATATAGCAAGATATGATTTCTTAAAAACGACATCCCAATCATCCTTAGGAAGATAGGGTTATCTAGAAATCCTATCTAATGGATTGCATCTTTGCATAATAACCTTTTCAAATCCATTGGAATCTTTTAAAAGTTGTAGACTTAGGGTTAAGAGATTTTCCTTAAAAATTTTGGGAATTAATGCAAATTAAATCCGAAAACTTTAAGTTAATCTTGAACCAATTCATCCTCATTTTTCATTAATTTTTAATTTCTAAAATTCAAAAAAAATTACAAAAAAAAATCATAAAAAGAAAAATTGCACCTTTGAGCTTCAATTCTGAATTCATAAGATTGCCAAATTGAAATTTTTTTTATGAAATTGGTATCGAAAGGGCATTAATTGAAAAATTGATGTAACCAAGTCCCGAACTTAAAATCTCTGGTTCACAGAAATAAAATAGCTTTCTCTGCTATTTTATCTAGGTTTCTAATCAAACTACCTAAAAATGATTAGTGGCGGCTCCTAAAAATTAAAAATATTTTCTCAAAGTAATCAATTGAACGATAAGTCACGATTTGATAGAACTTGGGAGAGTTCGAGCTAGGTTAGTTGATTAAATTAATTAATCTAGTAATACATTAACCTAAAATTGGAAACATCAATTTTTAGGTCACGACAGCTTGGCGACTCCGCTGGGGACATGCTTAAATTTTTTTCTTTTTTTAAGTTTAGGGAGGACTTAGGCCAAGATTTTTCGTAAAACAATGCATTCAGTTTGGCAATCATGGTTGAATTCTAATATTTAGGTGTTAAATGGTTTTGTAGAATGGGAGTTATAAGGGAAGGAGTCTGTGGCTAACCCTTTGTTCTGCAGGCTTGGTGATTGATTTTTAATTTTTGAACTATTGGAGCGGTGTTTGATTTAAAATGTTATGCATGTCTTTAGAGTAATTGCATTACATCTCATTCACTTGTGACCGAACTTGGGTTACCCAATAGTTTTAGGATGGTATTTAAGTGGTACTTTAACCTTGGTGGCAAGGCTTTGCTAAAGGTTATCCTACTTGGATCTCGAAATTCTTCCAAAAAATGGCTGAAGGGTCGTTCTCATGCACATGAGGCTATGATGCATGGATGTTACCCTTGCCGACCGAACCAAGCCAAAATGACTGGACCCGACTAGTCATGATGATGTATGCGAGGCGGCAACTGGTCATGATGAACGTGTGAGAGGCTGTGACATGTCGTTTCGTCCTTCATTTCATTTTGTTAAGAATTAAAATTGAATCCACGACTCATGTGCATGTCTTTGTGATTGACATTTTTCTCCTCAATGGCAGTAACTTCTTGTACTTTATCTCCTTGTCATCTCATTTTATTTTGGGGGCGGTCCATGATCTAGGTTGGGTTATCTTGGCTCGTGATCTATATACGAATGGGTCGTGACGATATTTGTTTCGTCCCTACTCCGAAGCTAGAGCTCAAGAAGCTATGGCGACAGTTGAAGCTGGACGGTCAGCGGTATGTGCTCGAGCGAATTGGATTCATGTTGTCAATCCTTGACATTGATGTCCAGAGCGAGATCATGCAGGCACTTGCTCATTTTTGGTGCCCTGAGACGACCACATTTGTGCTAGGAGGTAAGTTTGAGCTCGCACCCACTCTAGACGAATATAGTACCCTGTGGTAGCACTTACTGAAATTTTGGGTTTGACTAAAAAGACAATTGAAAAGGTGCTGAAGGGTAATTGTCAAGCATGCCCATTGTCTTTTCTCATCAAATGTTTCGAAAATAATGCTGACCTTATGAAGTCTAGAATTTTTATCTTCGCCTTTTTCGGACTTATTATTTTTCCGTTCCATCATAAGACTATTGATTCATTGATAGCCGGGACGATAAAACAGATTTGTGGTGGAGTTAATTTTGTAAATACTATTCTTGCTGAAACTTTCATTTCCTTGACACGTTTCAAATCTTTAAATAAAGAACAAATCAAGAAAGAAAAAGATAAGACTTTTCGTGTGACATTCTGAATTTTCGTCCTTTCAAGACTTGAGATATGAAATGAAATCTCAAAATTGAAAAATAGAAAATAAAGATTCTAACGTTATAATTGGATTAGACGTTGCATCATTGAAGAAGATTGGAATCAGAAAAAAAACGGCGTTCTAGACGTCTAGGGTAAAATTACTATTTTGCCCCTCAAGCCTTAACATTGCCTTAATAAATGGAATGAGGGCATTTGGTCATTGACCACACCCTATAGGCTGCCAAAAATCAAGAAAGATGATAGCCCTTGAATGAGACTTGATTGACATATGGACAAGTGTCAATGGATAGTGGATGGGCATTTAGTGAGCAACTTTTAACTTACCATTCAAGCTTGTTGACCAAGAGGGATTAAAGACCAGACTTTCTCTCTCTTCCTCTCATTTTTGGTCGGCACTTTCTCTCTCTTGCCTCTCTTCCTTTTCATTTTCTTCATCTTGGCCGAGAAGACCCATCGCCAGCTCGCTGCCCTGTCCCGACTTCTTCACTGTTTCGGCCATATCTTTGTCATCCGATATTGGATTGAGATAAAACGACTTCTATATGAAAGTTTATTGTCTTGTGGTTCTAGGGACAAATTATAAGCTCTATTAGGCCTAGCAGTTTGTCCCGTAGGTCTGTTTGAATAGGCAAAGGTTAGAGAGATTAGATTCTGACTGGTTTTGGGGAAAGACCGGTTCCGTGGTCTTTCAAACTTCAAACGGCTTCAAATTTTCAATGAGTACTTCTTAACTCATAGTACTTGTGTTGGATGAGCTTAAATTGTGAGTTTGATTGGATTTAGATAGGTTTCTATGGTTGATTTGTGAGGGTTTTTGTGGAGCAGAATCTGTCGCCGATGGACCGAGTAGAACCATAGCCGTTTGCGGCACTTCGAGGCTTCGACTTGCTTTAAAACTTTTCGTAAGACTCCTATAGATGTAGTAGGACATGTTAGCAAGTTGATTTTGTGGTAAATCATGGTTTAGAGTTGAATTATGGACTGATTAAGGAGGTAGAGGGCAGAACCGAATTCTGCCCTATTTCAGTTTGGATGAACCGAGCCCTTTGAGGGTTGTGGGAGGTGTCGCCATGCTTTAAATTCATAGTTAAGACATACAAGAATGTTAATTGAGATGTTAATGAGGTGTATGCTTCGTGAATTGGTGATTGGAATAGAAAAATTGATCGTTTGGTGAACTTTGGATTAGGTCGCACGACTATCCTGTTTTGGGATCTAGGGAATCGAATCTGTGGAGAAGTCTTGGAGGGAATTTTACGGATTTAATTGAAAAGTAAATGACTTCTAAACCTTTGCTAGGAAGTTAGGACACTATTGGATGCATTTGGATGATACATTGATGAATTTGAAAGTCTATTACATTGATTGTTCATGATCGACTAAGCTAATGAAGGTGTGAGTCGTGTGTATTCCTGATAATGAGAAATTATAACTCTCATGGCTAAATTGTTGTTGTGTGCATTCGATTGACATGGATGCTAGTATGGCTATATGACATATGGCCTTAACGTCTCGCATGACAATGATTCATTACTTGGCCGATAAAAATTGTATTCGATTATGAAGTTCCCTAAGAGGTGAGTTTGGTTTGTAAGCCTAAGAGCTTGTGGCACCCTGATGCGTTGAGACGTGAGGTTGTGGTGGCTAATGTCATGATGCGTTAAGATGCGGGACGAGATTGATTATGTGTTGACACAAGCCGGGAATGACATTGAAAACCTAATGCGTTTAACGTGGGTTTGTCAATTTGATAGTCTAAAGTGTATTGACACGGACCGAGCCTAAGGCGTATTGACGCGGGCATAGCTATTGAAAAGAGAATTGATATCTTAATCCGTCAGAACGCAGGATAGTCTTGATACGTGTCGACACAAGTATCAAAATGGCCTTTTGAACCTGATGCGTCAGAACGCGGGTTGCTAATTGAGATCTTGATTAGCCTGATGCGTATTGACGCTGGCTTGGCCATTCGGATTAAATTTGTGAGTAGCCTGATGCATATTGACGCGGTCTTAGCCAATGGGATTAAATTTGTGATTAGCCTGATGCGTATTGACGCGGACTTGGCCATTGGGATTAAATTTGTGATTAGCCTGATACTTTTTGATGCAGGCTTGGCCATTGGAATTGAAAATTGTGATGATATGATTGTCCTTGAACCGTGATTGCGTTATGCCAGACGTTTCGTGGTGCTTTGATGTTTTATTGCCATATGTTGTTTTATCAATGAATCCTTGTCCATTGTTTTATTGCATAATATGGGATGACTAATGGCCTGGTCTAGGTTTGGGGTGAACTTGCTGAGATTCATATCTCACCTCGTCGTGGAATTAACTTTTTCAAGTCCCAAGCGATGGAAATCTGAGCTTGCCAATGATCGGTGTTTGAAAAAGTAATTATAGAAAATGGATTTATACTTTTGTGACTTTAGGGATTTCATGTTACCTTGAAGTTAGAGTTATATCATTTGAACCTGTAGTCGGCGTTTATAAGAAGACGTACCTTATGTCCTAAGTCATCTTAACATTGAATTGAACGGAGAGGTTTCATCGCTTCCGTATGTTTGTATCATTTAGAAGTTATAAATTGTTGGCCGATGGATCCTAGGTATCACCGAGACAAGACGGCCCTGGTGGGATTTTGCGTGCCTGACAAGTTCGGGGAATGACATTTCGGCTCCCAATTGAGCTTTTATAAATTTGGTTTTTCTCACATCTTTCTCAATTTGGGGAAAACATGACTGTATTTGAAATGGGCATGACCGATAGCCCTATTTTAAGATTTAAACAAATTCAAGATCAAACTAAGAGTTTACACTACACACAATGGATCAAGTTGCTTGAGGATCCGAACTCTAAGATTTCCTTTGGCAAGCTGTATGGTTCCGAGTGGTTGAGGCTCGATTATGCCATGGTGATCAGAAGCATACCATTGATGGGAATTTACGGAGCAACCAGCTATCAACCTCTTCGAGTTGCACGATAATTTCGTGTTCTGCAAGATATCCCACCTCCACTTGGGCCCAATGAATTCCAAGTCCAGTTCGAGAAAGGCGAGAACTACAGAGCCGAACTTAGGCGTCATTCTGAAGCTTGGCAGAAATGTGCCAATCAGAAGTTGATTTGGCCTACAGATAAGCCCACCAGAAAGATGAAGAGCCACTTTGCCACAGCCTGGTATATTCAGTGTCATACCATTCCCGCTGAAATACTCACAAAAATTCCGATCGTAACAAAGCAACATACTCTCAAAGCCCAGATCAGAGTTAGCGAAGAGAAGGCGATGAAGGCCCAGGAAAAGGCAGACAATTTGGCTGAAGAGAATGCACGATTACGACATGCCTTGAAGATCCATTCGTCTATAGAGCATGTTGCCCCCAAGAAAAGAAAGACTGTTTGATTTCTTGTTTTTATTTAGAAAGTCTCGTTGTCGCATTTTCAAGTTCGTACTTTGAATCATTCGTCGGATTTTAGGTTTGTTATTTACACTTTCAGTCGGTATTTCAGTTCTGTTTTCTTTCCAACCTTGTTGGCTTGCTCGATTTGTTTCACTTTATTCGACTTAGATTTAGTCTCAACACATAAAATGAAAAGTGCTCGTAAGATTCATAACTATCATGAGAAAAATTTGGTGCCAATCCGATGTGTTTTATATTTAATAAGGAATTAATGGCCATAGTGGAGCAGGCTTAAATTTCTCACGTTTTTCAGACTCCAGAATATTTTACGGAATACCACTAATAAATGACTTCCTTTGCTAAATCTCCAAACTTGAAAATTGTAGGTTGATGTTTAAACTAATAAACCACAAAATTCCAGACCTTAATTTGCACTTTAAGGGGTACTTCGTTCATTTAACAAAAACCGGACAGAACAGTTTCCTAGGCAGAATGTTTCAAAAGAAATATTAAAATATACTGATTGGTCAACTTTTGGCCTTAAGTCTAAACATCAAAGTTGTTCATAACTAAGTCCTATATCATCTTGTAAAATTTGGGAATTTTTAGATCAATGTACGAATTATGAAGAATTTTATCGCAACGGCTGACAAAACAAAAAAACTGCTTGATTCGACTTCTCGCTTATATCTGTATTGCTCATCAAGTCTAAAAGGTTGTCATGGACTGGCTCACTATCCTCACTCATTTTACTGATCTTCATGTGGTCTTTCTTTGAAGGTAATTTATCACGGGTCATCCACACATCACCTAGTCAATTGTAAGGAAAATGGCTGACAAAGCCGAAATGAATGCTGCGATCCAAGAGGCCCTCCAAGAACATATTAACGCCATGAACAACAGAACGGATAACAGTCTCCCAGATGGTAGACAAAGTGCCGGCAAGTCTCATGGTTAAGATGCAGTTGCCTGGCCCGGCATCTCAACCTTTGGCACCTCCTCCACCTCCGACAGCAGATGGTCCAAGCAAGAACCAAGAGTAGTTTTTGTCACAGGAGGACATGTTCATCTCAAGCTTTAGTATGAATGCTCTGCCAGTGGCTCTAGTTCACGAAGTCAGCCCTGTGGTACCAGGGCAGACTTACGATGCATCAAAACTGATGGCTCAAATGGAGCAACAGATGAAGCAAAAGATGGAGCAGAAGATGGAAGATAGACTCTAGGAGATTCAAGGAACACACAGCATCCCTCATATTGACTTTTCTACCTTCACAAAAGTTGAAGTACAAAAGAAGTTCAAAGTGCCCGATTTTGAGAAATATAACGGCATGTCCAATTCTGTGCAGCATGTTCAGATGTACCAGACAAAAATGAGCAAATACGCTGACAATGACCCTTTACTAATCCAGACTTTTCAGGTCAGTCTGAAAGATCCAGCCATGCGATAGTATATTGACTATGAAGTATACAACATAGAGAATTAGAAACAGGCGGTGACTGCTTTTATCAAGCATTTCAGTTTCAACATAGACGTCCTTGTCTCTAGAGAAGACCTAGAACAAGCCGAAATAAAGAAAGGCAAGACGATCAAGCAGTAAGCTACCAGGTGGAGGAACATTGCGTCCCAACTCAAGCGCGTTCCCCCTATGAGGGAACTCATAAAGCTCTTTATCTCTACACTTCTACAGATTATGCGGACACGGGTTCTTGGCCCCTTTGCAATATCATTTGCTCACCTCATAGCAATGGCCGATGAAGTGGAAAGTGGCATAAAGAAAGGCTGGAAAGGAGATGCTGGCACCCCTGCAAAATGATTCGGAATATAGAAGGACAAGGAGGTTGCTCCTCAGATCAACATGACAAGTTCCGCACCAGCTATACAAGTTCCCGTCAAGCAGCAAGGGAACTTTGGCGAACAGAAGCAGAGGAGAAATTCAAGCCCGCCCCGACAATACGCACCTTTGTCGGGAACACTTTCTCAAGTCTTGGCTGTCTTTCGCAAAAAGGACCTGTTGTCAACTAAACCTTTGAGGCTAAATTATACGTCATATGCGGGTTATGACCTGTCCAAGAAATGAGATTCCCATTGCGGTGAGATTGGCCACGACACAACAATTGCTTTGTGCTTAAAAATCGCATCCAAGTTTGCTTGATTCAAAGGCATTTTTGTTCCAGGGCAATGCTCAGCCAAATGTCTAGAATAGTCCCTTGCCAGATCATTCTGGTAAAGTTAACGTTGCGTTTGAGTATAATACCCAACCGGCAGGAGGGTTTAAAGTCCAGTTAGCAGACGTTCTTGATGCTCTGGTTAGAGCAGCATATTACCGGACTGGAGAGCTACTGTCGCTGGATGAGTTAAAGAAGACAATTGCAACCCTTGTAAAGAATGGGTTGATAGTTAAAGTCAATCACACGGAAACAGTTGCCACTATAACTCAGATCGTCATCGATTGGGACCAGGAGTTCGCCGCTCTAAACATGACTCAATTTGCGCATTTTTGCAAGAAAGAAGTTGCGAAAGCTAATGTAGCGAGTCTGGTCGATCTCGAATTGGTTGACATGCCTCCCCTAGAAGATGCATTGAATGGCGAATTAAGAATTGTCATACCGAAAACCCTGGTGATCACTACACCTCAGCCGTTTCCTTACAAGGATGATAAGGCTGTTCCTTGGTCTTATGATCTAGCACTGGTAACGAGGTCTAGACGCTCTTATAATGAAGAGCAGCCGACCAAGACAGTCATAGAGAAAGACATGAAGGAGTTCCTTGTCGTGATCAAAATAAGCGAGTATAACATCGTCGACCAACTGCGGAAGTTGCCAGCTTAGGTTTCTTTGCTTGAACGTTTGCAGTCGTTCGAAAAACATCGAAATTCTTTGATGAAGGTCTTAGGGCAGGTGCACACTCCTGAAGATATCGACCAGGACAAGCTAGAGAATTTTGTTGGAACCATCCTTCTGACAAATCAGGTGGCATTTGCCGATGATGAGATTCTTGCTGAGGGATATGGTCACAATAAGGCCCTACACATATCGGTAAAGCACAAGCAAACTCTAGTAGCGCGGGTGTTCGTTGACAATGGGTCGACGCTAAACATATGCCCTTTAGCCACTCTGAATCGGCTAGGGGTAGATCTGGCCAGAATGCAAGTTGCCAAGACCTCAGTCAGAGCTTTTGATGGTGTGAAGAAAGATGTCATGGGACAGATCAATCAGACATCCTGATTGGGCCTTCCGTGTTCGATGTTTTGTTCCAAGTGTTGGATATTCCATCGGCTTTCAACCTCTTACTGGGTCGTTCGTGGATCCATAATGCAGGAGCTGTGCCTTCAAGTCTTCATCAGAAGATCAAGTTCATTGTCAAGGGAAAGCTAGTAATCATTCATGGTGAAGAAGATCATAGGATCTTCAATGAAACGGCTATTCCTTACATTGAGCTAGCTTAGAATGAAGAATACTCGTATCATGCTTTTGAGTTGGTGCAGACTGTTCATGCATCACCAGAAAGTCCTCCACCAATTCCTGAGGTATCAAATGCTTCCGTCATGGTGGCAAAGGTGATGGTGGGTAATGGTTTCAAACCTGGCCCAGGTTTGGGCCGACATGGTCAGGGGATTCATACCCCAATTAAGCTTAATGGACAATTCCATACAGCTGGTTTGGGACACTAAGGGCGTGGCCAGTTTAGACGTGGTGGACAATATGGAAGGGGCCATGGAAGATCCGAAACTAGTCCTTTGTCGCCCCCACTCTATACTACGTTCCGATCAGCTGGTGTGGTCAGCGGATACGATGAGTTGACCCAGTTTGAAGATGACCTAAGGATTGTAGTCCCAGATTCTCTACATAGCCAAGATGTTTTGGCTAAGCTGATGACGTTGGATGAAGATGCATCTGACGATGGACTCCTCGATCTCACTGGTTGTTTTGATGACCTCATCATTGGAGCCATATATGAGGATCTCGTGCTGGGTGATGGGGCACTTGAAGAGGGGCCTTGTATGGCATTTGGATCTCTAAGTCTGTCTATCGATGCGATGGTCAAAGATCCAATGGAAGGTTCAGAGTAATATGTTTTGAGATTTTGCGATCCCCTGCATGGGATTTTTCTTGCTTTCTTTAATTTTTCCATACCGCATTAGGATTTTGAATTCATGTCACATGTTAGGATTTCATTTTAATTCAATGTGGCACTCAATAAGATATAATTCGTTGATTTTCATATCAATAAAATTACAGATGTTTTTCATTAAAATTTGGAACCTTGATGAGGCACCCAAACCAACCCGATGATGATAACTAACGAGTGAACAATCTGTCATCCATGGTAAGAACTGAGGGTTGGGCTTCTTCAAGAGATTCTCGTCCCACGGTCTTAAAAAAAAAACAAGCTAGTTGTCGAAAAGAATTGCGATGCAGACGCTAGTTGTCGAAAAAAAAAAACACGCTAGTTGTTAATTTTTCTCTGACTTTGCCATCTCATGTTTCAGGGGCAAATATGAGGACGGTGATCCGTTGGATTCTGACGTGTACGATTTAGATGAATTCACTCTTGATTATGAAGAAATACGTCAAGAGTTTGAACATCACGAGATGGTTAAGCCTCTAACTGGCGATGAGACTATATTAGTCAACTTGGGCGATGAAGAAAATCCAAGAGAAATAAAAATCGAGGCAAACTTGTCCACTGAAATGGTTGAACGTCTCACAAAGCTCCTGAAGGATTACCAAGATATCTTTTCCTGGTCCTATGCAGATATGCCCGGTCTTGATCAATCAATCATTGAACATTACTTACCGACTGATCCCTCATTCAAGCCAGTAGTGCAGGGATCACGCAGGGCTAGGCCAAAGCTAGCAAAGAAAATTTTTAAAAAAGTCATAAAGCTCCTTGATGTCAGATTTATTGAGGCTACCCAATACTCTGAATGGGTCGCTAATATTGTTCCGGTGCTAAAGAAAGACGGTCGAGTTCGAGTCTGTGTTGACTACTATGATCTAAATAAGGCTAGTCCCAAGGATGATTTCCCACTCCCGCACATTGATGTGCTTGTAGACAGCATGGCTGGGTTCGAAATGTTTTCATTCATGGATGGTTTCTCAGGCTATAATCAAATCCTGATGAACGTGGATGATAAATTGAAGACTACTTTCACTACTCCGTGGGGGATGTTCCATTATAAGGTGATGTCTTTCGGTCTCAGGAATGCTGGCCCAACTTATCAACGGGCCATGGTTACTCTATTCCATGACATGATGCACAATGAGATTGAAGTCTATGTCGATGACATGATTGCAAAGACAAGAAGTGAAGAAGATCATGTCGAAACCCTGACAAAGCTGTTCGATAGACTTCGGAAGTTCAAGCTATGCCTTAATCCCGCTAAATGTGTTTTCGGTGCCAAATCGGGCAAATTGCTTGGTTTCATTATCAGCAACGAGGGTATTGAGACAGTCTTGTCCAAAGTAAAAGCCATATGTGAGCTCAAGCCGCCAACGACGGTTAAAGAAGTTCGAAGCCTCATGAGCAAGATGAATTATATAGCCCGATTCATTTCTCAGCTATCTGAAACTGCTAAGCCTTTTTTCAAGTTGTTAAAGAAGAATGCACTGGTCGAATGGGATGACAATTGTGATGAAGCCTTTGAGAAAATAAAACAACACCTTATGAATCCACTAGTGCTTGTTCAGCTAGTGTCGGGGCAAACTTTGATCCTTTATCTCACGATCCATAGTGAATCCTTGGGAGCTATGCTAGCACTGATAAGACAAGATGATGGGAAGGAACATGCCATTTATTATCTTAGCAAGAATTTCATAGCTTCCGAGATGAATTATTCTGAAGTTGAGAAGACATGTGCGACTCTAGTTTGGGTACTGCACAGATTGCGGCAATACACTTTGCATTACCGAATTCTCTTGGTGACAGAATGCGATCCCATCAAGTACCTACTAAATCAACCTGCCCTGATTGGCAGGCTTGCAAAATGGCAAATCCTCATTTTCGAGTTCAATGTACAATATTTGTCTCAAAAGTCGGTAAAGGGGCAAGTCATAGCCGACGTCCTGGCTGAAAATCTGAGGCAAGATGATGATCCACATCAACTAGAAGATAGAGTCATGGCGGAAGGAGATTATTTCTAGATCATGTATTTTGATGGGGCTGTGGATTTATCCAGATCGGGTATAGGAGCTGTCTTAATATCTCCAGGCGGTCTGTGAAATTCTGATTTACAATCAACTTCAGACTCTATAATGAGAAGTTTATTTATACCAAACGATATATTTTAGTTGTATTCCGCTCAAATCTAATCAATTTGAGTAGACTGACTAAAGGGGAAAGGCTAAGGCAAGACGAGATACGTGGACCTAGGCGACTCGAATAGGAAATGAGGCTTTGACCATAAGGATTGTTAAGATGATATTTAGAACCACCAAAAGGCCGATCTAAGAATGATCAAGAATTACCATGCGAGCGTCGTACGATTGGAGCGCGGGTGATGTCGTTTAAACAACGTACGATTTGCAAAATTATCCTAAATCGGACTGTGACGATTGAGACCTTAGGGACTAGCGATAAACCCTTGCAATTACATGACAACCAAAGCCGCCATGAATTGACGAGCCCTAAATGTGATGAGGATTACAGGGTCGATACGCATATTGTCTGCAAAAGTCGTCCGTCAGTTCGGGATAGGCTGTAATCACGTCTAATAGAAGAAATGATCAGAAACGAGTCCTGAAAAGTTTGAAAAAGGAAAATCAAGAATTCCAACATCAATAGGATTGGCCGTCGCCCTATCGAAGAAGTTAGAATCAAGAAAAATGATGTTCCGAACGTCAGAGGTAAAAAGACCATAATGCCTCTCAAGCTTAGGACTTTGTCTTTATAATTGAAGGAAGGGAAAAATGGACATTTCTTCTCCCCAAGCTGCCAAAAATTGAAGAGCAATTCATGGCCATTGGATGCTCATGAGAAGAACAATGGACAAGTGTCAAGCATCCAAGGGTAGTAGATCATTTCACCAATTAATGCCCACCTACCAATCACCTCAATTAATTAAATTCTTGGGATAATAACCAGCTCTCTCTCTCTCTCCTCAAGCCCCCCATTTGGCCAAAAATCACAGAGCACCACCATTTCCCATTTTTCTTCTTCTTCTCCAGTTTCTGCTTCACCCGACCAGACCGGAGCTCGCCGTTCGGTCTGTACGACCGCCATCTCTAGCCATCCTCTGCTACCAGTCGACCACCCCAACATATCTCCAGGTCTTGCCAACTTCCTCCAACTTGAATCAGGTCATTTGGAGCTTTGAGGAATTCGGGGCATGCATTCTCCCACAGGTCGACGAATTCTGCTCCAGTTTGAGGTAGGTTGGGTTCTGAACCCTTTTGATAGCTGAAAACTTGGAATATTTGGCTTAAATTTGGTGGAGACTTAGTAGACATGTGTATAAATCTATGGTAAAAATTGAGGATTTATTTGACAAGTTTTTGACCATGGACCACCCTTGCCAATTTCGCCCAGAATCTGCCGGTAATAAGGGCCTTGGACAACTAGCGAACTTCCGATGACTTTCCGGCATCCATGCGACTTGAACCCCACGATGAGCACTCCAAACTCTTAGGTAGATATTATAAGATATAGAAATGTGTATAATTGATGGCTTTGAGGTAGATTAGAACCGGTTGGACCCGGCACAAGTAGAACCGAATGGAAACGTTGCAATTCCTAGCCCAAAACGAATTTGTGGAGGGCTAATTAGGCTGGAATTGAGTTGTAATTTGGTGTGTATGATGTGTTAAGATGATGAGGAGTATGTATTGGGTGATTTGGATGGATGAATTGAGGAATTGGATGTTGAATTTTGACAAATCGATCGATTGTCCTAGGTTGCACGACGTATTGACCATGGACTTGAGTTGGCCGAACCTTAGGAGGTGCAAGGAGGAGTAATTTGTGTTGTTAAGCGGAGGTAAGGAATTTCCTAAACCAAGGCTAAGGGGATTGGACTCCATAGGGTAAGTCGAGTGGGGAAATTGATCGATTAATGGGCATATTCTGAAGTAATGAGCCTTAGTATGTTTTAGGATTAATTAAAGAGTTCATGTGTGCCTTGACTTGTAGTGGAAGCACGTGTCATGTTTGGACAATAATTGAGTTGCTTTGCATGCCATGGGATTATGTATGCTACTTGAAATGTAATTGACATTGAGTGTGTGAATGTTAGAATATCATGGCATGAATCCTGATTGTACCATGGCATGGCATGGCCCTGAGGCGTGTGAGATGCGGGGCGGGAGATTGAGAAGCTAAGACGACGAGATCGCGGGGTGGATGATGATTAGGTGACGCCCTAATGCGACAAAGTCGCGGGGTGAGATAGCCACAGTCCTGATGCAATATAATCGCGGGACAGAATACGAGTTCATAAACCCTGCCTGGAAATTGAATCGGGGCCTGACGCGATTACGCGGGCCAAGCTTGATGCGATCTAATCGCGGGTCAGAAAATGAGGCAGGCAGAGGTTGATTAATGTGATGAAGTGACAGGTCGACCATATATGTGCATTTTTGTGTGACATGAGAATATGAATGTATGTCTGTCCTCTATGCATTATTTTTTATTGAATTATGACTGTCATATCCGCGTGAGTTCATGAGTTGGATAGGTTAAGTGACTTGACTATCTGAGTGGACGGTCAACTTGACCTAGGGTTAGGTTTTTCTTACCGAGATGTGTATCTCACCCCTTTTGGGGAAACCTTACCTTACAGATCCTAGGCAGTAGCAATGTAGCTTATCAGATTTGGGGACTCGAAGGAAATGACGACCTACTTTGATGAGTTCCCGAATAGACAGGAAAAGTCTATGTCAGGAAGTGTACCGTCGTATGGGTCAACGAGGGTAAGCTAGAATGGAAGCCTCACAGGTTTGAGGCGTGGTTTAAGAGGGAATGGGACATACAGACCGGGCCATTGAAGCCCAACGAGGTACGACCGGGCGTCATACCCGACTAGTGCCAGACCGTAGCGAAGCAGGAGCTGCCCGAGGGTTCGGTAGTAGGGTCTAGGAATGGACCAGAGCGAACACCGACCTTGGAGGATACCGAGGAGCAGAAGCATGAGAAGGTTATAGTATTGGAGGCATTCGAGGGTGACTTTGCTGAGCCGTCGTAGGAGGTGACCATGGAGGATTCAGTTGGGGTCCCGTCAGAGACTTTCTCTGAGTACGAGCCATCAGAGGAGAGCGAGGACACCGGAGATTCTAGTAATTCTTCTTAGGCGACTCCGGATGATGACCTGACTTTTTGACTGGCGACCTGACCCCCTTCCCTGGTGGATTTTGTGGATACCTTTTTGGCATGTTTAACCGTCGCCCTTGATGTGTAGCAGATTTAGCAATTATCGATCTGTAGGTGATGATGTACGGCTTTCTTGATGTTGTCCATGTCCTACTTAGTCTGTATGTGTATATACATATTGTACGGGAGACATTGGGAACTGCTTCCGTGTGCTTAATGTAAATTATTTTATCTCTCGACCTTTCTTTATATATGAGGTGGATCCTTGGGACCACCGAGAGATTGTTATTATTTTACTTGCAGAGATGATTGCGTGCTCGCGATGGGGCGCGGGGCGTGACATCCCCGCTTGTTTTGATATCAGAGCAAGGTCAGCTCGATATGAAGTTGGTTAAGGATTGAAGTAATAAGGAGGACGAGGTAGGACGATGACGGATAGCTAGACCTTAGGAAACTGGTCAGGGTAAGGCAGGGGATGCCTAGTTGTGACTTGACACCTATGAATGGTGTTTGATCTTGGTAAGATTATGACAGGGCATAGAGGATTGAGTTCTCTGCTTAGGATTGAAGGTCGTCTCTAGACCTTGATTGGCTTGATGCTTGAAAGTGATTAGTTTTAGTGAATCACTGGAATGAATGGAATTGAGTAATGGCCATGAGTCATTGGTTGGGACATTTCTGGAATTGATGTTGACATATGAAGTACTGTTGTTGTGTAATTATTTTGTTAAGGAGTAGTTAGTAACCCTGGATTGGATGATTGAGTAAGTTGCTAACTTGTTACTAAACTTGTGATGGACCAGGTTCGTTAGTAAGTGACAGAGATGAGTAACCCATCCAGGAGACTTGGAAGACTAAGAGGCAGAGCCTCTAGCTCGAGGTTGCCAGCAGTTGAAGATCCAAGAGTGGACGGTCTACTAAGGGCAATTGAGGGACTCAAGGACATCATAGAGAGGAAGAACCAGGATCGGGACTCTGCCATAGCCCAGGCAGTGGGAGCTTCCCTAGTAGCAGCAAATACCAACACTGGTAACGCGGGTGGAAGTGGAAGTCAGGGCGAGCCGAACTAGAGCAATGAAATGGTGAACCCTCAAGAGGAAATCATAATGGCCAGGCAGATGGGCCAACTGGTGGAACAATTTATGAAGTTGAAGCCGACACAGTTTGACTAGATTGGAGATCCCGAGCTAGCACCCAGATGGATAGAGAAGCTGGAAAAGGTTTTTAGGGTACTAAGATGCATTGATGAGGAGAAGGTGTTGCTAGCCTTATATCAGCTAGAGGGTACGACAAACAAACGATTGGTGGGCTGCCACCAAGGATGGAGTCTTCCCTGAAGGTACGGCCCTAAACTGGAACACTTTTAAGAGGGCGTTCAACGACAAGTACTTTTCAGAAACGGCTAGGGAAAGGAAACAGATCGAGTTCCTACAGTTGCGATAGAACCAACTTTCGATAGATCAGTAAGAAGCTGAGTTCTCGAGGCTTTCGAGGTATGCACCTCGATCAGTGGAGGATCCTTTGGAGAAGGCATGGAGATTCAGGGATGGTTTGAGGCCCGAACTTCGCAGCCAGATGATAGCTCTAAACTTGAAGACCTATAGGGAGATATATGAGCGAGGCCAGATGATTGAGCGAGACTTGAGGGAAAGAAACATCGCAACTGGATCGTGGTTCCCATCGTTTAGAGACCATCGTCAAATGGGGAAGAGACCGATGGCAGGTAACAAACGTTTCGTGCCGCCTGCAAGGAGGAATATCGTGAAACCGCCAAACCCGGTGAACTGGAGCTGCAAGCTATGTGGCAGAAGGCATGGGAATGGACCATAACCTATGAGAACTGGAGCCTGTTTCAAGTGTGGTCAATTGGGCCACTAGATGAGGGCCACCAGATGAGGACATGTTCAAACCAAGCACCGGCCAATCGACCACAAGGACCAAGGCCGCAAGCAGGATCGTCGACTGCAGCACCCCGGATAGAACCGAACAGACCACCAGCTCAGGGTAGATTGTATGCTGTAGCGCACAACGAGGCATAAGATGCGTCCGGAGTGGTCACAGGTACGGTTTACTTGTGCAACCAAACCGCTTATGCATTATTTGACCCGAGTGCCACGCATTCTTTTGTATCTACACAGTTTGCTGAGTTAATAGGCATGAGATTGGAACCATTAAGCATGGCATTGCATGTAGCCACCCCATTGAAGGATAATGTCTTGGTTTCATTAGGGTGTGTGGAATGTGAGATTATGGTTGGCGGAAGTAAGGAGAGTATCGACCTAGCTGTATTGCCTATGTTTGATTTTGACGTGATTATAGGAATGGATTGGCTGAGTAGGCAAGGAACGGTAGTAGACTGTGGCAATAAAACGATTCGGTTTTACTCGAAAGATCGCCCTAGTTATGAATTGGTAGGAAGCCGAGGAGGAGTCTCAATTCCCTTGGTTTCATCTTTGGAAGTAACTAAGTTGATATCTAAACGATGTCGGGCATGCTTAGTGGCCGTGATGGACACGACTGTCGAGGAACCTAAGTTAGAGAACATTCCTGTGGTACGAGAGTTTTCGAGTGTTTTTCCCTAGGAATTGCCGGATTGCCACCGGAGCGGGAAATAGAATTTGTGATTGAATTAGCTCTTGGAATGGAGCCGATTTCGAAAGCACCGTACAGGATGTCTCTATCAGAATTAAAGGAGTTAAAGGTGCAAATGCAAGAGTTGTTGGACAAAGGATTCATCCGACCAAGTGCTTCGCCGTGGGGAGCACCCGTGCTGTTCGTAAAGAAGAAAGATGGATCCTTGCGACTATGCATTGATTACCGGCAGCTGAATCAGGTGATGGTGAAGAACAAGTATCCGCTGCCGAGAATTGACGATCTTTTTGATCAATTACAAGGAGCAGCAGTGTTCTCGAAGATTGACTTGAGGGCGGGGTATCACTAGCTGAGGATCAAGACGGTAGACACACCGAAGATTGCATTTAGGATGAGGTATGGACATTACGAGTTTACGGTAATGCCGTTCGGATTAACTAACGCCCCAGCTGCATTTATGGATCTAATGCATCGAGTATTCAAAGAGTTTCTGAACAAATTCATCATAGTTTTCATTGACGACATCTTAATTTACTCGAGGAGCGACGTAGAACACGAAGAGCATTTGAGGATCGTATTGAGAACCCCAAGGGAACATTTGCTATATGCGAAACTAAGCAAATGTGAATTTTGGCTGAGTAGGGTAGCATTTCTAGGTCATATTGTGTCTGGTGAAGGGACCTGCAAAGATAGAGGTTGTAACTAATTGGCCGAGGCCTACTACGGTCACGGAGGTCAAAAGCTTCTTGGGACTAGCAGGATATTATAGGCGATTCGTGGAAAAGTTCGCATCCATAGTCGTCCCACTGACGCGGTTGACGAAGAAGGAAATGAAGTTTGAATGGACTGATAGATATGAGCAAAGTTTCCAAGAACTTAAGCATAGGCTGACGACCGCACCAGTGCTACCATTCCATTGGGACCAGGAGGATATGAGATCTACAGCGATGCTTCGCTGAAAGGATTGGGTTGTGTATTGATGCAGCATGGTAGGGTAGTGGCTTATGCATCCAGGCAACTGAGGCCGCATGAGATGAATTACCCAACCTACGATTTGGATTTAGCGGCGATTGTGTTTGCCTTGAAGATTTGGAGGCACTACCTTTGTGGAGAGAAGTTTCAGATATACACAGACCACCAGAGTTTGAAGTACCTATTTTCCCAGAAAGAGTTGAACCTGAGGCAGCGCAGGTGGATGGAGCTGTTGAAGGATTATGATTGTGAGATATTATATCATCCTGGGAAAGCAAACAGAGTGGCGATGCATTAAGTTGAAAGTCGAGTATTGCATGCCTGCTGGTGAGGAGTTAGTCGACAATAGAGGACCGAGAGATTCTGAATTCAGATTGGAGGTTGGTCAGCTAACCATTTTGATAACGACTTTGAGGGTGGAACCTGAGGTCCAAGATGAGATAAAGGCGTTACAATCTACGAACCCAGAGATTCAGAAAATTGTGGGCATGGAAGCGACGAAGAGGAAGCCAGAGTTCCAGGTGTCTAAGAATGGACTTTTGAGATTTCGAGGGAGATTATGTGTACCAAAGGATGAAGGGCTCCGAGAAAGAATTTTATCGAAAGCCCATAGGAGCAATTACAGTGTCCACCCTGAAAGTAAGAAGATGTACCAGAACTTGAGACAACATTATTGGTGGAACGGGATGAAGGTAGACGTGGCAAGGCATGTTGCTAATGTTTGACTTGCCAGCAAGTGAAAGCGCAGCATTGTAAGCCTGGATGATTGCTGCAGCCGCTGGAGATTCCGGGATGGAAGTGGGAACACATAACTATAGATTTTGTGATGGGACTTCCGACGAGCCAAAGAGGTCACGACTCAATCTGGGTAGTCGTGGATCGATTGACCAAGTCTGCCCACTTCATTCCTGCATGAAAGGACTTCGCCATGGATAAGTACGCAGAACTGTAAATGAGGCACATAGTCAGATTACATGAAGTGCCAGTGACGATCACCTCAGATAGGGATCCGAAGTTCACGGCAAATTTTTGGAAGAGTTTACAAGGAGTAATAGGGACGCAACTACAGTTCAATACGGCGTACCACCCACAGACTGATGGACAGTTAGAAAGGACCATCCAGATGCTTGAGGACATGTTGAGAGCGTGTATCATAGATTTCAAAGGCGGATGGGAAGTGCAGTTACACCTGGTAGAGTTTGTGTACAACAATAGCTACCAGTAGAGTATACAAATGGCACCGTTTAAGGCACTCTGTGGCAGAGCATGCAGGACACCAATATATTGGGATGAAGTAGGAGAAATGAGTATCACAGGCCTCGAGTTAGCAGAACAATCGGTGAAAGCAGTGAAAATCATCCGGGACAGACTGAGGACGGCGCAGAGTCGCCAGAAGAGCTATGCAAACAAGCGGCGCAAGCCTTTGGAATTTCAAGTGGGCGATCATGTCTTCCTTAAGGTGTCGCCAATTAGAGGACTCTCGCGATTCGAAAGGAAAGGAAAGCTGAGCCCAAGATATGTAGGCCCTGTCGAGATATTGGAGAGAATTGGAACCCTGGTCTACTGGCTTGCGTTACCGCCAAGTCTATCTCAGGTACATAATGTATTCCATATGTCGATGCTAAGAAAGTATGAGCTTAACCCGATACATGTACTGGACTATGAAGCCATAGAGGTGGACGACAGAGTATCCTATATAGAGAAGCCAATAAGGATCGAGGATCGAAAGGAGCAAATCCTCAGGAACAAGAAGATCCCGCTGGTCAAAGTAAAAAGGGAGCACCACGAAACAGAAGGAGCCACATAGGAGAATGAAGAGACGATGAGGCGACAACACCCTCATTTATTTGAGTAGTCGAGTGTAATGTAAATTTCGAGTACGAAATTTGTTGTAAGTGGAGAAGAGTTGTGACATTCTGATTTTCAATCAACTTCAAACTCTGTAATGAGAAGTTTATTTATACCAAGCAATATATTTCATTTGTATTCTGCTCAAATCTGATCAATTTGAGAAGACTGACCAAAGGGGAAAGGCTAACGCAAGACGAGATACGTGAACCTAGGCGACTTGAATAGGAAATAGCACTTTGACCATAAAATTTATCGAGGGGATATTTAGAACCACTAAAAGGCCGATCTAAGAACGATCAAGGATTACCATGTGAGTGTCGTACGATTGGAGCGTGGGTGAGGACGCTTAACCAACGTACGATTTGCAAAATTATCCTAAATCGGATTGTGAGGATTGAGACCTTAGGGACTAGTGATAAACCCTCGCAATTACATGACAACCAAAGCCGCTATGAATTGACGAGCCCTAAATGTGATGAGGATCACAGGGTCGATACGCGTATAATCTGCAAAAACTGTCCGTCAGTTCGGGATAGGTTAGAATCACATTTGGTAGAAGAAACGATCAGAAATGAGTCCTGAAAAGTTTGAAAAAGGAAAATCAAGAATTCTAACGTCAATAGGATTGGCCGCCGCCCTATCGAAGAAGTCAGAATCGAGAAAAACGACGTTTCGAACGTCGGAGGTAAAAAGACCATAATGCCTCTCAAGCTTAGGACTTTGTCTTTATAATTGAAGGAAGGGAAAAATGGACATTTCTTCCCCCCAAGCTGCCAAAAATTGAAGAGCAATTGACGGCCATTGTATGTCCTTGAGAAGAATAATGGACAAGTGACAAGCATCCAAGGGTAGTAGATCATTTCACCAATTAATGCCCACTTACCAATCACCTCAATTAATTAAATTTTTGAGATAATAACCAGCTCTCTCTCTCCCTCCTCAAACCCCCCATTCGGCCAAAAATCATAGAGCACCACCATTTCCCTTTCTTCTTCTTCTTCTTCTCCAGTTTTTGCTTCACCCGACCAGACCGGAGCTCGCCGTTCTGTCCGTACTACTGCAGCCTCTGACCGTCCCTTACTGCTGGTCAACCACCTAAATGTAGCCCCACGTCTTGCCAACGTCCTCCAACTTGATTCAGGTCATTTGGAGCTCTGAGGAATTCGAGGCAAGCATTCTCCCACGGGTCGACGGATTCCGCTTCAGTTTGAGGTAGGTTCGGTTCTGAACCCTTTTGACAGCCAAAAACTTGGAATCTTTGGCTCAAATTTGGTGGAGACTCAGTAGACATATGTAGGAATCTGTGGTAAAAATTTAGGATTTATTTGATAAGTTTTTGACCATGAACCACCCTTGCCAATTTCGCCCAGAATTTGCCGGTAATAAAGGCCTTGGACAACCAGCGAACTTCCGTCGACTTTCCGGCATCCACGCGACTTGAACCCCACGGTGAGCACTCCAAACTCTTAGGTAGACATTATAAGAGATATAAATGTGTATAATTGAGGGCTTTGAGGTGGATTAGAACCGGTTGGACTCGGCACAAGTAGAACCGAATGGAACCGTTGCAATGCTGGGCCCAAACTGAATCTGTGGAGGGCTAATTAGGCTGGAATTGAGTTGTAATTTGATGTATATGATGTGTTAAGATGATGAGGAGTATATATTGGGTGATTTGGATGGATGAATTAAGGAATTGGATGTTGAATTTTGACAAATCGATCGATTATCCTAGGTTGCGCGTCGTATTGACCGTGGACTTGAGTTGGCCGAACCTTAAGAGGTGCAAGGAGGAGTAATTTACGTTATTAAGCGGATGTAAGGAATTTCCTAAACCAAGGCTTGGGGGATTGGACTCGATTGGGTAAGTCGGGTGGGGAAATTGATCGATTAATGGGCATATTCTAAAGTAATGAGGCTTAGTATGTTTTAGGATTAATTAAAGAGTTCATGTGTGCCATGACTTGTATTGAAATTGCGTGTCATGTTTGGATAATAATTGAGTTGCTTTGCATTCTGTGGGATTATGAATGCTACTTGAAATGTAATTGACATTGAGTGTGTAAATGTTAGAAGATCATGGCATGAATCCTGATTGTAGCATGATATGGCATGGTCCTGAGGCGTGTGAGACGCGGGGCGAGAGATTGAGACCTTGAGGCGATGAGGTCGCGGGGTGGATGATGATTAGGTGGCGCCCTGATGCGAAGAAGTCGCGGGGTGAGATAGCCACAGTCCTGATGCGATATAATCGCGGGACAGAATACAAGTTCATAAACCCTGCTTGAAAATTGAATCGGGGCCTGATGCGTTTACGCGGGCCGAGCCTGATGCCATCTAATCAAGGGCTAGAAAATAAGGCAAGCAGAGGTTGATTGATATGGTGAAGTGACAGATCGAGCATATATGTGCATTTTTGTGTGACATGAGAATATAAATGTATGTCTGTCCTCTATGCATTATTGTTTATTGAATTATGACTGTCATATCCGCGTGAGTTCATGAGTTGGATAGGTTGAGTGACTTCACTGCCTGAGTGGATGGTCAACCTGACCTAGGGTTAAGTTTTTCTTACTGAGATGTTTATCTCACTCCTTTTGGGGAAATCTTACCTTACAGATCCTAGGCAGTAGCAATGTGGCCAATCAGATTTGGGGACCCATAGGAAATGACGACCTATTTTGATGAGTTCCCGAACAGACAGGGGAACGTCTATGTTAGGAAGTGTACCATCGTATGGGTCGACGAGGGTAAACCAGAATGGAAGCTTCACAGGTTTGAGGCGTGGTTCAAGAGGGAAGGGGACACACAGACCAGGCCGCTGAAGCCTAACGAGGTACCACCGTGCGTCATACCCGACTGGTGCCAGACCATAGCGGAGTAAGAGCTGCTCGAGGGTTTGGTAGTAGGGTCTAGGAATGGACCGGAGCGAACACTGACCTTAGAGGATACCGAGGAGCAGGAGCAGGAGCAGGAGAAGGTTATAGTATTGGAGGCGTCCGAGGGTGACTTCGTTGAGCCGTCGCAGGAGGTAACTATGGAGGATTCAGTTGAGGTCCCGTCGGAGACTTTCTCCGAGTACGAGCCATCAGAGAAGAGAGAGGACACCGGAGATTCTAACAGTTCTTCCTAGGCGACTCAGAATGATGACTTGACTTTTTGACTGGCGACCTGACTCTCTTCCCTGGTGGATTTTGTGGATACCTTTTTGGCATGCTTACCCATCACCTCTGATGTGTAGCGGATTTAGTAATTATCGGTCTGTAGGTGATGATGTACGGCTTTCTTGATGCTATCCATGTCCTACTTAGTCTGTATGTGTATATACATATCGTACGGGAGACATTGGGAACCGCTTTTGTGTACTTAATGTAAGTTATTTTGTCTCTCGACCTTTCTTTATATATGAGGTGGATCCTTGGGACCGCCGAGAGATTGTTGTTGTTTTACTTGCAGGGATGATTGCGTGCTCACGATGGAGCGCGGGGCTTGACACGATCAATATTATCCTGTGGCAGCAAAGTTAATTTTCCCTTGTATTAACAATATCGCAGAATATGAAGCATGCATTCTGGGCCTACAGGCCGCAATCGAAATGGGTTTAGCTCGACTAAAAGTATTTGGAGACTCAGCCTTAATCATTCTCTAGATAGTTGGAAAGTGGAAAACAAGAGACGCTAAGTAATTACCTTACCGTGTATACCTGGACGAATCGGTGGATGAGTTTGATGATATTTCGTTTGAGTATTTATCCAGGACTCATAATCAGTTCGCTAATGCATTGGCTACTCTATTTTTGATGTTGCAAGTCACCAATGGGCTTGAGGTTGAGCCATTGAAGAGGTACTGAGAAAGCTAGCCTATTGTATGACCGTAACCGATGAACCTGATGGCAAGCCTTGGTACCTACATACAGGAGCAAAAATTTCCTGAAAAGAGTACGGTGTCTGATCGAAATTACATAAGGAACATGGCCTCGAAGTTTTTCTTGAGCGGAGAGAGTCTCTATAAAAGATCCTTTGATTCAATTCTTCTGAGATGCATTGACTCTACTGAAACTGTCCGCCTAATGATAGAAGTACATGAAGGAATCTGCGGTCCACATATGAATGGCCACATGCCCGCCAAGAAGATTATGAGGTTAGGCTATTACTGGCTCACTTTGGAAAATGATTGCATCCAACATGTTCGTAGCTGTCATAAGTGCCAAATTCATGGTGACAAGATCAATGTTCCTCCGACCAAGCTACATCAATTATCTGAGCCAAGGCCTTTCTCTATGTGAGGGATTGATGTGATTGGTCCAATCAACTTCAAGGCATCTAATGGACATCGTTTCATTCTAGTTGTCATTGATTATTTTTTCAAATGGATTGAAGCAGCGTCATATTTGGCAGTCACGGCACGAAATGTGGTGAAATTCATCAGGCGAGACATCATCGCTCGATATGGTTCACCTGAAGTAATAATCAACTATGATGGCTCAAATTTGAACAACAAGCCCATTGATGATTTGTTCATAAATTCAAGATCAAGCATCTGAACTCTTCCCTGTACCGTCCTCAGATGAATGGTACAGTGGAGGCGGCCAACAAAAACATCAAGAAAATCTTGGCCAAGACTGCTGAGAATTATCGTGAT
The DNA here is from genome assembly GCA_028455895.1 of Rhodomyrtus tomentosa. Lineage (NCBI taxonomy): Eukaryota > Viridiplantae > Streptophyta > Magnoliopsida > Myrtales > Myrtaceae > Rhodomyrtus > Rhodomyrtus tomentosa. The sequence continues at coordinate 30,606,546 of JAPCWY010000007.1, forward strand.
TGGCACGAGGTTGCCTTTTGCACTTATGACGTATCGGATTTCGATCCGAACTTCTACTAGGGCAACCCATATTTCCTTGTGTATGGGATGGAAGTAGTGTTATCGGTTGAGGTGGAAATCCCTTCTTTGCATTTAGTATCTTAGGTCAAGTTGACTGAAACCGATTGGATCCAATAAAGGATGAACCGGTTGAACCTAATAGATGAGAAGTGGCTTAAAGCTTTACGCCACGGCCAGTGCTATCAACAGAGGGTTGCCAAATCCTTTAATAATAAAGTCCGGTCTCGATATTTTCAGGTAGGAGACCTTGTGCTACGAAAATTATTGCCTATTGTTCCCCTTCCAGGGGAAGTTTGCTCCGAACTACGGCGGTCCATACGTCATGAAGAAGGTAATCCCGAAAGGTGCTTTAATACTTGCAGAGATGGATGGCCGTGTTTTTACCAGTCCTGTTAACTCTGATACTGTAAAGAAGTATTATATTTGATTTGCTTCGATATCTTTTGATCAAGTTATAATATTCATATGATGTTCATTTCACGTACCATTTGCCTGCTTCTTGTTTGCATTATTAATTTCCACTGTGAGATAATTTCAATCAGGAAATTTTTCTAATCCAATTGAATTGACCATTTTGAATGAAGAATATCAGGATGATGAAAGGCACGCCATTTCTTCATACACATCCTGTCACGCCCCAAACCTGGCGAGCATGTGAACATCTTACCTGGTCGTTGATCTTCAATAATCTCTCAGGAAACCTGACCAATTAATAATGACTCTAAAATAATACAAGGTCACGGAAACAATTAAACAACCCCATACAAATTCACAATCAGATGACTCAGGACAAATAGGTATACAATTCCCATTAATAAAAAGGTCAGTTATAATTTTAACTCTAACAACTTCTTCAAATGCCATCCCATGGCAAGTCCAGATTTCATTCGCCTAGGACCTGAAAAAGTTAAACCCCCACTGGGGTGAGATATAAATCTCAATAAGTGAAACCTAACCCTAGACCTGAACACCAGTCCCCCCAGACCATCTCAACAACACCAGAATCAAGCATTTATCAATCAACTATCTTAGCAAGATAGGCATAATTAGGAGTCACAGTTAAACATAATCAACCTCAAGTGTTCATGCTTCGAGTACGTGGTACATAAACTAGCACTCATGACTATCAGAGTCACCACAATCAATCATCGCCCAGCTCTTAGGCCTCCATGTAATTATCAAAGTCACCACCTCAAAATATTCAGTTCATGCATCCACAAATAGGGCAGAAAGTTTCACGAGGTTTTATGCACTAAATAGCCTTAAATCATATCCAATTGTCAATCCACTTCACATACACTCTATTAACAGCCCGCACCACGTCCTATGAAGTTTTATGAGTCAATTTGAAGTCTAAATACACCTTTATCAGCCCTAAACAGAATTGGCCAGTAATAGTTCATCCTCAAAACAGAATCGAAAATCGGTTCTAACCGCTCAATTAAGCCATACTTCAATCTCAAGCCTTATTCTTTACACAATAAATGTACTAAGACCTTAATTTATAGGTTTAGAAGGTTCACCAAGATATTTGAAGAGAAACCGCACTCCAAAGATCCCTGAACAGCCTGGATTCCACACGGTCCTCAAACGGGCAGATTATGCTCGGTAAAAACCCCACAAATCAACCATGTACACCCATTAAAATTCAACTAAAATTACAACCAAGGTTCAGCCAATTCAAGTACTAGATGTTATAAAGACCTCACCGAAAATTTGACGTAATTTGAAGTCCGGAAGCTCCAAAAAAAGCAGCCTCTCTAAAATTGGGTCAAAATATGATCTTTGTCCACTAAAATAGGCCTATGGGACAAATGGCTGGGCCAAAGTAAGCTTATAATACATTTCTATAACGGCAAGACGATAAACGTTAAGATGACGGTAGTTTTACCTCAATTCGAAGTCAGATGACAAAGTTATAGCCAAAAAAGTGAGTTGGATTTTTCCTATCCGCGAAAATTCTATTCGGCCGAGAGCAAAAGAAAGAGGAAGATGATGGTGGGAGTGAGGGTTGCCGACCAAATGGAAGAGAGAGAGAGTATTCCACTTCAATAATACACCTTGGGTCAATTAGACAAGATGGGTAATTAATGACAATTTAATGCTTGGCCTTTCCTTTGGTTGACACTTGACAACTTCTCTTTGGTTGCTTCATTGAATTTGACTCCCTTTGACCACATCTACTATGCATTTTCGACAGCATATAGAGGAGGGAAAATGACCAAAATGAACTTCTAAACTTCTTAAGGCAATGCCGAAATTGTCATTTGGCACTTTTCGTCCGAAATTTCATTTTTTCTGTATAAACCATCCTCGATGAGGCGACGTCCATTTTAATTCAAATGTTTGAATTCCTCAATGTCCAATACCCAAATCTCGAGGTTCAATTTCATGTCAAACTCTCGTCGATTGTAATTTCAGTTTATCTCAAACTGACGGACGACTCTTGCAGCTACGCGTATCGACCTTGGGATTTTTCTCAAGCCATGGCGGCTTTGATTGTCATGAAATTGCGAGGGTTTATCGCTAGCTCCTGCAACCCTGATCATCGAAATCCGATTTAGGAAATTCTTGCAAATTATACATTGGTTAAGCAAAATCACCCGCGTCCCAACGTATAACGCTAGTAAGGCATTCCATGATCGTTCCTAGATCGATCTCTGCTGGCCCAAAATATTCCATCGACAATCCTTATTGTTAAAGTGTCATTTCTCATTCAAATTTCCAAGGTCCACGTATCCGACTTCGCGTTAATCTTTCCCTTTTGGTCAGTTAACTTGAGAGTGGCCAACTCCGAGCGAGTTATAACTGTAACACATCGATCGATATCCTTCCATTCAATAGCCTCGAGAGAGTCAGATTTTAGAATGTCACAATTCTTCACCCTTAAAGAAATTTCGTCATCGAAATTTTCCATTCTTTTTGTAATCCAATCTCCTAGGGACTGACGCCTCATCACAACTTCATTCTTCACCATCGCAATCATATGCTTTTTGGCACTCATGCCATTTGACGCATCGCTTCCTTCAAATGTTCTCTTGTACCACCAAAGATTCAAGGTTTTGTCAATTTTCCCTTTCTCAACCAAAGTCGAGTCATAACTTTCTCAACTCCTTAATCAAGCTCGTGGTTACTCTCGCAGCAGTTCACTTTCGACTCCATTCAAAAATCTCCAATGATCGTAGTAATCCATTAACCTTCAACGTCATGTCTCTCTCTCTTGTCGGCATGACTAATACTCGACCACACGTTAGATTAATTCAACTTTCAATCCATATCATCGATAGTATTAAAGCAATCTTGGCACACCTTTGTGCCATCCAAAGGAATACTTTAATTTTTCACGTTCTATTCACCCCCATAACCCTTTAGATATCAGGGTTCGATCATGGCCATATCTCAATTCCTTTCTGACCTTCAGGCCTGATATTTCAGGTAGCCATCAAAATAGCCACACGAAGAACTTCCAATTTAGAAGTTGAATATCTTATTTCTCGATCGAAGATCTATCCCTCCATTACCGATTACATAATGTTCAATTTTCAATTATAAGCATCCGCTAAATAATTCATCCTTCCTTAGCGATACGGGTAAATCTCTTATAGCTTACACAATTTCGAGGTCTTTCTTTATACAGGTAATGCTATCCTATCCACAATTAACTTCATATACCAACGTCGCCTCTTGTTCAATTCCCCTCGGAAAACTACTACTTTATTCTCTAATGGTAGATATAGCCTTGAAATATTCTTTCATCCAAACAATATTTCCCAACTTTGTCGCGAGGACGCTCGCAGACCAACTCCAATCATGCTCTAAGCATTTCAATTCATATGACCTTATCGTCATGGTATATATGTAATGTCCACTTCCGATTGCCTCGCTATGCCTCAAGTTTCATTCTGCGTCACATCATTACGACCTTCATAAGCTTTTCAATTTTCGACAAGAAATGCCATTAATAACGTAACCATCAATTTGACTTAAGTCCTAAAAAACTCTTTTCACGTTCAGTTATTCATTCACGCTACATCGCGTCATTTGTCCATTTCATCAATGGAATAAATCTTGTGGGGAATCTTCCCACGATCCATCTATAACAATTCACCATTCTTTGGAAATTTCAGCTGTGACATTCTGAATTTTGCGCCCCTCGAGGGTTGAGATATAAAATGGAAGCTCGAATTGGCAATTGGAAATAAAGAATTTCAAAATTGGAAAAGGGATTTGACGTGGTCTTGCCAAATGGTAATTTTGAATTGGAAAAGTGAAGTTTGGCCTTAAGAAATTTAAAAGGTCATTTTGGTTATTTTTCCTCCTATACATGGTTGCCGAAAATTGAATAAGGGAGAGTCAATGAGAGTCAAAGTCAATGGAGTAATCAAAGGAAGCTTGCCAAGTGTCACCATTAGAGAGGTTAAGCATTAATTAGGCCTCACCTATCAATCTTATTAATTTGACCAAAAGTGTATGATTGGGGTGGAATAGACTCTCTCCCTTCTCAAATTTGGCTGGCCACCCTCTCCCTTTCTTCTTTCACCTTCATTTTTGCTCTCGACCGAGAAGGGTTCTCGCGGATAGAGAAAAATTGGGTCATTGTTTTGATCATAACTTTGTCGTCCGACTTCGGATTGAGGTAAAACCATCCCCATCTTAAATATTATTATCTTTTCATTCTAGGAAGGTATTATGAGCTTAATTTAGCCCAGCCATTTGTCCCGTAGGTCTATTTGAGTAGACAAAGGTCAGATTCTAACCCGATTTTGGAGAGAATGCGTTTTTGGGAGTTTCCGGATTCCAAATGGCCTCAAATATTTTAGGAGAGATTCATAACATCTAGTACTATGGTTAGATGGTCCGTAGTTGCAAGTTTGATGGTTTTAAATTAGGTTTTCATGGCTAAACATTGATGATCAAAACTAGACAGATTCTGATAAGAGGAGACTGGGCTATTCCGAAGTCTTTGGGGGTGTCAATCCACTTCAAATCTCATAGTGAGCCTTCTAAACATGTAAATGAAGGTCTTAGTATGTTATTTGTGCAAAGTTAGGCGTGGAATTGAAGTATGGCTTGATTAAACGGTTGGAAACTGAAACCGATTCTATTTTAGTGGGTGAACCATGCTGGGCGGTTTTGTTTAGGGACTAAGGGAGGAATATTTGAACTTCAAATTGGCTAATAATATCCTATTTGATGTGTTGTGAAGTGTCAATGAGAAGTACGAAAAGTGGATTGAGGTTTAGACGAGAATTCTGGTTAAAACGGATACTTAAACCTCTATATTGAGTTTAGTCTTGTGCATGGCCATGTGAACCGAACCCATTGAGGGTTTGTGGAAGTGTCATTATGCATTCGTTTGATTATTAAGGTGACATGAATCTCCAATATGGCTAAGGAAGGATTGGGTTAATGGAAGTAAGCATCCCATGATTTTTTATTCAAGATTAGCAAATCTTTCTAGGTTGACGAGGAATTCTTGGTGGATTGCATACTTATGGCATTAAGGGGCGTTACTTGGTGTGAAGTATTTCTAATCAATCGAGGTAAGTGGTTCATAAACCCTTACTTGAACCCTAGGACGCTACTGGATAGTTGTCTTGTGTAGCGTGACGGTATGATAAAAGCTTGATGATTGATAGTGTGTTATTAAATTGGTTGTGAGCCCCATTCTTGTTATTGAACTGGCTGTGAGCCTCGTTATTATTAAAGAATTGACTGAGATGCCCTAGTAGTGAATTGACTGTGGGCCCTAGTGATGAAATCGCGGCCGTGGGCCTTGGTAATGATTGGTGATGACATCACGGCCATGGGCCCTAGCGATGATTGGTGATGACATCGCAGCCGTGGGCCCTGGCTGTCACACCGTGCGCCCCGAGCACGAGCACGTGACTCTCTGCAAACACAAACTATCTCTCGAGGTCCTAGGATGTACATGTATGTCGAGATGTATGTCACTTAGATAGCATGTGGAAGCGACTAAATAATAACTCCTCCGTACAAGTATAAAAAGTGATATGGGTAACGATAATATCCATACATACAGAGCTTCTCAACTGTTCACACAAGAATATCGTAAGTTAGATCCGCTAGTCAGTAGGGGTGACGGGGCAGGTACAAAAGACAGTCATAGCTGCTCTAAAAAAGGGACATACATCAAGGTCACCCAACTAATTGCCGGACTACCAAAGTAGAAACTCCTAGGTCGAGCGGTTGGGGTCGTCGGTCTCCCCCTCAGCCTCCTCACTAGGCTCATACTCCGAGAAGGTCTCCGAGCAATTCTCCATGGTGTCCTCCATGGTCTCATCAGCAGATGGCTCCACCAGGTCCTCCTTGGTAGCCTCGACCACTATCACCTTGTCTGTGTCCTCCAAGGTCGGAGTCTTCTCTGGACCAATCATCGAACCAGCAACCGATCCATCGGCCTCCACTGAATCCCGAGCAGGATGGCACCAACTAGGGATCGACCCTCGAGGTACCTCAGTGGGCTTCAACGACCCTGTAGAAACGTCTCCTACCTTTCTAAACCATGCCTCATACTTGTGAGGCTTCCAACTACGACCGCCCTCGTCTACCTAGACGACCGTACACTTTCTAACGTAGATGGTCCCCTGTCCGTTAGGGAACTCCTCAAAATAGGCAGACATCTTTTTAGGATCCCCAAACTTGACTGGCCACATGCTCATAGCCTAAAATCTGAAAAATAGGGTTCCACAATGGGGTGAGATATATATCTTAGTAAGGTGGGTCTTAACCCTAGGTTAGGCTGACAGTCCACTCAGACAGATACAATCACCAGCACTTCACACAAATAAGCACATGAGGCATTCAACTATCAATAACAACACACAGATGTCAAGCATGCAGTGATAGCATCATAACACATCAATAGGATCATGCACACATTGCCAAGTCACATCACCACCTTCACCCTTCCAGCCTGCCTCATTCTCATGCCCGTGTTTAGAACGCCTCAGGCTCGGTCCACGTAAATGCATTAAACCGTTTCATTGACAAACCCGCGTAAACGCATCAGGTTTTCAATGTTACCCTAGGCCTGTGTTGACACATCAAAACTCCGTCTGGCGTTTCAATGCGTCAGGACTATGGCCTTCTCAACCCCGTGTCTCATACACCTCAGGGAGTCATTCATTTCAAACCCCGCGCCTCAGCGCCTCAGGGCATTCATCATACCACCCCGCGTCTCATACGCGTCAGGGTATTACCACGTCTTAGTCATGTCATAATTTCAATTCAATTCATAACACATAATGCCAAGTGCAAACTCATGCACAAACAATACACTTATGGCATGCAAGACAATCAAATTCAACACTCAAATACGACAAATCACTCAAGGCACAAGCATGATCAAGCATTTGAGTCACCTATACCCTCCTAGGACGTAAATGAACAATCACTTTAAAGTCCCGCAATGATTAATCAAAATTGCACTCGCCTCGCCCAATTGAGTCCAATCTTCTTATCAAAGGTTTAGGATTCCCCTTACCTCAAGCTTAATGCCGCAAAATCCTCTTCTCAAGCATCTCAACAATTTGGTCTAAATAGTCCAAGATCAAGTCCACCGTGCAACCTAAGAAAATTTCATTCAAACGTTAATTTCCTTGCTCAAATCATATCCCCACTAAACATACACCTCATGGACCTATCAATTAACATCCTCACACTTCTCAACGATAAATTTGGAGCTCATTTACAACCACCAATAGCTTCCACAGAACCGGTATGCACAAAACTGAACCGGATAATTTTTTATTTTGTGTATACCCCAACTAATCAGCCCTTAAACTACCTCAAATCCTCAATTTATTCACTAATCTACTTGCTAACATGTAGTTCTAAGGTTTTGGGAAGCTCACCTAAAATTTGGGGCCAAGCCGTCGTCGGAAACTCCTTGAATGTCATCGATTTTCCCAAGCCTTCAAACTGGCAGTTCTGGCCCTTCAAGCACAAAACCCATTTGGGGTCAAAACTCCATCAAATTAACCCCAACTTTTTACCACAGCTCAATCTATGAGTCCCCTAGATGTCCACAAATTTTGGTTGAAAAGCTCCAAGGTTTCGGAGTCCTAAGAAGCCAAAAACGTGGCTTACCTCTGGTTGCGACGATTTCCGTCGACTTTTGGGAGATCGGCTGGCCAAAGCTCCTCGATGGGTCAAACGACTCGCTTTCACTTCCAGAACGTCGGCAAGAAGTCAAGGAAGGAGTGGATGGTTGGCTCGACAATTGGGAGTCACCGGAGGAAGCGGTCGACAGTGGTGAAGCTGGCGGCAGAAATTGGTCGGTGAGCAGCTTCACGGCAGCAGAAGAAAAGAAAGAGAAGAAGAAGAAGTTTTCGGCCAAACGAGGGGGTGAACAGCCATGAGGAGAGAGAGAGAGGGTTTATACTTCATTTGGCTTGGTCAACATGGGTTGAATGGTAGTTTAAAAGTGGAAACATCAACGCATGGCTCAATCTCTTGACATTTGTCTAAGGTGTCATTCAAAGTGCATCCAATGACCATGGTTTCTCTCTATTTTTGGCAGCTATGGGGGTGGTTAAAGACCAAAATACCCTCGTCCAATTATATAAGTAAGGCTAAGGCTAAGGCTAAGGCTTGAGGGGCAAAATGGTAATTGTACCCCCGACGTTTGGAACGTCATTTTTTCAACTTCAATTTTTCTTCGGTAAGGTGATAGCCAATCCAAATATAATGTTTGAATTCTTGATTCTCCATTTTCAATTTTCAAGGCTCGTTTATGATTGTTTTCTCTATTAGACGTGGTTCTAGCCTATCCCGAACTGACGGGCGACTTTTGTTGACGTTACGCATATCGACCCTGTGATTCATATCACAATTAGGGCTCGTCAATTCATGGCGACTTTGGTTGTCAAGTAATTGTGAGGGTCTATCACTAGTTCTGATGGTCTCGATCGTCACTGTTCAATCTAGAAAAATTTTACAAATTATACATTGGTTAAGAGGTATCACCCGCGCTCCAATCATATAACGCTAGCAATGCATTCGTTAATCATTCTTAGATCGGCCTTTTATGCCTCTAAATGTCCCCTTGACAATCTTTATGGTCAAAGCGCTATTTCCTATTCGAGTTCCCTAGGTCCACGTACCTTGTCTTACGTTAACCTTTCCCTTTTGGTCAGTCAACTCAAATTGATCAGATTCGAACGAGATATGACTAAAATACATCGCTAGATACATTTCTCATTAATGAGTATGAAAATGACAGGAAAATTAGAATGTCACACTGGCGATGATTTGGCTTAGAGCCCTATGAAATTATATCGCGGCTTCAAGCTCTGGCGATACATTGCGGCTGTGGGCCCTGGCAATGATTAAATGGTTTGTCACATTGAAGATAATATGTTTATTTTAGGCTAATGTGTGAAGCATGGGTCCTATAGCATGTGGCTCCGGTGGTATTAGATGATGGTGAACTCGAATAAGAATGAGAATGTCGATTGGCCTGCAGCCCCAATGGCATTGAATGGCTTTGAGCCTTGAAAGTACCAATTGGCCTGTGGCCCTAGCGGTACGAAGACATCGATTGGCCTATGGCCCCGATGATGTTAGCTGGCAAAGAGTGCCAGTGGAGTACGTGGGTAGATGAGAAAGTGGTGGCAGTTATGCATCGAATTGAATATACTTGTGCTTTGAGCTTGAACCCATAGCGTGTGTGAGTGTGGTCTGGGGGGGACTGGTGTTCAGGTCTAAGTTTAGGTTTTACTTACTGAGATTTATATCTCACCCCAGTGGGGGCTTAACTTTTTCAGGTCTTTGAAGGCGAAAATACAAGCGAGATGAGGATGAGCTCTCGATGAAGTGATGGAATGAATGATTTTATGTATTTTGTGGCCTTAGGGATTGTATCAGAATTTTGAGGAATTAGGAATTGAATTTTGGGTACTTGACTGCGGTAACTTCTGAGGAGAATTTTATTTATAAGAAGTGTATACCCTATTGTCCCGAGTCATTTCATAATGTCATTGTACGGAGTAGTTTTATGGCTTTCGCGATTTTGTTCCTTTGTATAGTTGATATTTGATTGGCCGAAGGATCTTGGATGGCACAACTTGATTACGGCCTGGTGAGATGTTCGCGTGCTCACCGTGCTTGGGGCGTGACATCCCCATTTAAGTGGTATCGGAGCAAGGTCAGCTCGATCCATTGTGATTGGCGGTTAGAGTGATAAGGAGAGATGACTTGATGACAATTAGGTAGTGAGACCTTTAGGATTAAGCATGGATTGCTAAATCTTGAGGATTATAAGCTTGAACTTGTGTGCACCCTAATGTTTCTATAGTTGATTTTGATTGATGATCTTGAGTGATTTCATGAATTAGGCTCACAAAGAAGTGAGTAGAGATTGAAGAGTCATAAGTCTGGATTTGAGATTACTCAAGAATAGCTTATGAATGAGGAGTCAATTGGAGTATATCGTGGCTTATCGATGACCCAACTTAGGAAATATGAGTTATAAAAAGACGACAGATATTAGTGTATTCAGGCTTGAATTACATTATATCTTGATGGTTTAGTTATCGATTACTATTGACAACCTTGGATGAAATGAGATGAGGTGTATACAAGGAAATAGGTAAGGAATATTTTTATTAAAGGCCAGTTGTGATCGAATGCATATGGATTTGATTTAGTTAGCGACTCCACTTGAGGTATATGGTTGAATATAGGCAATTGATCGGTGGAATTAGAACTCTTCAATGGATAGGAATTGATCTGAAGGCGATTGTGATATGACAAGTGGTAAGGATAGTCATGTTGTGCATGTGTTTGTGGTTACAAAATGAAAGTTGATGAGGGTGCATGCTTGAACTTATCGCTGTTGGACAACTGTCGCTTGGTATGGGACAAGTTGATGGAATACCTATAAACCGTCATGAAGCAAGGTATGGGACGTGTGGAACGGGGATTTCTCCCTAGATGTATGACTTGAAACAACCTGCAATGGCCAGGACTAATGAGGGTGGGGAGTGATCACGGGGACAGAGAGGTCCAGATAAGGAGCGGCTCTTGGCAGGCTTCTAAGATGGCAAGAGACAGGAATGAACCAAGCCATAACTTGGAAGGAAAAGTCTTGGTATCATATTGAGTTCAATTGTGGTTAATAGATGTATGACACAGGATTGATTCTCGAAAAGAATGATCGAAAGTGACATGGCATGTGTAATGGCGCCTATGAGTAGCATGGTTAGAAGCTTCGTGCTTGGGAGTGGAAGCCCTTTGAAAAAGAAAAGTGATATTTGTGATGAGCCTGTTAGGCATGTTTTCTGATTGGCATCATGTGATTGGCTTCGCCAAGGTATAATTGAGAGATGAGATGACCTATGGGGTTTATACCCATTGAACTGATGTCTGTTGAGAATGAGATAGCCTGTTGCATTTATGACAGAGTGGCAAATGCCTTATGCTTATGGTATGAGCGATTGACTTATAGAAGTGATGCCTTGAGTATTTGCTAGGTGTTGACCTAGTTGAGTTTTAGCCTAGTTGAGGTTTGTCTGGCATTTAGCTGTTAAGTGAGAAGTTGTCTCATTAAGGCTAGCTTGATGAATGGGTGCTGCTTAAGTACGATTTGGAATCCTTGCATAAAAAGCAACTAGTTGAGAATTGTTGAAAACCACTTTGAAAGATAATGAGATGAGCAGTCTGAGACTGCCAGACTTGAGTAGATGACTTAAGTCTTTGATTCCTAAAGGAAATCATAGTGGTTCAAGTGATATGAGAACCTAATGACATTGAACGACCACAGTATGGTTGTAGAAGAGCATTGGGCTCGATTATGTAAGATATGAGAAGATCTAAGAACTAATATGGATAATGAGAATTGAGTAAAGATGAGCGATTGGAATATGAGTACTAGCAGAGCGAATGGCTCGATTTTGTTAATCACATGAGACCTAAGAGTTAAATGGGTCGTGGGAGCTTTAAATGAAAATGAGAAAATTTGTTGAGTAGGCAGGCTCGTGAGGAGTTGCTATGATTGCCTAAGTCACTGCAGTTATAGATGCTAGCGCTGATGAATTAAATGATGAAAGTTACGAGAAATGTGACTCTTAGTTATTTCATTCACGAGAAAGGTGAAAGAATGATAAGAACCATGAGAGTATTGAAAAGCTTGTGAAGCTATGAATAAAATTGAGATTGACTGAGTTTGATGGAGGGATGAGATTTGAAATTATCTTCCGCTGGATTGAGGATCTTGATAAGGAAACCTTAGAGGTTTTGGGTACACTGAACAAAGAGAGTGACCCTGGCAGTTACTAGCCCTAAGAGGCTATTGACGATTGGTGAAAGGTCACTAGAGGAAGGGTTTGTTCGAAGGCATGAGATCTGCCTAGACTACCTCTGTTAAGTAGTTCGATGGGTATCTACCTGGGATTGCTTGAGAGCAAAGGTTGTTTGGGTCCTAATACTTTTGCAAGGATCAGAAGATGATCGACCAGTGTGAGATAGAGTTCTCAAGGTCGTTTAAGCATATGGTAAAGGACCTTTGAATAAGATAAGTAAATTCCTGAGTGGATTGGAACTTGAGAGCTTTATGGCTAGTTGATATTCATGATTTGGAGGAACTATAATGGATCCTAAGGAAGAAAGTGGATGATCGAAAGAAGATTTCTGTTCATGGATTATGAATATAGAGATTTCCACAGAATGCGCCCGTAAGGAATAGTTGTTATCTTGGCGCAAGTCTCGTAATGAGAAACTGACATGTCGTTCATTTCGTCATGGGGAAAGTTGAGGAAAGAGATATATCAACTGTCTGACATTGATGATTCTATGAAATTGATTAGGGATGAATTTAGACCACTAGAAGTGGTATTGTGTGTTATCACCCCTAAAGAGTAGGGTATCAATCTTAAAGGGCGATTGAACCATGAGACGGTCGTTGAGGAAAGGGAAAGTGAATGGACTTGATGGTCCTGATTGTTCGCAATTCTAGTGAATGGTTGAGTAAGCGAAAAGAACGCTTAGAGTGTAATTATAGAGTGATTTGAGGTAGTCGAATTGAGTATTCGATACGTGAATTGGTGGAGACCAAGGACGAACGGATATTGTCACTTGAGGTGACTAAATTATGGAAAAAAGAATGTAGAGTATGGTGGCATCTATGTTCTGGAGTAAATCACCGCCATTGGTGCAGACTCCAAGATTGACATCCTATGGAATAGGAAGGACATGGTGGATTCGAAATAAAAAAATGCCATTGAAGTGTATAGTGTCCTTCACATGGTAAGAGACCCTAGTGTGGGAGTAAGAGAAAACCATAACTGTCTTGATATTAAGATGGAGCGTCTAGACTGAGAAAGACGACGCAAAACTTGAATGGTTCCTGCAAGGGAAGTTAAGTTCGAAAGACTGTCTTGTAGACGATGTTGAATTTCAGGATGATGTTGACATTCAGTGGAATGGACGAAATTGGGATAAAGTCGCATTGACTGGTTATGGAAACCAACGGTTAATATAAGAATGCTTCCTCAAGGAAGAGTGACAAAAATGAACAAAATGTTGCGTGGTCCTAGTGGAGACCAGTGACAACAGAGAGCCAAGGTTTGAGTTCTCAAGTGAAAAGTGTGAGGAACAGTTTGAAAAATGTGCACCTGGTAAAAAGAAACTGATGACAGTTTAATTAAGTATCCAAGAGATAATTGGATGGATTGTTACCGTCTTGAGGGACGATGATTGGACTCGTTTAAGGAGTCATGCGAAACATGAACAACTTTGAGAATATCTTATGGACTTTAAGAAGATACTCGTTGTATGCTGAATGTGAAGAGCACGGGCTTTGGATCTAATGAGGAAAGATTCCTCAGTTGTGAAATTTATGGGAAATGAAATTCTTGAGGAGCCTTTGAGGATGAGAATAAGTGATGAATCAACTAGAATCGATGTGAATTGCGGAAAGTTGAAATTTCCTTGATTGGTGAATTATTACAGACGGATCGTGGGAAGTTTCCTCACAAGAGCAGTTCTATTAGTGAAATGGATTAAGGACAAGACATAACACAAATGAATGAACGAACGTGAAAAGAGTTTTTGAGGACTTGAGTTAAGCTGATAACTACGTTGTGTATGGCATTTCTGATTGGAAATTGAAAAGTTTATGAATGTCATAGTGACGCGACGCAGAATGAAACTTGAGTCGTAACGAGGCAATCGGAAGTGGGCATGACATATATCGTGATGGTAAGGCCATATGAATTGGAATGTTTAGAGCATGATTGGAGTTGGTCTGCGAGTATCCTCGCGATAAAGCTGGGAAATATTGTTTGGGTGAAAGAATGTTTCAAGGCTATTCCTGCTACAAGAATATAATGTAGCAATTTCCCGAGAGAAACTGAACAAGAGGCAACGCTGATGCGTGAAATTGCTTATGGCTATAAGAGCGTTGCTTGGAATAAAGAAAGACCTCGAGGTTATGTGAACTATAAGAGGTTAAGAGCAGGGATTGCCTAAAGAGAATTGAGGGTGAGTCATGTGCAATGAAGAGATCACTCAAGTGTTGTTATGGCGATATTTATATCACTAATGAAAGGTGGATGTCACGCCCCGAACCCGGGGAGCGCGCAAACATCCCATCAAGCTGCGCTTTTCTGAAAACTCCAGGATCCAACGACCAATGCTCTAAGCACTAAAAGGAACACGCATGCAGAAGCGATGCCAATTCCAATCATATAAAGACAACATCACCCGATGACTTAGGACACAAGGGTACATCGAGTTATAATAACCAATTAGTCAAAGATCAATTCTTAATTCACCAACCAGGAGTACAATCCCTAATATGACAAAAGACAAATACATTCTAAATATATTTGGTCAACTAATTCTTCAAATGCCAATCCTTGGCAAACTCGTGCTTCCTTTGCCTAGAACTTGAAAAATTTAAGCCCCCACTAGGATGAGATATAAATCTTAGTAAGGTAGGTCCTAACCCTAGGTTAGGCCGACTGTCCACTCAGGCAGTCATCTATCTCGAAATTTCACACTCATAATCATACAGGTGCACCAAGCACAAATCAATAAAATAACAGCATACAGATGACAAGCATGCAATGATGACTACACGTCACACTTAGATGATCATGCACTCTCGGCTTG
Organism: Rhodomyrtus tomentosa; assembly: GCA_028455895.1. Taxonomy (NCBI): domain Eukaryota; kingdom Viridiplantae; phylum Streptophyta; class Magnoliopsida; order Myrtales; family Myrtaceae; genus Rhodomyrtus; species Rhodomyrtus tomentosa. The sequence goes on from JAPCWY010000007.1 coordinate 30,621,744, forward strand.
CCACTTCACCATATCCACCAATCTCTAGCCCGCGATTTAAATCGCATCAGGCTTGTTCTGCGTAAACGCATCAGATCGCCATTGGCAACCCGCATAAACGCATCAGGTTTCGATAAATCTTCAAGCCAATATCACTATCTCATAACTCCGTCCCGCAAATAGTTCGCATCAAGACCTTGGCTATCTCAAACCCGCGATCTCATCGCATCAGGGCGCCACACATCATCAACTCCACCCCGCGATCTCTTGGTATCAGGGTATAAATCTCCTGCCCCACGTCTCATAAGCCTCAATGTCTCCCCGTCCCGCGAATAATTCGCATCAGGACCATGGCCATCTCAACCCCGCGATTTCATCGCATCAGGGCGCCACATAATGTCAATTCCACCCCACGATCTCGTCGCATTAAGGTATCCATTTTCCGCCCCGCAGCTCATACGCCTCAAGGTCTCGCCATGTCGTGCTCATGCCATGGTTCACTATTCAATGCACAAATAAAACAACAAGTGCATCTCATGCACAATTTGAAAATTCATGGCATGTAAGACAATCAATGACATTCGACATGGCACACAATTTAAATATAACAATAACACACATGACTTCCTATAACCACTTAGGGCATTTTAAAAACTACCCCCTTGGAATAACCTCCTAAATCGATCAAATTAAACCTTGACTCACCCAATCGAGTTCTATCTTCCTAGCATAAGGTTAGGAATTCCCTTACCTTGCGTTTGATTACATAAATTCTTCCTTGCAAGTGCCTCAAGTCTCAGCGATAGGGAGTGAAGAAGGAAGAAGAAGAGGGAGTGGCGTGAGTTCTTGGGGTGGTGGCCGGCCAAATGAGTGAGGAGAGAGAGTGAGAAGACTATATACTCAAGTCCATGGTCAAAGCTTGAATGGTAGGTGGCCAAAAGGTGGACATGACTTCTCTTTTGCCCATCCATTGACACATGTCCATTAGTCATTCCAAGGCGATCCAATGGCCATCCTTTCTTCTTGAATTTCGACAGCCTTGAGGGGTATATAAAGTCCAAAATGCCCTTCTTCAAATGCATGGCAAAGTCCTAAGCTTGAGGGGCAAAAAGGTAATTTTACCCCCGACGTTCAGAACGTCGTTTTTCTTGTTCCAGAATTTTTCGATAGGGCGACGACCAATCCAAAAAACATTGGAATTCTTGATTTTCCATTTTTAATCTTTCAAGACTCGTTTCTAATAATTTTCTCTATCAGACGTGGTTCCAGCCTATCCCAAACCGACGGGCGGTTTTTGTAGACATTACGCGTATTAACCCCGTGATTCATATCTCGTTTAGGGCTCGTCAATTCGTGACGACTTTGGTTGTCATGTAATTGTGAGGATCTATTGCTAGTTCCCTCGACAACGCTTATTGCCAAATCACCGTTTTCCATCCGAGTTCCTTGGTCCACGTACCTCGTCTCGCGTTAGCCTTTCCCTTTTGGTCAGTCTACTCGAATTGATCAGATTTGAGCGAAATACAATTGAAATACATCTTTAGATATACACTTCTCATTAATGAGCCTAAAATTGACTGGAAATCAGAATGTCACAACTCTTTCCCCGTTAACGAAATTTCGTCCTCGAAATTCGCAACCTTCTACCCATCCAATCCTTTGGGGTATTGGCGCCTCGTTGCATTCTTATTCTTCCGGATAATCCTTTCCATGGCTTGACGATCTTGCTCGTCCCTTCCAACCCAAGGCCATCCTTTCCTAGGACTTGTCTCATTTAACCCTTAATCTGATTCGCTTCTCTCCATTTTCTTTCAGTATTCATATCATTTGCCAGTAGCTCATCCTCGAGCGTTCACCTTATGTCACGCCCCGCATCTCACAGCGAGCACGCAATCATCCCAGCAAGTAAAACAACAATAATCTCTCGGCGGTCTCAAGGATCCACCTTTATAAGAAAGGACGAGAGATAAAATAATTTACATTAAGCACACGGAAGCGTTTCCCAACATCTCCTCGTACAATATATATAAATATATATATTTACATACACCCCAAGACTAAGCAGGACTGGATAACACATCATAAAGTCATACAACAACAACTACTAGTCACATCTACTACAAACCGCTATATAGTAAGGCGACGGGTAAGCTTGCCAAAAAAGTGTCCACACAAATCCACTAGGGAAGGGGGTCAGGTCGCCATCCGGAGTCGCCCAGGAAGAACTGTTGGAGTCTTGGGTGTCCTCGCTCTCCACTGACGGCTCGTACTCAGAGAAAGTCTCCAACGGAACCTCTACAGAGTTCTCCACAGTCGCCTCCTACGACGGCTCAGCTAGGTCTCCATTCATGGTTGCCTCTTGGTCTGGCTCGAATAGGTCTCCCTCTGACAGCTCCACCACGATGACCTCGTCCTCCGGCAATGGCACAGAGTACTTTGCGGTCGGTGTCCACTCTGGGCCGTTCCTCGACCCAACCACCAAGCCCTCGGGAAACTCCTGGTCTGCGATCGCCTGAAACCAAGGAGGTATGACACCCTCCGGAACCTCATAGGGCTTCAGAGGCCCGACCTTCTTGTCCCTGTCCTGTCTAAACCATGCCTCAAATCTATGAGACTTCCAATCCGGCTTCCCCTCGTCAACCCATACTATTGTACATTTCCTTACATAAATATTCCCTTGCCTATTGGGGAACTCATCATAAAAAGCTGTCATCTCCTGCGAGTCCCTGAATCTGATAGGCCACATCGCTACTACCTAGGATCTGTAAGGTAAAGTTTCCCCAAAAGAGGTGAGATACATATCTTAGTAATAAAAACCTAAGCCTATGTCAGGTTGATTGTCCACTCAGGCAGTCAAGTCACTCAATCTATCCAACTCATGAACTCACGTGGGTTTGACAATTATAATTCAGTATACAACAATACTCAAGGGACATGTATGCATTTATAATCTCATATCGCACACGAATGCACATGTATGCTCGACCTATCACTTCGCCACATCTACCAACCTCTGCTTGCCTCATTTTCTAGCCCGTGATTAGATCGCATCAGGCTCGGCCCACGTAAACGCATCAGACCGTGATCCACGACCCGCGTAAACGCATCGGGTCTCGATTCATTCCCAGGCAGAGTCTATGAGCTCATATTCTGTCCCGTGATTATATCGCATCAAGACTGTGGCCATCTCAAACCCGCGACTTCGTCTCATCAGGGCGCCACCTAATCACATTTCACCCCGCTACCTCCTAGCATCGGGGTTTTAACCTCCTACCTCGTGTCTCGCACGCCTTAGGGCCTCGTTATACCGTGCCACAATCATACTTTATGCCATGAATCTCTATCCTTTACACACACAATGACAATTGTATTTCAAGTATAATTCACAATCTCATGGCATGCAAGGCAATCGATTTTTATCCTAACAAGACATATAACTCTAATGCAAGTCAAGGCACACATAAACTTCTTAATTAATCCTAAGACATGCTATGACTCAATACCTTATAAACATGCTCATTAATCAACCAATTTCACACTCGACTTACCCAATCGAGTCCAATCTCCCTAGCCTTGGTTTAGAGAATTTCTTACCTTAGCTTAGCAACACAATTCACTCCTTCTTGCACCTCCTAAGATTCGGCCAACTTAAGTCCAAGGCCGATTCGTTGTGCAACCTAGGATAATCAATCGATTTGTCAAATACCAAGTCCAATTCCTCAATTCATCCATCCAAATCATCCATTACTCAATCCCCATCATCTTAACACATCATAAATTTCAATTTAAGTCCCATAAGCTTCTATTCTTGCAACCCTCAGAACCGGTTTTGCACAGAACCGAACCGATTCACTTCGGTTTTGTGAAAACCGAATGCTTCTAGCCCTCAATCCTCCTCAATTCCTTCATTCAAGCCTCATTCTACCTTTTGACTTGTCTACCTAAGGGTTTGGGAGGCTCACTAGTCGTTTGGTGTCGGTTGGTCACCGAAAAGTCGTCCGAAGTCGCCGAAACGTCCAAGCACATAATACTGGCAGTTTCTGGGCGAAACATACAAGGGTGGTTCATGGTAAAAAACTTATCAAACAAATCCCTAATTTTTACCACAAATTTCTACACATGTCTACTTAGTCTCCACCAAATTTGAGCCAAAGATTTCAAGTTTTCGGCTGTCAAAGAGGGTAAGAACCGAACCTACCTCAAACTAGAGCAGAATCCGTCAGCCTATGGGAGAATGCTTGCTTGGACTTCCACAAAGCTCCAATCGACTTGATTCTAGTTGGAGGACATCGGCAAGAGGTGAGGCTCCATGTGGTTATCGGTCGACGGTAGGCAAGTGGTCAGGAGTGGTTGTCGAACCTGCCTAATGGCAGGCTCCTATTTGGTCGGGCGAGCGGCTGGATGGAGAAGAAGAAGATGGTGATGATGTTCGGTTCTCTTGGGGGATGAAGTGATCGAATGGTAGAGTGAGGGGGAGAGAGAGATGAGAGGATTATTATCCCAAAAGAATTTATTAGTAGAAGTGATTGGTAGTTGGGCATTTAATTGTTGAAATGATCTCCACCCTTAGATGCTTGACGCTTGTCCATTGTTCTATCCCATAAAATCCAATGGCTCCTTTTTGCCCTTCAATTTTTAGCAGCTTGGGGGGACCATTTGTCCATTTTGCCCTTCTTTCCATTAGAATAACTAAGTTCTAAGCTTGATGGGCATTATGGTCATTTTATCTCGGACGTTCGGAACGTCATTTTTCTCGTTTCTGACTTCTTCGATAGGGCGACGACCAATCCAATTGACGTTGGAATTCTTGATTTTCCATTTCAACTTTTTCAGGACTCCTTTCTGATTATTTCTTTTATCAGACATGATTCCAGCCTATCCCGAACTGACGGGCGGCTTTTGCAGACTATACGCGTATCGACCCCGTGATTCTCATCACGTTTAGGGCTCGTCAATTCATGGCGACTTTGGTTGTCATGTAATTGTGAGAATTTATCACTAGTCCCTATGGTCTCGATCGTCTCAGTCCGATTTAGGATAATTTTGCGAATCGCACGCTGGTTAAGCGGCGTCACCCGTGCTCCAGTCGTACAACACTTGCATGGTAATCCTTGATCGTTCTTAGATCGGCCTTTTGGTGGTTCTAAATATCCCCTCGACAATCCTTACGGTCAAAGCGTCATTTCCTATTCGAGTCGCCTAGGTCCACGTACCTCATCTCGCTTTAGCCTTTCCCCCTTGGTTAGCCTACTCTAATTGATCAGATTTGAGCGGAATACGACTGAAATTCATCGCTTGATATACATGAACTTCTCATTACAGAGTCTGAAGTTGATTGAAAATCAGAATGTCACAACTCTTCCCCCCTTACAAAATTTCGTCCTCGAAATTTATATTACACTTAACTACTCAAATAGATGGGTGTATTGTTGCCTCATCATCTCTTCGTTCTCCCACGTAGCTCCTTCCGTTCCGTGGTGCTCCTATATTACTTTGACAAGAGGGATCTTCTTATTCCTGAGGATCTGCTCCTTTCGGTCCTCGATTCTTATCAACTTCTCTATATAGGATACTTTGTCGTCCACCTCTATGGCTTCGTAGTCCAGCACATGCATCAGGTCAGGCTCATACTTTCTTAACATCGACACATGGAATACATTATGTACCTGGGATAGACTTGGCGGTAACGCAAGCCGGTAGGCCAAGGTTCCAATCCTCTCCAATATCTCAAAAGGGCCTACATATCTTGGGCTCAACATTCCTTTCCTTCCGAATCGCGAGAGTCGTCTCATTGGCGACACTTTAAGAAAGACATGATCGCTAACTTAGAACTCCAAAGGCATGTGCCGCTTGTCTACATAGCTCTTTTGGTGACTCTGCGCTATCCTCAGTCTATCTCGGATTACTTTCACCACTTCCACCGATTGCTCTACCAATTTGGGCTCCATGATGCTCCTTTCTCCTACTTCATCCCAACATATCGGTATTCTGCAAGCTCTGCCATAAAGTGCCTCAAACGGTGCCATCTGTATACTCTGCTGGTAGCTATTGTTATACGCGAACTCTACCAGGTGTAACTGATCTTCCCATCTACTTTTGAAATCTATAACGCACGCTCTCAACATGTCCTCGAGTGTCTGGATCGTCCTTTCTGACTGTCCATCTGTTTGTGGGTGGTACGCCATACTAAATTGTAGTCGGGTCCCCATGGCCTCTTACAGGCTCTTCCAAAAGTTCACCGTGAACTTCGGATCCCTATTTGAGGTGATCGTCACTGGCACTCCGTGTAATCTTACTATGTACCTCATGTACAGTTCTGCGTACCTATCCATGGCGAAGTCCTTTCGTACAGGAATGAAGTGGGCGAACTTGGTCAACCTGTCCACGACTACCCAATAGAGTCGTGACCTCTTTGGCTCCTCAGAAGCCCCATTACGAAATCCATAGTTATGTGCTCCCACTTCCATTCCGAAATCTCTAGCGGTTGCAGCAGTCTTCCAGGCCTACAGTGCTGCGCCTTCACTTGCTAACAAGTCAAACATTTAGCAACGTCCCTTGCCACGTCTACCTTCATTCCATTCCACCAATAATGCTGTCTCAAGTTCTGGTACATCTTTGTACTTCTAGGGTGGATACTATAGTTGCTCCTATGAGCCTCTGACAATATTCTTTCTCGAAGTCCTTCATCTTTTGGTACGCATAACCGTCCTCGAAACTTCAAGAGTCCGTCTTCAAACACTTGGAATTCTGGCTTCCTTTTCGTTGCGTCCATCCCAACGATTTTCTGAATCTTTGGGTCCGTAGATTGTAATGCTCTTATCTCATCTTGGACCTCAGGTTCCACCCTCAAAGCTGCTATCAAACTGGATAGCTGATCGACCTCTAATCTGAATTCAGAATCTCTCAGGTCCTCTATCGTCGACCAACTTCTCACCAGCAGTCATGCAATACTTGACTTTCGACTTAATGCATCTGTCACTCTGTTTGCTTTCCCAGGATGATATAATATCTCGTAATCATAGTCTTTCAACAGCTCTATCCACCTGCGCTGCCTTAGGTTCAACTCTTTCTGGAAAAACAAATACTTCAAACTCTGGTCGTCTGTATATATCTGAAACTTCTTGCCACAAAGGTAATGCCTCCAGATCTTTAAGGCAAACACAATCGCCGCTAACTCTAAGTTGTGGGTCAGGTAATTCATTTCGTGCGGCCTCAACTGCCTGGATGCATAAGCCATATACCCTTATTGTGCTGCATCAATACACAACCCAATCCTTTCAGTGAAGCGTCGCTGTAAATCTCATAGCCCCCTGGTCCCGACGGAATGGTCGGTACTGGTGCGGTCGTCAATCTATGCATAAGCTCTTGTAAACTTTGCTCACACCTGTCAGTCCATTCAAACTTCGTTTCCTTCTTTATCAATCGCGTTAGTGGAACGACTATAGATGAGAACTTTTCCACGAATTGCCTATAATATCCTGCCAGTCCCAAGAAGCTCCTGACCTCCGGGACCGTAGTAAGCCTCGGCCAATTGGTTACAGCCTCTATCTTTGCAGGGTCCACTGCAATCCCTTCACCAGACACAATATGACCTAGAAATGCTACCCTGTTTAGCCAAAATTCACATTTGCTTAGCTTCGCATACAGCGAATGTTCCATCAGGGTCTTCAATACGATTCTCAAATGTTCTTCGTGCTCTACGTCGCTCCTCGAGTAGATTAAGATGTCGTTAATGAAAACTATGACGAATCTATCCAAAAACTCTTTGAATACTCGATGCATTAGATCCATAAATGCAGCTAGGGCATTAATCAATCCGAACGGCATCACCGTAAACTCGTAATGTCTATACTCCGTCCTGAATGCAGTTTTCGGTATGTCTTCCTTCTTGATCCTCAGCTGGTGATACCCCGTCCTCAAGTCAATCTTCTAGAACACTACTACTCCTTGCAACTGATCAAAAAGGTCATCAATCCTCGGCAGTAGATACTTATTCTTCACTGTTACCTGATTCAGCTGCCGGTAGTCAATGCATAGCCGCAAAGATCTGTCCTTTTTCTTTACGAACAGTACCGGTGCTCCCCACGGCGAAGCACTTGGTCGGATGAATCCTTTATCTAGCAACTCTTGCATTTGCACCTTTAACTCCTTGAATTCAGACAAGGACATCCTGTATGGTGCTTTCGAAATTGGCTCCGTTCTAGGAGCTAACTCAATCACAAACTCAATTTCCCGTTCCGGTGGCAATCCTGGCAATTCTTGGGGAAACACATCCGAAAACTCACGCACCACAGGAATATTCTCTAACTTGGGTTCCCCGGCCGTTGTATCCATTACGGCTACTAAGTATGCCCGACATCCCTCAGACATCAACTTAGTTATTTCCAGAGATGAAACCAAGGGAATCGAGACTCCTCATCGATTTCCTACCAATTCATAACTAGGGCGATCTTTCGGATAAAACCGAATCGTCTTATTGCCACAATCTACTACTACTCCCTGCCTACCCAGCCAATCTATTCCTATAATCATGTCGAAATCAAACATAGGCAGTACAGTTACGTCGATACTCCCCTTCCTTCCTCCAACCATAATCTTACATCCAGCACACCCTAATGTAACCAAGACATTATCCTTCAATGGGGTGGCAACATGTAATGTCATGCTTAATGGTTCCAATCTCATGCCTACAAACTCAGTAAATTGTGCATATACGAAAGAATGTGTGGCACCCGGATCAAACAATGCATAGGCGGTCTGGTTGCACAAGTAAATCGTACCTGTGACTACTCCGGGCGCATCCTCCGCCTCGTTGCGAGCCACAGCGTATACTTTGCCCTACGCCTGCGGTCTGTTCTGCTCAATCCGAGGTACGGCAGTCGATGGTCCTGCTTGTGGCCTCGGTCCTTGTGGTCGACTGGTCGGTGCTTGGTTTGGACACATCCTCATCTGGTGGCCTAGCTGACCACGCTTGAAACAAGCTCCTATCCTCAATGGGCACGGCCCATCCCCATATCTTCTGCCACACAGCCTGCAGCTTCAATTCGTCGTGTTTGGTGGTTTTGCTATATTCCTCCTTGCAGGCGGCAAGAAACGTCTGTTACCTGCCATCAGCCTCTTACCCATTTGGCAATGGTCTCTGAACGATGAGAACAACGATCCAGTTGCGGTATTTCTTTCCTTCAGATCTCGCTCAATCATCTGGCCTCGCTCGTATATCTCCTTATAGGCCCTTAAATTCAAGGCTATCATCTGGCTGCGGAGTTCTGACCTCAGACCATCCCTGAATCTTCTGGCCTTCTCCAAAGAATCCTTCACCGATCGAGGGGCATACCTTGAGGCCTCGAGAACTCAGCTTCATATTGATTTATCGTCAGCTGGTTCTGACGCAGTTGCAGGAATTCAATATGCTTCCTTTCCCTGGCCATTTCTAAAAAATACTTATCTTTGAATGCCCTCTTAAAAGTTTTCCAATTCAGGACCATACCTTTAGGAAAGACTCCGTCCTTGGTGGCAGCCCACCAGCCATTTGCCGTACCTTCTAGCTGATATACGACTAGCAACACCTTTTCCTCATTCGTACATCTTAGTACTCCAAAAGCCTTTTCCAGCTTCTCCATCCATCGGGGTGCTAGCTTGGGATCTCCAATCCCGTCAAACTGGGTCGGCTTTAGCTTCATAAACTGCTCCACCAATTGGCCCATCTGTCTGGCCGCAACAATTTCCTCTTGACGGTTCACCGATTCATTGCTTTGGTTCGGCTCGCCCTGACTTACATTATCCCTAGTGTTGCCTTGGTTGGCATTGACGGCTGCTATGGCAGCTCATACTGCCTGAGCTATAGCAGCGTCTCGATCCTGGGCCTGTCGATCGATCATATCGCCGATCCTTTCTAAGGCTCTGAGTACACCATCCCTCATTGGGTCCTCAACTACAGGCGGCCTCGAACTAGAAACTTCGCTTTTGGTCCTTCCTGATCTCCTGGATGGGTTACTCATCCTTATCACTTGCTACTAAACCTGGTCCACTGCAAGTTCAGCAACAGGTTAGCAACTTACTCATCCATCTAATCCAAAATTACTAACTACTCCTTAAAAAAAACAATTACACTACCACAGTACTCCATACATCAACATTACTTACAGGAATGCTTCAACCAATGGCTCATGGCCATTACTCAATTCCATTCACCCCAGTGATTCACTAAAATCAATCACTTTCAAGCATCAAACAAGCCAAGACCCAAAAATGGCCTTCAATCCTAAGCAAAGAACTTAATTCTCTATGTCCTATCACCACCTTACCAGATCAAACACCATCCATAGGTGTCAAGTCACAAGCTAGGCATCCCATGTCTTACCTTGACTAGTCTCCTAAGGTCTGGCTATCCGTCCTTGTCCTACTTAGTCCTCCTTATTACTCCAATCTTTATCTAACTTCGTATCGAGCTGACCTTGTTCTGATACCAAAACAAGTGGGGATGTCACGCCCCGCATCTCACAGCGAGCAAGCAATCATCCCTGCAAGTAAAACAACAACAATCTTTCGGCGGTCCCAAGGATCCACCTATATAAAAAAGGACGAGAGACAAAATAATTTACATTAAGCACACTGAAGTGTTTCCCAACGTCTCCCCGTACAATATATATATATATATATATATATATATATTTATATACATACACCCCAAGACTAAGTAGGACTGGATAGCATTATAATAGGACTGGATAGCATTATAAAGTCATACATCAACAACTACTAGTCACATCTACTACAAACCGCTACACAGCAAGGCGACGGGTAAGCATGCCAAAAAGGTGTCCACACAAATTCACTAGGGAAAGGGGTCAGGTCGCCAGTCAAAAAGTCAGGTCACCATCCGGAGTCGCCTAGGAAAAACTACTGGAGTCTCCGGTGTCCTCACTCTCCACTGACGGCTCGCATTAGGAGAAAGTCTCCGACAGAACCTCTTCAGAGTCCTCCAAAGTCGTCTCTTGCGATGGCTCAGCTGGGTATCCATCCATGGTCGCCTCTTGGTCCGGCTCGGATAGGTCTCCCTCTGCCAGCTCCACCACGATGACCTCGTCCTCCGGCGGTGGCACAGAGTACTCCACGGTCAGCGACCGCTCCAGACCGTTCCTCAACCCAACCACCGATCCCTCGGGAAACTCCTAGTCTGCGATCGTCTGACACCAAGGAGGTGTGATATCCTCCGGAACCTCATAGGGCTTCAGAGATCCGACCTTCTTGTCCCTGTTCTGTCTAAATTATGCCTCAAATCTGTGAGGCTTTTAGTCCGGCTTCCCCTCGTCTACCCAAACTACTATGCATTTCCTTACATAAATATTCCCCTGCCTATAGAGGAACTCATCGTAAAAAGCTGTCATCTCCTACGGGTCCCTGAATCTGATAGGCCACATCGCTACTGCCTAGGATCTGTAAGGTAAGGTTTCCCCAAAAGGGGTGGATACACATCTCAGTAAGAAAAATCTAACCCTAGGTCAGGTTGACTATCCACTCAGGCAGTCAAGTCACTCAACCTATCTATCTCATGAACTAATGCGGGTTTGACAATCATAATTCATTAAACAACAATACTCAAGGGATAGGTATGCATTTATAATCTTATATCGCACACGAATGTACATGTATGCTCAACCTGTCACTTCGCCACATCTATCAACCTCTGCCTGCCTCATTTTCTAGCCCGTAATTAGATCGTATTAGATCGGCCCGCGTAAACGCATCAGACCGTGATGGACGACCTACGTAAACGCATCAGGTCTCAATTTATTCCCAGGCAGAGTCTATAAGCTCATATTCTATCTCGCGATTATATCGCATCAGAACTGTGGCCATCTCAACCCCGCGACTTCGTCGCATCAGGGCGCCACCTAATCACAATTCACCCTGCGACCTTGTCGCATCAGGGTCTCAATCTCCTACCCTGCGTCTCACACGCCTCAAGGCCTCGCTATACCTTGCCACAATCATAGTTTATGCCATGAATCTCTATCCTTTACACACACAATGACAATTGCATTTCAAGTGTAATTCACAATCTCATGGCATGCAAGGCAATCTATTTTTATCCCAACAAGACATACAACTCTAATGCAAGTCAAGGCACAAACAAACTCCTTAATTAATCCTAAGACATGCTATGACTCAATACCTTATAAACATGTCCATTAATCAACCAATTTCACACTCGACTTATCTAATCGAGTCCAATCCCCCTAGTCTTGGTTTAGAGAATCCCTTACCTTAGCTTAGCAACACAATTCACTCCTTCTTACACCTCCTAAGATTCGTCCAACTCAAGTCCAAGGCAGATTCGTCGCGCAACCTAGGATACTCAACCGATTTGTCAAATTCCAAGTCCAATTCCTTAATTCATCCATCGAAATCATCCATTACTTAATCCCCAACATCTTAACACATCATAAACGTCAATTTAAGTCTCATAAGCTTCTATTCTTACAACCCATAGAACCGATTTTGCACAGAACCGAACCAGTTCACTTCGGTTCTGTGCAAACCGAATGCTTCTAGCCCTCAATCCTCCTCAATTCCTTCATTCAATCCTCATTCTACCTTTTAACTTGTCTACCTACGGGTTTAGGAGGCTCACCGGTCGTTTGGAGTCGGTTGGTCGCCGGAAAGTCGTCCGAAGTTACCGGAACGTCCAAGCACATAATACCAGCAATTTCTAGGCGAAATATACAGGGGTGGTTCATGGTTAAAAACTTATCAAACAAATTCCCCAATTTTTACCACAGATTCCTAAACATGTCTACTTAGTCTCCACCAAATTTGAGCCAAAGATTCCAAGTTTTCGGCTGTCAAAGAGGGTGAGAACAGAACCTACCTCAAACTGGAGCAGAATCTATCAGCCTGTGGGAGAATGCTTGCCCCGACTTCCACAGAGCTCCAATCGACTTGATTCCAGTTGGAGGACATTGGCAAGAGGTGAGGCTTCGCTATGGTGGTTGGCCTATGGTCGGCAAGTGGCCGGGAGTAGAAGTCGAACCGGCCGAACGGCGGTCTCCGGTCTGGTCGGGCGAGCGGCTGGATGGGGAAGAAGAAGATGATGATGATGATGATGTTCGGTTCTCTTGGGGGTTGAAGTGGCCGAATGGTAGAGTGAGGGGGAGAGAGCGATGAGAGGATTATTATCCCAACAGAATTTATTAGTTGAAGTGATTGGTAGGTGGGCATTTAATTGTTGAAATGATCTCCAACCTTGGATGCTTGACACTTGTCCATTATTCTATCCCATAAAATCCAATGGCTCCTTTTTGCCCTTCAATTTTCGGCAGCTTGGGGGGACCATTTGTCTATTTTTCCCTTCATTCTATTAGAATAACTAAGTTCTAAGCTTGAGGGGCATTATGGTCATTTACCTCCGACGTTCGGAACGTTGTTTTTCTCGTTTCTGACTTCTTCGATAGGGCGACGGTCAATCCAATTGACGTTGGAATTCTTGATTTTCCATTTCAACTTTTTCAGGACTCCTTTCTGATCGTTTCTTCTATTAGACGTGATTCCAGCCTTACCCGAACTGATGGACGGCTTTTGCAGACTATACGCGTATCGACCCCGTGATTCTCATCACGTTTAGGGCTCGTCAATTCATGGCGGCTTTGGTTGTCATGTAATTGTGAGAATTTATAACTAGTCCCTATGGTCTCGATCGTCTTAGTCTGATTTAGGATAATTTTGCAAATCGTACGCTTGTTAAGCGACGTCACCCGCGTTCCAGTCGTACGACACTCGCATGGTAATCCTTAATTGTTCTTAGATTGGCCTTTTGGTGATTCTAGATATCCCCTCGACAATCTTTATGGTCAAAGCGCATTTTCCTATCCGAGTCGCCTAGGTTCACGTTCCTCTTCTCGCTTTAGCCTTTCCCCCTTGGTCAGCCTACTCAAATTGATCAAATTTGAGCAGAATACGACTGAAATGCATCGCTTGATATACATGAACTTCTCATTACAGAGTTTGAAGTTGATTGAAAATCAGAATTTCACACTTTATCTCTTTCATTTATCTATAACCATTATTACCAAGCCCTTGCTAGCATGCACTCTTACTGTCCATACCATTCGACGTATCACTCTCTTCAAACTTCCTTTCACGCCAACAGAGATTCAAGGGCTTTGTCAATTTGCCCTCCATTAATCAAATTGAGTTATGACCCTCTTAACTCCTTGAACATTTACATGGTTACTTCCGTAGTAATCCATTCTCGACTCCATCCAAAAATTCCCTTGGATCAAAGTGGTCCTTCAACTTTCATGGTCATGTTCTCCTCTTTTATTGAAATGTCCAGTGCTCGACCATATAGTAGATTAATTTCCGTCTCCGATCCTTATCGCCGGTAGTATATTTATATATCTTGGCACATCTTTGTGCCATCCCAGGAAACACCATAATTCTCTCTTCGAATTTCAATGAGGTCATCTCCTTAAGCTTACCTTCCATGCTGGACTCGTACTTCCGTCCATGGGCCTCAAGGGTTCCATCCATTCCTATAATCCATCCAGTATCGATGTTTAATAATGACACATCTCAATTTTCTTCTGGTCTTCAAGCTAGGTGTTTCCAGTAGCCATCACGCTAGTCCATTAGCGAACTTTCAATTTAAGAGTCGAATCTCTTACTTCTTAAGGGAAGATTTATCCCTCCATTGTCAATTAAATCATGTTTAATTCTCAACAATAAGCATCCATCAAACAATCCACCTTCCTTAGTGATACGAATATCGCTATAACAACACTTGGATGATCTCTTTGTTCCACATGCCTCGCCTTCAATTCCCTTTAGGCTGTCCATGCTCTTAATCTCTTATAGTTCACATAACTTCAATGTCTTTTCTTTATCCATGCAACACTCTCATATCCACAAGCAATTGCATCCTTCGACGTTGCCTCTCGTTCAATTGCTCTTAGAAAACCACTATTCGATATCTTTGGAGTAGATATAAACTTGAAATCTTCTTCCACCCAAGTAAGATTTTTCCAAACCTTGTTGCGAGAATATTCGCAAATCAATTCCAATCATGCTCTAAGCATGCCAATTCATATGGCATTATTGTCACGACGTATAAGCAGTATCCATTTCAAATCGCCTTGTTATGCCTCAAGTTCCATTCTTCTTCGTGTCATTACGACCTTCATAAGCGTTTCAATTTTCCAACCGGAATCGTCATAAATGGCGTGGTCATTAGCTTAACTCAAGTCTTCACAAACTCTTTTCACGTTCATTTACCCATTCGTGCCATGACTCGTCCTTAGTCCATTTCACCAATGGAGTAGCTCTTGTAGGGAATCCTTCCACGGTTCGTCTATTATAGTTCATCGATCTTAGTAAATCTCAACTTCTCGCAACTCACATCGACTATAGTCGATTCATCACTTATTCCAATCCTCAAAGGATTTATCACTTATTTCAATGCGTGAATCTTACTTCATCAGGTCCACAACTTGCGCTCTTCCTACTTAACATGCAATAGACATTTCCTTCCAGCCCATATGACACCCTCATAACTGTTCATGTTTCTCATAGTTCCTTGCATGAGTTCAACCATCGTCTCTCTAGATGGTAACGACCAACTCAATCATTCCTTGGGCACTTAATTCGACCATTATCAACTTCTTTCTACTAAGTGTCGAAACTTCCAACTATTCCTTGCACTTCTCACTTGAGAGCTCAGGCCTTAGCTCTCTGTTGCCACAGATCTCTTCTAGGACTGCACAACATTTAATTTATCCTTGTCACTCTTCTCTCGAAAAGCATTAGTGTTTTAGCCTCTGAGTTCCATACGCACTTAGGCGACCTCATCCCAATTTCGTTCGTCCCACTGAACGTCAACATCATCCTGAAATTCAACATTGTCTATAAGGCTGTCTTTCGGATTTCACTTCCAGGTGTCACTCAAGTTCTGCGTCTTCTTTCTCGGTACAGACGCTCAATCATCATACTAAGACAATTTAGAGCTTTTCTTCCGTTTACAATGAGGTCTCCTACCCTAAGGAAGAAACTACACAATTCCGTTGCATTTCCTCACTTCAAATTCACCTTGTCCTTTCTATTTCATAGGACGTCAACCTTGGAGTCTGCACCGACGGCGATACCTTTACTCTAGGATTCCAAATGCCACCATGCTTTCGCATTCTCTTTCCCATGACTTAGTCACATTCAACGACAATATCTATTCGTCCTTAATCTCCACTAGCTCACTTATCAAGTGGTCAATTCGATTACCTCAAATCACCTTGCAAGTATTCTCTAAGCGCTCTTTTCATTTACTACACATCCAATGGAATCACAACCAATCAGGACTACCAAGTCCGTTCACTTTTCTTTTCGTCAATGACCAATTCATGGTCTAATCGCCCTTTAAGAACAATGCCCTATTCTTTAGGGAATAGCAACTCATGATTTCATTCTTCATGGTTCCAATTCAATCAACCGATCCCGTGAAATCATTAACTTCAGGCAATCTAGCACGCCGATTCTTCCTCGACCTCATTTAGAACAGAAAAGATGGGCTACTCATTTTCCACTATGTGTCTTACGTCCAAGTCATCAACCATTTCCCGTAGGCACGCTCCATATCCATAATGAACATCACTCTGTTCGTAATCCATGAGCATGAATTCTCTTATTCATAAGTCTCTTGATCGTTCTCCTCTTTTGCTGAGTCCCATCACCATTCCTCAAAATCAAGAATAACAACCAATCACAAGGTTTTCAAGCTCCAATCCACTCAGAGACTTACTCATCTTATTTAAGGGTCTTTGACCACCTTTACCATATGCTTAAGCGACCTTGAAAACTTTGTCTCATACTGGCCGATCATCCTATGATCCTTCCAATAGTATCAGGATCCAAACAATCCTTGCTCTCAAGCAACCCCAGGATGATACTTTCCATCGAACAACTCAACAGAGGTAGTCTAGGCAGATCTTATACCTTCGAGGAAACCCTTCTTCTAGTGACCTTTCACCAATCCTCAATAGCCTCTTAGGGCTAATACTGCCAGAGTCACTTTCTTTCTTCAGTGTGCCCAAAACCTCTAAGGTTTTCTCATTAAGGTCCTCAATCCAGAGGGAGACAATTTCAACTTTCATTCTTCCATCAAACTCAGTCATTCTCATTCTTATTCACAACTTCACAAGCTTTTCAAAACTCTCGTGGTTCTTCCCATACATTCACTTTTCTCGTGAATGAAATAACTCAGAGTCACATTTATCGTAACTTCTATCACTTAACTCGTCAGCACGAGCATTTATCACCACGGTGACTTAGAAAATATTATCAATTCCTCCTCGAACTTGCTTAATCAATAAGTTTTCTCATGATCCATATCAGCTCTCGGACTTTCCATGCCACATATACTCGAGCCCAATGCTCTTTTACGACCATACTATCGTCGTTCAACGTCGTTTGGTTCTCATGTCTCCTGAACCACTATGATTCCCCCTAGGAATCAAAGATTTAAGTCATCTACTCAAATCTATCAGTCTCAGGCTGCTCATCTCAATATCTTTCACCATCAACCAACCCCCTAATGGTTCTTAGACAATTCTCAATTAATCGCCAATTATACGAGGATCCCAAATTTGGTCAGTTATCATTCCTTAAGCCAGCCTTAACGAGGCAACTTCTCAACTAACAGCCATTACTAGGCTAGCCTCAACTAGGCAACTGTCAAACAAGCACTCAAGACAGCGATTCACTGGGTCAAAAGCTCATACTCTAAGCCTAAAGGCATCCACCACTCTAGCATACTCACAACAGACTATCTCATCTCAACATGTCTCGATTCCATGGGTATAAACCCATACTTTATCTAACCTCTTAGTTATACCTTGGCCAAGTTAATCATATGAGGCTAATCATCAAACATGCCTAACAGGCCTATCACAAGCATCACTTTTCTTTTTCAAACGGCATCCCTGTCAAACATAGGGCTTTTAACTATGCCACTCTTAGGGGCCATTACACATGTCATGCCACTTTCAATCATTCTTGATGAGAATCAATCCCGTGCTATACATCTCTTATCCACAATTGGACTCAACTTGATACCTAAGCTTCCCCTTTCAAGTTATGACTTGGGTTATTCCTACCTTGGGTTATTCCTGCCTCTTGCCATCTTAGAAGCCTGCTAGGAGCCGCTCCTTATCCGGACCTCTCTGTCCCGGCGATCACTCCCCGCCCTCATCAGACTTGGCTATTGCAGGTTGTCCCAGTCATACATCTACGGAGAAAGCCCCATTCCACATGTCTCATACCATGTTTCATTACAGTTTATAGGTATCCCATCAACTCGTCCCATACCAAGCAATGGTTTATTAAGTCCAACAGCGATAAGTCACTGCTTGCACCCTCATCGACTTTTGTTTCAAGGCCATAAACATAAGCACAATGTGACCGTCCTGATCACTTATCCTGTTAAAACCGCCTTCAGATCAATTCCTATCCATTCAAGAGTTCTAATTCCATCAATGACCGTCATATCTCACAAATCAGTTGCCTATATTCAATTATATATCTCAAGTCTAGTCAACATTTTAATCAAATCCCTATGCATCCAATCACAACTGATCTTCAATTCAGATACTCCTTGTATTTATCTTAATTTATATTATCGAATGTTATCAATAACGATCGATAACTAAAACCATCAAGATATCACGTAGTTCAAGCCTGAATCCATCCATACTAGCTGTCTCTTTATAACTCGTACTCCTCGAGTTGGGTCATTGACAAACCAAGATCACAATCATACACTTCAATTGACCTTTCATTCATAATTTATTCTCTAGCAACCTCAAATCCAGGCCATGACTCCTCATTCATAAGTAATTTTCTACTATCCTCAAGCACAATTACTATTTCAAAATCCATGCTTATAACTCTTTAATCCCAGCTTGCTTCCACTTAAACCTTGATCACCACATAACTCAAAGTCCGCCATTAAAGTCAACCCTAAGACCATTAAAGTGTACACAAGTTCAAGCCTATCATCCTCAAGATTCAATGATTCTTGCTTAGTCCTATAGGCCTCAATATCTAATTGTCCCCAAGTCATCACTCTTTATCACTCCAAACCTCAATCACATTGGATCGAGCTGATTTTGCTCTGATACCAAATCAAACAGGGATGTCACGCCCCAAACTCGGCGAGCATGCGAACATCCCATCAAGTTGTACTCTTTTGAAAACTCCAGGATCCAACGGCCAATGTTATAAGCACTGAAAGGAACACGCATGCGGAAGCGATCCCAACTCCAATCATATAAATACAACATCACCCGATGACTTAGGACACAAGGGTACATCGAGTTATAATAACCAATTAGTCAAAGATCAATTCCTAATTCACCAACCAGGAGTACAATCCCTAATATCACAAAAAACAAATCCATTCTAAATACATTTGGTCAACTAATTCTTCAAATGCCAATCCTTGGCAAGCTCGCACTTCCTTCACCTAGAGCCTGACAAATTTAAGCCCCCACTGGGTGAGATATAAATCTCAATAAGGTAGGTCCTAACCCTAGGTTAGGCCGACCGTCCACTTAGGCAGTCATCTATCCCGAGATTCCACACCCATAATCATACAAGCACATCAAGCGCAAATCAATAAAATAACAGCATACAAATGACAGGCATGCAATGATGACCACACATCACACTCAGATGATCATGCACACTCGGCCTGCCACTTCACCACATCCACCAATCTCCGTCTGCCTCAATTTTTAGCCCGCAATTTAAATCGCATCAGGCTCGGTCTGCGTAAACGCATCAGACCGTTATTGGCAACCCGCGTAAACGCATCAGGTTCTGATAAATCTCCAAGCCAATATCACAATCTCATAACTCCATCCCGCGAATAGTTCGCATCGGGACTGTGGCTATCTCAATCCCGCGATCTCGTCGCATTAGGGCGCCACACATCATCAACTTCACCCCGTGATCTCGTCGCATCAGGGTATACATCTCCTGCCTCACGTCTCAAACGCCTCAGGGCCTTCCCGTCCTCCGAATAATTCGCATCAGGACTGTGATCATCTCCACTCCGCGATTTCATCGCATCAGGGCGCCACATAATACAAATTCCACCCTGCGATCTCATCGCGTCAGGGTATCCATCACCCGCCCCGCATTTCATACGCCTCAGGACCACGCCATGTCGTGATCATCCCATGGTTCACTATTCAATGCACAAATAAAACAACAAGTGCATCTCATGCACAATTTGAAAATTCATGGCATGTAAGACAATCAATGACATTTGACATGGCACACAATTTAAACACAATAATATCACACATGACTTTCTATAACCACTTAGGGCATTTTAAAAACTACTCCTTTGGAATATCCTCCTAAATCAATCAAATTAAACCTTGACTCACCCAATCGAGTCCAATCTTCCTAGCATAAGGTTAGGAATTCCCTTACCTTGCGTTTGATTACACAAATTCTTCCTTGCAAGTGCCTTAAGTCTCGGCCAAATCAATGCAAGGGTCAATTCTCCGCGCAACCTAGAATTTCAACCAATTTCATCAATTCTCTTATCCAAATTCTCAATCCATGAACTATAATCTACCATAACATAATCCTCATCCTCTTAACATGCCTTAATCATCAATTTGGAACTCAAACCATCCATCACCAGCCCCCAACAGCCTCGGTTTTGCACAGACCCGAACCGGTTCTTCCCGGTTCTGTGCAAACCGGGCACAACCAGCCCTATATCTACTATAAATCCATTATTTAATTCTCTTCCTACCTCTTAACATGTCTATCTAAGGGTTTAGAGGTCTCACCAAAGATTTGAAGTCGATTGATCGCCGGAAACTCGTCGGACATCGCCGGTTCCTCCAAAGTTAGAATCCGGTAGTTTTTGTGCAAGGTTTACAAGACCGGTTCATGGTCAAAACTTCATCAAATTGAACCCTAATTTTTATCACAGATTCATCTACATGTTTACTAGATATCCACAAAATTTGACCTCAAAAATCTAACAATTCGGCCTTCAAAAGGGTCAAAAATCAGACCTACCTCAGGTTGGGTCAGTTTCCGTCGACTTTCGAGAAAATGCTTGGCCGGAGCTCCTTGGTGGTACAAATGTCTCACTTCCATTTCGAGGGCATCGACAAGACATAGATCTAGGTTAGTGTTGCCAGCCAGGGTCCAGGTGGTGGCCGGAGGTGGTCTTCGGAATGGTCGAATAGAGAGACTAGAAACTGGTTAGCGACAGGCAGTGAAGAAGGAAGAAGAAGAGGGAGTGGCGTGAGTTCTTGGGGTGGTGGCCGATCAAATGAGTGAGGAGAGAGAGTGATAAGACTATATACTCAAGTCAAAGGTCAAAACTTGAATGGTAGGTGACTAAAAGGTGGACATGACTTCTCTTTTGCCCATCCATTGACACATGTTCATTAGTCATTCCAAGGTGATCCAATGGCCATCCTTTCTTCTTGAATTTCGGCAGTCTTGAGAGGTATATAAGGTCCAAAATGCCCTTCTTCAAATTCATTATAAAGTCCTAAGCTTGAGGGGCAAAAAAGTAATTTTACCCCCGAATTTCAGAACGTCGTTTTTCTCTTTCCAGAATTCTTCGATAGGGCGACGACCAATCCAAATAATATTGAAATTCTTGATTTTCCATTTTCAATATTTTAAGACTCATTTTTGATAGTTTTCTCTATCAGACGTGGTTCCAGCCTATCCCGAACCGGCAGGCGATTTTTGCAGACATTACGCTTATTGACCTCATGATTCATATCATGTTTAGGGCTCGTCAATTCGGGGCAGCTTTGGTTGTCATGTAATTGTGAGGGTCTATCGCTAGTTCACTAGATAATCCTTATGGCCAAAACACCATTTTCTATCCGAGTTCCCTAGGTCAACGTACCTCGTCTCGCGTTAGCCTTTCCCTTTTGGTCAGTCTACTTGAATTGATCAGATTCGAGCAGAATACGATTGAAATACATCTTTAGATATACACTTCTCATTAATGAGCCTAAAATTGACTGAAAATCTGAATGTCACAGTGGAATAACTAGCGGATGCTTGAGCATTGTTTAATTGGCGATGGAGGGACAGATTTTCCCTCAAAAAATAAGAGATTTAACTCCTAAATTTGGTGGTCAGAAAAGGATCAAATTATTTCCATGATTGGACCCTGATATCTAAGGGGTATGGAAATGAATAGCACATGAAAAATTAAGGTGTTCCTCAGGATGGCACAAAGATGTGCCAAGATTGCTTTAACACGGTTGATGATGTGGATTGAAGGTTAAATTAGTCTAACGTGTGGTCGAGCATTAGACATGCCGACAAGAGAGAGAGAGACATGACCTTGAAGGTTTGTGGATTACTACGATCATTGGAGATCTTCAAATGGAGTCGAAAGTGAGCTAATATGGGAGTAACCGTGAGCTTGATCAAGAAGTCGAGAAAGTTATGACTCGATTTGGATAAAGAATGGCAATTTGATAAAGCTTATGAATCTCTGATGGTAAGAAAGAACACATGAATGTTTGAGACGCTAGTTGGTATGGGCACTAAAATGTACATTTTGGCGAAAGTTTAATAACAATGACGATAGGCCAATGGAAGAGACGATGTGAATGTTTGAGGATAAACTGCTAACAGATGTATGAATGTCGAAAGAGAATAGAAAGAAGTAGATACAGATTGAGGACTCAAGGAAACAAGTCTTGGGGGAAGGATGACTTCTGTCGAAACGAACAAGTAAGAACGTCAAGTCATGGAAGAAATTATCCTGAAGAATGAGAATACAGTGAGACGATGATATCCCAAAGGACTGGGGAGTTGGAAGGTTGCAAATTTTAAGGACGAAATGTCTTTAAGGGTGAAGAATTGTGACATTCTGAATTTCTACCCCTTGAGGCTTGAGATATGAAATGGAAGCTCAAATTGGTAATTGGAAATAAAGAATTTCAAAATTGGAAAAGTGATTTGACGTCGTCTCGCCAAATGGTAATTTCAAATTGGAAAAGCGCAAAATGACCATTTTGTCCCTCGACCTTTGACCTTACCTTAAGAAATTTAGAAGGTCATTTTGGTCATTTCTCCTCTTATATATGGCTACCGAAAATTGAATAAGGGAGAGTCAATGAAAGTCAAAGTCAATGGAGCAACTAATGGAAGCTTGTCAAGTGTCACCATTAGAGAGGTTAAGCATAAATTAAGCCTCACCTACCAATCTTATCAATTTGACCTAAAGTGTATGATTGGGGCGGAATAGACTCTCTCTCTTCTCAAATTTGGCCGGCCACCCTCTCCCTTTCTTCTTCCTCCTTCATTTTTTCTTTCGGTCGAGAAGGGTTCTTACGGACAGGAAATAACTGGCTCACTATTTTGGCAATAACTTTGTTGTTTGATTTTGGATTGAGGTAAATTCATCGCCATCTTAAAGCTTATCATCTTGCCGTTCTAGGAAGGTATTATGAGCTTAATTTGGCCCAACCGTTTATCCCGTAGATCTGTTTGAGTCTACAAAGGTCATATTCTGACCTGATTTTGGAGAGGCTGCGTTTATGAGAGCTTTCGGACTCCAAATGACCTCAAATATTTTAGGAGAGCTTCATAACATCTAGTACTATGGTTAGATGACCTGTGGTTGCATGTTTGAAGGTTTTAAATTGGGTTTCATGGCTGAACATTGATGATCAAAACTGGACAAATTCTGATCAAGAGGAGACCGGGCTGTTCTGAACTCTTTGGGGTGTCAATCCACTTCAAATCTCACTGTCAGCCTTCTAAACATATAAATAGAGGCCTTAATATGTTATTTGTACAAAGAGTTAGGCTTGAAATTGAAGTATGGCTTGATTAAACGGTTGAAAATCGAAACCGGTTCTATTTTGGTTGGTGAATCATGCTGGCCGATTTTGTTTAGGGACTAAGGGAGGAATATTTGAACTTCAAATGGACTAATAATACCCTATTTAATGTGTTGTGAAGTGTAATGAGAAATGTGAAAAGTGGATTGAGGTTTGGACGAGAATTGTGGTCAAAATGGATACTTAAACATCTATATTGAGTTTAGTCTTGTGCATGGCTGTGTGAACCGAACCCATTGAGGATTTGTGGAAGTGTCATTATGCATTCATTTGATTATTAAGGTGGCATGAATTGCCAATGGTATGGCTAAGGAAGGATTAGGTTAATGGAAGTAAGCATTCTATGGTTTTTTATTCAAGATTGGTAAATCTTTCTAGGTTGACGAGGAATTCTTGGTAGATTGCATACTTATGGCATTGAGGGGAGTTACTTGGTGTGAAGTATTGCTAATCAATCGAGGTAAGTGGTTCCTAAACCCTTACTTGAACCCTATGACAATATTGGATAGTTGTCTTGTATAGCGTGACTGTACGATAAAAGCCTAATGATTGATGGTGTGTTATTGAATTGATTGTGAGCCATGTTCTTGTTATTGAATTGGCTGTGAACCCTGTTACTATTAAGGAATTGGCTGAGATGCCCTGGTAGTGAATTGGCCGTGAGCTTTGGTAATGACATTGCGGTCGTGGGCCCTAGTAATGATTGGTGATGACATCGGGGCCGTGGGCCTTAGCGATGATTTGACTTGGAGGCCTATGAAATTATTTCGCGAGTTGGAGCCCTGGCGATACATCGCGGCCATAGGCCCTAGCGATGATTAAATGGTTTGTCACATAGAAGACAATATGTTTATTTTAGACTGATGTGTGAAGCATGAGTCCTATAGCGCGTGGCCCCGGTGGTATCAAATGTTGGTAAACTCGAATAAGAATGAGAATGCCGATTGGCATGTGGCCCCAGTGGCATTGAATGGCTTTGAGTCTTGAAAGTACCGATTGGCTTGTGGCCCCAGTGATACGAAGACATCGATTGGCTTATGGCCTCGGTGATGTCAACTAGCAAGAGTACCAATGGAGTACATGGGCGGATGAGAAAGTGGTGGCAGTTGTGCATCAAATTGCATGTACTTGTGCTTTGAGCTTGAACCCATAAGATGGTCCATGCTTGGTTGTTATTATGTCTGGTTTACGAATGCCTTGTGCCATTGCATTGATGAATGCCTGTATCTGATAGCGTGTGCAAGTGTGGTCTGAGGGACTGGTGTTCAGGTCTAGGTTTAGGTTTCACTTACTGAGATTTATATCTCGCCCTAGTGGGGGCTTAACTTTTTCAGGTCATTGAAGACGAAAATACAGGCGAGATGAGGATGAGCTCTTGATGAAGTGATAGCATGAATGATTTTATGTATTTTGTGGCCTTCGGGATTGTATCTGAATTTTGAGGAATTAGGAATTGCATTTTGGGTACTTAACTGCGATAACTTCTGAGGAGAATTTTATTTATAAGAAGTGTATACCCCGTTGTCCTGAGTCATTTCATAATGTCATTGTACGGAGCAGTTTTATGGCTTCCATGATTTTGTTCCTTTGTATAGTTGATATATGATTGGCCGAAGGATCTAGGAAGGCACAGCTTGATTACGGCCTGGTGAGATATTCTCATGCTCGTCGGGCTCGGGGCGTGACATCAACTTTCGGCAACCCCCCCATTGACTCTAGTCGATTCATCACCAATTCCAATCCTCTAAGGCTCCACAGAGATTTCATTTCTCAGAGATTTCACGACTGAGGAATCTTTCCTCATCAGATCCATAGCCCATGCTCTTCACATTCAACATATAACAAGCATCTCCTCAGAGTCTATAGGACACTCTTAAAAGATGTTCATATTTCTCATGACTCTTTAAATGAGTCCAATCATCGTCTCTCAAGACAGTAACAGTCCATCCAATTATTTCTTGGATGTTCAATCCGACTATTATCAACTTCTTTTTCCCAAGTGTCGAATCTTCCAAACTATTTCTCATATATTTTACTTTAGAGCTCAAACCTTGCCTATTTGTTGTCACGGGTCTCCTCTAGGACCACACAACATTTCGTTCATTATTGTCACTCTTTCCTCAAAAAGTATTAGTGTCTTGACCTCTTTATTTCACAACCAGCTAATGCGACCTTCTCTCAATTTCGTCCATTCAATTGAAAATCGACATCATCCTAAAATTCAACGTTGTTTACAAGACAACCTCTCGTACTTAACTTCCATGTATCATTCAAGTTCTGTGTCTTCTTTCCCAGTCCAAATGCTCAGTCTCAATACTGAGACAATTAGTTTCCTCTTCTTTTCACACTAGGGTCTCTTACCCTATGAAGAAAGCTATACATTTCAGTGACATTCTCGTACTTCGAATTCACCTTGTCCTTCCCATTCCACAGGACGTCAATCTAGGAGTCTACGCCGACGGCGATGCCTTCACTCCAGAATTCAAATGTCACCGTGCTTGACATTGTTCTTCCAGTGACTCAGTCACGTCAAGTGACAAGATTCGTTCATCCCTCGGTCTCCATACATTCATATTTCAGATATTCAATTCGACTACCTCAATTCACTTTTCGATTACAATCTAAGCATCATTATTGCTTATTCACCCCTTCATTAAAATCGCAAGTCGCTAGGACCATCAAGTCCGTTCGCTTTTCTTTTTATCAACGATCATCTCATGGTCCAATCGCCCTTTAAGAACAACGCTCTATTCTTTAGGGAACAACAACTCATGATTTTATTTCTCACGGTTCTAGTTTAACCAATCAATCCCAGAGAATCATGAAATCCAAGTAAACTAGCATGCCGACTTTCCTCGACTCCTTCCATAACAGAAGAGACGGACTACCCATTTTCCACCATGGGTCTTAGCCTAGGTAATAGCCGTTTCTCGCAGGCACATTCTACATTCCATAATGAACATCTCTTTACTCGTAATCCATGAGTAGGGGTTCTCTTATTCATAAGTCTTTCAATTATTCTCTTCTTTTCGATTATTCTCTTCTTTTGCTTAGTCTCATTATCATTCCTCAACATCAGGAATAATAACTAGCCATAAAGCTTTTAAACTTTTATCCACTCAAAGACTTTACGTCTCATTCAAAGGGTCTTTGACCACTTTCAGCACATTTAGACAACCTGGAGGACTCCGCCTCACATTGGTTGATCATCATCAGATCCTCACAAGAATTTTAGGATCCAAACAGCCTTTGCTCTCAAGCAATCCCAAGAAAGCACTTCCATTAAACAACTCAATGAAGGCAATCCAGGCAAATATCATGCCTTCGAGGATACCCTTCCTCTAGTCACCTTTCACCAATTATCAACGGCCTGTTAAGGCCAATAACTGACAGGGTCGCTTCCTTTTTCCAGTGTACCCCAAAACTTCTAAGGTTTCCTTCACAAAGCCCTCAATCCAGAGGAAGACAATTTCAAATCTCATCTCTCCATCAAACTCAGTCAATCTCAACCTTATACATAGTTTCACAAAGCTTTTCAAAACTCTCATAGTTCTTCTCACGCATTCAATTGAGAAAGGATTAACTCAGAGTCACCTTTCTTATGACTTCCATCATTTAACTCATCGATACAAGCATCTGTCACCACAGTGACTTAGACAATCATGGCAGCTCCTCCTCGAGCTTGCCTACCTATCAATTTTCTCATTTCAATTTAAAGTTCTCATGACCCCTTATGACACTTGGGTCTCACATGATTAACCGAATCGAGCCATATTCTCTTTTAGTACTCATACTCCAGTCGCTCATCTTTACTCAATTCTCATGATCCATTTCAGTTTTTGGATCTTCCACACCATGTATACTCGAGCCAAGTGCTCCTTTAGCGACCGTACCATGGTCGTTCAACCTTATTAGGTTCTCATGTCACTTGAACCGCTATGATTTCCTCTAGGAATCAAAGACTTAAGTCATCTACTCAAGTCTAGCAGTTTCAGGCTACTCATCTCGTCATTCATCATTATCCATCAGTGGTTCCCAAACAATTCTCAAATAGTTGTCCATTATCCAAGGATTCCAGATCCTCATCATTCAATGACTATTCAACAAGTCAGTCTCAACAAGGCGATCTCTCAGTTAATAGCCATTGCTAGACAAGCCTCAACTAGGCTAAAACTCAACTAGGTCAATACCTAGCAAATACTCAAGGCATTACTTCTATAAGTCAGTCACCCAAACTCAAGCCATAAAGCATCTGCCACTTGTCACAAACTCAACAGGCTATCTCAACCTCAACAAGCATCAGTTCAACGGGTATAAACCCCATATGCTGTCTAATCTCTCAATTAGACCTTGGCTAAGCCAATCACATGATGTCCATCATAAAACACGCCTATAAGGCCAATCACAACTTTGTTTTTCTTTTTCAAACAGCATCCATTGCCAAGCACAAAGCTTTTAACCATGCCACTCATAGGTGTCATTTCACATGCCATATAACTTTCGAGCATTCATTTCGAAAATCAATCCCGTGCCATACATCTCTTACCCACAATTAGACTCAACTTGATACCTAGACTTTCCCTTTCGAATTATGACTTGGGTCATTCCTGCCTCTTGCCATTTTAGAAGCCTACCAAGAGCCGCTCCTTATCTGGACCTCTCTGTCCCGGCGATCACTTACTGCCCTCATCAGACCTGGCCGTTGCGGGTTGTCCCAAGTCATACATCTATGGAGAAAGCCCCGTTCCACATGTCCCACACCTTGCTTCATTATAGCTTATAGGTATCCCATCCACTTGTCACATACTAAGCGATAGTTTATTAAGTCCAACAGCAATAAGTTCATGCATGCACCCTTATCAGCTTTCGTTTCAAAGCCACAAACACATACTCAGCATGTTCGTTCTCACCACTTGTCATACCACAATCGTTTCCACATCAAGCCTCAACTATAGAAAATCTCTGATTCCAACAATGACCGTCGCATCTCACATATCAATTGCTTATATTCAACTATATAACTCAAGTACAGTCGCTATTCAAGTCAAATTCACAAGCATTCGATCACAACTAATCTTTAATCCACATATTCCGTCTTCACTTTCCTGTATACACCTCATCTCATATCATCCAAGGCTGTCAATAACAATCGATAACTACACCATCCAGAAACAATGCAATTCAAGCCTGAATCTACTAATGCCAATCATTTCTTTATAACTTATACTCCCCAAGTTAGGTCATTGATAAACCACAATCATATAATCCAATTGAATTGTCATGCCCTACGCTCCGGGCACGAGCACGCGAACATCCCTGCAAGAAAACAACACATCTCTCGCGGTCCCAAGATCTACGGTCATAAATCGAGAGATATGATAAATACAGAGTGCATGCGAAAGCGATACTCGCATAAACCCCATACTATATATAAGATATGTGGGACTAGGATAGCATATAATATTCATACATCATGACATGTTGTTCATACAGGTATTAACCACTACAATCCACTAACAACAGGGGCAACAAGGTAGGCATACAAAAAGACTATCTACTAAGTCAGCAGGAACTGGGTCGGGTCACCATCAAAAGATCAGGCCAACAACTGGAGACTCCTAGGATGAGCTGTTGGAGTCCTCCGTATCCTCTGCGTCGTCGGTCGACTCATACTCGAAAAATGTCTCGGACGAAACCTCAACGGAATCTTCCATGGTCAACTCCAACGACGGCTCAGCAAGGTCCCCCTCGGATGCCTCCAGGACAATGACCTCCTCCTCCTACTCTGTGAACTCCACGGTCGGGGTCTTCTCTAGCCCATTATTGGACCCTACTACTGAACCCTCTGGCAGCTTCTGCTCTGCTGCGGTCTGGCATAAATCGGATATGACTCCTTGAGGCACCTCATGGGGCTTTAGTGGCCCAATCTGTGCATCCCCTTCCTTCTTAAACCACGCCTCGAACCTGTGAGGCTTCCACTCTGTCTTACCCTCGTCAACCCGTACAACAGTATATTTCCTCACATAAATGTTCCCCTGCCTATCCGAGAACTCGTTAAAATATGTCGTCATCTCTTTTGGGTCCCCAAAAGGTATAGGCCACATATCTAAGGCCTAGGATCTGTAAAAAGAAGGGTTCCCCAAAAGGGGTGAGATACTCATCTTAGTAGAAGAATCCTAACCCTAGGTTAGGTTGATAGTCCACTCAGGTAGTCGTACCCCACAATAGATCCAAACTCATAAACACACAAACATATCAAACACAATTCAATAAAACAACAACATACAAATGACATGCATGTAATGAAGATCTCATACCACACTCAGATGCATATGCACTCTTAGCCAGCCACTTCACCACATCCATCAATCCATGCCTAGCTCATCTCTAGCTCATGACAAATCGCATCAGGCTCGGTCCGCGTAAACGCATCAAATTCCGATGAATCTCAACAAAATCTCACCACTTCACACCTCTGTCCCGCGAATAATTCGCATTAGGACTGTGGCCATCTCAACCCCGAGATCTTGTCGCATCAGGGTGCCACACAACCTCAACTCCACCCCGTGATCTTGTCACATCAGGGTATCAACTCCCGCCCCACGTCTCATACTTCTCAGGGCCTCGCCATGTCATGTTCATGCCATGTTATTTCAATTCAATTCACACACCATGATAGGTGCCGCTCATACACAATGTGAACTCTCATGGCATGCAAAGCAAGTCACATAATACTCAGACATAGCAAACAACTCATGCATAGATCAAGTTCCACACAAACATCCCTTAAAACTTAGGATTTAATGAATACTATCCCCTTAGAAAGTTTCTCATGAATAGATTCAATCAAACCTCGACTCACCCAATTGAGTCCAATCCCCCTAGCCTAAGTTTAGGAATCCCTTACCTTTAAGCTTGACAACATAAATTACTCCTTGTGATTGCCTCAAGGTCTTGGCCAAATCAATCCAAGGCCAATTCACCGCACAACCAAGAATTTTAATCAATTCCGTCAATTTTCGTACCCAATTCCTCAATCCATCAATCCCAATCACCCATAACTCAACCCTCATCATCTCATCACATCTCAAACATCAATTTGCAGCCCAAAATAACCATCCACAGCCCTCAGCAGATTCGATTTGGCCTGACATCGAACCGGTCCTATTCGGTTCTATGCAAGCCGGGGCCAACCGGTCCTAAATCTACTCCAATTCCAACATTTAAATGCTATCCTACTCCTTAACATGTCTACCTAAGGATTTGGGAGGATCACCATGGGTTTCGAGTCGGTTGGTCGCCGGAAACTCGTCCGCAGTCGTCGGATTGCCCAAGGTAAGTTCGCCGGCAGATTCTGGGTAAAATTCACAAGGCCGGTTCATGGTCAAAATCTTATCAAATTAACCCTCAATTTTTACCACAGAATCCTACACATCTCTACTAGATCTCCATAAAATTTGAACCCAAGATTCCAAGATTTCGATCGGCAAAAGGGCTAAGAATCAGACCTACCTCAGGTTGAGTCCTAATCTGTCGGCTGTCGGGAGAATCTCTGCTCGGGACTCCTCGGTGCTCCTAATGTCGTGATTCTTGTTCGAGAATTTCGGCAAGACGTAAATCTACACTGGTGTGGTCGTCCAGCAGTCATATGGCGGTTGGAAGGGGTGGTCGTAGGCAGCGAACGACGGACTCTCAAGCTATCCGGCAATGAGTAGAAGAAGGAGGAAGAAGAAGAGGATTTTGGTGGTTAAAGGGGGGTGGTTCAACCGAATGAGGGTGAGGAGAGAGAAAGGGGAGGCTATATTCAAATGCTTGGTCAATTGGGTTTGAATGGTAAGTGGAATAGTTGGACATGACCGCCCTTGCTCATCTTGTGACACTTGGCATTTGTCTTTTCCAATGAGATCCAATGGCTCTCTTTTAGTCTTCCTTTTTGGCAGCTAGGGGGAAATTAAAAGACCAATTCACCCTTCTTCAACTGTAAAGGCAAATTTCTAAGCTTGAGGGGCAAAACGGTCATTTTATCCCCGACGTTCAAAACGTCGTTTTTCTTGTTCTAGAACTTTTCGATAAGGCGACGGCCAATCCAAATAAAGTTGGAATTCTTGATTTTCTATTTCAAACTTTTCAAGACTTGTTTTTGATAGTTTTCTCTATCAGACGTGGTTCCAGCCTACCCCGAACCGACGGGCGGCCTTTGCAAACGTTAGACATATTGACCACGTGATTCATATCACGTTTAGGACTCGTCAATCCATGGCGGCTTTGGCTGTCACGTAATTATGAGGGTTTATCACTAATCCCTATGGTCTCGATCGTCACCGTCCGATTAAGGATAATTTTGCAAATCATACGTTGGTTAAGCGGTATCGCCTGTGCTCCAATCGTACGACACTCGCAAGGAAATCCTTAATCGTTCTTAGATTGGCCTCTTGGTGGTTCTAAATATCCCCCCGACAATTCTTATGGTCAAAGCACCATTTCCTATCCGAGTCGTCTAGGTTCACGTACCTCGTCTCGCTTTAGCCTTTTCCCTTTGGTCAGTTTACTCAAATTGATCAGATTTGAGCGGAATACAACTGAAATACATCGCTTGATATATATAAACTTCTCATTACAGAGTCTAAAATTAACTGGAAATCGGAATGTCACAACTCTTCTCCCCTTACAAAAATTTTATCCCCGAAATTTACATTACTCTTCATTACTCAAATAAATGGGGGTGCCGTCGCCTCATCGTTTCTTCATTCTCCCATGTTGCTCCTTCCGTTTTGTGGTGCTCCCATACTACTTTGACCAGCGGAATCTTCTTATTCCTAAGGATCTGTTCTTTCCGGTCTTAGATCCTTATTGGCCTTTCTACAAAAGACACTTGTCGTCCACTTCTATGGCCTCGTAATCCAGCACATGTGTCGGGTCAGATTCATACTTTCTCAGCATCGACACATATAATACATTATGCACCTGGGATAGATTTGGCGGCAGGGCAAGCTTGCAAGCTAAGGTTCTAATCCTTTCCAGTATCTCGAATGGGCCTACATATCTTGGGCTCAGCGTCCCTTTCTTTTCGAAAGATCGATAGTCCTCTCATCGGCGACACCTTGAGGAAGACGTGATCACCCACTTGAAACTCCAGGGGCTTGCGCCGCTTGTCTGCATAGCTCTTCTGGAGACTCTGCACCGTCCTCAGTCTATCCTGGATTACTTTCACTGCTTCCACTGATTGCTCTACCAATTCGAGGCCCGTGATACTTCTTTCTCCAACCTCATCCCAGCATATCGATGTTCTACAGGCTATACCATAGAGTGCTTCGAACGGTGCCATCTGTATACTCTCCCGGTAGCTATTATTGCAAGCAAATTCTACCAGATGTAGCTGTTCTTCCCATCCACCTTTAAAATCAATGACGCACGCTCTCAACATGTCCTCGAGCGTCTGGATCGTTCTTTCTAACTGTCCATCTATTTGTGGATGATATGTTGTACTGAACTGCAGATGGGTTCCCATAGCCTCTTGCAGACTCTGCTAAAAATTTTCCGTGAACTTCGGATCCCTATCCGAGGTGATCGTCACGGGCATTCCGTGTAACCTTACTATCTGCCTCATGTACAGCTCTGCATACTTATCCATGGCGAAGTCCTTTCATACAAAAATGAAGTGGGCGGACTTGGTCAATCTATCCACGACTACCCATATTGAGTCGTGGCGTCGCTGGCTCCTCGGCAGTCCCATCATGAAATCCATGGTTATGTGCTCCCACTTTCATTTCGGAATCTCCAGTGGCTGCAGCAGTCCCCTAGGCTTGTAGTGCTGCGTCTTCACTTGCTGGCATGTCAAACATTTAGTCATGTATCTTGCCACATCTACCTTCATTCCGTTCCACCAATAATGCTATCGCAAAATCTGGTACATCTTTGTACTTCCAGGGTGGACGCTATAATTGGTCTTATGAGCCTCTGACAAAATTCTTTCCCTGAGTCCTTCATCCTTTGGTACACACAGTCGCCCTCGAAACCTCAAAATTCCATCCTCCAATACCTGAAATTCCGGCTTTCTCTTCGTCGCATCCATCTCGACGATTTTCTAAATCTTCGGGTCCATAGACTGTAATGCCTTTATCCCTTTTTAGACCTCGGGTTCCACCCTCAATGTAGCTATCAAACTAGACAGTTGATCGACCTCCAACCTAAATTTGGAATCTCTTCAAGTCCTCTATCGTCGACCAACTCCTCACTAGCAGGCATGCAATACTTGACTTCCGACTTAGTGCATCTGTTACTCTGTTGGCTTTCCCAAGGTGATATAATATCTCACAATCATAGTCCTTGAGCAGCTCCATCCATCTATACTGCCTCTTGTTCAACTCTTTCTAGGAAAATAAGTATTTCAAGCTCTAGTGGTCGGTATATATTTGAAACTTCTTGCCACAAAGGTAGTGTCTCCAAATTTTCAGAGGAAATACAATCGCCGCTAACTCCAGGTCATGTGTTGAGTAATTCATCTCATGTGGCCTCAACTTTCTGGACGCGTAAGCTACTACTCTCCTGTGCTACATCAACACACAGCCTAATCCTTTCAGTGAAGCATCGCTGTATATTTCATAGCCTCCTGGTCCCGACGGAATGATCAGCACTAGTGTGGTCGTCAATCTATGTTTAAGCTCTTGGAAGCTTTTCTCACATTTATCAGTCCATTCAAACATCGTTTCCTTCTTCGTCAACCGCGTTAATGGGATGGCTATGGATGAGAATTTCTCCACAAAACGTCTGTAGTATCCTGCCAATCTCAAGAAACTTCTGACCTCTGTAACTGTAGTAGGCCTCGGCCAATTGGTTACTACTTCAATCTTTGCAGGATCCACTGCAATTCCTTCTCCAGACACCACATGACCCAAAAATGCTACCCTATTTAGCCAAATTCACACTTACTCAACTTCGCGTATAGGGAATGCTCCTTCAAGGTCCTCAGTACAACCCTTAGGTGCTCTTCATGTTCTGCATCGCTCCTCGAGTAAATCAAGATGTCGCCAATAAAGACTATGACGAATCTGTCTAGAAACTCTTTAAACACCAGATGCATCAGGTCCATGAATGCAGCTGGAGCGTTGGTCAATCCAAACGGTATCACCGTAAACTCATAATGACCATACCTCGTCCTAAAAGTAGTCGTAGGCTTATCTTCCTTCTTGATCCTCAGCTAGTGATACCAGTCCTCAGATCAATCTTTGAAAACACTACTACTCCTTGCAACTGCTCAAAAAGATCATTGATCCGTGGTAGCGGATACTTGTTCTTCACAGTCACTTGGTTCAGCTATCGATAATCAATGCACAATCGCATAGACCCATCCTTCTTCCTTACAAATAACACTGGCACTCCCTATGGCGATGCACTAGGTCGAATGAATCCTTTGTCTAGGAGCTCTTGTATCTGCACCTTCAACTCCTTCAATTCCGACAGGGACATCCTATAAGGTGCTTTCGAAATCGACTCTGTCTCAGGGGCTAACTCAATTACAAATTCTACTTCCCGCTCCAGTGGTAGTCCTGGCACCTCTTGGGGAAACACATTAGGAAATTCACATACTATCGGGATGTTCTCTAACTTTGGCTCTTCGGTAGTCGTGTCCATTACTGCCACTAAGTATGCCTGACATCCTTCAGACATCAACTTAGTTACTTCCAGAGATGATATTAAGGGAATCGAGATTCCTCCTCGACTTCCCACCAACTCAAAGCTAGGGTGGCCTCTCGGATAAAACCGGATTGTTCTACTACCACAGTCTACTACTGCCTCCTGCTTACCCAACCAATCCATTCCTATTATTACGTCAAAGTCATACATAGGTAATACAGCCAAGTCAATGTTCTCTTTACTTCCTCCAATCACAATCTTACAACCAGCACAGCCCAATGAAACTATTATGTTATCCTTTAAGAGAGTTGCCACATGCAGAATCATGCTCAATGGTTTCAATTTCATCCCACTAATTCAGCAAATTGTGCAAACATAAACGAATACGTAGCACCAGGGTCAAACAATGCATATGCAGTTTGGTTGCACAAGTAGACCATACCTGTGACCACCCCTGGCGCTTCGTCCGCCTCCCTACGGGCTACAACACATACTCTGTCCTGTGCCAGCTGTTTGCTCTGCTCAATCTGGGGCGTGGCGGTCAACGACCCAGCTTGTGGCCTTTATCCTTGTGGTCGACTTGCCGGTGCTTGGTTTGGACATACCCTCATTTGGTGGCCTAGTTGACCACACTTGAAACACGCTCCTGTCTTCACTAGGCACGGCCCATTCCCATGCCTCCTACCACAGAGTCCGCAGTTCCAATTCAGGGGATTTGGCGGTTTCGCGATGTTCTTTCGTACAAGAGGCACAAAACTTTTGTTGTTCGCCAGTGGCTTCTTGTCTATCTGGCGATTGTCTCTGAAAGACGTAAACCGTGATCCAGTTGAAGCGTTTCTTTCCCTCAAATCCCGTTCAATCATTTGGCCTCGCTCATATATCTCCTGGTAAGCCCTCAAGTTCAGAGCGATCATCTGGCTATAGAGTTCAGGTTTCAAACCATCCCTAAACCTCCTTGCTTTCTCTAGAGGGTCCTTCACAGATCAAGGTGCATATCTCGAAAGCCTCGCGAACTCGTCCTCGTACTGATCTATTGTCAGTTGGTTTTGGTGTAGCTGTAGGAACTCAACTTGTTTCCTTTCCCTGTCCGTTTTTGAGAAATATTTATCGTTAAATGTCATCTTAAAAGCATTCTAGTTCATAGCCACTCCTTCGGGAAAGACTCTGTCCTTAGTGGCAGCCACTAGTCATTTGCTATACCCTCTAGTTGGTACACAGCCAGCAATACCTTCTCCTCGTCTGTGCATATCAGCACCCCAAAAGCCTTCTCTAGCTTCTCTATCCATCCGGGCGCGAGCTCGGGATCTCCAATCCCGTCAAACTGTGTCGGCTTCAGTTTCATAAACTGCTTAACTAGTTGGCCCATCTGTCTGGCCACAACGATTTCCTCGTGAAGGTTTATAGTTTCGTTACTCTAATTTGGCTCGTCCTGACTTCCACTTCTACCAGCGTTGCCATTGTTGGTGTTAATGGCTGCTAAGGCAGCTCCTACTGCCTGGGCGATGGCAGTGTTCCGATCCTAGGCCTGCCTATCTATTAGGTCTCTGATCCCCTCTACTGCCCTAGCAGACAGTCCACTCTTAGATCTTCCGCTACGGGCGAGCTCCAGCTAGAGGCTCCGTCTCTTGGTCTTCTAGATCTTCTAGATGGGTTACTCATCCTTGTTGTTTTCTACTAAACCTGGTCCACCACAAGTTCAGCAATGAGTTAGCAACTTACTCAACCATCCAAATTCAAAGCTACTAACTAATCCTTAACAGAAACAACAACAATCCAACAGTACTTTAGAAGTATTCCAACAAATAGCCTATGGTCATTTCTCAGTTCCATTTACTCCATTGATTCATTAAAATCAATCACTTCCATTCATCAAGCAGGCCAAGGTCTAACTGACATTCAACTCTAAGTAGGGAACTTAGTCCTCAAGCTTCACCACAACTTGCCAAGATCAAACACCAGTCACAAGTACTAGGTCTCAAGCTATGTACCTCATGTTCTATCATTACCAGTCTCCTAAGGTCTAGCTATCCATCATTGTCCCAACTTAATCCTCCTTATTACTCCAATCCTCAACCAACTTCGGATCGAGCTGACCTTACTTTGATACCAAACAAGCCGAGATGTCACGCCCTGCGCTCTGGGCAAGAGCACGCGAACATTCCTGCAAGCAAATAACACATCTCTCGCGGTCCTAAGATCCACGGTCATAAACCGAGAGATATGATAAATACATAGTGCATACGGAAGCGATACTCGCATAAACCCCGCACTATATATAAGATAAGTGGGACCAGGATAGCATATAATATTCATACATCGTGACATGTTGTTCATAAAGGTATCAACCACTACAATCCGCTAACAACAGGGGCGACAAGGTAGGCATACAAAAAGACTATCTACTAAGTGAGCAAGAACCGGGTCGGGTCACCATCAAAAGATCAAGCCACCAACTCGAGACTCCTAGGATGAGCTGCTGGAGTCCTCTGCATCCTCTGCGTCCTCGGTTGGCTCATACTCGAAAAATATCTCGGACGGGACCTCGACGAAATCCTCTATGGTCACCTCTAACGACGGCTCAACAAGGTCCCCCTCAAACGCCTCCAGGACTATGACCTCCTCCTCCTCCTCCTGTTCTGTGAACTCCACGGTCAGGGTATTCTCTAGCTCGTTATTAAACCCTACTACTAACCCCTTTGGCAGCTACTGCTCTACTGCGGTCTGGCACCAATCGGCCATGACTCCTTGAGGCACCTCATGGGGCTTCAATGGCCCAATCTGTGTATCCCCTTCCTTCTTAAACCATGCCTCGAACCTATGAAGCTTCCATTTTAGCTTACCCTCATCAACCCATATAACAGTACATTTCCTCACATAAATGTTTCCCCGCCTATCTGGGAACTCGTCAAAATATGTCATCATCTCTTTTGGGTCCCCAAAACTTGTAGGCCATATATCTAAGGCCTAGGATCTGTAAAAAGAAGGGTTCCTTAAAAGGGGTGAGATACTCATCTTAGTAAAAGAATCCTAACCTTAGGTCAGGTCGATAGTCCACTCAGGTAGTCGTACCCCACAATAGATCCAAACTCATAAACACACAGGCATATCAAACACAATTCAATAAAACAACAACATACAAATGACAGGCATGTAATGAAGATCTCATACCACACACAGATGCACATGCACTCTCAGCCTGCCACTTCACCGCACCACCAATCTATGCCTGCCTCATCTCTAGCCCACGACAAATCTCATCAGGCTCGGTCCACCTAAACGCATCAAACCGTCATCGGTAACCCGCGTAAACGCATCAGGTTTCGATGAATCTCAGGCAAATCTCATCACCTCATACCTCTGTCCTGCGAATAATTCACATCAGGACTATGACCATCTCAACCCCATGATCTTGTCGCATCAAGGCGCTACACAACCTCAACATCACCCCGTGATCTTATCGCATTAGGGTATCAACTCCCGCCCCACGTCTCATACGCCTTAGGGCCTCGCCATGTCATGCTCATGCCATGTTATTTCAATTTAATTCACATACCACGATAGGTGCCACTCATACACAAATGGAACTCTCATGGCATGCAAAGCAAGTCACATAATACTCAGTCATGGCAAACGACTCATGCATAGATCAAGTTCCATGCAAACATCCCTTAAAACTTAGGACATAATGAATACTATCTCCTTAGAAAGTTTCTCATGAATCGATTCAATCAAACCTCGACTCACCCAATTGAGTCTAATCCCCCTAACCTAAGTTTAGGAATCCCTTACCTTTGAGCTTGACAACACAAATTACTCCTTGTGATTGCCTCAAGGTCTCGGCCAAATCAATCCAAGGCCAATTCACCGCGCAACTAAGAATTTCAACCAATTCCGTTAATTTTCGTACCCAATTCCTCAATCCATCAATCCCAATCACCCATAACTCAACCCTCATCATCTCGTCACATCTAAAACATCAATTTGCAGCCCAAAATAACCATCCATAGCCCTCAGCTGATTCGATTTGGCCCGGACCGGTCCCATTCGGTTCTGTGCAAGTCGGGGCCAACCGATCTTAAATCTACTCCAATTCCAACATTTAAATGCTATCCTACTCCTTAACATGTCTACCTAGGGATTTGAGAGGCTCACCATGGGTTTCTAGTTGGTTGGTCGCCGAAAACTTGTCCGAAGTCGCCGAGCTGCCCAAGGTCAGTTCGCTGGCAGATTTTGGGCAAAATTCACATGGTTAGTTCGTGGTCAAAACCTTATCAAATTAAGCCCCAATTTTTACCACAAAATCATACACATCTCTACTAGATCTTCACAAAATTTGAGCCCAAGATTCCAAGATTTTGATCGGCAAAAGGGCTAAGGATCAGACCTACCTCAGGTTGAGTCCTAATCTATCAGCTCTCGGGAGAATCTCTACTTCGGACTCCTCAGTGCTCCAAATGCCGTGATTCTTGGTCGAGGATGTCGACAAGACGTAAATCTACGCTGGTGTGGCTGGCCGACGGTCAGATGGTGGCTAGAAGGGGTGGTCGTGGGCGGCAAATAGCAAGCTCAAAAGCTGTCTGGCGATGAGCAGAAGAAGGAAGAAGAAGAAGAGGGTTTTGATGGTTGAAGGGGGTTGGTACGACTAAATGAGGGTGAGGAGAGAGAGAGGGGAGGCTATATTCAAATGCTTGGTCAATTGGGTTTGAATGGTAGGTGGCATAGTTGGACATGACCACCCTTGTTCATCTTGTGATACTTCGCATTTGTCTTTTCCAATGAGATCCAATGGCTCTCTTTTAGTCTTCTTTTTCGGCAGCTAGGGGGAAATTAAAAGATCAATTTGCCCTTCTTCAACTGCAAAGGCAAAGTTCTAAGCTTGAGGGGCAAAACGGTCATTTTACCCCCGACGTTCAGAACGTCGTTTTTCTTGCTCCAGAACTTTTTGATAAGGTGACGGCCAATCCAAATAAAGTTGGAATTCTTGATCTTCCATTTCAAACTTTTCAGGACTTGTTTCCGATAGTTTTCTCTATTAGACGTGATTCTAGCCTATCTCGAACCGTCGGGCGATTTTTGCAGACATTAGGTGTATCGACCCCGTGATTCATGCCACGTTTAGGAGTCTCAATTCATGGCAGCTTTGGTTGTCATGTAATTGTGAGGGTTTATCACTAGTCCCTATAGTCTCGATCGTCACCGTCCGATTAAGGATAATTTTGCAAATCATACGTTGGTTAAGCGGCATCACTCGCGCTCCAATCGTATGACACTTCCAAGGAAATACTTAATCGTTCTTAGATCGGCCTCTTGGTGGTTCTAAATATCCCCCCAACAATCCTTATGGTCAAAGCGTCATTTCCTATCCGAGTCGTCTAGGTCCACGTACCTCGTCTCGCTTTAGCCTTTCCCCTTTGGTCAGTTTACTCAAATTGATCAGATTTGAGCAAAATACAACTGAAACACATCGCTTGATACATATAAACTTCTCATTACAGAGTTTGAAATTGACCGGAAATCAGAATGTCACATAAACCTTCATTCATAAGCTGTTCTCTAGCAACCTCAAATCGAAGCTTATGACTTTTCAATCTCTATTCACTTCCTTCTGAACCTTAATCGTAAAATCACTCTATGATCATCAATCAAAATCAACACAAGAACCATTAGTGTACAACACAAGTTCAAGCTTGTAGTTCCCAAGATTCAGCAATCCATGTTTAATCCTAAAGGTCTCACTACCTAATTGTCCCCAAGTCATCACTCCTTATCACTCTAAACCTCAATCACAATGGATCGAGCTAACGTTGCCCTGATACCACTTGAACAGGTATGTTACACCTCGAACCCAACGAGCATACGAACATCCCACCTAGCTGTTGATCTTCAATAATCTCCCAAGAACCCTCGGCCAATTAATAATGACTCTAAAATAATACAAGGTCACGGAAGCAATTAAACGGCTCCATACAAATTCACAATCAGATGATTCAGAACAAATGGGTATACGATTCCCATAAATAAAACGGTCAAATTCTAACTCTAATGACTTCTTCAAATGCCATCCCATGGAAAGTTTGGATTTCATTCGCCTGAGACCTAAAAAAGTTAAACCTCCATTAGGGTGAGATATAAATCTCAATAAGTGAAACCTAACTCCAGACCTGAACACCAGTCCCCCCAGACCAACTCAACAACACTAGAAGCAGACATTCATCAATCAACTATCTTAGCAAGATAGGCATAATTAGGAGTCATAGTCAAACATAATCAACCTCAAGTGTTCATGCTTCGAATACATGGTACATAAACTAGCACTCATGACTATCAGAGTCACCACAATCAATCATCGCCCGGCTCTCAGGCTGCCACGTACTTCTCTAGCACTCTTGCCATCTTATATCACTAGGGCCACAGGCCAATCGATATCATCAGAGATATCGAGCCAATGTGATCTCTAGGGCCACAGGCCAACGATCGCTGGGGCACTATAGCCCATTAATATAACACGGGCATTATGGCCAATTCAATAATATAGGCACTATAGCCAAATTCCATAACAAGGCATCATTGTCAATCATGAATGCAAGGCTCAATAGCTAAACTATTTCATCAGGGCTCAATAGCTACTTGCATCACAAAGCTCTCTAGCCAATTAAAACACACTAGCCAAACATAACATCAAGGCATATCAAATCCTTAACAAACACACTACATGATATAGGACCCATGCTTCACACATTAGCCTAAAAAAACATATTGTCTTCAATGTGACAAGCCATTTAATCATCGTCAGGGCCCACGGCCGCGATATATCGCCAGGGCTCCAAGCCGCGATATAATTTCATAGGGCACC
Source organism: Rhodomyrtus tomentosa (assembly GCA_028455895.1). Taxonomy (NCBI): domain Eukaryota; kingdom Viridiplantae; phylum Streptophyta; class Magnoliopsida; order Myrtales; family Myrtaceae; genus Rhodomyrtus; species Rhodomyrtus tomentosa. The sequence continues at coordinate 30,664,107 of JAPCWY010000007.1, forward strand.
AAGCCAACTATCACGCTACATAAGACAACTATCCAATAGCGTCCTAGGGTTCAAGTAAAGGTTTAAGAGCCATTTTCCTTGATCGATTAGCAAAATTCCACACCAAACGATCATTTTCAATACCACAAGTACGCATCCAACTAGGGATCCCTCGTCAACCTATAAAAGTTCACCAATTTCGATCAAAAGCTATTGAATGCTCACTTCTATTAAACCAATCTCTCAATAGCTATTCAATTGGCAACTCAAGATGCCTTATTGAATAATTGAACACATGAGGACACTCCCCCGAACTCTCAAAATATTCGGTTCACGCATCCACAAATAGGGCAGAATGTTTCCCGGGGTTTTATGCACTAAATAGTCCTTAAATCACTTTCAATTCTCAATCCACTTCACATGCACCCCATTAACACCTCACACCACGTACTATGAAGTTTTATGAGTCAATTAAAGTCAAAATACCCCTTTATCAGCCCTAAAAAAAATCGGCCGGCAGTAGTTCATCCTCAAAATAGAACCATTTTTGGGTTCTAACCCCTCAATCGAGCCAAACTTCAATCCCAAGCCTTATTCTTTACACAATAAATGTACTAGGATCTTAATTTACATGTTTAGAATGGTCACCAAGAGATTTGAAGTGATGCCACACTCCAAAGACCCCTTAACGGTCCAGATTCCACACGATCCTCAAACGTGCTTGGTAAAAACCTCCACAAATCAACCATGTACACCCATTAGAATTCAACTAAAATTACAACAAAAGTTCAGCCAATTCAACTACAAGATGTTATAAAGACTTCACCGAATATTTGAGGTCATTTGGAGTCCGAATGCTCCCAAAAACGCAGTCTCTCCAAAATCGGATCAGAATCTGACCTTTGTCTACTCAAACAGATCTATAGGACAAACGGCTTGGCTAAATTAAGTTCATAATACCTTTCTAGAATGGCAAGATAATAATATTTAAGATGGCAGTAGTTTTACCTCAATCCGAAGTCAGACGACAAAGTTATGACCAAAACAGTAAGCCGATTTTTCCCTATCCGCGAAAATTCTGTTTGGCCGAGAGCAAAAGGATGAGGAAGATAATGGTGGGAGTGAGGGTGGCTGTCATGCCCTGAACCCGGTGAGCGCGCGAACATCCCACCAAGCTGTTCCTTTAGGAAAGTCTTCCAAGATCTTTCGGCCCACATGTACTCATAATCCAAATACAAGCGAAAGCTTTAGCTATCTACTCTCCACTCAATAAAATAAATGACTAGGGAAAATAGTAGTGGTTCCATTTTACACTTACAAAATAGAATAAAATCCCTAAGTTCATAGAATATCTTGTACTCATTCATTTATTACTCCCACGAACGCTAATAGTTGAACTTACTGATGCTCCATCGCTTGGAACCTGAAGAAACTGTTAATTCCCAACGGGGTGAGATATACATCTCAGTAAGGTAGATCCTAACCCTAGGTTAGGCCGACAGTCCACTCAGACAGCCATAAATATTAGTATTTCACACAAATAGACATGCAAGACATTCAATTATCGATACAACACACATATGTCAGGCATGTAGTCATGGCATCATAACACATCCAGATGATCATGCACAAATTGCCATGCCACATCCCACTTCGACCCTTCAAACTGCCTCATTCTCATGCCCGCGTTTAGAACGCCTCAAGCTCTGTCCGTGAAAATGCATCAGACCGTGATTGACAACCCGCGTAAACGTATCAAGTTTAATGTTACTCCAGCTTAGTGTTGACACATCACATCTCCGTCCCGCATTTCAACGCATCAGGACCGTGACCTACTCAACCCTTCACAACCCTGCGTCTCATACGCATCAGGGTGCCACACAACTCCAACCCCGCGCCTCAGCGCATCAGGGCATTCACTCCACTACCATGCGTCTCATACGCCTCAGGGTCTTATCTTGCCTCAAACAAGCCATAATTCAAATCAATTCACGCACACAAGACCATGTGCAATCTCATACACCAATCATACACTTATGGTATGCCAAACATTCAAATTCAACACTCAAATGCGACGATTCACTCAAATGCACAAGCATGATCAAACATTTGGGTCATCTACACCCTCCCAGGATGTACAATGGACAATCACATTGAAAGCCTTCAAGAATCACCCAAAAATTTACCCGACTTGCCCAATCGAGTCCAATCTTCCTATCTTAGGTTTAGGATTCCCTTACCCCAAGCTTAATGCCACAAAATCCTTCTTCCAAGAGCCTCAAGAATTCAGTCCAGGCAGCCCTAGGATAACGCAACCGCGCAACCTATTAAAATCCATCTAATCGTTAATTTTATTGCTCAATTGCCCAATCCATGGAACGTAAACCTCATTGACATGTTCCTCTACATTCTAGCATATCTCAATAATGAATTTGAGGCTTAAATCCAACCCATGACAGCCTCTACAGAACCGGTTTTCATAGAACCGAACCGGGTTATTTTCGGTTATGTGTATACCGAGATTATCCAGCCCTTAAACTACCTCAAATCCTTCATTTATTCACTAACCTGCTTGCTGAAATTTAAATCTAAGGGTTTGGGAAGTTCACCGAAGATTTGAAGTCAAGCCATCGCCGAAAACTCTTTGAAAGTCGTCGTTTCCCCCAAGCCTGCAAACCGGCAGTTCTGGCCCTTCAAACACAAGATCCATTTGAGGTCAAAACTCCATCAAATTAACCCCAACTTTTCACCACAGCTCACTATACGAGTCCCCTAGATTTTCATAAAATTTGACCAAAAAACTCCAACGTTTCGGGGTCCTAAGAGGCCAAAAACATGACTTACCTCTGGTTGCGATGATTTCCGTCGACTTCCAGGAGATTGGCTTCTAGGAGCTCTTTGGTAGGTCAAACGACTCGCTTCCGCTTCGAGGATGTTGACAAGAAGTCAAGCTAGGGGTGGGTGGTTGGCTTGGCGGCTAGAAGTTGTCGGAGGTGGCTGTCGGTGGTAGCGAAGCCAGCGGCAGAAACCGGTTGGCGGCAACAGCATAAGAAGAAGACAAGGAAGCTCTCGATTTGGGGAGTTGTTGGTCAGCCAAATGAGGGGTGAGATATATATATATATATATATATATATATATATATATATATGCAAGCTCACAAGTCAACAAGGTTGAATGGTAGTTGGGAAAAGTGGATATGACCACTCAAAGGCTAATCCATTGACACATGTCCCAAGTGTTATTCAAGCAAATCCAATGTCCAAGATTCATCCAACCTTTCGGCAGCCTTGGGGTGTATAAAAGATCAAAATGCCCTCGTCCAATTATATAAATAAGGCTAGATCTTGAGGGGCAAAATGGTAATTTTACCACCGACGTCCGGAAAGTCATTTTTCCCATTCCAATATTATTTGATAATGCGGCGACCTATCCAAACATGACGTTGGAATTCTTGATTTTCCATTTTCAATTTTCAAGACTCGTTTCTGATCGTTTTCTCTATCAGACGTGGTTCCAGACTATCCCGAACTAACAGACGGCTTTCTGCAGACATTACGTGTATTGACCTTGTGATTTATATCACAATTAGGACTCGTCAATTCATGGCGACTTTGGTTGTCATGTAATTGTAAGGGTCTATCTTTAGTTCCGATGATCTCGATCGTCACCGTTCGATTTAGAAAAATTTTGCACATTATACATTAGTTAAGCAGCATCACCCGCGCTCCAATCGTATAACGCTAGCAATGCATTCCTTAATCGTTCTTAGATCGGCCTTTTATGGCTCTAAATGACCCCTCGACAAACCTTATGGGCAAAACATCATTTCCTACTCAAATTCCCTAGGTCCACGTACCTTGTCTCACATTAGCCTTTCCCTTTTGGTCAGCCCACACGAGACTGATCAAATCCGAGCGAGATACAACTGAAATACATCGTTAGATACAATTCTCATTAATGAGTCCAAAAATGATAGGAGAATCAGAATGTCACAACTCTTCTCCCCTTAAAGAATTTCGTCCTCGAAATTTGCAACCTTCTAACCATCCAATCCTTTGGGGTATCGGTGTCTCATTGCATCCTCATTCTTACGGATAATTCCTTTCATGACTCGACGATCTTCCTTGTCCTTTCCAGCCAAAAACCATCTTTCCCTAGGACTTGTCTCCTTCAGTGCTCCATCTGATTTGCTTCTTTCCATTCTCTTTCGATATTCAAAACATTTGTCAGCAGTTCATCCTCGAGCGTTCACATTATCTCTTTCATTTGTTCATAATCATTATTATTAAGCCCTCGCCAGAATGCCCTCTTTAATGTTCATACCATTCGGCATATCACTCCCTTCAAACTTTCTTTCATACCAACAGAGATTCAAGGGTTTTATCAACTTGCCCTCTATCAACCAAATCGAGTTATGACCCTCTCGATTCCTTAAACAATTACATGATTACTTCCGTTGTAATCCGTTCTCGATTCCATCTGAAAGTCCCCTTGGATGAGAGTGATCCTTCAACTTTCATGGTCATGTCCTTTTCTTTTGTCGATATGTCTAGTGCTCGACCATATGATAGATTAATTTCAACCTCCAATCCTTATCATCGATAGTATATTTATATATCTTGGCACATCTTTGTGCCATCCCAAGGAACACCATAGTTCTCCCTTCGAAATTTTGATGAGGTCATCTCCTTGAGTTCCCCTCAATGATGGACTCATACTCTCGTCCATGGAACTTTAAGGTTTCTACTCTCAACCTTGAGGTTTCTTCCTCAGGTATCCGAAAATCTGGATTTCTTCCCTGTTCTATCCATTTTCATAACCCTTTTAAATGTCAGGGTCTGTTTATTACAGCATCTCAATTCCTTTCTGACTTCAAGCTTGATGCTTCAGGTAGCTATCAAACTAATCAATTACAACTTTCCAATTTAGGAGTTGGATTTCTTATTTCCTTGAACAAAGCCTATCCTTTATCCGCCAAAAACACGATGCTCAATTTTCACTTATATGCATCTGTTTCATAAATCACCCTCTTCTATACGATATAGGATATTTCCTCCTTTGTCCTTAAGCAATCTCCTTCACACACGTTGTTCCTCATTCAATTTTTCTAGGCAACCACATTCCTCAAATTCTTATGGTTCGTGTAAACTTGAAACCTCTCCGGGCGAGTCGTGTTTTCCAACTTCATCGCAAGAGCATTTGCAAGCCAACTCCAACCATGCATTAGGTGTTCCAACTTATAAGACCTTACTATCGCGATGTACATGCATTGCCATATCAAATTGACTTGTTACGTCTCAAATTTTCTTTCTGCGACACTTCGTCATGATCCTTATGATCTTTTCACTTTCCTACAGAAACACTAGTGTCAGCGCGGTCATTGACTGGGCTTTAGTTCTTGGGACTCCTTTTCATATTCGTTCGTCCGTTCGCGCCACACCTCATCCTTAGTCCATTCCCTTAGCAAAATAGATCCTTTGGGAAACCTTCCCACAATGTCTATACCAGACTATTATGATCCATCAGACTTAGGAAGTCTCAAGCCTCAATAATCTGCACTCATTAAAGTTTTTAATCTCTTTGTTTAGGAATGACGAGTGAAGATCGAAGTCAGCAAAAGAGTATTGAAGAATTTCCCTTCACTATTTAGAGCCAGAAGTAGACATAAATCCGGGCATACTCAGAAAATACTAGATTTTGGAGTTTGAAATTCTCCGTTGATTACACTCATTGCATGCGTGTTTGAATCCAAAATTATCCAAACGTGAATGAAACATGCATGGTGAATCTTAAATCCCTGGTAGGTAAAATTTTTTAGAAGGCAACAGAACTTTTCCAAACAAGAGTTGTTTAAACTGTCTAAAAGGATATTTCTTCAGATAAGAGGCAAACATATACACACTTGAGAGATGAGAGGAGTGTAAGGATATGAAAACCTGGGCCCATGGATGAAAGAGTCATTTGCATCGATTACATGGATCGAGATGACGGAGGCATTCGTTCTCTACCCCAAACACTATAGGTAATCATTGACAACCCCTTTGAGCGATGATTTTCATTCTTTAACTCTGTCAAGAACCGCCCCACATTGGGGTCATGCAGAGGTAAATCCAGCAGCATAAGGAAAAAATGGTTAGAAATTTTCTTACTCGAACTAACATCAATCTTTGTGTGTGGATATACATTGATCCAGGTACCATAGGATGACGAAGAGACATTCATTTCTCTATCCTATATACTTTTACTCTTTGTAAAGCCCATTCGAGCCTGCATTTTCATATCATGAACCCCAGTTAGTAATCATTACATAGCCCAAGGTGAAAGTAGCGAAGACACTCATGGACAGAAGAGTTCAAGAGATAAGAAAGAATTCTAAACCAAAATATTCAGACCGGATGAGATTCAAGTTGCGTATCTCACATGATCATCAAACATTCTGTTTCCAAAAAGAAGAAGGAAAAGGTGGGATCGAAAGGGAGAAAAAGTCAAATCCCTGCATATTGAAAAAGCACGACACCTGATAAGAACATGACCAACCCTCATCAAAATAACTGAGAATCATAAAGTTGATTTTGTAAACATCAAGAAATTACTGGATATCTTGGTCCCCGGCAATATTTGGAATGACAAATAATCCCCATGAACTATTTAGCAAAAGGCTACTCCTCAGTCGGGCCATAACTTGCTGGCAGAGACAAGAAGACGAGTGATGTCCTTCAAAGATTAGATTAGTTCTCCTAGACCTAAAGACATGCTTTCAAAATGCGTAATATTCTCATAAGACTGAAGATGTTCTTTGAAGAATCACCAATTAGGAATAGAACATGTGACCAATCAGCAATGATCACCAACATTAAACCCTTCGCGATTATGGGCCCAAAACAAGCCTTTTTCGGTCTCCGATCCTACCAATGTTACGACTTTTGATGGTATTTTCCGACTAAGACACTTGGGTTAATGCATACCTTAGCTCGAAGTGGTATGAGCAAAACTATTTCTTTCTCATTTTGCAAGGTTCTTGACTTGTAAACCCGGAACAGATGATGGAAACTTCCATTCAAAAGACTTGACTCGAAAAGCGAATCCCCCTTTGGAAACCATGTCAAAACCTACATTACGGTCCCGAGAAAGATTTCCCGATGGATCAAAATGTATGTGTTGTGAATGGTCCTGGAACCCCGGTACAAGGTGGTAGGAAATTCAAGTGTTTTCTTTATAAAAGACCAATGCCAAAGAATTGGTGAGAAGCCCTCTTTGATGAAAATACTCCAATAGGATGTTTTAAACAAACTCTGTTGGAGATTTCAAATTGTTCGATCCAAATTTTCCTTACTAGGAATTTTTTATCACCTTTGCATGTGGCGAGATGTTTTGGATAATTTCCATCATTATAAACCACTTTTTATGACTGCATTCATAGCTACAGAGCTTGATCAGTCTGATAATTATCATCACCTCAAAATTACTGATGTTTTCTTAAATGAAGAAAGATTTTTCAAGTTTAAACTTTTGTACGACTCGTGGTAACCCCAAGTCCCCGTAGGATACCTCGCTCGATAATGAAAAGCTTCCAAGTTTATTTTTCTGTAGGATCCCCGGTAACCCCATATCTTAGGAAAATACATTTTAATGAAAAGTTTTGGAGGTTTGAGCTTTCTTTAGAATATCTGGAGTCCCCAAATCTCAGAATGCCTCCCCTGTCAAAAGGACAATCATTAGATTCAACTTTTTGTGAAATTTTAGGTAACTCCTATATCCAAGAAGAATCTACCTAACAAAAGTTTTGCAGGTTTGAGTTTTCCGCCAAATATTTGGAGTCTCCAGATTTCAGAATGTCACCCCTATGTCAAAAGGATAATCTTCAGAATCGTTTTTGTGACATTCTAAATTCCGACCCTCTCGAGACTATTGAATGAAAGGGCATCGATCGATATGTTTCAGATGTAACTTGCTCGGAGTTGGCCACTCTTGAGTTAACTGACCAAAAGGGAAAGACTAACGGGGAGTCGGGTACGTGGACCTAGGAAATTTGAATGAGAAATATAACTTTGACCATAAAGATTGTCGAGGAAATATTCTAGGCTAGTAGATATCGATCTAGGAATGATCATGGAATGCCTTACTAGCGTTATACGTTGAGACGTGGGTGATTTCGCTTAACCAATATGTAATTTGCGAGATTTCTAAATCGGATTCCGTTGATCAGGATTGAAGGAATGAACAATAAACCCTCGCAATTACATGACAACCAAAACAGCCACGGCTTGAGAAAAATCCCAAGGTCGATACACGTAGGACTTGCAACAGTCGCTAGTCAGTTTAAGATAAACTAGAATTACAGTCGACGAGAGTTCAACATGAAATTAGACCTCAAGATTTGGGTACTGCACATTGAGGAATTCCAATATTTGAATTGAAATGGACGTCGCCTCATCGAGGGTGGTTTATACTAGAAAAATGAAATTTCGGACGAAAAGTGCCAAATGATCATTTTGCTCCTCAACCGTGGGCCTTGCCTTAAGAAGTTTAGAAGGTCATTTTGATCATTTTCCCTCCCCTATATGGCTGTCGAAAATGGATATGTATGTGATCAAAGGAAGTCAAAGTCAATGGAGCAACTAACGGGAGGTTACCAAGTGTCAACCAAAGAGAGGCCAAGCATTAAATATCTATTAAAAGCTCTCCCTCTCCTCATTTTGGCCGGCCACCATCTCCTACCTTCTTCCTCTTTTTCATTTTTGCTCTCGGCCAAGAAGGGTTGTTGCGACAGGGAAAAATGGCTCCACAATTATGGTCATAACTTTGTCGTCCGATATCAGATTGAGATGAAACTAATGTCATCTTAAATTTTATCATCTTTCCATTCTAAGAAGGTATTATAACCTTAATTTGGCCCAGCCGTTTGTCCCGTAGGTCTGTCATCTTAAATTTTATCAATCCGAAAGGCATGACTGTAAACTCATAATGCACATACCTCGTTCTAAAAGTCGTCTTTGGTATGTCTTCCTTTTTAATCCTCAGCTGATGATAACCCATCCTTAGGTCTATCTTGGAAAATACAAAGGCTCCTTGTAGTTGATCAAACAGGTCATTAATTCTTGGCAATGGATACTTATTCTTGATAGTTACTTAATTCAGTTGTCTGTAGTCAATGCATAAATGTAAAGACCCATCTTTCTTCCTTACGAACAACACTGGCGCTCTCTACGACGACGCGCTCAGTCGAATGAATCCTTTGTCTAACTCCTGCATCTGGACCTTTAGCTCTTTTTAGATTAGCTCCGTCCTAGGGGCTAACTCAATCACGAACTCGATTTCTCTTTCTGGTGGTAATCCCGACAAATCTTGGGGAGGGACATCGGGAAAATCACGTACCACGACTATATCTTCTAACTTTGGTTCCTCGACTATCATATCCACTATTGTAGCTAGATAAGCTTGGCACCCTCCATCTAACAACTTTTCCACCTCAAGCGATGAGACCAAAGGAATCGACGTTGCTCCTCAACTTCTCGCGAATTAAAATCTAGGGTGATCATCCGGATAGAAACGGATTACTATGTTACCACAATCCACTACGACTTTTTGCCTAACTAGCCAATCTATCCCAATAATCACATCAAAGTCATACATAGGCAGTATAGCAAGGTCTATCCGTTCCTCACTGCCACCAATGTCTATCTTACAATCCGTGCAACCTAACGATACTAGCACTTTATCCTTTAGCTGAGTGGTAAAATGCAACATCACATCCAACGGTTTCAAGTCAATACCAACCAAGTCAACAAACTAAGCAAATACGAAAGAATGTCATGCTCTAGGATCAAATGAAGCATAGGCAGCATGACTGCATAAATTAATCGTACCTGTGACCACACCAAGCATGTTTTCCGCCTCCCCACGTGCCACAGCATAAATCGTTCCTTAAGCTTGTGGTCGGTTCAGATCATTCGGCGGAGTTGTAGCCGTCGGTCTAACTTATGGTTGGTGTCCTTGATGTCGAGGTCCCAGGGCTTAGCTTGGATAGTTCCTTATCTGATGGCCTAGTTAGCCACACTTAAAACACGCACCCATTCTACTCGGGCAAGGCCCAATTCCATGCCTTCTTCCACATAAATGACAATTCCAATTTGATTGGTGCAGCAGCTTCTCAATGTTCTTTCTAACTGGAGGAACGAGGCATATGTTGCTCGACATCGGTCGCTTGCCAAGCTGACGATTGTCTCTAGACGGAGCAAACTAAGACCTAGAGGCGGTGGCTCTTTCTTTCATATCTCTTTCAATCATCTGACTCCGTTCATAAATCTCTTTATAGGTTCTCAGGTTCATGGCTACCATCTAACTACGAAGATCCGGCCTCAATACATCTTGAAACCTATGTACCTTATCCAGGGAATTCTCGACTAGTCGCGGTGCGTACCTCGATAGTCTGGCAAACTCTGCTTCGTATTGGTCGACAGTCAGTTGATTCTAACGAAGTTATTGGAATTCCACCAGCTTCCTTTTCTCCGCAGTCTCCGAGAAATACTTGTCATTGAATGCTGCAATGAGGGCGGTGCTATGACATTCTGATTCTCCCATCATTTTCGGACTCATTAATGAGAATATACCCCCAAGGCTGGCGAAAATGAGAGAGGATCATGGCCATTGGATTGGCTTGATTGACACACTGTACATGTGTCAATGGATTAGCCCTTGAGTGGACATTTCCACTTTTCCCCAACTACATTCAACTCATTGACTTTTGAAAGTTGAATATAGCCTTTTCTCTCTCTCTTGGCCGGCCATCTTCTCCATTTTCACCGTGAGCCATCTTCTTCTTCCCTTTGCCAAACTGCTATCGCCCGATCGATTTTGTGCTGCCTGCTTGCTACCACCGACGACCCTCTCCGGCGACTTCTAGCCGCCGAACCGACCATCCACACCTTGCTTGACCTCTTGCCGACATCCTCGAAGTGGAAGCGAGTCATTTGACCCACCGAAGAGCTCCGGCCAGCCGATCTCCCACAAGTCGACAGAAATCGTCGCAACTAGAGGTAAGCTACATTTCTAGCCTCTTAGGACCCCGAAACTTTGGATTTTTTCAACCAAATTTTTTGAAAATCTAGGAGACTCAAAGAGTGATCTGTGGTAAAAAGTTGGGGTTAATTTGATGGAGTTTTGACCCCAAATGGATCTCGTATTTGAAGGGCCAGAACTGTCGGTTTGAGGACTAAGGGAAACAGGTGATATTCAAGGAGTTTTCGGTGACGACTCGGCCTCAAATCTTCAATGAGCTTTCCAAACCCTTAGATCTACATGTTAGCAAGTAGATTAGTGAATAAATTAAGGATTTGAAGTAGCTTAAGGGCTGGTTATTGGCGGTAAACACATAATCGAAAATAACACGGTTCGGTTCTGTATATACCGGTTCTGTGGGGGCTATTAGTGGTTGGTTTTGAGTCTCAAATTCATCAATGAGATATGCTATGATGTTGAAGAATGTGTTAATGAGGTTTATAGTCCATGGATTGATGATTTGGGAAAAAAAAATGACGGTTGGATGGATTTCCATAGGTTACGCGATGGACTTGTTCTTGGACAGTTTTGGACCGAAAGTGTTGAGGTGCTTAAGAAGGATTTTGTGGCATTAAGCTTGAGGTAAGGGAACCCTAAACCTATGATAGGAAGATTGGACTCAATTGGGCGAGTCGAGTGAATTTTTGGGTGATCCTTTAAGGGTTTTTAATGTGATTGTTCTTTGTGTGTTTTAGAATAGTATAGAGGATTTGAATGTGTGTCAATGTTTGTGTTTTGAAATGACTACCATGTGTGAATGTCAATTGATTGTCTTGCATGCCATAAATGTAAGATTTGTGCTTGAGTTGCACATTGCATTATATGTGTGAATTGAATTGAAACTTTGGCATGGCTGAGACATGGTAGTACCCTGAGGCATATGAGACGCGGGGTGGTGTGAAGAATACCTTGAGGCGCTAAGGCGCGGGGTTGGAGTTATATGGTACCCTGATGCGTATAAGACGCGGGGTTAAGAAGGCCATAGTCATGATGCGTTGAAACGCGGGATGGAGTTGTGATGTGTCGACACTGGCCTAGAGTAACATTGAAACCTGATGCGTTTACGCGGATTGTCAATGACGGTCTGATGCGTTTACGTGGACCGAGCCTGAGGCGTTCTAAACGCGGGCATGAGAATGAGACAGTCTGAAGGGTGGAAGTGGTGATGTGACATGGCAATTTGTGCATGATCATCTGGATGTGTTATGATGCCATGACTGCATGCCTGACATCTGTGTGTTGTATTGATAATTGAATGCATCGCATATTTATTTGTGTGAAATGCTAGTATTTATGATTGCCTGAGTGGATTGTCGGCCTAACCTAGAGTTAGGATCCACCTTACTGAGATGTAAATCTCACCCCGTTGTGGGACCCCCTTTTTATAGATCCTATATCATGAGGATGTGGCCTATCATATTTAGAGACTCCAAAGAGATGTCTATCTATTTTGATGAGTTCCCTGATGGGCAGGGAACCATTTATGTCAAAAAGTGTACAGTAGTATGGGTAGATGAGGGTGGGATAGCTGGAAGCCTCATAGGTATAAGGCCTGGTTCCGAAAAGTTAGGGATGTTTCTATAGGGTCGTTGAAGCCCACTGAGGTGCCCTAGGGAGTCGTCCCTAGTTGGTGTTATTCCACCCGGGATTTAGAGCAGGTTGAGAGGTCAGTTACTGGTTCGAGGAACGGACCTGAGATGACTCCGACCTTGGAGGATACTAAGGAGGTCATAGTGGTCGAGGCTACAGAGGATGACCTGGTGGACCCGTCCGCCGACGAGACCATAGAGGACACTGTAAAGGTTTTCTCGGAGACCTTCTCAGAATATGTGCCCACGGAGGAGGTAGAGGAGACTGATGACTCCAGCAGTTCGTTTTAGGAGTTTCTGGTATTCTAGACTGGCTTTTGACGGCAACCTTGATGCCTGTTTCCTTTGATGGGTGATGGACCTCTTTGTATTATCCCGTCTCTCTAGTGGATCTAGTTGCTATGCTCTTGTATAAACTTTCGAATATTATGTATTATGGTATTCTCGCTATCTAGGTCCCACTTTATATTTGTACGGAGGAGTTATTACATTGTCGCTTCCGCGTGCTTATATATAACACGTCTCTCGACTTATGTGCGGATCTTGGGACATCGAGAGATATCTCGGTTTGCTTGCAAGGAGTCGCATGCTCGGGCCCAAGGCGCAGGGCGTGACATACATGGACCTTCAGCCAGGTTTACGTATACAAGGGAGAATAGAGCGTGTCGTTTTCGTAAATCCCTATATGGGCTCAAATAGGCCTCTTGTCAATGGTATGCCAAATTTACTGCCGCACTGACAGCTGCCAACATTCAACAATCGAGATATGATTATGCCTCAAGGTACTTCATCAATTTATTTACTTATATACATTAATGATATACTTATCATGGGAAATGACGAGAGTGCCGTTGAGAAGTTTAAAAGCTACTTGAACTCTACCTTCCATATTAAGGATTTAGGACCCCCCAAATATTTTCTGGGAATAGAGATTGCATGATCAGACAAAAGAATTTGCTTGAGCCAATGCAAGTTTGTCCAAGAGATCATATCAGAAGCAGGACTATCGGGATCAAAACCAGCTATTATTTCAATTGAGCAAAATATCAAGCTAACGACAGCTGTATATGATAAAGAATCATCACCCCTAAATGAAGATGCTCTACTCAGTGATCCATCTATTTATCAAAGACTAGTCGAGAAACTTATATATTTAACCATGACTAGACCCGACATATGTTATGCCGTACAGATTCTTAGCCGGTTCATGTATAATCCAAAACAGTCTCATATGAATGCAACGCTTAAAGTTGTGAAGTACTTGAAGGGTTGTCCGGGTTTGGGAATTTTATTGTCTCGGGATAACAACATGGAGATGACAGAATATAGTGACACAGACTACGCTGCATGTCCCATGAGTAGAAAATTTGTCATAGGCTTTTGCATCAAATTGGGGGATTGTTTACTCTCTTGAAAAACAAAGAAACATCCGACTGTTTCTTTATCGTTCACTGAAGTGGAATATCGAGCAATGGCAAAAACCAACTATGAAATAGTCTTAGACAAGAGGATTGCTTCAAGATCTAGGTATATGGGTTAAAAATCTACCATTTTGTTCTGTGACAGTGATGCTGCACTTAAACTCTCAATGAATCTAATCTTTCATGAAATGATAAAACATATAGAAGTTAATTGTCATTCCATCGGAATAAAATTCAAAATGGAGTAATCAAGACAAGGGATAAGAACGACAGAGCAGCCTGCAAACATCTTCGCTAAACCCTTATGTCAAAGGCAACATGCGTATCTATTAAGCAAGCTTAGCGTCCTTGATGTGTACCGACCACCAGCTTGGAGGGGAGCGTTAAAAATACGGTTGCCTTTGGAATGAGAGATCTTGGTATCGATAGCGATCTCATTCGATACTGATTGATTTCATTGTTCTGAATATTAGGAATTGATTTTATATTATTATGTATATCTCGTTTTTCTTTTTTTCAAGTTAGACATATGTATTATAAATAGGACTGTTGTTGTACAGTTTCAGATAGAGACAAGCAATACCTAATACAATTCTCTGATAACCCTCTTTCATTGCCTTTTCTTACATTTATAACTAAATTAGTACTCATGCAATAGGTTTAGAACTTTTTTTTACATTTCTCCATATTGAATTCACATAAAAAAGGTTTATTTTTTTTATTTCTCATCTTACTTTTATCCCCAAAATAACATTTATTTCACCACTAAAACAAGAAACCTTAAATCCTAAGTCAAAGTACACTTACCATCAGGACTAGCGTCGTCGCTGCCACCAGTCACTCTGGGGAGTCGAACCGCCTGAAGCTCCCATCACTGCCTCCCCATGCGCGCGGGCATGCATCCATAATCGTGATTGGCCCGGCATCATGGCTAAAGGAAACCGAATCTAGTTTCGTCGCGGAGGCACCATCTTCTACCATATTTGTAAGGCAAAACCATAGACGAACTCCTATGACTGCTGACCTCATAACGTGGTGATCGCAGAGTCAGACCTGATTTTGTGAGGTTCGAGCCACACCCTTTGCCCACTGCGAGGGTTTGAATTGTTGCGCTTACGTGCGTACGAGAGAGAGCGAGCGAGAACTGAGCCGCAGAGAGGGAAAAACAATGTTTGTGGATGTGATGGTTTGATTTTGGATGGGCTAGGGTATGTGTTTGTGAGTTTTGAAGAGTTGTTTGGCTTATGTGTTCGTAAGTAGCTAGTGAAAAGTGGGGATGCAAATTGCTATTGAAGGGGAAAATATAGATGCTTTCCACTATTTCCCCAGTTATTATATTCTAACTTTCGACTCGATTGATAGAATGAATCCAGGCAAATTTCTCGGTCATGCACATCATGTGAAGCTCCACACGTAATGATAGAGCTTGATCGGCATACAATGTTACTTTGAGTAGGAGGCATGACTTGATTACGGGGATTGGACACAAAAAAAAACACACAATTGTTCACTCAGCCAACTCCACGGAGGTTGCGCCATACTCGCCTTAAAATTGGCATGTCTCCTCGTGTAAAACAGTCCTGTTGTTTGACCAAAAAAAAAAAAACAGTCCAGTTGAAATGGAGCATATTATAATTTCTAAGAAATATCTCGATGCAACGGACTCACATCCTAATTATTTTAATGTTAAAGTTCTGGTTCGAGCCTGGTGGCCTAGGCAAAACCCTACACACTACGCCAGGCAGATCATCACGATTATTGACCGCCTTTGTAGTTTCCGTCCCCTGATCCAGGCGATCGTGAGACGAGGCTTTTTCCAAAAATAGGCACCAACAACTAGCACGTTCGACCCAAAAAAAAAAAAAAAAAAACTAGCACAACCTCGAACATCGATAACGGGCCCAAACCACACTTTTTTTTGGGGGGGGGGAGGGGGGCAGCAACTTTTTTTTCCAACAAGCATTTAGCAAGGCTCCAATCAAAGTTTATGTAGATCATACCCAATGTTTCACGTTTCAACTTTTTCTATGACTCGACCTTTCTCAGAAAATCCATGATCCATTTTCCGATTTTCGTCAATACTATAATGTAATTTGAGCGAGAAAAAAATAGAGACAGTGCAGCCCTTTCGGTTACTCAATCTTAGAATAAAACAAAAGTTCTAAAACAAAAGTTCGAGCCCGAATCAACGATGGCTCATATAAAGAATCAAGCCTCAAATCTCTTTTCAAAAGCATCAAATTGAAAGAATCCAAGATGCTACAAGATTTGAAATGGACCACCCTACTTTTAAGGTAGAGGTGACTTAAAATCTGAATTATCCAATTCAAAATGAACAGCCCAGATCAATTCACAATTTTTTTAGTGAAAAATGATGTGGATTGATCATGACCGTCCAATTCAAATTGAACGGCCCAGATCGATTAAGTCACCCCTGCCTTAAAGGTAGGAGATCCAAATCCTACGAGATTAAGCGGTACACGGCAGAGCCGATCGTCACATTCTAAGTTCTAACGCAAATTTTAACCTTTAAATCACAATAAAAAAAAAAACTTACAACATAGCAAATATACAGAACCATTTGACTCAGGCAAACAGAAAAGCAGATTACAAGGACTTAAGGAAGGGGGGATAAGGGGGATGTTTATGGGCAGCAGCATTTTACTCTTGCCATCTCTCTTCCATTCAGATTCTCTTCTTGTCAGGTAGAAAACGGTGAGAATCCACAAGCTGTTGGATTCAGATGAAATCCGAACCATCCCGGAAATGCTCCAAGTCTGGGTGCATCCCGCCACCAGGTCTCCTCGGGTTTCTGTAGGAATGAAATTTGGCAAAGATGTCAAAAGACTGATGCATCAGCCCACATGGAATCAGCATACCATCCGCAATTGCAATTGATACAAACATTTGATATCTTCAACCAAAGAAGATATCTAAGCTGTCATTTAACTGAGTTACCACTTAAAGATCGTAAATGTGTATTAGTTCGCTACTTTCATTGTTTTTTTCCTCCTAATAATCTATTACCCATATGACCAAAAAACAAGATTTTCTTGACCCTGCAAAACCTCATATTACAAATTTGAATGTGTGTTTACACTCCATGGCCGTGTCTCTTTCTTTTAATTAATCCATCACAAACAATTCCCTCACCAAATCCAAGACTAGAATGTCTACTGGCCATAAATGAATATGCGAGACCAGACTTCAGATAAAAGAAGTCCATCGATTGTCAAGGTAAGAAGATATTACTACCTGACAAATCGACTAGGCTCAAAACCAGGCACACCAGGTGGACCATATGGATCAAAACGAGCACCTGGAGGGACACCCCTGTTTCAAATGATCAAGTGGAGTTCAACAGATGTGTGCATGCACAAAGAGAGGGAGACAGGGAGAGAAGACGCTCACGGTTGGACTCCGGGAAAACCAGGACGTCCAGCATCTCCACCAAACCAACTAGGATCATCAGGTCCTGCATGCTCAAATTGCAACACTTGTTGATCTCTTGAAAGTCAGTGATTGAGAAAGAACTATAAAGAAACTACACAAACCTAAAAGCATACTCCCACCGCTACCATAACCACCCCTGCATTAAAAATTAAGAAAAATACCTCTTATCAATGAGGAACGTCAGGCATTAAAAAAAATTAATATAAAAACAAAGAGTATAATAAGCAAAAATAGAAAGAAACCTAGTTGGGTACATTCCAGCCCCAGGCCCAGGAAAAAGGTCGTTGCCACCAAGAGGATAAACAGGTGGAACTACAATTCTGCACGCAAGAAAAAGGGCAAAGAAATGAAAAGAGTATTTACTGCAAGAAGCAACAATAAAACAGTAACTTCTTTGCTTTCAGGCAGAATATACAGTGTAACATATCGATATAAGTGAGAAGATATGCTCACTGAAAAACCGTTTTGATAGATAAGACTTACACAAACTACTTGCATATTATCGCAAGTGGCAAGATATTTCCAATATGAACCAAACAAGTCACATAGCAAGGAGAACTGTACTGCTATAAGCTGGCTCTCCAACAACTACTTCACACCGGGAACAAATTCATGACTATCATATTTAAACATGCAATACTATCATTTTTGACACATCACAGAACAGAATACATGTTGATCCTTTACTCTTTTATCCACAGGATAGAGAGTTCCTTCCAAATTTTGTTATATCAATAAGAGACCGATACATATTCATTTTATGTTGCTTTTTCTACATCTCTCCTGTTCAATTATCCTAGTTATATCCTATCGTAGCAACATTGAACTCACCAGAACTTCCATATTACAATTAGGTATTTCCCACCCCCTTATTGTGCTTCTTAGCTGACAAGAGTAATGGAGAAGATAGTTATTCTCAAGAGTCTCGTACAGCAGAAAGAATTAGACTTGCCGTAATTTGAAAGCGCCACTCCAAGGGGACAATGTTAAATACTTCAGTGTGCAACATTCTAAATGCAATATATTTTCAAAGTAAGACAACCTTAAGAACTCGTCAACATTGGCGGTTCAGCTTTCATGTCTCTCAAAACCACATTTCCAGCTGTAATTAGGTAATTCCATCGCTCTCAATTCAAAAGACATGGATAAGATTGTCAGGATCTATGCACACGAGCGCCACACACACACAAGCAAAGAGAGAGAGAGAGAGAGAGACCCCGAAGGATGAACTTGTGGACCCCAAGGCTCACGAGCAGCAAGACCAGGCTCATCGATACGTTGTCTTGATCCTTCACTATTTTCTCTTCTGAAAATGAGACAGAAGACATCCTTTGAAATATAAAGCATAGAAATGAAGATGCAAAATCTAACTCAATGGAAAATCTAGCTATGCAACTCCAAAAGGAACGCACATGTTAACGCAGGCAACCATCTAAAACTTCATTTTACCAACTGCTGTACCTTAAATGCCTCTAGTGTTGCTGCCTCATATGGCAATAGCAGAACAAGTGAATGATCAATTTGATGGATTTCATATACTAGAAACCAACTCACATCCTAAAGAATTGACTGCTTTCATCTGAACATAGGATAATAACCATATACATGATCATTATGAAGCATTTCTCGTTGGAGAATGGAGAGAAATTATAACACACCATACAACATGTGCAAGTACGTAGGCATATTGATCATTAGGCAGAGTAAATGAGGTCCTGTACGACATAGAATGAAGAACGTTTGAAGACCTAACTGCCTAATTCACACGGAGAGCTTAATTAAATCACTCATATAACCAGTCAAATAAATGAGATTCAATTTAAATAACAACATAGAACTTGATCGTGCCCAAAAAAGAAGTTCATAAAAACTCTTTCTAGTTAACGTTTGTGGGAAATTAATATGGAAAATCAAACATGAAAGCTAAAGAAACTTCTCAATTAGAAAATCCAAAGTAAGCTAAATAGAACACGATCATTCATGGCAATATCATCTTTCCAACAAAAGATAAGGAGTAAATCACATAGAATTACAGGAGAAGACCAAAACCGTATATTGTCTAGCCAGACATGGGAAGTATATTCGACGGCCAAAATCGTCTTTTGCTTTTACAATAATTTAGTCAGTACCCCTTTCGCATGGAACATATCAAGCAAATGAAAGATTACATATAGAAACTCCCTAGAGAGGACAAGATAGAGTCAAAAGCATAGCTAATGTCAAAAGGCCTGAGCCACACCAAACAGGATGTTCTCAATTTGAGCCAAGGGACAAAATCAAAAGTACTTCCCCAAGCAATCTTTTTTTTATTGACAGCACTATATTGTCTTCCCCCTTGACAGAAAGTTGGCAGACTTCTTGGTTATCAAATCACTCTCCTACAACTTAGAAATGCAGTTCAAACAAGCATCCCCCAATGCATAAGCATTAATGGTCTTGGCTGGTGTATGAACGCAATGCACAAATCATCTAACTTCAATGCCAAGGAAAAGTGTGAAAAGAAAGAAAAATTTATCGTTCTTAAACAAATACGAACACCAGGATCCGGCTCAGTCAAGTATGGGACTGCATTTCAGTCATCAAATTCATACACCTTCTAACTCGGAAAATAATCGAAAGGTAAAAATAAAAGCATAGACAACTAGGTAATATACTGCAAGACCCTACAACAGCACTCCATAAAATCTCGAGCTACATTCTAGAGCCACAACAGCGTCAAATTCTGAGTTTGAATTTGATATAACTCCACAGCAACCAAATCTTATCATCCACGTATCCAAAGGTGAATCCTTTCCCTTGCTTATTAATCTCTTCCACAATCGAAAGAAACATTTCCCTAAGCAAAATAAATTACCTAAATGGCGCTATCAACATAAAATATAAAGCAAACCAAATTACCCGACATCATTCGTTGACGAACTAGGCCTTGATGAGCCATTCAATTTTGACAATATCTCCGTATCCAAACTCTTCACTAACTTATCCAGATTTTTGAACTGACCAGAGTAACTCGCGGCTCCATCCTCCCCAATGAACTCAGCAACACTGCCGATAATGAAAATATCGAACAATTAAAAATTTGAAACCGAAAAATGAAGAATCAAATAGAAGATGCTCCATAGTGCGGTGCAGAAGTAGGAAACCAAAAGGACCCAGCCGCATACTCAATCTCTAGATGAACAGGTTCAGCAGCCCCGTCTTTCAAAGCATCCACAACCAGCTTGTCGTCCATCGCAAGACACTTCACCAGCACTTTCTTCGAGCCCTCAGGACTTACGTACACAAAGGCATACTCGTCGTCGGCCTCGTTCCACTGCTCGATCCCAACCTCCTCTGAAGGACCAAAACCAAATTCGAAGCTCTTCGGTTAGAGAAATACATTTCGAAAACTCTCGACAAAATGATCACCCTTGCGCGTGCGTGTAAAACAGAACGATGCTCGACTCACCGGTGGAGGAAGAGGAGAGAGCGTCGGCGGCGTAAGCGGCTGGTCCGGTGGCCGCGAGCGAGTAGCCGGAGGCGAGGAACGTCGCGTGGACGGCGAAAGCGAGTCGGTCGTGCCGGCTCCGAAACAGAGGCCTCGACGCTCGCACGACGCCGATCACGGCTTTGGACTTCTCAGACTCCATTGTCGTCGATCCTTTTCACCAAGAAACGCTGGAGATTCTAGCTTGAATAGAAAGCTAGCAAATAGCAATGCCGATTTTAATCGACTCGACTGCGAAGATCGAGGAGTCGGTGGGCAGCTTCCGGAAAATCACAGAATAGAGGGAAGCCCGTCGGGCCATTAGGCCCACTTGTCATGAACGGGCCTGCTCTGCGGGCTTTGGGCTTGAGTATTTCTCTTGGTGGGCCCAAATTTGTTTGCGATGCTGGCCCCGATTTGTCCGCTTGCTTGTTCTTCACTTAAGAAGACGGCTTCCCCGTTTTAGCTTAGCCAAAGGATGAAGATGAACAATGTCGAGTAATTCGATTATTCCAACTCGATTTTAGTTCTTTCATCCTCGATTTTGTTATCTCTCGTTTCTAATCGCAGGGCATATCAACACACAAGGTAGAATTGGGAAGCAGGCCAGTCTTCTTTGAGAAGAGGATAGGTATGAAGATTATTAGGTTGCTAAGTACGGGGCAAAACAAGATCAAGAAGTTATATGCCGGGCACTTACATTTCTAGGTTGAACTTATTGTCTACTAGCTCATTATGTAGCTTCGTCTTTTTTCACACAACAAGTGTAAATCTTGCAAAGTAAGTATTGATCGAATGAATTCAACAAAAGTTGTGAAAAGGGTTCTTTGTTGATCTTGAGCAGGAAAGTAAATAAGCTCATAATCGTATCTGCAGTTATTATTAAAAGTCCCTATCTCCTATTTTCTAGTAATACTTATCTGCAAGAAGTTTCAGATCCCGAGAATGTTGACGTCACCATTCAATAGCCACGTGCACATGTCTATTCCATTATTTTAGTCTTCAACGAAAGTATTTGACTGGCTTCTTTATACTGTTCGTGACTTTGTTGATCAATGTCTCTTAAGCCTTCGTAAAGGCTTTTGTCGATAACCTTCACGGTGTACGTCGTCAAAACCCTTTCACTTGCGACAAGTTTGTCTTGTTGACCGAGGCTTCTCTCTCGATCAAACTTCGTCTTGTTTGATCGACCGAACTCATTACTCGTCGACAACAAGAGTTTGCATTTCAGTGTCAACACATCTATTTGTCTTTTATTCTATTCATTTTGGGAGCATGATAAGAAGAAAATGTTCACTATTTTATGTTTACCCTCATCTTTCCTCTCACATAAGATTTCTGCCATTCATTTTCCCCAATTTCTTAAACATAGCTTTTGGAACCAGAATTAGAGGTGTCAAAAAGGCCCGTGCCAAGCGGCCCGGTCTTGCCCGGCCTAAAAACTTGCTTGATTTTTGGGCTGAGTTTGGTACTCTGGCCAACCCGCCGCCCATTTATTTTAACATTTGTTTTTTTAATTGAGCTTTTTTTATTTTTTCTTTTTATATTCTTTCATTTAATGAGTTTGTTAATCGATTTTGATTTCAAAAAAAGAAAAGAAAAGAAAAAATTCGGCCCGAGCTGATACCGCTCAGCTTCGGGCCAGCCCGACTCGACCCGTTGACACCCCTAATCAGAGTGTAATGTTGATTTGTAATCAGCTTTTAATATCCATAAAGAAAAAGAACATTTTGCCCCAAGATTAAAGGAGAATGTAATTTTTTTTTTTTTAGTGCGCCAATAGGGAGGGGTCCATCCTAGCTCGGTCAACCAAAGATTGGGCTAAAAAGACTATGCTTCAACCTAACCCGACTGGTAAGGATAAGTTTAAGAATCGTTCCTTCTTACTTAAATCAAAAGCCTCACTATGAGTGGTCTAAAGCTAATATTCTAGACTCTAGATGTGCCATCATCCGAGCCCGGCCACCACAATTGTTGAGAAAGGTGGGATCCCTTTTTTACCACACTTGAAAACATTCATATCATTGCATCCTTGAAATATGAATCTTTCATAAAGTGTCATTGACGAGTGCCCATTCGTGCTCATTCTCTCCCCTCTCTTTCTCGAGAAAAAAATAATTCAAAAAATTCTTAAAATTAGTGCATGTATTTGTCAATTCAACCATAAATATTTTAATTGTGGCAATTGAGTCTTAAACCTCTTTACGTTTTGCGAATTTGATTAAATTAGTACCGATACAAAAGATTCAGGACCTCGTCTAATTACAAGATTTAGGACTAAATTCATAAATTGATATAGATTCAAAAATTTTAGAACCTGATATAATTTAAAAATTTAGAATTGAATTAGTATCAATGCAATGGATTGAATAAATTTTTTTGGGTACTTTTTCCATAAGAATTTCATAAGCTCTTTTTTCTTCTTTTATTATTGGATTTGCTCGGTGCTTTAAAATCAAGATTCTGTTCGTCATCATCTGCAGACCCATCTTTTTCCTTCACATGTCTCCACAATTTTCAGATGAGAAGAAGGTGCAAATACATTGGACAAAGTGATCTGATCTGTTTGCCCTGGTTGAGATTGAACCCTTCGAATTGCTAGACCACATTAAGGATTTTGAATTGCTCCTCCACTTAACATACGGAAAGATAAGATGGGGATTGTGAATGCAGGCCTTGTAAGGATTAGACACCTGTTGTTAGGCGCCTCTAATGCATGATGATATTACGCATTGAATGGTCATGTGGAAATAGACAACTGTGAGACTTTCCACCGATGGTGACTAGGATTTGACCATTTTTTACTGCACAGCCAGCCAAGAGAGAAGATATTGGTTGCGGCAGGCTTGCCTCCACTAGATTGGTACGGGCGGGTGAGTGCGTCAAGCTTCCTCCTTTTCTCTCCATCAGGTCAAATGTCCCAAATCTCACTCCACAATCACTAGATGTGGAACATGATGTACATGTATGTATAGCTCTGGCAATTGCCCCATTGGACGCTTTGGCTAGACTGTGTATCGACTTGATTTGAGATGCGTTTTTGTCACTTGTGTAAGGACGCATGCGTTCCAAATACGATATTGGCATTTCGATAGAACTGAGGCAACACTCCGGAAAAAAATTATATCTTTAGCAACTCCATGGTACCACAGACATACTTAATGATTGAGATTAGGGGTTTCAAAATAAAACCGAAAACCCGAACCATTAACTTTACCGAACCTAATCGAATCGAAAATTTCATACATTTTGACTCGGTATAGTATTCAGTTAAGATAATGAAATAAAAAATCATTCTTTTCTTTTGGTTCGAGATACTTGGACCAATTCGGTTTGTTATACAGTTAACCGAACAGAAAAAAACCCATCTTCTTGAAGGTCGATCTTATTAATTTGAGATGGTATCCGTTAGCAAAAAATTTATATAGGCCACATGGCAACTTCTTAAGTTACGAACGGCTAATCTTAACTTGTTGCGCCTAACTTTGGATGTGTGCCACATATCTACGATTGCCGATTAATTACAAATGTGCACTAAAAGAATCACGAGAGAGATGGAGAGCAAAGACCGCGAACATGTATAATCAACGGTGTGTTGAATGAGGGGAAGAAAATGAGAAAGGCAAGATGTTCCATGATATTTGCATCTCTAGCAAGGAGATTCGTACGAGTGACATGCATCCACAGAACATTGCTTAGACGTCCAATTAACGTCTTAATTCGATGGACACTGCTTTTACATATTTAATTTCGATCCTTTAGGAGGTGATCATTCAATTCCATCTACAAGATTAACACAGTCGTCCGATACAGGCTTTTCTACTTTGTCAAAACCAATTTCTTATTTACATCGTTGCAACTCCTAAACATACGTCATATTTTACCTTAACGTCAATGTAAAGCATCTTATCTAGGCCTAGATATATCTTACCTAATAAATGTTTTTTTTTAATTTCAGCACATAATGGGGTTATATAATGGGCTCTGAATTTCACAAAATAAATTCTCCGTCTCGCCGTGACAAATTGATAAGTCAGCACAAAAAAGTCCAACACAAGTCTAGCCATCGCGAACTAAAATTTCATTCAATTCAGACTAATGAATTGCTATGCTAATTATTCAATTAACCTAACTCGAACTTTCTTAAGTTCACACCATATCGCAACTTAGGATTTATGTCTTAATATGCAAAATATCTAACTTTGGAGTCGTCACTAATTTGTTTATGTTAGATTGACTAGACACATATGTTAGAATACATTTTTAATATATTCAATTGTGGACTTTATTAATTATTATTGTAAATATTAATTGATCTAATAAAGAAAGATATATACAATTTCCTAATTCTAGTAAGATATGGGGCTGGATAGTGTGGGGCTGGATAAACCTAATCTTTAATAAGTGGATATGTTTCATTCTCTATAAATAGAGCTCAAGTACCTCCTCTAAACCCTAATGTTTACATAACCTCACATATAGAATCGTCTGAAGCAAAACGTGACTGGCTGTCTCATTGAAGCCAGTGATAAAGGGGGTTCATAGAGGAGAAGCTCTTGAGTATCGGATTATCACAA
Organism: Rhodomyrtus tomentosa; assembly: GCA_028455895.1. Classification (NCBI taxonomy): domain Eukaryota; kingdom Viridiplantae; phylum Streptophyta; class Magnoliopsida; order Myrtales; family Myrtaceae; genus Rhodomyrtus; species Rhodomyrtus tomentosa. The sequence goes on from JAPCWY010000007.1 coordinate 30,689,651, forward strand.
TTCCGCATTAAGAACGATGAATCCGAAATAAGGTGCGTTAATTCTTTAACTCTATGGATTAGGGATTCATGTATCTATACGCGCGATTCTTGGGTCGCTGCATACGGATTTACATCTTTCTCATTGAAGCCAGTGATAAAGGGGATTAATAGAGGAGAAGCTTTTGAGTATCGGATTACCACAATTCCGCATTAAGAATGATGAATCCGAAACAAGGTGCGTTAATTCTTTAACTCTACTGATTAGGGATTCGTGTATTTATACGCGCGATTCTTGGGTCGCTGCATACGGATTTACATCTTTTATCGGCATAGCTCTTCTGACGACTCTGTGCCGTTCTCAGTCTTTCTCTAATACCATTAATCGCCTCAACTGACTATTCAACCAACTCGGGACCTTTCTCCAACTTCATACCAACATACAGGAGCTCTGCAGGCTCTACCATAAAGCAATTCAAACGGTGCCATTCGGATGCTTTGCTGATAGCTGTTATTGTAAGCAAACTCCACTAGATGTAGTTGGTCCTCCCATCCACTTTTAAAATCTAGTACACAAGTTTTGTGACATTTCGAATTTCGACCTTCTCGAGGCTATTGAATGGAAGCATATCGATCGATGTGTTTCAATTGTAACTCGCTCGGAGTTGGCCACACTTGAATTATCTGACCAAAAGGGAAAGACTGACGCTGAGCCAAGTACGTGGACATAGGTAATTTGAGTGATAAATGGCACTTTGACCATAAGGATTGTCGATGGAATATTCCGGGCCAGCAAAGATCGATCTAGGAATGATCATGGAATGTCTTGCTAGCGTTATACGTTGGGACGTGGGTGATTCCGCTTAACCAATGTGTAATTTGCGAGAATTTCCTAAATTGGATTCTGATTATCAGAATCGACAGAACGAACGATCAATCCTTACAATTACATGACAACCAAAGTCGCCACGGCTTAAGAAAAATCTCAAGGTCGATACGCGTAGCGCCTGCAAGAGTTGCCCGTTAGTTTGAGATAAACTGGAATTACAGTCGATGAGAGTTCGACATGAAATTGGACTTCGAGATTTAGGTATTGGATATTGAGGAATTCCAATATGTGAATTGAGATGGATGTCGCCTCATCGAGGGTGGTTTATACTGAAAAAATGGAAGTTCGGACGAATAGTGCAAAATGACCATTTTGCCCCTCGACCTTTGGCCTTGCCTTAAGAAGTTTAGAAGGTCATTTTGGTCATTTCCTATCCTCCATATGGCTTCCAAAAATTGATAAAGATGAGGTCAAATAAAGTCAAAGTTTTCTAGAAGCCATGTCATGTGTCACTCATTGGAGGCCTTAGGCATTTATTGCCCACCTAAACCTATATTGTCAATTTAATCCCAATTATATGTGTGAAACACTCCCTTATGGATCATCTTCAATCGTGACCCTCTCTCTCTCCTCTTCCCCTTCATTTTTCTCTTCATTTTCTTCTTCCTCTTTCTTGGCCGAATGGTTCCTCGCGGACAGGGAAAAACCGGCTCACTATTTTAGTCATAACTTCGTCGTTCGACATCGGATTGAGGTACAACTATCGTCATCTTAAAGCTTATTGTCTTGTGGTTCTAGGAACAAATTATAATCTTGATTTGGCCTAGCCGTTTGTCCCATAGGTCTATTTTAGTGGGCAAAGGTCAAGATGGAGGCCGATTCTGACCAGTTTTGGAGAAAGATCTATTTCGAGGGCTTCCGGACTTCAAATAGCTTCAAATGTTCGATGAGATCTTATAACATAGTACTAAGGTTGGATAATCTTTGGTTGCAAGTTTGATGGTGTTAAGATAGGTTTTCATGGCTGATTGTGGACGATTAAAACTGGACAGATTCTGATCATTTACGCGCCAGAAGGAAACGGGCTGATCAAAGGACCAAAAGAAAAGGACCAAAAGAGGTGTTCTTGTTTCGAAACTCTTGGTGAGCTTCCTAAACATGTAAATTGAGATTATGGTATGTTGATTTTATGGTGAATGGAAGTTTAAAGATGAATTAGGGGCTATTTGAGGTGAAAAACGTGATATACCGTCCAATCTGCCCACAACGCGCACCGATTTTGAATTGGGTTGTTCTAGGTCGTCTGATATCCGAATTGAGCTCCGTTTTCGCTTACATGTCTTTAAGATCTTGAAGTTTAAGATCCTAGAATTTTTTTCTCGAAAAGTCAGTAAAAAATTATAATTTTCGTGAGACTGAACCTAGTTGTGGGGGGCTCAAATTAGGCAGTTTTGGTGAATTGAGATTTTGGATGACTTGTCTTACTAGAAATACAATAGGCATGCTTAGGCTCATTGATTCAACACTGTGACGACTTTAGAATAAGGTGTTGTCGGTGTTATTGAGATATTGACGCAATGAAATTGAGAAATAATCGAGTTTCGATGTGGTTTTTCTAGGCACGCCATGGGTGCCCTGTTTGGCCATGAGCTTGCTGACCTAGGAGGGTCGTTTAGATTGAAATTTGCTAGCTTGCTTGAAGAGGTAAGTGTTTTCTAAACCTTTACCTGAATGATAGGATACTGCTGGGTGAGTTATTGAATGATTTTAATGATTGGTGAATTTTATGAATTGAATTGTGCGTGTTGTGATGGCATTGTGATCTCAATGAGAAAGATGTTGAGGATATCGATTGGTCTGATGACCCTGATAGTATCGGAGGGTGGTGAAATTAAATGAGAATGAGAATGCTGATTGGTTTGATGACCCCGGTGGCATTAAGTGGCTATAAGTCTAGAGAGTACCAATTGATCTGATGACCCAGTGGTACGTGGACATCGTTTGGTCTGTGATCCCGGTGATGTCAGATGGCAAGAGTGATAGAGGAGTATGTGGGTGGATGAGAAAGTGGTGACAATTGTGTATCGAACTGCATGTGCTTGTGCTTTAAGCTTGAACCCATAAGATTGTCTATGCTTGGTTGGTTAACATGTATGATTTATGAAGGCCTTGTGTCATTGCATTGATGAATGTCCGCATCTGATAGCATGTGCGAGTGTGGTTTGGGGGGACTGGTGCTCAAGTCTAGGTTTAGATTTTACTTGCTGAGATATATATATCTCACCCTAGTGGAGGCTTAACTTTTTCAAGTCCTAGGCGAAAAACACCCGAACTTACCATGGGTTGATATTTTAGGAAGTTGTTGGCGGAAGACATAAAGAATCTGAATGAGATCGTAGAAACTGTGTATTGTTTGGAGTTAGATTTGTAACCGGTTGTGATATTGAGGATAATTATATGCCCTATTTCCCTGAGTCATCTTATTGTGAATTTGTATGGAGCGGTTTAATTGCTTCCGTGACCTTGTATTATTTTGGAGTTGTGATAAATTGGCCGAGGGATCTTGAGAGATTATTGAAGATCAACGGCCAGGTGAGATGTTCGTAAGCTCGTCGAGTTCGGGTGTGACAAGTTCGTAAGATGTCATCGAGCCTTTGAATCGTCATTTCTGACTGTCCGTCAGTCTATGGATGATATGTCGTACTAAACTGTAATCTAGTTCCTAAAGCTTCTTGAACACTCTTCCAGAAATTCATTGTAAACTTAGGATCTCTGTCCGATGTAACAGTGACTAGAACTCCATGCAATTGTACAATCTGATGATTATACAGTTCGACGTACTTATCTATCGCGAAATCCTTTTGCACGGGTATGAAATGTTCAGACTTGGTCAATCTATCCAAGACTACCCAAATCAAGTCATGACCTCTCTGATTCCTCAGCAATCCCATCACTAAATTTATTGTCACATGCTTCTATTTCCACTCATGATTTTCTAACGGCTGTAGCAACCTTTCGGGCTTGCAATGCTGTGCTTTTACTTGGTGACAAGTCAAACACTTTGCTACGTACTTAGCCACATCCACTTGCATTCCATTCCACCAGTAGTGTTGACGCAGATTCTGATACATCTTCGTGCTACCTGGGTGAATATTGTAATTGCTCCTACAAGCTTCAGACAAAATATTTTCCTTTAGTTCCTCATCACTAGAATACATAAACGTCCGCGGAATTTCAAAATCCCATCTTTTGACACTCGAAACTCAGGTTTCCTTTTCTCCATGTCCATCTCGAGAATCTTCTGGATCTTCGAATCTGTAGATTGCAAGGCCTTTCTTGTTCTTGAATTTAAGGCTCAATTGTCAAGGTGGCCACTAGACTTGACAATTGCCACACTTCCAATTTAAACTCAGAGTCTCTCAATTCCTCTAATATGGACCATCCCTTAACCAACAAAAACGTAATGCTGGATTAACTACTAAGGGTATCCGCGACTTTATTCGCCTTTCCAGGGTGATACAAAATATCGCAATCATAAATCTTGAATAACTTCATCCATCAACACTGTCTCATATTCAATTCCTTCAGCAAAAACAAATACTTCAAACTTTGATGATCTGTATAAATTCGAAACCTTTCGCCATACAAATAATGCCTCCAAATCTTTAGGGTGAAAATGATGGCAGCTAGTTCCAAATCATTCGTCGGGTAGTTCATATCATGAGATCTTAATTGTCGCGAGGCATAAACGACCACTTTCTCATGTTGCATCAACACACATCCTAATCCCTTTAGCGAATCATCGATATATATCTCATAACCTCCAGGTCTAGAAGGGATAGTTAACACTGGTGCGGTCGTCAATCGATGCTTAAGTTCTTGAAAACTTCTTTCACACTTATTAGTCCACTCGAATTTTGCATCCTTCTTTGTTAGCCTCGTCAACAGATTGGCTATGGATGAAAACTTCTCCATATATCGTCTATAGTAGCCTGCCAATCTTAGAAAATTTCGAACCTCAGTAACGGTCGTAGGTCTAGGCCAATTCATCACCGCCTCAATTTTTGAAGGATCTACAGAAATGCCTTCTCCAGCAATCACATGACCAAGGAATGCTACTTTACTCAATCAGAATTCGCATTTACTAAATTTGGCGTAAGACGAATGCCCCCTCAAAGTCTACAGGACAACTCTCAAATGTTTCTCATGTTCCTCATTACTCCTTGAATAAATCAAGATGTCGTCTATAAAAACAATGACGAATCGATCCAAGTGCTCGTTAAATATTTGATGCATCAGATTCATGAATGCAACAGGGGCATTAGTTAATCCAAAAGGCATAATTGTGATTTCATAATGCCCATATCTCGTTCTAAAGGCAGTCTTCGGAATGTTCTCTTTCTTAATCCTCAACTGGTGATAACCAGTCCTCAAATCTATTTTAGAAAACACAGATTCTCCTTGCAACTGATCAAACAAATCATCTATCATCGGCAACGAATACTTGTTCTTTATGGTTACTTGGTTCAACCGCCTATAATCAATACACAAACGTAAAGACCCATCCTTTTTCCTCACAAACAGTACCGGCGCTCCCCACGACGATGCACTCTGTCTAATAAACCCTTTATCTAACAACTCTTACATCTGTACCTTTAGCTCTTTCAATTTTGACAAGGACATTCTATACGGTGCCTTCGAGATTGGCTCCGTTCCAAGAGCTAACTCAATCACGAACTCAATCTCTCTCTCCGGTAGTAATCCTGGCAATTCCTTAGGAAAGATATCAGGAAATTCACGTACCATTGCTAGACTTTCCAATTTTGGTTCCTTAACCATTGTGTCAACTGCAATAGCTAGATAAGCTTGACATCCTTCATTCAACAGATTAGTCACCTCAAGCGACAAAACTAAAGGAATCGAGGTTCCTCCCCGACTTCTTGCAAATTCAAAACTAGGATGACAATCCGGATGAAAAAAGATTACCTCGTTACCACAATCAACTACAACCCTTTGTTTCCCCAATCAATTCATTCCAATAATCACATCAAAATCATATTTAGGCAGCACAGTCAAATCTATCCTTTCTTCGCTACCACCAATCACTATCTTACTGTCCACACAACTTAACGAGATTAGCACATTATCCTTTAAGAGTGTAGTGACATGCAACAACACATTCAATGGTTTCAGCTCTACACTCATCAAATCAGCAAACTGAGCAGATATAAAGGAATGCGAAGCTCTAAGATCAAATAAAGCATAGACAGCTTGATCACATAAGTAAATCGTACCTGTGACTATGCTAGGCGCTTCCTCCACCTTTCTACGTGCCACATCATACACTCTTTCTTGAGCTAGTGGTCGATTCTGATCATTTTGCGGAGCTATAGCTAGCTGTCCAACCTGCTGTCTTTGTCCTTGATCTCGGTTTCCTGGAGCTTGGTTCGGACAATTCTTCAACTGGTGTTCCAGCTGACCACATCTAAAAAATGCACCAATCTTAACAAGGCAGGAACCACTTCCATGCCTCTTGCCACAAAAGCGACAATACTAGCTTGACTATTTCGACGGCTTTCCGATATTCTTTCGCACTGGAGGGACAAAGCGTCGGTTATTCACTATCGACCTCTTACCCAACTATCAATTATCTCTCAAAGGAGTAAACTGCGATCCAAAAGCGGCGGCTCCTTCTTTTATGTCCCTCTCAATCATTTGACTTCTTTCATGAATCTCTCAGTACGTTCTCAAATTCATCGTTATTATTCGGCTTCGAATCTCTGATCTCAAACCATCCCGAAACCTCTGCACTTTTTCGAGCGGATCCTCTACTGATCTTGGCACATACCTTGACAATCTTGCGAACTCAGCCTCATATTGGTCAACACTCAGTTGATTCTGTCGCTGCTGCTGAAATTCTACTCGTTTCCTCTCACGTGCCGTCTTCGAAAAGTACTTATCGTTAAAAGCGACAATGAAGGCAGCCTACGTCATGGTAGTACCTTTAGGAAATAGTCCTTCCTTCAAGGCACTCCAGCAATCATTCGCAGTTCCCTATAACTCATAAATAACTAACAGTACTTTCTCTTCATCGGTGCACCTCAGCACCCCAAAAGCCTTTTCAAGCTTCTCAGTCCATCTTGGCACTATCTCAGGATCTCCAATCCCATCGAATTGGGTCGATTTCAACTTTATAAACTACTCAATCAACTGACCTATCTGACAGTTGGCATTAGCGTCACCTTGGGCGTTACTAGCTTCAACGCCTCGAATATTATTTTCATTTGCCATATTCACAGCTGCCATTGCAGCTTCAGCAGCTTGCGCAATAATCTCAACTCTTTCTTTAGCCTATCGAAGAGCCACAACATTTATATCTTGAGCTTCCTTTCCCATTAGCTCTCTAATCTACTCTAAGGCCCTTTGAACTCCATCTACTCTTGGATCCTCGGCTGCTGGTGCTCTCGAGCTAGAAGCTTCACCTCTCGACTTTCCAAATATGTTGCTCATACTTGCTCAAACTTAGTCTTCCTGAGTTACTATAATTCCACCACGGAATTAGAGTCCTAAGTCACTTCTAACGATTCTATGCTACACAACTATACAACAATCACTACACAACAGCTAATTACTAAGGCATTCTCATGAGCACAACAATCAGGGATGCATAACCATACCTCAAGTCCAGACGCATCTGCAACTTAGTATAATCAGAAGTAATAACTCACTTGTTAAACTAGCATCCACAACAATCCACAATTGTGACATTCTGATTTCCCATCAACTTCAGACTCTGTAATGAGAAGTTTGTATATATCAAGCGATGTGTTTCAGTCGTATTATGCTAAAACCTGATCAATTTGATTAGGCTGACCAAAGGAGAAAGGCTAACGCGAGACGAGATACGTGGACCTAGGCGACTCGGATAGGAAATGACGCTTTGACCATAAGGATTGTCGAGAGGATATTTAGAACCACCAAAAGACCGATCTAAGAATGATTAAGGGTTATCATGTGAGTGTCGTATGATTGGAGCATGGGTGATGCTGCTTAACCAATGCATGATTTGCAAAATTATTCTAAATCAGACAGTGACGATCGAGACCATAGGGACTAGTGATAAACCCTCACAATTACATGACAATCAAAGCCACCACGAATTGACAAGCCCTAAACGTGATGAGAATCACGGGGTCGATACGCGTAATGTCTGCAAAAGCCGTCCGTCAGTTCGGGATAGATTGGAATCACGCCTAATAGAGAAAATATCAGAAACGAGTCCTGAAAAGTTTGAAATGGAAAATCAAGAATTCCAACATTATTTGAATTGGCTGTCCCCTTATCGAAGAATTCCAGAGCGAGAAAAACGATATTCTGAACGTCGAGGGTAAAATGACTATTTTGCCCCTTAAGCTTAGAACTTTGCCTTTATAATTGAAGAAGGGAAAATTAGACATTATAATCCATCCATGGCTGCCGAAAATGAGGATTAAAAATGGCCATTGGATCTCCATGGGAAAAGCAAATGCCAAGTGTCAAGAGATTAAGAAGTGTGGTCATGTCACACTATTTGCCTACCTAACATTCAACTTCATTGACCAAAAATTAGATATAGCCAATTTCTCTCTCCTCTCACCTCATTTCATTCGGCCAAGCTTTCCCCAATCACCGATCACTCCTCCTCCTTTCATTCTATTTTTGCCGCTTGCCGACTAGATCGGAACCGCCCGTTCGCCCCCCACGACCGGCCCTTTCGGCCACCTTCCGACAGTCGGCCAACCACACCGATGAAGATCCACGTCTTGCCGAACTCTTCCAACAAGAATTAAGTCGTTTGGAGCACCGAGGCGTCCCGAACAAGCAATCTCCCGAGAGCCGACAGAATCGGAACCAACCTGAGGTAGGTTCGGTTCTCAGTCCCTTTGATGGTCGAAATATTGGAATTTTGGGTTCAAATTTTATGGAGACTTAGTAGACATGTGTAGGATTCTGTGGTAAAAATTGAAGCTTGATTTGATAAGATTTTGACCATGAACCGGCTTTGTACATTTTGTCTAGAATCTACCGGTGTTCTGACCGTGGGTGATCTGGCGACCTTGGACGAATTTCCGGCGACCAATCGACTCGAAAGGACTGGTGAGCCACCCAAAACCCTTAGGTAAATATTCTAAGAGATAGGATAGTGTATAATTGATGGATTTGAAGTAGATTAGGACCGATTGGACCTGGCATGCACAGAATCGAGTGGAACCAGTTCGGTGCCAAGCCCAAATCGATTCTATTAAGGGCTGATTGTGGATGATTTGAGCTACAAATTGATGATTATGATGTGATGAGATGTTGAGGGTTATGTTATGGATGATTGGGATTGATGGATTGAGGAATTAGGTATGGAAATTTGGCGAATTGGTTGAAATTCTAGGTTGCGTGACAAGTCCGGGTGTGAACCTTAGTTGGCCGAACCCTAGGTGATCCAAGAAAAAGAAATTTGTGCTGTCCAGTCAAAGGTAAGGGATTTCCTAAACCGAGGCTAGGGGGATTGGACTCTATTGGGTGTGCCGAGAATTGATTGGATCGATGTATGAGAAATCCTAACAAGGGATGTTTATTTATACGCCCTAAGGCATTATAGGATGCTTATGTGTGATGTTGTTTGTGCTTGAGTGGTTGCCATATCTGTATGTCATCTAATATGCTTGCATGCCACAGAATTTATGAAATGCTTTTGAATTGGCACTTGCCACTGAGTGTGCAATTGAATTGAAAGTCAAAGCGTAAGTCTTGATTGTGACATGAGCATGGCATGGCGAGGCCCGAAGGCGTGTGTGACGTGGGGCGAGAGTTGGTACCCTGATGCGATAAGATCGCGGGTGAAGTTATAGTTGTGTGGCGCTTTGATGCGACGAGATCACGAGGTTGAGATAGCGACGGTCTTGATACGAATTATTCGCGGGACAGAGATGAGTTAATGAGCTTTGCTTGGAGATTCATCAGGACCTGATGCGTTTACGTGGGTCACCGATGACGGTCTGATGCGTTTACATGGACCGACCTTGAGGCGACTAGTTCGCGGGCTAGAGAATGAGGCAGGCGGAGATTGATGGATGTGGTGAAGTGGCAGGCTGAGGGTACATGTGCATCTGAGTGTGTCACGAGATCATAAATGCATGCCTATCTTCTATATGTTGTTGTTTATTGAATTGTGATAGTTATGCCTGTGTGTTCATGAGTTTGGATCTGTTGAGAGATGTGCTACCTGAGTGGACTGTCATCTTGATCTGAGGTTAGGTTTTTCTTACTAAGATGTGTATCTCACCCCTTTTAGGGAACCCTTCTTTTACAGATCCTAAGCCTTAGATATGTGACCGATACCTTTTGGGGACGCAAAAGAGATGACAGCGTATTTTGACGAGTTCCCGAATAGACAGGGAAACATATATGTGAGAAAGTACACTGTTGTATGGGTGGATGAGGGTAAGCCAGATTAGAAGCCTCATAGGTTTGAGGCGTGGTTCAAGAAGGAAGGGGATGGACAGATTGGGCCACTAAAGCCCCATGAGGTACCTTAGGGTGTCATACCCGATTGGTGCCAGACTATAGCAAAGCAGGAGTTGCTTGAGGGGTCAGTAGTAGGGTCCAAGAACGGGCTAGAAAAAACCCGACCTTGGAGTTCACAAAGCAGCAAGAGTAGAAGGTCATAGTCCTGGAGGCGTCTGAGGGGGACCTTGCTGAGCCGTCGTTAGAGGTGACCATAGAGGATTCCGTTGAGGTCCCGTCCGAGACATTTTTCAAGTATGAGCCGACCAAGGACGCCAAGGATATGAAAGACTCTAGCAGCTCATCCTGGGAGTCTCCAATTGGTGGCCTGATCTTATGATGATGACCTGACTCGGTTCCTGTTGACTTAGTAGATGGTTCTTTTTGATATACTTACCCTGTCACCCTTTTGCTTATCAATTGTAGTAGTCAGTGTCAGTATGAATAGTATGCTATGATGTACGAATGTTATTAAGCTATCCAGGTCCCACTTAACTTATGTATTGTACGGGGATTGTTTAAGTATGGCTTCTGCATGCTTATGTTTATATATAATCTCTCAATTGGTAAGTCTGGATCTTGGGACCACGAAAGATTGTTATTGATTTGCTTGTAGGGATGCTTACGTGCTCGACGGGGTCAGGGCATGACAACAATGCTACGTGCGAAGCTTGATCCCCAAAGGTTCACTACAATCATGTCAATTCAAGATGCCAATCACATGCGCCAATCATATGCTATGCATTCATGCTTGACTCTAATGAATCCCCTTAGGGTCTCACTACCCCATCATCCAAATTCCTTTACTCCTTATCACTCTAATCCTCAATCATTTTGGATCGAACTAACCTTGTTCTAATACCACTTCGAATGGGGATGTGACGCCTCGCGTTCCTTATAGTCTCGTCACATCTGCCACAGGCCAACAATAATCATAAATTTCCAGGAACAACACACGGCCTAAAAGTTATGTGGAACATGCATGCGGAAGGAAAGACTACAACCTTGACAAATTCAAAGAAACATAGGAAAATTTGGAGTGACATAAAACCGCAACCGCGCGCGCGCGCGCACACACACACACACATATATATATATATAAACATAACATAGATGTTCGGTTAAAACTGACCGAAGGAAAAAAAAGACATAAGGAAATCACACACCAAGATGGGTTAGGAACTACGACTGACATCAAAAGGCTACTCCTTTGTCTCACCAAATCTAACATCAAAATCGTTCCTACCCTCTGACATAAACCATTGCAGCCAGACTACTCTGAAGAGTTGTTCATCTCATCATCGTCCTTAGTTTCATCTTTATCTGGAACATAGTCAGAAAATGAATTAGATCGCATCTCCACAGTGTCCTCCTCCAGATCTTCCTCATCAGTAGATAATTTGATCACTTAAGGTATTATTTGATTGTAGGGGACTTGGACTTCTAAGAGATGTTTCTTGAAGCGACTGCTAAAGCCTCGATATCGACATCGAAATAGTTTGAATGACACCAAGGTGGTATTACCCTCAAGGGTACCTCAGTAGATGTGACATTTCGAATTTCGACCCCTCTCGAGGCTGTGGAATGGAAGGATATCGATCGGTGCATTTCAGTCATAACTCGCTCGGAGTTGGCCACTTTTGAGTTAATTGACCAAAAGGGAAAGACTATCGTGGAGTCGAGTACGTAGACTAGGGGAATTCGAATGAGAAATGACACTTTGACTATAAGGATTGACGATGGGATATTTTGGGCTAGCAGAGATCAATTTAGGAATGATCACGGAATGCCTTCCTAGCGTTACACGTTAGGACGCGGGTGATTCCGCTTGATCAATGTGTAATTTGTAAGGATTTCCTAAATCGAATTTTGATGATCAGGACCGTAGGAATTAATGATAAACCCTCACAATTACATGGCAATCAAACTTGCCACGGATTGAGAAAATCACAAGGTCGATACAAGTAGCACCTGCAAGAGTCGCCCATCAGTTTGAGATAATTTAGAATTACAGTCGATAAGAGTTCGACATGAAATTGGGCCTTCAAATGGGGTATTGGATATTGAGGAATTCCAACATTTGAAAGGAATTGGATATCGTCTCATCGTGGGTAATTAAGATTGAGAAAGTGAAATTTAGATTGAACGTGAAAAATTATCCTTTTGCCCCTCAAAGACACTATTTCTCTTAAGAACAAAGCAATGGCAAATTAGTCATTCTTCCTATCCTTTGGTGGCCGAATAAGTGAGGATATTTTGGTCATTTAAGCCTTAAGATATTTAAGTGGAAGATGACAAGGGGCAAGATTTGAATGATTGACGTTTATTAATTACTTTTTTCACCTACCATTCATGCAAGTCTTTCTCCTACCTACCATTCAACTCTCTCACTTTGCCTTAGGGATTAAGGAAAAGCAAGGGCACTCTTTTCTCTAATTTTCTCTCTTTCTTTTGCTCTCTCATTCTCACGATCTCTCCTTCTCGCTCAACCAGTCGCATCACCGCCCGTTCGCTCGCCACGACGTCGGCCTCCGACCACCATCCGATCTCAAGTCGACCACCACAACATCCTTTAGTGTCTTACCTACAACTTCCAACTTCCCATTCGGCCATTCACCACCTCGTTTGACCTGTTTAGCCGTTGGAACCCACAAAGGTCATAATCGGAGCGAGTCTGACCGTCAGCCACCTTAAGTCGACTTCAAGGGCTTGATTAACTTCCAAATTGAGGTGAGACCTTCTTGAGAAATAGTAATAAGTGTTAGTGGCCTGCGTTTGAAGTTTGATAGAGGTTTGAATGGATTTTGATGGTTGAATGTCCATGAGCTTTTCTAGGACAGAATCTGTCCACCGCCGATCGGTTTGGAATCGAAACACACTTGAGGACCGTTGAGGCATCGCCATAATCGAAAATTATGGGTAAGAATTTCTAAGATATACTATTACATGTTAGCAATGAGTATGAGAGTTGGATTGAATTTTCATGGCCGGTTATACGTGATTTTCTCTAAGCCAGAAACATTTCCCTACGTCGGTCAGTTTTAGAACCAAGAATTGTAGGTGCTCTTGGTGGACTTTACCGGCTTGATTCATGTGGTAAGATGGTTTCTAACCTTTTGTTAGGATGTTAAGGTATTAATAGGTTATTTGTGATTGAATTGAAAATGCTTGAAGGGCTGATTAGAGGTGAAAATCGAGAGTTGTGTAAATCTGTTCCTAGCACACACAAATTTTAAAACCACTCATTCTAGGTCATCCAGTGTCCAAATTGAGCTTCATTTTCACTCACACGTTCGTAAGATCTTGAAAGACAACCTTTGAATTTGTTTCCTCAAAAAGTAAGTACAAAAATATCAATTTTCGTGAGACTGAATAAAATTGTGGAAGGCCAAAATGGAAAGCCTAGCGTTGCGACATTTTGTTGATCATTTTATGGAATTGCTTGGCTTACGCTCGAGGTAAGTTATGCCTAAACCTTTATTAGGATATTAGGTTGCTAAACGATGAAATTTCGAGTTGGAATGAAAGGTTTTATGGACTGATTTTGGGAGAGATACGAGGAAACCCAATACTACCCTATTTGGATGAATTGAACTTGAGTGATTTCATGGCATGAAACTTGTGAAATCAAGGTTGAATTGAGGAGTCTAATCCGGACATGGAGTGGGATTGGACCTTTTGGTATGTTTTATGGAAATTACTGTTGAGTCGAGTGTATTGAGGGGCCCATGACTAATGTCAAGCCTTGAGTTTCGTGAAATGGCCATGTTCATTAATTTGTTTGAGGCATTGTTTGAATTGATTCGAGTGATGCATGTGCTTGACTGAGAATTTTGTAACGTGAAATGTGTTTAGTCCAATTGATGGACATTTAGAATGAATGCCTCGAATAGGCAATGAAATACTTGAATCTCATGAGTATACTTTTCATTGAAAATTGAGGCGTGAAATTACTTTCGAATGAAAACTGAGGCTTTTATAACTGATTTTATGAATAAATGGCTTGTGGGATCGCCGATAGAAATTATACGTGCACTGGCATGTAGGATCGCCAGTGGCGTGTGAGATCACCGAGAATAATTATAAGTGCACTGACGTGTGGGATCGCCAATGGCATGAGGGATCGTCGAGAAATTATATTTTGGTGAAGGTATTGGGAGGGAGTTACTTCTATTTGACTTGACGAGGTCGTGCGGCTAAAGAGTCCCATACAAACACGATTTATCTCGATTGAAAGTGGGCGTCGAGAGTCATATGATGAATGAATCATCTCTAGGTCTGGACGCGAAAGTCTCATATGGACTGACGGGTCATATGGAGACCGAATCATCTCGAAGCCCCAAAGTGGGAGGCCCAGGATGGGCAGATATGAAAAGACCTTTTTTCTGAAATATTAAAGAACAGGTTTTTAAGAAATCGAAATGCCTCTTGATTCGAGATTTGCCTCGAGTTTTAAATTTGTCTTATAGTTGAATATGGCCTAGAAGAGTGTAAAAGAAATTGATATGTTTTTTGAAAGTTCCGATAATGGTATTTTGATGAAATTAAGAATTGCCTCATGTTTTTGAGATGGCGTCGACTGCTTGCTTTTGATTGAAGACTTTGCTATAGTACAAAGCTCAATTTATCTCATGAAATTTGGGTAACTGGATTGAGTCGCTTTTGAATGACTGAAATGCTGTGTTTTAAACGTTACCATATTTTGCCATGTCAAAAATTTTATTCCAAAATACCTAATTTTTCAAAAGTGTCTGGAGGTACTAGCAGCCTCATTTAGGGTTAGGTTTAAATTTCTGAGATTTTATATCTCACCCCGTCGTGGGATAACATTTTTCAAGTCCCTGACAATGGGAACCCGAGCTTGCCATGAATTGGCATTCGATGAAGCCGCTGGAAGAAATGGTTATGAATGTATTTGTGACCTTAGGGTTGTAATGATGAAATTTGGGGATGTAGAGTAGTAACCTCTGAATTATGATTGACCATTTATGAAAAGTGTATCCTTTTATCCTAAGTCATCTTGTATTTCCTTTGTGTGTGATGTTTTCTCACTTCCGCATACGTTTATCATTTAGAAGTTTTATATTATTGGTCGTTGGATCCTGGGAGTCATTAAAGGTAACGGCGAAGGTGGGATGTTCGTGTGCCCGCTGGGTTCGAGGCGTGATATCCCCGCTTGTATGGTATCAGAGTAAGGGCAGCTCGATCTAATTTGATTGAGACTTGGAGTAATAAGGAGTGATGACTTGAGGCGATTAGAGGATTATAGGCTTGAACTTGTGCTGAATTCTGATGGTTTTAGTATCAATTTTCATGGATGATCTTGGATGACGTTGTAATTGAGGTTCACAAGGAAGTAAGCAGAAATTGAGAACTCATAAGTATAGATTTCGAGTTTGTAAACATGATTGAAGTTGATTAGTAAAGCCTTGGGAGAGCGATAGAAGTGAGGTGGATTTGGAAGATGCTTTTAATGATTCAAACATAAGGTTTGTACGTAAAGTTAAAGCATGAGAAATTAGGGATATATTAATAAAGATGAAGACTAGTTAAGTTTTGAGACTCGATATTATTCCTATTGAAGTGTGGAAATGCTTAGGGGATATAGCAATAAGTTGGTTGACTAGTCTTTTTAACAATATCTTCCAAACTAATAAGATGCCCGATAAATGGAGAAAGAGTATACTTGTGCCTATATATAAGAACAAGGGGTATATCCAAAATTATTCTAACTAGAGCTCAGTTTCCTAGAGCTTGGTTCGGACAACTCATCAACTAGTGACCCAACTGACCACATCTAAAACATGCACCCGTCTTAACAGGGCAGGAACCACTTCCATGCCTCCTGCTACAAAAGTGGCAATACTAGCTCGACTGGTTTGACGACTTTTCGGTATTCTTTCGTATTGGAGGGACAAAGCGTCGGTTGTTCCCCATCAGCCTCTTATCCAACTACCGATTATCTCTCAAAGGAGTAAACTGTGATCCAGAAGCGGCGGCTTCTTTTTTTATGTCCCTCTCAATCATTTGATTTTTTTTTATAAATCTCTTGGTACGTTCTCAAATTCATCGTTATTATCCGGCTTTGAATCTCTGGTCTCAAACCATCCCAAAACCTCTACATTTTCTCAAGTGGATCCTCTACTGATCGTGACGCATACCTTGACAATCTTGCGAACCCAACCCCATATTGGTCCATAGTTAGTTGATTCTATCGCAGCTGTTGAAATTTCACTTGTTCCTCTCACGTGTCATCTTCGAAAAGTACTTATCGTTAAAGCGACAGTTAATGCAGCCACGTCAAGGTAGTATCTTCAGAAAACACTCCTCCCTTCGAGGCACTCCACCAGTCATTCACAGTTCCCTCTAACTGATACACAGCTAACAATACTTTCTTTTCATCGGTGTACTTTAGCACCCCAAAAGCCTTCTCAAACTTCTCAATCCATCTTGGCGCTAACTTAGGATTTCTAGTCTCATCCAATTGGGTCAGTTTTAGCTTTATAAACTACTCAACCAACTTACCCATCTATCTATTGGCATTAGCATCACCTTGGGCGGTTCTGGCTTCAACGCCCTGAACATTGTTTTCATTTTCGATATTCACAGCTGCCACTGCAGCTTCAGCAGCCTAGGCAATAATCTCAACTCTGTCTTCAGCCTGTCGAAGAGCCGCAATAGCTCTATCTTGAGCTTCCTTTTCCATTAGCTCTCCAATCTTCTCTAAGGCCCTCAAGACTCCATCCACTCTTAAATCCTCGGCTACTGGTGCTCTCGAGCCAAAAGCTCCACCTCTCGACCTTCCAGATTTGTTGCTCATACTTGCTCAAACTTAGTCTTCCTGAGTCACTATTATTTCCCCACAAAATTAGAGACCTAAGTCACTTGCTCATGTCTAATGATCTATGCTACACAATTAGCTAGCAATCACTACACAATAGCCAATCACTCAAGCATTCTTATGAGCACAACAATCAGGGATGCATAACCATACCTCAAGTCCAGATGCATCTGCAACTTAGAATAATCAGAGGTAATAAATCCTTCGTTAAACCAGCATCCATGACAATCCACAATGCTATGTGCGGAGCTTAATCCCCATAGGTTTACTACAACCATGCTAATTCAAGATGCTAATCACATGCGCTAATCATATGCCATGCATTCATACTTGACTCTAATGAATCCCCCTAGGGTTTGATTACCCCATCATCCAAATTTCTTTACTCCTTGTCACTTTAAATCTCAATTAATTTGGATCGAGCTGACCTTGCTCTGATACCAATTCAATCAGGGATGTGACACCCTGCTTTCCTTACCGTCTCATGACATTCACCACATGCCAATAATAATCACAAATTCTCAGGAACAGCACACGACCTAAAAGTTATATGAAACACGCATGCGAAGGAAGACTACAACACTAACAAATTCAAAGAAACATAGGAAAATTTGAACTGACATAAAAGCACACACATATATATAAATATAACATAGGCATTCAGTTACAACTGACGGAAGGAAAAAAAACGACATTAGGAAACCGCACACCAAGATGGGTTAGGAACTAAGGCTAACATCAAAATGCTACCCCTTCACCTCACCAAACCTAACATCAAAATCGTTCCTACCCTTAGACATAAACCACCACAGCCAGACTACTTTGAAGAGCTCCTCATCTCATCATCGTCCTCAGCTTCATCTTCATCTGGATCATAGTCGAAAAATGTCTCAGATTGCACCTCCATAGTGCCCTCATCCAGATCTTTCTCATCAGCAGATAATTCGATCACCTTAAGGTATTCTTCGGTCATAGGGGACTTGGACTTCTTAGAGATGTTTCTTGAAGTGATTGCTGAAGTCTCGACATCGACATCAAAACAGGTTGGATGACACCAATGTGGTATTACCCTCAAGGATACCTTAGTAGGATTCAACGGTCCATAAACACTACTATCTCCAACGCGGCGAAATCATATCTCGTAGCGGTGGGACTCCAAACTCTCTACTCCAAACCTATCAATCCATACAGTAGTGCACTTTCTAATATATACTATACCCTTTCCGTCAGGAAACTCATCAAAAGTGCCTATTATCTCTTTCGGATCTCCCATGCGCAAAGGCCACATAGCTTAAGGTTTGGGGTGAGTGAGATTTACATCTCAGCAAGTGAAACCTAAACCTAAACCTAAACTGGATCACCAGTCCCCCCACAGGCCGCAAAACTAAACCAAATGCAGAAATTCATCAATGCGATGGCACAAGGCATTGATAAATCAAGCATCTCAGCAAGTCAAACATAAATAAAATTCGCAGTCGAACAAATTCAATCTCATGGGATCAAGCTTCATGCACTTAGCATATAAATAAACACATAACTCTTAAAAGTCATCACAATGATACATCAATAACTCATCGCATGGGCTCTTTGGCCGCGATGTATTTCTCTGGAGCACTATAGTCAATTAATATCACTAGGGCTCTCTAGCTATTTGATATCACTGGGGCTCTCTAGCCATTTAAATCCCAATTTTCAACCATAATTTAATCATCACACTATCACATCAATCAATTTAAATCACATGTTTCCCAATCAATCAATTCATCCAACCAATTTATTCAGTAGTATCCCAATGTTTGAGTAAAGGTTTAAGGAACACTTACACTTTGATCCAGCTATCAAATTTAATCACAAACGTCCCTCCTAGCACAGCAAGCTCACGGCCAAAGGAGCACACGTGCGGTCCTAAAGAAATTCCATCAAAATCAAGTCATAACTCACTCGTTCTTCATTTCCATCACACCAATACTTCAATAACCAATCAATTAACAACATAGGGTGTCTTAACGACCATTTAAAGACATGGCGACAACCCAACGAACCCTCAAAAGGTTCGGTTCAAACAGCCACAAAGCAGGGCAGAATCGATTATGCCTTAATTCGCACAAATCAATCCATAATTTAATCATAGGCTCTAATTCATCATAAATTTAACTTGCTAACACCTTATTCTATATGTCTAGGAACCTCATCGAGAGTTTCGAAGCAAGAACACCTCTTTAGGTCATCTAATCGGCCCATTTCCGTGTGTAGGCGGTCAGAATCTATCCCATAAAAATCACTTCATTTCAGCCATGAAAACACCATAAATCTTCAATAAACGTGCAACCAAAACTCGACCAACTTGAGTAATATGTGTTATGAAGATTCCACATAAGGTTTGAAGCTAATCGATGCCTCTAAGAGGGCGAACAAAGGCTTTACCTCAACTCCCATAGAATCTGTCCACTTTTCTATTTGGGGTTGGTCGGGAAAAACAACACCACCAAATGACGATCTACCATTGGAAACTTGTGGAGAAGAGGTTAAACTTGCAATTAGGGTCGGTGGATGGTGAGAAGACTGTCGAAAGTAGCAGTCATGGGCAGCGAATAAGGCGGCAGCGGCTGGTCGTCTGAGGCAGTTTGGGTGGAGGAAGAAGAAGAAGAAAATGGCGGGAAAAAGAGAGAGAGAGAGAGAGGGGGTCACGACTGAAGAAGGAAGGAGAGAGAAAACTTCCACACAAATAATTGGATGGACAAGTGATGGGATTGGTTGGTGGGATAATTAAAGCTTAATCCATAATTGGTTGACACTTGTCAAGGCTCCAATAATATTCTCTTTGGCTTTAACTTCCTTTGACCTCATCTTCATCAATTTTCGGCCGCTACCTTGGAAGGTTAAAATAATCATTTTATCCTTCTATCCTTTTCAAGGCAAGGACAAATGGTTGAGGGGGCAAAATGATAATTTTGCACTTTTCGTCCGAAACGTCACTTTTCCAATTCTAAATTACCATTGGCGGAACGACGTCAAGTCCTTTTCTAATGTTGCAATTCTTTATTTCGATTTGCCAATTTTGAGCTTCTATTTCGTGATCAATCTTTCGTCAATCATATCTTTAGTTTATCTCGAACTAACGGGCGGCTTTTGCAGACGTTACGCATATCGACCCTGTGATTCTCATCACACTTAGGATGACTCAAGTTACGATAACTTTGGTTATTATGTAATTGTGAGGGTTCATCGCTAGTTCCGACTGTCTCAATCGTTATAGTTAGATTTAGAGAAGTTTTGCATATATAGATTGGTTAAACAGCATCACCCGTGCTTCAATCGTATCACGCTAGCAATGGATTCCTTAATCGTTCTTGGATCTACCTTTATTGGTTCTAAATGTTCCATCGGCAATCCTTATGGTCAAAGCGCCATTTCATTTTTCAAGCTTCCTAGGTCCATGTACCTTGTCATACGTTAGCCTTTCCCTTTTAGTCAGTTTACTTTTGGATTAATCATATCCGAGCGAAATACATCTGAAATACATCGATAGACACTTCTCATTCAACAGTCTCAAAATGGCATGAAATTCAGAATGTTACAGGACGAATCAATTAGAACAACGAAAGTGCTTATTCGAGTAGTCACGCCCCGAGCCGACGAGCACGCGAATATCGCTCGCTGCCGTTAGCTTCGATAGTATCCTAGGATCCAACAGCCAAAACTCAAAAGATCTAAAAGTAAGTGAAACACACATGCGAAAGCGAGAAAACAATCATACCCCTAATAACAAAACGACGATTTCAAAACGATACATCATTGTTACTCCCTGAACCCTTCGAGTATGTGAGCATCCCACCCGGTCGTTCAATCTTTAGATCGACTCCCAGGATCCTTTAGCCCATAATTTACATATCCATAAGAATGAAAAGGACAAGAGGAAATGATAAAACAACTCCTGGCATAAATAAAAACGAAATGACTTAGGACGGGACATGAATACACTTCTCGAACTCATACAATACACCTCAGAGACTACAATAGTAAAAAACCTATGGTTCAATTCTAAATCTACAAGGCAAAGTATTATCTCTAAGGCCACAAAAGGTTTTACATTCATTCAACCGATTACTTCCTCCAATACTCATCCTCATCAAGCTTGCGCTTCCATCGTCAAGGACTTGAAAATGTTAATCCCACGACGGGGTGAGATATAAATCTCAGTAAGCTAAACCTAACCCTAAACTAGATTAACAATACCTCCAGACACAGTTAAAAACAAGTATCTTTAAATAAAAGGCATTGGCATGATAAACAACATAACTCTATCAACACATGGCATTCCACTAATTCAAAACCGACTTGATTAAGTCGTAAATTTTCACAAGGCAGAGCTTTGTACTATGGTAGGGTTCTCAACCAAAAACATGTACTCAAAGCCATTTTCAAATCATGAGGAAATTATCACCCTATATCTCAATTTTCAAATAACAAGGCCTACGTAATAAGGCTTTAGACTATTTAGTCAAACATTTGTTCACATGAGGGATTTCCATCAACCATATCGACACCCAAACCCGCGTCATAACGCATCAGGCTATCATAAAGTACTAGGCAGAACCTACGTCATAACGTATCAGGTTGTGCTTCTCAATTGCTCGCGTAACACGTATCAAGCTACTATAACATGCTTGGCAAGACCTGCGTCAAAACACCTCAGGTCAACACATACTTATTGCGAGGACCCGCGTCATAACGCTTTAGATCGTGTTTCTCAATCGCCCGTGTTATAACACATCAGGCTAAAATAATACCCGTGTAATAACCCATCAAGTTAGTCATTCTTACTTGGCCAAGTACAATATCCCGCGTAGCACGCATCAGGATAATCCAAACCCCGCGTCAATGCGCGTCGGGGTACAAATTGCCTTTCATAGACCCACGTTAATATGCCTCAGGTCGAATCCTGCGTAATAACGCCTCAAGATTTACTCAAGCCCCGCGTTTAACGCATCAAGGCATCACATGCATATGTACTCGTGAGTCAATCAATCATTGGTCGTATAAATTAAAGAGCACATATTATAACTCATTTATTTTTCATCATTTCATCACTTCATGATTGAGTACAACTTGATTAAACAAACAACTAATCATTTACTTCAAAGATCACTCGAGGCCGAGCCTACACAAGGGCATGGTATCAATTCCTCAACCAAGGAAAATCAATCAAGCAAGTTGTTCTTTGGCCTCAATTTTCCTTTGAAAATAATTCAGGGAACTCAAACACTTCATTGCCAAATCAAGGCACACTGTTCAATCACATACAGTTTCTCATTTCAGGCACATCATTCAGCCATCCTGCATATGCATGACATTATGTTAAGCCTCAATCAACATCAAGTGCAAAATCGAGCATTGAAACCCTCAATCGAACCCAATTAATCAGCACATGCTCAATTTCACACATGGCATATCATTACTGAAAAATCACAGCATCACCTCAATAATTCCTAAGCATGTTAGAGAAACATTCAATCAAGACAAGTCATCAAAACTACAATTCACCAAAGGTGTCTATTCTTGACCTCCACAACCAGCTTCATTCACAAGAAAATCGACATTTTTCTACTGACCAATTGAGCAATCTGATTCCATAATCTTATCCCTCAAGGTCTTATGGATGCGTGAGGAAAAACGAGGCTCAATTTGGATACCGGACGGCCAAGAAAGGATCATTTCAAAATAAGTGCGCATTGAATTCACATTACACGGCTCTCGAATCTTAAGTGATTCTCACACCAAAACAGTCCCTTAAGCATTATCACACTAATCATAGATTACCTATTAGTAACCTAACATCCTAGGAAAGGGTTAAAATTAACTTACCAATTCAATTTAGCCAACAAATTGAACCAAAGGCAGCAATACAATTCGATTCTTGCTCGGTCAGTGCAGGGTGACAATCGGTCCTAGGAATAACATACTAAACAGCCATTAATCTCCATCTAAACTTCAATTTCTCACACAATCTCCTTGCCAACATCACAAATTATTTCTTCAGTGGTCTTACCGAAAATTTTGAAGCAAGGCGATGCTCCAAAGTTCATCAAAGATCCTCAGTTTCACATGATTAGCGCTGGTGCTGAATCTGTTCTAGCAAGATTACCCAAAACCATTACTAAAACCCTTCAAATCTCCTATAAATATTCAAAACTAATTTTCTCAGCTCCTAAGCTAAGAGTCTAAAGGATCGAACCGAAATTTTGAAAGCAATCGAGCCTTCGAAGTGGTGAACGAAGACCTGTTCCCAAACCGAGTCAGATTTCGATCAGCCTAGCCTTTGTTCACTCAAACTGAACTACAGGAAAAAAGGCTATGCCAAATTGAGCTTATAAATAGGTCTCTAGAACCACAAGACAATAAGCTTTCTAATGGAAGTGGAATTACCTTAATCCAATATCGGACGAAGAAGTTATGGCCGAAATAGTGACTGGCGATGGGTCTGGATGCAAGCTGAACGAGAGAGGAAAAGAGGAAGAAGAAGAAGAAAAAGAGAGAATGAAGGAGAGAGAAATGCTGCTGAAAATGATTAGAGGAGAGAGAGAGGCCTTCTTCAATCTCTCACTTGGTCAAAAGGTTGAATGGTAGTTGGAATAGTATTTTAATTAATGCTAATTACCCTTATCTTGACACTTGTCCATTTGTTCATAATATCAAGAGCCAAAATTACTCATTTGCCTCATTAATTCGACCACATGGGGAAAAATGTCAAAAGACCAACATGCCCTTGGTCGCTTCTTAAGGCAAGGTTAAACTTCTAAGGGCAAAATGGTAATTTTACACTTACAGTTTGAAATTTCAGTTTTTCAACATGAATTACCCTTGATGAGGCGACATTCAATTCATTTCAAATGTTGAAATTCATTATCGTCCAATATCCAATTTTGAGGCTCCATTTCACGCCAATAGCCTCGAGAGGGTCGGGATTTGGAATGTCACAATCATGTAGTTAGTCAGGATGAAACATAAAAGAGGAGTTAGCTACTTCATGATCTATCCCCTCACTTCTAAATGGGCGTCTCAAAAGAATATACTAGATGGTTACACTTAGGACAACATGCTCTCAACGTCAGTCAACGATCCTGCATCTCCGGGGTCAAGCTTTGAGCCCATGCGAGCGCTCGCAGCGGTATCCTCCTCGACAAAGGTCAATGGCACAGGACTAGGTCCCTCCAAGGCGAAACCAGCATCAGGGCCCGGCAACAAGTCATCGAGAAAGTCAACCTTAGGTGGGTCAGCCACCCATAGTGCGTCAACAGGTGCAGCATTCTCCGGCAATGGTCCAACAAAGGTACCCTCGTCTTGGAGCATCTAAGCCTCAAAGTGTGAGAACTCAAGTACGGACACCTGTCATTAACCCAAACAACACTCATAGTCTTAATGTACACTATACCCTCACAAACGGTAAACCTCAAGGTCAAGGTCTCAAACTCCATCGGGACTCCAAAGCACTGTGGTAGGGCATCCATGGTCTGTGACCTAGGGTCTAAAAAAGGAAATCCCACGACGGTGTGGATATAAATCTCAATAAACTAAACACAACCCTAAACTAGGTCGCCAGTACCTCCAAACAATTTATAAAAAGGATAAATTTGGGAACAACGTAAAATAAAAAGGTTAACAAAACGAGGTATAACTATTGACCAAAGATGAAATTCTAGTACTTCTAAATTAACTCAATTTAGTCATAAAATCGTAACACGAGTTAAAACTTTGTACTTTAGGCAGGGTTTCAATTTATCAGACTTAGAGAAAACAACTTTTGGTTTAAAACCGACATTCGATTCCATTCGTCTCATAGAACTTGTCATTTAGTCAATGGTAACCAATCGTTACTCACCCGTGCCAAGATGCCTTAGGCCTCAATGGGAATTCCCTTTAATCAAGTCATTTATTGTTATTCAACCAATTAATTATAGAAAACAAAGTCATCTTTTCATTTGATTCACAGTTTCCACATTTTACGACGAGATGATTCGATCAACATAGCGACTCTCGCTCCCCAGCACCGTCGAGATGATTCGATCGACTATGTGACTCTCTCCATGGCTAATTTTGCGAGATGATTTGGTTAAACATGTGACGCTCGATACCTTAATTCCCTTTAGAATAGTCGACATGATGACTCTTGCGTTCGAACTTAGAGATGATTCGGTCGATATAGTGACTCTCGATACTCCAGCACCTCGAGACGATTCGGTGGACTATATGACTTTCTAGCCGTATTGACCTTGTCAGGCAAAATTGGGATCAAACACCCTGAGCTCAATTCTTGGGATCGAACACCCAAACATGGGATCAAACACCCGTAAGTTTCAATTAGGATCAAACACCCAACGTCAAGATCAAACACCCAATCGATTGGCCATAAATTTTCCTTTCAATTAAGGGCAAATTCACATAGACGCAAGCAACTCACGACCTCAATTCAGACTCTGAGATCTCACAATTCACATTGTTCAAGTTCGTTCAATTGAGATCCTTTTTAAGGCTAACACAACTTGTGCCATTTTGAATTCCTGACCTTTTCGAGACTTATGAATGAAAGATATATATCGGCATATTTCAGTCATATCTCACTCGGACTTGATTAATCTCGAGTTAGCTTACCAAAAAGGAAAGGCTAACGCAAGATTGAGTACGTGGACCCAGGAACTCGAATAAGAAATGATACTTTGACCATAAGGGTTGTCGAGGAAATATTTTGAGCCAATGAAAGTCGATCTAAGAATGATCAAGGAATCCATTGCTAGTGCTATATGATTGGAGCGCGGGTGATTCCGTTTAAATAATGTATAATCTGTAAATTTTTCCTAAATCAAACTCTAACTATCCCGACCGTCAAAGCTAATGATAAACCATCGCAATTACATGACAACCAATGTCGCTGTGAATTGAGTGATCCTATGTGTGCTGAGAATCACTGAGTCGATACGCGTAACGCGTTACGCCTACAATGAGCCACCCGTTAGTTTGAGATAAGCTGAAATTACGATTGACGAAGTTCGACCATGAATTGAACCTCGAAATGGATATCGAATAATGAAGAATTCTAACGTTTGAAAAGAATTGGACGTCGCCTCATTGAAGAGCAACTGAGATCATGGTTCGCCCCAAAAGATTAGAAAAGTGAAATTTTGGATGATAAGTGAGAAATTACTCTTTTGCCCCGAGATGGACTTCTTTTCTTTAAGATAAACCAAGGGCAAAATGGTAATTGCTCTTATCCCTATAGTCATCGAAAATTGGAGGACAAGATGGTCATTTGAGCATCAAGATAAATTGAGAAAAAACAAGCCTCATAGCTATAGGTTAGAGTCCTAGCTAAGCATTAATAGCTTCGTCAAATCGCACCAACCAAAGACTTTTCTTACCTTTTTATTCTTGGATTAACGAGAACACTTCTCTTTCTCTCTCCTTATTCATTTGGCCGAACCATTGTCTTTCTCTTTTCCTCATTCTCTCTTCTCTTTCTCTCTCTCGGCCGTTCACGCCCGGCTATTCATCCTCCATGTCGCCACCCTTCATTGGCTATAAGATCAATGCCGACCACTACCGTGACCCTTATCCACTACCCTACAACCCCACTCCCTCCAATCATCCACTCGTCGCCACTATTAACCCGTTCAGCTGCCGAAATCCGAGAACGTAGATGCCTGAGTTGTCTTGGCCGATAGCTTCCTTAGGCCGGCTTTGTGAGCTTGTTTCGCTTCCAACTCTTAGTAAGACACTCCCTAGACTTAGTTTAAGGGTTTAACAACTTAAGGATGAGGTTTAATTTGATCTTTGATGGGTGTTTATGGTAGATTTCATGCGAATTCTTCGAGAACAGAATCTGCCCGGTGCTGACCCGCCTAGTCCAAGTATATTGTCGCTACTCTTGGTGAAGTTTGCTTGCTCCATTAGCTTGGTAAGTTGGTTCTAATTCTTTGTTAGAATGTTATGTTGCTAATAGATGATTTATGATTGAATTGATAGCGTTTAAAGGGCTGTTTTGGTGCGAAACACGTTAGAGACCCGAGAAGTGTACAATCTCATTTTCAACGCGCACCAATTTTAAAAGACTCATTCTAGGTCGTTCGGTGTCAAAATTGAGCCCCATTTTCTCTCACACGACCATAAGATCATTAAGGATAAGATTCTGAAATTAGAATTTACAAAAGTCAGCAGAATAATGTCAGTTCAATCGGGAAAGAACCTGGTCGTGAAGGCCAAGAATGGACTATTTTGGGGGTTGAGATTATTGATGGCTTGTGTTGATGGAAAGTCATGTTAACATACCAAAATATGCTAGTAAAATGCTGTGATTAACTGGTAATGAAGTGTCGTGCGTGAGATTAGACATGTGTCGATTAATTTAGTTCAATTGAGTGCTCAAATGCTTGAATGTGCATTCTATAGCTACGATGTCTGGGTGATGACAAAGGCATGCTTAATGGTCGAGTAAGTGCTTGAACTGTTACGC
Organism: Rhodomyrtus tomentosa; assembly: GCA_028455895.1. Classification (NCBI taxonomy): domain Eukaryota; kingdom Viridiplantae; phylum Streptophyta; class Magnoliopsida; order Myrtales; family Myrtaceae; genus Rhodomyrtus; species Rhodomyrtus tomentosa. The sequence goes on from JAPCWY010000007.1 coordinate 30,717,340, forward strand.
TAGAGTTCCTAGAATCGTGTGCTTTGATTGGCGATGAAATGGCTTGATAAGCTGAGTTGCTTGTAATTGTGATAAAGACTAAAAGTGACAGATTATTATATACTTATGGCCAATGCATTGTGCCACGGGTGTTTGATCCCGATTGACCTGATGATGTCGTGTGGCTAGAGAGTCCCATGCCGATCAAATCATCTCGAAGGTTGTAAGAATCGAGAGTCGGGTAGCGACAGAGTCATCTATAGGTCCGAACGCAATAGTCCTTATAGTTGACCGAATTATCTCGATGATGCAGAGTGTCAAGAGTCGCTATAGTGACCGAATCGTCTTGTATGCGAGATTCACGATGACCGAATCATCTCGACTAAAATTAAACGTCGAGAGTCAGGTGATTGATTGAATTATCTCGCAACTCCAAGGGAGTGTAAAAGAAAGTGGAAACCAAAGGCTGAATTGAGAAATTGGAATCATTTGTTTGCCTGGAATGTTTGCTTGAGTGATGAAGTTTGGACTTGAATGTGAATTTATGATTGACTTGAGTCGATGATTACCTGAATTGCCTTAATTTCCATGTCTTGCCAATTGTCTGTTGCTATGATAAAGAATCTATTTTCAAAACCTACATATTTTCAATGTGTATGGAGGTACTAACAGCCTAATTTAGGGTTAGAGTCGATTTACCGAGATTATTATCTCATCCCATCGCGGGACTTACTTTTTCTGACCTCAAACACTAACTATGCCCCCGAAGCTTCTTGGAGTCCCAATGGACATCGACACGTCCGTCGAGGAGTTTCCTGTAGGCCTAGACAAAGTATATATTAGGAAGAGTAGTAGAGTATGGATGGATGAAGGAGGTAGCTGCTAGAAGCCCCACTGCTATGAAGCCTAGTACTTAGGCGAGGGTGAGGTGACGACTGGACCCCTGAAGACGTCTGATATCCCTAAAGATAAGATCCCGAAGTGGTGCCACCCTACTTCTCTGGAAAGTGAGGCTTGTGCATCTGTAGCTAAGTCTAAGAATGTTCCATCGAAGTCCCCAACCCTGAAGGAAGAAATTGAGATCATAGAGCTCTATGCGTCTAAAGATTAGGAGGAAGAAATTCCAGATACTGAAGATCCCGATGCCTATTTAGAGTATAACACTAAAGAAGGTAGAGAAGAAGAGGATGATGAGTATGACTAAAATGGATAGTTGTCATTTACTTTTGATGTTCTCGTAGGGTATGTGGACGAGAGCGGTCAATGGGCGTTTTCTTTCGCTATTAGTTGTTAGTGTCGACCTTCAAACCCTATTGTCGCCCGTGGTATTCAATCTTTTGCTTGTGCGTTATGTATGCTATAATTGATCCTATGTCATCGGTTATTTTATGTATGAGGTTTTCATTTCGCTTCCACATGCATATCTTATTTAGACTTTACGCATTAATGGCCGTTGGATCCTGGGTAATAGTAATAAGAAGAACGGCCTGGTGGGATGTTTGCGCGCTCGCCGGGTTCGGGACATGACATTCCCGTTTGGTTGGTATCAGAGCAAGGTCGACTCGATCCAATCTGTTTGAGACTCAAAGTGATAAGGAGCGATGACTATAGGATGATTAGATAGTGAGACCTTAGGGATTCGCTAAAGTTATGCACAATTTACAAATTTCGATGGGATTCCGGCAACGACTCGAATTCAAACTCACAGTAAGACCCTTAGATAGACAGGTTAAGAGGAAGGATAGTGCTTAAATGTTGGATTTAGAGGAGATTTAGGACCGATTGTGCCTGGTTTGCACAGAACCAAAAAGGACCGATTCGGGTTTGTGCAAATCAAATCTGTTGGGGGCTAATGATGGTTGGTTTAGAGCCTCAAATTGGTAATTAAGGCATGCTAAGATGATGAGGATTATGTTATGGAGGTTATGGTTCATGTATTGGAGAATTGGACAGAGGAAATTGACGAATTGATTGGAAATCTAGGTTGCGCGGGGAGGTTGGTCTCGGACCATTGGGGGCCGAACCTTTGAGGACTCAAGAAGAGAAATTGTGATATCAAATTCAAGGTAAGGGAATCCTAAACTTAGGATAGAAAGATTGGACTCGATTGGGTGAGTCGAGCGATGAATTGGTAGATTGGTAAGATATTCAATGGTGAATGTTCTTGGTGCACACTAAGTTGTTATAGGGGTTTAAGGTGTGTAAATGCTTGTGCTTAAATTATCTGCCATGTGCGTGTGTCACTTGATTGCCTTGCATGCCATGAGTCTTTGAATTGAGCCTGAATGGCACATGTCGTCATGTATGAGAAACGAATTGAAAATCATGGCATGAGTATGACACGGCGAGGCCCTGATGCGTATGAGACGCGGGGTGAGGTGGATGATACCCTGAGGCGCTGAGGCGCGGGATTGGAATGGTGTGACGCCCTGATGCGATCTAATCGCGGGGTTGAAATTGTGAGGCACCCTGATGCGATTTAATCGCGGGGTTGAGATGGCCACGGTCCTGATGTGATCTAATCGCGGGATAGAGAGATAAGGTGGTGACGTTGGCCTGGAGTATCATTGAAACTTGATGCGTTTACGTGGGTTGTCAATGACGGTCTGATGCGTTTACGCGGACCGAGCCTGATGTGATCTAATCGCGGGCATGAGAATAAGGCCGGCGGGAAATGGTGGATGTGGTGATGTGGCAGAGCGAGTGTGCATATTATCTGAGTGTGTTATGATGCCATAATCGCATGTTTGCCACCTATGGGTTGTTGTATGCACTTGCATTTTCTTGATATGTCTGTGAGCTTGAATGATTGGAGTTGCGACTGCCCGAGTAGACGGTCGGCCTGACCTAAGGTTAGGAATCTTTTACTGAGAAGTGTATCTCACCCCTTTTGGGGACCATTCTTTTACAAATTCTAGGCCTTGACTATGTGGCATATTCGTTTGGGAGACCCTAAGGAGATGACCGCGTATTTTGATGAGTTCTCTAACGGTCAGGGGACCATTTACATGAGAAAGTATACAATGGTGTGGGTAAATGAGGGTAGTACGGACTGGAAGCCTCATAGGTATGAGGCGTGGTTTAGGAAAGTTGGGGACAAGTCTATTAGGCTACTGAAGCCCCAAGATGTGCCCCAAGGAGTGATTCTTGATTGGTGCCACCCCGGTAGGGACCAGGAGCAGGCCGAGGGATCGGTAGTAGGTTCTAGGAACGGGCCGGAGAGGACCACGATGCTGGAGTTCACTGAGGAATATGAGATCATTGTCCTGGAGGTGACCGAGGAGGATCTCACGGAGCTGTTCCATGAGGAGGCCATGGAGGATACTACCGAGGTTCGCTCCAAGACGTTCTCAGAGTATGAGCCAATAGAGGATGTCGAGGACGCCAATGATTCTAGCAGCTCATCCTAGGAGACTCTAGTGGTAGCTTGATCTTTGATGAGGACCCCGACCCTGTTCCTGCCAGATTTTGTGATGGTCCGTTTTGTATGTTTACCTCGCCACCCCCTTGTTTATCAGATGTTAGTAGTTCTGTACTTGTATGACCATTGGTTATTATGTACGACAACTTCTATGCTATCCAGGTCCCACTTAATTTATATTTGTACGGAGGAGTCGTTTTATTACCGCTTCCGCATGCTTGATATAATTGTTATATCTCTCGGCTTAGACTATGGATCTTGGGACCGTGAAAGATTATGTGGTTTGCTTGTAGGGAGTCGGGTGCTCGTACCCAGGGCGCGGGGTGTGACATTATCAAGTCCCAAAAAAAAAATGGCCTACAAGATCATCACCAAAAGACTACATAGTAAGTTAGGAAACCCCTAGGTCGAGCTGCTGGAATCGTCCGTCTGCTCAGCGTGCTCAGTAGGCTCGTTTTTCAAGAAAGTCTTGGAGCGTACATCAATCGTGTCCTCCATCATCTCATCCTCCACTTGCTCCTCCAGTTTATCCTCTGAAGTATCAATCTCTATCACCTCAACGATGTCCTCCAAGGTCGGTGTCCTCACAAGCATATTCCTCGAGCTAGCAACGGACACCTCAACCTCTACGAAATCCCGAGTGGGGTAACTCCAGCTAGGGACAGCTCCGCGAGGTACCTCTGTGGCCTACAACGGACCAGTGGTAATCTCTCCTACTCTACGGAACCACGCTTCAAACCCATGCGGTTTCCAGTCCTTACCGCCCTCGTTGACCCAAACTACTGTACACTTTCTAACGTAAACGGTACCCCTACCATCCGGGAGCTCATCAAAATATGCTGTCATTTCCTTCGGATCACCCAATCAAGTCGATAGCATCTTCAAGGTTTATGATCTGAAAATATAGTCCCACGGCGGGTGATATTAACATCTCAGTAAGATAAGTCCTAACCCTAGGTCAGACTGATAGTACACCTAAATGAATGCAAATAATGAACACGAATACACACTCAACAATACAAGGCACTCATCACTCAAATATGTCATAATGATGCAAGCGATCATCAATCACACAAACAGGGCATCATAACTTGTCAATCGAGTCAGGCATAGAGTACAAATTCAAGCCACACGTTCCATCATTCTTAACTTTCTCAAGAATCACGCCCGCGTTTAAAATGCCTCAGGCTCTGTTCGGGTCATTACGCCTTAGACCATCCGATTGGTAAACCCGCGTAAACGCATTAGGTTTCCATGTGTCAATCCAAGCCTATGCCGACACATATTCAATCTCATCCAGCGTCTAAACACATCAGGACATCAATTCTCACTACCCCACATCTCAACCCATTAGGGTACCAATTCTCACAGCCCCGCTTCTCAAAGCCTCGGGGTATCGCAAGTTCTTCGACATGCCAAAAGTCATTTCTAGTCAATTTTAGACTCATTAGTGAGAAGTAAATCTAGAGATGTATTTCAGTTGTATCTCGCTCGAATCTAATCAATTCTAGTAGGCTGACCAAAAGGGAAAGGCTAACGCGAGATGAGGTACGTGGACCTATAAAACTCGGATAAGAAATGACGCTTTGACCATAAGGATTGTCGAGGGGTATTTAGAACCATAAAAAGGCCGATCTAAAAACTATTAAGGAACGCCTTGCGAGTGTCATACAATTGGAGCGCGGGTGATGCCGCTTAACCAACGTATGATTTGCAAAATTTTCCTAAATCGGACAGTGACGATCGAGACTAAAGGGACTTGTGATAGACCCTCATAATTACATGACAACCAAAGTCGCCATGAATTGACGAGCCCTAAACGTGATATGAATCACAGGGTCGATACGCGTAATATCTGCAAAAGCCGTCCGTCGGTTTGGGATAGGTTGGAACCACGTTTGATAGAGAATAACCACGTCTGATAGAGAAAACCATCAGAAACGAGTCTTGAAAATTGAAAATGGAGAATTAAGAATTCCAATGTTATATTCGGATTGGTCGTGCCCCTATCGAAGATTATTGGAACGAGAAAAACGACGTTCTGGACGTCGAGGGTAAAATTACCATTTTGTCCCTCAAGCTAAAGCCTTGCCCATGCAAACAAGGAAGGACATTTTGGTCTTTATCCCTCCCCTAAGGCTGTCAAAAATTAGGATGAATTGTGGCCATTGGATTAAGTTGAATGACATGTGGGACATGTCAACGGATGAGCAAAAGAGTAGTCAAATCCACTATTTCATACCCACCATTCAACCATTGACTCAAGCCTTGTATATAGTCTTTTTCCACTCTCTCTCCTCACTCATTGACCGGCCATAATCCACCAAGAACTCACGTCAACCTTCTTCTTCATCTTCTTCCTTCTGCTCGCCGACGACCGCCTTTGAGCTTCCTGTTCGGCCGTTCCGACACCACTTTCCGGCGACCACCTGCTGGCGCACCGACCACCTGAGCTTAGCCCCACGTCTTACCGACCTCCTCGAAGTGAAGCACGACGTTTGGACCACCGAGAAGCTCCGGCTAAGCATTTTCCCGGAGGCCGACGGAATTTGACCCAATCTGAGGTAGGTTCTATTTCTAACCCCTTAGGAGGCAGAAATATTGGAATTTTGAGGTCAAATTTTGTGGAGGTCTAGAAGATATGTATATCAATTTGTGGTAAAAAGTTGGGAATGATTTGACGAAGTTTTGACCTCGAATCAGTCTTGTAAACCTTGCACAGAAAACTGTCGGTCTGACCTTGGAGGATCCAGGAACTTTCGACGGGATTCCGGCAATGACTCGAATTCAAACTCATAGTGATACCCTTAGATAGATATGTTAAGAGGTAGGATAGTGCTTAAATGATGGATTTGGAGGAGATTTAGGATCGATTGTGCCCAGTTTACACAGAACCGAAAAGGACCGGTTCTGATTTGTGCAAACAAAATCTGTGGGGGGCTAATGATGGTTTGTTTAGAGTCTCCAATTGGTAATTAAGGCATGCTAAGATGATGAGGATTATGTTATGGAGGTTATGATTCATGGATTGAGGAATTGGACAAAGGAAATTGACGAATTGATTGGAAATTATAGGTTGCGCGGGGAGATTGGTCTTGGACCATTGGAGGCCGAACCTTTGAGGACTTAAGAAGAGAAATTGTGTTATGAAATTCAAGGTAAGAAAATTCCAAACTTAGGATAGAAAGATTGGACTCGATTGGGTGAGTCGAGCGATGAATTGGTAGAATGGTGAGAGATTCAATGGTGAATGTTCTTGGTGTACACTAAGTTGTTATAGGGGTTTAAGGTGTGTAAATGCTTGTGCTTGAATTATCTACCATATGTGTGTATCACTTGATTGCCTTGCATGCCATGAGTCCTTGAATGGTGCTTGAATTGCACATGTCATTATGTTTGTGAAATGAATTGAAAATCATGGCATGAGTGTGACATGGCGAGACCTTGATGCGTATGAGACGCAGGGTGAGGTGGATGATACCCTGAGATGTTGAGGCGCGGGGTTGGAATGGTGTGACGCCTTGATGCAATCTAATCGCGAGGTTGAAATTGTGAGGCACCCTGATGCGATCTAATCGCGGGGTTGAGATGGCCACGATCCTGATGCGATCTAATCGCAAGACGGAGAGATAAGGTGGTAACGTTGGCCTGGAGTATCATTGAAACCTGATGCATTTATGTGGGTTGTCAATGACGATCCGAAGCGTTTACGCGGACTGAGCTTGATGTGATCTAATCGCGGGCATGAGAATAAGGCCAGCGGGAAATGGTGGATGTGGTGATGTGGCAGAGCGAGTGTGCATATCATCTGAGTGTGTTATGATGCCATAATCGCATGTTTGCCACCTATGGGTTGTTGTCTGTGCTTGCATTTTCTTGATATGTCTGTGAGTTTGAATGATTGGGGTTGCGACTGCCCGAGTGGACGGTCGGCCTGACCTAGGGTTAGAACTCTTTTACTGAGATGTGTATCTCACCCCTTTTGGGGACCATTTTTTTACAGATTCTAGGCCTTGACTATGTGGCATATTCGCTTTGGAGACCCTAAGGAGATGACCGCATATTTTGATGAGTTCCCTGACAGTCAGGGGACTATTTACGTGAGAAAGTATACATTGGTGTGGGTTAATGAGGGTAGTACGGACTGGAAGCCTCAGAGGTATGAGGTGTGGTTTAGAAAAGTTGAGGACAAGTCTACTGGGCTACTGAAGCCCCATGAGGTGCCCTAGGGAGTGATCCTTGATTGGTGCCACCTAGGTAAGGACCAGGAGCAGGTCGAGGGATCGATAGCAGGTTCTAGGAACGGGCCGAAAAGGACCTCGACGCTAGAGTTCACTGAGGAGGATGAGATCATTATCCTGGAGGTGACCGAGGAGGATCTCGCGGAGCTGTTCCATGAGGAGGCCATGGAGGATACTATCGAGGTTTGCTCCGAGACGTTATCAAAGTATGAGCCGACAAAGGATGCCGAGGATGCCAATGATTCCCACAGCTCATCCTAGGAGACTCTAGTGGTAGCTTGATCTTTGATGAGGACCCCGACCCCGTTCCTATTGGATTTCGTGATGGTCCATTTTATATGTTTACCCCGTCACCCCCCTCGTTTATGGGATGTTAGTAGTTCTGTACTTGTATGACCGTTGGTTATTATGTACGACAACTTCTATGCTATCTAGATCCCACTTAATTTATATTTTTATGGAGGAGTCGTTTTATTACCGCTTCCGCATGCTTGATATAATTGTTATATCTCTCAGCTTAGACTATGGATCTTGGGACCGCGAAAAATTATGTGGTTTGCTTGTAGGGAGTCGCGTGCTCGTGCCCGGAGCTCGGGGCGTGACAATATCAAGTCCTCAAAAGAAACTAGCCTACGAGATCATCATCAAAAGACTACATAGTAAGTTAGGAAACCCCAGGTCGAGCTACTGGAATCGTCCGTCTGCTCAACGTGCTCAGTAGGCTCATTTTTCAAGAAAGTCTTGGAGCGTACATCAATCATGTCCTCCATCGTCTCGTCCTTCACCTGCTCCTCCAGCTTGTCCTCTGAAGTATCAATCTCTATCATCTCATCGGTGTCCTCCAAGGTAGGTGTCCTCTCAAGCATATTCCCCGAGCTAGTAACGGATACCTCAACCTTTACGGAATCCCGAGCGAGGTGACTCCAGCTAGGGACAGCTCCGTGAGGTACCTCTGTGGCCTTTAACAGACCAGTGATAATCTCGCCTATTCTACAAAACTACGCTTCAAACCTATGCGGTTTCCAATCCTTATCGCCCTCGTTGACCCAAACTACTGTACACTTTCTAACGTAAACGGTACCCCTACCATCTGGGAACTCATCAAAATATGTTGTCATTTCCTTCAAGTCGCCCAATCGAGTCGACAGCATCCTCATGGTTTATGGTATGAAAATATAGTCCCACGACGGGGTGATATTAACATCTTAGTAAGACAAGCCCTAACCGTAGGTCAGACTGATAGTACACCTAGATGAATGCAAATAATGAACACGAATACATACTCAACAATACAAGGCACTCATCACTCAAATATGTCACAATGATGCAAGCGATCATCAATCACACAACTAGGGCATCATAACTTGTCAATCGAGTCAGGCATAGAGTATAAATTCAAGCCACAAGTTCCATCATTCCGAACTTTCTCAAGAATCACGCCGGCGTTTAAAATGCCTGAGGCTCTGTTCGGGTCATTACGCCTTAGACCATCCGATTAGTAAACCCGCATAAACGCATCAGGTTTCAAAGTGTCATTCCAGGCCTGTGTCGACACATATTCAATCTCATCCCGCGTCTAAACTTATCAGGACATCAATTCTCACTACCCCACGTCTCAACGCATCAGGGTCCCAATTCTTACAACCCCACGTCTCAACGCCTTGGGGTATCGCAAGTTCTTCGGCATGCCAAAAATATTTCAAATCAAGACTTCATGATCAAGTACAAGCTCATGCAATGAGCTAAATATCTACGGCATGCGAGACAATCAATTCATGGCATATGCATATAATAGGCATCCAAGCAATCATCAATCCATAAGGACGAACATTGGACACTCATGCCATAACTCACAAAAACTAACTTAATTCATACCCAATTTATCCGGTTGAGTCCAATCCTCCTAGCCAAGGTTTAGAGACCCCTTACTTTAGGCTAAAATCAACTAAAATCTCCTTCCAAGGTCCTCAAGTATTCGGCCCTAAGAAGTCCAAAACAGGACAGTTTCGCACCTAATAGAATTTCCTCTGTTTCGTCAATTTTTCCTCCTCCAATCATCAAATCACTAAGCATAAACCTTATTGACATATCAATTGACATTCTATCATGCCTCGACGGAGAATTTAGAGCTTGATAATACCCTAAATAGCCCCTACGTTCTCGATTTGCACAGAACCGAAACAGGGCATTTTCGATTCTGTGCATACCTCCCTCAATCGGTCCATAGACTACCCTTAATCCCCAATTTATCAACTAAACTACTTGCTAACATAAATTCTAGGTGTTGGGAAGCCTCACTGAAAATTTAAAATCAAGGCGACACCCGGAAGTCCACGAACGACGCCGAATCCTTCAAGTCCTTCATCGGTCAGATTCTGTTCACTAAAAGTCAATGCCAAATCACCATCCAAAATCCATCAAATTCATCCAAAAATTTTACCACAGCTCAGCCAAACATAATCCTACATGTCTACAAACTACCATCGAAAATTTGAACGAAGACTTACCCTCAGCTGCGACGGATTCCGTCGACTCACGGGGAAACAGCTGAATGAAGCTCTTCCGGTGACCAAACGTCGTGCTTCGAGTTGGAGCTGGTCGGCAAGTGGCTGAGGAAGGTGATTGTGGTCGGCTTGATGGCTAGAAGTTGCTGGTGGGGGCGGTCAAGCTGCGCGAAGGAGGTGAATCGGTCTGGTCGGGCGGGAGCAGCTCTCGGTTTGAAGAAGAAGAAATGATGAAGATGATGGCTGGTGAGGGGGGTTTGGCTGAAGGGAAGAGAGAGAGAGGTGTATACACAATTTGCTTGATCAAACATGTAGAATAGTAGGTTAAAAGGTTAAACAATTAATGCCCATTCACCATCTTTTGACACTTGTCCCCCTTGTCATTCAATTAGATGATCCAATGGCCATAAATCCCTCTTATTTCGGAAGCCTAGGGGTGTTGCAATTGATCAAAATGCCCTTATGCCATTTATTAAGGCAAGGTTAAAACTTGAGGGGCAAAATGATAATTTCACCCTCGACGTTCGGAACGTCGTTTTTCTAATTCAAATTTTCTTCGATGAGGCGACATCCAATCAAATTATAATGTTGAAATTCTTGATTCTCTATTTTCTAATTTCGAGACTCGTCTCTAAATCATTTCTCTGTTAAATGTGATTCTAGCTTATCCCGAACTGACGAGCGGTTTTTATAAACGTTACGCGTATCGACTCTATGATTCATATCACACTTAGGGCTCATCAATTCATGGCGACTTTAGTTATCATGTAATTGCGAGGGTCTATTACTAGTTCCAACGGTCTCAATCATCATCGTTCGATTTAGAAAAATTTTACAAATTATACATTAGTTCAGCGGCATCACCCGCGCTCCAATCATATAACACTAGCAATGCATTCCTTAATCGTTCTTAAATCGGCCTTTAATGGCTCTAAATACTCCATCGACAATCCTTATGGTCAAAGTGTCATTTCCTATTTGAGTTCCCTAGGTCCACGTACCTTGTCTCGCGTTAGCCTTTCTATTTTGGTCAGTTAACTCGAGATTGATCAGATCCAAGCGAAACATGACTGAAATACATCGTTAGATATATTCTCATTAATAAGTCTCGAAATGACAAGAAAAATCAAAATGTCACAGACAATCATGGCATGATCTCAGGCAACCCCTGGCGTCGCTAGACCATTGTTGCCTAAGGTTGGTGCAACATCAACGAGGCTCGTCGGCACTAGATTTGGTGTCATTGGCAATGTCGTGCGACATGGAAAATGATGAGGGTATTTCCAAAAATTTTGAAAATTCAGCAAGGGTTGAAAGAAGAAAATGAATTAACATTCCAGAAACGCCAAACTCAAATCTCCTATGGCCCTGCCTTGGGCTAAGAGACTTTAAAGGTGCCCCACAACTCTCCAAAGAATTTTGTCAAATTTTTTACTTTTTAGCATTTGGCCATGGAACTTTAAGAAATTGGTTGCCAAAGGAGTCATTTGTCCGCAGATTTTAGCAAGCGTTTGGTCGCTTGATTTCTTCTTTCTTATTAAGCAAATTATGATTTATGGCAAGCTTAAAAAAATTCCATGGTGATACATGATATAGACCAAATTCATCTTCACGTCGATTCCCGTAAGAGACAGGTACTCATTTGAGCTCCATGGTTAGAGCCACATAATTAAATATTTTTTTTGTCAGAACACATAATTAAAAGTTGAAATAGTGTTAATCTACAAGATCTATATAGATGGTGCTAAAACATAGATATGTAACACTACCTGCTACTAATCAATTTGATTCACTTCAAGAACCACATTCATAAATGACGATAGCTTAAAGGGATCGATTGTTTTTTTGTTTACTTTCAATTTCGAACTAGCTTCCAAAATCAAATTAAAAATATCAATCAAAAGGCTAGACCTTTTAAGTTGTCCAAATACTTTAAAAAAATAGTTTGATAATAGCTAATAGTCCAATGTATGGAATGCTATTTGTTTCTTACCATATGCACAACAATATTTGCTAGGCTTAATCAAAATACTTGGTAATATGCTCATTTCCATTAGATATATTTTCATTAAATGAAACAAGTATCTACCTTTTTCACTTGTCTCGTTATTTGAATTCCTAACATAATTAAAACAATTAAAGTCAAAACCAATTAGCTTAGACCTATTAAGTACGGTAGTTTTACTTTTAGAACATAATGAGTATTCAAGTGGGCTGTGAATTTCAGACATTATATTCTCACCTCGCTATCATAAACTGATAAGTCTACACAAAAAAGGTCTAACTCAAATTATGACATATCGCCTTCGTGTGAAAATATGAATTTCTTGAAGCTTGGCTTAACTAGATTTGTATGGTCAAGTTCTCGTATAGAATCAAGATATATTATGGTATAAATTTGGCCAAAGGATGCTGACATCTATCCATCTCACTACGAAAATATATTCTTAGGAAGTCTCTATAATAAGCAATCAAATATACTGATCAAATATGAAACGAAAGATTTTGAAAGCGGCTCGAACCATTTTGATCATACACAAATGAAGCACGCAATTTGCTCTTTGTAGCCTAGAGAGATCACTATGATCATTCGAACTCTAGCAAAGTAGAAATTGATTGGGGTATCCAACATTGCTGTTGATGGCAACATCCACTCAATCAATAAATATAAAGAGGGAGAACAGAGAAAAGAAGAGAAAGAAAGATACGAGTGAAAAAAGTACAGGAGCAAGATCCCACCAAACTGACCTAACCCCATCATCAATCTTAATTTCCTCACGTCTTTTGATGAACAGGGCACGTGTGGTATCTGTGGACTGAATTTAGGGTTGCAACTTGCAATGATCCTCCTCTTTTTCTTTTTCTTTTTTTCTTTAGTTTTCTTTTCCCGAATATATTCTTGACAAACATGAAGAAAATGACATCATCTCTCGAGTTCCATATTTTCGCATGAAAACGTGCAACATATGCTGGAATTGTCGCCACCACCGACGTTTGACGAACGATCGATGGTCCATCACTTGATGATGGCTCGCCCTATCACCTGAAATAATCTTAAACGAGACTCAAGTCGTCCCTAAGGCGCGTATCTTCCTCAATAAGAGTTCGGCATAGATTCTGTTCTTCCAGCACGAGTAGAAGACTACTTGCGCATAGATCTCACTTAACAAATAGATTGCGTGTTGAGTCATATTCCTTTTTTTTTCTGTTTTTTTTTTTTTGCTCTTTTTGGCTTGTTGAAATTCATCAATAACTCGAGGATAAGTGTATATTCATAGTGAGATGTATGCCTCAAGACGGTAACGAAGGCGTCGAACTTCAAAGATTCTATCGAATCATTGATTGATGAAAACAAGAGAAGAGATTAATAATTGAGGGTTGACAGGATTGATTTAATTGATATTAATAAAACAAAAGAAGAGGTTCAACCACAATGAAAAAACACATGGTTCTTTGAATTTGAGACGTTCACCGTCATTCAATCCCCTCAATGAATGTTTTGCTTTAAATGGCAGCACCAAGGTAAATAACGGGTCAAGGCAAAAAGTTTGCCAATATTTTGTCATTTTCTCAATTTAAGTAAGTGGATTATTTGAAGCATAGGTGAAGTGCTGTGACCACCAAAAAATAAAGTAAGACCACTTTTGTCACCCATTAGTTGACTTGAAACATTTATTAAGTTTTATTTCTTCTTCTCACAAGTTTAATTAAGGAGTTGAATTATGTCAATAAGTTGAATTATGTCAACTAAACAATTATTAATTTTTCAGTTGGTGAGCACTCCACTCGCCGCTTGTCTCTTAAATTAAATACTTTCAATAATCTCATACCATGTGTAGTGCTGTCTCTCTATTTGAGAGCACCTAAACAAAAGAGAAATGGCACGAGCAATTATTTTCAAGGTCCTTTTTCGTTAAATCAAATTAATCACCCGCAAAAGAACAATAATAATAACCTCACACATGTATATAGAAAATAAATTAAACACTAAATTTGCTTTATAGTTAGAATAATACAACAAATGCTACAGACAAAATTACTCTCTTGTCTTATATATAGGCAATTAGGTAAATAAATCAAGATAGATAACCTAAATTCCAGATAATATTAAACATCCATTATGAGTCATGTCATGCCCAGCGCCTCCGGAAACGAGTGCGTGACTCCCTACAAGCAACAACTCTCTTGAACGTCCCAAGATTCACATATATCGAGAGATACATAAAATCGATAGCATGCGAAAGCGACTATATACAAACTCCTCCGTACAATAATAAACATAACCTCCCATCCTGTTCATACAAAAAAAAAAAAAACACCGGCAGGCTAAACCAGCTGATCGGTAGGGGCGACAGGGTCAATACAAAAGACGGTCATCAACATCTCCAAAAGAAACAGGGCAGCAAGGTCCTCATCAAAATAACAACCCCGAAAATGGAAATCCCTATGTTGAGCTGCTAGAGTCATCAGTCTCCTCAGCGTCCTTAATAGGCTCGTGCTCCGAGAAGGTCTCCGAGCATACATCTACTGTGCCTCCATCATCGTGTCTGCTGACTGCTCCACCAGGTAGTCCTCAGAGGCTTCGACCTCTATAACCTCGTCGATGTCCTCCAGGGTCGGGGTCCTCTCAGGGATGTTTCTCGAGCCGGCTGCTGACCCCTCAACCTCCACAGAATGACACTAGCTAGGGATCATCCCACAGGGTACCTCAGTGGGCTTTAGTGGTCTCGTAGTCACTTCCCCTACTTTCCTAAACTAAGCCTCGAACCTATGAGGCTTCCAGCTCTTTGCACCTTCGTTAATCCAGACTACAGTACACTTTTTAACATATACGGTTCCCTATACGTCCGAGAACTCCTCAAAATATGCCGACATTTCTTTTGGGTCACCAAATCTGATGGGCAATATGATCACGCCTAGGATCTGAAAATGTGATCTCGCGACGGGGTGAGATTTGCATCTCAATAAGACAGGTCCTAGCCCTGGATTAGGCTGACCGTACACTCAGGTGAGCACAATCACAAGCAACGATGCACAACCAATTACATGAGACATTTCACGATCATTAAATAACATACGGATACAAACGAGTGTCAATCATACAATCATGGCATCGAGTCACATCAGTGGACTTAAGCATATATTATCAAGACAGATCACATCTTCCACCCTTCCAAGCCTCCATTTGATTCATGCCCGCGTTTAGAACGCCTTAGGCTTGGTCCACGTAAATACGCCTCAGACCACCTCATTGGCAAACCCGCGTAAACGCATCAGGTTTTCAATTTCATTCCAAACCTGTGTCAACACATCTCAAATTTCGTCCCGCGTCTCAACGCATCAGGAGGGTACCATTCAACTCAAACCCAACACCTCAAGATATCCATCCACACAACCCCACGTCTCAATGCCTCAAGGTGTCACAACTTCTTCAGACATACCAAATGCTCATTTCAATTCAAAACTCATGATCAAGTGCAAACTCATGGGACGAGCAACGCATCTATGGCATGCGAGACAATTAAATTCAACACTCAAATGCGACAATCAATTCATGGCACAAGCATTGTCAAGCATTCAAACCATTTATATCTCTCAAGGATGCAAAATGGACAATCACACCTTAAACTTCCAAGAACCAATCTAATTCACACTTAATTCACCCAATCAAGTCCAATCCTCCTAGCCAAGGCTTAAAAACTTCTTACCTCAAGCTTCATTCAAAAAAATTCTTCCTCCAAGCACTTCAATGGTTCGGCTCCAAGGGTCCCAAAACAGGGCAGCCGTATACCTAATGGAATTCCATCCAATTCATCATTTTTTCTTGCTCAATTCACTAATCCATGAAGTATAACCCTCAATGACATGTTCATCGACATCCTAATACGTCTCAACGATGAATTTGAAACTTAATTCCATCACCAATAGCCTCTTACAGATTCGGTATGCACAGAACCGAGACAGGGTATTTTCGATTCTGTGCATATCTCAACTAACCAGCCCTTAAACTAACTTAAATCCTCAATTTATTCACTAATCCACTTGCTAACATGTAGTTCTAGGAGTTGGGAAGCCTCACTGAAAATTTGAAGTCAAGGCGACATCGGGAAGTCCTCGAACAACACCAGTTCCTCCAAGTCCTCAACCTGTCAGTTTTTGTCCTTCAAACACAAGACCCATTCAGGGACAAAACTCCATCAAATTCATCCAAACTTTTTACCAAAACTCATTCTACAAGCCCTCTAGATGTCCACAAAATTTGGGTGAAAGATTCAAAGGATTCGGGGTCCTACGGAGTCTAAACAGCAGCTTACCTCCAGCTGCGATGGTTTTCATCAACTTCCGGGAGAATGGCTAGCCGGAGCTTTTCACAGAGTCAAATGACTTGATTCCACTTGGAGGTTGTCGACAAGAGGATGAGGAAGGAGCTAGTGGTCGGTCGGCGGTTGGAAGTTACCGGAAGGGGAGGTCGACGGTGGCGAACAGGAGGGCAGAATCTGGTCGGCTGGGGAGCAGCTCTATGTGAAGAAGAAGATGAAGATGGTTATGGTGATGTCGGTTTCGGCAGAAGAAGAGTGAGGGAGAGTTATACACCAAAATGAGAGTCAACCAAGGTTGAATGGTAGGTTAAAAGTTAGACATTAAATGCCAATGCCTAATCTTTTGACACTTGTCCATATGTCAATCAAGGCTCATACAAGGGCTGTGATTGGACATTATGTCAACAAGCCTCATACAAGGGCTGTGGTTTCTCTTAATTTTCGGCAGCCTTGGGGTGTTGTGAAAGGCCAAAATGCCCTCATCCAATTATTAAGGTAAGGTTAAGGCTTGAGGGGCAAAATGGTAATTTTACCCTCGACGTCCGGAAAATCATTTTTCTGATTCTAATTTTCTTCGATGAGGCGACGGCCAATCCAATTATAATGTTGAAATTCTTGATTCTCCATTTACTAATTTCGAGACTCGTCTTTGAATCATTTCTCTATCAAATGTGATTCCAACCTATCCGAATTGACGAGCGGCTTTTGTAGACGTTACGCGTATCAACTCTGTGATTCATATCACACTTAGGGCTCGTCAATTCATGGCGACTTTGGTCGTCATGTAATTGCGAGGGTCTATTACTGGTTTCAATGGTCTCGATCGTCATCGTTCGATTTAGGAAAATTTTACAAATTATACATTGGTTAAGAGGCATCACCCGCGCTCCAATCGTATAACGCTAGCAATGCATTCCTTAATCGTGTTTAGATCGGCCTTTTATAGCTCTAAATGTCCCATCGACAATCCTTATGGTCAAAATGCCATTTCTTATTTGAGTTTCCTAAGTTCACGTACCTTGTCTCGCGTTAGCCTTTCTCCTTTGATCAGGCAACTCGAGATTGATCAGATCCGAGCAAGATACGACTAAAAGACATCATTAGATACATTCTCACTAATGAGTCTTGAAATGACAAGAAAATCAAAATATCACAAGTCGCCACTGAAACACCGGTCTGACCTAGGATGCCCGAAGGCACTGATATAGATATAGAACTGACATTGTGCAAAGTCCAATGAATTACGATAGAATAACAATAAATGATCTATCATGTATTGTGTGTGTTTGTTTTGCGAAACTTTAAATTTCAAAACTATTTTTCTAAAAATAATTGATTATATTGCTTAGAAAATTAATCAACATAAAACATTTTCATTATGGACCATAATTTATAAATAACTATTTTTGTAAATGATTAAATACTTTTTCGTTCATTCTTTTTTATGTGATATACACACGATCATTTTTTCAAAAAATATTTTTCAAATATAAAATTTTTCGTGAGATAAAGGCACCCTAAATTTCATGTATTGTGGAAAAATTCATCACTAGCCCAATTCGGAGGCCCGTCATTTAACACACTTTTTTTTTTTCACAGGCTTGTGCTTCATTTCTAGAAAGATTGGTCAACCCATTTATACCAACAGATCATATATTCAATGGCAGATATTCCAAAATCATGACAAAATATTCTAGTATCGCTTTTATTTTGTGAATATCTTCGGACCCTTTTGTTATGATAACGCATCACCGTTGCAAATATAAAAAAGACCGAAAATATTCGTACTTTCATTTCATTAATAGCATAAATGCGTAGAAGTACGAAACGTAGAAAAGACAAACACGGCACATATAAGTTAGTCTATCCACTATGAAATCGAATAAACGAAATATAGCATTGAAAGATCCACAGATATTCACGAATATGAAAGTGACCGCAGAATATCTGACCGTGATTATGGAATAACTTTCATTTACATCCTTTCTAGAAACGAGGACGGATTCTAGTTTCATATTTATCCTTTTAAAATTACATCACTAACTCGCGGACATCATCAGCAAATTTTGATGGTTGGGAACAGCATGCTGCCGCCATACATTATGAAGTTAATAAGGTAAAAATAGATAGAAAGTGCTTTGTTTTGTTCCTCAAGGGACGTCAAATCGGTGGTCATTTCAGAAAGCCTTGTTGTCACGTGATAAATTCTTTTGCGGTTGTAAGAATAGTCCATTTAGCATCAGCAGCAATCATCCAAGCTTTTGCCGCTTCTGGTGGCATTATCTCTTCTAACATAAATAATTAGTCGTGCTAATTTTAGGGGTACTCAAAGGGGTTATCTTTTTTTCTCGAGCATATCCGAAGTCGGGCAATTATTTAATCCAAAGTGGCGTTATCTTCTTCCTGTCGGGAGGGGGAAGAGAAAGAGAATTGAGTGTAGAGAGAGAAGGAGAGTATGTTATTCACATCAAATTGGATGACACGTACGTGATGTATGCAATTATTATATCATATCGCTAGTATAGACAGGAAATCTTTTATCCTGTGCCATGCTATATTCGGGCACGATGATCTTCGGCACTTCGAGATATCTCATTTGTCGATAAAGTTTTCATTTTTATAGCTTTACGATATAGAAATATTGAGGTACTGAAATGATTCCACAATGAATATCCATGTTCATTAGTATTTTTTTTTTTTTGGTCGAATCCATGTTCATTAGTATGAGCTTATGCTTTGCTGGGGAAAAATGATTTCTTGTGCAATCTTCTGTGTATCAAAAGATAATGACTTGTTAAAAAGAATACAAATTTAGCTTTCGATAGAAAAGTATATTTCTATGTATATGTATATAATGAGCTTTATTGTTCCTAGAGATTTTTGTTAAATGCCTGTCCAAATGGATTTTTACCTTTTAGCTTTTTCTTTTTAAGTAATCTAAATCATACAGTTCATGCATTTGGAATTTTTTTTTTATCGTGGGCACTTGAAATTTTTAAAATACCCATGTATATTAATATATACCTTTTCCATAATTTTTGGAAAGTTTAGTAATACTTTAAATTTTGGCACGAAAGAAAAAATGTGCTTTTTACTGCTTAACTTAATTCTTTAAAAAAAAATGCCTGAATGATTAAGGTAAATCAGAGCACAATAATATACTTTTTTCATGGGAACTCTTTTGAAGGCATATTGTGTTACCAATGGAAGCACTCAACTATGCAAGTGTGCTAAAGGAGAAAAATACCCAATTCCCAGCTAATTGGAAATAGAAAATAGCTTTCCTTCAAGTTAAATTTACTACATTTCTCTCTCGCAGAAAAATGGACCACTTCTTTTGTTTCAAAATTAAATAATGGTCGGATTAAATTTTAAATTTTTCAAAAGTTTGTTGTAATCATGTTGCAGGAGCTCTCTTGTTGGACTTGACAAGGTCTAACCCAATTATGTGGCCAATCAGGTTTACTATTTAATTAAAAATATTACATATATTTGGTACATCCAGTTGAACTTGTAGAATTCTTATATTTAAACCTTAATGGATGGTTGAGATTGACAGCTCTAGACTGGTCCCATCACTCTCTCTAGGTAAAATCTCTTTTTGTGGAGAATGGTTATTGCATTCTTACGCTTCCATTTCTTCCACAAAATCACAAGATCAAACAATGCATACTCCATCATAATTATTATAGAGGAGAGTGGTGAAAATCCATACCCTTAAGAAAATATTTTCTCTCTGATCGGATCGGTAATGGCTTCTTTTAATTTGAACATGCTATATTTATCGATTTGATCTTATGTTCGTGTGATTGAAAGATCCATATAAACTAACATGGGGCTTTTTTCCAAAATATGGTAAAAAAAATATAATAATTACTAATTTATGTGAAAACTAAAAAAAAATACGGATTTGATGCAAGAGGCGTAATGTGTAGGGGTGAGCATGGTTTTAAGATAAAATCTGAAACCTGTAAAACCAGACAGATGGGAACCAATTAGTTCCAAGTTCCAAGATATATAGGGTAGGTTCTAGGTTCTAAAAATTAGGGAACCTATTTTGATGGGTAGGTTCTAGGTCCTAGATAGGTGGAACTTGGAACCAAAACCTAGAACTGGAAGTGAGCTTTTATATGTGTGTGTATGTGTGTGTATGTATCTTCACATCATTCTGAGGTATTTCATAAGGACGATGATGAATATGTAATCCGAAACTACTTTATCGTTGAGACTTTTAATTTGTTATTATTTCATACTTTTCATGTGTCTAAATATGAGTTATGGTTGATAGATTTTAGTAATAGATGATGGTCATTAGATGTAATTAGTCATAGTGATCATTCAATCAAGAATATATATGGAACCTGAGTGGAAGCTGGAACTGACCCTGGAACCTAGGATAAGGTAGGTTATAGGTTCTAAGCTATGTAGGGTAAGTTCCGGATTCCCAAAAATGAGGAACCTGTGTAGACAGGTAGTTTCTAGGTTCCGCGAGGAACCTGTACGGAATCTAAAACCGCTCAACCCTAGTAATGTGGGCAGAGCCCACTGTGCGCCTTTTTAAGAACCGCACAGCGGGTACAACCAATGGAGGTGCACAAAGCCCTACAGTTTTTTTTTTTCCTTTTTTTAACCGCACATCCATTATAAATAAAATATTTTTTTCTTACAACGACAACTCCAAGGTATGGCAGCGGCATGGGGCTCACCTAGGCTCCATAGCCGCCCCACCAAAGCTCTTCCCGCTGCTCCACCACAGTGTCGTGTCACTGTGCCGCCCCTCTGTTCAACCACCTGAGCCAACCGCTAACCCGCCGTCCATCCTTGTCATCGTCACCCAACCCCAAATCACTTGCGGTACTTCTGCCCATGAGCCATGCCGACTCGAGATCCACAGACTCGCAACCCCCAGCTGCGCCGCCGTGCCATGTCGCCCTCTGCTGAGCCACCGCCATGTGCTGCATGCGAGTTGATGTTTTGTCGTCGTCGTCCAAGTCGTCACCGAGTGTTGTTGCTGCCGCGTGTTGTCGTTGTCGTTGTCGAGTGTTGCCGCCGTCTTATGTTGTCGTCGTAGCGCTGCTATCGTTGTGAACATCGTTAGTTTATGAGAAAAAAATATTTTATTTATGAAAGGAAAAATAATATTTTATCTATAACGGATGTGCTGCTAAAATAAAGTTAAAATAAAAAGATAAAACTTGTGCAGTCATATAGACGGTTTTTTTTTTCAAAAATATGGTAAAACAATTACCAATTTAAGTGAATTTTAAATTTTTTGTAGGTTTAGGGCATGTGCGGCTAAAAAAAGAAAAAATAAATAAAACCTGTGCGGTCATAGAAACGGGGCTTTTTTCAAAAATATAGTAAAAAAATTACCAATTTAAGTGAATTTTAAAAAAATTACTACATAGGTTTTATTATTTATTTATTTTTTCTTTTTTAGCTGCACAACCTTTATACATAAAACATTATTTTTCCTTTTATAAATAAAATATTTTTTCCTCACAAACTAACACAATCAGTGATGATGGCGGAAGGCGGCGACGACAGTGGTGACGACGGCAGCGGTGGCGACGACAGTGACAACGACGATGATAGGCAGTTGCAGCAACACTCAGTGATGACTTGAACGATGACGACAACACGGTGGTAACTTGTAGGGGGTGGAGGCACAGGTCTTGCGGGCTTACAGCGCACGGGGGTCCTTGCTCCTCGGGTGGTGGGTCGGTAGAGGACAGCATGGCATGGTAGTGTGGCTAGGGATTGCGAGTCTGCGGATCTCAGGTCGGCATGGCCCACGGGTGGAAGTACCATGAGTGGTTCGCGGCTAGGTGGTGACGACAAGGATAGACGATGGGTGTTGGCACGAGCGGTTGAATGGAGGGGCGGCACGGTGACACGAAACCGTGGTATAGAGACAGCAAGAGTTTTGGTAGGGCGGCTATAGAGCTTGGGTGAGCTGGCCTCGCTCCTACGAATTGTTGTTGTGTCCTCGTTGTCATCCTCGCGTGTTGTTGCCGCCGCCGACCTTAGTTTGTGAGGAAGAAAACATTTTATTTATAAAAGAAAAAAAAATTTACTTATGATGGATGTGCGGCTATAAAAGAAAAAAAATTAAAAATAAGTGTGGGGCACTGTGCGCCTCTTTTAGAGTCGAACCTGCCCTAATTCCGTAATATATTTTTTAAAATTCATGTAGATTGGTAATTATTTTGTTATCATATTTTGGAAAAAAAAAAGCCCACTAACATGTGGTATCAAAGCGTGATATATATGTGTGTGTGTGTGTGGGTGTCTATGATTTGATTTGTGTTTTGTCTGAAATCGCCGAATACTATTGTAATTCTACGTTGTTCCCTTTTCTTTTATTCGGCACACATGTATTTAGAAAGCAAGTACTATTGATGGTGTAAATCTGTTGACATCGTATGTGATTATTTCTCCATACTTGCTTATACTCTTTTGGCAATTGGATTATGTTAATTTGTCATATACAAAACTATGATTTCAAAAGAATTTTTATTCTTTATCGTGGTTCGAAACTATTTGAGCGGTAATTGGCCCAACAAAAGATTATTATTTTAAATAGATTTATATTTTGATAAAACCATCTTTTGTTATGCTCATGATTAAATTCGTAACTGGCCCAACATAAAGTTAAGATATTTAATACTTTGAGTAGAATGATAATCTAATATTCAGATAATTTGCAAATATGTGATTCGAATTAATTCTGCCCAATGGTGATTTAATTTGATTTATTATTGTCCGATGAAGTTTGCTTGTAAATTATGAAAGAATCCATTTACAGTGTTTATAGTCGGCCCAACATAGGGCTATAGATGATTCATGAATTTATTTTGTAAGATTTTGTGTATTTTACCTTCCACGTAAATGAATTACTTATTTTTCAGTCTATTGTGATGATGAAATTATCTATTTTTATTTATTTTACGGATTTCCTAAAGGTACTAATGTGCATGAATTTAATTTTATTGTAATTCACTAGTTCCGAGTCCTTACTTGTGTTTTTCCTATATAAGACAGTGTGTTGCAATGGTTTGGGGCAGATTAGCCTTCCTCTAAATATAAGTGCGGTTTTATATCCCCATGTCTTTTTAAATCTTTCTTCTCTTCTCCCTAGAATGGTGTTGTCTTATGGCTAGAATGGTGTTGTTAGTTTAATATGATGCTCGGTTAGAAGTACGCTCTCCACCTCCCACTCTATGGATCTTGTGGATCAGAAAATCTAAAAGCATGAAAGTTTCATAGCATAGTTTCATAATGATCGAAATTGAAAAGGCAATCCCTAGATATGGCTTGAGGCAGACTTCTGGTGCGACATTCTGATTTTCCTATCATTTCAAGACTCATTAATGAGAAAGTATCTAATGATGTATTTCAGTCGTATCTCGCTCGGACCTGATCAATCTTGAGTTGACTGACAAAGAGGAAAAGGCTAACGCAAGACAAGGTACGTAGACCTAGAAAACTCGAATAGGAAATGGCGCTTTGACCATAAGGATTGTCGAGGGGACATTTAGAGCCATAAAAGGCCGATCCAAGAACGATTAAGGAATGTATTGCTGGCGTTATATGATTGGAGCGCGGGTGAAGCCGCTTAACCAATATATATGATTTGCAAAATTTTCATAAATCGAACAGTGACGATCGAGACCATCGGAACTAGTGATAGACCCTCACAATTACATGACGACCAAAGTCGCCATGAATTGACGAGCCCTAATTGTGATATGAATTACAGGGTCGATATACATAACGTCTGCAAAAGGCGTCCGTTAGCTCGGGATAAGCTAGAATCGCATTGAATAGAGAAATGGTTCAGAAACGAGTCTCAAAATTAGAAAATGGAAAATCAAGAATTCCAACATTATAATTGGATTAGCCGTCGCCTTATCGAAGAAAATTGGAATTAGGAAAATGATGTTCCGGACGTTAAAGGTAAAATTATTATTTTGCCCCTCAAACCTTGGCTTTGCCTTAATAATTGGACAAAGGCATTTTGGTCATTGAAGCCCCATTATAGCTACCGAAAATTGATGAAAATAAGAGCCGTTGGAGAAACATTGATTGCCACATGGACAAGTGTCAAAAGATTAGGCTATGATGTTGATGGAGTCACCTTTTTACCTACCATTCAATAAGTTGACTCTTGAAATTGAAGCATAAACCTCTCTCTCTCTCTCCTTTGGGCTGAACACCCTCCTCCATTCTACTATTTCTCTTCTTCTTCTTCTTCTTCTTCTTCTTCTTCCTTTCTGCCGACCGCTCGCTGCCCGATTGATTCTGTCCGCCAGCTTCACCGCCGTCGACTGCCACTTTCGGCGACTTCCAGCCACCTAGCCGACTACCTGTTGCTTCCTCATCCTCTTGCCAACTTTCTCCAAGTGGAAGCAAGCCATTTGACTCAATGAGGAGCTCCAGCCGGCCAATCTTCCGAAAGTCGACGGAAACCATCGCAACTATAGGTAAGCCACGGTTTAGGCTTCGTAGAACCCCGAAACCTTTTAATTTTTTGACCAAATTTTGTGGACGTCTAGAGGACACATAGACTGAGCTGTGGTAAAAAATTTAGAGAAATTTGATAGAGTTTTGACCCCAAATAGGTCTTATGTTTGAAGGGCCAGAACTGACCGGTTGAAGACACAGAGGAATCGGCGCCATTCAAGGACTTTCCAGCGTTGCCTTGGCTTCAAATTTTCTGTGAGGCTTCCTAACCCTGAGGCGTTCTAAACGCGAGCATGAAAGTGAGGAGACAGGAAAAGGGTGGAAGATGTAATTTGGCTTGATAATGTGTGCTTGAACTAATGATGTAATGAGATGCCTAGATTGCATGCTTGACATCCGTGTGTTATTTCGTGATAGTTGAATGCCTCATGTGATTTTTGTATAAATTATTTGTGATTGTATTTGCCTGAGTGGACGATCAGCCTAACCTAGGGTTAGGACCCACCTTATTGAGATGTATGTCTCACCCTGTTGTGGGACCCCATTTTTCAAATCCTAGGCCTTGAGAATGTAGCCAATCACGTTTGATGACTCAAAGGAGATGTTAGTGTATTTTAAGGAGTTTCCTAACGGACAGGGGATCGTTTATATTAGGAAGTGTACAGTCGTCTGGGTAGATGAGGGCAGCAGTAGCTGGAAGCCTCACAGGTACGAGGCCTGGTTCAGGAAGATAGGGGACGTTTCTACGGGGCCACTGAAGCCTACTGAGGTACCCCGTGGGGTGATACCTAGTTGGTGTCATCTCGTTCGAGATTCAATGGAGGCCAAGGGGTCAGTCGCTAGCTCGAGGAATGGTCTTGAGAGGACCCCAACCTTGGAGGACACCGATGAGGTTATAGTGATCGAGGCTACCGAGGATGACCTGGTGGAGCCGTTAGCTGACGAGACACTTGAGGACACCGTGGACGTTTGTTCCGAGACAATCTCAAAGTACGAGCCTACTGAGGAGACGGAGGAGACTAACGACTCCAGTAGCTCGACTTAGGAGTCTCTCTTTTACTAGTCCGATATTTTGATAGTGTTCTCGATACTTGCTTTTTTTGGGAGACTAATGAATGTCTTTGTGCTAGCCTTGCCACCCTACTGACCAGCAGGTTTAGTTTGTCGTGTCATGTATGGATATTCGAAAGTTTATGTATTATTAGTACCCTCGTTACCCAGGTCCCATTTCACAATTGTACGGAGGAGTTTTTATATCATCGCTTCCGCGTGCTTTCTATATGATACATCTCTCGACTTATATGTGAATCTTGGGACCTCGAGAGAGAGTTTGTGCTTGTAAGGAGTCGTGTACTCGTGACTGGGGCGCGGAGCGTGACATCCCCGCCTTGTTTGGTATCAGAGAAAGGTCAGCTAGATCCAAAGTTGGTTGAGGATTGGAGTAATAAGGAGGATTAAGTTGGGACAAGGATGGGTAGCGAGACCTTAGGAAACTAGTTAGGGTAAGACACGGGTTGCATGGCATATGACTTGGCGCATATGATTGGCATTTGGCCTTGGCAGGATTGTGGTGATATAAAAGAATGAAGTTCCATGCTTAGTGTTAAAAGTCATTTCTGGGGTTTTGGCCTGTTAAGTGAATGGGCATGGCTTGTTTTTGGTGAACCATTGGAGTGAATGGAATTGAGGAATAGCCATGAACTGCGTATTGAAGAGTCTGTGGAATTTGTTGTATGGAAGGTTGTTGTATTATAACTGTTTCTATTAAGGCATTGTTTGGTAGCTCTGGACTTGGTTGAATGAATGAATTACTAACTCCTTGATGAAATTGTGGTGGACCAGGCTCAGTAGAAGCGTATAAGAATGAGTAATCCGTCTAGGAGACTTGAAAGGCCTAGGAGCGGAGTCTCTATTTCGAGGCCGCCTGTAGCAGATGACCCAAGGATGGACGGAGTATTGAAGGCACTCGAAAGGATTGGCGACCTCATCGACAGGCAAACCCAGGATAGGAATGCCGCCATAGCCCAAGCGGTAGGAGCCGCAATAGCTGCCGTCAACACCAACAACGGCAACAACGGGGCAATGGAAACAATGGCGACCACGACCAGGGCAATGAGGCAGTGAATACCCAGGAAGAAATTGTTGTGGCTAGACAGATGAGCCAACTGGTCGAGCAGTTTATCAAGTTGAAGCCGACCCAATTTGATGGGACTGGAGATTCTGAACTAGCACCGAGGTGGATCGAGAAGCTGGAAAAGACTTTTGGGGTGCTGAGGTGCACAGATGAGGAAAAGGTGCTGCTGACGGTGTATCAACTAGAAAATACCGCAAATGACTGGTGGGCTGCCATCAAAAATGGAGTTTTTCCGGAATGAACGGCCATGAGCTAGAATGCCTTTACTTCGACATTCAATGACAAGTATTTCTCAGAAACAACTCGGGAAAAAAAGCAAGTTGAGTTCTTACAGCTGCGTCAGAATTAGTTGACCGTGGATTAGTATGAAGCGAAATTCTCTAGGCTGTTAAGGTACGCACCTCGATCAGTAGAGAATCCCCTAGAGAAGGCGCGAAGATTTCGAGATGGACTGAGACCTGAGCTTCGCAGCTAGATGATAGCCTTGAATCTGAGGACCTACAAGGAAATCTATGAACGGGGGCAAATGATTGAGAGGGATCTGAAGGAGAGAAATGCCGCATCTGGATCGCGGCTTAATTCGTTCAGAGACAATCGCCAGATTAGTAAGAGACCAATGATTGGCAATAGGCGCTTCGTTCCTCCGATAAGAAAGAATATTATGAAGCCGCCAAACCCAATGAACTGGAACTGTTGCCTCTATGGCAGAAGGCATGGTAATGGACCATGTCCAGCAAGAACTGGAGCATGCTTTAAGTGTGATCAAATGGGCCACCAGATGGGTACTTGCCCAAATCAAGCTCCAACGAATCGACCTCAAGGGCTGCAACCACAGGCTGGACCGTCAACTGCCACTCCTCAGATTGATCAGAATCGACCCCCAGCTCAGGGGAGAGTTTATACAGTAGCCTGTAGGGAGGTAGAAGAAACTCCAAGCGTGGTCACAGGTACGGTTTATTTGTGTGACCAAGCTGCATATGTTTTGTTTGATCTTGGCGCAACACACTCATTTGTGTCTGCTCGGTTTGCTATTTGGTTGATATGAAGTTAGAACCATTGAGTGTGATTATGCATGTGGCCACCCCGTTGAAAGATAATATATTGATTTCGTTGGGATGTGCTAACTATAGGATCGTAATTGATGATAGTAAAGAGAGTATTGATTTAGTTGTGTTACCCATGAATAACTTCGATGTGATCATAAGAATGGACTGGTTAGGTAAACAGGGGACAGTAGTGGATTGCGGTAATAGGATAATTCGTTTCTACCCAGAAGGCCGCCCTAGCTTTGAATTTGTAGGAAGTCAAAGAGAACCTCGATTCCGTTAGCCTCATCTCTTGAAGTGACGAAGTTGATGACTGAAGGATGTTAGGCGTACTTAGTTGCAGTTATGGACACGACTGTCGAGAGCCTAAACTAGAAAGTATTTCGGTAGTGCGCGAGTTTCCTAACGTTTTTCCCCAAGAGTTACCAAGATTGCCATCAGAGCGAGAAATAGAGTTCGTGATTGAGTTAGCTCTCGGAACGGAGCCGATCTTGAAGGTACCCTATAAAATGTCCTTATCAGAACTGAAAGAGTTAAAGGTGCAGACGCAAGAGTTACTGGATAAGGGATTTATCCGACCGAGTGCTTCACCGTGGAGAGTGCCGGTGTTGTTTGTAAGGAAAGAGGATGGGTCCTTGCGTCTATGCATCGACTATAGACAGTTAAACCAAGTGACAGTGAAGAATAAGCACCCTCTATCGAGGATTGATGATTTATTTAACCAATTGCAAGGAGTTGCGGTATTCTCTAAGGTTGACCTAAGTACCGGGTAGCATCAGTTGAGAATTAAGAAGGAAGACATACCTAAGATCGCTTTTAGGACAAGGTATGGTCACTATGAATTCACAGTGATGCCTTTTGGATTGACCAATGCTCCAGTCGCATTTATGGATTTGATGCATCGGGTGTTTAAAGAATTCTTGGATAGATTCGTCATAGTCTTTATCGACGATATCCTGATTTACTCAAGGAGTGACGAAGAACATGAAGAGCATCTGATGATTGTTTTGCAGACCCTAAGAGAACATTCACTTTATGCTAAGCTTAGTAAATGCGAGTTCTGGTTAACTAAAGTGACATTTCTTGGCCATGAGGTGTCTGGAGAAGGAATTGTTGTGGATCCTACGAAGATTGAAGCTGTAACGAATTGGCCTAGACCTACTACGGTCACGGAAGTCCGAAATTTCTTAGGATTGGCGAGATATTACAGACGTTTCATGGAGAAGTTTTCATCCATAGTTATTCCACTAACAAGATTGACAAAGAAAGAAACAAAGTTTGAATGGACGGATAAGTGCGAAAGGAGTTTTCAAGAGCTCAACCATCGGTTGACAACTGCACCGATGTTGACGATTCCATCAGGACTTGGAGGCTATGAGATATATAGCGATGCTTCGCTAAAGGGACTAGGTTGTGTGCTAATGCAACATGGAAGAGTAGTGGCCTACGCGTCCCGACAATTGAGACCGCATGAGGTGAACTATCTAACTCACAATTTGGAGTTAGCAGCGATCATCTTTGCTCTGAAAATTTGGAAACACTATCTGTGTGGCGAAAAGTTCCAGATTTACACTGACCACCAAAGCCTGAAGTATCTGTTTTCATAGAAAAAACTGAATATGAGGCAGTGTCGATGGATGGAGCTGCTTAAGGATTATGATTGTGAAATATTGTATCACCCTGGGAAAGTGAATCGAGTCGCGGATGCGCTCAGCCGAAAATCGAGCATCGCCTATCTACTGGTGAAAGGGTGGTCGTTATTCGAGAACTTGAGGGATTCTGAGTTCAGATTGGAAGTCTGTCAGTTATCCAGTTTGATAGCCACACTGAGAATAGAACCTGAAGTCTAGGAAAGGATAAAAGCCTTACAGTATACAGATCTAAAACTTTAGAAAATCCTGGAGATGGACGCGACACAAAGGAAACCAGAATTCCAAGTGTTAGAGGATGTAATCTTGAAATTCCGAGGACGTCTATGCGTGCCAAACGACGAAGAACTCAAGGAAAGGATTATCAGAGACTCATAGAAGCAATTATAGTATCCACCCAGGAAGCACAAAGATGTATCAGAACAAACGCCAACATTATTGGTGGAACGAGATGAAAGTGAATGTGGCGAAGTACATGGCAAAGTGCTTGACATACCAGTAAGTGAAGGCCCAACACTCTAAGCCTGGCTGATTATTACAGCCACTGGAGATTTCTGAATGGAAATGGGAGCATGTAACGATAGACTTTGTAATGGTACTCCCAATGAGCCAAAGAGGCCACGATTCCATTTGGTTAGTCATGGACAAGTTGACCAAGTCTGCACACTTCATCCCTGCACGAAAGGATTTCGCAATGGACAGATATGCCGAATTGTAAATGAGACAGATAGTGAGACAACATGGAGTACCCATGACAATTACATCAGACAGAGATCCCAAATTCACGACGAACTTCTAGAAGAGCCTTCAAGGTGCCATGGGGACTCGACTGCAATTTAGTACGGCATACCACCCACAAACGGATGGACAATCGGAAATGACGATTTAGATGCTCGAGGACATGTTGCGAGCGTGCGTAATAGACTTCAAAGGTGGGTGAGAGGATCGGATGCATTTGGTAGAGTTTGCATATAATAACAGCTATCAACAGAGCATTCAAGTGGCACCGTTTGAAGCACTCTATGGAAGGGCTTTGTAGAGCCCTGATTTGTTGGGACGAGGTTGGAGAAAGGAGCATCACAGACTCAGAGTTGGTAGAGCAATCGGTGGAAGCGGTAAAGATAATTCGGGATAAACTGAAGACGGCATAGAGTCATCAAAAGAGTTATGCGGATAAACGGCGTAAACCTTTGGAGTTTCAAATAGGCGATCATGTTTTCCTTAAGATGTCGTCGATGAGGGGATTATCGCGATTTGAAAAGAAAGGAAAATTGAGCCCAATGTACGTAGTCCCATTTGAAATTTTGGAATGAATCGGGACCTTAGCCTACAAACTGGCCTTACCGCCTAATCTATCCCAAGTGCACAATGTCTTTCATGTATCAATGCTATGGAAGTACAAACTGGACCCAACGCATGTGTTGGACGCGAGGTTATAAAAGTGGATGATAGAGTATCCTACGTAGAAAAGCCAGTTAGGATCGAGGATCGAAAGTAGCAAATTCTGAGGAATAAAATGATTTCATTGGTCAAAGTTGTTTGGGAGCACCATGGAACTGAAGGTGCTACGTGGGAAAGCGAGGAGACGATGAGGCGTCAATACCTCCATTTGTTTGAATAACCAAGTTTGATGCAAATTTCGAGGATGAAATTTTTGTTAGGGGGAAGAGTTGTGACATTCTGATTTTTCTGTAATTTCAAGACTCATTAATGAGAAAGTATCTAACGATGTATTTCAGTCGTATCTCGCTCGGATCTGATCAATCTTGAGTTGACTAACCAAGAGGGAAAGGCTAACGAGAGACAATGTACGTGAACCTAGGAAACTCGAATAGGAAATGGCGCTTTGATCATAAGGATTGTCGAGGGGACATTTAGAGTCATAAAAGGCCGATCTAAGAACCATTAAGGAATGCATTGCTAGCGTTATATGATTGGAGCGCGGGTGAAGCTGCTTAACCAATATATATAATTTGCAAAATTTTCCTAAATCGAGCAGTGACGATTGAGACCATCGAAACTAGTGATAGACCATCACAATTACATGACAACCAAAGTCGACATGAATTGACGAGCCCTAATTGTGATATGAATCACAGGGTCGATACGCATAACGTCTGCAAAAACCTCCTGTCAGTTCGAGATAGGCTGGAATCGCATTGGATAGAGAAACGATTCAGAAACGAGTCTCGAAATTAGAAAATGGAAAATCAAGAATTCCAACATTACAATTGGATTGGTCGTCGCCTTATCGAAGAAAATTGAAATTAGGAAAACGACGTTTCGGACGTCAAAGGTAAAATTACCATTTTACCTCTCAAGCCTTGGCTTTGCCTTAATAATTGGACAAGGTCATTTTGTCCATTGAAGCCCTATTATAGCTGCCGAAAATTGAAGAAAATCAGAGCCATTGGATGAACATTGATTGACACATGGACAAGTGTCAAAGGATTAGGCTATGATGTTGATGGAGTCACCTTTTTACCTACCATTCAACAAGTTGATTATTGAAATTAAAGCATAAACCTCTCTCTCTCTCCTCTTGGCCGAACACCCTCCTCCATTTTGCCATTTCTCTTCTTCTTCTTCTTCTTCTTTCTTTCTGCCTACCGCTCACCGCCCGATCGATTCTATCCGCCAGCTTCGCAGCCGTCGACCGCTACTTTTGGCGATTTCCAGCCACCGAATCGACCACCTACTGCTTCCTCATCCTCTTGCCGACATTCTCCAAGTGGAAGCAAGCCATTTGACTCAGTGAGGAGCTTCAGCCGGCCAATCTCCCGAAAGTTGATGGAAATCGTCGCAGTTGGAGGTAAGCCACGGTTTAGGCTTCGTAGAACCCCGAAACCTTTGAATTTTTTGACCAAATTTTGTGGACGTCTAAAGGACACATAGACTGAGTTGTGGTAAAAAAATTGAAGGAATTTGATAGAGTTTTGACCCCAAATGGGGCTTGTGTTTGAAGGGTCAAAACTGACCGGTTCAATACCTGGAGGAACCGGCGCAGTTCAAGTACTTTCCGGCGTCGCCTTGGCTTCAAATTTTCGGTGAGGCTTCCCAACCCTTAGAACTACATTTTAGAGAGTATGTTAGTGATTAAATTGAGGATTTAAATTGGTTTAAGGGACGAATAGTTGGGGTATACACAGAACCGAAAATGCCCTGTTTCGGTTCTGTGCATACCAGTTCTGTGGGAGGCTGTTGGTGTTGAAATTGAGCTCCAAATTCATCGTTGAGAAGTGTGAGGATGTTAATTGATAGGTCCATGAGGTGTATGTTTAGTGGGGTGACGATTTGAGGAAGAAAAATTGATGATTGGATGAATTTCCTTAGGTTGTGCGGCAAACTTGATCTTGGATCATTAGAACCGAACCCTTGAGGTGCTTGGAAGAAGACTTGTATTGAATTAAGCTTAAGGTAAGGGGATTCTAAACCTTTGATAGGAGGATTGGACTCGGTTGGGTGATTTGTGTGCAAATTGATCGGTTCTTGGAGGTTATGATATGGTTGTCCAATGTACGTCCTAGAAAAATATAGAGGACTTGAATGTTTGACAATGCTTGTGCTATGAATTGATTGTCATATTTGTGTGTCAAATTTAATTATCTCGCATGCCATGGATGTGTCGTTCAACGCATGAGTTGCATTCAAACGTGTGCTATGAAATGAAATGAACTTGTGGCATGTTTGAGAAGTGGTGACACCCTGATGTGTTGAGATGCGGGATTGTGTGAATGGATACCCTGAGGCGCCGAGGCGTGGGGTTTGAATTGAATGGCATCCTAAGGCGTATGAGACGTGGGGTTGAGAAGGTCATGGTCCTGATGCGTTTAAATGCGGGATGGAGTTGAGATGTGTTAACACAGGCCTAGAATGAGATTGAAAACCTGATGCGTTTATGCGGGTTTGTCAATGAGACGGTCTGATGCGTTTACGCAGACCAAGCCTAAGGCGTTCTTAACGCGGGCTTGAAAGTAAGGAGGTAGGAAAAGGGTGGAAGGTGTAATCTGGCTTGATAATGTGTGCTTGAGCTTAATGATGTAATGAGATGCCTGGATTGCATACTTGATATCTGTGTGTTATTTCGTGATAGTTGGATGTCTCATGTGATTTTTGTATAAATTGTTTGTGATTATATTTGCCTGAGTGGATGGTCAGCCTAACCTAGGGTTAAGACCCACCTTACTGAAATGTATGTTCAACCCCATTGTGGGGCCCCATTTTTCAGATCATAGGCCTTGAGGATGTGGCCAATCAGGTTTGGTGACTTAAAGGAGATATCAGTGTATGTTGAGGAGTTCCTTGACGGACAGAGGACCATTTATGTTAGGAAGTGTACAGTCGTCTGGGTAGATGAGGGTGGCAGTAGCTGAAAGTCTCACATGTACGAGGCCTTATTTAGGAAGATAGGGGACGTT
This sequence comes from Rhodomyrtus tomentosa, assembly GCA_028455895.1. Classification (NCBI taxonomy): domain Eukaryota; kingdom Viridiplantae; phylum Streptophyta; class Magnoliopsida; order Myrtales; family Myrtaceae; genus Rhodomyrtus; species Rhodomyrtus tomentosa. Next base: position 30,751,518 of record JAPCWY010000007.1, read on the forward strand.
TCTACAAGGCCACTAAAGCCCACTGAGGTACCCCGTGGGGTGATACCCAATTGGTGCCATCCCGCTCGGGATTCAATGGAGGCCGAGGGGTCAGTCACTGGCTCGAGGAATGGTCTTGAGAGGACCTCGACCCTGGAGTACACCGATGAGGTTATAGTGATCGAGGCTACCGAGGACGACCTGGTGGAGCCATCAGCTGACGAGACACTTGAGGACACCGTGGAGGTCTGTTCCGAGACACTCTTAGAGTACTACCCTACTGAGGAGGCAGAGGAGACTGACGACTCTAGTAGCTCGACTTAGGAGTCTCTATTTTACTAGTCTGATATTTTGATGGTGTTCTAGATACCTGCTTCTTTTGGGAGACTGATGACTGTCTTTGTGCTAGCCTTGCCACTCTACTAACCAGCAGGTTTAGTTTGTGGTGCCATGTATGGATATTCGAAAGTTTATGTATTATTGGTACCCTCGTTACCCAAGTCTCATTTCATAATTGTACGGAGGAATTTTTATATCGTCGCTTCCGCGTGCTTTCTATATGTTACATCTCTCGACTTATATGTGAATCCTGGGACCTCGAGAGAGAGTTTGTACTTGCAGGGAGTCGCGCACTTGTGATTGGGGTGCAGGGCGTGACATCTAGTGTGGGATAATATACTTGCTTTGAGTATTGTGTTTCTACTCCGTGCCCCTTTTATGCCTGCTTTGAGCATTGTGTTTCTATTCCATGCCCTTTTTATAAATGTTTGCTCGTTACCAAATAAACCCAAGAATAGGTTATGGGAAAACAGATAAGAAAGTGATGTGCTACTTTCAGGGTACAAAAGATTTTATGCTTACCTACAAGAGAACATATAGCCTTGGTTAATTTGATTTCGATTATGCTAGGTGCATCAATACCAAGAAATCAATGTCGGATTATACTTTTATCCTCGTTGGAGGACCCATCTCATGGAAGAGTGTAAAGCAATCCACAACTGCATATTTCACTAAGGAGCAGAGTTCTTAGCATGTTATTAGGAGAATTCTCATGGTTTATGTTTGAGGAACCTCATTATGGGCCTTGAGGTAGCTGATACTATTTCAAGAATATTGAAGATTCACCATGAAATCAGGATGTTGTTTTTTTTTCTTCAAAAAACAACAAGTTGAGTGGTGCATCCAAACACATTGACATTAAGCGTCTTGTTGGGAGAAAAGAGTTTAATATGAAATTGTGTCCATGCAGCATATTAGTACGAAAGCCATATTAGCGGATCTCATGACAAAAGGTCTACCACCCAGTCTCTTTCGAGAACATGTTGCCAGCATGGGTTTGGTTGATAGCCTTTAGTATATAGGCCATGGTCTTGGGGACATGATGTATTTTAGTTTATTCTTTTATCATTTCATGTAATGAATTTATGGTTAGTTACTTCTTGTTACATGTGCACCTTTGAAGCCTTTTGAAATAAACAACTATGTATAAACCTCATGAACATGTTTTTAATATGCAACCTTGTTGTTCGTGACTATTAAGCTATTAGGTGTCGTGTTTGATGTTTGTGCTAGGATAGTAATTGAAAAATGGTATTGCAGCACTGGAACATGGATATCGGCTTCAATTCTTTTTTGTATAAATATCATAAATGACCTTACTTAAGGGGTGTTACATATGCTTGATTATGTTATATTAAGCCTCGCAAATTATATAGATAATAAAACCTTTAGCCAAGTGGGAAAATATTGGACTTGACGAGGTCTAACTCAATTATGTGGCCTATCAAGTTTATTATTTAATAAAAGATATTATGAATGTATATTTGTTACATCCAATTGGGTTTCTAGAACCTTTTATCTTTAAATCTCGATGGACGGTTGATATTTGACAGCACTAGGTTGGTACCATCATTCCCTCAATAAACGGTCTCTTTTTGTGGAGAATGGTTATCGCATTATTATGCTTTTGTATTCTTACGCTTCTACTTGTTCCACAAAATCACAAGAGAGAAAAATACACACTTCATCATAATTATTATAGAGGAGAGTGGTAAAGATCCATACCCATAAGAAAACATCTTCTCTTTGATCGGATCTATAATGGTTTCTTTTAATTTGGATACGCTATATTTATCGATTTGATATTATATTCATGTGATTGAAAGATCCTACAAGACTAACATATGATATATTTAGGATCGGTGGACTCGAAAGTCAACGACTTCAAATTGGGCTCAAATTCGGTCGATTGAAGCGAAACGGCCTTCTAATCAATACTCACCACTTACGATTGTGAATAACGATGGATTTTGGCGATTTGGGGTTTAGATGGGTTTTCAAGCCTTTTGTTTATTATTTTTTAGGTAATTTTATCATTTTAATGGTATTTTTTAATTTTGCATTTTCTATTGTCATTAGGGTTAACACCTTATAAAAGGTTGTTCTTAGGGTTTTGAATGACATATTTGATTCTTTTGGCAATATACCAATTTGATATCACTTGAGAGAATAAGGATTGTTCCTTGTTTATCGATTTTGATTCTTCTATTTGGCCTTACTTTCTATCGCTCCGGCATCATTTGGTATCAGAGCACAGGTTGCTTCGAACCGATGACTGAACATAATCAAAGTGGTCGAAGACAGTGTACGCATGAAGATAGGGGACGTGGAGTTGTTCCTGATGCAGATGAATAGCTGCGTCTGATAAACCTGTGTGACATAGAAAATGAAGAGCTAAGAAAACGAAATCAGGATTTGGAGCGACATCTTGCGGAGGTAGGACTGGATGCTCAATCCGAAGAAGGAGCGAAATCTGCTAATTCATCTGATGTTGAAGAAGAGGATGAAAACCCTTTTGAGGTTCTGGAACCGATGAGGAATCAAGGAGTACGACTTGCAAATAAGCATTTTTCTCAAACCTTCGAAACAAAGATTAAGATTCTTGAGTTTCATGGTAAAACTCATTTTTATGAGTTTATTTATTGATTATATACAGCAGAGCGGATCTTTGATCTTAAAGATCTGACTGAGGGGAAAAAAGTGAAATTAGAGGCTATTAGGCTATGGAAGCATGCTTCGATATGGTGGGAGCATGTGAAAAAGCAGTGTGCTAGGGAAGGAAAATCGAAGGTAGATCGTTGGGATAAGATGAAAAAATTATTGCAACTTTTTATTTTTGCCTACTTATTATAGATAAGAGGCGTTTATTGAGTATCACAATGTTAAGCAACGAGATTTGACAGTCGAGGAGTATACATAGGAGTTTGATCGATTGTGGATGGGTTGTAATGTAGTCGAGGAAGACGAGCAAATAGTTGCTCAATATTTGGCAAGTAGTGTTATGAAATTTTTGATGTTGTACAATTACAACAGTATTGGACATATGAGGATGTGTGCAGACTGGCCCAAAGGTGGAATGGCAGTGTAAAAGGAAGGAAACAATTTCAAGTGATCACGCAGCAGTTCCAAATGGTTAGACAGCAGTTCCAAGTGGTCAAACAAAAAATCCCACGGGAAAGCGGGAAATTCTTCAGCTAATTCAAACCCAGAAGCAATTAAGAGTGCGAGTTCTAAATCCGCATCAAAAGAGGAATAGAGTAAAACTGGAATTAGCAAGGAAGAATTTGTAGCCAAGCGGTGTTTCAAGTGTCAAGGTCTCGGGCATTTCGCTGTTGATTGTCCGAACCGGCAGATTGTGACATTAGTTGATAAACCAATGTTTGTTGAGGATCCATTTTACAACAAATCTAATGAAGAATGAGAGGACGTTGATCCAGATCAAGAAGAAATTATATATGCCGATTCTGGTGAGTCCTTAGTCCTGCGGAGAATTTTAAATATTGTTGAAGTGGATGATGAATCGTTGTTTAGACATAACATTTTTCATACTAAGTGCAATAGTGGGGGAAAGGTATGTGGTATGATAATTGATGGAGGGAGCTACGAGAATGTGGTGTCTACTACTATGGTAGAAGTAGACGCTGAAAACTGAAGATTATTCTCAACCATATAAACTGTCGTGGCTTAAGAAGGGGAACGAGGTGAAAGTGAGCAAGAGGTGTCTCATGCAGTTCTCGATTGGAAAGAATTATGCCGATGAAGTGTGGAGTGATGTAGTCTCCATGGATGCTTGTCATATTCTATTGGGGAGGCCATGACAGTTTGACATAAAAACACAACATGATGGTTTCAAGAATACATACACCTTCAAGAAGGATGGCCGGACTATTACCCATGGTTCTTCAGATTTGAGGAAGGACGCGAAAAATAATCTACTATCCAAGTTAGATTTCCAAGCAGAGGTGGCGAACACACCTGAACTTTTCACCGTTGTGGTGATGGAGCAGAATTCTAACAATCTAGAAATCCCTACACAAGTTTTGCCTCTACTAGAGGAGTTTGTTGATGTCGTACCGGAAGAGATGCCACATAGGTTACCACCAATGAGGGACATTCAGCATTGTATTGATTTCATCCCAAGAATCATTGTTCCTAATAAGACAGCTTATATAATGAAGCCTAAGGAATATGAGGAGATATAGAGACAAGTGCAGGAGCTGTTAGAAAAGGGTGTAGTCCGAGAAAGCATGAGCCCATATGCCATGCCAGCCTTATTGGTCCCTAAGAAAGATGGGTCGTGGAGAATGTGCATAGATAGCAGAGCTGTCAACAAAATCACAATAAAAATATCACTTTTCTATTATGCGATTTGATAATTTGATTGATCAGTTATTTGGGGCAACTATCTTTTTGAAGATAGACTTGAAGAGTGGATATTATCATATTGGGGTGCAACCTAGAGATGAGTGGAATACATCATTTAAGACTAGAGATGGTTTGTACGAGTGGATCGTGATGCCCTTCGGGTTGTCTAACACATCGAGCACCTTTATGAGGCCGATGAATCAGGTTTCTCATGCTTTTATTGATAAATTTGTTGTCGTTTATTTCGATAATATTTTGGTTTATAGTGCTTCGATTAAGCAACATTTGCAGCATTTGAGAAAGGTATTTGATGCCTTGAGGGAACAAAAATTATATGTCAACAACAAGAAGTGTCACTTTTTAGTTGATCATGTGACCTTTTTGGGGTATGTTATATCCAAGGAAGGCATTTAGATAGATCTAGCTAAGATTGAGGCTATTACGAATTGGGAGATTCCGAAAAGTATACATAAGGTACGTAGCTTTCATGAGCTAGTGTCTTTTTATCGGAGGTTTGTTCGGGATTTCAGTACTATTATTGCACCTCTTACGAATTGTCTAAATGGAGGTAAATTTGTATAGACCAAAGAGGTAGAAACTGCATTCCAGTTATTAAAGAAGAAGGTGATTGAAGCCCCTTTTTAGTGCTTCCCGATTTTAATGAGATTTTTTATGTGCATTGCAATGCTTCAGGTGTTAGAATTAGGGGCGTCCTGAGCCAAAAGAGTAAACTGGTAGCGTTCTTCAATGAAAAATTGAATGAGGCGAAAAAAATATTTGACTTATGACAAAGAATTTTACGTATTGTGAGGAGCTTGGAGTAATGGAGGCACTATCTTATTTTGTAGGAATTTGTTTTGTATTCTGATGATGAAGTCTTGAAGTATATCATTGGACATCATAAACTGAACGCTAGGCATGCGAAGTGAGTGGAGTTTCTTCAAACTTTCAATTTTTCCATTAAACATAAGGCGGGCGTGCTAAAGAGAGTGATTGATGCATTGAGCAGAAAACATTCTTTGTTGTCCACAATGCAGGTGAAAGTTCAAGGCTTTAATTCTTTTAAGAATATCCTTATTTTGGTGATATCTGGAGGAAGTGCAAAACGGAGCCTTTTCAGCAGTTTCAAATTATGGAGGGCTATTTTTTTAAAGGTAACAGGTTGTGTATTCCTCAATATTCTTTAAAGGAGTCAATTATTATTGAAAGCCATGCAGGAGGTTTAGCTAGGCACTTTAAAGTGGATAAGACAATGGCCTTGCTGTGTGAGCATTTTTATGCGCCACGAATGGAGCGTGACATGACTCGATTTGTAGAGAGGCGTAGGGTATGTCATGTGGCGAAAACCACAGGTACTAATGCTGGTCTGTATACGCCTCTACCTATTCCAGTTGCACCATGGGAGGACATTAGCCTTGATTTTGTCTTGTGATTGCCAAGAACGCATCGGAATAAAGATTCTGTAATGGTGGTTGTCGACGGGTTTTCGAAAATGGCACATTTTACTCCATGTAACAAGACATTTGATGCTTCACAGGTCGCTCAGTTGTTCCTGCAGGAGGTTGTTAAGCTGCATGGAGTTCCTAAATCTATAACCTCATATCGTGACGTGAAATTTGTGGGTCACTTTTGGCGAACTCTTTGGAGGCACATGGGAGCCAGATTGCAGTTTAGTTCCTCTCATCATCCCCAAACCAATGGGCGAACTCAAGTTGTCAATCGAAGCCTAGGAAATTTACAGCGCAGTTTGGTTGGAGATAGTCCGAGGTAGTGGGACTTGGTGTTACCTCAGGCAGAATTTGCCTTCAATCGATCGTAGAATCGAACTACATGCAAAAATCCTTTCGAGGTAGTGTATGGCCGTAATCAAATTACTCCTCTAGATCTCACGCCATTGATAGTTAATAAGAAGTTCAGTTCAGATGCTGATGGGCATGTCACGTAGATCAAAAAACTGCATTCACAGATTCATAATCAGATCGGCAAGTAGAGCATGAAGTATAAACAGCAGATGGACAAACGCATAAAAAGGGTCAACTTCAAAGAGGGTGATCTAGTATGGATTCATCTTCGAAAAGAGCGATTTTCGACTAGCAGGTTTATCAGGTTGCAACCTAGAGCTTCAGAATTCTGGAGCGAATTAATGACAATGCCTATTAGGTTGAGTTGTCGAGATCCGAAATTTTTAAAGCGACAGATTCGTCATCATACCACACTGAAGAGGAAGAACCTGAAGGGATCGACGACAATGAAGATGAAGCAGATTTGAGGTGAATCTTTTTTCTAGCAAGGGAGGATGATGTACTTAGGACCGATGGACTCGAAAGTCAACAACTTTGAATTAGGCTCAAATTTGGTTGGTCGAGGCGAAATGGCCTTCTGATCAATACTCACTACCTGTGGTTGTAAATAACTATGGATTTTGGCGACTCGGGGTCGTTTAAATGGGTTTTCAATCTTCTTTTTCTTTTTAGGCAATTTTATAATTTTAAAGGTATTTTTGTAATTTTACGTTTTCTATTGTCATTAGGATTAACAACTTATAAAAGGTTGTTCATAGGGTTTGAACGGCAAATTTAATTATTTTGACAATATAGCGATTTGATATCGTTTGATAGAACAGAGATTGTTCCTCGTTTATTGATTTCAATTTTTTTGTTTGGCCTTATTTTCTATTGGTTCGACATCAACATATCTTCCTTCTGGGACACGAATTGAAAGTTCAATTATGATGCGCATCAGTACTTCCAATAGCTCCGTCTTGGTCTTACAGACAACATTTGAAACTTGAAAGAAGAAACAGTTGCTCTTTACAATGTTTCAACTAGCTACAGCTGTCTGGGCACGGAAAAAGTTTCTCCTAAAGTGAAGAAGAAAAAACAAAACAAGGATTAATCCTCACGAGTTGCACGAGAGCTTCTAGGTTTTGTGGGGCATGATTTGCCTCGTTCTTCAACTCTGTGCATGCATTTCCTAGTACTCTACCCGGGGCTCAAGGGTTAGATGCTCTCTAAATTACAGAATGCTTACGCTTTAATAAAGATCCGTATCCAGCAGAATCGGAGACAAAGAAATCAGCTGAGGAAAAGAAAGTGTCTGATGGATGGTGACCTCATTTTGTTTTTGCTAGGCGATGGGCGGTAGAATTGGTAGAATCGTAGCTGCACTATGCATGATGAGCTGAGTTCCTCCTCACTTTTTGGAGAGTGGTCCAGATTTTGCATAATAGACTTGTTAATTCCTGGTAAGTGTCATTAGGGTTATCTCAGTCATTTGGTCTCTGGAATTAGTGAGAAAGAGTAGCTCTTCTGATTTTTTTTTTAAGTGTTTTCTTCAAGACTTTAATTGCAACAAAAGTAGATGACCCCCCAAAGAAGTAGACAGGATCCCAAGATACAATGAGAAAAACATGATTTTTCCGGAGGCCATGTTTTTCTCCCGTCATGGTTGGAGGATGATATCATCTTTTTTCCAAATTAGATAAATACTTTCTAATGAATATTGCACTTTTCTACAAAGGTTTTTATATTACTAAAACCAAACGATTTAGAGAATCCATCTGTAAAGAACATGACTGCAAATAACTCTTTAGGATTAGATCAAACAATTAGCCGCCTTTCTTCTTTGGAAAGTAAATAGGAAAGCAAACTCTTATGGTAATGCTTACTGGAGTCGCCAATGCCCGTCATTCAATCCCACAGTTTTTGCTGATAAAAAATGTACCGGGCAAATCGTACCTCGTTGTCTCCTAACTTTTAATTAATCACCAAGATGCATGCATGCATGCTCTTTAAAAAAGAAAATAAAGAGTCCTATAGTGCACAACTATAGATGTGACAAACCTTACCCAAAAAAAAAAAACTATAGATGTGACATTGATTTTCTAGCGGGAAAAAAAAAAGTGTGACATTGATTTAAGCATTGTCGAAAGTATGCAAAAAGTAAATGCAGCATGCATGAATTTAGGTCATTATATGAAAAACGAAACCTCCTTTGCTGGGAGGTTGACGTAAAGATCTCTAAAACATGTTTTGTTTTATGAGTATTCCGTCGACATTTACTAAGTAACTAATCAAAAACTTATTTTGGCTTTAATGCTTTACAATGTATAGTCAATATTAAACGTATAATTATTTCAAATTAAGTATGCTTCCCTAGAGCAATTTTCAACACACTCTTGCAAATACCAATAAAGCGTGCAACCTTTTTAAGAAGCGTAATTCATGACACGTAGTCAACGCATGTCGAACATCTTAAAAAGCTTTTCATTTTAAAAAGACTAACTTTCCACTTTCTCCTTAGCCAAAAAGCCGAGAGAAGTAAATCTTCATATCCGATCCTTGATATTTTAAAGAGTTTTCTTACTTATTATCCTCACTAAATAATCAATGTGGGACTCCTTCCTTCAACTTGTGAACCTTTGAATCTTACTCTTGACATCTTAAAGAGACTTCATGCTTATTTTTCTCCCTCACCATCAATGTGGGACTCGATCAAATTGCATGACAATTCCCATAAATCCAATTAATCCTGGAGTTGTGTTTCAAGTCTAATTCTTTTTACCCCCGCGAGACGCACGAATGGGATGAAACCAACTTTAAGTCCAGGTACAAATCTCACGTTCTGGACAATGTCATGTTTCTATTGATTTCAATTACATTATCCTCACTATCATCTTCCCATTCAACCTACAGTTTCGCAATTTTCAGAAAGAGAGAAGAATGGCGCAAAAGAGAAAGAACAAATAGTCTTTATAAATCTTCAGATATCATGTTTTAGTTCTCATTTTTTCAGGTCATTTTGCTTTTTTCTCTCTCCCTCACCACCGATGTGGAATCAATTCTAGGCTTCTTATAGTTATTTTTTTATTTGTGAATTTGAATTAAATTAATTTGATTGAAATAATCATAAAAATGATAATTTATCATGTATATATATAAATATTTATTTAATATGCAACGTGCCAAAATTTTATATTTTTAAAAATAACGTGTTCCGTGTCACGTGTCGATGTCGGTACTTCTTAGACTATTCCCATTTTTAGTCAAATATCCGTCTTAGCCAAGAAAAGGTCATACCTAAGCAAAAAAGCTAAAACATATATCGGTAGACAACCTTAGATTTAGCTTTTCCAAATTTAAGTGGTTTGGAATTTCTGGAGCTGGACCTGGCAATTTATACTCTAGTCCCTTCTATTATACACATACCTAATCTAAATATTCCAAAAGTATTTTACTCTCCTTCTCTCTCTCTCTCTCTCTAGCGTAGCTGAACCAATGTTGAACTTTACTCGTCATTACTTAAAAGTCACTCATTGACAACTACGAGAGATAGAGAGAGAGTCGAAATGTTTCCACCATCCTAGATGAGGTGATGGTAGCTCTGTTTGAAAAGGCGGTGGTGGAAGTAGAAGGGAGAGTAAGAGAAAAGGAAGAAAGAGTGAAAGATTTATTAGGATTTGATTTGATCCGACATGGTTACATGGACGCACAGATCGCCTGTCTCAAGTCATGTGTTGCATCCACGGTTTATTGCTACATGCTTTCTGAGATGAAAATTATCTTAAATTGTACTTTACTCTGTCAATTTACACAATCAATAGAGCACGAGCGAAACCCGATAGTAAACCCTACAATTTTTTGTGCGTTCTAGGATCTTTTCATCTCTTATAAAACTTGGGTGTGATTAAACTGGCATGAAATGAAACTTTTACCATAATTCAAATAAGTTGGATGAGAGTAAAGAACTTCCGTCCTTCAAAAAAGTGCCATGATTCACTAATTAAAATGGGCTTTGAAACTGAAAAACAAGCAACACTTCCCTCAAGCACATTAAAATATGAGCTTTCTTATCTGTTTTCATTAATTCGCCTTCTAAGGTGAACTTTAAGATAAAGAACAGAAGCACCATTTGAAAATTACATAGATGGGCCTATGCAATATCCATTATATTCTTCTTCCATCTCCTTCCTTTGTTTATTTTTTTATTTTATTTTTTTGGTAAAGGATCAGCCACTTTTCGTGCTGACTTTGGTCCAAGTGGGGCAGAGAAAAGCTCGTATTGGGCATGGATGCCATTCCTATCTAGAGACCAACAGCCACGTCTTCTAAGTGGATTGGAAAAAAAATGAAGACATTCCCTCTCTCTCTCTCTCTCTCTCTCTCTCTCTCTCTCTCTCTCTCTCTCTCTCTCAAATACCGCCGAATTCCTAGACCGACAACTCTCCTCTCTTTTCATACCTACAGCTTTGGAATCGCAACTTCAACCCTTCCCTCCCTCGTCACAAAGGGCCACTGCCCCCACCTCTCTATAAAAGGAGCTCCCAAGCGTGGCTTTTCCTTTCACAACCATCCCAAATTCTTAACATCACATCTTAAGTTAAAGTTGGTCGTTGAAGCCCTCCCTCCCTCCCTCCCTCCCTCCCTCCCTCTCTCTCTCTCTCTCTCTCTCTCTCTCTCTCTCTCTCTCATTTCAAGCTTGAAAAAGGGCAAGATGGAGAAGAGAAATGGATCAACTGAAGCAAGAGATGGGGTTCATCATCGTGATAATGATCAGGAGAAATGGGTTCAGGATTCTTCTCTGGACTATAAAGGAAGAGTCCCTCTTCGAGCTTCCACAGGGGTTTGGAAGGCCTCTCTTTTCATCATTGGTAAGGAATATCTACTACGTATCCCCCTCTTCATTATTGCTAAGGAATATTTACTAATAAAACCTATGGCCACATTAAAGCTTACAACTCAAGCAACTCCTCTCTCTCTCTCTCTACCCAATTGCATTTGCTTGTTCTCTAGGCCACTGAAAACAAATATCGGAAGCATTGTCGCAATTCCCTCGAGCCACTAATTCTTGTGTGTTACAAATTATGTGAACCCACCTTTTGTTCTGTTCAAAAGAATAGTGTATAGCACGCCTCGAAGCAAGATATGCATTCTTATGTGTCTCTCTCTCTAGTTGCATTAGCTTAAAATGAATATTGGAATCATTTTGGCAATTCCCTTAAACAACTAATTCATGTGTGTTACAAACTCCGTGAACCCACCTTTTATTGTCATCAAAAGAACTATGTATAATACTTCTGTTGGAATTTTATATTTTTCTCTGCATCTCCGATGCACAAAAATAAGAATTCTTATTATAGTATCGGAGTTATATGTGTGTGGATAGACATACTAGAGGAGAAAGCTAGGCCGACCCTTACTAAAAATTCATTGTTTACAGAATCATTAAAGCAGCTTCTTTCGCGCATTCCAATTAGAGGAAAACGCATATTTGCTCTTTTCTCTAGCGTGTGATTGCTATTGCGTTGAACAGCGTTGATCACTGATGCACGGCTATAAAAGCTTAGCAGTGCTTAGCAGCCGTGGACCTGAGAACTTTCACCATCATCAAGAAAAAGTGGCCACAGGGATTTTGTGCTAACCGTAGATGAGGCAGATTCCAATCAGTGCTCAATCTCCCAAAAAGCAACAATAATTTGTGGGTCATATCGCCGAGAGGAAAAGTCAATTTCTTTGAGGACCGGTTCGGGACGACTATTGATTTATGGGGAAGAGAAAATGTGGTGACATGAACAAAACATTTGATTATATCAAAGTTTCATTCATTAAGAACTCCGAATCATTTTCTTGAAATTTCTCATTTTCATCATAAATCCTTTTTTCCCGTTTTAGTGTTCCTTTGAGAGAGGAAGATGTTGTTGAAACCCTATGTTCCTTTGCAGCGTAGAATCCTCATGAATACAACTGCTCAATGACATGAATACAAATGCTTAATGACACCTTTAATTTCTCTCCAAAATCTCTCTCTGTCCTGTCATGAGTCGGTTCTCTTCAAAGGATCGATCAACTTTAACAGCTGTGTCGAATAAAGATCAGTTGCCCACTTGCTTCTCACCTGCCTTTTTCTTGGTTTCTTCTCCTATTGGGTCGCATGGATTTCAATTGGCAAAGCTTAATAGGCATCTTCCTCGTAGAAAAAGACTCTTATCTTTGTTATATACGGTTCCAGATTCTCGACAAAACGCAGAAATTCTCAAGTACCATGAGGGTTTCTTTGGCTTGGTGGCCCAATCACACCAGTGCTCTATTTCTTGTTTTAAGGAAGAAACAAGGCCAGATGTACATGCATATATAGTGTCGAACCCACAAAAGCCCATCACAGTCTAAATGAGAATATGAGAAAGGTCAATCATATGAGGTACACAAGTCGATCATGTGGATTTGAAACCTCCCTGCGTAGAGAAAGTGTCTCGTGACCTTACATATATTAAATTTAATTTGGCTGTCGCATTTAATGAGACTTGCGTGAAACTCACCATCTTCAATGGTTTAGATTCAATTTAGCATTCGTGCTACATTCTTAACGTGATTTTCTCCCTACAAAAATTATTAATATTCTGTTTCTACAACAATTGACTTGATTGTTGATATTCGAACATTAATAGCATGAAAATTTAATAACAAAGAGAGCCACCGACCGATCATATTCAGTAATATTTGCGCCATACTCAGTGGCCACAAACATGGCTTCATGCTTTGAAACTCCTTAGGAGTTTGGACCATAGTGCTATCGATTGAAGCCACAAATACAATTCCGAGACTTCATAATAGATATGATTAATTTACCTTTATCCTGAAAAAATATTGTTTACTTCTGACAAACTGATGAAAATATTGCAGCGATAGAGTTCAGCGAGAGGCTGAGTTACTTTGGCATAGCCACGAGCTTGATCCTATACCTCACCAGGGTGATTCACCAGGACATTAAGACAGCGGCGAAGAGCGTCAACTACTGGACCGGTGTCACCACTCTGATGCCCCTTCTCGGTGGATTCCTAGCCGACGCCTACTTGGGCCGTTACTCCACAGTCCTCTTCTCCGTGATGATCTATCTCCTGGTAAATATATGTAACTCGACGTATGATAATGTTTTCGGGTGATTATCGGATCCAATCAGATTTTAACCAACTCTCGATGTGGTAATTGGCAGGGTCTGCTCCTCCTGACGATGTCCTGGTTTGTTCCGAGCCTGAAAGCTTGCGAGCCCGGCCACATATGCCAGGAACCCAGGAAAGTGCATGAGGTCGTGTTTTTCCTGGCCATTTACTTGATATCAGTTGGGACGGGAGGCCACAAGCCCTCGCTCGAGAGCTTCGGGGCCGACCAGTTCGACGACGGCCACCCCCAGGAGAGGAAGAAGAAGATGTCCTACTTCAACTGGTGGAACTTTGGCCTCTGCTGTGGACTCCTGCTCAGCGTCACAGTGGTCGTCTACGTGCAGGACCACGTCAACTGGGGCGCTGCCGACATCATCCTCACTGCCGTCATGGCCATGTCTCTGGTGATTTTCATCATTGGAAGGCCCTTCTACAGGTATCAGTTGCCGACGGGAAGCCCCTTGACCCCGATGTTGCAAGTTCTGGTGGCGGCTATTGCCAAGAGAAATCTTCCTCATCCCTTCGATCCGTCGGAATTGTATGAAGTCTCGAAGTCCGAAAAGGCACAAGGCAGGCTTTTGTGTCACACCAAGACCCTCAAGTAAGCTCATGCACATAATCTAAGTCGATGTTATTTTCACAAGAAGATAGCAGTGATTTGATTGTCTTCTATTTCAGGTTCCTAGACAAGGCTGCTATTGTCGAGAGAAATGAAAGTTCAAGTGAGAGCCAAATAAATCAATGGAGGCTTGCAAGTGTGACCAAGGTTGAGGAGATGAAGTTGATCCTGAACATGATCCCAATCTGGCTGGCCACTTTGCCGTTCGGCATATGCGTTGCGCAGGCGTCGACCTTCTTCATCAAGCAGGGCACGACCCTCGACCGGAAGGTTGGGGGTTTCCTGATTCCCCCGGCCTCAATCTACGCACTAGCCGCAGTCGGGATGATCATCTCCGTCATCCTCTACGAGAAGGTCCTCGTGCCGGCATTGCGTCGCACAACGGGCTCAGAACGCGGCATCAATATCCTCCAGAGGATCGGGATCGGGATGCTTTTCTCAATCGCAACCATGGCCGTGGCCGCCGTAGTCGAGCACAGGAGGCTGGACGTCGTGCGGCGGAACCCTCTCACGGGCTCCACGTCCATGAGCGTGTTCTGGCTCGCCCCACAGTTCCTGATCATCGGCTTCGGCGACGGCTTCACTCTCGTGGGGCTGCAAGAGTACTTCTACGACCAGGTCCCGGACTCCATGAGGAGCCTGGGCATCGCCTTGTATCTGAGCGTGATCGGGGCCGCCAACTTCCTGAGCAGCCTCTTGATCACGGCAGTCGATCACGTGACAGAGCAACACGGCCGCAGCTGGTTCGGCAAAGACCTGAACAGCAGCCGGCTGGACAAGTTCTACTGGCTTCTGGCCGGGATGGCGGCAGTCAACTTGCTCTTCTACGTGCTCTTGGCCCGGCGGTATACATACAAGAGCGTGCAGAGGAGCGTGGCTGTGGCCGATTGCTACGAAGGGGACGACCCGAGCACGTTGGCTTGAATAATCGCAATCGCGGTGCGCTTGTATTGGAATAATTTAGATTCAAAGATGTGGCAGATGAATGTAGCTTCAGCTTATCTTCTATAGTATATAACTGGATTTGGGATTGTCAAAACATATGTAATTCGAGCTGATTTCCTCCTAGTAATGTAATCGTTTAGTCAGAGAATCGCAATGGAACTTGTAATTATTTAGTTGACGCTTTTCACCAAGACACCTCAGAACTACAGAATCCTAGTCACCAATTCATAGTGGCGGCAAATTCGGCCTCGAGAAAGTGGTTCGGCAAACGCTTCCGTTCGACCTGGGCCCGTAATTCTTTTCATTGGTATCTCAAACGTCAGAAGATAAAGGATGCAAATTCCGTTTCTCTATTTTTATTTTTTATTTTTTCTGTTTTGCAAAAATAGAAACATGAATTTTTTTTTTTTACCAAACGAATTTGTGTTCTAAATCTGTTCACAAATTTTTAGTCCATATATAGATTTGAAATAAAAATGAGAAATATAAATTTTCTACGTCGTTTCTATTTCTAGGATAGAAATAAGAATTTTTTCTCACCGATCACACACACACTCTCTCCCTCGTCCTTATTGCCTGTATCCGAGTACCATCCAGCTACGGCCGGCCATCGTCTGCCATTTGCAGACTAAGGCCTGAAACCGTAGAAATTTCATGATGTTATCGAACGAACTCCTATTTCGAGAACAAAAATTCTGTGTTGCGATCAAACTCATTTCTCTGCTCATAAATTCATCTATGAAATAGAAATAGGAAAATCTATTTCAAGCCAGAAATAGCTTTCTGGAACAAAATGATTATAATTCCCTTCTTTAAACATAAAACACAAGATGTACAATATCCTTCTGTAAAAGGTACATCTACCACCATTAATTTGAATAGTTAACAAACATTAACTTCGTCATCGATTTTGGCCGGCACGTTGCAGCTGATTTGGAAGGCATGAAATAACTGGATTTTTCATCATCATAGATGGAAGCATTCAACTCTAATATGAACTAACACTGCCCCTTAATCTCGACAATAGCAACCTCAGAAGTCAATTGATCTCCATCAACTGGAAATGCGGACGCAAGATTGATCTCTGAGCCACCGAATATACAAGCAACTTGTATATACTTGGACTTTGCAGTTTGCACAATCAGTTTAGGGTTTGCATGATAATAATTCTCCGTCTCCATTTCTTTGTCAGAAGTCAATTTGGCAGAGAAATCTATTTGATAAAAACCCTGTCGAAGTAGAAATATCCTTGGTAAAAAAAAATTAACTTATAGTAGGATTTTTAACTTTTGGTTGGGTTTTTTGCCAGCTTTGAGAAGTAAAAAATTTGTACTTCTCGGTTTCAGAATCACTTCTTTGATCACATCGGCCTCCCCCGATCGCCGTCGAAGATTTTGTTAATAATGTTTTAAAAGTAAAAATTTTCAACCGTTACCAAACGAATTTTTATTAAGAATTTAAGATGGAGAAATAATTTTTCAACAATACTCAAATTCTGCAATGCACATGGTGCTTTTTGAGTGCTGGCACTCTTCGGATTTTTTTTTCCTCTCTTTAGAAATATTTAAATTGCACGACTTGAGTTACAGTACCTTCACCAGATTGAGGGGAGCAGCATTTCCGCCTATTTGCCCGAAATTGTTTGATTCTATCCAAATACGCGTAGTTCTATTGGTTCAACATCAATGATTCCGGATCGACTTTCTGGGAGAATGGAACTGAAGAATCGACATTCGAAAGAGGAAGCCGCTTTCGAAACGAGAAACTTGTATTACATTTTCTAATACTCCTTCTCTGGTCAATCCGGCAACGAATACATGAGATCGCATAGCACGTTATTTTGGTCACGGTTGGGGAAAAAAGTCCACTCGACCAAAACGGGAAAGCTCCGAGCTCAGGCTAAAGCAACAGCACCCTGGGCTCCGCCACCAGCTTGACCCGACTTTCTTGCGCATTTTGCTCTAATTTGATTTTGTTAATATTAGTGGCGCAAGCGAAAGGCTGCATGTATAAACAAACAGAAATGCAGGGTCACCGCGTGTAAGGTTTGAATTTATTCATAGGGTTCATAATCCTATTAAAATTAACTAACTATCAACAAGCAATAGACTCGAGAAATGAAATTGAGTCTATTTATAATTAAATATATTCTTTTGAATATTCTTTACAGAAGCTCAATTATTACTAATTCTGATGACTATTCTCATCCTATCGGCTCCATCAACTAGCTTCGTCTTTGCCGCCATCTTCAGGGATCAATCCCATTCCTTATCAGAGAGCGTTAGATATTCAAACCTCAGATTCTGTACGACTCAAACTGACGAAATTCTACTTAATTGCTAGATATTCAAATCTTAAACTCATGTTTCTCATGATCTTAGGGTCGCGTAGGAAAAAACAGAGCTCCATTCAATTTTTGAACCAGCTCAAACAAGCATTTTCTTCTCGGACGAGCGCAGGGATCCGCGCATGCGAGAGAGAAAGTTGGCCAAGGGTCTCCTCCTTTGCTGCCCTTCCCAAACCGGAACAGAATGTGCGTGTGTTTTTTTTTTTTTGGCTTCGGCCTCCTCTCTCTTTCTTTATTGCCGTGGAATCCAAATGAACTCAGAGAGCGTTGTTTTGTTTGTGCGTGTGTTTTTTTTTTCTTTTTGCAGCATGCAACGAACTTGGGGTGGCTTAGAAAGTAGAACGACACTTGGGGAAGACAAATGACACTTGGGCGTAGCTTGAGATGGCAATTGACATTTGTTACTCACGCAATTCATGAGCTATTATACTTGATGACTAATCTCTCCTCAACTTTTCTTCCAGCGCCACTAGTCCTCTTGCATGTTACCCCAATTCACTTCTTTTACACCTCATTTAGCAGTTTAGGAAGGAACGTGACACTTGTTAGCCAAGTGTCCTATGGATATGCTTAGTGACTGATGACTCATGAAGCTAATTTCCTTTATCAGCCACTTGTCTTCTTGCATGAGGTAATGCCTTGCTTTGATGTCTCTCATTCTCATCTGCATTCACGTGCAAATTAGGGACCAAATGTTGTGGTGCCTTTTCCCGATTGTGACATGGCCAAGGACATTACGTAAATCAGCCGCACCATTATACTTTACTCATTTTATCAACTACTATTTCTAAACCACACTAATCCTTCTACTCACCAAAAAGACCGACCTTGGTAGCTATGCTACCTTACATCAATCATCGAACAACTTGTGACGACGCCGATCTCGCGTCCTCAAAATACCATCTTTGTTTTGATTGTCACTAAAAGCTCTTTTCTTAGCATTATGCTATTCCAGCGAATACAATTCTTGACAAATGTACCCGGCTTACACCTCAAGCTCTCATTGTCAATGCGACACTTCCCATAATAGATCAGCTTTCTAATCATGTTCATTTATTCCTGACCAATCAATTGTCCAATAAAATGTGACATCGCATATTTTTCAATAGATTGGATCCTTTATAACTTATGGCGAATACCTTTCGTAGTATATTCAAAATGACCTTCACAATTGGTGGAGAACTACTTACCGCTTTATGTAATTCTCAATTTTCGTACAATGCTATTTATTACCTAAGATCATGCGGACGATCCTATTTCGACTTATACTAGAATCTAACAATAATAGCTCTATCTCAGAGAGCTGGTTTTTCAGAACGTTACAAAATCCTTCTTGGAATGCTTTCTTATACCAAGCAAAAATCAAATGGAATGGCTCTCATATGTTGCTCTCATCGGTTCACTCTGATAAGAGTTTGACCTGTTTTGCAACCAAACCTTACATTTCAATGCCACCTAGCCACCGTTCACCTGACCTCGATAATCCTCTAGTGTATATGGACATCAAGGAACAACTTTGTTTTTCGGGGATCGAAGCCATGCGCAGAAAATCTAATTGAAGAAGCGGAGACCATCTTAGCGAGTCAGAGAAGGTGTGACCCTGAAGATCGAAGCTTTTCGCTGGAAGAAGCACACTCACCTCTCGATTGGACTCCATCGGCGGATCTGGATCTGAAATTGAACGTGGACACTTCCGTTGGTGGCGCCGAGACAGAGGTAGCTATCACTGGTGTCCTTTGCGACTCGAGAGGGTCTCTCCTTGACGGCTTCACCAGAAAAATACGACCTTGCGCACCTCTGCTAGCGGAAGCTCACACCTTGGTCGCTCGAATGAAGATGATCTGCGCCAAGTGGGAAGTGAGAGAAAGGAAGGTTCGCATACCTATCGAGTATGGGATCCGGATTCTCTCACATAGCATTTCTATGACATGCTTACCATAAAACGAAATAGTACCGTCCATTTTTATCCATCGGCCAAGAATGTTCCACCTCAAAAAGAGGAGGCTTCTGATTTTTTGTTTGTTTTTTATTGAGAGGGTCAAATGTGATGAGAGAGGATGTGATTCAAAAATTTTTCCTTCTCAAAAGTTTTCTCTTCTCCTCAATCTCTGACGTGGAGTATTCTTGGCCAATGGATGAAAATGAACAGATTAATTTCATTTTATGGTAAGCATGTCACAGAAATAGTATGCAAGAGAATCCAAATCCTTGACTCCTTATCTTTAGCTCGTGGGGTCAACGGTGATGTTGAAGCATACTGGGAAGCAGAAGCCATCATCGGCGAAGCCCAGTTCATTTTGGCCCAGCATCCCAACATTTTGCTGGCCCATTGCAAGACGACTGCCAATCAGGTAGCCAAAATGCACCGCGCGAACGGTATCCCAGGCATTTGAATTTCTTGCACACCCCAGTCAATTTGGGAATTACTTTGTGTTGATGCCTCTCGTTTGGGCCTTTTATGTAGGAACCCCTAATTATCAATTATGCAAGTTTGTTTTTCAACCAAAAAAAATGCCACCTAGTCACCAAAATTGTATTTCTTCATAAAATGGTTAGGATTCCCGTCAAAATGCATCGACTGCAAGGCAATGGAGCTAGAGCCTTAATTAATTGAGTCTTACAAGTTCAATCTTGTCAATTGGATTCTAAATATTTCAAAAGAAAATTTAAGTGACTTGGTTTAGTTTTCAAAATTTCTTAAACAAAATTAATGTTTTTATCCGTGTGTTGTGCGATTTTTACTTTTTTCATTTTTTTAGAAAGTCGTTAACTATAAAATAATTTTTTCCGTAGAAAGGAAAATAATTAAAAAAAGGAAAAATTTTAAAAAACGGCCTGAAGTTTTTTCATTTTTTTTTCAAATAAGGAATTGAAATGGCATAATATATTTTAAATAAGGGTCTGAAGTAATCATAGAGTTTCAAAAAAGGGCCTGCCCTAGAAGGCATTTTTATCATTTATCATTTTAATTTTTTGTTAATTTTTTCTCTATTTTTTTCCTTCTTCTGATTTTAAAAATAAAAAATAAAATAATAATAATACAAAAAAAAAAACCTCTCCTACCTGTAGCAACCGGCCTACCGCTGGTGGTGGGTCAACAAGCAAGGCCCTTGCCAAAATCAAGAGAGGGTCGAGCCCTCTCTCGAATTTGGGAGAGGGCCGTCGACCCCCGCCAGGTCTTGGGCGGGGACTGTTGCCCCCGACTAGAGGAGCGGTGGTGGCCCCTCCCCTAGTCAGGGCGGGGATTGGCGACCCCCCATTCAAATCTGGGAGAGGGCTTGACCCTGTTCTTACTGGCCCTCACCTCTGATCGACGGGTTGTCAGCGCCTCATCATCGTCACCTCTCCTCCCCCTTACAGGCAGTGGGGAGGCGATTAAAGGCAAGAGGGGCACTCAGTTAGTTTTTTTTTTATAGAAAAAATTTAAAGTAATAAAAAAAGAAAATGTAAAATATAAAAAAATCAAATATAAAAAATTTGAAATGCCCTTAAAATCAAGCCATTTTTTGAAATTTCATGATTACTTCAGGCCTTTATTTGAAATAAAATACACTTTAGGCCTTGTTTGAGAAACTGAGGGCATTTTACGCCCTTATTTGAAATAATGTTTACTTGGAGGACTTTTTTTTTAAAAAATGAGAGGACTTGAAATTCTTTTTTGAAATTTTTCCTAAAAAATATCCTGTGATGTGCAGTTGAAATAAATTTGTTATGTATCCTACCAAAAATTATGGATTTCAATCTTTTAAAGCATATATGTCCATAATATAAGTTGTTTTACAGTTAATTTCACTACGTCAAAAATTGAAAGATTTTTCTTTGCTTCGTTAGTTTTTTCTTAGAAATTTCCTTAAAATTTTATTGGACGATTAAGAAGGAGCATCTCAATTGCCACTGAAATTTTTTAAAAAAGAAAGCATAGGAATTGCCTAACAGTTAAAATATATCATCATCATCTGATAATAAAAAAAATTCTCCTAACCTTTTGTTTATTTCATGGTAAGGAGCAAGCTTATCAATACTAATGCAGGCGCGGAACGCCGCATAAGCATTACGATGTGCTTAATTTCACATTTCTTTATTTTTAATTTTTAGAAATTTCTGGCCGAGTTCTTCTATAGCATGCTAAGAGTTATTCTTTTATTTCTGGCGTGATATATAATTATTATGGGGTTCATATATTTATTATAAGTCTTAAAATTTATTATTAAAATGTAAAATTTTGAGAAAGTGTAATCAAATCCTTTCGTTTGTCCAAAACGACGTGGTTTTTACCCGGAGCGAGCCTTGGCCGAGCTCCGGCGGTCGAGCTCCGTCGGAAGCTGGGCGTCGTCCTCTTCGATGAAGCGCGACGACGACTCCTCCCCCCTCGTCCCCGATTCCCGCCCCGTTGGCGACGACCACTGCGCTTGCTGGGATTCCTACAAAACCCCGACTTCTCCTTTCTGAAGTTTTTCCGGAGAAGACAGCTTCCCTCTGGTATGAGGGATTTTCTCGAATGGAGTGGTCTTCGATCGCTACCGACACTTGAAAAAGCAAAGGTCTCTGTGCTCCCACCTGCTATGGAAAGAAAGCAAGGACTGATTCTGCGGCGGTTACCATTCCTCCTGGGATCGCGACCGTCCGCTCTGGTCGCACCTCCAATCCCTTTGCCCCCCTCACTTCTCCGATGACTCTGGAGCTCCAGGATATCAGTCTTCCTACTCCTCCTCGTCGCTCTCGTCGGGCTGATCTCGATCTTCTCCATGTGCCTCGCCTGATGAGTGGTTTTCGTCTTTTTCGCTACGTCTTGGGCTGCTGAATTGCTAGTGTTATTGTAGAAAAACACTGAATCCCAGACCCGATCGCTTTTGGAGTTCATGAGATGAGCCGATCTTAAAGAAGAATTGGGAAATGCTGCTGAATATAGCTCTTATGTCCTTACATTGCGAAGAATATGGAAGAGCAGTGGCTCTGCACTTAGAGTTTTGGCTTCGTCTTTGCAATAGGTCTTTTTAGTTGAAGTAACTTGTTCATGTATACTCTTGTAGATTCCCAATGCAAGTCCTTACTGAAAGCTTGGGACGCTATTCTTGAATTAAAGAAACTGGTTTAGCGACGGAACTTGGGATGCTATTCTTGAATCAACTGTTAGTACCATGGATATCTACTAATTAGCTATATCTGGGAAAAGAATATTCTCTCTGCACTTCTCCCCCGGTTGCGGTTTAGATAGTTCCTGAATTGTGAAGATCAGCTCAATCACTTTTGTTTGCATCTGGAAATTTACCATTTCTCCTTTGTCATGTTTGTGTGGAAAGATATTTCTTTCCTTCGGGGTTTCTAGATCTCTCACTTGCTTATGGTAAGTTCCTTCCCAATAGCTTGCTCTGATGAAGAACATCTAGATCATTAGATGCACCTCGCGGTAGGTGATGAAGAATGTTTCATACAATTGTTGTGGACAGAAGCCGCCTTACAGAATCATATTTTTCTCGAAAGCTTTTAAATATAATTCCGTGTGTGAATGGAATGTCGTGCCATTTAATAATATTCCTGCAATTTTTAGCATCATAAAGTGATGCAGAATTCTTTCATACAGATGTTCCTCCTGAGAATGACACAAATGGTGACATATTCATCCATGCTGAGGGTGGTTTGAATGAACAAAGAATCGTGGTATGATTTTCTGCTTTATCAATTTATCAATCTGAATGGGAAAATTATGCTTGTTGGCTTATTTATTTGGATATCCTTAATTATACATGCCTCTACAGCAAGTGCAGGTTTCAGGCAATACTTTTCACTCTAGGACGATAAATAAATGGCTCTTTGAATGTGAATGTTTTTGCTGTTATGCGATTGTAGTAAATCTTTATGTTCAATGAATTTTGCATCATTTAGGCCCAAACCAGGTTTTAGGTTTTTGCATATTTGCACCTCCTAAGTGAAATTTAGTGGTCTCTGAGGTTCAGTATGCTTACCATCGGCTTAGAAGATATCTCAGCTTCATATCCTTCATCTCACGCTCTGAACTAAGAAGAAGTAGAATCATTTTTTTGGGGAGTGGAACTTGCACATGGAAACCATAAGAGTATGGATTGTTGTTGTTGTTGTTGTTGTTATTATTATAACTAAGGTGTCTGGGGTAGCCAGATTGATTTATTTCCTTCTAGAAGATAGGATAGAGTTTAGTATGTAGATTGTAAGGTATACCCTGGTGAATATGTAGCTACACAACATAAGTTGGTAGTCTTAGAAGTTCGGTATAACAAAGTACAGAAGATGAAGAGAAGTGCGCAGCACCCCAGAGTAAGATGGTGGAAGTTACATGAGGAGAAACAAACAGAATTCAAGGAAAGAATGCTACAGGAAGGACCGTGTGAAGTAAATATGATGTGGAAGGAGATGTCTAACTGCATCCATATGGTGGCAAAAGGGGTGTTAGGGGAAAGTAGAGGGAATGAACATCAAACAAAGGAAACTTGGTGGTGGAATGAAGAGGTGCAGGAGGCAATTAAGCAGAAGAAGGAGTGTTTCAGATGTCTACATAAATGTCATAATGAATAGAATTTGCAAAAATTTAGATTAGCGAGAAAAAGTGCCAAGAAAGCTGTACGAGAGGCCAGAGGCAAGATTTTCACCGATATGTACAACAAACTTGGGAGCAAAGAAGGAGAAAAAATGCATCTATAGACTTGCAAAGTCAAGGGACAAGAAAAGTAAAAACTTGACACAAGTTAGATGTATCAAGGATGAAAATCAAACACTCTTGATAAGAAATGAAAACGTCAAGGGCAGGTGGATGAGTTATTTTAACAAACTTTTTAATAGGGAGAGCGATAGAAGTGAGATGGATTTGGAAGATGCTTTTGATGATTCAAATAGAAGATTTGTGCATAGAGTTAAAGCATAGGAAGTTAAGGAGGCATTAAAAAAGATGAAGACTAGTAAAGCCTTGAGACCCGATGATATTCCTATTGAAGTGTGGAGATGCTTAGGGGATGTAGCAATAAGTTGGTTGACTAGTATTTTTAACAAGATCCTCCATACTAATAAGATACCTGATGAATGGAGGAAGAATATATTTGTGCTTATATACAAGAACAAGGGGGATATCCATAATTGTTTTAACTATAGAGGCATCAAACTTATGAGCCATGCAATGAAGCTACGGGAGAGAGTTATTGAGCATCGTTTGAGAATAAAGATCAAGATTTCTGTCAATCAATTTGAATTTATGCTAGGAAGATCTATCATGGATGCTATTTTCTTAATACGACAATTGATGGAAAAATATCGAGAAAGAAAGAAGGACCTCCATATGGTGTTTATTGATCCCGAGAAGGTGTATGATAGGGTTCCGAGAAAGGTTTTGTGGTGGATTCTTGAGAAGAAAAAAGTACCTTCAAAGTATGTCGATGCAATTAATGACATGTATGATGGTGCTACTACATGTGTGAAGACTTGTAATGGCACATCAGGTTATTTTCCAATCACAGTAGGCTTGCACCAAGGCTCTGTTTTGAGCCCTTACCTTTTTGCCCTGGTTATGGATGAGTTAACAAAAGATATTCAAGATGAGGTGCCGTGGTGTATGCTATTTGCAGATGATATCATGCTTATTAATGAGACTAGGGCTGGGGTTAACGTTAAGTTAGAAGTATGGAAAAGCATGTTAGACTGTAAAGGATTTACGCTAAGTCGAAGTAAGACGAAATACCTGAAGTATGAGTTTGACACGGCAAAAAGAGGAGATCAAGAAGCCGTAAACATGCTCGGACAGGAGGTACCCAAGAAAGATACATTTAGATATCTAGGATTAATATTGCAAAAGGAGGGAGAGATTGACGAGGATGTAAGCCATATAATCAGATCATATTGAATGAAATGGCGCAATGCATCGAGATTTTTGTGTGATCGTAAAATTCCTCTTAGGTTAAACAGAAAATTTTATAGAACAACAGTCAGACCTGCTATGATATATGGAGTTGAATGTTGGCCAGCCCAAAAGAAATATGAGTATAAAATGGGAATAACGGAAATGCGGATGTTAAGGTGGATGTGTGGTTATATAAGGATGAATAAGATAAAGAATAAAGAGATTCAAAGAAAAGTTGGAGTATAACCTGTGGCGGAAAAGATGAAAGAGCATAGATTGAGATGGTTTGGACATATCCTCCGAAGGCCCTTAGATGCACCAGTACGAACAAAAGTTTGCTATCGAGAGTATAACACGAAGAAATCAAGAGGTTGGCTGAAACTTACTTGGGGGAAAGCAGTAAAACAAGATTTAATGGAGTAAGAAATAGATTGGCGTATGATTTGTCTTAGCACGAAGTGGAGGAAGGCTATTAGTGTTGTGGAGGGGTAGTGTATAGATATATATATATATATATATATTTACTTATTTATTTTTATACATTTATCTCTTTTCTCTCATTTGATTCTGCTTTTATTTTTATGATTCTTTGGGGTTTCTCGAACGCTGACCCCAACTAGTTTGGGATAAATGTGTTGTTAATGTTGATAACTAAGGTTTTAAACTTACTTGGGGGAAAGCAGTAAAACAAGATTTAATGAAGTGAGAAATAGATTGACGTATGGTTTGTCTTAGGACGAAGTGGAGGAAAGCTATTAGTGTTGTAGAGAGGTAGTATATATATATATATATATATATATATATATTTATTTATTTTTACACATTTATCTATTTTCTCTCTCTTGATTCTACTTTTATTTTTATGATTTTTTAGGGTTCATCGACCGTCGACCCGAACTAGTTTGTGATAAAGGTGTTGTTGATGTTGATGTTGATAACTAAGGTGTCTAGGCCAGTGTGCGCGCACCTCGACTATTCATCGGGAGAGATTTGCATAGTAATTCATCGCCATGTCCCTTACTTAAATCACATGTGCTCATCTGTGGAATCAAACATGAGATCAGTGCGCTTAACCACATAATCCCAAGTGCTTCCTAACCAACTTAACTACCCATGGATGGGTAGTATAGATTGTTATTTATTACTCACTCACTCTACTTTTTCTGATTGTTGAGGAAAACTGAATATAGATTCAAGCAATGCCAGCATAATTTCACACTCATGGGTTTGATCTATTTTGTATGGAACGAAATGCAAAGTTTTTATTAAGATACTTTAATTACATCGTACTTTTTCTCATTCTTTTCCTCATGCTTTTAATAGATGCTTCAGATGGATGGTTCTCTCATAGATTTTCTAATGTTTGCACTATTATGTTAATTATGATCCAAACGAACTTGGATTTGTTGCTCTACATGTTAATACTACTAAGAAATTTAAAATCTTTCTCGGTTATTTTCTTTTTTACCAGGGATCCTTTGGTCACATCTGCCTTATGTAAAGCATGAGGCATTTCAATTATAAGTATTTTTAGTCCTTTAAGTATTCGTTATATTTTGACCCAAAAAAAGGCTATTCATTATGTAATTATGCTATCTTTGAAGAAAGAAACAATAAATGTAGCCACTGTGCTTTGTCGAAAAGTTGAATAAAAGTTTTGGGCATCTTGATTGCCACAATTCTCATTTGAGTTTGACCTCCTATTCAATGCTTGTTAGCACAGCAATCAGCACGTACAATTTGCATTGTTTAGACAAGTATTTCAAAGGAACATGATCATATTTGTTTTACCAGTATTGAAGTAGGATCATACATTTGTTTTACCAGCATCGAAGCAGGATCAGATCTGGAAAAATGAAACATAAAATGTCTGGATTATGCACCCATATCTTCGACTCTTTCTCCTTTTCCTTTTCTTCTTAATTTTCTAAACTGCAACACCTTTGCTGTACAAGTAGCCTTGGTTCAGGCTTTTCTGATGCCCAGGACAGGGGGTTCATCATTTAGGGGAGGTTATTGAATTATTCTATGCATTTTCCCTTACCACCCCTTGAAATTGTATTTGGAAAAGAGCTTTTCTCTAGTCATCAAGTTGGTCTACTTTACTGCTTGTTAGACATCTCAATGGCTTCGCACCAGGCTTCGGCTCTACTAGGAAAGTTTTTCCGAATAAAGCGTCTGATAGTCTATCAGTGGACATGGCTCGACTTCCCCAACATGGAATTAATTATGTATTTACTCAGTCATGCATCATTGACCAGTTACGTAATAACAACTGCATATTCTTAGATAAGATGACATATTGTGAAGAAATTCAAATGACAACAAAGAAGATGGAGTTATGGATGGACTTTTATTTGCTTTAATTGGTTTCACGGAACTTCTTGCATGCTTTTCAATAGATCTTTTCATAATCATGCAGGAAATTTGAGGACATTTTCGATGTGGTTCTTTTATTGATTATTTTAAAGACGATTTTCTGATTGTGCGTGATATACCTGGGTGGTTGCTAATGAGTCAGAGTTGTTTACAAGCATCAGATCTGACGAGGCTATGCTTTGCTGCTTCCAAATCATTACTGCCAATACAAATCGTTTGTTGCTAATTCAAAGAAGTATAGCCAGGAAATAGGCTCTGCTAAAATATAAAGTAGACTTTTAGAGGTCAAAAGAACAAATTGCCTACCTGATAGTCTTGGTGAAGAAAGCATGTGGCATAGAGGGGTAGAAGTTGTTTGTGAAGTTGCATGTTGGACTCTTCGTCTACGTTTACAAGATGTGCAAGCACAGACATGCACATTACACATATGGATTCCGAAATCTACGTCTTTATTTTTAGTTTACTAAGCAAGTCAATGGAAATGTGACTCTGTAGTATTCCTTTACTGCTCCAAATGCATGTGCTGACTCTTTTTATTTAGTCTTACAGTTGTTAAGTACTTGATTAGCGTGGCTTATGATGTGAATAGAGTGATGTCCATCAGCATGTCATTACTTTGTATAAGCAGTGTATGAGGAAGAAGTGCGTGATAGTAATACATTATACTTTCCTCTGACGGATGGTTTGTGCGACCGTATATATTGTACTGAATAGATCTAGATGGAAATTATTGGTTGTGAGGTAAAAAAAAAAAAAAAATTAATGGCCATATCAAGCATGCAGGACACCGATTGATTTTACCTTCGGAAGCCGGGTAACTTTATAATGCAAAACTACATAAGGCTATGTGTTGATTTTTTATTTTTTATTTTGGGTAAGGAGCTATGTGTTGATCGTCTTGGGTAAGTTAGTTATTTATTTATGTAGATTGATTTTTTGTCAATCTGAGGTCCTCCGCAAAGTGTATTTATGTGCTTATCATTCTTCCTTTCTTGCTAAGGTGCAGAGTCAATTACCATTTCTCCCTAAAATTGAAGAAATGTCGAATTTATTATGAGAAAGCGTGCTGCTAATCAAAATCCCTACATGTATGTTTCACGAGCCAGGAGATCGTGATCGACCTATGCTGGCAATTCGAGCTGTTTTGTACCGTTGGGATGCCCGAGTTAAGACTTCTATCTTCTTTTCTTCTAAGGATCTTTGTAGATAGAGAGTTCTAGAGAGAGAGAGAGAGAGAGGGGCTCTGGGGAATGTTTTAGTATATTGATTAGTGGATGATCAAATAAGAAAGAGAACTTCCCTTTATATAGGAGGAGGGGCTTCAAATTACAATTGTAGATCTAGTTTAGATTCGATGGCTAAGATTACTTTTTCTATCTTCTCAACTACCAGCATTCAGTAGGAATTTTCTAGAAAGATGGGACAATCATCGACTCGCCCGCCCTCGAAACATTTCAGAACAATATAGAAAAGAGTCGAAAACCTTATACAAACCATAGGGATCCAACACATAACAAGTGTTGGGGCATCTTTTGGCCATCTACACAACCGATTTGGCGAGAAAACCTCAACCTGTGTCACACTATCCCCCAAACATTTGAGCATCGTTGTACACTTGATTTTTGTTCAGGTATTTTTCCTTTATATTATAAAAATTCATAACAAAATTCGTAAAAATTAAAAAATTACAAAATCAACTTTGGCGTTTGAGTCTTTTAATTTGTAAATGTTTGCAATTTTAGAATAATGACATTCAATTCGATTGCCCTGCGTCGCAATTGGGTTCAATTGTTCATTAAAATTGCGTGATTGCACGAATTTGGCAAAATTACATACTTTTATTGCAAATTAATCCCCGGATTTGGAAAAAAATAAAATTACTTTCAATCTACGGACTTTCATATGAAGATAAGACCTCCCCCTTATGTTTTTGACCATTCTAGATCGATTGGTGGGGATAATTTGGTCTGATTTGGCTATTAGGGCTTCTAATTTGACAACTTGGATAATCAGATCCTAGATCAAAATTGGGGTTTTTGATCAATTCATGATAAGATTTTGGGGAAAATGGAACTTCCATATAGAATTCATCCCCCTGATTTCAAATTGATGATTTAATTTGACAAATTCCAAAGAATTGCAGGTCAATTTCAAGAGATTGAGTTGACAGGGTCTGCCAATCGAACCAGGTCCGACCCAGCTACCTGGTCGAACAGTGTCACCTTTTTCCCCAAATTTGCTTCATTTTTGAACATTTGCAGGTCGAATTTCAATCGAAGAATTGAAGCACCAATCGACCATGATCGAAGAAGCCATAGGAAACGTCATGTTCCTCACTTCAAGACGCTTCGAACGAGACCAATCTCGTCGCCAATGATCACCGGAGTAGGGCTGAATCAATCAGTCAACGTTGCGGCGGCCGTGGAAGTCAACTTTCACATAATGGCCAAATCGAATATCCATTCGCGCACTTCGGGGAGTCATTTGGTCTTGGCGGAATTGCCCACTGTCTCTATTGTCGTTTCGACCAAATGGCATGCACGATCACATGCCATTTCAAGTTGGTGGACACCTCCCAATCGGCGCCAAAATTTTTGAAATGGGGATATAGCCTTCGAAGGCTTTCTAGAAATGGAGAGATCGCTCATTATGTTCGAGAGGAGCAACAAAATAGAGAGAGAAAGAAGAAGGAGAGAGAGAGAGCTCGTTCTCCTACTCCCGTCGTTGAGAATTTGAGCTCGGCTGTAAGGCACCGGTTAGGTCGTTTTCGGCCAGACCGAAGTCAAAGAAGACTATCGGAAGCTTGCTTGAGGCTCTAGGATTCGATCGCCACCGGCCACGCCATCTGAAACCTCAAAAAAAGGTGAGTCGCAGCTTCAAGCTTCTCAGTATGCATCAATGACGACTCACCTTTTACTTGATCATTTTTGCATTTCTTGTGTGCATGTTACTCCCTGAACATCACTGAACTCGATTGCACCTTGTTTTTGTGTCGATTTTACATAATACCCCATGTCTGAGCCACGAAGCTCCCCTCGCCATTACCGACCCTATCAAAGCTTCCCCGACTCAAACTAGCCTAAACTAGGTTAATTAGATCCGCAGGTAAGTCTTCTGAATTTCAATCGAAGGTGTTTGGTGAAATAATTGATCGTGTTTATGTTTTGTTCGAGCTTCAATGCATGTATACTTGTGAATGATATTGCCTGATGTTAGAGTGTGCCGTTCCGGGCGTCGAGGAGAGTCGAATGGCGCCGGTCTCGTCAAGTTTGG
Source organism: Rhodomyrtus tomentosa (assembly GCA_028455895.1). Lineage (NCBI taxonomy): Eukaryota > Viridiplantae > Streptophyta > Magnoliopsida > Myrtales > Myrtaceae > Rhodomyrtus > Rhodomyrtus tomentosa. Next base: position 30,782,560 of record JAPCWY010000007.1, read on the forward strand.
CTTAGCATCCACCGTTGGATCCTCGCTGGAGGCTCTCGGTCGTTCATTACAAATGTAGACCATTCGATGAAAAAGATGATGACGAGGCGGTCAACGGGTTAACATGCCGACGTGGTGTGCCACGTGGCAGTCATGTCAGATAGGTCGTTAGGGTCAAAAGCCATTCTGTTATATGATCCGATGACCTTGGTTTGGCCAAGTGTTGGCCTGGTGGCCGTCAGATCAATTTTAAATATCCTGTTAATAAAAATTTAATTTTTCGAAAATGAAAAAATTAAATGGTTTGATCGGATGATCCAGGATTAGCCGAGTTATTCGATCGTGGCGGTAGATCTAGGTAATCAGATTTGATGGTTAAGGTTTAATCGGCTGTTGATCTTGGCGTAGGATTAGTCGACCGATCTTAGAGCTATGAAGTAGCCACGTGGTTCAATAGGAACCGTAGGATTAAATCGAGAACAAAGAAAATAAAAAAATATATATAGCAAACAACATCGTTTTGAGATAGCGGTCGCACGGGTCCGGGTCCGAGTCTGGGCCGGGTGTCCGGTCCACGTGGATTGGGCCAACCCGGTCCAAATTTCTTTTTTCTTTTTAATAAAAAAGAAAAACATTTTTGAAAAATACAAAAATTAGAAAATTTTTAGAAAATTCTAAAAAATGGTAGAAAATCCTAGAAAATCTCAAAAAATTAGAAAAAAATTGTAGAAAATTCCTAAACACTCTAAAAATTTTCAAAAATTAAGGAATGACCACAAATAACTGGTCAATCATATTTTCAGGATATTTTATCCGTTCTTCCTGAAATTGATGATTTTGCTTTTTAGGGAAAAATCAACTCTGCTTTGTATATGAGATAGGTTGAAAATGCCTAGATTATGATTTGGGTCAGTTAGGTGACCAATCCTTTTGATTGCGTTTTTGAATCTCATCTTTTTTCTCGAAATGACGATTCTAACCCTCAAAGGGTAAATCATCTTTTCTATTCCAATAAATCGTGAAAATTAATCAAAATTAGGATTTGCGTATGATGGATGACCAATTCTTCTGTTTGGGATTTCCATTTCTCGTCATCTTCTAAAATGATGATTTTACCCTTCAAAGGTAAATCGCCTTCCAAAATTTGGAAAAATTCTTAAAATTGCTAGAAAATAGGAAATAGATCAATTGGATGATCAATCATATTTTCAAACTTTGTTTTATTCCATATCTCTTCTGAAATTACAATTTTACCCTTTCCAGGCAAATTGTCCTAAATTTCTTCAAAATTAGGATTTTGCTCCTCATGGGCAAATCACATCAAAATCATTCTTAAGCCGTGATTAACATTTCTCTAGGGCAATAGAGCCTTATTAGGGATGTCACGCTGTATTCTTGTGATTTATTCGCATGTCTTGGTCCATGATTTGTGCATCTTCTTTTACTGATTATGAGTTTTAGGATAGTCACTCCTATCTGCATGAACTCTTAGATTTAGGGTTCGTACCCTGCTCATTTGCATGAAATCTTAGGGTTAGATAATTCAGTCAACTTAGGTACCGAAAGGACGTTGACTTTGATAGCTGGCGTAACTAAGTCCCCGATCCCACTTCTTTGATCCTTGCAGAATCAAATCGAAGCTCAATTATTCAATAGGGTTCCCAATCGTACCCTCCACGAAATGATTAGTTGTGACTACTTGGCATGTATAAGCATTACATGTCACCAGATCACACTGAAAGTTGACCACGTATACCTCAGTTGCGATTTGGGTAACGAGCCTTCGGAGAGGCTCGCGTCTAACCAGACCGAACGGCCCATTAACTCTCGATTATGCAAAAATTCGAGAGGGTCGTGACAGACTAGCGACTCCGCTGGGGACTTATTCCAAATCAGAATCTCTGGTTAGGGATTTTAGAGGGCTTGAGCCGATTAAAGGGATGATTGCTTTATCTAACCTTGTTTTTTGTAGATGCTCTCGAAGTTGATGTATGTATACTAACCATTGTATTAGATGTTGTTGCAAATTGGAGAAATAAGGGGTTGAGTGTTTGCTGACATCTTTCCTATAGATTGGAGTTGGGATTGTATGTTTACTTTTTATGCACATATTGAAGCGATATTTGATATAAACTGTTGTGCATGATTTTGTATTTTACGACACATCGCACACAATGACAGCCAAACCCCGACTGTAAGCACCTTATAGGTTATCCTAGATACGGAAATGGTGCAAAAGGATATCATGTTTGATGGCACTTGAAACTTTTGTATTCATTCCCGCTCACAATCCAAATTGGTGATCTCTAGTCCTCTTGAGTATGTACTCTTAGGGAGGAATCTGCCATATTTGAATTGTGAGAGCCTGGGCCATAAGTTCCTCACCTGATTTTCAATTTTTAGAGTATACCTCCCATTTGTCTCATATGCATGTCCTTGGAAAGTTAATATACCTAAAACCACTCATCGTTACAAGGGATTTGATATTCTCTAAGTTTTGGTTGATAAGACATTTATTTCTCACTGTTTTTTCTTATGCCCTATTCATAGTATGTTCATATGTTGCACATCATTTGCATGTACATGCATAACATACATTTTGAAATCATTCAAGTAACTGATTAAAATAACAATGATAGGGATATGATGTCACTATTTCCTAAGTGTTCATCAGAGTTGGTGATCTTCGAATATCTGAGGAAAGTAACTCGTCCTGAGCCGTACACAAGATTACAATTTACAAGATTTGTACACGGTCGACAACCGACTGGACACAAGCTAGGGTATGCTGAAAATTGTCATACTCGCTATTACGTCGATAACCTCAGATTTAAGTGACAATCCGATGAAATGTTCAAGGGTTATTTGTAGATGAAAAGGCAATACCGCAACCGCCTGGCTAGAGAAGTGTTCACCCGTCGAAAAGCTGAGTGTCGAGCTAAAGAGAATAAGTTGATGTTAACTCTTTGGGAAAAGGAGAAGCGCCCTGCCATCAAGACTAAATCAAGACACATTATTCTTAAAAAGATGAAGCCTAAGGAGATTGAGAAATCCCCTGAAGTATTCATACCCTGGACCAAAGAATGGTCAGAGGAGCTGAGCCATCTTAAACAACCTCCTGAAGATCACTTTCCCGGAAAAGGTCAATACAAAGAACCCTTCAAAGAAGAAGACTCTGAAGGATGGTCAGTTAGGAAGGAAATCTTGATCATTGAGCCATACCCTAAAGAGAAGCAAGATGAGGATATGATTGAAAAAGAACCTCCGGTTGACTAATCCTCCGAAGAGAACTAGCCTTTGGAAGTATTGAGAGTAGAGTAGTTAAATCCCACATTTCATTGGTCTTTTATGACTTTTTTGTTTGAAAAATAAGACTGTTAAATACCCATCTTTGAAGTTTCCACTTGACGATTCGTCTCTCTCTTAATAGATTCTCATTAATAAGGATCTATCTCATTACATTTCTTTGATCAATTTGATATTTTGACCAATGAAATGTGACATTGTTACCTTCTTCAGTTACTGCGATGATCCTGATCAATTGCATACTTCATTTACTTGAAATTTAAATTAAACTTCAGGTTGGATCTTTAGACCCAAAGGAAAGTCTAATTTTCATTTCACCAATTGAAATATGTAATTGAATCGGTTCATGCATATTTCATGGCATTTGCATTCTTGCATTTAGAGTAATCTATGGCAATTAATTTTTCAAAATCATCTGCATACTCTAGACTTGATGGGAAATGATGACATCCAAGTATTCAGAGCTCCTCGAGCTGAGCTTCTAGCCTGGTGGGACAACATGGGTGAGGCTAGTCAGATGTATGCCGGATCACGACTAGGTTGTCTTTTGGATCTATTGAAGATTGAATGTCCACTTGCTTTTATCCAAGTCATAGCACTTTATTGGGATCCCACCACAGCGATGTTCTACATGGAATGATTGGAGATTACTCCTACACTGGAAGAGTATAGTGCCGCCATTGGAGTCAAGTTCAATTATCTCCTAGTCCTACCTCCGATAGGATTTGAACCCTTTAGTCGGTTGGTTGAGTTTCTTGATGCAAGCCTCGCTGAAATAAAAATAGATGCCAAGAGCAATTCTGCACGAGTCTTCCTATCCTTTTTTCTAAATAGGTTTCCTAACCTCCTTGCTAGCAAAGCAACCAAATCCGATAGAGCTTTTGTCTTGGAATTCTTTGGCTTTGTGCTATTCCCCATTTCATCTGTTACCTTTGACCCTATCATGGCCATAGTAGTCAAACAAGTATGTTACGGTTGAGATTACTCGAACCTTATCCTTGCTGAAACCTTCCTTTCCCAGAACTGTTTTCGAGGAAAAAATAAAGGAATCTTTAGAGCCTCTAATGGTCTCATTCCTGTGATTTGCTTCCTATATTAAACAATGCCATATCTGCATGGGTTTCACTGAGATTAGCTCTGATATACATCCCCTTAGAACATTTTTTCGAGCCCATACACGGATCCTAAAGTTCAATCTTAAAGAATGGAAAGAATTTCTTAGGGCTCCAAAGCCGGAACAACTCTGATGGCTGCTTAGATTGCCAATACTGGGCAAAGTCAGGCTTACATGCAATGATGGAGATCCAGTCCCATTATTAGGATTCACAGGTGCTACTGCATATTACCTGAAAAGGGTTATTCAACAGTTCGGGGCGTTATAGGAGATCCCTTCACCACCACAATTAGGTGTCTTCTCATTCGACGTACCAAAAGAAATCCTCACAGGAGAAAAGAAGAAATAGTTTGAAGCTAAGATGAAATTCATCATACGCTCTTTGAAGAAATCCCAAACCGAAGATATAGAATGGCCAGATGACATCACTGTGGAAATGGATATCCAAAGAGTTTTTACTGATTACATCTGATGTTTTCAAATGACTAAGCCCAGTTTCGTAGAGCCCTATGTACTAGAGTACATTGTGCTATATATACCTGGAGTGGAGCCGTATTTGCCCGAAGACATGGATCGCCATCACATGATGGAGATGGAGAGTCCTAAACGCCCTAGGCTTGGATAGAATGGCTCTATCAATTTTAGGATATTTGAACAATATGATGTCTTGACATTTAAACACTTAATTGTAATAAATGTTAATTTTTGCACATGTGCATATAGAGGCATATTTTGTTTATGCATAAAAACTATCGCCATGGGTTACGTTTCTTTTGATTTCATGTGTTCTCTTGAAGAATGATTGAAAGAACTACCCATATGAGGCTAAGGTTCATATGGTAGGTCTTTTTCTCATTAATCAGCAGAAAATATGCAATTGAAAGGATTTAGTGTTTTCGTTGTTTTTCTTGACATGATACTTACCTTCATATTGCCTTTTAAATAAGTGTTCTCTAATCACAGAATTTCCTAAACATCGTTTCCGTACTCTACTCAAAACTAGAATGGAGCAATAAGAATTAACTCCGCGAGTTAGTGTGTTGGAGACTTAGATGACTACCATGGCTACTATGATGGCTGAGATCAAGGCTATGTTAGAGGCCTCTCAGGCCAGGCAAACAATGGCTCCTAATCTAAATATCACCAGTCAACCCCCAATGTCTAATGTGGCTGACAAAGGCCAACGGAAGATGCCCATCAAGTGCCGAATGTTCACTTTTGTTCGAAGACACCTCCTGTTGTCATTAACCTTGAGAAGAAAGAAAAAGGAAAGCCTATGGTAAAAATCGAAGCTGAGGCTAAGAGGCTAGCTAAGATTGAAGAGTGTTTGAGCAGTCGGAGTTACGAGTTGGCCCGTTTTGACAAAATATCTTCCTTTGCGAAGATGGAGACCCCACGTATTACAAGGAGCCGAACTTTGTAAGAAAGTATAATGGGACAAGTTGTCCCCATGTTCACGTCAAGTATTACTGCGTAAGATGACACACTACTTAGATTACATTCCGCTACTGATGAACATGTTTCAAGAGAGTTTGACTGGCGACTTGGTTCATCACACTAGATCTTGATGATTATGATTGTTGCGTCTCGAACCCGACGAGCACGTGAACATCCCGCCAGGCCGTTCTTCATTGATGTTACCTGGGATCCCTCGGCCAACGACTCCACATCGACTAAATGATGCATGCATGTGGAAGTGAGAAAAACAACCCTTTCACTTTTTATTATAAAGACGACTTCAGAAGAATACAACAAAACATTTAATCAAGGTGCAATGCAGGGTTTCGGTTTACTAAATGTATGGTCACACAAGGTTACAAGTCTAATTACATCAAATTTTTCTTCGGCTATTCATCCTCTGCATCCACGAGACTTCGTTATTAGGGACTTGACAAATGTGATCCCATGACGGATATATAAATCTCAGCATGCTAACCCTAAACCTATACCAGACCGTTAGTACCTCTAGACCTTTTTTTTAAAAGAGCATGCAATAGCTCATCAAGAGAATTATCACAAAGCATTCAATGCATCATAACAAGACATCACAATTGGCATAAAACAAACAAAATTCAAGGGCCTCCATAAAATCAAACCAAGCTTCGTACTAGCACAACATTAAGTTCATATGCGAGGGTTTATTCTCAATCCTATCACAACTTTCCATTTCAATAGTTAGGCCCGCGTCAAAATGCCTCAGGCTCATCAAGATTTCAATTTTCATGGGTATGCCTGCGTTAACACGCATCAGGCTCATCATACTTCCAATTCCAATGGGCAAGCCCGCGTCAATACGCATCAGGCTTATCATGTTTCTAATTCCAATGGTCAAGCCCGCGTCAATACGTAGCAGGCTAAAAATAATTGGCAATTCACGTTCTGACGCATCGGGTTCCAAAGCCATTTCAATACTTGTGTCGACATGTCTCAAGTCTATCCCGCGTCCTAACGCATCAAGATACCAACCGACCTCGCGTTCTGACGCATCAAGATTTGATTTGCCATTAGTTCGTAACTCAATTTAATCAATCAAGGCTTGCTTTCATAAACCATGCTTCTCGTTAATCAAGGATTCACATGCCATATCTCATCATTCAAGAATCACACACAGCACCTAGGCCTCAACTTTAAACAACTTCATGATTGAATAGGACTCGACTTAACAAGCCATTAGCCTTTTAACATGTGAAACACTCATGGTCGAATTACATAAAGCATGGCATGATCTTGCACATCAAAACAATTAAGCAAACAAGCCATTTCCTTGCCAATTCAAGCATGAACTGCACACACTTCAATACTCGCGAGTCAAGCACCACATAACCAATCAAAGGCACACATTCACCGAATGTTCATACAATAATTTCAACCATGAATTTCACAAATCCATCTCAAGGAAAGCAAGCATGACTCGGCTTACCTAAGTCACAATCGGCACAAGCCAAATCAAACACAATTGGTTCATGAAATCATCAATTTAACACTCATTTCTATCCATTAGTACCCTAACGTCCTAATAAGGGTTTAAGGGTCACTTGCCAATCCAATTGAGCTAGCAATTCCCACCAATGAAGCTACAATATGCTCGATCCTCAACCGGCCAGAATAAGGAAATGTACGGCCCTAGGAAATTCACACAATTCATCCATTAAACCTCTTCCAAATTCCATTCTTTCACTCAACCATCTTGCCAACACATTATACCATACTCTAAGATACCTTACTGAAGATTTTGAAGCAATGTGATACTTTGGCAAGCCTCTAATGGCTTGGTTCAATTCTGTCCGCTACAGGGCGGCATGTGGTTCCTAAGGAATTCATACTAAACGTCCATTATAACACCTCTAAACTTCATTCCTTCAAACAACCACCTTGGCAATACATCAATATACGTCCCTAGGTGTCTTACCACGAGTTTCCAAGCAAGGCGACACCTCGGCGAACTTCCAAATGGTTGGATTCCAAATCGGCAACACTTGAGCAGAAACTGCCCTTGCAAGAACACACCAATTCCAATTAAAACCTAGCTAATCCATAACCAATCTTCATTATCAGCTTACTAAATCCTTGATCTAAATGTTGAGAAGATCTTACCAAATATTGGGAGCCATATGGACTCTTGAAACCGGCGCAAGAGGGCTTACTTTCAAATCGGATTAAAAACTGACCGGCCTGACCTTCGCCCTTCAAACTGACCTAAGGGAAAAACAACTAGACCAAATTGAACTCATAATACTTTGTTGGAACGGCACGAGAATAAGCTTTCTAATGGTAGGTAACACGCCTTAATCCGATGTTGGACGAAAGAGTTATGACTGGAATAATGAAGGCAACGGATTTGGGTAGCGACTAGTTGGGTGGGGTTCTCTCGGCCAAAGAAGCATAAGAAAAATAAAATGAAGGATAGGGTGAGGAGAGAGAATGAGCTGCCGAAGAAATGAAGAGAGAATGAGAGGCTTTCTTCCTTAATTCTAAAGAGTCAAAAGCCAAGAATGGTTGTTGGGATATGACTTCGTTAATTGCTAATTAGATAACCTCCTTCCTATAATGACACTTGGTATTTTCTTCTTAATATCTTACAACCAATTGGCCAAAATGCCCTCAAGAATTCGGCCACCATGAGGGGATTATCAAAAGACAAAAATGCCCTTCTTCACTTCTTAAGGTAAGGGTACTCTCCTAGGGTAAAATGGTAATTTCACACTTTCCGTCCAAAATTTCACTTTTTCAATATTAGTTACCCTCAATGAGGTGACGTCCAATTCCTTTCAAATGTTTGAATTCCTCATTGTTCGATATCCAATTTTGAGATCCCATTTTAAGTCAATAGTCTCAAAGAGTGTCAAAATCCAAAATGTCACAACTACGGATGGGAAGATCTTGCCGAAGATTTCCTCCGACAATATAAGTTCAATATCGCGACCACTCCACCAAGAGAGGATCTACTACGAACCATGACAGGAAAGAATGAAGTGATCCGAACCTATACCTAAAGGTGGCGGGCTTTGGCGACTCAAGTCAAGCCGCCCATCCCTAAAGATGAGCTGGTCGATTTATTCCTAAAGACGCTCTCGTATGAGTATTTCGATAGACTAAACACCTTTGGGTGCCAAACTTTTGCACACTTAATAAAAGTAGCAAAGAGATTAGAGTGGGCCTTACGAGAGAGGAAAGCTAGAAACTCCGATGACAAGGCAATATTCTTTGAGGAAAGAGAGAAAAACTGGAGTCGACATAACTTTTGTGACAAATCCGCCAAAATCAAAATAGTTTGCTAACTCCAACCAGGCTAAGGGAGGAGCGTCCTGGTCGACTCCGAAGGGACAAGAACCGAAGAAGAAAACACATCAGAAGCAATTTTCACAACTCCCAAGGCAGTTATCTAAATTGCTTGAAGAGCATTTAGTTACAAATGAGCCTCCTAGAGTAAATCCGGCAAGGTACCTTGGCTTCGACGAAAGTTAAACTTGTGCCAATCATATGGGCGAAAGAGGGCACAATGTAGACAATTGCTACATCCTGAAGCTAAAGGTACAAGCCTTCATCAAGAATCAAATCTCGAAGTTTGACGATGTCACTCCGAATGTACAAGAAAATCCTCTTCTCGACCATCAAGTGGTTGGGATGATTTTCGGTGACGAGAAAGAAAGCCGCTTGGACTTAAAAGTGAATGTTGCCAAATTGACCGATATCTTCGCTATTGCATCGTCATATCCACAAGGAGGGGAGGTGTCCATTGAAAGAAAAATGTTATGCATTGCCAAGTTGATGAGCCCGGGGATAATCGCAGACGCTACGATGAGTTGTTTGAGGGGACTCTTGCCTCTGTAAACTTGAGTTGGGACCAGTTTGTAATTGGGACTGTGTAGGGTAATACATGGAGTATTCCTCATAAGAGTTTGGTAGGTGACGTGTAATTAATCACAAAATCAAAGGAAGAATTTGACCAAGATGAGCTAGAAGCCACCAAGAGACGTCTGGCCGATCACAGATTTATAACTGAAGAAGCCCTAGAGAAAGGCGAAGATCTAGATAACCTGAGCGAAGACTTTGGGGGATACAAATTTAAAGTGAAATATTCTGTTCCTCCCAGTTTCTTCCAAAAAATAGAGGATATTGTGCCCGGTAGATGAGGTGGTATGGACGATCCTATTTGGCCAGAAGTCACGGATGATATAGCTGAACCTCTTTCAGAGGACCCTGAATTGCCGTTCGACCAATTGGTGTGGGAACAATTTCGCTTCACAAAAGAACAAATGAATAACTTTTCACGAGAGCTAAAGGACATGTCATTACAGCTAGCAGCATATAACCGTTCTCAAATGGCAAACGGTGCACCAAACATAAAGCCACCCGTTTAAATTCAAAACTAAAATCGTAGAATGGAGGGATTAAGATCTCAATGGCGAAACTTGATTGAATCGCTCAAAAGAATGAGAAGGCGGTTGAATCCTTTGACTCTAACTAAAATCACCTCCCCAGCCAGTCCATTAACTGAATCATATGTTGCTTGGAGATAACACCAGCTTGAGTACAAAGATAACCGAGAAGATCTTGACAATACTGTGGGATGGTCGAAACTTCGACAACCGTGGTGATCAAGCTGAACGATCTTGACAACCTGAGCAAAGAAGAAGATTGCCTAGTTAGACCTGTTGTGATTCGTCTATCAGGAGATGAAACGGATAATGAATTTGAACCCAAGGCATCAAACCTGATGCCTAAAACCATTAAAATCCCATATGTCGAAAACTATAACTCTAAAGCTGTTCATTGGAGTTATGAGAAAGATGAAATAGACGCTGTGATGCAGTCTGGATGATTTTATGCCTCGAGAGAGAGTGAACTTGAGAAAAGGGAGGTCTCGAAAGAAGATGCCGAAAAGTTAGTATCCATCGAGTTTTGTCACGCCCCGCGCCCCAGGCCCGAGCACACGACTCCCTGCAAGCAAACCAAGATATCTCTTAATGTCCCAGAATCTGCAGATAAGTCGAGAGACGTATTATATATAAATACGCGAAAGCGAAAATGTAATAACTCCTCCGTACAAATATAAAGTGGGACATGGATAGCGAGAATACCATAATACATAATATCAGAAAGTTCATACAAGAGCATAGCAACGAGATCCACTAGGGAGACGGGGTAATACAAAGAGGTCCATCATCATCAAAAGAAACAAGCGTCGGGGTCGCCGTCAAAAAGTCAGACTAGTATGCCAGAAGCTCCTAAGACGAACTGCTGGAGTCATGAGTCTCCTCTGCCTCCTCCATGGATACGTACTCCGAGAAGGTCTCCGAGCAAATCTCTATGGTGCCCTCCATGGTCTCGTCAGCGGACGGCTCCACCAGGTCATCCTCTGTAGCCTTGACCACTATGACCACGTTAGTATCCTCCAAGGTCGGTCGGCAACTGACCCCTCAGCCTGTCCTAAATCCCAGGTGGGAGGACACCAACTAGGACTACTCCCTAGGGCGCCTCAGTGGGCTTCAGCGGCCTGGTAGAAACATCCCCGACCTTTTGGAACCAGGCTTCATACCTATGAGGCTTCCAACTACTCCCACTGTGACATTCTGATTTCCAGTCGATTTCAAGTTTATTCACGAGAATTGTGTGTCTGGAGATGTATTTCAGTCGTATCTCGCTCGAACCTGATCAATTCGAGTAGACTGACCAAAGGGGAAATGTTAACGCGAGACGAGGTACGTGGACTTGAGGAACTCGGATAGGAAATGACGCTTTGATCATAAGGATTATCGAGGGGATATTTAGAGCCACAAAAATTTCAATCCAAGAACGATTAAGGGATACCTTGCAAGTGTCATACGATTGGAGCGCGGGTGATGCCGCTTAACCCACGTATGATTTGCAAAATTTTCATAAATTGGACGGTGAAAATCGAGACCTTAGGAGTTAGCGATAGATCCTCATAATTACATGACAACCAAAGCCGCCACAAATTGACGAGCCCTAAACGTGATATGAATCACGGGGTCGATACACGTAATGTCTACGAAAGCCTCCCGTTGGTTTGGGATAGGCTGGAATCACGTCTGATAGAGAAATCTATCAGAAACGAGCTTTGAAAGATTTGAAATGGAAAATCAAGAATTCCAATGTTATTTGGATTGGTCATCGCCCTATTGAAGGTTTCCGGAATGAGAAAAAGCGACGTCTTGAACGTCGGGGGTAAAATGATCATTTTTCCCCTTAATCTTAGAGCTTTACTTATACAATTCAAGAAGGGAAAAATGGACATTACAACCCACCCATGGCTGCTGAAAACAAGGACAAGGAGAGAGCCATTGGATCTCCTTGGATAGAGCAAATGACAAGTTTCAAGAATCCATGGGCTATGGTCATATCGCACTTTTTCCCACCTACCAATCAAAGGTCTTTGACCAAGCCTTGAATAAAGCTTCTTCTCTCTCCTCACCTCTGCAATTTTCGGCCAAACCCCAAGAGAGAACACTAGATACCTTCATCTTCTTCCTCCTCCATTCTGCTGTCGCAGGACAGATTCTGGGGCTCCACTTCGCCGGCCACTACGGCCACTACGGCCACTTCCGGCCACCCCTGGACGCTGGCCATCCACCCAAATAAATATCTATGTCTTGATGACATTCTCCAATAAGAATCGAAGCATTTGGAGCACCAAGGAGACCGGAGCAAGGATTCTCCCGAGAGTCGACTGAAACTGCTCCGTCTGAGGTAGGTCCGGTTCTCAGTCCGTTTGGTGGTCGAAATGTTGGAATATTTGGCCCAAATTTTGTGGAGATCAAGCTGAGATGTGTAGAAATATGTGGTAAAAATTTGGGCTTAATTTGATAAGTTTTTGACCATGAACTGACATTGTACATTTCGTCCAGAAATTGACTTGGAGGAACCGGCGATCAGTTCCTGAGCCTCTGTTCAGTGCCCACGAGGGCCACTTCCGGCCACCGTCTACTGCCGGCTGACCACCACAAAAAATTTCCATGTCTTGCTGACATTCTTCAACAAGAATCAGAGCATTTGGAACACTGTGGAATTCAGGACAAACATTCTCCCACAGGCCGACAAAATAGGAACCAACCAGAGGTAGGTTCTGTTCTTGGTCCCTTTGATGGTCGAATTTTTGGAGTCTTGAGCTCAAATTTTTTGAAGACTCAGTAGAGATGTAGATAGTTATGTGGTAAAAATTTAAGATGGATTTGATTAAGTTTTGACCACAAACCGATCTTGTTAATCTTTCCCAGAAACTGCCAGATTCTGACCTTGGGCGAACCGGTGGCGTTCGTTGGGTTTCCGGCGACCAATTGACCTCAAATTTTCGGTAAGCCTCCCAAATCCCTAAATAGACATGTTAAGAGATAGATTGATGGTTAAATGAATGATTAAGGAGTAGATTGAAGGCTGGAAGTACACGGTTTGCACAGAACCGAAGTGAACCGGTTGGTTCTGTGCAAAACCGAATCTTTTGAAGGCTGAGATGGGTAATTTTGAGTTCCAAATTGGTGTTTATGATGTGATGAGATGTTGAGGGTTGTGTTTTGGGCAATTAGGATTGATGGATTGAGGAATTGAGTATGGAAATTGATGAAATTGGTTGAATATGCTATGTTGCACATTGAGTTCGGTATGGGACATTAGGGGCCGAAACCTTAGAGGCTCAAGAGGAGGAAATTGTGATGTTGCAACCAAGGTAAGGGAATTCCTAACCCTATGTTAAGACGATTGGACTCGATTGGGTAAGTCGAGGGCCGATTGGATCAAGTTATGAGGAAATTCCCAAATGTGATAGCTTGATGTGTCCTAAGATGTTATAGGATGAATGTATGTGACGTTGTCTATGCTTGAGTGATTGCCATGTTTGTACATCATTTGATTTACCTTCATGCAACAAAATTTATGAAATTTGTTTAAATTGGCACTTGCCACTGAGTGTGCCATTGAAATGAAAGTCAAAGCATAGGTCCTAATTGTGGCATGAGCATAGCATGACATGGCCCTGAGGCATGTGAGACGCGGGGCAGAAGGTTGAGACCCTGATGCGACGAGGTCGCGGGGTGAAGTATGATTAGATGACGCCCTAATGCGACGAAATCGCGGGGCTGAGATAGCCACAGTCCTAATGCGATCTAATCACGGGATAGAGTATGAGCTCATAAACCTTGCCTGGAGATGGACCGAGACCTGATGCGTTTACTTGGGTCACCGATGACAGTCTGATGCGTTTACGCGGGCCGAGCCTGATGCAATCTAATCGCGGGCAAGAGAATGAGGTAGGCAGAGGTTGATGGATGTGGTGAAGTAGCAGGCTGAGTATACCAGTGCATTATCATCTGATTGTGACATGAGTTCATTTTTGCATGCTTGTCGTTTATATGTCAAACCTTCATTGAATGGTGTATTATCTGCTTGTAAGTTATGAGTTTGAAAAGATAGAGGATTGGAAGACTGCCTAAGTGGACGGTCGACCTAACCTAGGGTTAAGACCCACTTTATTGAGATTTATATCTCACCCCAGTGGGGGCTACATTTTCAGATTCCAAGCAGAGGGAGCACGAGTTTTCCATGGAGTGGCATTTAAAGGGATAATGGACAGTTGTGTTTATAATATAATTGTCTTTTGTGATATTAGGATTGTATATCTGATTGGCGGGTTAAGAGTTGAACCTATGTGTATTGGTTGTTGATGTTGATGTATCTATCCTAAGTTATCGGGTACAGTTGTATTGATATAATTGAAGAAGGCATTGCTTCTACATGCGTATTTCTACATGATGTTGGCCGTTGAATCTTGGAGCATTCTTAAATGAACGATATGGATAGGGATGTTCGCGCGCTCGCCGGGTTTGGGGGTTGACACTCACACTCGTCTACCCATACTACTATACACTTTCTGACATAAATGGTTCCCTGCCCATCAGGGAACTCATCAAAATAGACAGACATCTCTTTGGGGTCTCCAAATCTGATAAGCTACATCCTCAGGACCTAGAATTTGTAAAAAAAAAAAGGAGTCCCACAACGGGGTGAGATTTACATCTCAGTAAGGTGGATCCTCACCCTAGGTTAGACCGACAGTCCACTTAGGCAGTCATAAATACTAGCATTTCATACAAATAAACATGCAAGGCATTCAAATATCGATACGACACACAGATATCATGCATGCAGTCATTGCATCATAACACATCCAGATGATCATGCACAAATCGTCATGCCACATCACCACTTCCACCCTTCAGATTGCCTCATTCTCATGCCCGCTTTTAGAACGCCTCAGGCTCGGTCCGCGTAAACGCATCAGATCGTCGTTGACAACCCACGTAAACGTATCAGGTTTCAATGTTACTCCAGGCCAATGTCGACATATCACAACTCTGTCCCGCGTTTCAACGCATCAGGACTATGGCCTTCTCAACCCCGCGTATTATACGCATCAGGGTACCATACAACTTCAACCCCGCGCTTCAGCGCCTCAGGGTATTCCTCATACCACCCCGTGTATCATACGCCTCAGGGTCCTACCATGTCTCAGCCATGCCAAAGTTTCAATTTAATTCACACACATAAAGCAAGGTGCAACTCAAGCACAAATCGTACACTTATGGCATGCAAGACGATCAATTGACATTCACACATGGTAGTCATTTCAAAACACAAACATTGACACACATTCAAATCCTCTATACCGTCCTAAGACGCACAAAGAACATTCACATTAAAAAAAACCTTTGAGGATCACCAAAAAATTCACCCAACTCGCCCAATTAAGTTCAATCTTCCTATCATAGGTTTAGGATTCCCTTATCTCAAGCTTAATTCCACAAAATTCTTCTCAAGCACCTCAACACTTTCGGTCCAAACAGTCCAAGAACAAGTCCACCAAGCAACTTATGGAAATTTCATTCAACCGTCAATTTCTCTTGCCCAATCACCAACCTATGGATCACAAACCTCATTAACACATTCCTCAACATCCTAGCATGTCTCATTGATGAATTTGAGACTCAAAACCAACCACTAACAGCCCCCACAGAATCGGTATGCACAGAACCGAACCGAGCTATTTTCGATTCTGTGTATACTGCTAATATCTAGCCCTTAAGCTATTTCAAATCCATCATTTATTTACTAACATACTTGCTAACATGTAGATCTAAGGGTTTGGGAAGCTCACCGATGATTTGAGGCCGAGTCGTCGCCAGAAACTCCTTGAACATCACCGGTTTCCCTTAGTCCTAAACCCGGCAGTTTTGGCGCTTCAAACACAAGACCCATTTGGGGTCAAAACTCCATCAAATTAGCCCCAAATTTTTACCACAGATCACTCTATGAGTCCCCTAGATTTCCACAAAATTTGGTTAAAAAACTTCAAAATTTCGGGGTCCTAAGAGGCCAGAAATGTAGCTTACTTCTGGTTGCGATGATTTCTATCGAATCGCGGGAGATCGGCTGGCCGGAGCTCTTCGGTGGGTCAAACGACTCGTTTCCACTTCGAGGATGTCGAAAAGAGATTAAACTAGGAGGGGGTGGTCGGCATGGCGACTGAAAGTCACCGGAACAGGCGAACAGGAGGCACAGAAACTTGTAGGGCGGCAACAGTTCGGCAAAGAGAAGGAGAAGAAGAAAAAGAAGAAGAAGAAGATGGCTCACGATGAAAATGGAGAAGATGACAGGCTAAAAGAGAGAGAAAAGGCTATATTCAACTTTCAAAAGTCAAAGAGTTGAATGGTAGTTGGGGAAAAGTGGAAATGTCCACTCGAGGGCTAATCCATTAACACATGTCTAATGTATCAATCAAGCCAATCCAATGGCTAAGATCTTCTCAAATTTTCGGTGGCTTTGGAGGTATATTGAGGACCAAAAAGCCCTCGTCCAATTATATAGGTAAGGCTAGGTCTTGAGGGGCAAAATGGTAATTTTACCCTCGACGTCCGTAATGTCGTTTTTCTCATTCCAATATTCTTCGATAAGGCAATGACCAATCCAATCATGACGTTGGAATTCTTGATTCTCCATTTTCAATTTTCAAGACTCGTTTCTAATCGTTTTCTCTATCAGACGTGGTTCCAGCCTATCCCGAACCGACGGACGGTTTTTGCAAAAGTTATGCGTATCGATCCTGTGATTCATATCACGTTTAGGGCTCGTCAATTTATGGCTACTTTGGTTGTCATGTAATTGTGAGGGTCTATCACTAGTTTCTATGGTCTCGATCGTCAACATTCGATTTAGGACAATTTTACAAATTATACGTTGGTTAGGCGGCATCACCCGCGCTCCAATCGTATAACACTAGCAATGCATTCCTTAATCGTTCTTAGATCGGCCTTTTGTGGTTCTAAATGTACTCTCGACAATCTTTATGGTCAAAGCACCATTTTCCATTCGAGTTCCCTAGGTCCACGTAACTTGTCTAGCGTTAGCCTTTCCCTTTTGGTCAGTCTATTCAAATTGATTAGATTCGAGCGAGATATGACTGAATCACATTGCTAGATACACTTCTCATTAATGAGTCTGAAAATGACTGGGAAATTAGAATGTCACAACTCTTCTCCCCTTACAAAAATTTCGTGCTCGAAATTTACATTATTCTTAATTACTCAAACAAATGGGGGTGTTGTTGTCTCATTGTCTCTTCGTTTTCCTATGTGGCGCCTTCGGTTTCATGGTGCTCCCGCACAACTTTGACCAATGGAATCGTCTTATTCCTGAGAATTTGTTCCTTCCGATCTTCGATCCTGATTGGCTTATCCACGTAGGATACCCAGTTGTCCACTTCTATGACCTCGTAGTTCAACACGTGTGTCGGGTCTGGTTCATATTTCCGCAGCATTGACATGTGGAAGACATTATGCACTTGGGATAGATTAGGCGGTAAGGCAAGCCTGTAGGCCAAGGTCCCAATCCGCTCCAGTATTTCAAATGGACCTATGTACCTTGGGCTTAGTTTTCCCTTCTTTCCAAATCGTGATAATCCCCTCATCGGTGACACCTTGAGGAAAACATGGTCGCCTACTTGAAACTCCAAAGACTTTCGTCGCTTGTCCGCATAACTCTTCTGACGACTCTGTGCCGTCTTCAGTCTATCCCGAATTATCCTTATCGCGTCCATAGTTTGCTCTACCAACTCTGGGCTTGTGATACTTCTTTTTCCAACGTCATTCCAACAAATTGGGGTTTTGCAAGCCCTTCCATAAAGTGCTTCAAATGGTGCCATTTGGATGCTCTGCTAGTAGCTATTATTATACGCAAACTCCATCAAATGTAGCTGATCTTCCCATCCACCTTTAAATTCTATGACGCACGTTCGTAACATGTCCTCAAGAATCTGAATTGTCCTCTCCGTTTGTCCGTCTATTTGAGGATGGTACGCCGTGCTAAACTGCAGCCGGGTTCCCATGGCTTCTTGAAGTCTTTTCCAAAAGTTCGTTGTGAACTTGGGGTCTCTCTCTGAAATAATTGTCACGGGTACTCCATGCAGTCTCACTATCTACCTCATGTACAACTTGGCGTATCTATCCATTACAAAGTCCTTTCGCACCGGGATGAAGTGTGCGGACTTAGTCAATTTGTCCACGACTACCTATATAGAGTCGTGACCTCTTTGGCTCCTCGGGAGTCCCATCACAAAGTCCATCATTATATGCTCCCATTCCATTCCAGTATTTTCAGTGGCTGTAATAATCCTCCAGGCTTATAGTGCTGTGCTTTCACTTGTTAGCATGTCAGCACTTTGCCACATACTTTGCTACATCCACCTTCATCCCGTTCCACCAGTAGTGTTGGCTCAGATTCTGATACATCTTCGTACTTCCCAGGTGGATGCTATAATTGCTCCTGTGAGCCTCCGATAAAATCCTTTCCTTGAGTCCTTAGTCCTTTGGCACGCATAGACGTCCTCGGAACCTCAAGATTCCGTCCTCCGACACTTGGAACTCTGATTTTCTCTTTACCACGTCCATCTCCAGAATTTTCTAAATTTCTGGATCTGTAAACTGTAAGGTCTTTATTTCTTTCTGGACCTCAGGTTCTACCCTCAATGTAGCCATCAAACTAGACAACTGGCAGACTTCCAATCTGAACTCAGAATCTCTTACATCCTCGATCATCGACCAACTTTTTACTAGTAGATAGGCGATGCTCGACTTTCGACTCAGTGCATCTATGACTCTGTTTGCCTTCCTAGGGTGACACAATATGTCACAATCATAATCCTTGAATAGCTCCATCCACCGACACTGCCTCATATTTAGTTCCTTCTAGGAAAACAAGTACTTCAAGTTCTAGTGGTCGGTGTAAATCTGGAACTTCTCGCCACACAAATAATGTCTCTAGATCTTCAGAGCAAAAATGATCGCTGCTAACTCCAGATCGTGAGTCGGGTAGTTCATTTCATGTGGTCTCAGTTGTTGGGACGCGTAGGCCACTACTCTTCTATGCTGCATTAACACAAAACCCAGTTTTTTCAGTGAGGCATCATTGTATATTTCATAGCCCCTGGTCCTGATAGAATCGTCAACACCGGTGCAGTCGTGAACTGATGTTTGAGTTCTTGGAAACTCTTTTCGCCCTTATCTATCCATTCAAACCTTGTTTCCTTCTTTGTCAACCTCGTCAATGGGATGGCTATGGATGAAAACTTATCCACAAAACGTCTGTAATACCTTGCTAATCCCAAGAAACTTCTGACTTCCGTGACCGTAGTAGGCCTAGACCAATTTGTTACAGCTTCGATCTTTGCAGGATCCACTGCGATTCCTTCTCCCGACACCACATGACCAAGAAACGCTACCTTATTCAGCCAGAACTCGCATTTGCTCAATTTAGTGTATAGCGAGTGTTCTCTCAGGGTCTGCAAGACAATCCTCAGGTGTTCCTCGTGTTCTGCATCACTCCTCAAATAAATCAGGATGTCGTCAATAAAGACTATGACGAATCCGTCCAGGAATTCCTTAAACACTCGATGCATCAAATCCATGAATGTGGCTGGAGCATTGGTCAATCCAAAAGGCATCACTGTGAACTCATAATGACCATATCTCGTCCTAAAAGCAGTCTTAGGTACGTCTTCCTTCTTAATCCTTAACTGGTGATATCCGGTCCTCAAGTCAATCTTTGAGAATACCACTGCTCCTTGTAACTAATCAAATAGGTCGTCGATTCTCGACAGTGGGTACTTATTCTTCACTGTTACCTGGTTTAACTGCCTATAGTCGATGCATAGATGCAAGGACCCATCCTTTTTCCTTACAAACAATATCGACGCTCCCCACGGCGAAGCACTCGGTCGGATAAATCCTTTATCCAATAGTTCTTGCATCTGCACCTTTAACTCTTTCAGTTTTGACAGGGACATCCTATAAGGTGTTTTCGAGATCGGCTCCGTTCCAGGAGTTAACTCGATCATAAATTCTATCTCTTACTCTAGTGGCAATCCTAGCAACTCTTGGGGAAAAATGTTAGGGAACTCACGCACTACCGAAATACTCTCTAGTTTTGGTTCCTCGGCAGTCATGTCCACCACTACAACTAACTACGCTTGACACCCTTCAGACATCAACTTTGTCACTTGAAGAGATGAGACTAAGGGAATCGAGATCCCTCCTTGACTTCCCACGAATTCAAAATTAGGGCGATCTTCTAAGTAGAAACGAATTATTCTAATACCACAATCTACCAGTGGCCCCTGTTTACCCAACTAGTCCATCCCTATGATCACATCAAAATCATACATGGGTAATACAGCTAGATCAATACTCTCCTTACTCCCTCCAATCACAAGTTCATAGTCAACATAGCCCAATGAAACCAATATATTATCCTTTAACAGAATGGCAACATGCAGAATTATACTCAACGGTCTTAACTTCATACCCACCAAATCAGCAAACTGAGCAGACACAAATGAATGCGTGGCACTAGGGTCAAACAATACATATGCAGCTTGGTCACACAAGTAGACCGTACCTGTGACCACGCCGGGCGCTTCCTCCGCCTCTCTGTGGGCTACTGCATATACCCTACCATGAGCTAGGGGTCGATTTTGCTCAATTTGGGGAGTGGTAGCCAATGGTCCAGCCTGCGGTCTCTATCCTTGAGGTCGACTCGCCGGAGCTTGGTTCGAGCACGTCTTCATTTGGTGGCCCATTTGACCACACTTAAAATAGGCTCCAGTCCTTATTGGGCATGGCCCATTTCCATGCCTTTTGCCATAGAGACGACAGCTCCAGTTCATGGGGTTCGGCGCCTTTACTATGTTTTTCCTTACTGGAGGTACAAAACGCCTATTACCCGCCATCGGTCTCATGCCCATCTGGCGGCTATCTCGGAATGAAGTAAACCGTGATCTAGATGCGACATTCCTATCCTTTAAATCCCTCTCGATCATCAGGCCCCGCTCATAAATTTCCTTATAGGTCCTTAAGTTCAGGGCTATCATCTAACTACGGAGTTTAGGCCTCAATCCATCCCGAAATCTCCGTGCCTTCTCCTGGGGATCCTCTACAGATCGAGGTACATACCTTGATAGTCTGGAGAACTCGGCCTCATACTGATCTACCGTCAGCTAATTCTGACGTAGCTGTAGAAATCTACTTGCTTCCTTTCCCTGACCGTCTTCGAAAAGTATTTGTCGTTGAACGCCGTCTTAAAGGCATCCCAGATCATGGCTGTTCCTTTAGGGAAAACTCCATTCTTGGTGGTAGCCCACTAATCGTTTGCGCTCCCTTCTAGCTGGTACACCGCCAACAGTACTTTCTCTTCGTCTATGCACCTCAGCATTCAAAGGCTTTTTCCAACTTCTCAATCCACTTGGGTGCTAGCTTAGGGTCTCCAGTCCCGTCGAACTGGGTCGGCTTCAGTTTTATGAATTGCTCCACCAGCTGACCCATCTGTCTGGCCACGACAATCTCCTCCTAGGCATTTACTACCTCGTTATTTTGGCAATGTTCACCCTGGTTTTCATTGCCCCCGTTGTTGCTGTTGTTGGCGTTGACGGCAGCTATGGCAGCTCCTACCACTTAGGCTATGGAAGCATCTCGATCCTAGGTCTGTCTGTCAATGAGGTCGCCAATCCTCTCTAGCGCCCTCAGTACACCATCCATCCTCGGGTCTTCTGCTACATGCGACCTCGAGCTAAAGGCTCTGCCTCTAGGTCTTCCAGATCTCCTAGATGGATTGGTCATACTTATATTTTTCTACTAAGCCTTATCCACCACAAGTTCATCAAAGAGTTAGTACTCACTCATTCATCCAAGTCCAAAGCTACCAACTATGCTTCAACAGAAATAGCGACAACACAACAGTCCTCCATACAACAAATTCCAGAGACATTTCAATAAGTAGCCCATGGTCATTTCCCAGTTCCGTTTACTCCAACGGTTCACTACGACAAGCCATACTCATTCACTTAACAGGCCAAAAGCCAACCATAAGTGCCAGGTCACATGCTATGCATCCCATGTCTTATCCTAACCAGTCTCCTAAGGTCTCGCTACCCGTCTTTGTCCCAACTTAATCCTTCTTACTACTCCAATTCTCAAACAACTTTGGATCAAGCTGACCTTGCTCTGATACCAAGTAAACGCGGATGCCACGCCCCGCACTCCGAGCCCGAGCACGCGACTCCCTGCAAGCAAACCAAGATATCTTTTGATGTCCCAAGATCCGCACATAAGTCGAGAGACGTGTTATATATAAACACGCGGAAGCGATAATGTAATAACTCCTCCGTACAAATATAAAGTGGGACCTGGATAGCGAGAATACTATAATACATAATATCCAAAAGTTCATACAAGAGCATAACAACTAGATCCACTAGGGAGACGGGGTAATACAAAGAGGTCCATCACCATCAAAAGAAACAAGCATCGATGTCCCTGTCAAAAAGTCAGACTAGTATGCCAGGAGCTCCTAAGACGAACTGCTGAAGTCATCAGTCTCCTTTACCTCCTCCGTGGGCACATACTCTAAGAAGGTCTCCTAGCAAACCTCTACGGTGCCCTCCATGGTCTCGTCAGCGGACGGTCCCACCAGGTTATCCTCTATAGTCTCGACCACGATGACCTCCTTAGTATCCTCCAAGGTCGGGGTCCTCTCAGGTCCTTTCCTCAAACAGGCAACTGAACCCTCAGCCTGCTCTAAATCCCGAGTGGGATGACACCAATTAGGGACGACTCCCTAGGGCACCTCAGTGGGTTTCAGCGGCCCTGTAGAAACATCCTCAACCTTTCGGAACCAAGCCTCGTACCTATGAGGCTTCCAGCTACTCCCACCCTTGTCTACCCATACTACTGTACACTTTCTGACTAAATGGTTCCCTGCCCATCAGGGAACTCATCAAAATAGATATACATCTCTTTGGGGTCTCCAAATCTGATAGGCTACATCCTTAGGACCTAGGATCTGTAAAAAAAAGGGGGTCCCACAACGGGGTGAGATTTACATCTCAATAAGGTGGATCCTAATCCTAGGTTAGGCCGACAGTCCACTCAGGCAGTTATAAATACTAGCATTTCACACAAATAAACATGCGAGGCATTCAATTATCGATACGACACACAGATATCAGACATCCAGTCATGGCATCATAACACATCTAGATAATCATGCACAAATCGCCATGCCACATCACCACTTCTACCCTTCAAACTGCCTCATTCTCAAGCCCGCATTTAGAACTCCTTAGGCTCGGTCCGCGTAAATGCATCAGGCCATCACTGGTAATCCGCATAAACACATCAGGTTTCAATGTTACTCTAGGCCAATGTCCACATATCAAAACTCCGTCCCGCGTTTCAACGCATCAGGACTATGGCCTTCTCAACCCCGCGTCTCATACGCATCAGGGTGCCATACAACTCCAATCTTGCTCCTTAGGGTATTTCTCATACCACCCCGTGTATCATACGCCTCAAGGTCCTACCATGTCTCAATCATGCCAAAGTTTCAATTCAATTCACACACATAAAGCAAGGTGCAACTCAAGCACAAATCATACACTTATGGCATGCAAGACGATCAATTAACATCCACACATGATAATCATTTCAAAACACAAACATTGGCACACATTCAAATCCTCTATACCATCCTAAGACGCACAAAGAACATTCACATTAAAAAAAAACCTTTGAGGATCACCAAAAAATTCACCCAACTCGCCCAATTAAGTTCAATCTTCCTATCATAGGTTCAGGGTTCCCTTACCTCAAGCTTAATTCCACAAAATTCTTCTCAAGCACCTCAACACTTTCAGTCCAAACCATCCAAGAATAAGTCCACCGAGCAACCTATAGAAATTTCATTCAACCGTCAATTTCTCTTGCCCAATCACCAACCTATGGATCACAAACCTCATTAACACATTCCTCAACCTCCTAGCATGTCTCATTGATGAATTTGAGACTCAAAACTAACCATTAACAGCCCCCAAAGAATCGATATGCACAGAACCGAATTGGGCTATTTCGGTTCTGTGTATACTGCCAATATCCAATCCTTAAGCTACTTCAAATCCACCATTTATTCACTAACCTACTTGCTAACATGTAGATCTAAGGGTTTGGGCTCACCAAAGATTTGAGGTCGAGTCGTCGCCGAAAGCTCCTTGAATATCATCGGTTTCCCTTAGTCCTCAAACCGGCAGTTCTGGCCCTTCAAACACAAGACCCATTTTGGGTCAAAACTCCATCAAATTAGCCCTAACTTTTTACCACGGATCACTCTATGAGTCTCCTAGATCTCCACAAAATTTGGTTGAAAAAATCTAAAGTTTCGGGGTCCTAAGAGGCCAGAAATGTAGCTAACCTCTGGTTGCGACGATTTCCATCGACTTGAGGGAGATCGGCTGATCGGAGCTCTTCGGTGGATCAAACGACTCGCTTCCACTTCGAGAATGTCGAAAAGAAGTTAAACTAGGAGGGGGTGGTCGACACGGCGGCTAAAAGTTGCTGGAGATGGTCGTCGAAGCAGGCGAACATGCGGCACAGAAACCTATCGGGCGGCAGCAATTCGACAAAGAGAAGGAGAAGAAGAAGAAGAAGATGGCTCACGGTGAAAATGGGGATGATGGCTGGCCAAGAGAGAGAGAAAAGGCTATATTCAACTTTCAAAAGTCAATGAGTTGAATGGTAGTTGGGGAAAAGTGGAAATGTCCGCTCAAGGGCTAATCCATTAACACATGTCCAATGTGTCAATCAAGCCAATCCAATGGCCAAGATCTTCTCAAATTTTCGGTGGGTTTGGAGGTATATTGAGGACCAAAATGCCATCATCCAATTATATAGGTAAGGCTAGGTCTTGAGGGGCAAAATGATAATTTTACCCCCGACATCCGGAATGTCATTTTTCTCATTTCAATATTCTTCGATAAGGCGATGACCAATACAATCATGATGTTGGAATTCTTGATTCTCCATTTTCAATTTTTAAGACTCGTTTTTGATCGTTTTCTTTATCAGACGTGGTTCTAGCCGATCCCGAACCGACGGACGGCTTTTGCAGACGTTATGCGTATCGACTTGTGATTCATATCACATTTAGGGCTCGTCAATTCATGGCGACTTTGGTTGTCATGTAATTGTGAGGGTCTATCACTAGTTGCTATGGTCTCGATCGTCAACGTTCGATTTAGGAAAATTTTGCAAATTATACGTTGGTTAGGCAGCATCACCCGTGCTCCAATCGTATAACGCTAGCAATGCATTCCTTAATCGTTTTTAAATCGGCCTTTTGTGGTTGTAAATGTCCCCTCGACAATCTTTCTGGTTAAAGCGCCATTTCCCATTCGAGTTCCCTATGTCCACGTACCTTGTCTCGAGTTAGCCTTTCCATTTTGGTCAGTCTACTCAAATTGATCAGATTCGAGCGAGACATGATTGAATCACATCGTTAGATACACTTCTCATTAATGAGTCTGAAAATGACTGGGAAATCAGAATGTCACAAGTTTGATGTGATAGAACAACTGAGGAAGATGCCAGCTCGAATATTCTTGTTGGATTTGTTTATCAATTCTGAGAAGCACAAGGATGCTATGCTAAAAGTGTTAAATGAGGTCCATGTCCCTGAAACTATTAACGAGGTACAATTAGGGGACTTTATTGAGGTAATCCTTCTAAAGGATCAGTTGAGCTTCTCCAATGAGGATTTCTCTATGGAAGGGAGAACACACAACCAGGCCTTGTACATCACTGCACATTGTCATGGGAACAAGTAGCCCAAGTGTTTATCGACAATGGATTATCTTTTAATATTTGTCCTCTAGCCACGCTGAGGAATTTGAGTATTAAAGAGGAGATGATTCGAAACTCCAAGGCAACTGTTAGAGCTTTTGACGAGATGAGAAAGACCGTGGTTGGCGAGATTGAACTAGACGTCTTCGTCGGCCTAATCAAGTTTTAATAGACTTTCAAGTAATCGACTTACCAAGTGCCTTTGAATTCTTACTGGGAAGACCCTGGATTCACACTGTTGGGCGGTGCCCTCAAGTTTATATCAAAAAGTACGATTCGTGATGGACGGGAAAGTAATTACCATTCTTGGAGAGACTGATCTCTGGCCTACCAGAGTAGCGTCATTCCTTATGTCGAGCCGGAAGTCAAACAAGTGGCGAGTTACCATTCCCTAGAATTAGTGGCCGTAATCCACACACCTGTTGTGACTAAACTCAAGATCCCATTCATCTCTGAATTCAGCCTTTTGCCGGCCAAGATGTTGGTAACATTAAGATATACCCCTGGAGAAGGTTTGGGCAAGCATGGCCAAGGAATCTATATTCCATCATAGTTGGAGTCTAATAAGCACATAATGGGCTTAGAATACCCTGTTAATCGGGTTGACATCTCTACTTCAAGAAAACAAGGCAGAGGCAGAGGCAAGAGCAGCGAGGGACGCCATAGAAACTAGAGGGACTTCTCCATTGGTTCTTCTCTCTAGAAAGGGAAGTTAGGATGCTCGACAGTCCACTAAATGAATATTTCTGCAGAAACTCTAAGTGGTTGGCAGAAGAAGAGATAATTCCAACAGTGGATCCAGACTTGACTAATCCCTTTCTCGAAGACGATTCTGTTAATGTTATCATAGAGTGGCTTGATGATGATGCCACTACCTCTGAGTAAAGAAACTTTTCCCTTATTTTTCAATATTATACTTAATTTCCCGCATTGCTGATTTTTGCATTATATTTCTATTGTTTTGAAGTAAATGTAGGGAAACGCCTTTGGATCTTTGATTGTTGGTCCAAACAGCATATCCTGTGATACTGTCTATTTTACATTCAATAGAACATCAACATTCTTATAAGGACATATAGAGTCACAAATCAGCCCAATGATGATTCTAATCTTCCATATATGAAGTTTGAGGTCTGATTTTCCTTGTGATTCTTGATTTTCAAATGATTTTTTGAGGAACGAGAATGTTCAAGGATATGAGGATTAGTTTCGTCTGTGACTTTGTTCACTTTGAAATTTCTTTCAAAAAGATTTCTCATGCTCACGCACTGCATCTTTATATGAGATATGAACTAACCGTTCCTATGATGTTTCAAGCATGTCATCTCAAACATGCATACCAGGTCGTTATTATGCGACTCGATTCACCAGGGTGATTATTCTTGTGATATCGAAGAGGATGATGATGAAGGTTATGTTGCCATCCGAAGAGATTAGAATGACTTCGAGGAATCAGTACCTCATACTATGGAAGAACCGGTGGTCATTAATTTAGGAGATGCTGAAAACGTCAAGGAAGTGAAAATTGGAGGACACTTATACTACATAGAAGCGTTCAGATTTACAGAATTTGTCACGCCCCGTGCCCCGGGCACGAACACGCGACTCCTTGCAAGCAAACCACATAATCTCTTGTGGTCCCAAGATCCACAGTCTCAGCCGAGAGATATATCAAATGTATCAAGCATGCGGAAGCGGTAATAAAACAACTCCCCCGTACAAAATATAAGTTAAGTGGGACCTGGATAGCATCGGTATTGTCATACATAATAACCATCTATTCATACAGATAAGGAGCTACTAAAATCCGCTAACAAACTGGGCAACGGGATAGTACACAAAAGACTCCCTCACGACATCCAAAAGAAACAGGGTCGGGTCGCCTCCAAAAGCTCAAGTCAACGAACTAGAATCCTAAGATGAGCTTCTGGAATCCTCGGTGTCCTCGGCATCCTCCGTCGGCTCATACTCGGAGAAGGTCTCTGATGGAACCTCAATGATATCCTCCATGGTCTCCTCATGGGACGGCTTTGCGAGATACTCCTAGGTCGCCTCCAGGACAATGACCTCATCCTCCTCCACAGTAAAGTCCAACGTCGGGGTCTTTTTTGGCCCGTTCCTAGATCCGACTACCAATTCCTCTACCTGATCCTGGTCCCTACCGGGGTAGCACCAATCAGGGATTACTCCCTAGGGCACCTCATAGAGCTTCAGTGTCCCAGTAGTCTTGTTCCTAACTTTCCTAAACCACATCTCATACTTAAGAGGCTTCCAGTCTGTACTACCCTCGCCAACCCACACCACTGTACACTTTCTCACGTATATAGTCCCAGGATCGTTAGGGAACTCATCAAATTACGTGGTCATCTCCTTAGGGTCTCCAAAGAGAATAGGCCACATGGTCAAGGCCTAGAAACTGTGAAAGAAGGGTCCCCAAAAAGGGTGAGATACACATCTCAGTAAAAGAGTCTTAACCCTACGTCAGGCTGACCGTCCACTCAGGCTGTCATCTATCCCAAATATTCCATACTCATAATCATATAGGGACATGCAAATAAAAATAACGACATACAGATGACAAGTATGCAGCTATAACAATGTGTCACACTCAGATGATCATGGACATCTCGTCCTGCCACTTTACCACAACCATCTCTTCTTGCCTGCCTCATTCTCATGCCCGCGATTCTATCGCATTAAGCTCGGTCCGCGTAAACACATCAGACCGCCATTGACAACCCGCATAAATGCATTAGGTTTCAATGATTCACCAGGCCAATATCATCACCTCATATCTCCGTCCCGCGATTAGATCACATCAGGACCGTGGCTATCTCAACCCTGCGATTAAATCGTATCAGGGCGCTACACAATCTTAAGTCGACCCCGCGATTAGATCACATCAGGGTATCTACCTCCGCCCCGCGTCTCATACACCTCAGGGTTTCGTCATGTCACACTCATGTCATGTTTTTCAATTCATTTGCACACACAATGCCTAGTACAACCCAAGTACGATTCGTATATTTCATGGCATACCGAGCAATCAAGTGACATTCAGACATGGCAAGCAATTCAAGCACAAGCAATGGCACACATAAACGCCATATACAATCTTAGGACATGCTAAGAATAATCCTCTTGAAAACTCTCACAAATCATTCAATTTATCGCTTGACTCGACCAATCGAGTCCAATCTTCCTATCCTAAGCTTAGAATTCCCTTATCTCGAATTTAATAACACCAAAATTCTCTTCTTGGATCCTCACAATCTCGGTTCCAAAGGTCCAAGACAAACCTCACCGCGCAACCTAGGAATTTCAATCAATTAGTCAATTTCCTTGTCCAATTTAACCACCCATGAATCACAAACCTCCATAACCTAACCCTTATCAACTTAGCATGTCTTAATCATCAATTTGAGTCTCATAATCCATAGTCATCAGCTCCAACAGCCTCAGCCTTGCACAAAACCAAATTGGTTCTTCTCGATTTTGTGCAAACTGAGCACAACTAGCCCTAAATCAACTCTAAATCCATCATTTAATCATCATCCTACCTCTTAACATGTCTACCTAAGGGGCTAAGGGTCTTACCGAGGGTTTGAAGTCACATCGTCGCCGAAATCCCGTCGGAAGTTGCCGGATCCTCCAAGGTCAGTATCAGTAGTTTTCTGTCCTACATTCACAAGACCCATTTAGGGTCAAAATTTCACCAAATCCTCCTCAACTTTTTACCACAGATAGATATCCATGTCTCCTAGACCTCCATAAAATTTGACCTCAAGATTTCAACATTTCGGCCTCCTAAGGGGTTAGACACCGAACCTACCTCAAATTGGATCAGATTTTGTCGGCTCTTGGGAAAACACTTGGCCGGAGCTCCTCGGTGCTCCAAATAGCTTGCTTCCAACTTGAGGAGTTTAGCAAGACGTGGATCTAGGTTGGTGTGGTCGGCCGGAGTCTAGGTGGTGGCCAAAAGATGGCGTCGTGGGCGGCAAACAGCAACTCCAGAGCTAGTCGGCGGCGGGCAGAAGGAAGAAGATGAAGAGGAGAGGTTTCGGTGAGTTGAGGAGTGAAATGGCCGGTCAAGTGAGGTTGAGGAGAGAGAGAAAAATGCTATATATCAAGCTTGAGTCAATGGGTTGAATGGTAGGTATGGAATAGTGGACTTGACTACTCTTTAAGCCATCTCTTGACACTTGTCCCGCTTGTCATTCAACTTGATCCAATGGCCAATATTTATCCACTTTTTTGGCAACTTAGGGGGAGGGATAAAGTCTAAAATGCCCTTCTTTCATTGCATGGGCAAGGCTTAAGCTTGAGGGGCAAAATGGTAATTTCTCCCTCGACGTCTGAAATGTCGTTTTTCTCGCTCCAATAATCTTCGATAGGGCGACGGCCAATCCAATTGTGATGTTGGAATTCTTGATTCTCCATTTTCAATTTTCAAGACTCGTTTCTGATGGTTTTCTCTATCAGACGTGGTTCCAACCTATCCCGAACCGACGGACGGCTTTTGCAGACATTACGCGTATCGATCCCATGATTCATATCACGTTTAGGGCTCGTCAATTCATGGTAATTTTAGTTTTCACGTAATTGTGAGGGTCTATCACTAGTCCCTATGGTCTCGATCGTCACTGTTCGATTTAGGAAAATTTTGCAAATCATACATTGGTTAAGCGACATCATCCGCGCTCCAATCATATGACACTTGCAAGGCATTCCTTAATCGTTCTTAGATCGGTCTTTTTGTGGTTCTAAATATCCCCTCGACAATCCTTATGGTCAAAGCGTCATTTTCTATCTAAGTTGCCTAGGTCCACGTACCTCGTCTCGTGTTAACCTTTCCCTTTTGGTCAGCCTACTTAAATTGATCAGATTCGAGCGGAATACGACTGAAATACATCTCTAGATTTACTTCTCATTAATGAGTTTGAAATTGACTAGAAATCATAATGTCACAGAATTACTCAAAGAGTATCAAGATACTTTTGTATGGTCATATGTAGATATACCGAGTCTAGACCCTAGTATCATGGAGCATACATTACCCACTGGCCCCAGTTTTAAGCCGGTAAGACAGGGAAGCAGACTAATGAAAGCTGAGTTATCAGACAAAATCAAAGAGGAAGTGATGCAACTTCTTAGAGTGGATTTTAGTGAAGTAATCCCATATTCAGACTAGATTGCAAATATAGTCCTGGTCTCGAAGAGAGACAGTAGAGTTCAAGTCTGTGCGGATTATCGTGACCTAAATAGGGTGAGCCCAAAAGATGATTTTCTACTCCCCTTATCGACATACTAGTCGATAGCACAACAGGATATGAATTGTTCTCACTCATAGATGGATTCTCTAGGTATAATCAAATCCTGATGAAAAAGGAAGAAAAGGCTCACATCTTGTTCACTGCCCCATGAAGGGATTTTTCTTATAAAGTTATGCCTTTTATACTAAAGAACGCAGAGGCAACATATCAAAATGCTATGGTGACATTATTCCACGACATGATCCACAAGAAGATCGAACTATACGTTGATGATATGATAGCCAAGTCCGAGAAATGACAAGATCATATTCAAATGTTGAGAAAACTGTTTAAGCGATTGCGAAAATATAGATTGAGGCTGAACCCTAATAAATATATATTTAGGGTAAAATCTGAGAAACTCCTCGGATTTACGATGAGTTTTAGGGGCGTTAAAATTAATCCTTCTAAAATTCAAGCTATCTATGACATAGCAGCTCCCTTAATAGTGAAAGAAGTGAGTAGTCTTCTTGGGAGGCTAAATTATATCTCCAGATTTATCAGCTAGTTTTTTGACGTGGCTAAACCAATTTTCAAACTGCTTAAGAAAGCTGCTAAAGTAGTCTAGGATACGAAACGAAGTTAGGCTTTTCAAAAGATTAAGGATTATCCGATCACTTCGCCGGTACTTGTGCCATCAATCTCGGGTTACCTTTTGACTTTGTATTTGACTGTCGATCAAGAGTCTTTAGGAGCTTTACTTGCTTAAACGAGTCCGGTGGATGGCAAAGAGAGAGCTATCTACTATCTGAGCAAAAAGTTTACCGCATCTGAAATGAACTACGCTCATGTGAAGAGAGCTTGCGTAGCAACAGTATAGGTGCACCGTAGATTGAGATAGTATACCATACATCACCATATTCAATTGGTGACAAAAAATGACCCAATCAAGTATCTCTTGGAGAAGCCCAATTTGATTGGGAAGTTAGCCAAATGGTAGGTGCTGTTCTTAGAGTTCGACATCATGAGTTCTCCCCAAAAATCTATAAAGGGATGAGCAATAGCTGACTTGATGGGGGAAATTTCCCATAACAAAAAGTCTTCAGAAGAGACAAAAACAGAAGGTCAAATTTTAACATTGACGGAAGATAAGTGGGTCATGTACTTTGACGGTACAATCAATTTGGCAGGGGCCAGCGCCAGGGCAATGTTAATATCCCTAGAAGGTCAGCATTGTCCAGTCACTGCGAAGCAGACATTTCCCTGTACTAATAACATTTCAGAATATGAGGCATATGTTCTAGACCTACAATTGGCCATCTCTATAAAAGCACGAAAGTTGTAGGTATATAGAGATTCAATGCTTATTATTCTATAGACATAGGGAGAATGGATGACAAAAGATACAAAACTCATCCCTTATCGTGAGTATTTGGAAGAGCTGATCTTTCAATTTGGAGAGGTATCATTCAAATATTTGTCAAGGGCGCAAAACCAATTTGCAGTCGCATTGGCTACGTTGGTCTCGATATTGCAGGTAGCTGATGGGTTAGAAATGGAGCTATTAAGAATTGGCATAGTCAAAAAACCAGCTTACTGTATGATGATCGAAGAAGAATTCGATGGAGAACCTTGGTATCATGACATTAAGAATTATCTCTTAAAAGGAGAGTTCCTTGAAGGATGTGTGATCGGAGATAAGAAATATATAGCCAAAGCAGCCATCAAGTTTTTCTTCAGTGGTCAAACTTTGTACAAGAGGTCATTTGACTCAATCCTATTGAGATGTGTAGATGCTAAAGAGGCAAACACGCCCGTGAAAGAGATCCATGAGGGTATATGTGGTCCACACACGAACGACCATCTCCTCGCAAAGAAGATCATGAGACTTATTACTAGATGACTATCGAATTAGATTGCTGCCAACATGTAAGGTCATGTCATCAATGTCAGGTACATGGTGATAAAATTAATGCACCCCCCATGAACTTATCAAATGTCGGAAGCTTGGCCCTTTTCCATTTGGGGGATTGACATGATCAGACCAATTAACCCAGCTAGTTCAAATGGTTATCATTTCAGTCTAGTTACGATAGATTATTTTACGAAATGGATAGAAGCCAGTTCCTACGTAAATGTCACTGCAAGAAGCGTAGCGAAATTTATCAAGAAAGACATAATTTCCCGGTATTCGAACAATGGGTCCAATTTAAATAACAAGATTGTCGATGATTTGCTGGATCACTTAGGTATTTAACATCTCAACTCATCCCCTTACTGACCACAGATGAACGGGGCAGTGAAAGCGGTAAATAAAAATATCAAGAAGATTTTGGCCAAGAAAGCTGAGAATTACAAGGATTGACATGAAATGCTACCCTTCGTCTTAATGGCGTATCGAAGCTCGATCCATACTTCCACTGGGGCAACGCCTTATTCTCTAGTATATGGCATGGAAGCCGTCCTACCCATGGAAATAGAGATTCCGTCCTTGAGGATATTATCAGAGGTTGAACTTTTGAGGCTGAATGGATTAAACACCGATGTGAATAGTTGGACCTAATCAATGAAAGGTGCCTTAAGGCAATCTGTCATGGTCAGAGTTATCAGAAGAGGGCAGCTAAGTTATTTAACCGGAAGGCCAAACCTAGAGATTTTAAGATGGATGATTTAGTCATAAGGAAGACTCTGCCGAATGCTGCTCATTCGGGAGGCAAATTTACTCTAAATTATGAAGGTCCTTATGTTGTCAAGAAAGTCATTGTGGGAGGAGCTTTAATTCTTGTAAACTCTTAAGAAAAGAAACTAAGATATCCTATAAATTCTGACGCGGTGAAGAAGTATTATCCCTGAAATGAAATCAGATGCTGATGTTATTTTCTCCGAAATGATCCAAGTCTCTATAGTGGTCATTACATTGCATATCATGCATCCATACATACATAGCATGCGTTGTGTCTTGCAGGGTTCAAAGAGATGAACCTAGAGCCAAACTTGTTCAAATGGAACTGAGAGCAGAATGGTCCCCAGCTCAGGGAGTCAGGGGATATGTATCTGTTCCATCATTTGTTAAAATACTCTATACTCATTAGAGTTTTTACTCTCTTAGTGTAGGAACAACAGGTGGAGACAAAGAAAGCAACAATGGGAAGTTGCTATAGAATTTCTCATCATCTTTTGGAAAGAAAAGTGGGACGAAAGATGAACCTGAATATGGGTAAACCTAGAGGGGTATCGGGTTTTAAAACATAAACTCCTCATTGAAAACACTTATTAAAATTGGAGGTTATTCAAACATGAATGAAACATACATGATGCTTTTTAAATCGTCGGTAGGGTAAAATTTTTGGAGAAGAACAAGAAGACTTTTCCAAATAAGAGTTGTTTAAACTATCTAAAAAGGATGTTTCTTTAGATAAGACGCAAGCCTAACCCAAACACGTCCTATACACACTTGAGAGATGAGAGGAGTGTAAGGATAGGGAAACCTGGACGTACGGATGTAAGAGTCATTCGCATCAGTTACAGGGATTGAGATGACGGAGGCGTTTGTTCTCTACCCCAAACACCACAAGTAATTGTTGGCAACCCCTTTGAGCGGTGGTTTTCATTCTTTAACCCTGTCAAGAACCACCCCATATTGGGGTCATATAGAGGTAAGTCTGGCAACATCATGAGGAAAATGATTAGAAATTTCTTGCTTGGACTAACATCAATCTTCGTGTGTTGATATACATTGATTCAGGTGCCATAGGATAACGAAGAGACATTCATTTCTCTATCCTATACACTTTTACCCTTTGCATAGCTAATTTGAGCCTGCATATTCATTTCATAAACCCCATTGGTGATCATTGCATAGCCCAAGATGAAAGCAGCAAAGACACCTATGGACAGAAGAGTCAGAAGTAGGAGTTACAAGAGAATTCC
This sequence comes from Rhodomyrtus tomentosa, assembly GCA_028455895.1. Taxonomy (NCBI): domain Eukaryota; kingdom Viridiplantae; phylum Streptophyta; class Magnoliopsida; order Myrtales; family Myrtaceae; genus Rhodomyrtus; species Rhodomyrtus tomentosa. The sequence goes on from JAPCWY010000007.1 coordinate 30,817,872, forward strand.
AACCCAAAATGTTCAGATATGATTAGATCCAAGTTGCATATCTTACATGATCATCAAAGATCCTAGCTCCAAAAGAGAAAGGAAAAGGCGGGATTGAAAGGGAGAAAAAGCCAAATCCCAATACATTAAGAAAAGACGAGGTGCCTGACAAGAGCAAGATCGACTCTTATCTAAACGCTTGAAAATCATAAGGTTGATTTCGCAAACATCAAGAGATCATTGGTATCTTGGTCCCCGATAAGGTCTAGAGCGACAAAGAATCCCTATGAGTTATTTAGCAAAAGGTACTTCTCAGTTGGGCCATAACTAACTAGCAAAGACAAGAAAACAAACATCGTTATTCAAAGATTGGATTTGTTCTCCTAGAATTGAGGGTACACTTTCAAAATACATAGTGATTCTTAGACAGACTAAAGATATTCTTCGAAGAATCACTAATTAGGGATAGGACAGGTGACAAATCACCAATAATCACTGACGTCAAACCCTTCGCGATCCTGGACCAAAAACAAGCCTTTTTTGGTCTCCAATCCCACCAATCTTACAACCTTTGATAGTCTTTTCCAACTAAGACACTTGGGTTAATGTATACCTTAGATCGAAGAAGTATGAGCAAGAATATTTCTTTCTTATTTTGCAGGGTTCTTAACTTGTAAACCCGGAACATGTGACAAAAAACCTCATTCAAAAGATTTGACTCGAAAATGTGTCCCCCTTTGTAAATCATGTCAAAACCCACATTATAGTCTCGAGAAAGATCTCTCGATCAATCAAAATGTATGCGCTGTGAATGACCTTGAAATCTAGGTGTAGGTTAGTAGGAAATTCAACTGTTTTTTTTTGTAAAAGACTAATACCAAAGGATCGGTGAGAAACCCTCTTTGATGAAAATACTTCAATAAGATGTTTTAAACAAACTCTTTCAGAAATTTCAAATTTTTTTATCCAAATTCTCCCTATAAAGGATTTTTTTTTATCATCTTTGCATGATATAAGATGCTTTGGATAACCTCCAACATCATGGTCCATTTTTCATGACTGCATTTCTAGCTACAAAGCTTTGCCAGTCTGATAGCTATCATCACCTCAAGATTACTGACGTTTTCTTAATGAAGAAAGAACTTCCAGGTTTAAACTTCTGCAGGGCTCATGGTAGCCCCAGGTTCCAGAAGGATGCCTTGCTCTTCAATGTGGAGATTCCAAGCTTATTTTCTGCGAGATCCATGGTAACCTCATATCCCATAAGAATGATATTAACAAAAGTTTTGCAGATTTGAGCTTTCTACGTGATATTTGGAGTCCCTAGATCCTAGAATGACAAAATGACACCTCATATGTCAAAAAGACAATTCTCATACACAGCTTTATGTGAGATTTCATGTAGTCCCTAAATCCTAAAAGAATTTCATTAACAAAAGCTTTACAGGTTTGAGCTTTCTGCGGGATACTTGGAGTCCCCAAATCCCAGAATGACACCTCACATGTCAAGAAGACAACCATTAGATTCGGCTTTTTGTAAAATTTTAGGTAACCCCTCAATTCTAGAACAGTCTCTTTGGTAAATCTAAAAGGTAAGTTACACCCCCTCTAAGGACCCATGGCGAGCCTTCAAAGGCAAGGCGAACCATTTTCTCAGGTAAGCCTCTCCGTAGGTGGGCTTTTTTCTCGGACTGATCCATTGACGGATCAAATTCATGGCAAGTATACAAAGGTAAGACGAACCGTTCCCTTAGGTAAGCCTTCTAGTAGGTAAGCCGAATTTTTGACGAGTTCTCACAAGCAGAACAAGTCATCTCCTTGATAGGCCTTATAGAAGGCGAACCTTCAACAAACCCCAAAGAACGGGTATGTCATCCTTAGGTTCCTGACAGATAGGGATCCTATTTATGATCTGATCTACCATACAGATCAAAACCTTTGGCAAATCCCAAAAAATGAGTGCGTCATCCCTAGGTTCCTATGAAATAGGAATCCCATTTTGGTCTGGTCTACCAAACAAGCTAGAGCTTAACTACCCTAAGATACTTAGGATACAAGTCCCTAAGTACCCACTTGAACCTGACATACACTGCGAATGCCACACGAACATTTGGTGGTAGCAGGTAAGTAGTAGGTAAGTCTCTCTACTCTTTCTCTACCACATTATCTGGAACAAATTTTTAATCACGTCTCTTTCCTTTATATTAGAAAAATTCATAAAAAATAATAAAAAAGTGAAAAAATTACAAAATCAACTTTGACATCCTTGACCAGGCATAAGGAACCATTTTCGACCAAAAAATAATTTTTCATTTTTTTGTATTTTTCAGTATTCTTGGAAAATAGAAAAATACATGAAAAATCAGGAAAAATAGCATTCAAGGCCATAAAAATATGAAAAAAGGGTTATATATTTTTATTTTAATTTCCTTGTCATTTTGACCTCATAAAAAGTCAAAATTCAAGTTCAATTTTAAGTGTTCCTTTGTTATACATAGAGTTGAACTTGGTAAAAAAATGACATTTGTCTTTTAATTTATAAATTTTTGCATTTTTAGAATCATGACATTCAATTTGATTGCCCGCGTCGCAATTGGGTTCAGTTGTTCATTAAAACTGCATGATTGCAGAAATTGAGCAAAATTGCATACTTGTATTGCAAATTAGTCCCCGGATTTGGAAAAATGAAATTACTTTTAATCTAGTGACTTTTATGTGAAAATAAGACCTCCCCCTTATATTTTTGACCATTCTGGATCGATTAGTGGGGATAATTTGGTCTGATTTGGCCATTATGGCTTCCAATTTGACAACTTGGATCATCGGATCCTATATCAAAATTGGGGTTTTTGATCAATTCGTGATGAAATTTTGGAGAAAATGGAATTTCCAGATAGAATTCATCCCTTGATTTAAAATTAGTGATTTAATTTCACAAGTTCCAAAGAATTACAGGTCAATTTCAAGAGATTGAGTCGACCAGATCCGCCGAATCGAATCGAGTCTGACCTAGCGACTTGGTCGAACATTGTCACCTTCTCCCCAAATTCGTGCCATTTTTGAACATTTACAGGCCGAATTTCAATTGAAGAATTGAAGCACCAATCGACCCTGATTGGAGAAGCTATAGGAAGTGTCATGCTCCTCACTTCAAGACGCGTCAAACAGGACCAATCTCGTCGCCAATGATCACCGAAGCAGTGCGGAATCGATCGGTCAACATCGCGGCGGCCGTGGAAGTCAACTTTCATAGAGTGGCCAAATCAGATATCCATTCGCGCACGCCGGAGGGCCATTTGGGCTTGATGGAATTGCCTACTGTCTCCATTGTCATTTGGACCAAATGGCACGCATGATCACGAGCCATTTCAAGTCAGTGGACACCCCTCGATTGGTGCCAAAATTTTTGAAATGGGGATATAGCCTTCGAAGGCTTTCTAGAAAGGGAGAGATGGCTCATTATGTTTGAGAGGAGCAACAAAATAGAGAGAGAATAAACAATGACAGAGAGCTCGTTCTTCGGCTCCCATCGTCGAGAAATTAAGCTCGACTGTAAGGCACTGGTTAGGCTGTTTTCGGCTAGATTAGAGTCAAGGAAGACCACCGGAAGCTTGCCTGAGGCTCCAAGATTCTATCGTCGTCGGCTGCGCCATCTGAAACCTTAAAAAAAAGGTGAGTCATAGCTTCGAGCTTCTCACTATGCATCAATGGCGACTCACCTTTTACTTGATCATTCTTGTATTTATTGTGTGCGTTTTACTTCCCGAACATCACTGAGCTCAATCGCACCTTATTTTTGTGACGATTTTGCATAATACCCGTGTCTGAGCCATGAAGCTCCCCTCGCCATTATCGACCTTCTCGAAGCTTCTCTAACTCAAGTTAGCCTAAACCAGGTCAATCGGATCTGCAGATAATTCTTTTGAACTTTAATCCAAGGTGTTTGGTGAAGTAATTGGCATGATATGCTCTGAATCGTGTGATTGAACCACCATGTTTACATTTTGTGCGAGCTTCAATGCATATATACTTGTGAATGATATTGCCTGATGTTAGAGTATGTTGTTCCCGGCGTCGAGGCGAGTCGAACAACGCCGATCTTGTCGAGTTTGGCTCAGCATTCACTGTTGGATCCTCGACTGAGGCTCTCGGTTGTTCATTACAAATGCAGACCGTTTGGTGAAGAAGATGATGACGTGGCCGTCAACGGGTCAAAATGCCGATGTGTTGCGGACGTGGCGCTAACGTGGCGTGTCACATGGTAGTCATGTCAAATAGGTCATTAGGGTCAAAAGCCAGTCTGCTAGATGATCCAACGGTCTAGGTTTGGCCATGTGTTCACCTGGTGGCCGTTGGATCAATTTTAAATATCTTGTTAATAAAAATTGAATTTTTCTAAAATAAAAAATTAAATGGTTTGATTGGACGGTCGAAGATTAGTCGATTCATTCAATTGTGGTTGTAGATCTAGAAAATCAGATCTGACGGTTAAGATTCAATCGGCTTTTGATCTAGGCCGTAGGATTAGCACGTGGTTCAATAGGAATCATATGATTAAACCAAGAATAATGATAATAAAAAATGTATATTGCAAACGGCGTTGTTTTGAGGCTAGCGGTCGCGCGGGTTCCGGTTTGGGCCAAGTGTCCGATCCACATGGATCGGGCCAACTCGGTGAGAATAATTTCTTTTTTAATAGAAAAAGAAAAGTATTTTCGAAAAATAAAAAATCCAAAAAATTCTAGAAAATTATAAAAAATGGTAGAAAATCCTAGAAAATCTCAAAAAATTAAGAAAAATGATAGAAAATTCCTAAATACACCAAACATTTTAAAAAATTAAGGAATGACCACAGAATCCTATTTTCGGGATTTATATCTTTTCTTCCTAAAATTGATGATTTTTTTGTTTAGGGGTAAATCAACTCTACTTTTTATATAAGATAGGTCGAAAATACTTAGATTAGGATTAGGGTAAGTTAGGTGGCCAACCCTTTTGCTTTCGTTTTCGAATCTCGTTCTTCTTCTTGAAATGATGATTCTACCCCTCAAACGGTAAATCGTCTTTTCTATTCCATTGAATTGTGAAAATTACTCAAAATTAGGATTTGGGTCTGATGAATGACCAATTCTTCTGTTTGGAATTTCCACTTCTTGTCATCTTCTGAAATGATAATTTTACTTCTCAAAGGGTAAATCACCTTCTAAAATTTTAGTAAATTTTGAAAATTGCTAGAAAATAGGACATAGATCAATTGGATGATAAATCCTATTTTCAACCCATTTTTGATTCTAAGGCTCTTCTAAAATGACAATTTACCCTTCCTAGGTAAATTGTCCTAAATTTCTTCAAAATTATGATTTTGCCCCTCATTGGCAAATCACGTCAAAATTATTCTTGAGCCGTTATTAACAATTTTATAGGCCAATAGGGCTTTACTAAGGATGCCATGTTGTATTCATGTGATTTATTTGCATCTCTTGGATATATGATTTGCGCATCTTCTTTTACTGATTTTGAGTGTTTGGATAGCCACTCCTATTTATATGAACTCCTAGATTTAGAGTTCGTACCTCGCTCATCTGCATGAAAATTTAGGGTTAGATAATTCAATCAACTTAGGTACCGAAAGGGCGTCGGCTCTGATAGTTGGTGTAATTAAGTCCCCGATTTCACTTCTCTAGTTCTTGCAAAATCGAATAGAAGCTCCCAACTATTTGATATTGTTTCCAATTGTATCCTCCATGAAATGATTGGTGGCGACTCCTTAGCATGTACACGCATCTCATGTCATTAGACCATATTAAAGGTCGACCGCGTATATCTCCGTTGCGATTTAGGTAACGAGTCTTGGGAGAGGTCCGCGTCTGGCCAGACCAGACGACCCATTAACCATCGATTATGCAAAAATTTGAGAGGGTCGCGACGGCCGTCCTTGGTGCTCTTGGCTCGGGGTTCTCCTTTGTAGTGGAATTTCTTGTTTTTTGGCTACCCACATCCTTATCTTAGATCATTGGCTTCTTCTGGTTCTTGTTTTTGTGTCCACAAGAGCACTTTTTCTTTAGCTTCGAGACTTGATGTTTGATCGGTGTGTGCATCGCATCTCGAGTCATCCGCGACTCAGTCTTTGTTTTGGCCACACCAATGTCTTCTAGCTCCGGGAAAACACATTGATGGACAAAGTGTTTTGTGTTGGCGTGGGTAGCTTCCACTCTTCCTTTGGCATCTCCAAAGGTAGGGTCTTGTTTCTTTACTCGAATGGCTTATACGGCACCTAACCTGTGACATTCTGAATTTCCGGCCCTCGAGGCTTGAGATATGGAATGGAAGTTCAAAAATGGCAATTGGAAAATAGAGAATTTCAATTCTGGATAGGAATTTGATGTTACCTCACCAAATGGTAATTTCGAATTGGAAAAATGAAGTTTGGATTGAAAGTGAAAAATTACCATTTTGCCCGTCGACCATTTGCTTTACCTTAAGAATGCAAGAAGGACAAAATGATCAATTCTTCTCCATCAATGGCTGCCGAAAATGGATTTGCAAGAGTCAAAGGATGAGTCAAAGCTTAAGTTGCATTATTGGACAATGCCACACGTCAACCATTGAAGCCCCATGCATTAATGACTCTCACCAACCTAAGTCTTGTCAATTAACCCCTAATTATATGTGTGAGACAACCATTTGAAGCCTTAACAGTCGTGTATACCATCTACCATCAATTCCCTTGCATTTTCCTCTCGTTTTAGCTTCCATCAAAAAATTGCCCAGAAGATAGGTTCTGCCCTCTCTGTTCGGTGTAATTGCCGGCCTCTTTCCGGCGCCGCCTTGTTGTGCGCCAACCACCAAGATCAAGGTTGACGTGTCCCCGACAAGTTCCAAGTGGTAGATCGAGGTTTCATTGAACGGTTTTTCCAGACCAGCCCTTAGACCAAAATCGGATAGAAATCGCGCGAGTTGTGGTAAGGTCTTCGTTCTACCTCTTAGAGACTCTGATTGGCCTCAAAGTTTTTAGAAAAGCTTCATAACATCTATTACGTAAGTTCACTGAGAAGAAATGGTGATTTTATTAGATATTTAAGGTTTTTTCATGGCTGATTGTGGATGATTACAACTGGATAGATTCTGACCATTTGCGCGGCAAAAGGAAACGAGTGGAACGGAAGACCAAAAGAGGTCTTTTTGCTCTAAAACGCTTGGTGAGCCTTCTTAACACATATATTGAGGTCCTAGAAAGATTATTTTGTGAGAAATTGGAATATAGGGTTGAGTTTTGGATGGATATATGTGGTTTGGATCAAAACAGATTTTGTTGAGCTGCTGCCCTGTTTTGGCCGAATTTGATGGGGGTTCCTTGGTGGGTATTTTGACTTCAAAATGACTCAAGAGGCTACTTAAAATGTTAATTAAGGACTTAGTGGGAAGTATGTGAAGTGGATTGGGAATTATAAGAGGTTTAAGGGCTGTTGAGGTGAAAAACGCTAGATGCCGTCCAATCTGTCCTCAACGTGCACTGATTTTGAATTGAGTCGTTCTAAGTCATCTAGTATCCAAATTGAGCTCCGCTTTCACTCACGTGTCCGTAAGATCTTGAAGTTTAATACCCTATAATTTTTTTTCGAAAAAGTTAGTAAAAAAATTATAGTTTTCGAGAGACTGAACCTGATTGTGGGGGCTTGAATTGGACAGTTTTGGTAAATTGAGTCCTTGGATGACTTGCCTTGATAGAACGACAAGTGGCATGCTTAGGAGCATCAAATTAATATTGTGAAGAATTGAGAATAAGGTGTTGTTGGTGTTATTAAGGTATTGGCGCGATGGAATTGAGAAATAATTAAGTTTCGATGTGGTTTCCTTAGGCACGCCGTGAGAGCCATGTTGGATCGTGAACTTGCTGACCTAGGAGGGTCATTTGGATGGAATTTACTAGCTTGCTTAATTAGGTAAGTGTTTTCTAATCCTTTCTCTGAATGCCAAGACATTGCTAGATGAGTGATTGGCAAATTTTTATGAATTGAATCGCATGTGTGTCTTGATGGCATTGTGATATTAATGAGAAAGGAGATGAGGATACCATGTGGTTTGATGACCCCGACGGTATCGGAGGGTAGTGAAATTGAATGAAAATGTGAATGCCATTTGGTTTGATGACCCCAGCGGCATGGATTGGCTATAAGCCCGGAGAGTACCGATTGGTCTGATGACCCCCCAGTGGTACAATGACATCATTTGGTCTAATGACCCCGGCGATGTCATGTGGCAGGACTGCCAGTGGAGTATGTGGGTGGTTGAGAAAGTGGTGGCTGTAGTGTATGTGATGCATGTGATTGCATATTGGGACCCTGTAATTGAGCATGACTGTTTGTATTGATTGTCAATGCTTGCTAATTGATACTGCTGTTGTGTGATGCCTTAAGCCATTGCGTTATTTGTTATTTTGCATATGAGTGACTTATGTTGGTGGTCTAGTAAGACTGGTATTGAGGTATAGAGTTAGGTTTCACTTGCTGAGATATATATATATATATATATATATATATATATATATATCTCACTCTAGTGGAGATTAACTTTTTCAAGTCTTTGAAGATGGAAGTACTGGCGAGATGAGGATGAGCTCTTGATGAAGTAATGGCATGAATGATTTTATGTATTTTGTGGCCTTAGGGATTATATTTGATATTGAGGATTTAGGAGTTAAATTTTGGGTACTTGGCTGCGATAACTTCTTAAGAGAATTGTATTTATAAGAAGTGTATACCCTTTGTCCTGAGTCATTTTATTATGAAGTTGTACGGAGCAGTTTTATGACTTTTGCGATCTTGTTCCTTTGTCAAGGACTATATGATTGGCTGAAGGATCTTGGATGATATAGCTTGATTACGGTCTGATGGGATGTTCGCGTGCTCGTCGGGTTCGGGGCGTGACATAACCGATGGGTACTTTAAATCAGTGATAATGAGCGACTTGGTCCTTAGGTCGACCATCGCTTGTGCCCTGTTAAAGAAGTCTATATCCAACATTAAGTTATAATCGCTGACCAGAATTACATCGAAGTCAAGCTTTCCTTTTCATTTGTCGACTTGAATCTCAACGTGGTCTTCAGTGTTAAGTGTCTTGAAGAAATGTTCGTTGGGTTACACGTCAAGGTCCAACCACTACCCCACTTCAGTTGAGATAAATAGATTTGTCACACCCATATCGACCAAGGCAAGGAGTATCTTGACACATACCTTGACTTCCACGAAGTTAAGCATTGATGGTCTTGTAGGCCTCTTCGGCGGTGATTGAGTAGTACGCACAAAGTCGAGTCTTTTTATGGCTCGAGTTGAGCAATCTTTAGCTCATCTTCCTTTTTCTGCTCTTCGCCATCCTTATACTTGACGACGATAGAGTAGAGTGTTTTGCCATTTTTTTTCTTTGGACACTTTTGAGTCCAATGGCCGCCTCCGCATATTGAGCATGGCTGTGAGGGAGGATATTTGAACCAGTCCTCCGGGGTGATGTTGTCACACCCCGTGCCCCAGGCACGAGTGCGCGACTCCTTGCAAGCATGAACTCTCTCTCGAGGTCCCATGCTTCACATAGGTCGAGAGATGAACCATATTGATAGCAAGAGTAAGCGCTAATATACAAACTCCTCTGTACAATAATAAAAAGGGACTAGGGTAACGAGAGGGCCGGGGTAACTAGAACGCCAGTAATATACATAACCTTCTATCCTATTCATACAAAAGCGCTGGCAAGCTAAACCAGCTGATCAGCAGGGGTGATGGGGTCAATACAAAAGCGAATCATCACATCTCCCAAAGAAAAAGGCATCGAGGTTATCATCAAAACATCAGACCAAAAGTATAGAGACTCCTAAGTCGAGCTATCGAAATCGTCAGTCTCCTCAGCATCCTCAGATGGCTCGTACTCCGAGAGAGTCTCAGAGCAAACCTTCACTGTGTCCTCAAGTGTCTCGTCAGCTGATGTCTCCACCTGGTCGTCCTTGGTAGCCTCGACCTCGATGACCTCTTCAGCGTCCTCCAGGGTCGGGGTTTTCTCAAGAACATTCCTCGAGCCAGCTACTGACCCCTCAGTCTCTACCGAATCTAGAGTAGAATGACACCAGTTAGGGGTTACCCCGCGAGGTACCTCAGCGGGTTTTAAAGGCCCCGTGAAAACATCCCCTACCTTTCTAAACCAGGCCTCGTACCAATGAGGCTTCCAACTGCTGCCACCCTCGTCGACGCAGACTACGGTACATTTCCTAACATACATCGTCCCCTGTCCATCCGAAAACTCATCAAAATACACCGACATCTCTTTCGGGTCGCCAAATCTAATTGGCCACATTCTCACAGCCTAGGATTTGAAAAATACGATCTAATCCTCCTAGCAAAGGTTTAGAAACTCCTTAGCTCAGGCTTAATTCAACAAAATTCTCCTTCCAAGTACTTCAATGGTTCGGTCCAATCAGCCCAGAACAAGTCAATTGCGCAACCTAAGGAAATTTATCCAATTCGTCAATTTTCCTTGCTCAATTCATCAATCCATGAAGCGTGAACCTCATTGACATATTAATTGGCATCCTTATACATCTCAATGATGAAATTTGAGCTCATTTGAATCCCAAACAACTCCTATGATCGCGACATGAACAGAATCGAACAGGGCATTTTTCGGTTTTGTTTAGTTCCCAGCTAATCAGCCCATAAACCAACCTTAATTCTCAATTTATCCCTCAATCTACTTGCTAATACTTAGTTCTAGATGTTAGAGAGCCTTACCGAAAGTTTGAAGCCAAGGCGAAACCGGAAAGTCTTTCAACGGCGCCGGTTCCTCCAAGTCCTCCGACGATCAATTTTCTACCCTTCAAACACAAGACCCATTTGGGGTCAAAAATCCATCAAATTCATCCAAACGTTTTTACCACAGTTCAGCCTACATGTATTCTAGAAGTCCACAAAATTTGGTTGAAAGAATCAAAGGTTTCGGGGTCCTACAGAGTCTAAATAGTGGTTTACCTCCAACTGCGATGGTTTTCGTCGACTTCCAGGAGAATGGTTGGCCGGGACTCCTCAGTGGGTCAAATGACTTGATTCTACTTGGAGGATGTCGGCAAGAGGATGAAAAGGGGGCTGGTGGTTGGCTCGAGTCCAGACGGTGGCCAGAGGTGGCGGTCGGAAGAGGCGACGGCGGTGGCAGAATCTGGTCAGTTGGAGCTCTCTCGGTCGAAAGGAAGAAGAAGAAGAAGAAGAAGAAGAAGAAAATGACAGAAAAAGATGGGGGTTTCGGCTGATTGAGGGAGAGAGAGTGAGGTATACCCAATTTCAAGAGTCAACCATGTTTGAATGGTAAGTTAAAAGGTGATTCAATCAACATCAAGGCCTAATCCTTTTACACTTGTCCATGTGTCAATCAATGCTCTCATCTAAGGGCTGTTATTTCCTCTCATTTTCGATAGTCTTGGGGTGTGGTTAATGACCAAAATGCCCTTGTCCAATAATTAAGGCAAAGCTAAGGCTTGAGGGGCAAAATGGTAATTTTACCTTCGACATCCGGAACGTCGTTTTTCTAATTTCAAATTTCTTCGATAAGGCGATGACCAATCCAATTGAAATGTTGGAATTCTTGATCCTCCATTTTTAAATTTCGAGACTCGTTTATGAATCCTTTCTTTATCAGATGTCGTTCCAGCCTATCTCGAACTGATGGACGGCTTTTGTAGACATTACGCGTATCGACCCTATGATTCATATCACAATTAGGGCTCGTCAATTCATGGCGACTTTGGTTGTCATTTAATTGTGAGGGTCTATCACTAGTTCCAACGGTCTCGAGATCGTCAATGTCCAATTTAGGAATTTTTTTGCAAATTATAATTTGGTTAAGCGGCATCACCCGCGCTCCAATCATATAACGCTAGCAATGCATTCCTTAATCGTTCTTAGATCGGCCTTTTAGGGCTCTAAATATCCCCTTGACAATCCTTATGGTCAAAGCGTCATTTCCTATTTAAGTTCCCTAGGTCCACGTACCTTGTCTCGCGTTAGCCTTTCCCTTTTTGGTCAGTTTACTCGAGATTAATCAGATCCGAGCGAGATACGACTGAAATACATCGTTTGATACTTTCTCATTAATGATTCTTGAAATGATAGGAAAAATCATAATGTCACAACTCTTTCCTCCTTACAAAAATTTCGTCCTCGAAATTTACAATAACCCAGTTACTCGAACAAATGGGGATATTGACGCCTCATCGTTTCCTTGCTTTCCCACGTAGCAGCTTTGGTTCCATGGTGCTCTCAGACAACTTTAACCAATGGAATCGTTTTATTCCTCAGAATTTGCTCCTTTCGATCTTCGATCCTCACTAGCTTCTCCATGTAGGATACTCTATCATCCACTTCTATAACCTCGTAATCCAGCACATGCGTCGGGTCCGATTAGTACTTCCGTAGCATGAACACATGGAAGACGTTGTGCACTTGGGATAGATTAGGCAGTAAGGCCAGTCTGTAGGCTAAGGTCCCAATCCACTCCAGAATCTCAAATGGACCTACATACCTTGGGCTCAGTTTTCCTTTCTTTTCAAATCGGGATAATCATATCATCGGCAACATCTTAAGGAAAACATGATCGCCCACTTGAAACTCCAAAGGCTTACGTCGTTTATCCGCATAACTATTCTGACGACTCTGTGCCGTCTTCAGTCTATCCCAAATTATCTTCATCGCTTCCACCGATTGCTCTACCAACTCTAGGCCTGTGATACTTCTTTCTTCAACCTTGTCCCAGCAAATCGGGGTTCTGCAAGCCCTTCCGTAAAGCGCTTCAAACGGTACCATTCGAATGCCCTGCTGATAGCTATTATTATATGCAAACTCAGCCAAATGCAATTGATCCTCCCATCCACCTTTGAAATCTATCACACACGCTCGTAACATATCCTCGACCATTTGAATCGTCGTCTCCGATTGTCCGTCCATTTGTGGACGGTATGTCGTACTAAATTGCAGTTGAGTTCCCATGGCATCCTGAAGACTTTTCCAGAAGTTCGCTGTGAACTTGGGGTCTCTGTTTGATGTGATCGTCATAGGTGCTCCATGTAGTCTCACTATCTGTCGCATATACAACTCAGCATATCTATCCATCGCGAAATCCTTTCGTACAGGAATGAAGTGTGCGGACTTGGTCAAACTGTCCACAACTACCCGAATAGAATCATGGCCTCTCTAGCTCCTTGGGAGTTCCATCACAAAATCCATCGTTACGGGCTCCCAATTCCATTCAGAAATTTCTAGTGGCTGTAATAATCCACCAAGCTTACAATGTTGGGCCTTCACCTGCTGGCATGTCAAGCACTTTGCCATATACTTCGCTACATCCACTTTCATCTCGTTCCACCAATAATGTTGACGCAAGTTTTGATACATCTTTGTGCTTCCTGGGTGAATACTGTAATTGCTCCTATGAGCCTCTGATAAAATCCTTCCCCTGAGTTTTTCGTCCTTTGGCACACATAGACATCCTCAGAATTTCAAGATTCCATCCTTTAATACTTGGAATTTTGGTTTCCTTTTTGTCGCGTCCATCTCCAGGATTTTTTGAATTTCTGGGTCCGTATGCTACAAGGCTTTTATCCTTTCCTAGACCTTAGATTCTATTCTCAGTGTGGCCATCAAACTGGATAACCGACAGACTTCCAATCTGAACTCAGAATCCCTCAAGTTCTCGAATAACGACCACCCTTTCACCAGTAGATAGGCGATACTCTATTTTCGGCTGAGCGCATTTGTGACTCAATTCGCTTTCCCAAGATGATATAGTATGTCGCAATCTTAATCCTTAAGCAGCTCCATCCATTGACGTTGCCTCATATTCAGTTCCTTACGAGAAAACAGATACTTCAGGTTTTGGTGGTCAGTGTAAATTTGAAACTTCTCGCCACACAAATAATACCTTCAGATTTTCAAAGCAAAGATGATTGTTGCTAATTCCAAATTGTGAGTCGGATAGTTCATCTCATGTGGTCTCAATTGTCGGGACGCGTAGGCAACCACTCTTCCATGCTGCATTAGCATACAGCCTAATCCCTTTAGTGAAGTATTGCTTTATATCTCATAGCCTCCAGGTCCTGATGGAATCGTCAACACCGGTGCGGTTGTCAATCAATGCTTGAGCTCTTGGAAACTCTTTTCGCACTTATCCATCCATTCGAACCTTGTTTATTTCTTAGTCAATCTCGTCGGTGGCATAGCTATGGACGAAAATTTCTCCACGAAATGTCTGTAATATCCTGCCAATCCTAGTAAGCTTCGGACTTCCGTGACCGTAGTAGGTCTAGGCCAATTCATAACGGCTTCGATCTTCGCAAAATCCACCGCAATTCCTTCTCTAGATACCACATGGCCAATAAATGCCACTTTATTCAATTAGAACTCGCATTTGCTAAACTTAGCATAAAGCGAGTGCTCCCTCAGTGTCTGCAAAACAATCCTCAGATGCTCTTCGTGTTCTTCGTTACTCCTTAAGTAAATCAAGATATCGTCGATAAAAACTATGACAAATCTATCCAAGAATTCCTTGAACACCCGATGCATCAAGTCTATAAATGTGGCTGGAGCATTGGTCAATCTAAAAGGCATCACAATGAATTCATAATGACCATACCTTGCCCTAAAAGCGGTTTTAGGTATGTTTTCCTTCTTAATTCTCAACCAGTGATACCCGGTCATCATGTCAATCTTAGAGAATACCGCAGCTCCTTGTAACTGATCAAATAAATCATCAATCCTTGACAATGGGTATTTATTCTTCACAGTCACTTGATTTAGCTGTCTATAATCGATGCATAGATGTAAGGACCCATCCTTTTTCCTTACAAACAACATCGGCGCTCCCCATGGTGAAGCACTCGGTCGAATAAATCCTTTGTCCAGTAATTCCTGCATTTACACCTTTAACTCCTTCAGTTTGGATAAGGACATCCTACAGGGTGCCTTCGAGATCCGCTTCGTTCCGGGAGCTAACTCGATTACGAATTCTATCTCTCGTAATTTTGACAATTCTTGGGGAAATATGTCAGGAAACTCAAGCACTACCGGAATGTTTTCTAGTTTGGGCTCCTCGACAGTCGTGCTCATAACTGTGACTAAGTACACTTGGCATCCTTCAATCAACAATTTCGTCCCTTCAAGGGACGAGAATAAAGGAATCAAAGTTCCTCATCGATTTCCCACAAATTCGAAACTAGGGCGACCTTCTGGATAGAAACGAATTATCATACGACTACAATCCACTATTGCCCCCTGTTTACCCAATCGGTCTATTCCTATGATCACATCGAAGTCATACATGGACAACACCGCTAAATCTATGCTCTCCTTACTACCACCAATTACGATTCTACAATCCATATAGCCCAACGAAACCAGCACATTATCTATCAACGGGGTGGCAACATGCAGAATCACACTTAACGGTTCTAACTTCACATCAACCAAATCAGCAAACCGAGCTGATACAAACGAGTGTGTTGCGCTAAGATCAAACAAAGCATATGTAGCTTGGTGACACAAATAAACCGTACCTGTGACCACGCCTGGCGTTTCTTCTGCCTCCCTACGAGCTACTACATAGACTCTCCCCTAAGCTGGGGGTCGGTTCTAATCAATTTGGGGAGTGGCAGTTGACGGTCCAGCCTGTGGTCATTGTCCTTGGGGTCTATTCGTTAGAGCTTAGTTCGGGCAAGTCTTCATATGGTGGCCCATCTGACCACACTTGAAGCATGCTCTAGTTCTTGCCGGGCATGGTCCATTACCATGTCTCCTGTCGTAGAGGCGACAATTCCAATTTATTGGATTCGGCAGCTTCACAATGTTCTTCCTTACGGGAGGGACGAAACGTCTATTGCCAGCCACTGGTCTCTTATCAATCTGGCGATTGTCTTTGAATGTATTAAACCACGATCCAGATGCGGCATTCCTCTCCTTCAGGTCCCTCTCAATCATCTATCCCCGTTCATAGATTTCCTTGTAGGTTTTCAGATTCAGGGCTATCATCTGACTGCGAGCTCAGGCCTCAGTCCATCCTGTAATCTCCATGCCTTTTCCAGGGGATCCTCTACCAATCGGGGTGCGTACCTTGATAGTCTAGAGAATTCATCTTCATACTGATCTACGGTCAGCTGATTCTGATGCAACTGTAAGAACTCCACTTGCTTCCTTTCCCGGGCTGTCTCGGAAAAATACCTGTCATTAAATGCCGTAGTAAAGGTATTCCAGGTTAAGGCCGTTCCTTGTGGAAAGACTCTATTCTTGATGGCAGCCTACTAGTCATTGCGATACCTTTCAGCTGTTACATCGCCAATAGCACTTTCTCTTCATCCGTGCATCTCAAGACTCCAAAGGCCTTCTCCAGCTTCTCCATCCATCTCGGTGCTAGTTCGGGGTCTCCAGTCCCATCAAATTGGGTCAGCTTCAGCTTGATAAATTGTTCGACCAGCTGGCTCATTTGTCTAGCCACAATAATTTCTTCTCGGGCATTCACTACCTCATTGCCCTGGTCGTGATCACCATTGTTTCCATTGCCCCCGTTATTGCCGTTATTGGTGTTGACGGCAGCTATTGCCTCTCCTACCGCTTAGGCTATGGCAGTATCCCTATCCTGGGTCTGCCTATTGGTGAGGTCGCCAATTCTTTCGAGCGCCTTCAGTACTCTATCCATCCTCGGGTCTTTTGCTAAAAGTGGCCTCGAATTAGAGGCTCTGCTCCTAGGCCTTCCAAGTCTTTTAGGCAGGTTACTCATCCTTGTATGTTTTTACTAAGCCTAGACCACCATAATTTCACCAAGGAGTTAGTAACTCATTCCTCCAACCAAGTCCAGAGCTACCAAACTACGCCTTAATAGAAACAGTCACAATACGACAACCTTCCACACAGCAAATTCCATAGACACTTCATTAAACAGTCCATGGTTATCACTCCATTCTCTCTACTTTAACGGTTCACCAAAATTAGTCATGCTCATTTACTCAACAGGTCAAAATCTAAAATGACTTTCAGAGCTAAACATGGAACTTCATCCTCATAGGTCACCACAGCCCTGCCAAGACCAAATGCCATTCACATGTGCCAAGTCATATGCCATGTATCTCATGCCTTATTCTAGTAAGTCTCCTAAGGTCTCGCTACCCGTCCTTCTCCCAACTTAATTCTCCTTATCACTCTAATCCTTAATTAATTTTGGATCGACATGATCTTGCTCTGATACCAAGCAAACGAGCATGTGATGGCCCATGCCCCGGGAACGAGCGCACGACTTCCTATAAGCATGAACTCTTTCTTGGGGTCCCAGGCTTCACACAGGTCGAGAGATGAACCATAGTGATAGCAAGCGAAAGCGTTAATATACAAACTCCTCCATACAATAATAAAAAGGGACCAGGGTAACGAGAACGCCAGTAATATACATAACCTCCTATCCTGTTCGTACAAAAGCGCTGGCAAGCTAAACCAGGTGACATGTTCAATACAAAAGCGGATCATCACATCTCCCAAAGAAATAGGCATCGGGGTCATCATCAAAACATTAGACCAGAAGGGCAGAGACTCCTAAGTCGAGCTACAAGAATCGTTAGTCTCCTCAGCATCCTCAGATGGCTTGTACTCCGAGAGAGTCTCAAAGCAAACCTCCACGGTGTCCTCGAGTGTCTCGTCAGCTGACGTCTCCACCTAGTCGTTATTGATAGCCTCGATCTCGATGACCTTGTCAGTGTCCTCCAAGGTCGGGGTCCTCTCAGGAACATTCCTCGAGCAGGCTATTGACCCCTCAGCCTCCACCAAATCCCGAGCGGGATGACACCAGTTAGGGATTACCCCGCGGGGTGCCTCAGTGGGCTTCAAAGGCCCCATAGAAATATCCCCTACCTTTCTAAATCTGGCCTCGTGCCTATGAGGCTTCCAATTGCTGCCACCCTCGTCGACGCTGACTACGGTACATTTCCTAACATACATCGTCCCCTGTCCGTCCGGAAACTCATCAAAATACATCGACATCTCTTTCGGGTCGCTAAAGCTGATTGACCACATTCTCACAGCCTAGAATTTGAAAAAAATGGTCTCATAACAGGGTGAGATTTACATCTCAGTAAGGTAGGTCATAATCCTAGATTAGGCTGACCGTACACTTAGGCAAATGCAATCAAGGGCAAGCGCACATGTAATCGCATGAAATATTCAACAGTCATTATATAACATGCAGATAAAACGGGTGTTAGGCATGCAATCATGACACCATACCACTTCACTGGAATCAAACACACATTGCCATGCCAAATCACACTTTCCACCCTTCCAGTCCTTCTCATTTTCTCGTCGCGTTTAAAATGCCTCAGGCTAAGTCCTCATAAATACGCCTCAGACCATCACATTGACAAACCCGCGTAAACGCATCAGGATTTTAATTTCACTCCAGGCTTATATCGACACATCTCAAACTTCGTCCTGCGTTTCAACGCATCAAGACTATGGCCATCTCAACCTCGCATCTCGTATGCCTCAGGGTATCGTTCCACTCAAACCCTGTGCCTTAGCGCCTCAAGGTATCTATCCACACAACCCCGCGTCTCAACCCCTCAGGGTGTCACAATTTCTCAGACATGCCACATCCTCATTTCAATTCATAACACATGCTCAGTTTCAAACTCATGCAACGAGCAACACATCAATGGCATGAAAGGTAATTAAATTTGACAATCAAATGCGATAATCATTCCATTACACAAGCATTGTCAAGCACTCAAGCCATTTATATCTCTCCAAGACACACAATGGATTATCATCCCATAAACCTCCAAGAATCAATCTAATTCACACTCAATTTCCCCAATTGAGTCCAATCCTCCTAGCAAAGGTTTAGAAACTGCTTACCTTAAGCTTAATTCAACAAAATTCTCCTTCCAAACACTTCAATGGTTCGGTCCAATCAGCCCAGAACAAGTCAATTGCGCAACCTAAGGAAATTCATCCAATTCGTCAATTTTCCTTGCTCAATTCATCAATTCATGAAGCGTGAACCTCATTGACATATTAATTGGCATCCTTATACATCTCAATGATGAAATTTGAGCTCATTTGAATCCCAAACAATTCCTATGATCGCTGCATAAACAGAATCGAACAGGGCATTTTTTGGTTTTATTTAGTTCCCAACTAATCAGCCCATAAACCAACCTTAATCCTCAATTTATCCATCAATCTACTTGCTAATACTTAGTTCTAGATGTTAGAGAGCCTCATTGAAAGTTTGAAGTCAAGGTGATGCCGGAAAGTCTTTCAACGGTGCCGGTTCCTACAAGTCCTCTGACGGTTAATTTTCTGCCCTTCAAACACAAGACCCATTTGGGGTCAAAACTCCATCAAATTCATCCAAACTTTTTTACCACAGTTCAGCCTACATGTCTTTTAGAAGTCCACAAAATTTGGCAGACAGAATCAAAGGTTTCGGGGTCCTGCGGAGTCTAAACAGTGGCTTACCTCCAGTTACGATGGTTTTCTTCGGCTTCTAGGAGAATTGCCGACCGGAACTCCTTAGTGGGTCAAATGACCTGATTCCACTTGGAGGATGTCGGCAAGAGGATGAGGAAGGGGCTGGTGGTCGGCTTGAGTCCAGGCGGTGGCTGGAGGTGGCGGTCCAAAGTGGCGATGGCAGTAGTAGAATCTGGTCGGCTGGAGCTCTCTCAGCCGAAAGGAAGAAGAAGAAGAAGAAGAAGAAAATGGCAGAAGAAGATGGAGGTTTCGGCTGATTGAGGGAGAGAGAGTGAGGTATATCCAATTTCAAGAGTCAATCATGATTGAATGGTAGGTTAAAAGGTGATTCAATCAACATCAATGCCTAATCCTTTAACACTTGTCCATGTGTCAATCAATGCTCATCCAAGGGCTGTTATTGCCTCTCATTTTCGGCAGTCTTGGGTTGTGGTTAAGGACCAAAATGCCTTTGTCCAATAATTAAGGCAAGGTTAAGGCTTGAGGGTCAAAATGGTAATTTTATTCTCGACGTCCGGAACGTCGTTTTTCTAATTTCAAATTTCTTCGATAAGGCAATGACCAAACCAATTGAAATGTTGGAATTCTTGATCCTCCATTTTTAAATTTCGAGGCTCGTTTCTGAAACCTTTCTTTATTAGACGTTATTCCAGCCTATCTCGAACTGACAGGCGGCTTTTGTAGACATTACGCGTATCGACCTTATGATTCATATCACAATTAGGGCTCGTCAATTCATGGCGACTTCGGTTGTCATTTAATTGTGAGGGTCTATCACTAGTTCAAACGGTCTCGATCGTCAATGTCTAATTTAGGAATTTTTTTGCAAATTATAATTTGGTTAAACGACATCACCCGTGCTCCAATCGTATAACGCTAGCAATGCATTCCTTAATCGTTCTTAGATCAGCCTTTTAGGGCTCTAAATGTCCCCTCGACAATCCTTATGGTCAAAGAGACATTTCTTATTTGAGTTTCCTAGGTCCATGTATCTTGTCTCGCATTAGCCTTTCCCTTTTTGGTCAGTTTACTCGAGATTGATTAGATCCGAGCAAGATACAACCGAAATACATCGTTAGATACTTTCTCGTTAATGAGTCTTAAAATGATAGAAAAAATCATAATGTCACAGATGTAGTTGTTTTGGGGACGGTTGCCTCGATATTGGTGTCTGGATGTCTAGATGATCCTTCGCCCCACCTTTCTCTGTTGTTGTATTCTTTTCGACCACGCTCGTAATCGTCATCATCTTTGTGGTCATTGTCTCGATCTTTCGATCTGTTTCCCTTGGACTTCGAATCGAGCTTGCTGAAGTCGATCAGTGACTTAGTTATGGAGATCGCTTTGGTGATTCTTTGAACATCACGTCTCTTCAACTCAAGTTGCGCCCACGGTTTTAGCCCGTCCATGAACGCTTCGAGAGCCTCCTCCTTGCCCAAGTTGGGGATTTGGAGTTTGTGTTCTGTGAACTCCTTGATGTACTCTCGAATCGAGCCCTTTTACGTTAGTTGGTTAAGCTTGCTACGAGCTTCTTGTGCAGTGAACACTGGGCAGAAATTATTTCAAAGTTGTTTGATAAGCTCATCCCGTATTTCCACATAGTTTTGGTTACCTTTATTGACTTCATCGACCATGAATCACCACCATAACATAGCTTGGTCAGTCAAATATAAAACAACTATTTGTACCTCGGCCGTATCATCTTGAATTCCCATGGCGTCGAAGTACTGTTCCATCCTCCAGATGAAGTTATCCACCTCCACAGTGGATCGTTCATCTTTGAACTCCTTCGATTAGGGCACCTTTATCTTCGGCGCCGTTTGAATGGCTAGTGCACCATTCGAGGATACACCGTTGGCTATGCTGGTTTTGCACAAGACCAGCTCGGACTCGAGAATCAATCAAGCGATTCAGGAGTCATGAGGTTGCTAAAACTCGTCATAGTAACGAGTGTTGTGCTAATTTTCTTGGTGTTGGTGTTGGTATTGGTATCTTTTTGGCTTAATGAAAACTATTTTCATCGAACTCAGTAAAATAAAGTACGAATAGATTGATAAATACATAGTAGAAGCTGATGCATAGATACTTCTCTCCTTTGGATGACAAAAGATGCAACCCTAAAAGAGGTCTCACTAGTAATCAATTTATAGGGGTACATTATATAGTCACTAGCATATGATAAGTTTTATTCACAGGGGCTCATAATTTTAAATTTCCCTCCACTATTCATCGATTTGAAGTTTAAACTTTAAAGAGCTTCATGAAAAACATAACTCTAGGGTCTGTGCCTAATATAGTCCTTTTTGTCTTCGACGGAACAATAATTTCTCCCTCTCAACGGTCAGTCCACTCTCTTTGAAACAAGAAAGCAATCTGTAGTGAATGTTCCCAATACCTAATGCCATTGACAAAATTAAAAGTGAAATTCTCATCACCCTACTCAACCTATAGGATGAAAGAAATTATGCCCTTATCGAAAGCACCATGAACCGGTTTCCCACTTTCCTGCTGATTCTTTACCCCCCCTCCCCCAACCAGCTAATGTCAAGGCATGGAAAACTAAAATGCAACCTAGTCAAGACAGAAGTGTGGGCTACTATATTATAAGTTTATAGAAGCAATAAGAGATCAACAAGAAAGAGCTAACTAGAAATCGAGGGCATGATCATAATATGCATGATGGGATCTTCCAATTCAGAAATCTATGCCCAGCCCCGATTCTTCTACATGCCAGAGATTGTTGTTCTTTTTGTGTTGTAAATCGTGCAGAGTTACTCATCAAAAGTCTTTAATATAATATGACCACTTCTTCATGCCAGATTTTTTGTTTTCAGCATTAGAACTTGAAATCACTCTGAAAAGCTATAGTGTTTTTTTTCATGCAAGATCTTTCCAGTGAGAGCCCACCAAGGATTCCCTTGTTGGATAGCTTCTCTTGAAGGGCATAACGAATTATGACAGTTTTTCTGCAGGACAAGAATCTGAAATCACCAAATTCGTGCAGGACAGAGAGAAACAAGAAGTCAGGTTGTATCAGAGGTAGGGAAATCTACACGCCTCAAATCATAAGCACTGGATCAACTCTCTCTAGCAGCTAATCAAATCCTTATAATGATTAAACTCAGATCGCAAATTCCAAACTGCAGCCAATATCCTTGGTCAAGTGGCCATCTGTACAAAAGTGTAGAGTTTGGGCAAACATAATCTTCATTGATGAAGTAATTTACAATATATATATAGGATTTAGGGCTAAAACAATACAATGATAATTATTCCATTTAGTATAAATCTAATCTATCAATACCCCCCCTCAAGTTGGTGAATGGAAACATGTCAACAACTTGTTTATAAAATTACAAAATAAATCTCGTGTGACTGGTTTCATTAACAAGTCTACAAGTTAGAATGATCGGGAACATGAAGAGTACGCAAAGTGACATCTTGAATTTTTTTATGAACCAAGTGACAATCAATCTCGATGTGGTTGGTGCATTCGTGGAGGACATGATTAGTGGCAATGTGGATGGCTGCTGTATTATCATAAAAAAGATCAGCAGTGACAGTGTTGACGTGAAGATCCAAGAGAAGCATGTAAAGCCATGTGATTTCGCATGCAAAAGACGCCATTGCACGGTATTCAGCTTCTGCTAAGGAATGGGCAACAATGGTTTGTTTCTTAGAATGCCATGAGATGGGACAAGAACTAAGAAACAGGCAGTAGCTAGAAACTAATCATCAAGATGTAGAACAATATGCCCAATCAGAATTTATATAACCATTAAGTTAGATAGTAGAATTAGTTGGGAAGAATGAACCAGTGCCGGGATCATGCTTGAGATACCGCACGATGCGAAGGGTGGCATTCCAATGTTTTTTAGGAGAGTACATAAATTGACTAAGATGTTACACTACAAAGAGTAAATCTGGACGAGTTACTATAAGATATAATACTATACCAATAAGTCGCCGATATGAACCTGGAAGCTTAAGAGCTAGGGAGGAGTCCGAAAATTTAATATTGGGTTCTATCGGAGTATCAACGGGACGTCCTCCAAGAAGACCAACGTCAAACAAAATATCAAGGGCGTATTTACTTTGCGACAAGAAAATTTTGGACTTGGGACGAGAAACTTCAATGCCAAAGAGAGTGTTCAAGTCCTTAATGCGAAATTGTGTATTAAGAAATTGCTTGAGAAGTTGAATCATAACTTCATCATCACCCGTGATCACCAAATCATCAATATAACTAAGGACAATGTAAAAAGTGAATAGTCTGCCTTGGATTGTTGAAAACCAACGTCAAAGCAGTGTAGAAAAGAATTTAGCAAACCATTATCTTGATGCCTGTTTAAGACCATAGAGTGATTTCTTAAAACAACAGACTAAATTCTCCCCCTTAGTATGAAAATCCGGTGGAAACCTCATGTAGACCTTTTCGTCAAGATCACCATCCATAAAAGCATTATTCACATCTAATTGGTAAAGAAGAGGCCAATGATGAATAAAAGCAAGAATAAAGTGCGAACAATAACCATTTTAGCAACAGGCGCAAAGATGTCATGATAATCAATGCACTTTGTTTGAGTATAACCCTTTACAACAAGCCAAGCCTTATAGCACTCGATGGTGCCATCAGAATTATATTTGATGCGGTAAACACATTTACATCTAATGGTATGTTTGCCAGGAGGAAGATGAATAATATTCCAAGTATCATTCTGTTCAAAGGCTTTTATCTCAGAAGACATGGCATCCCACCACTTGGGAGATTGACACACAGGATCATAAATTTCAGGTTCCTACTTAGAGGATGTTGAGGCTAAATAAGCATGGTGAGTGGGTGAAAATCGCGAGTACGACAAACAATTAGATAAGGGGTAAAGTATACCTGATTCAGTTACCTTAGAGTCTGAAGAGTATTGATCACAGGCCACAATAGCACAGTGGTAGTCCCGAAGATATCTAGGAGGATGACATTGTCGAGATGGCTGAGGCACGGCTTTGGGTTTAGTGGGTGATGGTGCTACCTGTTGACACTTGATTTTTTATTAGTCTTTTTCAGTTTATTTTTAAAAAATTTATAAAAAGTTAAAAAAATTACAAAATTAACTATGATAGCCTTGGTCAAGCCCAATGAACCATTTTTTAATCAAAAAAATAATTCTTTGTATTTTTCATATTTATGGTATTTTGGAAAATAGAAATTACATGAAAAATCAAGAAAAATAGCATTTGAAGTCACACAAATATGGAGAAATAGTCCGTATTTTTATTTTAATTCCCTTGTCTTCTTGACTTTATAAAAAATCCAAATTCAAGTTTAATTTTATGTGTTTCTTTGTTACACATATGATTGAATTTGGTAAAAAAAAATATCAATTGAGTCTTTTAATTTGCAATTTGTGACATTTTGAGAGTCTTGTCATTCAATATGATTGTCCTTCATTTCAATTTAGTCTAATTGTTTGTACAAATTTCTCAGTTGCATGAATTTGGCAAAATTGCATACTTGATTGTAATTTAGTCCTTGAATTTGGGCCATAATCGAAATTACTTTTAATTCAAGGACTTTCATCACAAATTGGAACCACTACCCACTGTTTTTCACCATTCCAAATCGATTGGCATAGGTGGTTTGGTCCAATTTGACCATTTAAGCTTTCAATTTCACAATTTTCAGAATTGCAATTAAGGACAAATTTGGGGCTTATGTATAAATTGACATAAACTTTTAGGCAAAATCATATTTCTAGATAATATTCATGTCCTAAGTTCGATTCCGATGTTTAATTGTGAAATTTCTTAATGAATTTTGACTAATATTGGGAAAAATCAAGTTGAACCGGTTCCGATTGGTCGGACCGGCCGAACTGGTCTAAATAGTGTCATCTTCCCCAAATTCACGTCACTTTCAAATGTCTTGTAGGTCGAATTTCAATGAGGAAATTGAGGGCCAACTGGGACATAATTGAAAGGACTATGGTGGGCATTTTCTTCCTCACTTCAAGACGAATTGATTGAGACCAATCTCGTCGCCTGTAATCATCGGAGTCGGGCAGAATCTATTGGTCAACGCTGCAACGGCCGTGAAAGTCAACATTTACAGAATGACCAAATTGAGCAACCATTCGTGCACGCCGGAAGACCATTTGAGTTTGATGGAGTTGCCCATCGTCACCATCGTCGTTTGGACCAAATGGCACGCACGATCACTTGCCATTTCAAGTCGGTAGACACCCCTGAACGGGCGCCAAAAACTGAAAATTGAATATAGCCTTTGAAGGCTTTCTAGAAGAAAAAGGTTGGTTCATTCTGTTTGGGGTGAAGAAAAAAATCGAGAGAGAGAGAGAGAGAGAGAACGGGAGAGAGAAGTCGCTCTCTGACCCCTGTCATCAAGAGCTTGAGTTCGGCTTGTGAGTGATCGGTGATGGCGATTCAGGCCAAACCAAGTCACAATTCCACTTCGAAAAGCTTTATGGAGCTCTGCAGAGTCAATCGCACCAGCTCGCGCCACCTTTGATCTCAAAAAATGGTAAGTCAACCTTTGAGCTTAATTTCTAACCTTCGATGGCGAAATGTTATTCTGGCTTCAATCCTTATAATTGATGTGTGTATATTATCTCTAAGACATCACTAAACACTGCGTTGTGTTTTGATTGCATTGAAATCAAGTCAAACCTCGCATTTGAACTTCGCCACCATTGCCGACCCTATTGAAACTTCCCTGAGTCAAGCTAGCCTAAACCAGGTCAATCAGACCTGTAGATAAGTATTTTGAACTCACATAAATGTGATTGTGTAAAGAAATTGGCTCAATATGCTCTCTGTTGGTTGATTAAAGTAGCCATGGATGAACTGGTTAAAGCTCGATTAGCTTATTTTCTGATAATGATAGCGTCTGATTCTGAGATATGTTGTGTACATTGTTGAGACGAGTCAAATCGTTCTGGTCTTGCACGATTACGCTAAGATTTCACCGTTAGATCGTCGTCAGAATCTCCTAGCCGTCCGTTGCAGATGAAGGATGCTCAAGGAAGAAGATGATCACATAGCAGTCAATCGATCAAAGGTGCTAACGTGGCATGCCACATAGCAGCCACATCAACCGAGCCGTTAGAATTTGGTTGGTATGTTAATTGATCCAATGGTCTAGGTTTGGCCATGTGTTGGCCAAGTGATCGTCAGATTAGTTTCAAATTTTCTGATTAATGAAAAATCAATTTTTCGAAATAAAAAATAATTCAGTAGATTGGATGGTCGAGGATTAGCCAAGTAGTTCGATCGTAGCCCTAGATCTAAATAATCAAATTTGATGGCTGAGGGATAGTTGGCTTTTGATCTAAACCGTAGGTTTTAGTCGACTGATCTAGTGGCTGTAGAGTAGCCACGTGGTTCAATAAGAACTGTCGGATTAAGTTTAAAAAATAGAAAAATAAAAAAGCTGGAACGGCGTCATTTTGGGAATGGGTCTCTGCGCGAGTTCAGGTCTAGGTCGAGTTATCTGATCCGAGTGGGTCGGGTTGACCTGGTCCGAAGAATTTTTTAATAAAAATTCTTAAAAAATTCTAAAAAATGTTAGAAAAATCCTGAAAAATCCCAAAAATTTAGGAAAATCATAGAAACTTCCGGTCACTCTAGAAATTCTCAAAAATTGAGGATTAATCATAGACAACTAGTTAATTTCATTTTTGAGATTTCTTATCCAATTTTTCGAAAAATGACAACTCAACCCTTTAGGGTTAGTCCGATCTTACATCATACATGAGATAGGTTGGAAATGCTAAGATAAAAATTAGGGTCAATTAGGTCGCTAATTCTTATGCTTGGATTTTTGAATCTCATACTTTTTCTTGAAATGACGATTTTACCCCTCAAAAGGTATATCATCTTTTCTATTCAAAAGTCGTGAGAATTACCAGAATTAGGCGATGGGTCATGATGGGTGGCCAATCCTTCCGTCTGGGATTTTCACATCTCTTTCTTTTTTAAAATGATAATTTTATCCCTCAAAAGGTAAATCACTCTCTAAAAATTTCAGAAAATTCTGAAAATTACCGAAAAATAGAAAATGGGTTGATTTGACAATCAATCCTATTTTCAACCCCTTTTGACTCCAAATTTCTTCTGAATTGAAAATTTTTCTCTTTCGGGCAAATTGTTCTAAATTGCTTCAAAATTACGATTTTGCCCCTCATGGTCAAATCATGTCGAAATTACTCCTGAGCCGTGATTGACACTTTTCTAGGCTAATAGGGCCTTATTAGGAATGTCATGCTGTATTCATGTGATTTATTCTCATGTCTTGGATCCTTGATTTGCGCAACTCCTTTATTGATTGTAAGTGTTGAGGTAGTCACTCCTATCATCCTGAACTCCTAGATTTAGCCGTCCCCCACTCATCTGCATGAAATCTTAAGGTTAGATAATTTGTTCAACGGAAAGGGCGTTGACTTTGATGGTCGGCATAACTAAGTCCCTGTCAGGTCTCGAACCCGTCGAGCACGCGTACATCTCACCAAGCCATTCCTTTATGAAGCTCTAGGATCCAACGGCCAATAACTTACAATTCTTTACAAATATGCACGCGAAAGCGGTGCTAACTCCAATTTATATAAATACAACATCACCCGATGACTTAGGACACAAGGGTACATCAAATTATCTTTAACCAATTACTAAAGATCAATTCCTAATTCACCAATTAGAAGTACAATCCTCAAATCCAAAAAGGCAAATCCATTCTAAATACATTTGGTCAACTAATTCTTCAAATGTCAATCCTTGGCAAGCTCGCACTTCCTTCGCCTGGACCTAAAAAATTTAAGCCCCCACTGGGCTGAGATATAAATCTCAATAAGGTGGGTTCTAACCCTAGGTTAGCCTGACCGTCCACTCAGGCAGTCACAACCCCCAATGAACCCAAACTCACGGACATAGCAAACCAATGCAAATCCAAATAACAATACACGTAATGGCAGGCAGGCATCTATGGCATCATGACACTCAGATAATCATGTACACTCGTCTTGCCACTTCACCACATCCACCATTTTCAACTTGCCTCCATCTCCAGCCCGCGATTAGAACGCATTAAGCTCTTCTCATGCCCGCGATTAGATCGCATCAAGCTCGATCCGCGTAAACGCATCAGACCATCATCAGCAACCCGCGTAAACGCATCAGATTTCGATGAATCTCCAGGCTAACATCATCCACTCATAACTCCATCCCGCGAATAGTTCGCATCAGGATCGTGGCTAACTCAACCCTGCGATCTCGTCGCATCAGGGCGCCACACGACATCAACTCCACCCCGCGATCTCGTCGCATTAGGGTATACATCTCCTGCCTCGCGTCTCATACGTCTCAGGGCCTCTCCGTCCCACGAATAATTTACATCAGGACCGTGGCTATCTCAACCCCGCGATTTCATCGCATCAGGGCGCCACACAATATCAATTCCACCCCGCGATCTCGTCGTATCAGGGTTATCAACCTCCCGCCCCGCGTCTCAAATGCCTCAGGGCCTCACCATGTCATGCTCATGCTATACTTCTTAGTTCAATGCATAGATAAAACCGCAACTGCATCTCATGCACAATTTGAAAATTCATGGCATGCTAGGCAATCAATGACACTCGACATGACACACGATTTAAACACAAGCAAGGGCACACATAAACTTCTTATAACCACTTGGGACATAATAATAGTCATCCTTTTTGGAATATTCTCAAGGATTACTCAATTTATCTCTCGACTCACCCAATCAAGTCCAATCTTTCTAGTATAAGGTTAGGAATTTCCTTACCATGCGTTTGATTACACAAGCTTCTTCTTGAATCCCCCCACAACTTTCGGCTCCAAGGGTCCGAGGCTCAATTCACCATGCAACCTAGGAATTTCAATCGATTCGTCAATTTTCCATACTCAATTCCTCAATCCATGAACCCCAATCATCCATAACTTAACCCTCATCATCTAAACATGTCTTAAACATCAATTTGAGTCCCATAATCATCTGTTCTTGCTCACACCAGAATCGATTTTATACAGAACCGCACCGGTTCATTTCGGTTCTATGCAAATCGTGCACTTCTAGCCCTAAACCTTCATCAAATCCCTCATCTACTCATTATCCTACCTCTTAACATGTCTATCTAAGGGTTTGTGAGGCTCACCAAAGATTTGAAGCCGATTGGTCGCCAGAAACTCGTCGAACGTCGTCGGTTCCTCCAAAGTCAGAATTTGACAGATTCTATCCATGAATTACAAGACCGATTCGAGGTCAAAACTTCTTCAAATCACTCTCAACGTTTTACCACAGATTCATCTACATGTCTACTAGATCTCCTGAAAAATAGACTTAAAAAATCCAACAATTCGGCCTTCAAAAGGGTCAGAAATTGGACCTACCTCAGATTGACTCCGATTCTATCGGTTCTCGGGAGAATCCTTGCTTGGGACTCCTCGGTCCTCCAAATGCTGTGATTCTTGTTCAACAATGTCAGCAAGACGTGTATCTACGTTGGTGTGGTTGGCCGACGATCGAAGGGTGGCCGAAAGTGGCCATCGGAATGGCCGAACAAGGCGGCAGGGGCTGGTCGCCCGTGATAGAATGAAGAGGATGAAGAAGATGGAGTTGGCGTGAGTTCTTGGGGAAGATTATGGCCGATTATAACAGAGGAGAGAGAGTGGGAAAACTTATATTCAAGGCTTGAGTCAAAGCTTTGAATGGTAGGTATGAAAAGTTGGACATGACCACTCAATGGTTGATCTTGTAACACTTGTCCACTTGTCATTCCGACTCAATCCAATGACCAATAATCCTTCAAATTTTCGATGGTCTTGGGGTGGGTTTAATGTCCAAAATACTCTTCTTCAAAAGCATGGGCAAGGTTATAAACTTAAGGGGTAAAAGGGTAATTTTACCCTCGACATCCGGAACGTCGTTTTTCTCAATCCAATTATCTCCGATAGGGCGACGACCAATCCAAATAACGTTGAAATTCTTAATTTTCCATTTTAAACTTTTTAGGACTCGTCTCTGATAGTTTTCTCTATCAGACGTGGTTCCAACCTATCCCGAATCGACGGGCGACTTTTGCAGACATTGCGCATATCGACCTCATGATTCATATCACGTTTGGGGCTCGTCAATTCGTGGCTGCTTTGGTGGTCATGTAATTATGAGGGTCTATCACTAATTCCCTCGACAATCCTTATGGTCAAAACGTCATTTCCTATCCGATTTCCCTAGGTCCACGTATCTTATCCCGCGTTAGCCTTTCCCTTATGGTCAGTCTACTCAAATTGATCAGATTCGAGCGAAATATGACTAAAATACATCTCTAGATATATACTTCTCATTAATGAGCCTGAAATTGACTGGAAATCAGAATGTCACAGTCCCCGATCTCATTTCTCTAGTTCTCGATTTTGCTCCCAACTATTCGATAGGGTTTCTGATCGTACCTTGCATGAAACGATTGGTGGCGACTCCTTGGCATATACACATATAACATGTTACTAGACCATACTAAATAACCACGTATACCTCCGTGCGACTTGGGTAACGAGCCTTGGGAGAGGCCCGCGTCCGACCAGATGGGATGACCCATTAACCCTCGCCAAAACTCGAGAGGGTTGTGACAGACTTGCGACTCTGCTGGGGATGCTTATTCCAAATCAAAATGTATGGTTAGAAATTTTAGAAGACTTGAACGGATTAAAAGGTTGATTGGTTACCTAATTCCATTTCATACAGATGCTCTCAAAGGTGAGGTATGTACCCTAACCATTGTGTTAGATGTTTTTGTAGATTGGGAAATAAGCAGAGTGTTTATTAGGAATGTATGTTTATTTTATGCGCATATTAAAGTGGTGTTTGATACAAACTACTACGCATGACTTTGCATTGTGATGATCACGACACATCTCACACACTGGTGGTCAAACTCCGACTGCAACCACTTTTAGGTTACCTTAGATAGAAAAAGAGTGCGAAAGTATCTCGTGTTTGATGGCACTTGAAACTTTCACATTCGTTCCC
Organism: Rhodomyrtus tomentosa; assembly: GCA_028455895.1. Taxonomy (NCBI): domain Eukaryota; kingdom Viridiplantae; phylum Streptophyta; class Magnoliopsida; order Myrtales; family Myrtaceae; genus Rhodomyrtus; species Rhodomyrtus tomentosa. The sequence continues at coordinate 30,849,441 of JAPCWY010000007.1, forward strand.
ACTCACAATCCAAATTGGTGATCTCTAGCCCTCTTGAGTGGATACTCTTGGGGAGGAATCTGTCATATCTGGATCGTGGGAGCTTGAGCCGTAGGTTCCTCACTTGACTTTCGATTTGTAGAGTATACCTCCCACTTGTCTCATACGTATGTCTCTAGATGGTTGGTATACCTAAAACCACTCATTGTTACAAGAGAACATCTGACATTCCCTAGGTTATGGAGTTGGTAAGGCATTTACTACTCAATGTTTTTTCTTGTTCCCGTTCTATTATATGTTCACATGTTGCATATCATTTGCATCTACATGCATGACATACATTCCGAAATCATTCGAGTGATTGATTAAAATGACAATGATAGGGATAGGATATTGCTATTCCCTTAGTGTTCGTCTGAGTTGGTGACCTTCGAATCCTTGAGAAAAGTAACTCGTCCGAGACTGAACACAAGGCTACACTTTACAAGGTTCGTGCATGGCCACGAGTTGACTGGACGCAAGTGAGGATACACTAAAGATTGTCAACCCCGCTACTACGTTGACAACCTCAAGTTCAAACGGCAATCTGATGAAACGTTCAAGAATTATATAGAGATGAAAAGGCAATACCGCAACCGTTTGACTAGGGAAGTGTACGCTCGTCGAAAGACCGAGCACCAAGAGAAAGAGAATAAATCAGTGTTGACTCTTTGGGAAGGGAGGAGATGCCCTACTGTCAAGACTAGACCAAAGTGCATCATCCTCAAGAAGATCGAGCCTAAAGAGGCTGAAAAGTCTCCCGAAGTGATTATACCTTGGACCAAAGAATGGCTAGAGGACCCGAGTCATCTTGAGGAAACTTTGATTGACTACCCTTCTGAGGAGAATTAGACCCTAGAGATATTAAGACCTGGGTAGTGTAGACCTCACATTCCATTGGTCTTTTATGGCTTTTTTGTTTGAAGAATAAGACTGCTAGATACCCCTCTTCGAAGTTCGCACTTTGTGACATTTTGATTTCTAGTTAATTTCAGACTCATTGATGAGAAGTGTATATCTAGAGATGTACTTCAGTCGTATTTCGCTCGAATCTGATCAATTCGAGTAGACTGATCAAAAGGGAAAGGCTAACACGAGACGAGGTACGTGGACCCAGGGAACTCGGATAGGAAACGACGCTTTGGCCATCAAGGGAATTAGCGATAGACCCTCACAATTACATGACAACCAAAGCCGTCATGAATTGACGAGCCCTAAACGTGATGTGAATCACGGGGTCGATACGCGTAATGTCTGCAAAAGCCGTCCGTCGATTCGGGATAGGTTGGAACCACGTCTGACAGAGAAAACCATAGGAAATGAGCCTTGAAAATTCAAAATGGAGAATCAAGAATTCTAACATTACAATTGGATTGGCCGTCACCCTATCGGAGATAATTGGATTGAGAAAAATAATGTTTCGGACGTCTAGGGTAAAATGATCGTTTACCCCTCAAGCTTAAAACATTACCCATGCAAAGGAAGAAGGGAAAATTGATCCATACACACTTCCCTAGCTACCAAAAAAGAAGAAGAAAGGATAGACATTGGTTATATTGGAAAAAGCAAGAAAACAAATGTCACAAGATCAGGGGGGTGTGATCATATCCAACTATTCCACCTAGTATTCAAGCCCATTTGACCAAGCCATGAACATACAGTCTTCTCACTCTCTCTCCTCACTCATTTGGCCGGCCAAACCCTCCCTCAAACTCTCGAAACGCCTCTTCTTCTTCCTCCTTGATTCTGCTGTCGCCGACTAGTTCTAAGGGTCCCATTCAGCCGCTCCGAAGACCTCCTTCGGCCACCACTTGGATGCTAGTCGGCCATATCAACCTAGATCTATGTCTTGCCGACATCCTCGAACAAGAATCAAGTCGTTTGGAGTATCGAGGAGCCCTGGCCAAGAGATTTCTCGAGAGCCAACAGAATCGGAGCAAACCTGAGGTAGGTCTGGTTTTGACTCTTTTGATGGCCGAATTCTTGGAGTTTTGAGGCCAAATTTGGTGGAGATCACGAAGACATGTTTATAGATCTATGATAAAAATTGGGGTTCAATTTGATGAATTTTTTTACCATGAACCGGTCTTGTGAATTTTGCCCAGAATCTGCCGACAATACTGACTAAGGAGGACCCGGTGATTTCAACGAGTTTCCGGTAATCAACCGACTCGAAACTCGCGGTGAGCCTCCCAAACCCTTAGTTAGACATGCTAAGGAGTAGGATAACATTTAAAGGTTGTAATTTGAGTGGATTTATGAGTAGATTGAAGACAGGTAGTGTTCGGTATGCACGGAACCGAGGAGGACCGGATCGGTTCCGGCAAAACCGAATTTGTTGGAGGCTGGGATTGGTGATTTTGAGTTCCAAATTGGTGTTTAAGATATGGTGAGGTGCTGAGGGATATGTTATGGATGATTGGGGTTAATGAATTGAGGAATTGGACTTGGAAATTGACAGATTGGTCGGATTTTATTAGGTTGCGCGACAAGTCCAGTTGTGGACGTTGGGGACCAAAACTTTGGAGGCTCAAGAAGAGTAAATTGTGTAATCAAACCTAAGGTAAGGAAATTCCTAACCTTATGCTAGGAAGGCCGGACTCGATTAGGTGAGTCAAGCCTTAATTGGATCAATCTATGAGAGTATTCCAAAAGGGTAGTCTTTGAAATGCCCTAAGTGGATAGAGGAAGACATGTGTGATATTGTTTGCATTTAAATCCCATGCCATGTCGTCTTTCAGTGATTGTCTTCCATGCCATGAAATTTCAAATTGTGCTTGAGATTCACTTGTTGTTTTATATGTGAAATCAATTGTAAATCATGGCATGAACATGACATGGCAAAGCCTTGACGCGTATGAGACGCGGGGCGGGAGGTGGATACCTTGATGCGATGAGATCGTGGGGTAGAGTTGACTTTGAGTGGTGCCCTAATGCAATGAAATCGCGGGGTTGAGTTGACCACGGTCCTGATGCGAATTATTCGCGAGACGGAGAGGCCCTGAGGCGTATGAGACGCGGAGCAGGAGATGTATACCCTGATGCGATGAGATCGCGGGGTCAAGTTGATGATATGTGGTACCCTGATAAGACGAGATCATAGGGTTGAGATAGCTACGGTCCTGATGCGAACTATTCGCGGGATGGGCCTATGAGATGAGGATATTGGCCCGGGGATTTATCGAAACCTGATGTGTTTACGCGGGTTGCCGATAACGGTCTGATGCGTTTAAACGGATCGAGCCTGATGCGATGAGATCACGGGCTGGAGATTGAGGCAGGCGGAGATTGTGTACATGGTGAAGGGGCAGGACTGGTGTACATGATCATTTGAGTGTGACATGAGGTCATTGCTGCACGCCTATCATTCGCATGTTGCTATTTTATTGATTGGGCTTGATATGCCTATATGATTATGAGTTTGAAATATCTGGATAGATGACTGCCTGAGTGGACGGTCGGCCCAACCTAAGGTTAGCACCTACTTTACTGAGATTTATATCTCACCTCAGTGAGGGCTTAAATTTTTCAGGTCCTAGGCGAAGGAAGTGCAAGCTTGCCAAAGATTGGAATTTGAAGAGATAGTTAGCCCATTTGTATTTAGAATGGATTTGCCTTTTTTGAATATAAAGATTGTCCTTCTGATTGGTAGAATAGGAATTGAACCTTTAGGAATTGTTTAATGTAATCTTGATGTACCTGTCCTAAGTCATCGGGTGTTGTTGTATTTATATGATTGGAGTTAGCATCGCTTCCGCATGCATGTTCCTTTCAATGCTTAGAACATTGGCCGTTGGATCTTGGAGTTTTCAGAAAAGTATGGCTTGGTGGAATGTACGCGCTCTCGCCGAGTTCGGGGCGTGACACACTTGGCGATTCGTCTCTCTCTTAATGAATTTTCATGTAATAAAGATCTATTTCTTTACATTTCTTTGATCAATATGATGTTTTGACCAATGGAATGCAACATTGTTATTTGCTTCAATTGCGATTGTGACATTCTGAATTTCTTGCCATTAGAGGCTTTGAATGAGACTGTATCTTTCGATGTATTTCAGTTTTGTCTCGCTCAGATCTGATCAATCTTGAGTAAACTGACCAAAAGGAAAAGACTAACGCACAACAAGGTACGTGGACATAGAAAACTCGAAAAAGGAAATGACGCTTGATCATAAGGATTGTCGAGAGAACATTTAGAGCCAATAAGGCTGATCAGATAATGATTAAGGAATACAATGCTAGCGTTATACGATTGAATCGTGGGTGATGCCGCTTAATCAATGTATAATTTGTAAATTTTCCTAAATCGAACCATGACGATCGAAGTCGTGGGAACTAGCGATGAACCCTATAAATTAAATGACAATCAAAGCTGTCATAACTTGACTTTTCCTTAAGTGTGATGAGAATCACAGAGTCGATACGCGTAACATTTGCAAAAGCCTCCCGTTAGTTCAAGACAAACTGGAGTTACGATCGACGGACGAATGATCATGAAATGGAAGCTTAAAAGTGACAATTGAAAATAGAGAATTTCAATTCTAAACAAGAATTTGATGATGTCTCGTTAAATGGTAATTTTAAATTGGAAAAGTGAAATTTGGACTGAAAGTGCAAAATTACCATTTTGCCCCTCGATCATTTGCTTTGCCTTAAGAATGCAAGAATGTCAAAATGTTCATTCCCTCTCCTTCATTGGCTACCGAAAATTGATATACAAGGGGTCAAAGAAGAGTCAAAGTCTTAAGTTGTATATTGGAGTATGTCACATGTCAACCATTGAGAGACCCAAGCATTTATTACCTCACCTAATTCTATCTTGTCAATTTAACCTAAATTATTTGTGTGAGACATCCATTGGAAGCCCTCATCAGCTGTGTATAGCCACCCCACCATTTTCCTTTGATTTTCCTCTCTATTTTTCTCTCCATCGAAACTGCACAAAAGATAAGTTTCGGCCTCCCTGTTCGGTCTGATCGCCGCCCACTTTTCGGCACTGTCTGGTCGTGCTCTGACCACCAGGAGAAAGCTTGACGTGTCCTTAACAAGTTCCAAGTGGTAGATCGAGGCTTCGTTGAACGGTTTTTCCCGACCAGCCCTTAGATCAAAATCGGACAGAAATCGCGTGAGCTGAGGTAAGGTCTTTGTTCTACCTCTTAGAGACTCCGATTGGCCTCCTTCATAACATCTAGTACTAGGGTCAGCTAGTCTATGGCTGCAAGTTAGATGATGTTGAAATAGGTTTTCATGGCTGAACATTGATTATGAAATTTGGACAGATTCTGTTCGTGTAGAGACCGAGCTATTCCGATGTCCTTAGAGTGTGGTTTTGCTTAAAATCTATTGGTGAGCCTTCTAATCATGTAAATGAAGGTCTTGGTATGTTATTTGTGTAAAGAGTTAGGCTTGGGATTGAAGTATGGTTCGATTAAACGGTTGGAACCTAAAATCGATTCTGTTTTGAGGATGACTACATGCTGGCCGGTTTTGTTATGGGACTGAATGAGGAGCATTTGAACTTCAAATGGACTTATAATACCTTATTTGATGTATTGTGAAGTGTTGATGAGAAGTGTGAGAACTGGATTGAGGTTTAGAAATGAGTTATGGTCAAAATTGACGCTTAAACCTCTAAATTGAGTATGGTCTTGTGTATGGCCGTGTGAACCGAACCCATTGAGGGTTTGTGGAAGTGTCATTATGCATTAGTTTGATTAATAAGGTATCATGAATTGCCAATGGTATTGCTAAGGAAGGATTGAGTCAATGAAAGTGAGTATTCCATGGGTTTTTGATTCAAGATTGGTACATCTTTCTAGGTTCTCCAAGGATTCTTGGAGAGTTTATACTTGTGGCCTTGAGGAGATTCACATTGTGTGACTTTGTGATCAAGGTAAGTGTTTCCTAAACCTTTACCTTAGTGCTAGGACACTGCTGGACATTTTATTGAATAAATTGAATGACAGGTGAATTTTATGAATTGAATTGTGCGTGTTATGATGTCATTGTGAATCAAATGAGGAACATGTAGAGGATACCGTTTAGCCTATAGCCCCAGTAGTATCGAAAGGTGATGACCTTGAATGAGAATGAGAATGCCGATTGGCCTATGGCCCCGGTGGCATTGAATAGCTGTAAGCCTTGAGAGTACCAATTGGTCTGTGGCCCTAATGATACGTGGACATCGATTGGCCTGTGGCCTCGGAGTTGTCAGATGGCAAAAGTGCGAAGGAGTATGTGGGAGGATGAGTGTGACATTTTGATTTCCCATCGACTTCAGACTCAGTAATGAGAAGTTTGTATATATCAAGCGATGTGTTTCAGTTGTATTCCGCTCAAATCTGATCAATTTGAGTAGGCCGACCCAAGGGGCAAGGCTAACGCGAGACGAGATACATGGACCTAGGCGACTCGGATAAGAAATGACGCTTTGACCATAAGGATTGTCGAAGGGATATTTAAAACCGCCAAAAGGCCGATCTAAGAACGATCAAGGATTACCATCCGAGTGTCGTACGATTGGAGCGCGGGTGATGCCGCTTAACCAACATATGATTTGCAAAATTATCCTAAATCGGATAGTGACGATCGAGACCGTAGAGACTACTGATAAACCCTCACAATTACATGACAACTAAAGCCGCCACGAATTGATGAGCCCTAAACGTGATGAGAATCACGGGGTCGATACGCATAATGTCTGCAAAAGCCGCCCGTCAGTTCGAGATAGGCTGGAATCACGTCTGATAGAGAAAACTATTAGAAACGAGTCCTGAAAAGTTTGAATTGGAAAATTAAGAATTCCAACGTTATTGGGATTAGTCGTCGCTCTATCGAATAATCCTGGAACAAGAAAAACGACGTTTGAAACGTTGGGGGTAAAATGACCATTTTACCCCTCAAGCTTAGAACTTTACCCTTGCCATTGAAGAAGGGAAAATTGGTCTTTTAAACTCCCATGGTTACTGAAAAAGGAAGGTTGAAGGAGAGCCATTGGATCTCCATGGGAAATGACAATGCCAAGTGTCAAGAGATTAGGAAGCATGGTCATATCAACCTTTATGCACACCTAACTTTCAACTCTTTGATCAAGCTTGGGATATAACACAATTCTCTCTCTTCTCTCTCTCCTCACCCTCTCATTCGGCCAAGACTCCCAAGAGAACCATCGAGAATCACCTTCATCTCCTTCTTCAGTTCTGCTAGCCGCCCGACCACCACCATGCCGCCTGTTCGCCACCCACGACTGACCACCCTTTCGGCCACCTTTCGAGCGTCGACCGACCACACCGACAAAGATCCATGTCTTACCAAACTCATCCAACAAGAATCAAGTCATTTGGAGTACCGAGGTGTCCCGGGAAAGCAATCTCCCAAGAGCCGACAGAATCAGAACCGACCTGAGGTACGTCCGGTTCTTAGTCCCTTTGATGGTTGAAATGTAGGAATTTTGTGCTCAAATTTTGTGGAGACTTAGCAGACATGTGTAGGATTCTGTGGTAAAAATTGGGGCTTAATTTAATATTTTTTTACCACAAATTGGCCTTGTACATTTTACCCAAAAATTGCCGGTATTCTGACCGTGGGTGATCCGGCGACTCCGGGCGAAGTTCCGGTGACCAAACGATTCGAAACGATCGGTAAGCCTCTCAAACCCTTAGGCAGACATTCTAAGAGGTAGGATAGTGTATAATTGATGGATTTAGGGTAGATTAGGATCGGTCGGACCCGGCATGCAAAGAACCGAGTAGGACCAGCTCGATGTCTGGCCCAAATCGATTCTGTTGAGGGCTGATTGTGGATGATTTGAGCTGCAAATTGATGATTATCCTATGATGAGACGTTGAGGGTTATGTTATGGATGATTGGGATTGATGGATTGAGGAATTGGGTACGAAAATTTGACGAATTGGTTGAAATCCTAGGTTGCGCAACAAGTCCGGGTGTGGACCTTGGTTGGCCAACCCCTAGGTGATCCAAGAAGAAGAAATTTGGGTTGTCTAGTCAAAGGTAAGGGATTTCCTAAACCGAGGCTTGGGGGTTGAACTCTATTGGGTGTGTCGAGAATTGATTGGATCAATGTATGAGAGTCCTTACAAGGGATGGTTTTAATATGCCCTAAGGCATTATAGGATGCATATGTGTGACGTTGTTCGTGCTTGAGTGGTTGCCATGTTTGCATGTCATCTGATTTGCTTGCATGCCATAGAATTTATGAAATGCATTTGAATTGGCATTTGCCACTGAGTGTGCAATTGAATTGAAAGTAAAAGCATAAGTCTTGATTGTGGCATGAGCATGGCATGGCAAGACCCTAAGGCGTATGTGACGCGGGGCGGGAGTTGATACCCTGATGCGACAAGATCGCGGGGTGAAGTTATGATTGTGTGGCGCCTTGATGCGACGAGGTCGTGGGATTGAGATAGCCATGGTCCTGATGCGAATTATTCGCGGGATGGAGTATGAGTTAATGAGCTTTACTTGGAGATTCATCAAGACTTGGTGCGTTTACTTGGGTCACCGATGACGATCTGATGCGTTTACGCGGACCAAGCCTGAGGCGACTAGTTCGCGAGCTAGAGAATGAGGCAGGCAGAGATTGATGGATGTGGTGAAGTGGTAGGCTGAGGGTACATGTGCATCTGAGTATGACACGAAATCATAAATGCATGTTTGTATTTTGTATGTTGTTGTTTATTGAATTGTGATTTTTACGCCTGCGTGTTCATGAGTTTGGATCTGTTGAGGGATGCGACTACCTAAGTGGACTATCAACCTGACCTAGGGTTAGACTTTTCTTATTGAGATGTGTATCTCACCCCTTTTGGGGAACCCTTCTTTTACAAATCCTAGCCCTTAGATATGTGGCTGATACGTTTTGGGGACCCAATAGAGATGACAACGTATTTTGACGAGTTCTCGGATAGACAGGGGGATGCATATGTGAGGAAGTGCACTATTGTATTGGTGGATGAGGGTAAGCCAGATTGGAAGCCTCATTGGTTTGAGGCGTGGTTCAAGAAGGAAGGGGATAGACAGAGATGGACAGATTGGGCCACTAAAGCCCCATGAGGTACCTCAGAGTGTCATACCCCATTGGTGCCAGACTACAACAGAGTAGGAGTTTCCTGAGGGGTCAGTAGTAGAGTTCAAGAACGGGCCAGAGAAAATCCCGACCTTGGAGTCCACAGAGCAGCAGGAGGAGTAGGTCATAATCCTAGAGGCGTTCGAGGGGGACCTTGCTGAGCCGTCGCTGGAGGTGACCATGGAGGATTCCGTCGAGGTCTCGTCCGAGACATTTTCTAAGTATGAGTCGACCAAGGACGCCGAGGATACGAGGGACTCCAGCAGCTCATCTTAGGAGTCTCCAGTTGGTGGCCTGATCTTATGATGATGACCTGACTCGGTTCCTGCTGATTTAATAGATGGTTCTTTTGTGTGCTTACCCTATCATCCTTTTGATAATCGGATTGTAGTAGTCAGTGTCAGTATGAATAGTATGCTATGATGTAAGAATGTTATTAAGCTATCCAGGTCCCACTTAACTTATGTAATGTACAAGGATTATTTAAGTGTGGCTTCCGCATGCTTATGTTTATATATCATCTCTCGACTTGTAAGTCTGGGTCTTGGGACCGCGAGAGATTGTTATTGGTTTGCTTGTAGAGATGTTCGCGTGCTCGTGCTCGTGCTCGGGGCGTGACATCCCCGCTTGTTTGGTATTAGAGCAAGGTCAGCTCGATACAAAGTGGATTGAGGATTGGAGTAATAAGGAAGATTAAGTAGGGACAAGGACGGATAGCGAGATCTTAGGAGACTGGTCAGGGTAAGGCATGTGATGCCTAGCGTGTGACTTGACACCTATGGATGGTGTTTGACCTTGGTAAGATTGTGACAAGGCATAAAGAATTGAGTTCTCTGCTTAGGATTGAAAGTCATTTCTGGATCTTGGTTTGCTTGATGAATGAAAGTGATTGGTTTTAGTGAATCACTGAATGGATGGAAATGAGGAATGACCATAGGATGTTGGTTGAAATGTTTCTGGAAATGATGTATGGAGTACTGTTGTTGTATAACTATTTTTGTTAAGGAGTAGCTAGTAACTCTAGGTTGGAGGAATGAGTAGGTTACTAACTCATTACTGAACTTGTGGTGGATCAGGTTCAGTAGAAAGAGACGAAGATAAGTAACCAATCCCGAATATCTAGAAGATCGAGAGGCGAAGCCTCTAGCTCGAGGCCGCCTGTAGCGGAGGACCCAAGAGTGGACGATCTGCTGAGGGCAATGAAGGGGCTTAGAGATATCATATAAAGGCAGGCCCAGGATCGAGACACTGCCATAGCCCAGGCAGTAAGGGCTGCCCTAGCAGCCGTTAATACCAACACTGACAGCGCTAGTGGAAGGGGAAGTCAGGGTGAACCGAACCAGAGCAATGAAATTGTAAACCCTCACGAGGAAATCATCGTGGCCAGATAGATGGGCCAACTAGTTGAGCAGTTCATGAAACTGAAACCAACACAGTTTGACGGGATTAGAGATCCCGAGCTAGCGCCTAGATGGATAGAGAAGTTAGAGAAGGCTTTTGGGGTACTAAGATGCACAGACGAGGAAAACGTATTGCTGGCTGTGTACCAACTGGAGGGTACAACCAATGATTGGTGGGTTGCCACCAAAGAAGGAGTCTTCCTTGAAGGAGTGGCCCTGAACTGGAACACTTTTAAGATGGCCTTTAATGACAAATATTTCTCAAAAACGGCCAGAGAAAGGAAGTAAGTAGAGTTCCTGCAGTTACGCCAAAACCAGATGACCATAGATCAGTACGAGGCTGAGTTCGCGAGGCTTTCAAGGTATGCACCTCAATTTGTGGAGGACCCTTTGGAGAAGGCAAGGAGGTTTAGGGATGGTCTGAGGCCCGAGCTCCACAACCAGATGATCGCTTTGAACTTGAGGACCTACCAGGAGATATATGAGCGAGGCCAAATGATTGAATGGGATTTGAGGGAAAGAAACAACGCAACTGGATCATGGTTTATGTCATTCAAGGACAATCGCCAGATGGGCAAGAGGCCGATAGCGAATAACAGACGTTTCGTGCCGCCCGTAAGGAAGAATATAGTGAAACCGTCAAACCCGGCAAACTGGAGCTGCAGACTGTGTGGCAAAAGGCATGGAAATAGGCCATGCCTAGTGAGGACAGGAGCATGTTTCAAGTGTGGTCAGTTGGGCCACCAGATGAGGATGTGTCCAAGCCGAGCTCTGATCAGTCGACAGCAACGACAGAGGCCACAAGCAGGATCGTCGACTACAACGCCTCAGATTGAGCAGAACCGACCACCGGCACAGGGCAGGGTGTATGCGATAGCCCGTAGGAAGGTGGAGGAAGCGCCATGAGTGGTCATAGGTATGGTTCACTTGTGCAACCAGACTGCTTATGTATTGTTTGATCCTGGTGCCACGCACTCATTCGTGTCTGCATAGTTCACTGAATTAGTAGGCATGAAATTGGAATCGTTGAGCATCATCTTGCATGTTACCACACCCTTAAAGGATAACACAATAGTTTCGTTGGGTTGTGCTGGTTGCGAGATAGTGATTGGGGAAAATAAAGAAAGCATTAACCTAGCCGTATTGCCCATGTTTGATTTTGACGTAATAATAGGAAATGATTGGTTGGGTAAGCAGGGGGTAGTAGTAGACTGTGGTAGTAGAACAATTCGATTTTATCCGAGAGGCCGCCCTAGCTTTGAATTGGTGGGAAGTCGAGGACGAATCTCGATTCCCTCAGTCTCATCTTTGGAAGTAACTAAGTTGATGTCTGAAGGGTCTCGGGCATACTTAGTGGCAGTAATGGACACGACTACCGAAGAGCCAAAGTTAGAGAATATCCCGGTAGTGCGTGAATTCCCGGATGTGTTTCCCCAGGATTTGTCAAGATTACCACTAGAACGGGAAATAAAGTTTGTAATTGAATTAGCCCTTGGGATAGAGTCGATATCGAAAGCACCGTAAAGGATGTCCCTGTCAGAATTAAAGGAGTTAAAGGTGCAGATGCAAGAGCTGCTAGACAAAGGATTCATCCGACCTAGTGCTTCGCCAAGGGAAGCACCAGTGTTGTTCGTAAGAAAGACGAATGGATCTATGCGGCTATGCATTGACTACCGGCAGCTGAACCGAGTGACTGTGAAGAACAAGTTTTCGCTGCCGAGGATCAATGATCTTTTTTATCAATTGCAAGGAGCGGCAGTATTTTTGAAGATTGACTTAAGGACTGGGTATCACCAAATGAAGATCAAGAAGGAAGACATACCCAAGACTGCTTTTAGGATGAAGTATGGTCATTACGAGTTTATGGTGAAGCCGTTTGGATTGGCGAACGCTCCAGCTGCTTTTGTGGACCTAATTCATCGAGTATTTAAGGAGTTTTTGGATAGATTCGTCATAGTCTTTATTGACAATATCTTGATTTACTCGAGGAGCGATGCAGAACATCAGGAACACCTGAGAATTGTACTACAGACGCTGAGAGAGCATACGCTCTACACAAAGTTGAGTAAGTGTGAATTTTGGCTGAACAAGGTAGCCTTTATGGGTCATGTGATGTCTGGAGAAGGGATTGTAGTGGACCCTGCAAAGATAGAGGTTGTAACCAACTGGCCGAGGCCTACTACGGTCACGGAGGTCAGAAGTTTCTTGGGATTGGCGGGATACTATAGGCACTTTGTGGAGAAGTTCTCATCCATAGCCATTCCGCTGACGCGATTGACAAAGAAGGAAACGAAGTTTGAATGGACTGATAAATGTGAGAAGAGTTTTCAAGAGCTTAAGCACAGATTGAAGACCACACCAGTGCTGACCATTCCGTCGGGATCGGGAGGCTATGAAATTTACAGCGATGCTTCGCTAAAAGGATTGAGCTGTGTTTTGATGCAGCACGGTACGGTAGTAGCCTATGCATCCAGGCAGTTGAGGCCACACGAGATGAATTACCCGACTCATGACCTGGAGTTAGCGGTGATAGTGTTTGCCCTGAAGATTTGGAGACACTACCTTTGTGGTGAGAAGTTTAAGATATATACCGACCACCAGAGCTTGAAATACTTGTTTTTCCAGAAGGAACTAAACATGAGGCAGCATAGGTGGATGGAGCTGCTCAAAGATTACGAGTGTGAGATACTATATCATCCTGGGAAGGCCAACAGAGTAGCAGATGCATTAAGTCGAAAGTCAAGTATTGCATGCCTACTAGTGAGAAGTTGGTTGACGATAGAGGACTTGAGAGATTCTGAATTCAGATTAGAAGTCGATCAGTTGTCTAGTTTGATAGCTACTCTGAGGGTGGAACCTGAAGTCCAAGAAGGGATTAAGGCATTATAGTCTACGAACCAGGAGATATAGAAAATTATCGAGATGGATGCGACGAAGAGAAAGACAGGATTCTAGGTGTCTGAGGACGGAATTTTGAGGTTCCGAGGACGACAATGTGTACCAAAAGGATGAAGAACTCAGGAAAAGAATCTTGTCAGAGGCCCATAAGAGCAACTATAGTGTCCACCCTAGGAGCACAAAGATGTACCAGAATTTGCGACAGCACTATTAGTGGAACGGAATGAAGGTAGACGTGGCGAGATACGTGACTAAGTGTTTGACATGCTAGCAAGTGAAGGAGCAGCACTGTAAGCCTGAAGGACTGCTGTAGCCACTGGAGATTCCGGAATGGAAGTAGGAGCACATAACCATGGATTTCGTGATGGGACTGCCGAGGAGCCAGCGAGGCCATGACTCGATATGGGTAGTCGTGGACCGATTGATCAAGTCCGCCCATTTCATTCCTGTACGGAAGGACTTCACCATGGATAAATACGTAGAACTGTACATGAGACAGATAGTAAGATTGCGCGGAATACCGGTGACGATCACCTCAGATAGGGATCCGAAGTTCACGGCAAGCTTTTGGAAGAGCCTGCAAGAAGCTATGGGAACCCGGCTGCAGTATAGTACAGCGTACCACCGACAAACAGATGGGTAGTCGGAAAGGACGATCCAGACACTCGAGGACATGTTGAGAGCATGTGTCATTGATTTCAAAGGCGGATGGGAAGAACAGCTACACCTGGTAGAGTTCGCTTATAATAATAGCTATCAACAAAGCATACAGATGGCATCGTTTGAAGTACTCTATAGCAGAGCCTGCAGAACACCGATATGCTGGGATAAGGTCTGAGAAAGAAGTATCACGGGCCCCAAATTGGTAGAGCAATCGGTGGAAGCAGTGAAGATCACCCAGGATAGACTGAGGACGGCACAGAGTCGCTAGAAGAGCTGTGTAGACAAGCGGCGCAAGCCTCTGGAGTTTCAAGTGGGCGATCACGTCTTCCTCAAGGTGTCGCCGATGAGAGGATTGTCGCGATTCGGAAGGAAAGGGAAGCTGAGCCTAAAATATGTAGGCCCTTTTGAGATATTGGAGAGAATTGAAACTTTGGCCTATTGGCTTGCTTTGTCGTCAAATCTATCCCAGGTACATAAAGTATTCCATGTGTCGATGCTGAGAAAGTATGAACCTAACCCGACACATGTGCTGGATTACGAGGCCATAGAAGTGGATGACAAAGTGTCTTATGTAAAGAAGCCAATAAGGATCGAGGATCGGAAAGAGCAAATCCTCAGGAATAAGAAGATTCCGCCGGTCAAAGAAGTATGGGAGCACCACGGAACGGAAGGAGCCGCATAGGAGAACGAAGAAACAATGAGGCGACAACACCCCCATTTATTTGAGTAATTGAATGTAATGTAAATTTCGAGGACGAAATTTTTGTAAAGGGAAAAGGGTTGTGACATTCTGATTTCCCATCGACTTCAGACTCTATAATGAGAAATTTGTATATATCAAGCGATGTGTTTCAGTCGTATTCCGCTCAAATCTGATCAATTTGAGTAGGCTGACCCAAAGGGGAAGGCTAACGCGAGATGAGGTACGTGGACCTAGGCGACTCGGACAAGAAATGACGCTTTGACCACAAGGATTGTCGAGGGGATATTTAAAACCACCAAAAGGCTGATCTAAGAACGATCATGGATTACCATACGAGTGTCGTACGATTGGAGCGCGGGTGATGCCGCTTAAACAACGTATAATTTGCAAAATTATCCTAAATCGGACAATGACGATCGAGACCGTAAGGACTAGTAATAAACCCTCACAATTACATGACAACCAAAGCCGCCACGAATTGATGAGCCCTAAACGTGATGAGAATCATGGGGTCGATATGCGTAATGTCTGCAAAAGCCGCCCGTCAGTTCGGGATAGGCTGGAATCACATATGATAGAGAAAACTATCAAAAACGAGTCTTGAAAAGTTTGAATTTGAAAATCAAGAATTCCAACATTATTAGGATTAGCGTCGCCTTATCGAATAATCCTGGAATGAGAAAAATGACATTCGGAACATCGAGGGTAAAATCACCGTTTTGCCCCTCAAGTTTAGAACTTTACCCTTGCCATTGAAGAAGGGAAAATTGGTCTTTTAAACTCCCATGGCTTCTGAAAAAGGAAGGTTGAAGGAGAGCCATAGGATCTCCATGGGAAATGACAATGCCAAGTGTCAAGAGATTAGGAAGCATGGTCATAGCAACCTTTATGCACACCTAACTTTCAACTCTTTGGCCAAGCTTGGGATATAACACAATTCTCTCTCTTCTCTCTCTCCCCACCCTCTCATTCGGCCAAGACTCCCAAGAGAACCATCGAGAATCACCTTCCTCTCCTTCTTTAGTTCTGCTCGCCGCCCGACCACCACCACGCCGCCTGTTCGCCACCCACGATTGACCCTTCTGGCCACCTTCCGATTGCCGGCCAATCACAACAACGAAGTTATGGTTGTGTGGCGCCTTGATGTGACGAAGTCGCGGGGTTGAGATAGCCACGGTCCTGATGCGAATTATTCACGGGACGGAGTATGAGTTAATGACCTTTGCCTAGAGATTCATCGAGATCTGGTGCGTTTACGCGGGTTACCGATGACGGTCTGATGCGTTTACGCGGACCAAGCCTAAGGTGACTAGTTCGCAGGCTAGAGAATGAGGCAGGCGGAGATTGATGGATGTGGTGAAGTGGCAGGCTGAAGGTACATATGCATCTGAGTGTGACACGAGATCATAAATGCATGCCGTCTTCTGTATGTTGTTGTTTATCGAATTGTGATTGTTATGCCTGTGTGTTCACGAGTTTGGATCTGTTGAGGGATGCGACTACCTGAGTGGACTATCAATCTGAACTAGGGTTGGGTTTTTCTTACTGAGATGTGTATCTCACCATTTTAGGGAACCCTTCTTTTACAGATCCTAGGCCTTAGATATGTGGCTGATACATTTTGGGGACTCAATAGAAATGACAACGTATTTTAGCAAGTTCCTGGATAGACAGGGGAACACATATGTGAGGAAATACACTGTTGTATGGGAGGATGAGGGTAAGCCAGATTCGAAGCCTCATAGGTTTGAGGCGTGGTTCAAGAAGGAAGGGAATGGACAAATTAGGCCATTGAAGCCCCATGACATACCTCAGGGTATCAAACTCGATTGGTGCCAGACTACAATAAAGCAAGAGTTGCCTGAGGAGTCAGTAGTAGGGTCCAGGAACGGGCCAGAGAAAACCCCGACCCTGGAGTCCACAGAGCAGCAGGAGGAGGAGGTCGTAATCCTGGGGGCTTCCGAGGGGGACTTTGTTAAGCCGTCACTGGAGGTGAGCATGGAGGATTCCGTCGAGGTCCCATCCAAGATATTTTTCGAGTATGAGCCAACCGATGACGCCGAGCATACGGGGGACTCCAGCAGCTCATCTTAGGAGTCTCCAGTTGGTGGTCTGATCTTATGATGATGACCTGACCTGGTTCCTGCTGATTTAGTAGATGGTTCTTTTTATATGCTTGCCCTGTCACCCTTTTGCTTATCGGATTGCAGTAGTCAGTGTCAGTATGAATAGTATGCTATGATGTAAGAATGTTATTAAGCTATCTAGGTCCCACTTAACTTATGTAATGTACGGGGATTGTTTAAGTATGGCTTCCGCATGCTTATGTTTATATATCATCTCTCGACTTGTAAGTCTGGATCTTGGGACCGCGAGAGATTGTTATTGATTTGCTTGCAGGGATGTTCGCGTGCTCGTGCTCGGGGCGCTGGGCGTAACAATGAGGAAGTGGTGACAGTGATGTATCGAAGTCCATGTGCTTGTATATTGGGACCCTGGAGTTGACTATGGTTGTTTGTACTAATTATCCATACTTGATTATCGATATTGCTATTGTGTGATGCCTTGTGCCATTGCATTGTTTGTTATTTTGCATTTTGAGAGGCATTTGTATGTAGTATGGGGGGACTAGTTTAGGGGTATAGGGTTAGGTTTCACTTTCTGAGATGTCAATCTCACCCCGTAGTGGGACAAACTTTTCAGACCCCAAGCCTTAGCCATACTACCAATCTGCTTGGGCGATTCAAAGGAGATGACCGCCCTTTTTGACGAGTTCACTGCCAGGAAGGGTGTCGTATATGTCAGGAAGCGCACAACTGTTTGGGTAGATGATGGAAAGCTGGAACTACAACCCCACCATTTTGAGGCATAGTTTTGTCAAGTGGGTGATAGTAGCTTGATGGGATCTGTCACGTCCTGAACTCTGCGAGCTCGTGAACATCTCATCTGGCCATTGAATTTAGAATATCTCCCAGGATCCAACGTCCAATAACATGAAACTTCTATATAATAAACGCATGTGGAAGTGAGAAAACATCCCATACATAGAAAATACAAGATGACCTAGGACAAAAGGGTATACTTCTCTCCCTTGAGTCAATCATACTTCCAAGGTTACAATTCTAAATCCTCAAAATGCATAAGCCATCCCTAAGGTCTCAAAGGGTTAGTGTGCAATTCCTCAAGTGCCTTCATCAAATGCCCATCATGGTAAGCCTAGGTTTCAATTGTCTGAGACCTGAAAATATTGATCTCACGACGGGGTGAGATAACAATCTCAGTAAGTTAACCTTAACCCTAAGCTAGGCTAATGGTACCTCCAGGCTCGTTTGAAAATATGCAAGTTCTGAAAAAACGCTTTTCAAACATGACATTCAAGCAATTGGCATAACAAGGCAACTCAGGCATATCAGGCAATCAGATGCATGTCTTTCACACTTTCAATTTCCAATTCAAATTTCTCAAGCCATACAGGCATAATAAACGTTCCATGCACTCCAAGCACTCCAGCCAACTCAAGCATTTCAATCATACAGACTCGGAAACACATCACGATCATGTTTCAGTCTTTTATGTTCATTACGCCCACCAAGGGCCACCCTCCTTGGGCCGCGAGACGATTCGATCAATCACATGACTCTTGACGTCTTATCGAGATGATTTAGTCATCATGACTCTCGCTGCGAGATGATTCAGTCTTTATAGCGACTCTCGACACTCCGCGCCATTGAGATGATTCGGTCGACTATAGGACTCTCGCGTCCGGACCTAGAGATGATTCGATCACTACCTGACTCTCGATTCTTACAGCCTTCGAGATGATTCAGTCAAGGTAGGACTCTGTAGCCGCACGACCTCGTTAGGTCAATCGAGATCAAACACCTGCGGCGCAATGCATTGGCCAAAGTAACCTCATTTGTGATCCTTCTTATTAGTCCCATTTCCTCATCCACAAATAAATTCATCCCATCGCCATTCAAGTCACATCATTCAAGCACCTCAGGATCGTAAATTCAAGCATGCCATTCGGTTATCATGCACATGCATGTCATCCCACTAAGCATCATTACACCAATTGCACAACAGAGCATTAAAGCCCTCAATTGAACCCCAATAATCATCACATGCCCAAATTCAAACACGGCATAATATCACCAAGCATTCACAGCTTTGATTCATTGGTCCCTAAGCATGAAAACATGGTATTCAATTAAAGACAAGTCACAAAAACCTCAATTCATAGTCAGCCCACTCACAACCAGGTTCAGTCTCAAGAAAACTGTAATTTTTTTACTCACTTTTTGAGGAAAAAAACTCTATGGTCTTAAATTTCAAGATCTTACGGACATGTGGGCGAAAACGGGGCTCAATTTGGATATCGAATGACTTAGAACAGGCCGTTTTAAAATCGGTGTGCGCAGAAAACGGGATTTGGCAGCTCTCGGGTCTCTCACGTTTTTCACACCAAAACCACTATCTAAACCCTTTCAAGTCCACCAAAAATCCACCCTTTAGTAATTCAACATCCTAACTAAGGGTTAGAAGTCTTCTTACCGAGATAATTTAGCCAACAAACTCCTCCAGGAACCGCAACAATCCTCGGTTCCTAATCTGTCCGGTGCAAAACAGATTTTGTTCCTAGGAAATACCATGCAAACCGGCCATCAAAACTTCAATCTAACTCCCCAATACTTTACTAACATGTAATATCATGTCGTAGATTGTCTTACCAATAAATTTTGGGGCAAGGCGACGCTTCTACGGCCTTTAAAGGTGCTCGGTTCTCAAACCCGTCGAAGAGGACAGAATCTGTCCAAGAGAAGTTCATGGACATTCAACCACCAAAATCCTTTCAAATCTCAACAAACTTCAAACTCAAACCACTAAACCTTAATACTATGGCTCAAGAAGGTCTCATCTCAATTTGGAAGCAAGACAAGCCATTTTAACCGGCCTAAAGAAGCTCATAGTCAGATTGGACCGGATTCTGACCTCTTCAGACTCCGGCGGCTCCACGGGTCAAACGGAGCAACGAATCGACGAAAGGTCACTTGGAGGTTGTAGACAAGACATCAAGGAGTGTTATTGTGGTCGGTCGAATGGTAGCCGAAAGCCAGCATCGTGGAGGACGAACGGCAAGTACAGAATCTGTCCGACGAGCAAGAGGAAAAGAGAAAGAGGGAAACGTGAGATTGAGAGGGAGAGACAAAGTGGCTGAGCAAAATTGAAGAGAGAGAGAGGTCTTCTTGCCTTTTCTTTATCCCCAAGTCAAGGAAAGAGATAGAATGGTAGGTGGGATTTGACTAGTAATTAATGTCAATTCTAGAGTTCTAATCTAGCCTAAAATAGATAAGGCTTCCCATATGATGACACTTGTCACATAAAAAATCTTACACTAAATTGACTAATATGTCCTCAAATTTTCGGATACTAGGAGTTGAAGGAAATGACTACTTTGCCCTTACTTATTCTTAAGAGAAAGAATGTCCTTGAGGGGCAAAACGGTAATTTTACACTTTCAGTCTAAATTTTACTTTTTCAAATCTTAATTACCCTCGATGAGGCGACATCCAATTCCTTTTGAATTGTTGGAATTCTTCTTTATCCGATATCAAATTTCAAGATCCAATTTATGATCTGTTTTCCGTCAATTGTAATTCCAGCCTATCTTAAACTGACGGGCAGCTTTTGGCGGATGTTCATGCGTATCGACTTAGTGATTCTCATCACACTTAGGGTGACTCAAGTCACAGCGATTTTGGTTGTCATGTAATTGCGAGGGTTTATCGCTAGCTTCAACGGTCCCAATCGTAAGAATTCGATTTAGAGCAGGTTTGCAAATCATACGTCGGTTAAGCGGAATCACCCGCGTTTCAATCGTATAACACTAGCCATAAATTCGTTAATTGTTCTTAGATCGGCTCTTGTTGGCTCTAAATATTCTCTCGACAATCCTTATGGTCAAAGTGCCGTTCCTTATTCGAGTTCCTAGGTCCACGTACTTGTCATATGTTAACCTTTCCCTTTCTGGTCAGTTAACTCAAATTGATCAGGTCCGAGCGAGATAAAACTAAAATACATCAATAAATATATTCTCATTCAAAATCTCGAAATGGTCGAAAATTCAGAATGTCACAGCGTTACAACGGTGATGACCCCGATCAATAGCATTCTTCATTTACTTGAAGTTTAAATTAGACCTCGTGTTTAGGTCTTTAGACCTAATGGAAAGTCCAATTTTCGTTTCACTAATTGAAATATGTAATTGAATCAGTTCATGCATATTTCATGACATTTGAATACTCGCATTTTAGAATAACTTATGGCGATTGATTTTTCAAAATCACTTGCATATTATAGACTTGATTGGGAAGGACGACATCCAAGTGTTCAAAATTTCTCGAGCTGAACTTCAAGTCTGGTGGGATAGCATGGGCAAGGCCAGATAGACGTATGCCAAATTGCGATTAGGTTATCTATTGGACCTATTAAAGATTGAATGCCCACCTGCCTTCGTCCAAGTTATGGCACGTTATGGGATCCCACCACAGTTACATTCTGCATAGAGGGATTAGAGATTACTCTTGCATGAAGGGATTAGAGATTACCCCTACATTGGAGGAGTATAGTCTGCCATTGAAGTTGAGTTCAACCATCTCCTAGTTCGACCCTCGATAGGATTCGAACCTCTTAGTCAACTAGCTGAATTCCTCAATACAAGCCTGGCAGAGTTAGAAGTAGAAACCAAAAGCACATCCGGACGGGTATCCATGTATTTTCTTTTTAATTGGTTTATCAACCTTCCTGCTAATAAAGAAACCAAGTCTGGTAGGGTCTTCATTTTAGCATTCTTTAGCATTATGCTATTTCCCACTTCGTCTGTTACCTTTGATCCTATCATGGCCATAGTAGTTAAACAAGTTTGTTATGGGTGGGATTATTCGAACCTTATTCTTGCCAAAACCTTCCTATCTCTAAATTGTTTTAGAAAAGTAAGAAGGGAATCTTTAGAGCCTCTAGTGATCTTCTTTACCTGTGGTTTACTTCCCATATTAAACAATTCCACATTTGTATGGGTTTCACTAAGATTAACTCTGGCATTCATCCCCTTAAAACATTTGTCCAAGCCCATACGCGAATCCCAAAGTTCAATTTTAAAGAATGGATGGAATTTCTTAGGACTCTAAAGCTAGAGCAACTTCAATGGTGGCTTAGATTGCCAACATTGGGCAAAGCCAGGATTACATGTAATGATGAAGATCTAGTCCCATTGTTAGGATTCACATGTTCTACTGCATATTACCCAAAAGGGCCAACCAATAGTTTGAGGCATTACAAGGGATCACTTTATCACCACGTCCAAGTATCTTCTCGTTTGACATGCCAAAAGAGATCCTCGTAGGGAAAAAGAAGAAGCAGTTTGAAGCGAAGGTGGAATTTATCATACACTCTTTGAAAGAATCCCAGAATGAAGATATAGAATGGCCGGATGACATCACTCTGGAAATGGACGTATACAGAGCATCTATTGATTACATCCAACGTTTTCTGTCACGCTCCCGCGCCCCGGGCAAGAGCACGCGACTCCCTGCAAGCCAACCAAATATCTCTTGTGGTCCAAAGATCCACAAATAAGTCGAGAGACGTATAATATACATAGCACAAGGAAGCGACGACAATAAAACTCCTCTGTACAAAATAGAATGGGACCTGGATAGCACAAATACTGTTATACATAATATCCATAAGTTCGTATAGACACATGGCCACTAAATCCGCTAAAACAAGGGGTGACGGATTAAGTACACAAAAGGATCCATCATCAACATACAACAAAAGACAGGGTCAGGATCGCCGTTAAAAGATCAACTAACAAGCTGGGAGCCCCTAAGACGAGCTGCTGGAGTCCTCGGTCTCCTCTGCGTCCTTCGTAGGCTCCTACTCCGAAAAGGTCTCGGAGCGAACCTCTATGGTATCCTCCATTGTCTCCTTAGCACACGGCTCCACGAGATCCTCCTCAGTCACCTCGACCACTATGGCCTCTTCCTCCGTGTCCTCCAAGGTTGGGGTCCTCTCCGGTCCATTCCTCAAGCCGGCAACCGATCCCTCAGCCTGGTCTAAGTCTCGGGCGAGGTGACACCAACTAGAGATCACTCCCTGGGGCACCTCATTGGGCTTCAACGGCCCAATAGACACATCCCCGAACTTCCTAAACCAAGCCTCATACCTGTGAGGCTTCCAACTAGTACTACCCTCGTCTACCCAAATCACGGTACACTTCCTGACATAAATAGTTCCCTGCCCGTCAGAAAACTCCTCAAAATAGACTGTCATCTCCTTGGGGTCACCAAAATGGATAGGCCACATCTTCAAGGCCTAGGATCTGTAAAAAGGGAGTCCCCAACGGGGTGAGATTCACATCTCAGTATGGTGAATCCTAACCCTAGGTTAGGCCGACCGTCCATTCAGGCAGTACTCAATATCAACATATCATGCAGACAGACATATAAGGCATTCAAATAACAACACTCATGGAGATGTCAGGCAGGCAGTCATGAAACTACAGCACATTCAGATGATCATGCGCAACACGCCCTGCCATATCCCCACATCCACCTTTTCTTGCCTACCTCATTCACATGCCCGCGTTTAGAACGCATCAGGCTCAGTCCGCGTAAACGCATCATACCATCATTGACAACCCGAGTAAACACATCGAGTTTCAATGTTACTTCAAGCCAATGTCGACACATCACAACTCCGTCCCGCGTTTCAACACATCAGGACTATGGCATTCTCAACCCCACGTCTCATACGCATCAGGGTGCCATACCACTCTAATCTCGCGCCTCGGCGCCTCAAGGTATCCATCACACCACATCACGTCTCAAACGCCTCAGAGTGTCGCCATGCGTCAATCATGCCATAGTTTCAATTCAATGCATATACATAATGCCATGTGCAACTCAAGCACAAATCATACCCTTATGGCATGGAAGACAATCAATTTACATTCATACATGGTAGTCATTTCAAGCATAAGCATGAACACACATTCAAATCCTCTATATCGTTCTTGGACACACAATGAACAATCACATTGAAATATCTCAAGAATCAATCAAATTCTCACCCGACTCACTCAATTGACTCTAATCTTCCTATCATAGTTTTAGGATTCCCTTACCTTAAGCTTGATGCCACAAAAATCCTCTCCTCAAGCCCTCAGCAATTCGGTCTCAATGGTCCAAGAACAAACCCACCGCGCAACTTAGGAAATTCCAACCAATTGTCAATTTCTCTTGTCCAATTCACCCATCCATGAACCACTAACCTTAGTAACATGATCCTCAACATCCTAACATGTCCCATTGATGAATTTGAGATTCAAAACCAACCAATAACAGCCTCCACAGAATCGGTTTGCACATAACCGAACCGAGCTATTTTCTGTTTTGTGCATACCGAGATTTTTCAGCCCTAAAACTGCTCCAAATCCACCATTTAATCACTAACCTACTTGCTAACATGTAAATCTAAGGGATTAGGAAGCTCACCGAAGATTTGAGGTCGAGTCGTCGTCGGAAACCCTTTGGAAGTCGCTGGTTTCCTCAAGTCCCTAAACCGACAGTTTCTGTCCATCAAATACTAGACCCATTTGGGATTAAAACTTCATCAAATTGACCTCAACATTTTACCACAGATCACTCTATGAGTTCTCTAGATCTCCACAAAATTTAGTTGCAAAACTTCAAAGTTTCGAGATCCTAAGAGGTCAGAAACGCTACCTACCTCAGATTGTGTCGATTTCTGTCGGCTTCCGGGAGAATGGCTGGCCGAAGCTCCTCAATGGGTCAATCGATGTGCTTCCACTTCGAGGATGTCGGCAAGAGGTCGAGCAAGGTGTGGGTGGTCGGTTCGGCGGCTAAAGTTCACCGGAGGGGGTCGTCGGAGCGAGCGAATAGAGAGGGCAGGAACTGTTGAGCGAGCGACAAAGAAGAGAGGAAGAATAAGAGAGGTCTCGGTGCTTTAGGGGGGTGTATGGCCGGCCAAGGAGAGAGAGAGAGCTATATTCAACCTCAAAGTCAATGAGTTGAACGGTAGTTGTGAAAAAGTGGACATGACCACTCTTTAGCCAATCTATTAACACGTGTCCTAAGTGTCAATCAAGGTGATCCAATGGCCATGATTCTCTCCCTTTTTCAGCAGCCTTGGGGGTATGTACAAAGACCAAAATGCCCTCCTTCAATTGCATAAGCAAGGTTAAAGCTTGAGTGGCAAAATGGTAATTTTACCCTCGATGTCCGGAATGTCGTTTTTCTCTTTCCAATATTCTTCGATAAGGCGATGACCCATCCAAATATGACGTTGGAATTCTTGATTCTCCATTTTCAATTTTTAAGACTCGTTTCTGATCATTTTCTCTATCAGACGTGGTTTCAATCTATCTCGAACTGATGGGCAGCTTTTGCGGACGTTACACGTATCAACCCCATGATTCATATCACATTTAGGGCTCGTCAATTCATGCCGATTTTGGTTGTCATGTAATTGTGAGGGTCTGACACTAGTTCCTATGGTCTCGATCATCAATGTCCGATTTAGGAAAAATTTTGCAAATTATACTTTGGTTAAGCGGCATCACCCGTGCTCCAATCGTATAACGCTAGCAATGCATTCCTTAATCGTCCTTAGATCGGCCTTTTATGGTTCTAAATGTCCCCTCAACAATCCTTATGGTCAAAGCGACATTTCCTATTCGAGTTCCCTAGGTCCACGTACCTTGTCTCGCGTTAGCCTTTCCTTTTTGGTCAGTCTACTCAAATTGATCAGATTCGAGCGAGATATGAGTGAAACACATCGCTAGATATACTTCTCATTAATGAGTCTGAAGATGACTGGGCAATTAGAATGTCACAACTCTTTCCCCTTACAAAATTTCGTCCCCGAAATTTACATCAAACTTAATTACTCAAATAAATGGGGGTGTGTCGCCTCATCGTTTCTTCGTTTTCCCACGTGGCGCCATCGGTTCCATGGTGCTGCCACACCACCTTGACTAATGGAATATTCTTGTTCCTGAGGATTGCTCCTTTCGGTCCTCAATCTTGATCGGCTTCTCCACATAAGATACCTGGTCATCCACTTCTATGACTTCGTAGTCCAACACATGTGTCGAGTCTGGTTCATATTTCTGCAGCATCGACACGTGGAAGATATTATACACTTGGGATAGGTTAGGCGGCAATGCAAGCTTGTAGGCCAAAGTTTCAATTCGCTCTAGTATCTCAAATGGACCTACGTATCTTGGGCTCAGTTTTCTCTTCTTCCTAAATAGCGATAATCCTCTCATCGGTGACACTTTAAGGAAAACATGATCGCCCACCTGAAACTCCAAAGGCTTACGCCGCTTGTCCGCATAGCTCTCCTGACGACTCTGTGCCGTCCTCAGTCTATCCCAAATTATCTTTACCACTTCCATCGATTGCTCTACCAACTCTGGGCCTGTGATACTTCTTTCTCCTACCTCATCCCAGCAAATCGGGGTTCTGCAGGCCCTTTCATAGAGTGCTTCAAATGGTGCCATTGCATGCTCTGCTGATAGCTATTATTGTACGCAAATTCCACTAAATGTAGCCGATCCTCTCATCCACCTTTAAAATCTATGACGCATGCTCGCAACATGTCCTCAAGTGTCTGAATCGTCCTCTCTGATTGTCCGTATGTCTATAGATGGTACGCCGTACTAAACTACAGTCGGGTCCTCATGGCTTCTTGAAGGCTCTTCCAAAAGTTTGCCGTGAACTTGGGGTCTCTATTTGAGGTAATTGTCACAGGCACTCCATGTAATCTCACGACTTGCCTCATGTACAGATCGGCGTATCTATTCATTACGAAGTCCTTTCGCACCGGGATGAAGTGGGCAGACTTGGTCAATCTATCCACGACTACCCATTTAGAGTCATGGCCTCTTTGGCTCCTTGGGAGTCCCATCACAAAAGCCATAGTTATATGCTCCCACTTCCATTCAGGAATCTCCTGTGGTTGTAATAATCCTCCAAGCTTACAGTATTGCGCCTTCACTTGCTGGCATGTCAAGCACTTTGCCATATACTTCGCTACATCCACCTTCATCTCGTTCCACCAGTAGTGTTGACGCAGGTTCTGATATTTCTTCGTACTCCCCGAGTGGATACTACGTTGCTCTTGTGAGCTTTTGACAAAATCCTTTCCCTGAGTCCTTCATCCTTTGGCACGCACAGTCGTCCTCGGAACTTCAAAATTCCGTCCTCTAACACCTGAAATTCTGGTTTTCTCTTCGTCACGTCCATCTCCAGGATTTTCTAAATCTCTGGGTCCGTAGACTGTAAGGTCTTTATTCCTTCTTGGATCTCAGGTTCTACCCTCAATGTAGCTATCAGACTAGACAACTGGCAGACTTCCAATCTAAACTCAGAATCTCTTAAGTCTTCGATCATCAGCCAACCTTTTACTAGCAGACTCACAATGCTTGACTTTCAACTAAGTACATCTGCTACTTTGTTTGCCTTGCCAGGGTGATACAATATATCACAATCATAATCCTTGAGCAGCTTCATCCACCGACGCTGCCTCATATTCAGCTATTTCTGGGAGAACAGATATTTTAAGCTTTGGTGGTCGGTATAAATCTACAACTTTTCGCCACACAGGTAATGTCTCCAAATCTTCAGGGAAAAAATGATCGTTGCTAACTCCAGATCATGTGTCGGGTAGTTCATCTCATGTGGCCTCAACTGTCGGGAAGCATAGGCTACTACTCTTCCATGCTGCATTAACACACAGCCCAGTCCTTTCAACGAAGCATCGCTGTATATCTCATAGCCCCCTGGTCCTGATGGAATGTCAGCACTAGTACGGTTGTCAATCGATGTTTGAGCTCTTGGAAACTCTTTTCTATTCAAACCTGGTTTCTTTCTTGGTCAACCGCGTCAATGGGGTGGATATGGATGAGAATTTCTCCACAAAACGTCTATAGTATCCTGCTAATCCCAAGAAACTCCTGACTTTAGTGACCGTAGTAGGCCTAGGCTAATTTGTTGCCGCTTCTATCTTTGTGGGGTCCACTGTAATTCCTTATCTAGATACCACATGACCAAGAAATGCTACTCTATTCAGCCATAACTGGCATTTACTCAACTTAGCGTAGAGCGAGTGTTCCATCAGGGTCTGCAGGACAATCCTCAAGTGTTCCTCATGTTCTTCGTCACTCCTCGAGTAGATCGAGATATCGTTAATAAAGACTATGACGAATATATCCAGTAATTCCTTAAACACTCGATGCATCAGGTCCATAAAAGCAGCTGGAGCGTTGGTCAATCCAAAAAGCCTCACTGTGAACTCATAATGACCATACCTCATCCGAAAAGCAGTCTTAGGTATATCTTCCTTCTTGATCCTCAACTGGTGATATCCGATCCTCAGGTCAATCTTTGAAAATACTGTCGCTCCTTACAACTGATCAAACAGGTCATCGACTCTTGGCAGTGGGTATTTATTCTTCACTGTTACCTGGTTCAATTGCCTATAGTCGATGCATAAATGCAAAGACTCGTCCTTCTTCCCTACGAATAATACCGGCGCTCCTCACGGTGAAGCACTCAGTCAGATAAATTGTCTATCCAGCAGTTCTTGCATCTGCACCTTTAACTCCTTCAGTTCCGATAGGGACATCCTATAAGGTGCCTTCGAGATCGACTCCGTCCCGGGAGCTAATTCGATCACGAATTCTATCTCTCACTCCAGTGGCAATCCTGACAACTCTTGGGAAAAAATGTCAAGAAACTCACGCACTACCGAAATACTCTTTAGTTTTGGTTCCTTAACAGTCGTGTCCGCCACTGCAACTAAATACGTCCGATACCCTTCAGACATCAACTTTGTCACTTCAAGAGATGAGACTAAGGAAATCGAGATCCCTCCTCGACTTCCCACCAATTCAAAGCTAGGGCAGCCTTCTGGGTAGAAACAAATTGTCCTACTATCACAATCTACTATTGCCCCCTGCTTACTCAACCAATCCATCCTTATGATCACATCAAAATCATACATGGGTAATACAGCTAGATCAATACTCTCCTTACTCCTTCCAATCACAATTTCACAGTCGACACAGCCCAACGAAACTAGTATTTTATCCTTTAACGGAGTAGCAACATGCAGAATTATACTCAACGGTTTTAACTTCACACCCACCAATCCAGCAAACTGAGCAGACATAAATGAATGTGTGGCACTAAGATCAAACAATGCATATGTAGCTTGGTCACACAAGTAAACCGTACATGTGACTACGCCTGGTGCTTCCTCTGCCTTTTTGTAGGCTACTACATATACCCTTCCTTAAGCCAGTGGTCGATTCTGTTCGATCTGAGAAGTGGCAGTCGACGGTCCAACCTGTGGTCTCTATCCTTGAGGTCGACTCGTCAGAGCTTGGTTTGGGCACGTCCTCATCTGGTGGCCTATCTGGCCGCATTTAAAGCAAGCCCCAGTCCTTACTTGGCATGGCCCATTCCATGCCTTCTACCACAAAGACGGCAGCTCCAGTTTGTAGGATTCGGCGGTTTCGCAATATTTTTCCTTATTGGAGGCACAAAATGTCTATTGCCCGCCATCAGTCTCTTGCCTATTTGGCAGTTGTCTCTAAATGAGGTAAACCGTGATCCAGTTGCAGTATTCCTCTCTTTCAAGTCCCTTTCAATTATCTGGCCCCGCTCATAGATCTCCTTAGAAGTCTGCAGATTTAGGGCAATCATCTGACTACTGAGCTCAGGCCTCAATCCGTCCCGAAATCTCGTTGCTTTCTCCTGAGGATCCTCTACAAATCGAGGTATGTACCTTGACAGTCTGGAGAACTCGCCCTCATATTGGCCCACCGTCAGCTGGTTCTGACGCAGTTGTAAGAATTCCACCTGCTTCCTTTCCCTAGCCGTCTTTGAAAAATACTTGTAGTTGAAAGCCGTCTTGAAGGTATCCCAGGTCATGGCCATCCCCTCTGGGAAAACTCCATTCTTGGTGGCAGCCCACCAATCATTTGCAGTCCCTTCTAGTTGGTACACTGCCAACAATACCTTCTCTTCGTCTGTGCACCTCAACACTCCAAAGGCTTTTTCCAATTTCTCAATCCACTTAGGTGCTAACTCGGGATCTTCAGTCCCATCAAACTGGGTCAGCTTAAGCTTTATGAATTGTTCCACTAGCTTACCCATCTGCCTAGTCACGACGATTTCCTCTTAGGCATTCACTGCTTCATTGCCCTGGTTAAGTTCACCATGGTTCCCATTGCCACCGTTGTTGCCGTTATTGGTGTTGACAGCAGCTTTGGCAGTTCCTACTCTCTGGGCTACGGCAGCATCCCTATCTTGGGTCTGCCTGTCAATGAGGTCGCCGATCCTCTCTAGCGCCCTCAGTACGCCATCCATCCTCGGGTCCTCTGCTACAGGCAGCCTCGAGCTAGAGGCTCCGCCTCTGGACCTTCCAGATCTCCTAGGTCGATTGCTCATCCTTATATCTTTCTACTAAGCCCGGTCCCACAAGTTCACCAAGAAGTTAGTACTCACTCATTCATCAAAATTCAAATCTACTAACTACTCTTTAACAGAAACAATCACAACACAATAGTCCTCACACGACAATTTCCAGAGACATTTCAACAAGCAGCACATGTCCATTCCTCAGTTCCGTTCACTCCAACGGTTCACTAAAACAAGTCATACTCATTCACTTAACAGGCCAAAGTCCAGAAATGACTTTCCACACTAAGTAGGGAACATAATCCATAGACATTACCACAACCCTGCCAAGGCTAAATGCCAACCATAGGTGCCAAGTCACATGCTATGCACCCCATGCCTTATCCTAGCCAGTCTCTCAATGTCTCACTACCCGTCCTTGTCCCAACTTAATCTTCCTTATTACTCCAGTCCTCAATCAACTTTGGATTGAGCTGACCTTTCTCTAATACCAAATCAAACGCGAATGTCAGGCCCCGTGCCTCGGGCACGACCATGCGACTCCCTACAAGCCAACCAAATATATCTCGTGGTCCCAAAATCCACACATAAGTCGAGAGACATATAATATACATAGCAAACGGAAGCAACGACAATAAAACTCCTCCGTACAAAATAGAATGGGACTTGGATAACACAAATACTGTCATACATAATATCCACAAGTTCGTACAGACACGTGGCCACTAAATCTACTAAAACAAGGGGTGATGGGGTAAGCACACAAAATGATCCATCATCAACATACAACAAGAGACAGGGTCAGGATCGCCGTCAAAAGATCAACTAGCAAGCTAGAAGCCTCTAAGACGAGCTGCTAGAGTCCTCGGTCTCCTCTGCGTCCTTCGTGGGCTCGTACTTCGAAAAAGTCTTAGAGCGAAACTCTATGGTATCCTCTATGGTCTCCTCAGCAGATGACTTCACGGGATCCTCCTCAATCGCCTCGAACACTATGACCTCTTCCTCCGTGTCCTCCAAGGTCGGGGTCCTCTCCGGTCCATTCATCGAGCCGGCAATCGACCCTTCAGCCTGGTCTAAGTCCTGGACGGGGTTATACCAATTAGGGATCACTCCTTGGGGCACCTCATTGGGCTTCAGCGACCCAATAGACACATCCCTAACCTTCCTAAATCAGGCCTCATACGTGTAAGGCTTCCAACTAGTACTACTCTCGTCTACTCAAACCACGGTACACTTCATGACATAAATAGTTCCCTGCCCGTCAAAGAACTCCTCAAAATTGACCGTCATCTTCTTAGGGTCACCAAAACGGATAGGCCACATCTTCAAGGCCTAGGATCTGTAAAAAGGGGGTCCCCAACGGGGTGAGATTCACATCTCAGTAAGGTGAGTCCAACCCTAGGTTAGGCCGACCGTCCACTCGGGCAGTCCTCAATATCAACATATCATGCAGATAAACATATAAGGCATTCAAATAACAACACTCATGCAGATGTCAGGCAGGCAGTCATGGCACCACAACACATTCAGATGATCATGCATAACTCGCCCTGCCACATCCCCACATCCATCTTTTCTTGCCTGCCTCATTCTCATGCCCGCATTTAGAACGCATCAGGCTCGGTCAGCATAAACATATCAGACCGTCATTGACAACCTGCGTAAATGCATCAGGTTTCAATGTTACTCCAGTCCAGTGTCGACACATCACAACTCCGTCCCGCATTTCAACGCATCAGAACTATGGCCTTCTCAACCCCCCGTCTCAAACGCATCAGGGTGTCATACCACTCCAACCCCACGCCTCGGTGCCTCAAGGTATCCATCACACCACTCCGCGTCTCATACGCCTCAGGGCGTCGCCATGCCTCAATCGTGCCATAGTTTCAATTCAATGCACAAACATAATGCCATGTGCAACTCAAGCACAAATCATACCCATTATGGCATGGAAGACAATCAATTTACATTCATACATGGTAGTCATTTAAAGCATAAGCATGAACACACATTCAAATCCTCTATATCGTTCTTGGACACACAATGAACAATCACATTGAAATCTCTCAAGAATCAATCAAATTCTCACCCGACTAACCCAATTGAGTCCAATCTTCCTATCATAGTTTTAGGATTCCCTTACCTCAAGCTTGATGCCACAAAAATCCTCTCCTCAAGCCCTCAACAATTCAGTCTCAATGGTCCAAGAACAAATCCACCGCGCAACCTAGGAAATTCCAACTAATTATCAATTTCTCTTGTCCAATTCACCCATCCATGAACCACCAACCTTACTAACATGATCCTCAACATCTTAGCATGTCACATTGATGAATTTGAGACCCAAAACCAACCAATAAGAACCTCCATAGAACCGGTTTGCACAGCCCTAAAACTACTCCAAATCCACCATTTAATCACTAACCTACTTGCTAACATGTAAATCTGAGGGTTTGGGAAGCTCACCGAAGATTTGGGGCCGAGTCGTCGCTGGAAACCCTTTGGAAGTCGCCAGTTTCCTCAAGTCCCTAAACCGACAGTTTATGTCCATCAAATACAAGACCCATTTAGGGTCAAAACTTCATCAAATTGACCTCAACTTTTTACCACAGATCACTCTGAGTCCCATAGATCTCTATAAAATTTGGTTGCAAAACTGCAAAGTTTCGAGGTCCTAAGAGGTCAGAAACGCTGCCTACCTCAGATTGTGTCGATTTCCATTAGCTTCCGGGAGAATGACTGGCCGGAGCTCCTCGGTAGATTAATCAACGTGTTTCCACTTCGAGGATATCGGCAAGAGGTCGAGCAAGGTGTAGGTGGTTGGCTCGCCGGCTAAAGGTCACCGGAGGGGGTTGTCGGAGCGAGCAAACAGAAAGGGCAGGAACGATCGGGCGAGCGGCAGAGAAGAGAGGAAGAAGAAGAGAGGTCTCAGTGCTTTAGGGGGTGTATGGCCAGCCAAGAAGAGAGAGAGAGAGAGCTATATCCAACTTCAAAGTCAATGAGTTGAATGGTAGTTGTGAAAAAGTGGACATGACCACTCTTTAGCCAATCTATTTACACTTATCCTAAGCGTCAATCAAGGTAATCCAATGGCCATGATTCTCTCCCTTTTTTAGCAGCCTTGGGGGTATGTACAAAGACCAAAATGCCCTCCTTCAATTGCATAAGCAAGGTTAAAGCTTGAGGGGCAAAATGGTAATTTTACCTCCGATGTCTGGAACGTCGTTTTTCTCGTTCCAATATTCTTCAATAAGGTGATGGCCAATCCAAATATGATGTTGAAATTCTTGATTCTCCATTTTCAATTTTCAAGACTCATTTCTGATCGTTTTCTCTATTAGACGTGGCTCTAGCCTATCTCGAACTGATGGGCGACTTTTGCAGACGTTACGCGTATCGACCATGTGATTCATATCACATTTAGGGCTCATCAATTCATGGCGACTTTGGTTGTCATGTAATTGTGAGGGTCTATCACTAGTTCCTATGGTCTCGATCGTCACTGTCCGATTAAGGAAAAATTTTGCAAATTATACTTTGGTTAAGCGGCATCACCCACACTCCAATCGTATAACGCTAGCAATGCATTCCTTAATCGTCCTTAGATCGACTTTTTATGATTCTAAATGTCCCCTTGACAATTCTTATGGTCAAAGCGTCATTTTCTATTCGAGTTTCCTAGGTCCACATACCTTGTCTTGCGTTAGCCTTTTCCTTTTAGTCAGTCTACTCAAATTGATCAGATTCGAGCGAGATATGACTAAAACACATTGCTAGATATACTTCTCATTAATGAATATAAAAATGACTGGAAAATCAGAATGTCACATTTTCAGATGATCAGGCGCAGCTTCGTCGAACCGTATATGCCAAAGTACATTATGTTGTCTATATTTGGAATGGTGTCATATATACCCAAAGACATGGGATCACCAATACAGAGCGAAGATGAAGAGTCCCAGACCAAGGAATTTGATCATTACTGGGGCATGGAGGACTCCTTAGGTCCCAAGTGCCCCAGATACTTACTCCTATATTGCTTTTTAAAACAGGTGTTCTTCAATCACGAAATTGCCTAAACATCGTTTCCGTACTCGACTCCAAACGAGAATGGAACAACAAGAGCTAACTCCACGAGTGGGCATGTTCGAAACTCAGATGACTAGTATGGCTACTATGATGGCTGAGATCAAGGCAATGCTAGAATCTTCTCAGGCTAGACAAGCAATAACACCAAGCCTGAATGACGTTAGTCAACCCTCGATGACTAATATGGCTGATAAAGAGCCAACTGAAGATGTCCAACGTATTCCAGAGCAAATCAAGCGCCAAATGTTCACTCTCTGCCGAAGACACCCCCTGTTATTATCAACTTTGAAAAGGAGGAAAAGGGAAAATTGGCGGTAAAGACTGAAGCAGAAGCCAAGAGGATAGCCAAGATCGAAGAATGCTTGAGTAGCCAAGTCTATGAGTTGGCCCGTTTCGACAAAGTATCTCCATTTGCGAAGGTGGAGACTCCCCCGAATTACAAAGAGCCAGACTTTGTAAGGAAGTATAATGGGACAGGTTGTCCTCGTGCTCACCTCAAGTATCACTTGCGCAAGATGGCACACTACTCAAATTATGTTTCGTTGCTTGTGAACACATTCCAAGAAAGATTGGTTGGCGCCGCTTTAGCTTGGTTTATTGAGTTAGACTTGGATGATTATGACAGATGGGAAGATCTCGCTGAAGATTTTCTTTGCTAATATAAGTTTAACACCACGATTGCTCTAACAAGGGAGGATTCACTGCGAACCATGAAAGGAAAGAATGAGACAATTAGGACCTATATCCAAAGGTGGCAGGTTTTGGCGACCCAAGTCAAACCACCTATCCCTGAGGATGAACTGGTCGATTTGTTCTTGAAAGCGCTCCCATATGAATACTTTGATATGCTGAACACCTCTGGATGCCAAACCTTCACGCACTTAATAAAGGTAGCTGAAAGATTGGAATGGGCCTTAAGAGAGAGGATGCCACCAAAAGCTCCGATCAGAAGGCAGTACTCCTCAAGAAAAGAGAAAGAAGCTGGAATTGACATAGCTTTCGTGTCAAACCCGCCGAGGCCCAAGCAGTTTGCTAACTCTAATCAGGTCAAGGGAGGATCATCCTAGTCGATCTTGAAGGGATAGGAAACGAAGAAGAAACCGCCACAGAAGCAATTTTCACAACTGTCGAGACCGTTATCTAAATTGCTTCCGATGTTACTGGAATAACACTTAGTTGCAAAGGAGTCTTCCCGAGCAAATCTAGCGAGGTACCCCAGTTTTGATGATATCCAAACTTACGCCTATCATATGGGCGAAAGGAGGCATAATGTAGACAACTGCTATATCTTGAAGCTAAAAGTGCAAGCCCTTATTGACAATCAATTTCTAAAATTTGATGATGTAGCCCCGAATGTGCAAGATAACCCACTTCCCGACCACCAAGTGGTTGGCATGATTCTTGATGGCAAAGAAGAAAGCAGTCTAGACCTAAAAGTGAATGTCGCTAGGTTGACTGATATCATGGCTATAGCATCCTTATACCCACGAGAAGGGGAGGTGTCAATCGAAAATAAGCAACTATGCATCGCTAGGCTGATGAGCCTAGGGATAGTCGCAGATGCCACCGATGAGTCGGTCAAAGGAACTCTCGCCTCTATAACCTTGAGTTGGAGCCAATTTGTGGTGGAGACCAAGCAAGGAAATATGTAGAGTGTTACTCATGAGGCCTTGGTAGGCAATGTCGAATTGATTGCCAAACCATAAGAGGAACTTGATAAAGACAAATTGGAAGCCACCAAACGAATTTTGGTTGATCGCAGATTTATGACTGAAGCACTAGAGAGTGGCGAACTTGTAGATAATCTGGGTGAGGATATCGAAAGATACAACTTTAAGGTGAAGTACTCTGCTTCTCCTATCTACTTCCAAAAAATAGAGGATATTATATCCGATGGATGGGGGTATGGATGATCCTGTTCAACTAGAGGTCTAAGAAGATGTGATTGAATCTCTTTCAAGAGGATCTGAATTGTCACTCAGTCAAGTGATGTCATAACATTTCTTGCGCATTGAGAAATAAATAAATGATCTCTCATGGGAGATAGAAGATGTGTCACTTCAACTAGCGACATGCAACCATTCTCAGTCAACAAACGACACACTCTGCATCAAGCAATATGTAAGGATGGAGAAAGTAAGAGCTTAGTGGCAAAGCTTGACCGAACTATTCGAGGAAGCGAGGAAACAGCTAAATTTTGTAACTTCAACAAAATCAAGTGTTGCTGACAAACATCACCAGTTGGAAAATGAAAATTTCTCAGAGGACTTTGACAATACTGTGGTGATGGTCGGAACTTTAATAACTATGGTGATCGAACTTGACCAGCTTGACAACCTGAGTCAAGGAAAAGATTGTCTAGTTAAACCTGTGATAATTCATCTATCAAAAGATGAGACAGATGATGAATCCAAATCAGAAGCATCCAACCTGACTACACTAACCATAAAAGTCTCACCAGTGGAAGATTATGACCCTAGGCAATCCATTGGAGTTATGGTACAGGTGAAATAGATGCTGTGATGCAGTTCAGACGATTTTAATCCCTAAGGGAGGGAGAATTGGAGAAAAAGGAGGTATCGAAAGAAGATGCAGAAAAACCCTTATCCATCGTCAAAACCGGTGAATTTGAGGTGATAGAACAACTAAGGAAAATGTCTACTCAGATATCCTTTTTGGATTTGTTCATCAACTCTCAGAAATATAAGGATGCGCTGCTGAAAGTGCTGAATGAGGTACATGTTCCTGAATCTATCAATGATCTACAGCTGGGAGACTTTGTTGGAGCAATCCTTTTAAAGGATCAATTGAGTTTTTTAGACGAAGACTTTCCTATGGGAGGACGAGGGCACAACAAGGCCTTATATGTCACTGCCCATTATCGCGGGAAGCAAGTAGCCCATTTATTAATCGATAACGATCAGCTTTAACATTTTTCCTCTAGCTACATTAAGAAGCTTGGGCGTCAAAAAGGAAATTCGAATGTCCAATGCGACTATCAGAGCCTTCGACGGAATGAGGAAGAAGTGACAAGTGAGATTGAACTGGATGTCTTCATTGGCGCAATCAAATTTTTTATTGACTTCCAAGTGATGGATTTACCAAACACATTCGAATTCCTATTGGGAATACCTTGGATCCACACAGCCGGAGCCGTACCCTCGAGCCTACATCAAAAGGTACAATTTGTGGTCGACGGGAAAGTGATTAATGTTCATGGAGAAGTTGATCTTCTTGCTTATCAGAACAGTATCGTCCCCTACATTAAGCCAGAAGTTAAGCAAGAAGCAACTTATCATTTCCTAGATCTGGTGACTGTAATTTACACTCCTGCAGGAACAAGGTTAAGAGTCCTATTCATTTCTAGATTTAGCCTTTTGCTAGTCAAAATGTTGTTAACATACGAATTTAGCCCAGGAGAAGGTCTAGGCAAGCGTGGTCAGGGAATCCACAATCCATTAAAATTGAAATCTAATGAGCATAAAATCGATTTAGGTTATCAGGCTAATGGCTCTACCTCCAAGATGTCCAGCCAAGGCCAAGGCAAGAGCCGTGGACGCCTTAGAAACCAAAGTGATTCCTTCGTTGGTTCTCCTACATGGAAAGGAAGGCCGAGAATGTTCAATAATCCATTAGAGGAATATTTTTGCAGAAACTCTAAATGGTTGGCGGAGGAGGAGATAGTGTCCGTAGCGGATCCAGACTTGACTAATCCCTTTTTGGAAAGCAATTCCGTCAATGTTATCATAGAGTGGTTTGGTGATGATGCCATTGCTTTTGAATAAAGAAATGTTTCTCTTGTTTTCAATACTGCACTTAATTTCTTGCATTGTTGATTTTTGCATTTTATTTCTGTTGTTTGAGGTAAATGTAGGAAAACGCTTTTGGATCTACAATCGTTACTCCAAACAGCATATTCTGTAATGCGGTCCATTTTGCATTCAATAAAACATCAACAGTTTTATTAAGGACATATAAGACTTTAAATCAGCCCGATGATGATTCATGTCTTCCATATGCGAAGCTTGAGGCCTAATTTGCCCTATGATTCTTGATTTTCAAATGATTTTTTAGGAACGAGGATGTCCAAGAATATGAGGACTAGTTCCATCTGTGATTTTGTTCACTTTGAAATTTTATTCAAAATGATTTCTCATGCTCATGCACGGCATCTTGATATGAGATATGAACTAACCATTTCCATGATATTTCAAGCATATCATCTCAAATATGCATAGTAGATTGTTAATGAGCGATTCGGATTACCAGGGCGATTACTCTTGTGATATCAAAGAAGATGATGATGAAAATTATACTGCCATCTGAAAAGACTGGAATGCCTTCGAGGAATCAGTACCTTCTACTACAGAAGAACCGGTAGTCATTAATTTGGGAGATGCCGAGAACATCAAAGAAGTAAAAATCACGGCACATTTATCTTAGATAGAGATTTACTAAATTACTTAGAGAATATCAAGATATTTATACATGGTCGTATATAGATATGCCAAGTCTGGACCCCAATATTTTGGAATATGCGCTACCTACTGATCCCAGTTTTAAGCCGGTAAAATAGGGAAACAGGAGGATGAAAGCTGAGTTATCAAACAAAATAAAAGATGAAGTAATGAAACTTCTTAGAGTGGGTTTTATTGAAGCAATCTCATATTCGGACTAGATTGCGAATATAGTCCTGGTCATGAAGAAAGATGCAAGGGTTCGAATTTGCGTGGATTATAGAGGCTTAAACAAGGCAAGCCAAAAAGATGATTTCCCACTCCCCCATATCGACTTGTTGGTCGATAGTATAGTAGGATATGAGTTATTCTCATTCATGAATGGATTCTCGAGGTATAACCAAATCCTAATGAAGGAGGAAGATAAGGTTAAAACTTCATTTATCACCCCGTGGGGGAATTTTTGTTACAAGGTTATACCTTTTGGATTAAAGAACACAGGGGCAACACACTAAAGGCAATGGTAACTTTATTTCATGACATGATCCATAATGAGATCGAAGTATATGTCGATGATATGATCGCCAAGTTCAAGAAAGGATATGATCACATTCAAGTATTAAGAAAACTATTCGAGCGCACAAATACATATTGAGACTAAACCCAATAAATGTATATTTGGTGCAAAATTTGGGAAGCTTCTCGGATTCATGGTCAACAGCAGAGGCGTAGAGATTGATCCCTCTAAGGTTTAGGCTATCAGCAACATAGCAACTCCCTCAACAGTGACTGAAGTGAGGAGTGTTCTTTGGCGATTGAATTACATCGCTAGATTCATCAGCCAACTTTCAGACGTGACTAGGCCAATTTTTAAGCTATTTAAGAAAAATGCTAAGGTGGTTTGAGATACAGAATGCAGTCAGGCTTTTCAAAAGATCAAGGCTTACTTATCCACTCCACCGGTGCTTATGCCACCTACCCCGAGTTGCCCTTTGACCTTACATTTGACTGTCCACCAATAGTTTTTGGGAGTTTACTTGCTCAAACAGATCCAGTGGATGGCAAAGAAAGAGCTATCTACTAACTGAGTAAGAAGTTTACACCATCTAAAAAGAGCTACTCTCCCGTTGAAAGAGCTTGTGTAGCAACAATATGGGTGCTTCGTAAATTAAGGCAATATACATTACATCAACATATTCAGTTGGTGACAGAAAATGACCCAATCAAGTACCTCCTGGAGAAGCTAGCCCTAATTGGAAGATTAGCCAAATGGCAAGTGATGTTGTCAAAATTCGACATCACGAATTCTCTCCAGAAGTTTGTAAAGGGATGGGCGATAACCGACATGTTGGCAGAAAATTCCCAAAGCAGCACGTCTCCTGAAGAGATGAAAATGGAAGATCAAATCCTAACCTTGACTAAAGACAAGTGGGTCATCTATTTTGACGGTACCGTCAATCTATCGAGAGCAGGCACTGGGGCAATTTTAATATCCTCAAAAGGTCAGCATTACCAAGTCACAACAAAACTGATATTTCCTTGTACTAATAACATCTTAGAATACGAGACATGTGTTCTGGGCCTACAATTGCCCATCTTCATGAGAATATGAAAGTTGCAGGTTTATGAAGATTCCATGCTTATTATTCTACAGACACGTAGGGAGTGGAGGACAAAAAATGCAAAATCATTCCTTATCATGAACATTTGGAAGAACTGATCCTTCAATTTGAAGAAGTATCATTTGAATATATATCGAGGACACAGAACCAATTTGCAGATGCATTGGCCACATTGGCCTCAATGCTACAAGTAGCTGATGGGTTGGAAATGGAGCCGCTGAGAATTGGCATAATAAAAAAACTGGCTAATTGCATGATGATCGAAGAGGAATTTGATGGAGAACCTTGATATCATGACATTAAGAATTATCTCTTGAAAGAAGAGTTCCCTAAAGGATGTCAAGCCGGAGACAGAAAATATATAGCCAAATCAGCTACCAAATTTTTCCTCAGCGAGAAAACTTTGCACAAGAGGTCATTTGACTCAGTGCTATTGAGATGCGTAGACGCAAAAGAAGCGAATACCCTTATGAAAGAGATCCACGAAGGCATATGTGGGTCACACGTGAATGGTCACTCCTCTCGAAAAAGATCATGCGACTTGGCTATTATTGGATGACCATCGAATCTGATTGTAGTCAACACGTTAGATCATGTCATTAATGTCAAGTATATGGTGACAGAATCAATGCGCCCCTAAATGAGCTCCACCAGATGTCGGAGGCTTGACCTTTCTCTATGTAGGGGATTGACATAATTGGGCCAATTAATCTAGTAGCTTCAAATGGTCATCGTTTCATTCTAGTTGCGATCGACTATTTTACAAAGTGGATAGAAGCCACTTATTACGTAAACATCACTGTGAAGAGCGTAGCAAGATTTATCAAGAGAGACATAATTTCTTGATATGGTGTTCCTCAGGCGATCATAGATAACAAGTCCAATTTAAACAATAAGATTGTCGACGGTCTACTGGATTACTTTGGCATTCGACATCTTAACTCATCTCCTTATCATCCACAAATGAATGGAGCCGTGGAAGTGAGAAATAAAAACATTAAGAAGATTCTAGTTAAGATAGCTGAGAACTATAGGGATTGGCATGAAAGGCAACCCTTCGCCTGAATGGCATTTCGAACCTCAATCCAGACTTCAATTGGGGCAACACGATACTCCCTAATTTATGGGATGTAAGCCGTCTTGCCCGTGGAAATTGAGAATCTGTCCTTAAGGGTATTATATGAGGTTAAACTTTCTGAAGCAGAATGGATTAAACACAGATTCGAGCAGTTGAACCTGTTTGACGAAAGGCATCTTAAAATGATATGTCGCGATCAAAGTTACCAGAAGAGAGTGGCTAAGTCATTCAACCGCAAGGTCAGGCCCAGAGAG
Organism: Rhodomyrtus tomentosa; assembly: GCA_028455895.1. Classification (NCBI taxonomy): domain Eukaryota; kingdom Viridiplantae; phylum Streptophyta; class Magnoliopsida; order Myrtales; family Myrtaceae; genus Rhodomyrtus; species Rhodomyrtus tomentosa. The sequence continues at coordinate 30,891,220 of JAPCWY010000007.1, forward strand.
TTTAAGGTAGATGATCTAGTTGTAAGGAAGACTCTACCGAACGCTGTTCATCCGGGAGGTAATTTCACCCCAAATTAATGATGGACCTTTTGTTGTCAAGAAAGCACTCGTGGGAGGAGCCTTAATTTTTGTAAACTCAAAAGGAGAATAATTGGGATATCCTATAAATTCTAACACAGTGGAGAAGTATTATCCCTGAAATGAAATCATATGCTCATTTGGCTTTCTCCGAAATGATCCGAGTCGTTATAATGGTCATTGCAAATTGTGCATCTATGCATACATAGCATGTGTTGTGTTTTGCAGGGGTTCGGAGAGGCTAACCTGGAGACAAACTCACCCAAACAAAATTGGGGGCAAAATGATACCAATGCGCAAAAACAGGTGAAATGTATTTGTTCCATCCTTCATTAAAATACTCTACACTCATCGGAGTTTTAAATCTCGTTGTCCAGGAACGACAAATGAAGATTGAAGTCAGCAAAAGGGTATTGAAAAATTTCCCTTCGCTATTTGAAGTCAGAAGTAGACATGAATCCGATTATATTCAGAAAATACTAGATTTTGGAGTTTGAAATTCCTGGTCGACTACACTCTTCGCATACATGTTAGAGTCAAAGGTTATCCGAACGTGGATGAAACGTGCATGGTACATCTTAAATCCCTGATGGGATAAAATTTTAGAGAAAAATAAAAAAACTTTTCCAAACAAAAGCTGTTTAAACTGTCTAAAAGGATGTTTCTTCAGATAAGAGGCAAACCTAACCCAAAACACATCCTACACACACTTGAGAGATGAGAGGAGTGTAAGGATAGGAAAACCCGGGCCTACAGATGTAAGAGTCATTCGCATCGATTACATGGATCGAGATGATGGAGGAATTTGTTCTCTACCTCAAACAATACAGGTAACCGTTGGCAACCCCTTTCATGCGATGATTTTCATTCTTTAACCCTTTCAAGACCACCCCACATTAGTGTCATGCGAAGGTAAGTCAAGCAGCATCATGAGGAAAATGGTTTGAAATTTTCTTGCTCGGACTAACATCAATCTTCGTGTGTTGATATACATTGATTCAAGTGTCATAGGATGACGAAGAGATATTCCTTTCTCTATTTTACACACTTTTACCTTTTACATAGCCAATTTAAGCCTGCATATTCATTTCATGAACCCCGGTTGTTGATCATTGCATAGCCAAGGACGAAAGCAGCGAAGACACCCATGGACAGAAGAGTTCAAGAGATAGGGTTTACAAGAGTATTCCAAACCAAAAGGCTTAGCCATGATGATATTCAAGTTACGTAACTCACATGATCATCAAAGATCCGGGCTCCAATAGAAGAAGGAAAAGGCAGGATTAAAAGGGAGAAAAAGCCAAATTCTTGCACATTGAAAAAAAAAAAAGCAAGGCACCAAATAAGAACATAACCAACTATCATCAAAATGCTTGAAAGTCACAAAATTGATTTTGCGAACATCAAGAGATTATTCGATAGCTTTATCCCCGACAAGATCTAGAGTAACAAAGAATCCCCAAGAGCTAATTGGCAAAAGGTTGCTCCTCAGTTGGACCATAATCAACCTGCAAATATAAGACGACAAGTGATGTCCTTCAAAGATTGGAATAGTTCTGCTAGAACTAAGAACACGCTTTCGAAATGCGTAATATTCTCAAAAGACTGAAAATGTTCTTCGAAGAATCATCAATAAAGGATAGAACAGGTGACCAATCAGCAATGATCACCAACGTTAAACCTTTCACAATTCCGGGCAAAAAATAAACCTTTTTCGGTCCCCAATCCTACCAATGAACAACCTTTGATAGTGTGACATTTCGAATTTCGACTCTCTTGAGGCTATGGAATGGAATGTATCAATCGATGTGTTTCGGTTGTAACTCGCTCGAAGTTGGCCACTCCCGAGTTAACTGATCAAAAGAGAAAGACTAACGCAGAGTCGGGTACGTAAGCTTAGGGAATTTGAATGAAAAATGACACTTTGACCATAAAAATTATCGAGAGAATATTTTGGGTCAGTAAAAATCGATCTAGAAAGGATCGTGGAATGCCTTGTTAGTGTTATACGTTGGGACGTGGATGATTTCGCTTAACCAATGCATAATTTGCGAGATTTCCTAAATCAGATTTCGATGATCAGGACCGCAAGAGCTAGCGATAAACCCTCGTAATTATATGACAATCAAAGTCGCCACGGCTTGAGATTTCCTAAATCAGATTCCGTTGATACGCGTAGCGCCTGCAAGAGTCACTCATCAGTTAGAAATAAACTGGAATTACAGTTGACAAGAGTTCGACATGAAACTGGACCTTGAGATTTGGGTATTGGACATTTAGGAATTCCAATATTTGAATTGAAATCGTCGTTGCCTCATCAAGGGCAATTTGAATTGGAAAAATGAAATTTCGGACGGAAAGCGCAAAATAACTATTTTGTCCCTCGACCTTTAGCCTTGCCTTAAGAACTAATGGAGGTCATTTTAGTCATTTAACCCCCTCTATATGCTACCGAAACTATATGCTACCGAAAATCTATGTGGATGAGGTCAAAGAAAGTCAATGATAAACCAAGATCTTCTAGAAGCTTGCCAAGTGTCAACCAAATTAGAGGTCAAGTATTAAATGCCCATTAATTATCCATCTTATCAAATTGACCAAAATGAATTATTGGGATGTAAAACTCTCTCTTTATCTTCATTTTGGCCAACCATGACTCTCTCTCCTCTTCTTCTTCTTCCTTTTCTCTCTCTCGGCCAAGAAGGATTCTGGAAGACAAACAAAAACTGATTCACTATTTCGGTCTTAACTTTGTCGTCAGATATTGGATCGAGGTAAAACCACTTCCACCTGAACGTGTATCATCTAACCGTTCCAAAAAAATATTATGAGCTCAAATTGGCTCAGTCGTTTGTCATGTAGGTCGGTTTTGGAGAGGGACCATTTTTGGGGGCTTTAGGACTTCAAATGGCTCCAAATTTTTGGTAAGTCACTCTAAACCCATAGTATAAGAGTTTAGCATGCTGAGATTAAGATTTTGTAAGAGTTGAGATGGATTTTAATGGATGAATTGATCTTTCATGGATAGATTCTACCCATTTGAGAACCGTGGGGGAAACTGATTTATTCAAAGGCTTTGTGGTGTGGTTTCACTCCAAAATACTCGGTAAGATTCCTAAACTTGTAAAATAAAGTTTTGGCAAGTTAATTTCATGAGGAATTGGAACCTAAGGTCTATTTATGGATCTATTTGTGCGGACTAAAGTGAAATCGATTCTGTTTTGTCGAAGGAATGGTTGGACCGATTATTGTGAGGGTCCATTGGGGTGTCGCCATGCCTTTAAATGGTCGTTGAGATATCTTGGGTTGTTCTTTGATTGGTTATCAAGGTATTAGTGTGGTGAAATCGAAGGATGAACGGGTTATGACATGATTTTGAAGGAATTTTTCTAGGAACGTCATTTGGCCATGAGCTTGCTGACCTAGGAGGGTCACTTGGATTGAATTTGCTAGCTTGATCGAAAAGTAAGTGTTTCCTAAACCCTTGCTTGAACATTAGGACATTAATGAATAGATTGGTTGGATGAATTGAGTAATTGGTGAAGCCTGTGGTTTAAATTACTGGATGCAATCATGTGATGATTATAATATGCTTGGTAATTTAGATTTAAAATTACCAGAGAGCCCCAGTGATAAGAAATGGCTATAGTGCCTTATGCGAAATAAGATGGCTATAGTACCCTGTGAAAAGAAAAGCCTATTGAGCCCTTGAGGTATACATCGTGGCCAGAGAGCCTTGTGATGTAAGTGGCTATTAGGCTTAGTGATATAGCTTTGCTATTGTGCCCTGAATTCATATGAATTGGCTATGAAGCCCCTGTTATTGAATTGGCTATAGCGCCCGTTATTGAATTGGTCATAATTTCTATGCTATATAGATGGCTATGATGCCCATGTTATATAAACAACTATAGTGTCAATGTTATATGAATAGGCTATAGTGCCCCAACGATCAATTGGCTTGTAGCCCCGGAGATCGCATTGGCTTGGTGCGCTAATGATATCGATTGGCCTGTGGCCCCAGTGCTATCGATTGGCTGTGAGCCCTAGTAATATTAATTAGCTATGAGCCCCAGAGGCACCGATTAGCTTGTAGCTCCAGTGGTACCAATTGGTTACGAGCCCTAATAATATCGATTAGCCTGTGAAGTGCCAGAGAAGTACATCGTGGCTGAGAGCGTAGGCGATGAATAATAGTGATGGCTGTAAGAATGATGTATATGTATTCACAGGTCTTGGGCTTTGAGCTTAAACCCCTAAGGTTGAACATGGTTGGTTGTGATTCTTATTCATGACTGGCTTGTTGATATGTCTAATTAATCGATGCCTTGTGACATTGAGTTGTTGAATGCTTGCATCTGGTAGCATTTGTGTGTGGTTTGGAGGGATTGGTGTTCAAGTTTAGGTTTAGGTTTCACTTGGTGAGATTTATATCTCACCACATCGTGTGATTAAAATTTTTCAGGCCCCAAGCGAAGGAAACCCGAACTTGCCGTGTGTTGGCATTTGAGGAAGTCGTTGGAGGAATCATAATGAATTTGATGGGGAACTGTATATTGTGTGGAGTTAGATTTCTAATAGACTAGGATATTTATGAGAAATGTATACCCTTTTGTCCTAAGTCATCTCGTATTATGAATTTGTATGGAGCTAGTTTTATTGCTTCCATGACCTTATTTCATTTTGAAATTGGTTTAATTGTCCAAGGGATCCTGAGAGATATTCTAAAGTCAATGGCCAGATGAATGTTCACGAGCTTGTAGGGTTAAGGACGTGACATCCCCGTTTAAGTGGTATCAGATCAAGGTCAACTCGATCCAATGCGATTGAGGTTTAGAGTGATAAGGAGCAATAACTTGAGGACAATTAGATAATGAGACCTTTAGGGTTAAGCATTGATGTATGATCTTGAGGATTATAAGCTTGAACTTGTGCTATATACTAATGGTTCTAGCATTGATTTTGATTGATGATCATGAGTGATTTTATGATTAAGGCTTACAAGGAAGTGAGCAGAGATTGAGGAGTCGTAAGCCTGGATTTGAGGTTAGTAGAGAATTGCTTATGAAAGAGGAGTCAATTGGATCATACGATTGTGATGATGGTTTGTCAATGACCCAACTTGACGAGTATCAGTTACAAAGAGACGACTGTTATTAGTAGATTTAGGCTTGAATTGCGTTATGTCTTGATGATTTTAGTTGTCGATTGTTAATGATAACCTTGGATGGTATGAGATGAGGTGTACATAAGGAAGTGGGTAAGGAATACTTGGATTAAAGGCCAGTTGTGACCGAATGCATAAGGATTTGATTTGAATAGCGACTAGACTTGAGGTATATAGTTGATCATAGGTAATTAATCTATGAGATGTGACAGTCATTAGTGGAATCGGAGGTTTTCTATAATTTAGGATTGATGTGGAAACGATTGTGGAATAATAAGTTGTGAGAACGAACATGTTGTGCATGAGTTTGTGGCTATGAAATGAATGTTAATGAGGGTGCATACATGGGCTTATCACTATTGGACTTAATAAACTGTCACTTGGTATAGGACAAGTTGATGGTATACCTAAATGAAGCATTTTATGAGACGTGTGGAATGGAGCTTCCTCTGTAGATGTATGACTTGGGATAACTTGCAACGGCTAAGTCTGATGAGGGCGGGGAGTGATCACTGGGACAAAGAGGTTCGAACAAGGAGCGGCTCCTAGCAAGCTTCTAAGATGGTAAGAGGCAGGAATGACCCAAGTCATAACTCGAAAGGGAAAGTCTAGGTATCAGGTTGAGTCCAATTATGGTTAAGAGATGTATGGCACGGAGCGATTCTCAAAGTGAATGTTTGAAAGTGGCATGACATGTGTAATGACGCTTATAATTGGCATGATTGAAAGCTTCGTGCTTGGCAGTGGATGTCGTTTGAAAAAGAAATGTGATATTGTGATTGGCTTGTTATGTGTGTTTTGTGATTGGCATCGTGTGATTGGTTTGGTCTAGATGAGAGATTAGACGGTGTGCGTGGAGTTTATACCCCGTTGAACTGATGCTTGTTGAGAATGAGAAAACATGTCGTGTTTGTGACAGAGTGGCAGATGCCTTATGCTTAAAGTATGAGCATTTAACTTATAGAAATAACACCTTAAGTATTTGCTGGGTGTTGACCTAGTTAAGTTTTGGTCTAGTTGAGGCTTGCCTAGTAATTGGCTGATGATTGAGAAGTTGCCTCGTTGAGGCTAACTGGATGAATGGTTACTAATCAATGATGATTTGGGATCCTTGAATAATTGGCAATTAGTTGAGAATTGCCTAAGAACCATTAGAGGGTTGTTTGCTGGTGACAAATGATGAGAAGAGCAGCCTCAGACAGCTAAACTTGAGTAGATGACTTAAGTCTTTGATTCTCGGAGAGAATCATAGTGGTTCAAGCGACATGAGAACTTAATGACGTTGAACGATCAAAGTATGGTCGTAGAAGAGCACTGGGCTTGAGTATACATGGTATGGAAGATCCGAGAACTAAGAAGGATCAAGAGAATTGAGTAAAGATGAGCGACTAGAGTATGAGTCTTGGAAGAGAATATGGCTCGATTTTGCAAATCGTGCGAGACCCAAGTGTAATGGGGGTCGTGAGAACTTTAAACGAAAATGAGAAAAATTGATGGGCAGACAGACTCGAGAAGGAGCTGCCATTGTACCCAAGTCACTATGGTGACAGATGCTAGTACCGATGAATTAAAGTGTTGAAAATCACAAGAAAGGTGACTCTGAGATTACTCATTTTCAAAGTAGGAACGTGGAAATGAACCACAAGAGTTTTGATAAGCTTGTACAACTATGTATAATGCTGAGATTGATTGAGTTTGGTGGAAGGATGAAATTTGAAACTGTCTTCTTTTAAATTGAAGATTTTGTGAGAAAACTTTAGAGATTTTGGGTACACCGAAGAAAGAAAGTGACCTTGGCAGTTATTGGTCTTAAGTGGCTGTTGATAATTGGTGAAATGTCAATAAAGGAAAAAATTTTCTTAAAGGCATGATATCTATCTGGATCGCCTTCATTGAGTTGTTTAATAGAAGTACTTTCCTAGGATTGTCTTAGAGCAAAGATTGTTTGGAAAATAATAATTTTGCAAGGATCAAAAGATGATCGACCAATGTAAGACAGAAGTCTCAAGGTCGCCTAAGTACATCAAAAGTTGTCGAGAATCCTTGAATAAGATAAGTAAATCCCTTAGTGGATTGAAATTTGAAAGCCTTATGACTAATTGTTATTCATGATTTTCAGGAATTAGAATGGATTTTAATAAGAGAAGTGAATGATTAGAAGAAATACGAGTGAAGAGAACATCATTTATGAAGCACGAAAAGTGTCTCCAAGGAATGGTTGATTATATGGGCGTAAGACCAATGGTGAAAAGTGAGTAGTTCGTCTCTTCTATTATGGAAGGAGTCAAGGAAAAATAGGCATGCTAGTTTACTTGGATTTAATGATTTCCTAAGATTGGTTGATTGAATTAGAACCATTAAAAATGGAATCATGAGTTGTTGTTCCCTAAAGAATAGGGCGTTGTTCTCAAAGGGGCGATTGGACCATGAGATGGTCGTTTACGAAAAGAAAAGTGAACGGACTTGATAGTCCTGGCAGTTCGTAATTCTAATAAATGATTGAGTAAGTAAAAAGAGCGCTTAGAGTGTAATTGTAGAGTGATTTGAGGTAATCGAATTGAGTATTCGATAGGTGAATTGGTAGCGACCAAAGACGAACGAATCTTGTCACTTGCGGTGACTGAGTCACTAGAAGAAGAGTGCCAGGCATGGTGACATTTGAATCTCGGAGTGGAGGTACCGCCGTTAGCCAAGATTGACACTCTAAAGAATAAGAAGGACAAGGTGGATTCGAAGTGAGAGAATGCCACTGAAGCGTATAATTTCCTTCAGAGGGAAAGAGACCCTAGTGTGAAAGGAAGAAGAAACTAATTGTCTCGGTATTGCAATTGAGCTTCTAGATTGAGAAACAAGACGCAGAACTTAAATGATTCTTGAAAGTGAAGTACGAGAAATTGTCCTATGGACAACGTTGAATTCTAGTGTCGGCGCCTAGTAGAATGGACGGAATTGGTATAAAATCGCATTAACTGGTTATGGAAACCAGCAATTAAGATAAGAATGTTTCCTCAGGGAAGAGTGACAAAAATGAACAAGATATTGCGTGGTCCTAGAGAAAACCCATGGCAATAGAGGGCCAAGGTTTGAGCTCTCAACTCAAAAGTGTGAGGAACAGTTTGAAAGATTCAACACATTGTAGAAAGAAGTTGATAATAGTCGAATTAAGTGCCCAAAGAATAATTGAGTTGATTGTTACCGTCTTAAGAGACGATGATTGGACTCATTTAAGGAGTCATGAGAAATATGAACAGATTTGAGAGTATCCTATGGACTCTAAGGAGATGCTTGTTGTATGCTAAATGTGAAGCACACGAGCTGCGGACCTGACAAGGTAAGATTCCTCAATCGTGAAACTTCTAACAAATGGAATCCCTATGGATCCCTCAAAAGTAGAAAACGAGGGTGGATCGACTAAGACTGATGCGAGCTACTGTGGCATGAGGTTTTCTAAGTTTGATGGATTATTGTGGATGATGCTTGGGGAGGGTTCCCCACGATAGTTATTCCGATGGTGATATTAGCTTAGGACGAAACACATCGTAAGCAGATGAAAGAGTATGAAAGGAGTTTCAACGACTTAGGCCCAGTCAATGACCACGCTGATATTGGTGTTTCCATTGGGAAGTGGAAAGATCATGAGAATCATAACGACGTGTCGTCGAAAGAAAAATTTGAGGCGTAGTAAAGTAAACGGAAGCAGGCTGTGCAAATGTGCCGTGACAATAAGACCACTTGAGTTGGAACGCCTAATGTATGAATGGGGTTGGTTTGCATTTGTCCTTGTGACAAAGTTCGAGAAACATTGTGGGTAAAAGAAGACTTCAAGTCAATATCTACCACGAGAGTATAAGGTAGTAGTTTCCAGAGGGAATTGAACAAGAGGCAACGCTGATGTATGAAATTACTTACGGCTAAAGAAAAACCTCGCCACTGTGTGAATGCGAGAGTTGGGAATGTTGACTGCTCCAAAGGGATTAAAGGGAAAGCATAACCGTTGCAAGCTAGTAGATTAATTGGTCATTGAAGAATCTCAAATATAACTGAGGAAAAGTTATTAATGACTCAATCATGAGTTTGCCTAAAAAGTCGAAAAGGCTATGGTTCGATTTGGATAATCGAGAGTAAGGTAATGGAATTTGGGCATCCCAGACAATAGGAAATGACGCTTGAATTGGATGATTATGCCAAATGATAGAGGCAACAAGGATTACGTTTTCATGATGATTATGTAATGGTCGTAAGAGGAAAAGAACAAGAATTTAAGGCGACGTTTTGGAAAAGCCTTCCTACTAGGAATTTCTAAAGCAAGGTTGCAGTGTGTTGCATGTATTATCCTTGGACCAATAGACAAATTGAAAGGAAGATTCGAATGCTCGAAGGTATATCACCGACAAATATTAAGAGAATAGAGAAAAGCAAGTACAGGTTGACGACTGAGGGAAACAAGTCCTGAAGGAATATGACTTTTGTCAAAGAGGAGAAGTGGGAATGTCAAGTAATGGAAGGAGGAACTACTTTGGAGAATGAGGATGCGATGAGGCATCAGTACCCTATGAGATTAGATAATTGGAAAATGGCAAACTTCGAGGTCGAAATTTCTTTAAAGGGGGAAGAGTTATGACATTCTGAATTCCGATCCTCTCGAGACTATGGAATTAAAGGTACCGATCGATGTGTTTCGATTGTAACTCGTTCGGAGTTAGCCATTCCCGAGTTAACTGACCAAAAGGAAAAGGCTGACGCGAAGTCGGGTACGTGAACTTGGAGAATTTGAATGAAAAATGGCACTTTGACCATAAGAATTGTCAAGGGAATATTTTGGGTCAGCGGAGATCGATTTATGAACGATCGTGGAATGCCTTGCTAGTGTTATGTGTTGGGACGCGGGTGATTCTGCTTAATCAATGCGTAATTTGCGAGAATTTCCTAAATCTAATTCCGATGATCAGGACCGCGGAAGCTAGCGATAAACCCTCATAATTACATGACAACCAAAGTCACCACGGCATGAGAAACCCTAAGGTCGATACGCGTAGCGCCTATAAGAGTTACCCATCAGTTAGAGATAAACTGAAAGTACAGTCGACGAGAGTTCGACATGAAATTAGACCTTGAGATTTGGGTATTGAATTTTTAGGAATTTCAACATTTGAATTGAAATGGACGTCGCCTCATCAAGGGCAATTTGAATTGAAAAAATGAAATTTCGGATGGAAAGTGTAAAATGATTATTTTGCCCCTCCACCTTTGGCCTTGTCTTAAGAACTAATGGAGGTCATTTTGATTATTTAACCCCCTCTATATGCTACCAAAAATCTATGTGGATGAGGTCAAATAAAGTCAATGGTGAACCAAGGTCTTCTAGAATCTTGCCAAGTGTCAATCAAAAAAGAGGCCAAGTATTAAATGCCCATTAATCACTCATCTTATCAAATTGATCAAAATAAATTATTGGGGTGGAAAAATCTCTCTCTATCTTCATTTTGGTCGGCCAAGACTCTCTCTCTTCTTCTTCTTCTTCCTTTTCTCTCTCGGCCAAGAAGGATACTCGCGGACAGACAAATATTGCTTTACTATTTCTATCATAACTTTGTCATCCGACATCGTATCGAGGTAAAACCACTGCCATCCAAAAGCGTATTGTCTTACCATTCCAACAAGGCATTATGAGCTCAATTTCGCCCAGCCATTTGTCCTGTAGGTCGATTTGAGTGGGCAGAGGTCATACTATGGCCCGGTTTTGGAGAGGAATCGTTTTTGGGGGCTTCAGGACTTCAAATGGTTCTAAATTTTTAGTGAGTCACTCTAAACTCATAGTATGAGAGTTTATCAAGCTGAGATTAAGGTTTTATGGGAGTTGAGATGGGTTTTAATGAATGAAGCCCCTTAATCTTTCATGGACAGATTCTGCCCATTTGAGGACCGTGGGGAAACTGATTTATTCGAAGGCCTTGTGGTGTGGTTTCACTCCAAAACACTCAATATGTTTCAAGACTTGTAAAATAAGGTCTTGGCAAGTTAATTTCATAAAGAATTAGAACCTAAGGTCGATTTATGGACCAATTTGTGCGGACTAAAGTGAAACCGGTTCTGTTTTGTCAAAGGAATGGTTGCACCAATTATTGTGAGGGTCCATTGGGGTTTTGTCGTGCCTTTAAATAGTCATTGAGATATCTTGGGTTGTTCTTTGATTGGTTATTGAGGTATTGGCGTGGTGAAATCAAAGAATGAACGGGTTATGATATGGTTTTGGTGGAATTTCTCTAGAAACGTCATTTGGCCATGAGCTTGATGACCTAAGAGAGTCGCTTGGATTGAATTTGCTAGCTCGATCAAAAATTAAGTATTTCCTAACCTTTCTTGAATATTAGGACACCACTAGATAGATTGATTGGATGAATTGACTGATTGGTAAAGCCTGTTGCTTAAATTGCTGGATGCAATCGTGTGATGATTATATTATGCTTGGTAATTGAGATTTAAAATGGCTAAAGAGCCCCAGTGATAAGAAATGGCTCTAGTGCCCTATATGAAATAAATGGTTATGGTGCCATTTGTGAAATAAGATGGCTATAGTGCCTTGTGAAAAGAAAAGGCTATTAAGCCCTTGAGGTATACATCACGGCCAGAGAGCCACTGCGAAAAGAAATGGCTATTGAGCCCTTGAGGTATACATCGCAGCCATAGAGCCTTGTGATGTAAGTAGCTATTGGGCTATATAATTTGGCTATTGAGCCCTGGATTCGTATGAATTGGTTATGAAGCCCCTGTTAATGAATTAGCTATAGTGTTTGTTATTGAATTGGTCATAATGTTTATGCTATATAGATGGCTATGATGCTTATGCTATATAAACGGCTATAATGCCGATGTTATATGAATGAGCTATAGTGCCCAAGCGATCAATTGGCTTATAGCCCCGGAGATCGCATTGGCTTGGTGACTTAGTGATACCGATTGGCCTGTGGCCCCGGTGGTATCGATTGGTTGTGAGCCCTAGTAATATTAATTAGCTGTAAGCCCCAAAGGTACCAATTGGCTTGTAGACCCACTGTTACCAATTGACTACGAGCCTTGATGATATCGATTGGCCTGTGGCTCCGGTAATATCAATTGGCCAAAGTGCCAGAGAAGTGCATCGCGGCTAAGAGCCCAGGCGATGAATAATAGTGATGACTATAAGAATGATTTGTATGCATTCACAGGTCGTCGACTTTGAGCTTAAACCCCTGAGGTTGGACATGGTTAGCTGTGACTCTTATTTATGCCTGGCTTGTTGATATGTCTGATTAATCGATGCCTTGTGACATTGAGTTGCTGAATACTTACATCTGGTATTTATTTGTGTGTGGTCTGGGAGGACTGGTGCTCAAGTCTAGGTTTAGGTTTTACTTGCTGAAATTTATATCTCACCTCGTCTGGGATTTACATTTTTCAGACTCCAGGCGAAGGAAATACGAACTTGCCATATGTTGGCATTTGAGGAAGTCGTTGGAGGAATCATAATGAATCTGATGGAGACATTAGGAATTGTATATAGTGTGGAGTTATATTTGTATCGACTAGGATATTCATGAGAAGTGTATGCCCTTTTGTCCTGAGTCATCTCGTATTATGAATTTCTATGGAATTGGTTTTATTGCTTTCGTGACCTTGTTTCATTCTAGAATTGGTTCTGAGGGATCTGGGGTGATATTCTAAAGTCAATGGCTAGATGGAATGTTCACAAGCTCGCAAGGTTAGGGACGTGACAAATAGTTTTTTCCGACTATGACACTTGGGCTAATACATACCTTAGCTTGAAGAGGTATGAGCAAGACTATTTCTTTCTCATTTTGCAAGGTTCTTGACTTGTAAACCCAGAGCAGATGACGGAAACTCTCATTCAAAAGACTTGACTCAAAAAGTGAGTCCCTCTTTAGAAACCATGTCCAAAACTACATTACGGTCTTGAGAAATACCTCATGTTCGATCAAAATGTATGCACTCTGAATGGCCTTGAAACCTAGATACTAGTTAGTAGGAAATTCGAGTACTCCGTTTATAAAAGACTAATGCCAAAGAATTTGTGAGAAACCCTCTTTGATGAAAACGCTCCATGAGGATGTTTTAAACAAACTCTTTTGGAAATTTCAAATGTTCGATCCAAATTTTCCTTATCATGAATTTTTTATCACCTTTACATGTGGCGAGATGTTTTGTGTCACGCCCCGCGCCCTGGGCACGAGCACGCGACTCCCTACAAACAAATCAAATATCTCTCGTGATCCTAAGATCCACACATAAGTCGAGAGACATATAATATACAAACACGCGGAAGCAATAATGAAATAACTTCTCCGTACAAAATATGAAGTGGGACCAGGATAGCGCAAATACTGTCATACATGATATCCAACTACTTATATAGATACAAAGCTATTAAATACGCTAACATGGGGGACGGGGTAAGTACATAAAAAGAGGTCCATCCTTAAGCATCTGAGGAAAATAGGGTCAGGGTCGCCACCAAAAGATCTAACTAACAATCTGGGAACTCCTAAGACGAGCTGCTGGAGTCCTCGGTCTTTTCTGCGTCTTCCGTGGGCTCGTACTCTGAGAAAGTTTCCGAGCAAACCTCGATGGTGCCCTCCATGATATCCTCAACAGATGGCTCCACGAGATCCTCCTCAATCGCCTCAATCACAATGACCTCCTCCTTCGTGTCCTTCAAGGTAGGAGTCCTCTCCGGTCCAATCCTTGAACCAGCAACAGACCCCTCAGCCTGGTCTAAGTCTCGGGTGGGGTGGCACCAACTAGGGACAACTCCCTGGGGTATCTCATTGGGCTTCAGCGGCCCGGTAGACACATTCCATATTGGAAGGGTATTACGTATGTCAGGAAGCACACAATAGTCTGGGTAGACGAAGGGAAGCTAGAACTGCAACCCCACCGTTTTGAAGTCTGGTTTCGTCAAGTGAGAGATAGTAGCCTGATGGGACCCCTGTTGCCTGAAAATGTTCCATGGAAAGTGATTCCTACATAGCATTATTCGTCTCGATCGGGCATTGAAGTGGATAACCCAGCATTTGTGGGAGGTTCAAGGAACATACCTGAAGTGCCAAAGTCTCCATTGTCTTTTGCGGAGTACATAAACTGTGTAGAGATATCTACTGATGCGATCAAGGCCACTGACGAAGAAGACAAAGCTAAAGCCGAAGAAGAAGAAGAGGAAACCGAGGAAGATACTGAGGAGCCTTCAGAAGACGTTCCATCCGAGACTTTTTCATACTACAACCCAAATATTGAGAGGGACGATGGAAGAGATGATTCAAGCTTTTCTGATGAGAAGTCTGACTAAAAGGGGTTAGGTGATTAAGGAACCATTTTGGTGTGAAGTTTTAGGAAGGGTATACTAGTAACCTTTGAACCCTAGGCCTTAGTTCCTTTCTACCCGGGTGTGCGACTTTATATTTTTATCTTTTCCCTTCTGCTGTTTGTAATGGATGTTTTTGGATTGTATAAATGGGTGTGCTTTCAAATTCTTCTCAAACTCCTCTTTTCTTTTTATTTTCTTTGTACAGAGATGTTATCTCGCTTTCGTTGTGCATTTCATATCATACTAGGCATTGTGAAGTTCCTTGGTTATCGTTGTCTTGAGGTGGATGTAATGGACTCCAAGGGACAAAGGGCATTATAAGAGTCGCCACAGCTTAAGAAACCCCAAGGTCAATAGGCGTAACGCCTGCATGAGTTCCCCATCAATTTGAGATAAACTGAAATTTACAGTCGATGATGGCTCGACATGAAATTGGATCTCGAGATTTGGGTATTGGACATTTAGGAATTTCAACATTTGAATTGAAATGGATGTCAACTCATCAAGAGTAATTTATATTGAAAAAATAAAATTTCGGACGGAAAGTGTAAAATGACCATTTTGCCCCTTGACATTTGGTTTTGCCTTAAGAACTAATGGAGGTCATTTTGTTCATTTGAACCCCTAAGAGCTGCCTAAAATTTGATGAAGGATTGGTCAAAGGAGTCAATGGATGATAAAAACCTTCTAGAAGTTTTGACATGCATCAACCAAGGAGAGGTCAAGTATTAATTATCTCACTAACCAATCTTGTCAATTGTTATACCAAATTATTGGTGTGGAAGACCCTATCTTCCTTCTTCTTAGCCGACCGCCTCCCTCTCTCTTTTCCTCTTCATTTTTTTCTTCTTCTCTCTTTTCTATTTAGACCAAGAAATTCTCTCGAAAACAGACCAAAACTGCTTCATTGTTCCGATCATAACTTCGTCTTCCGACATCAAATTAAGGTAAAACTACTATCATTTGAAAGCTTATTGTCTTGTGATTCTAGAGACATATTATAAGCTCAATTTGGCTCGGTCGTTTGTTCCATAGGGCTTTTTGAGTGGGCAACAATCATATTTTGACCCAATTTTGGAGAGAGTTTGTTTTTGGGGACTTCAGGACTTCAAATGGCTCCAACTTTTTGGTGAGTCACTCTCAATTCATAGTATAAGAGTTTAGCAAGCTAATGTTAAATATTGGATAGAGCTAAAATAGATTTTAATGGAGTAAATGGCTTGATCTTATAAGGGCAGAAACTGCCCACTTGCTGTTCGAGTGGAACCTAGCCATTAGGAGGCTCTTGGATGTATCGCCTTACTGTGGAATACTCGGTAAGACTCCTAGAGATATTGTTTGATGTGTTGGCAAGAAGATTGTGTGAGGAATTGGATTTAGGAGTGAATTTAAGGGTTGTTTTGTATGTTTCGCCTAGGACCGATTCTGCCCTGCCCTAGATCTAGCAAACCGAGCCATTTGAAAGCTTGTCGGAGTGTCCTTGCATTTCAAAATCCTTGGTAAGGCGTTCTAAAACGATGGTTGATGGGTTAACACGGCGATTGTTTGATGGAATTGAGGTTGAAAGAGTTCTAACGATAAAATTATGAATTATTCTTATGGTCGTGTACCTGTTCTATTCGGCTAGTTGAGGACTGAGCTTGGTGGCTTATTTTAAGTGGAGATTCTAGCTCAATTAATGAGGTAAGTGTCCCTTAAACCTTTACTTGAACGTTAGGACAATACTAGATGAGTTTGATTGATAAATTAGTGGTTTATTATGACCAATGGGATGTTGACTACGTGAGACTGTTGTAGTCGATCCGCATGCCTTTGTGTGAGGTTAGATCGATAAATTTCATAATTAGAGTGATGTGGTGTGATCTCGATTTTCGTGAAGACTAGTACGATTGTATAGGAACTGAATATGTGATTGGCAAGTGTGCTTCAATTGACCAGAGAGCTTCGTGATGTAAGTGGCTATTAGGCTTAGTGATATAGTTCGACTATTAAGCCCTGGATTCATATGCATTGGCTATGAAGCCTCTGTTATTGAATTGGCTATAGTGCCTATGTCATTGAATTGGTTATAATATCTATGTTATATAGATAGATATAATGCATATGCTATATAAACGGCTATAGTGTCGATGCTATATAAATGGGCTATAGTGCCCCCAGCGATCAATTGGCTTGGTGCCCCAGAGATCGCATTGGCTTGATACCCCAATAGTATCAATTGGCTGTGAGCCCCAGTGGTATCGATTGGCTGTAAGCCCCAGTAGTACAAATTGGCTATAAGCCCCGGTGATATTAATTGACCAGAGTGCCCTAGAGAAGTACATCGTGGGCTGAAAGCCCAGGCGATGAGTGACTACGGTGTCATTGTGATGATTATTAAAGATGTTTCTATTTTACTATGTGCTTAAAACTTGATCCCATAAGGTTGTTTATGATTGACTCCGATTCTATTCATGCCCGGTTTGTTGATATGCTTGATTTATGAATGCTATGCGATATTGTCAAGCTAAACTTTTGCTTATGGCTTGTTGTGTGGTCTAGAGGGACTGGCAGTCTGGTCTAGGTTTAGGGTTCACTTGCTAAGATTTATATCTCACCCCGTCGTGCAACCAACATTTTCAGGTCTTAGACAATAGAAACCCGAGCTTGACATGGACTGACGTTGGAAGACAACTTTGAAAGAGAATAGATGGTGGCCTTTTGTAGCCTTAGGGATTTCCTATTTAACTTGGGAATTTAGAATTGTAGCCTCTGAAATGTAATTGACTCTAATGAGAAGTATATCCTTTTGTCCCAAGTCATCTTGTGTTGCTTTATTTGTATGGGGTTATTTCGCTTTTCTACGTATATCTTATTTAGAAGCCTTGAGTTTGTTGTTGGCCGTTAGATCCTGGGTAATTTATTGATAAGAAGAACTGCATGGTGGGTTGTTCGTGTGCTCCTGGGTTCGAGGCGTGACACATGTCCTAAGTTCGATTTTGATGTTTAATTGTGGAAATTCCAAATGAATTTTGACTAATTTTGAGAACAATCAAGTTGAACCGGTTTTGACAGGTAGAACCGGTCGAAACAGTGTCATCTTCCCCAAATTCATGCCACTTTTCAATGTCTTGCAGGCCGAATTTCAACAAGGAAATTGAGGTCTAATTAGGACATAATTGAAAGGACTATGGAGGGCATTTGCTTCCTCGCTTCAAGACGAGTTGATTGAGACCAATCTCGTCGCCAGTAATCACCGGAGCCAGGCAGAATCGATCGGTCAATGCTGCAACGGCCATGAAAGTCAACATTCACAGAACGACCAAATAGAGCATCCATTCGTGCACGCCGAAAAATCGTTTGAGTTTGATGGAGTTGCCCATCGTCACCATCACCATTTGGACCAAATGGCATGCACGATCACGTGCCATTTCAAGTCGGAAGACACCCCCAAACAGGCGCCAAAAACTAGAAATTGAATATAACCTTTGAAGGCTTTCTAGAAGAAAAAGGTTGGTTCATTCTATTTCAGGTGAAGAACAGAATCGAGATAGAGAGAGAGAGAGAGAGAGAGAGAGAGAGAACAGGAGAAAGAACTTGCTCTCCAACCCCTATAATCAAGAGCTTAAGTTTGGCCTGTGAGTGATCGGCGACAGTGATTCAAGCCAAACTGAGCCATAATTTTACTTCGAGAAGCTTTCTGGAGCTCTACAGAGTCGATCGCACTAGCTCACGCCACCTTTGATCTTGAAAAATGGTAAGCCAACCTTTAAGCTCGATTTCTAACCTTCAATGGAGAAATGTTATTCTGGCTTCGATCCTTATAATTGATGTGTGCATATTATTTCCAATGGAAAGTCGAGACAAAGGTCGCAATCCCGCGAGGATGAGCTAACTTCAAAAATCCATCCTCGTTTCGGTTGGATAAATCGGACATGCTGTTACATACTTTCAAGCCAACAAAGGATTCTTCGCTTTGCGCCAAACTAGCCATACACGGGGTTGATGCTAACTTGGTGTCAACATCGATCTAAAATAACTTCAGAAAGAAAAAAGGGAGAGGGGGGGTTGGTAAAGGTGGCTCCCTGAAAATGATGATCCCGGTGATTTAGTTGCCCGCCGAGTGGAGCTCTTCACGTGAACGGGACAGAGAGAGAGAGAGTCGGCTCGCCCGGCCTTAAGTCACGGCCCCACATCCTTTTTTGTTTTATTCTTTCAAACTTCTCCTGACAATTGCAACTGCAAAGAAAGAATTTACTGAACCCGAACTGGATAAAGCTCGATTAGCTTATTTTTTAAGAATGATAGCATCTGACTCTGAGATATGTTCTGCACAATGTTGAGAAGAGTCGAATCGTGCCGATCTTGCGCAATTACGCCGAGATTTCACTGTCAGATCGTCGCCAGAATCTCTTGGCTGTCCGTTGCAGATGGAGGATGCTCGAGGAAGAAGACGATGATGTAATAGTCAATCGGTCAAAGGTGCTGACGTGGCGCTGACGTGACATGCCACGTCAACTGAGCCATTAGAATTTTGTTAGTCAGTTAGTCGATCTAACGGTCTAGGTTTGGCCACGTGTTGGCTTGGTGATCATCGATCAGTTTCAAATTTTCTATTTAATGATTTATCAATTTTTTGAAATAAAAAATAATTCGATAGAACGGACAGTCGAGGATTAGCCAAGTAGTTCGATCGTGGCCGTAGATCTAAGTAATCAAATCTGACGGCTGAGGGATAGTCCAATTTTAATTTGAGTCGTAAGTTTAAGTCGACCGATCGAGTGGCCGTGGAGTAACCACGTGGTTTAATAGGAACCGTCGAATTAAGTTTAAAAAATAGAGAAAAAAAAAAAGACGGAACATCGTCGTATTGGAGTGGGTCTCTACACGGGTCCGGGTCTGGGCCGAGTTATCTGATCTGGATGGGTCGAATCGACCGGATCCGAAGAATATTTTTTTAAAAAAAAATCAAAATTATTTTAAAATAAAAAATAAAAATCCTAGGAAATTCTAAAAAATGTTAGAAAAATCCTGAAAAATCCAGAAAAATCAAGAAAACCATAGAAACTTCCGGTCCCTCTAGAAATTTCCAAAAATTGAGGATTACCACAGACAACTAGTTAATTTTATTTTTTGGGATTTCTTATCCACTTTTTCAGAAAATGACAATTCTACCCTTTAGGGGTAGTCCGATCTTGCATCATACATGAGATAGGTCAAAAATTGTGACATTCTGAATTTTCGCCCCTCGAAGCTTGAGATATCAAATGGAAGCTCAAATTGACAATTGGAAATAAAGAATTTCAAAATTTGGAAAAGGATTTGACATCGTCTCGACAATGGCCATTCAAAATGAGAAAAAAAATGAAGCTTCGGACGAAAAGTGACAAATGACCGTTTTACCCCTCAACCTCATACCTTTGCCTTAAGAAAGTTGGAAGGGCAAAATAGTCATCTAACCCTCCCCATGAGGCTGCCGAAAACGTGCACATAGGAAGTCAAAGAAAGTCAATGGTAATTGGCATAATTATTGGCAAAAGGACAAGTGTCACCCTTAGGTTAATGTGGCATTAATTACCCCACCTAACCCATCTTGACATTTTGACCTCAATAATTGTGGACATCCTCCCTAGTTGTTGTTTTGGTCGTGCTCTCCCTTCCCCCTTTCTCCATTTCCTTCATTTTCCTCTAAATTTCCTCCCTAGCCTTTTATGCTCACCCGACCAGATTCTGCCGCCGTGTTCGGTGAGCTCGACCACCACTTTCCAGCGTCCATTTGAGGAACGCCAACCACCAGAGGTAACATCTATGTGTCCTTGACAACAAGCTCTAAGTGGAAGTGTGTCATTTGGTTAAGTATGTTTACCTGTGTGAGCCCGAGACCAAAACCGGACGAAATCCGCGCGAGCTGGGATAAAGTCACCGTACACCCTCTTAGAAATTTCAAATGACTCCGTTCTTTTTATGGATTCTCTATAACATCTAATACTTAAGTCCACTGAGAAGAAATAGTAATTTCATTGGAGATTTAAGGTGTTTTCATGACTGATTGTGGATGATTAAAAATGGACAAATTCTGACCGTTTGCGCGAAGGAAGGAAACGGGCTAATCAAAGGACCAAAAGAGATGTTCTTGCTCCAAAACTTTTGGTGGGCTTCCTAAACATGTAGATTGAGATTATGGCATGTTGGTTTTATGATGAATGGAAGTTTAAAGATCAATTAGGGGCTGTTTGAGGTGAAAACGAGATATACCGTCCAATCCGCCCAAAACGCGCATTGATTTTGAATTGGGTCGTTCTAAGTCTTCGAATATCCAAATTGAGCTCCATTTTTTCCCACGCCATAAGATCTTGATGTTTAATATCCTTGAATTTATTTTTTCAAAAATTCATTAGAAAAATTAAAGTTTTCGTGAGATTGAACCTGGTTGTGGGAGGCTCAAATTGGGCAGTTTTGGTGAATTGAGATTTTGGATGACTTGCTTTGCTAGAATGACAATTGGCATGATGACTTGTGAATAAGGTGTTGTCGATGTTATTGAGATATTGGCGCAATGGAATTGAAAAATAATCGAGTTTCGATGTGGTTTTCCTAGGCACGCCATGGGTGCCCTGTTTAGTCGCGTGCTTGATGACCTAGGAGGGTCTTTTGGATTGAAATTGCTAGCTTACTTGAAGAGGTAAGTGATTACTAATCCTTTAACTTTATGCTAGGACACTACTGGATGAGTTATTGAACTATGCATGTTGTGATAGCATTGTGAATTTAATAAGGAAAATGTGGAGGATACCATTTGGCTTGTGCCTCCGGTGATATCGGTGGGTGGTGAACTTGAATGAGAATGATAATGCCAATTGGCCTGTGGCCCCGGTGGCATTGAATAGCTGTGAGCCTTAAAAATACTAATGGGCCTGTGGCCCCAATGGTATTGATTGATGGTGAGCTTGAAAGATATTGAGGATATCGATTGGCCTGTGGCCCTAATGATATCGTATGGTGGTGAGTTCGAATAAGAATGAGAATGCCGATTGGCCTGTGGCCCGGTGGCTTTGAATGGCTACGAGTCTTGAAAGTACCGATTGACTTGTGGCTCTAGTGGTACAAAGACATCGATTGGCCTGTGGCCCCGGTGGTGTCAGAGGACAAGAGTGCCAGAGGAGTACGTGGGTGGATGAGAAAGTGGTGGCAATTGTGTATTGATGCATGTGCTTGAGCAATGAGCTTTGGACTTTGATATTGAATGCGATTGATTGTACTGCTTATCCATGATTGGCTATTAATGTTTTGTTGATTGATGCCATACTTAAATCGTTAAAGGCCTTGTGACATTGCATTGATGAATGCCTACTTTTGATAGCATGTGCGAGTGTGGTCTGGGGAGACTGGTATTCAGGTCTAGGTTTAAATTTCAATTATTGATATTTATATCTCACCCTAGTGGAGACTTAACTTTTTCAGGTTCCAAGCGAAAGAAGCCCGAACATGCTAAGGATTGGCATTCGAGGGAGTAGGTGATTAAATGTTTTTAAGACATTGGATGACCTTAGAGATTATATATTGTTTTGTGGATTAGTTTTGACCATATCAATGAATTGAGATGTATTTTATAGATATGAGAGGTGTACTATTTTTTCGTCCTAAGTCATGATTGATTTTATTTGTGTACGAAGTAGTCTCTTGCTTCCGCATGTGTAAGATAATATGGTGATGAGGGCCGAAGAATCCTGGATGGCACAGCTTGATTACGGTCTGGTGGGATGTTCATATGCTCGACGGATTCGAGGTGTGACATCCCTGTTTAAGTGGTATCAGAGCAAGGTCAGCTCGATTCAATATGATTGAGATTTGAGTGATAAGG
Source organism: Rhodomyrtus tomentosa (assembly GCA_028455895.1). NCBI lineage: Eukaryota > Viridiplantae > Streptophyta > Magnoliopsida > Myrtales > Myrtaceae > Rhodomyrtus > Rhodomyrtus tomentosa. Next base: position 30,913,663 of record JAPCWY010000007.1, read on the forward strand.
TGTGATGACTTGGGGACAATTAGATAGTGAGACCTTTAGGATTAAGCATTAATCACTGAATCTTGAGGATTATAGGCTTGAATTTGTGTCGTATTCTAATGGTCCAAGTGTCGACTTTAACGGATGATCTTGAGTGAAGTTGTGATTGAGGTTCAAGTAGAAGCAAGCCGAAATTAAAGAGACATAAGCATGGATTTTGAAGTAATAATTGTGCTTGAAGTTAGTAGAGGATTGCTTAGGATTGAAGAGTCATAAGCCTGGATTTGAGGTTGCTTGAGAATAGCTTATGAATGAAGGGTCAATTGGAGTATATGATGGTAATTGTGGATTGTCAATGATCCAACTTGAGGAATGTGAGTTATAAAGAGACGGGGGGGTATTAGTGGATTTAGGCTTGAATTGTGTTATATCTTGATGGTTTACTTATCGATGGTTGTTGACAACTTTGGGTGATATGAGATGAGATGTATACAAGGAGTATTTGGATTGAAGATCAGTTGTAATCGAATGCATATGGATTTGACTTGAATAGCGACTAAACTTGAAGTGTATGGGTGAATATAAGCAATTGATCCATATGACATGACGGTCATTGGTGGAATTAGAACTTTTCGATGGATAGGAATTGATCTGGAGGCGATTGTGGTATAACAAGTAGTGAGGACAGTCATGTTGTGCATGTGTTTGTGGTTACGAAACGAAAGCTGATGAGGGTGCATGCATGAGCTTATCACTATCAAACTTATTAAACTATCGCTTGGTATGGGACGAGTTGATGGGATACCTATAAACCATAATGAAGCATGTTATGGGGCGTATAGAACGGGACTTTCTCCATAGATATATGACTTGAGACAATCTATAACAACCAGGTCCGATGAGGGCGGGAAGTGATCATAGGGACAAAGAGGTTCGGATAAGGAGCTGCTCTTGGCAAGCTTCTAAGATAGCAAGGAGACAAGGATGACCCAAGTCATAAATTGAAAGAGAAAGCCTAGGTATCATAGTTGAGTCTGATTATGGTTAAAAGATATATGGCACATAATCGATTCTTAAAGCGAATGTTCGAAAGTGGCATGGCATTTGTATTGGCGCCCGTGGTTGGCATGGCTAAGAGCCTTGTATTTGGCATTGAATGCCGTGTGAAAAGAAAACTGATATTCGTGATTGGCCTAGTTGACATATTTTGTAATTGGCATCATGCGATTGTTATAGCCAAGGTCTAACCGAAAGATTAGACGGCATGTGGGTTTATATCCATTGAACTGATGCCTATTGAGATTGAGATATCATGTTGTGTTTATATGCTAGAGTGACAGATGCCCTGGATTTATAGCATGAACAATTGAAATGACACTTTGAGTACTTGTTTGGCGTTGACCTAGTTGAGTTTTGGCTTAGTTGAGACTTGCCTAGTTATCGGTTGTTATTTGAGAAGTTATCTCGTTGAGGTTTATTTAATGTTGCTGCTTAAGGATGAGTTGAAATCCTTGGATAGTGGACAACTAATTGAGAGTTGTTCGGGAACCACTAGATAGTTGGTTGATGGTGAAAGATAATGAGATGAGCAACCTGAGATTGCTAGACTTGAGTAGATGGCTTAAGTATTTGATTCTTAGAGGGAATCATAGTGGTTCAAGTGACATAAGAATCTAATAAGGCTGAACGACCAGAGTACAGTCGGTAGAGGAGCACTTGACTCGTATATGAGAGATACTAGAAGATCCAAATATGGAGATGGATCATGAGAATTGGGTAAAATCAAGCGACTGTAGTATGAGCTTTGTAAGAGAATAAGGCTCGATTTTATTAATCGTGCGAGACCCAAGTGTAATAAGGGATCATGAGAACTTAAGTGAAAATGAGAAAATAGATGGGTAGGCAGACTCGTGAAGGAGCTGCCATTGACACCCAAGTCACTGGGACGACCGGTGCTGATAAGTTAAGTGATGGAAGTCACGAGAAATATGACTTTGAGTTACTCCATTCTAAAGTGAATATGTGGGAAAAACCACGACGGTTTTGAAAAGCTTGTGAAGCTATGTATAAAGTCGACATTGATTGAGTTTAGTGAAAGTGAATTTGAAATTGCCTCCCTCCATATTAAGGGTTTCGTGAGAAAACCTTGGATGTTTTGGGACAGTAAAGAAAGAAAGTGATCTTAGCAGTTATTAGCTTTAAGAGACTGTCATGCCTCGAACCCAGTGAGCATGCGTACATCCCATCAAGCCGTTCCTTTATGAAGTTCCAAGATCCAACGGCCAATAACTTACAACTCTTTACAAATATGCTCGTGAAAGCGGTGCTAACTCCAATCACAAATAAATCAATAACCAATGACTTGGGACACAAGGGTACATCAAATTATATTTAACCAAGTACTAAAGACCAATCCCTAATTCACCAATCAGAAGTACAATCCTCAAATCCAAAAAGGCAAATCCATTCTAAATACAACTAGTGAATTATCTCTTCAATTTGCCCATCCTTGGCATGCTTGTGTCTTCTTTGCTTGGGACCTGAAAAATTTAAGCCCCCACTGAGGTGAGATATAAATCTCAGTAAGGTAGGTCCTAACCCTAGGTTAGGTCGATCGTTCACTCAGGCAGTTATCTATCCCACAATTTACCAAACTCACTGACACATAGGCATATCAACTACAGACAAACAAATGCCACAACATGTATATGACAAGCATGCATTTATGACCTCATGTCACTCTCAAATGCTTATGCTCACTCAGCCTGCCACTTTACCACGTCCACCAATCTCCGCCTGCCCCAATCTCCAGCCCAAGATTAGATCGCATCAGGTTCGATCCGCGTAAACGCATCAGATCGTCATCGGTGACCCGCGTAAACGCATCAGGTCCCGATGAATCTCTAGGCAAATATGATTATCTCATGCTTCATCCCGCTAATAGTTAGCATCAAGACTGTGGCTATCTCAACCCCGCAATTTCACCGCATCAGGGCGCCACACTATATCAACTCCACCTCGCAATCTCGTCGCATCGGGTATACATCTCCTGTCCCGTGTCTCATATTCCTCATGGCCTTTCCGTCCCGCGAACAATTCGCATTAGGACTGTGGTCATCTCAACCCCGTGATTTCATCGCATTAGGGCACCACGCAATATCAACTCCACCCTGCGATTTCGTCGCATCAGGGTATACATGTCCTGCCCTACGTCTCATACGCCTCAAGGCCTCTCCATGTCACGCTCATACCATGATTTACAATTCATTTCATGGATAAAACCACGAGTGCATCTTATGCACAATTTGAAACTTCATGGCATGCAAGACAATAATTGACATACAACATGGCATGGGATTTAAATACAATCAATATCACACAAGGGTTTCCTATAATCACTCGGGACTTACTAAGAACTCTCCCATTGGAATATTCCCATAATTCAATCCAATTGAACCTCGACTCGCCCAATCGAGTCCGATCTTCCTAGCATAAGGTTAGGAATTCACTTACCTTGATTTTGACATCACAATTTCCTCCTCTTTGGTCCCCAAAGTTTCGGTCAACCAATTTCCACAACCGGGCTTGTCGGGCAACCTAAAATTTCAACCAATTTCATCAATTCTCTTGTCCAAATTCTCAATCCATCAACCCCAATCATCCATAACATAACCCTCAACACCTCATCATATCTTAAATATCAATTTGCAGCTCAATGTAGCCACCTTCAGCCCTCAACAGAATCTGTTTAGCCTGGCACCGAATCGGTCCTACTTTGTTTTGTGCAACCCGGGGCCAATCGGTCCTAAATCTACTCCAATTTCAATATTTAAATGTTATCCTACTCCTTAACATGTCTACCTAAGGATTTGAGAAGCCCACCATGATTTTTGAGTCTGTTGGTTGCCAGAAACTCGCCCAAGGTCGCCGGATCGCCCAAGTCAGCTTACCGAGCAGATTCTGTCCAATATTAGCAAGACTGGTTCATGGTCAAAAATTTATCGAATTAAGCCCTAATTTTTACCACAAAATTCTACACATCTCTACTAGATCTCCACAAGATTTGAGCCCAATATTCCAAGATTTCGACTAGCAAAAGAGCCAAGAATCAGACCTACCTCAGGTTGGGTCAATTTCCGTCGACTTCCGGGAAAATGCTTGGCCGGAGCTCCTCGGTGGTCCAAATGACTTGATTCTTATTCGAGGAGGTTGGAAAGACATAGAGCTTCGTTGGTGTGGTTGGCCAGCGATCGAATGGTGGCCGGAGGTAACCGTCAATGGCGCCGAACAGTGGCTCCCGAAACTGACTGGCGAGCAGAATGAAGGAGGAAGATGAAGGGGAGTGGCGTGAGCTCTTGGGGAAGATTATGGCTGGTCATAACAAAGGAGAGAGAGTGGGAAGACTTATATTCAAGGCTTGAGTCAAAGCTTTGAATGGTAGGTATGAAAAGTTGAACATGACCACTCAATGGTTGATCTTGTGAGACTTATCCACTTGTCATTCCAACTCAATCCAATGGCCAATAATCCTTCAAATTTTTGGTGGTCTTGGAGTGGGTTTAATGTCCAAAATGCCCTTCTTCAAAAGCATGGGCAAGGTTATAGACTTGAGAGGTAAAAGGGTAATTTTACCCCCGACGTCCGGAACGTTGTTTTTCTCACTTCAATTATTTCCGATAGGGCGATAGCCAATCCAAATAACGTTTATTTTCTATTTCAAACTTTTCAGGACTCGTCTCTGATAGTTTCTCTATCAGACGTGGTTCCAACCTATCCCGAATCGACGGGCGGCTTTTGCAGACATTATGCGTATCGATCTCGTGATTCATATCATGTTTAGGGCTCGTCAATTCGTGGTGGCTTTGGTTGTCATGTAATTATGAGGGTCTATCGCTAGTTCCCTCGACAATTCTTATGGCCAAAGCGTCATTTCCTATCCGAGTTCCCTAGGTCCACGTACCTCGTCTCGCGTTAGCCTTTCCCTTTTGGTCAGTATACTCGAATTGATCAGATTTGAGCGGAATACGACTGAAATACATCTCTAGATATACACTTCTCATTAATGAGCCTGAAATTGACTGGAAATCAGAATATCACAACTCTTCCCCTTTAAAGAAATTTCGTCCTCGAAATTCGCAACCTTCTACTCATCCAATCTTTTGGGGTATTGGTGCCTCGTCGCATCCTCACTCTTCCGGATAATCCTTTCCATGGCTTGACGGTCTTGCTCGTCCTTTCCAACCCAACTATCTTTCCTCTGGGACTTGTCTCCTTTAGTCCTCAATCTGATTTGCTTCTCTCTATTCTCTTTCAATATTCATATCATTTGCCAACAGCTCATCCTCGAGCATTCACCTTATCTCTTTCGTTTGTCTATAACCATTATTGCCAAGCCCTCGCCAGAATGCACTCTTAATGTCTATACCCTTCGGCGTATTACTCCTTTCAAGGCTCCTTTCTCGCTAACAGAGATTCAAGGGCTTTGTCAATTTGCCCTCCATTAATCAAATCGAGTTATGACCCTCTTAACTCCTTGAACATTTATATGGTTACTTCCGTAATAATCCATTCTTGACTCCATCCGAAATTCCCTTGGATCAAAGTAGTCCTTTAGCTTTTGTCGTTATGTCCTTCCCTTCTATCGACACGTCTAGTGCTCGACTACAAGACAGGCAAACTTCAACTTTCAACCTTATCACCGATATATATATATATATATATATATATATATATATATATATACATACATACATCTTGGGTTATCTTTGTGCCATCCCCAGGAAACACCATAGTTCTCCCTTTGAATTTTAATGAGGTCATCTCATTAAGTTTCTCTTTAATGCTGGACTCGTACTTCCGTCCATGACCTCAAGGGTTCCATCCATCTCTATAATCCCTCTAGCATCGGTGTTTAATCATGGTACACCTCAATCTCCTTCCAACGCTTGGGCTAGATGTTTCCAATAGCCATCACGCTAGTCCATTAGCGAATTTCCCATTTAGGAGTTGAATTTCTTATTTCTTGAGGGAAGATCTATCCCTTCATCGCCAATTAAACCATGCTCAATTCTCAACTGTAGGCATCCGCTAAATGATTCACCCTTCCTTATATGTATGATTATTGCTGTAAAAACACTTGGGTGATCACTTCGTTCCACATGCCTCGTCTTCAATTCCTTTAAGCAATCCATACCCTCAATCTCTTTTAGTTCTCATAACTTCAAGATCCTTCCTTGCACAAGCAAAGCTCCTATACTCACAGGCAATTCTATATATCTGCTTACCTATTATTTAACTCCCCTCGGGAACCTGCCACCTTATACTCTTGTGGTAAGTGTAGCCTTGCAACGTTCTTTCACTCAAACAACATTTCCCAACTCTATCACAAGGACATTCCAATCGTGCTCTGGGCATTCCAACTCCTATAACCTTATCATTACGATGTATATGCAATACCCACTTCCGATTGTCTTGTTATGCCTCAAGTTTCATTCGATTTCGCGTCATTGCGACCCTCATACGCGTTTCAGTTTCCAATCGAGATCGTCATAAATAGCGTAGTCATCAGCTTAACTCAAGTCCTCGAAAACTCTTTTCACGTTCATTCACCCATTCGTGTCACGACTCGACCTTAGTCCATTTCACCACTGGAACCGCTCTTGTAGGGAATCTTCCCGCGATCCGTTCGTAACAACTCACCAATCTCAGAAATTCTCAACTTCCCGTAATTCACATCGATCCTAGTCGATCCATCATTCGTCATCATCCTCACAGGCTCCACAACTTGCGCTCTTCTCATTTAACATGCAATAGACATTTTCTTAGAGCCCAGATGACACTCTCCTAAAAACCGTTCATGTTTCTCATGGCTCTTTACATGAGTTCAACCATCGCCTCTTAAGACGGTAACGACCAACTCAACCATTCCTTGGGCACTTAGTTTGGCGATTATCAACTTCCTTCCATCAGGTGTTGAATCTTTCCAACTATTCCTCACGCCTTTCACTTGAGACTCAGACCTTGGTTCCCTATCGCCACGGGTTTCCTCTAGGACCGCACATTTATTTATTCTTGTCACTCTTCTCTCGAAAAGCATTAGTGTTATAGCCTCTGAGTTCCATACTCACTTAGGCGACCTTATCCCAATTCTGTTCGTTCCATTGAACGTCAACATCATCCTGGAATTCAACATTGATTACAAAACGATCTCTCAGATTCACCTCCAGGAGTCATCCAAGTCCTGCATCCTTTTTCTCGATACAAACGCTCAATCATGATACTAAGACAATTTAAGGTTTTTCTTCCTTTTACAATAGGGTCTCTTACCCTAAGGAAGAACTACACAACGTCGTGGCATTTTCTCACTTCAAATTCACCTAGTCCTTCCCATTCCATAGGACGGCAACCTTGGAGTCTGCGCTGACGGCGATACCTTTACTCTAGGGTTCAGATACCACCATGTTTTCACATTTTCTTTCCCAAAACTCAGTCACCTCAAGTGACAATATCGGTTCGTCCTTGGGTCTCCACCAGTTCACTTGTCGAATGCTCAATTCGATTACCTCAAATCAATTTACAAGTATTCTCTAAGCACTCTTTTCATTTACTAAATCATTCACTAGAATCACAGCAAGTCAAGACTATCAAGTCCGTTCACTTTTCTTTTTGTCAACGACCATTTCATGGTCCAATCGCCCTTTAAGAAGAATGTCTTATCCTTTAGGGAACAGTAACTCATGATTTTATTTCTCATGGTTCTAATTCAATCAACCGATCCCAGGAAATCATCAGCTCCAGGAAAACTAGCATGTTGATTCTTCCTCGACCTCATCCATAACAGAAAAGATTTACTACTCACTTTCCACCATGTGTCTTACACCCAGGTAATCAAACATTTCCCGTAGGCACGTTCCATATTCATAATGAACATCTCTCTGCTCGAAATCCATGAGCAAAAGTCCTCTTATTCATAAGTCTTTCGATCATTCTCCTCCTTTGCTGAGTCTCATCACCATTCCTCAAATCAGGAATGACAACCAGGCACAAGGTTTTCAAGTTCCTATCCACTTAGGGACTTACTCATCTTATTGAAGGGTCTTTGACCACCCTTACCATATACCTAAGCGACCTTGAGAATTCTATCTCATACGGGTCGATCATCCTACAATCCTTGCAATAGTATCAGGATCCCAACAACCTTTGCTCTCAAGCAACCCCGGGACGATACTTTCCATCGGACAACTCAATAGAGGTAGTCTAGGTATATCTCATGCCTTCGAGGAAATCCTTCCTCTAGTGACCTTTTACTCATCATCGATAGTCACTTAGGGCTAATACTGCCAGGGTCACTTTCCTTCTTCAGTGTACCCAAAACCTCCAAGGTTTTCTTATCAAGATCCTCAATCTAGAGGAGGCAATTTCAACTTTCATTCTTCCATCAAACTCAGTCATTCTCATTCTTATTCACAACTTCACAAACTTTTCAGAATTTTCATGGTTCTTCCCATACATTCACTTTCTCGTGAATGAAATAACTCAGAGTCACCTTTCTCATGACCTTTATCGCCTTGACTCATCAGCACTAGCATTTATCACCACAGTGACTTAGAGAATCCTAGCAGCTCCTCATCGAGCTTGCTTAACCAACAGATTTTCTCATTTTTCATCTAAAGTTCTCCCGGCCCATTCAACCTTTGGGTCTTGTACAATTAACAGATCGAGCCATATCCTCTTTTGATACTCATACTCCAATCGTCCATCTTTATTCAATTCTCGTGATCCATACCAATTCTCGGATCTTTCATACCATGTATACTCAAGCCCATTGCTCTTCTATGACCATACTGTCGTCGTTCAACGTCCTTTGGTTCTCATGTCTCCTGAACCACTATGATTCCCTCCAGGAACAAAAAACTTAAGTCACATACTCAAGTCTATCAGTTTCAGGCTGCTCATTTCAGCATCTTTCACTATCAACTAACCCTTTAATAGTTCTTAGGCAATTCTCAATTAATTGCCAATTATTCGGGGATCCCAAATCATTCTTGATCAGTAATCATTCCTTAAGCCAGCCTCAACGAGGCAACTTCTCAACCGACAGCCACTACTAGGCTAGCCTCAACTGGGCAACTAGCAATCAAGCACTTAAGATAGAGATTCACTAGGTCAAAAGCTCATACTCTAGGCTTAAAGGCATCCGCTACTCTAACATAGTCACAATAGACTATCTCATCTCAGCATGCCCCGGTTCAACGGGTATAAACCCCTTACGTCATCTAACCTCCCAGTCATACCTTGACCAAGCCAATCACATGAGGCTAATCATCAAGCATGCCTAATAGGCCCATCACAACCATCACTTTTCTTTTTTCAAGGGCATCCACTGTCAAGCATGAAACTTTAACCATGCCACTCATAGGCGTCATTACAGAGGTCATGTCACTTTCAATCATCCTTGATAAGAATCAATCCCGTGCCGCACATCCCTTATCCTCAATCGAACTCAACTTGATACCTAAGTTTCCCCTTTCAAGTTATGACTTGGGTCATTCCTGTCTCTTGCCATCTTAGAAGCTTGCCAAGGCCGCTCTTTGTCCGGACCTCTCTGTCCCGGCAATCACTCTTCGCCCTCATTAGACCTGGCCGTTGCAGGTTGTCTCGAGTCATACATCTACGAAGAAAGCCCCGTTCCACATGTCTCATACCATGTTTCATTATAGTTTATAGGTATCCCATCAACTTGTCCCACACCAAGCGACGGTTTATTAAGTCCAACAGCGATAAGTTACTGCATGCACCCTCATCAACTTTCAATTCAAGCCATAAACCTTAAGCATAGCATGACCGTCCTCATCACTTGTCCTGTCAAAACCGCCTTCAGATCAATTCCTATCCATTCAAGAGTTCTAATTCCACCAATGACCGTCATACCTCACAGATCACTTGTCTATATTCCATTATATATCTCACGTCTAGTCAACATTGAAATCAAATCTATATGCATCCGATCACAACTGATCTTCAATTCAGATACTCCTTGTATTTATCTCAACTCATATCATCTAACGTTGTCAATAACAATCGATAACTAAAACCATCAAGATATCACGTAGTTCAAGCCTAAATCCACTAATACTAACCGTTTCTTTATAACTCGTACTCCTCGAGTTAGGTTCATTGACAAATCAAGAGCACAATCATACACCTCAATTGACCCTTCATTCATAAGCTATTCCTTATTATCCTCAAGCACAATTGCTACCTCAAAATTCATGCTTATGACTCTCCAATCCCAGCTTGCTTCCACTTAAACTTTAATCACCACATAACTCGAGATCATCCATTAAAGTCAATTCTAGGACCATTAAAGTGTACACAAGTTCAAGCTTACAACCCTCAAGATTCAATGATCCTTGCTTAGTCCTATAGGCCTCAATATCTAATTGTCCCCAAGTCATCACTCCTTATCACTCCAAACCTCAATCACATTGGATCGAGCTGACCTTGCTCTAATACCAAACAAGCGGGGATGTCACGCCCCGAACCCAGCGAGCACGCGTACATCCCACCAAGCCGTTCCTTTATGAAGCTCCAGGATCCAACGGCCAATAACTTACAACTCTTTATAAATATGCATGCGAAAGCGGTGCTAACTCCAATCACAAATAAATCAATAACCGATGACTTGGGACACAAGGGTACATCAAATTATCTTTAACCAATTACTAAAGATCAATCCCTAATTCACCAATCAGAAGTATAATCCTCAAATTCAAAAAGGCAAATCCATTCTAAATACAACTGGTCAACTATCTCTTCAATTTGCCCATCCTTAGCAAGCTTGTGTCTCCTTCGCTTGGGACCTAAAAAATTTAAGCCCCCACTGGGGTGAGATATAAATCTCAGTAAAGTAGGTCCTAACCCTAAGTTAGGCCAACCGTCCACTCAAGAAGTTATCTATCCCACAATTTACCAAACTCATAGACACACAGGCATATCAAGCACAGACAAACAAACGCCACAACATGTAGATGACAGGCATACATTTATGACCTCATGTCACTCTCAGATGCTCATGCACGCACAGCCTGCCACTTTACCACGTTCACCAATCTCTGCCTGCCTCAATCTCCAGCCCGCGATCAAATCACATCAGGCTCGATCCGCGTAAACACATCAGACCTTTATCGGTGACCCGCGTAAATGTATCAGGTCCCGATGAATCTCTAGGCAAATCTGATTATCTCATGCTTTGTCCCACGAATAGTTCGCATCAGGACTGTGGCTATCTCAACCTCGCAATTTCATCGCATCAGGGCGCCACACTATATTAACTCCACCCCGCGATCTCGTCGCATCAGGGTATACATCTCCTGCCCCGCGTCTTATACGCCTCAGGGCCTCTCCATCACGTGAATAATTCACATCAGGACCGTGGCCATCTCAACCCCACGATTTCATTGCATTAGGGCGCCACACAATATCAACTCCACCCTGCGATTTCGTCGCATCAGGCTATACATCTCCTGCCCCGCTTCTCAGACGCCTCAAGGCCTCTCCATGTCATGCTCATGCCATGATTTACAATTCATTTCACAGATAAAATCACAAGTGCATCTCATGCACAATTTGAAACTTCATGGCATGCAAGACAATCATTGACATACGACATGGCATGAGATTTAAATGCAATCAATATCACAGAAGGGTTTCCTATAATCACTCAGGACTTACTAAGAACTCTCCCATTGGAATATTCCCATAATTCAATCCAATTGAATCTCGATTCGCCCAATCGAGTCCGATCTTCCTAGCATAAGGTTAGGAATTCACTTATCTTGATTTTTTCTTCACAATTTCCTCCTCTTTGGTCCCCAAATTTTCGGTCAACTAGTGGCCACAACTAGGCTTTTTGCACAATCTAAAATTTCAATCAATTTCATCAATTCTTTTGTCCAAATTCTCAATCCATCAACCCCAATTATTCATAACATAATCCTCAACACCTCATCACATCTTAAACATCAATTTTCAGCTCAAAGTAGCCACCTTCAGCTCTCAACAGATCATTTTGGCTCGGCACCGAACCGATCCTACTCGGTTCTGTGTAAGCTGGGGCCAACCGGTCCTAAATCTACTCCAATTCCAATATTTAAATGTTATCCTACTCCTTAACATGTCTACCTAAGGATTTGAGAAGCTCACTGTGAGTTTCGAGTCAGTTGGTCGCTGGAAACTTGCCCAAATTAGCTTACCGGGTAGATTCTGTCCAATATTAGCAATAACGATTTATGGTTAAAATTTTATTAAATTAAGCCTCAATTTTTACCACAGAATCCTACACATCTCCACTAGATCTCCATAAAATTTGAGCTCAATATTCTAAGATTTCGACCAACAAAAGGGCTAAGAATCAGACCTACCTTAGGTTGGGTCAGTTTCCATCGACTTTCTGGAAAATGCTTGGCCGGAGCTCTTTGGTGGTCCAAATGACTTGATTCTTATTTGATGAGGTCGACAAGACGTAGAGCTTCGTCGGTGTGGTCGGCCGGAGATTAAATAGTGGTCGGAGGTGGCCATCGACGGTGCCGAATAGTGGCTCCCGAAACTAACCGGCGAGCAGAATGAAGGAGGAAGATGAAGGGGAGTGGCATGAGCTCTTGAGGAAGATTATTGCCTGTCACAACAGAGGAGAGAGAATGGGAAGACTTATATTCAAGGCTTGAGTCAAAGCTTTGAATGGTAGGTATGAAAAGTTGGACATGACCATTCAATGGTTAATCTTGTGACACTTGTCTACTTGTCATCCAACTCAATCCAATGGCCAATAATCCTTCAAATTTTCGGTGGTCTTTTCCAAAATGCCCTTCTTCAAAAGCATGGGCAAGGTTATAGACTTGATGGGCTAAAAGGTAATTTTAACCCTGACGTCCGGAACGTCGTTTTTCTCAATCTAATTATCTCCGATAGGGCGACGGCCAATCCAAACAATGTTGGAATTCTTGATTTTCCATTTCAAACTTTTCAGGACTCGTCTTTGATAGTTTTCTCTGTCAGACGTGGTTCCAGCCTTCTCCCGAACCAACGGGCGGCTTTTGTAGACATTACGCGTATCGACCTCGTGATTCATATCACGTTTAGGGCTCGTCAATTCGTGGCGGCTTTGGTTATTATGTAATTGTAAGGGTCTATCACTAGTTCCCTCGACAATTCTTATGGCCAAAGCGTCATTTCCTATCCGAGTTCCCTAAGTCCACGTATCTCGTCTCGCGTTAGCCTTTCCCTTTTGGTCAAATTACTCAAATTGATCAGATTCGAGCAGAATACAACTGAAATACATCTCTAAATATACACTTCTCATTAATGAGCCTGAAACTGACTAGAAATCAGAATGTCACAGAGGCTGTTGTTGGTTGTTGAAAGGTCACTACGAGAGGAGTTTCCCTGAAGGCATAGTACCTAATTGGATTGTCTTGTCAAATTGTTTGACAAGAGGTAACATTCTGATGTTGTGTCAAAACAAAGGTTGCAGGAACTCCGGTAACTTTGTAAGGACCTGAGGAAGGTCGATCGATTTGAGACAGAGTTCTCAAGGTTGTCTAAGGGTGCCAAAGATGGTCAAAGACCCTTTAAGTGAGACATGAATTCTCCAAGTGGAATGGAATTTGAAAGCCTTATGACTAATGATTATTCCTAACTTTGAGGAATGGTAATGGGACTTAGTAAGAGAAGTAAATGATCGAAAGACATGTGAATAAGAGAACTCTTACTCATGGATTACGAGTAAAGAGATGTTCATTATGAAACATGGAACGTGCCTGCGAGAAACGGCTTTTACCTTGGCGTGAGTCTCATAATGAGAGAATGGCATGTCGTTCCTTCCATCGTGGGGAAAGTTGAGAAAAGAGTTATGTCAGTTGTCTGACATTAATGATTCTATGACGTCGATTAAGGTTGAATCAGAACCACTAGAAGTGGTATTGTGTGGTGTCAGGCCTAAAGATTAAGGTGTCGTTCTTAAAGAGCGATTGGACCATGAGATGGTCGTTGAGGGAAAGGAAAGTGAATGGATTTGATAGTCCTGATTGTTCGTAATTCTAATGAATGGTTGAGTAAGCGAAAAAGAGCACTTAGAGTGTAATTACAAAGTGACTCGAGCTAGTTGAATTGAGTATTCGATACGGGAGTTTGTGGAAACCGAGGAAAAACCTCAACTCTTTGGAATTTCGTCACTTGAGGTGACTAAGCCACTGGAAGAAGAGTGTCAGACATGGTGAAATTGGAATCTTGAAATGGAGGTACGCCATTGGCGCAAACTCCAAGATTGACACTTTATGGAATAGGCAGGACAAAGTGGATTCAAAGTAAAAGAATGCCACTAAAGTGTATAGTTTCCTTTATTAGGTAAGAAACCCTAGTGTGAAGGGAAGAGAAAATCCAAATCGTCTTGATATTAAGATTAAGCGTCTGGACTGAGAAAGAAAACGCAGAACTTGAAGGATCCCTAGAAGTAAAGTTCGAGAAACTGTCCTGTAGACAGCGTTGAATTTCGATATAATATCGACGTTTGGTTAAATGGATGAAATTGAGGTATGATCGCATTAGCTGGTTGTGGAACCCAGAGGCTAAGGCACTAATGTTTCATAAGGAAAGAGTGACAAAAATGAACAAAATGTTGTTTGGTCCAAGTGGAGACCGTGAGAACAGACGGCTAAGGTTTGAGCTCTCAAGTGAATGGTACCATGAACAGTTGAAATGATTAGATTCTTGGTAGTGATGAAGTAGATAATAGTCATATTAAGTATCCAAGAAATATTTGGATTGATTGTTATCATCTTGGGAGACGATGATAGGACTCATTCAATGAGTCGTGAGAAACATGAGTAACTTTCACGAGTATCCGATGGACTTTAAAGAGATGCTCGTAGTATACAAATTGTGAAGAGCACAAGCTATGAGCCTAATGAGGTAAGATTCCTCAGTCGCGAAATTTGTGAGAAATGAAATCTCTGTGGAGCCTTTGAGGATGGGAATGAGTGATGAATCGACTAGGATCGATGTGAATTGCTGAAACTTGAAGTTTCTTGGGATTGATGGATTGTTATAGACGAATTATGGGAGTGTTCCCCATGAGAGTTTCCCCTTGATGAAATGGACTTATGACGAAATGTAACCCGAATGGGAGAATGAGCAAGATGAGTCTTTGAGGACTTGAGTCAAGTTGACGACTACGCCGATAATGGTGTTCCTGTTTGGAATCAAAAAAGTCAAAAGAATCATAATGGCGTAGCGTAAGAAGGGAATTTGGGGCATTGCATGGCAAATTGATACGAACTGCGCGAATATGCAATGACAATAATGCCATATGAGTTGGAATGCTTAGAGCATGATTGAAATTGGTTTGCGAATGTCCTCGCGACAAAGTTTGGAAAACCTTGTTTGGATGGAAGAAGATTTTGAGTCTTTAAACGGCCACAAGAAAATAAGGTGGTAGTTTCTTGAGGGGAATTGAACAAGAGGCAACGCTGATGTATGAAATTGCCGATGAATATAAGAGCGTCGCTTGTATAAAAAAAAAAAAAAGACCTCGAAGTTATGTGAAGTATAAGAGGTTGAGAGTTGAGCATTGTGTAATTGGTGATGGAGGGACAGATATTCCCTCGAGAAATAAGAGATTCAACTTCTAAATTGAAAGTTCGCCGATTGACTAGGTTGATGGCTACTGGAAGAATCAGGTCCGAAAGTCATAAATGAATTAAGGGGTTGCGAGAAGTAGACCCTAAAATCCAAAGGACTATGAGAGTGAGCGTAGCAGGAAAGAAATCCAGATTTCCAAATGCTTGGGGAAGAAATTATGAAAGTTGAGGATAGAAACATTGACGTTCCCTGGACAAAGGTATGAGTCCAATATTGAAAGGGGAATTTAAAGAGATGGCCTCATCGAAAATTCGAAGGGAGAATTATGGTGTCCCTTGGAATGGCGCAAGGATGTGCCAAGATCTTTTCTTTAATACTATCAGTGATATGGACTGAGAATTAGATTAGTCTATCATGTAGTCGAACATTAGACATGCTAATAAGAGAGAGACAAGACCACGAAAGTTAATGGATCACTTGATCCAATGGGATTTTCGAAGGGAGTCAAGAACAGATTACTACGGAAGTAGCTCTGAATTTGCTTATGGAGTCGAAGGATATAACTCGATTTGGATAAAGAATGACAATTTGATAAAGCCTATGAATCTCTAATGGTACGAAAGAAAATATGAATAGAGTGATACGCTAGATGGTATGGACACTAAAAAGTATATTCTGACGAGAGTTTAGTAAAAATGATGATAGGCAAATGGAAGAAACGATGTGAATGTTTGAGGATAAAACTGCTAACAGATGCATGAATGTCGAAAGAGAATAGAAAGAAGTAGATACAGATTGAGGACTGAAGGAAACAAGTCATGGGGAAGGATGACTTATATCGGAAATGACAAGTAAGAACGTCAAGTCATGAAAGGAATTATCCTGAAGAATGATAATACGGTGAGACGATGATACCCCAAAGGACTGGGGAGATGGAAGATTGCAAATTTCAAGGACGAAATTTCTTTAAGAGGAAAGAATTGTAGCATTCTGAATTTCCACCCCTCAAGGCTTGAAATATGAAATGGAAGCTCGAATTGACAATTGAAAATAAGGAATTTCAAAATTTGGAAAAGGATTTGATGTCGTCTCGCCAATAGCCATTCAAAATGAGAAAAAAATGAAGCTTCAGACGAAAAGTGTCAAATGACCATTTTGCCCCTCAACCTCATACATTTTCCTTAAGAAAGTTGGAAGGGCAAAATAATCATCTAACCCTCCCCACGAGAATGCCGAAAATGTGCATAGAGGAAGTCAAAGAAAGGCAATGGTAATTGGCATAATTATTAGCAAAAGGACAAGTGTCACCCTCAGGTTAATTTGGCATTAATTACCCCACCTAACCCATCTTGACATTTTGACCTCAATAATTGTGGACATCCTCCCTAGCTGCTGCTTTGGTCGCGCACTCCCTTCCCCCTTCCTCCATTTCCTTCATTATCCTCTTAATTTCCTCCTTAGCCTATTTTGCTCGTCCGACCAGCTTCTACCGTCATGTTCGGTGAGATCAAGCGCCACTTTTTGGCATCCATTTGAGGAATGCCAACCACCAGAGATAAGATCTATGTGTCCTTGACAAGCTTCAAGTGTAATTTTATCATTTGGTTAAGTATTTTTACCTGTGTGATCCCGAGACCAAAACCGGACGAAATTCGCGCGAGCTGGGATAAGTTCGTCATACACCTCTTAGAAATTTCAAATGACTCCGTTCTTTTTGTGGAAACTCTATAACATCTAGTAATTGAGTCCATTGAGAAGAAATGGTGATTTTATTGGATATTTAAGGTGTTTTCATTACTGATTATGGATGACTAAAACTGAACAGATTCTGATCGTTTACGCACCAGAAGGAAACGGACTGATCAAAGGACCAAAAGAGGTGTTCTTGCTTTGAAACTCTTGGTGAGCTTCCTAAATATGTAGATTGAGATTATGCCATGTTGGTTTTGTGGTGAATGGAAGTTTAAAGATACATTAGGGGCTTAGGGGTTGTTTGAGGTGAAAAACATGATATACCATCCAATCTGCTCATAACGCGCACCGATTTTGAATTGGGTTGTTCTAAGTCATTCGGTTTCCAAATTGAGCTTCGTTTTCGCCCACGCGTCCGTAATATCTTGATGTTTAAGATCCTGGAATTTATTTTTTTCAAAAATTCAGTAGAAAAATTGCATTTTTGTGAGACTGAACCTGGTTGTGGGGGGCTCAAATTGGACAGTTTTGGTGAATTGAGATTTTGAATGACTTGCTTTGCTAGAAAGACAATTGGCATACTTAAGGTCATTGATTCAACACTTTGACGACTTGAAAATAAGGTGTTTTCGGTGTTATTGAGATATTGACACAATGGAATTGAGAAATAATCGAGTTTCGATGTGGTTTTCCTAGACACGTCATGGTTGCCCTATTTGGTCGTGAGCTTGCTGATCTAGGAGGGTCGTTTAGATTGAAATTGCTAGCTTGCTTGAAGAGGTAAGTGATTCATAATCCTTTACCTTAATGCTAGGACACTACTGGATGAGTTATTGAACTGTGCGTGTTGTGATGGCATTGTAAATTTAATGAGGAAAATGTGGAGTATACCGATTGGCCTATGGTCCCAGTGGTATCGAAGGGTGGTGAACTTGACTGAGAATGAGAATGTCGATTGTCCTGTGGCCCGGTGGCATTGAATGGCTGCAAGCCTTGAAAGTACCGATTGACCTATGACCCCAGTAGTACAAAGATATCGATTGGCCTGTGGCCCCGGTGGTGTCAGAGGGCATGAGTGCCAAAGGAGTATGTGGGTAGATGAGAAAGTGGTGGCAGTTGTGTATCAATGCATGTGCTTGAGCAATGAGCTTTGGACCCTAATATTGAATGCGATTGAGTGTACTGCTTATCCATGATTGGCTATTGATGTTTTGTTGATTGATGCCATACTTGAATCGTTAAAGACCTTGTGCCAATGCATTGATGAATGACCATGTGCGAGTGTGGTCTAGGGGGACTGGTGTTCAGGTCTAGGTTTAGGTTTCACTTATTAAGATTTATATCTCACCCCTACGGGGGCTTAACTTTTTCAGGTTCCAGGCGAAGGAAGCCCGGACATGCCAAGGATTGGCATTCGAGAAAGTAGGTGATTAAATGTTTTTAAGACGTTGGATGACTTTAGAGATTGTATATTGTTTTGTGGATTAGTTTTGACCATTACAATGAATTGAGGTTTATTTTATAGATACGAGAGGTGTACTATTTTTCCGTCCTAAGTCATGATTGATTTTATTTGTGTACGGAGTAGTCTCTGCTTCCGCATGCGTAAGATAATGTGATGATGAGGGCTGAAGGATCTTGGATGGCACAGCTTGATTACGGCCTGGTGGGATGTTCGCTATTTGACAGGTTCGGGGCGCGATAGAAATGCTAAGATAAGAATTAGGGTCAATTAGGTGGCCAATTCTTATGCTTGAATTTTTTAATCTCATACTTTTTCTTGAAATGACGATAGGGTAAATTGTCTTTCCTATTCCAAAAATTGTGAAAATTGCTAGCATTATGCGATGGGTCATGATGGGTGGCCAATCCTTCTGTCTGGATTTTCACATCTCGTTCTTTTTTGAAAATGACAATTTTACCCCTCAAATAGTAAAATGCTCTCTAAAAATTCTAGAAAATTCTAAAAATTTTCAAAAAATAGGAAATGGGTTGATTTGACGATCAATCCTACTTCCAACCTATTTTGACTCTAAATTTCTTTTGAAATGATAATTTTACCTTTTTGTACAAATTATCTCAAATTGCTTCAAAATTATGATTTTGCTCCCGATGGGCAAATCATGTCTAAATCACTCTTGAGTCGTGATTGACACTTCTCTAGGCTAATAAAGCCTTACTAGGGATGTCATGTTATATTCATGTGATTTATCCGCATGTCTTGGATCCTTGATTTGCGCACCTCATTTATTGATTGTGAGTGCTAGGGTAGTCACTCATATCTGCCTGAACTCCTAGATTTAGGGTTCATCCCCCACTCAGCTGCATGAAATCTTAGGGTTAGATAATTCATTCAACCTAGGTACTAAAAGGGCGTTGACTCTGATAGTCGGCGCAACTAAGTTCCTGATCCCATTTCTCTAGTTCTTGTAGAATTAAATAGAAGCTTCCAATTATTTGATAGGGTTTTCGATCGTACCCTCCATGAAATAATTGGTGGCGACTCCTTAGCATGTACATCTATCACATGTCACTAAACCACGCTGAAGGTCAACCATGTATACCTCCGTTGCGACTTGGGAAATAAGCCTTGGGAGAGGCCTGCATCAGACCAGATGGGACAACCCATTAACCCTCGCCAAAACTCGAGAGAGCCACGACACTACCATGGGTGTAGAAGGTTGAGAAGGTGGGGTTGGTGCAAGTATCGGGTGGATGTTTCATCAAGGTCGGGTATGGGTATTATAATTACTGGATTTTGTTCGGATGTAGTATGTTTGACGGTTTGACAAAAAGGGAAACCTTGTTCATAGAAAATGACATCGCGACTAGTAAAAGTTATTTGATTTTGGAGGTCATACAGATGGTAAACTTTGTGGTTTGTGGGATAACATATTAGAACACATCGGTGAGCTCGAGGGCCAAATTTATCGGAGTGAAGATGACTGGTAAAAGCACTGCATAATGAGCCGAAGACATGAAGATGAGAATATGAAGGTGGTTTGGCATAGAGAAGTTCATAGGGGTTTTATTATGTAGGAGAGGACTTGGTAGTCTATTAATGAGACAAGTAAGAGTTAAAACACAATCCTCCCAAGAATGAAGACAAATGCTAGAATGAAAACGCAATGCACAAGCAACATTGAGCAAGTGACGATGGTTACGCTCAACAATTCCATTTTGCTGAGAAGTATGAGGACAACTACACTGATGGTGAATATCATACACGCAAAAAAAAAACTCTTGTAAGCAAGAAGAAAGGAATTCAGTTCCATTATTAGATTGACCTTTTTGGACTTTAGTTTGAAATTGAGTTTTAACAAAAGCAAAAAAAACAAATTAGAGAATCAATTGCATCAGACTTAAATGTAAGGAAAAAAAATCCAAGTATATCGTGAATAGTCGCCAGCAATAGATAAAAAATAACAACACGTATTATGTGTAAAATGAGAACAAGTTCCCCAAATGTCAACATGAATAAGCCCGAGAGGACATAAAGAAGTAATAGTACTAGATGGAAAAGACAATCGCGTTTGTTTGGATAAATGACAAGCATCGCATGGATTTAATTGTTTTGCTGGAATAAAACTTAAAATCTGCTACGAAGTAGATGAAATTGACTCAGATGGATGTCCTAAGCGGGCGCGCCAAATATGAGGTGAAGAAGTTTCAGCAGAAAGAACAACAAATCCGGTAGGAATCTCCAGGTAATAGAGACCATCGCGCTCATGGTCCTGACCAATAATCTTCTTCGTCAAGAGGTCCTGAAAAAGAAAATGGTTAGACAAAAAATGACTAAGTAGTTTAAAGTTTGAGTAAGTTTGGAGATTGATAATAAGTTGTATTTGAAAGACAGAGCACAAATGATATTATCAAGAGAGATAGTTGGGGTAAGAGGGGCCAAACCGTGTGATGTCACAAGGACACCAACACCATTCAGAATTCCAACGATGGGATGTGGAGAGGGATAATGTATTGGGTTTGTAAGGTGACACGGTTCAAAATGTGATATGGTTGGTGGCGCCAGTGTCAATAACCCAAGTATCAGAATTAAATGAATTCGAAAATAAGTCAAGAACATTACTTGAGAGATTGGCTTTTGGCATATTTACCTCTTGTAGCAAGAATAGTAGTTGCTTATATCGATCATCTGTGAACGGAGGAGATACCGCATCAGAAGTATGGTTGGACTTATTGTTAGCGAATTGAAAGGAGGTATGTGGTTGTCCACGGCGCTGCTTTTGGTTGAGAAAGAAGCCATGAAATTAATAACACACATCTTGTGTATGCCCCCAAGATGCCAGAATGGGCGCATCTTTTCCGACCACATGATGTATTTGTCCGTTTAGCTATGTTGGTAAATAGAGTGGGAGCGCCAATATAGCTAGGCGATCCATGTGATGAGGAATCCATGTATGGCCGCAAAGCATGGTTGTCATGATTGGTAAGAAAAATACTGGTATGATCGGACAATAGGCAGTTTGATTGGATATGGTCGTGCGACTCATCTTGAAGAACTAGTGCATATGCACATGCAACAGTAGGGAATGGATTCATTTGTAAAATCTGACTGATAACATTAGCGTACCTTGGATTGAGACCCATGAGATATTGAAACAAGTGTCGATTCTCTTGTTGTGTTGTGATGATAGAGTTAGACGAACAAGAGCATCGCGGTAATGGATCGAAATTATTCAATTCCTCCCGACTGCTTTGCAAGTTGTTGTAGTACTTGGTCACAATATCATCACGTTGAGCAAGTGTCAAGCCCCGCGCCTCCAGCACGAGCACGCAATCATCCTTGCAAGCAAACAACAACAATCTCTCAGCAGTCCCAAGGATCCACCTATATATATAAAGAAAGGTCGAGAGATAAAATAATTTGCATTAAGCAAACGAAAGCGGTTCCCAACAACTCCCCGTACAATATATATAGACACCAAGACTAAGCAGGACCTGGATAGCGTCATAAAAAGTCGTACATCAACCTTACTAGCCAACAACTACTAAAAACCGCTATACATCAAGGCGACAGGGTAAGCATGCCAAAAATATGTCCACAAAAATTCACCAGGAAGGGGGGGTCAGGTCGCTAGTCAAAAGGGTCGGATCTCCAACTGGAGTCGCCTAGGAAGAACTGCTGGAATCTCCGGTGTCCTCAGTCTCCTCCGACGGCTCGTACTCGGAGAAAGTCTCTGACAGAACCTCCACAGAGTCCTCCATAGTCACCTTCTGCGACGGCTCGGCTGGGTCTCCATCCATGGTCGCCTTTTGGTCCGGCTCGGCTAGGTCTCCCTTAGACAGCTCCACCTCAATGACCTCGTCCTCCGGCGGCGGCACAGAATACTCCACTGTCGGCGTCCACTGCAGGCCGTTCGTCGACCCAACCACCGATCCCTTGGGAAATTCTTGGTTCGAGATCGTCTGACACTAAGGAGGTATGACACCCTCCGGAACCTCATAGGGCTTCAGCCGCCTGACCTTTTTATCCCCGTCCCTACTAAATCATGCCTCAAACTTGTGAGGCTTCCAGTCCAACTTCCCCTCATCTACCCATACTACTGTACATTTCCTCACGTAAATATTCCCCAGCCTATCAAGGAACTTATCGTAAAAAGCCGCCATCTCTTGAGGGTCCCCGAATCTGATAGGCCACATCGCTACTGCCTAGGATCTATAAAGTAAAGTTTCCCCAAAAGGGGTGAGATACACATTTCAGTAAGAAAAAAAACTAACCCTAAGTTAGGTTGACCGTTCACTCAGGCAGTCTCGTCACTCAACAGATTCAAACTCATGGACACATAGGCATGAAAGTCACAATCCAATAAACAACAATATACAGAAGACAGGCATGCATTTATAATCTTATATCACACACAAATGCACATATATGCTCGGCTTGCCACTTCACCACATTTATCAGCATTTGCCTGCCTCATTCTCTAGCCCGCGAACTAGTCGCCTCAGGCTCGGCCCGTGTAAATGCATCAGACCATCATCGGTGACCCGCGTAAACGCATCAGGTCCTGGTTCAATTCCAGGCAAGGTTTATGAGCTCATGCTCTGTCTCGCGATTAGATCGCATCAAAACTGTGGCTATCTCAACCCCGCGACTTCATCGCATCAGGGCGCCACCTAATCATACTTCACCCTGTGACTTCATCGCATCAGGGTCTCAACCTTTCATCCCACGTCTCACACGCCTCAGGGCCTCGTCATGCCATGCCACAATCATGTCTCATGCCACATCATATCAAATAACTTGATTTTAAATTCAAATTTCACAATCAATGGCTAATGCGCATGCTAATATGTTTCATAAATCTCGTGGCATGCAATTCAATTCAAATGGCACCCAAACACACAAACAACTCAAGCATAGGTTTTGTCATACAATCATTCTATAACATCTAAGGACCCATCAAGCTATTACGTTTGAGAATTTTCTCATAACCGTTTCGATCAGCCCTCGACTTACCCAATCAAGTCCAATCCCCCTAGCATTGATTTAGGAAATTCCTTACCTTCGCTTAGCAACACAATTCACTCCTCCTTGCACCCACTAAGGTTTGGCCAACTCAAGTCCAAGGCCAATTCATCGCGCAACCTAGGATAATCAATTGATTTGTCAAACTCCCAAGTCCAATTCCTCATTCATTCATCCAAATCACTCATAACATACTCCTCATCATCTCTTCACAACATACACACCAAATTGCAACACAAATCCAGCATATCCAGCCACCCACAGAATCAGTTTGGCCAGGCATTGAACTAGTTCCATTTGGTTCTGTTCAAGCCGGGTCCAACCGATCCTAATCTACCTCAAATCCATCAATTATATACCATCCTACCTCTTATAATGTCTCTACCTAAGGATTTGGAAGGGTCACCTTGAGTTTCAAGCCAAATGGTTGCCGGAATGTTGCTGAAGGTTGCCGGTCGTCCAAGGTCCAAAATACCGGCAGATTCTATCCATAATATCCAAGGCCGGTTCATGGTCAAAAACTTATCAAACAAATCCCCAATTTTTACCACAGAACCCTACATATGTCTAATGAGTCTCCACCAAATTTGAGCTTAAGACTCCAAGAATTCGACCATCAAAGGGACTAAGAACAGAACCTACCCCTGGTTGGTTCCTATTCTGTCGGCCTGTGGGAGAATGCTTGCCCTAAATTCCACAGTGCTCCAAATGACCTGATTCCTATTGGAGGACGTCGGCAAGATGTGGATCTACGTCTGGGTGGTCAGCTGACAGCACCTAATGGCTAGAGGTGCCGGTCATACAAGCCGAACAGCGATCTCGGTTCTGGTCGGCGAGAACAGAAACTGGAGAAGAAGAAGATGAGATTGCTCGATGGCTTTGAGGGGTGTATCTACCGAATGAAAGAGTGAGAGAGAGAGAGGAGAGAGAGGGCTTTTGTTTATCCCAAAAATTGGACACATGAGTTGATTGGTAGGTGGGCATTTAGTGTGAGATGACCACAACTCATGGATGTTTGACACTTGTCACTTGCTCTAACCAAGGAGATCCAATGGCCATCTCTTTGTCCTTGAATTTTAGGTAGCTTGGGAGGTCAATTGTCCATTTTTCCCTTCCTTCAATTATAATAACAAAGTTCTAAGCTTAAGGGGCAAAACGGTCATTTTACCCCCGACATTCGGAATGTCGTTTTTCTCGTTTCTGACTTCTTCGATAGGGTGACGGTCAATCCAAATGACGTTGGAATTCTTAATTTTCCATTTCAAACTTTTTAGGACTCGTTTCTGATCGTTTCTTCTATCAGACGTGATTCTAACCTATCCCGAACCGACGGACGGCTTTTGCAGACTATACGCGTATCGACCTTGTGATTCTCATCACGTTTAGGGCTCATCAATCCATGGCGACTTTGGTTGTCATGTAATCGGGAGGGTTTATCACTAGTACCTATGATCTCGATCATCACAGTCCGATTTAGGATAATTTTGCAAATCATACATTGGTTAAGTGGCATCACCCGCGCTCCAATCGTACGGCACTCGCATGGTAATCCTTAATCGTCCTTAGATCAGCCTTTTGATGCTTCTAAATATCCCCTCGACAATCCTTATGATCAAAGCGCAATTTCTTATCCAAGTCGCCTAGGTCCACGTACTTCATCTCGCGTTAGCCTCTCCCCTTTTGTCAGTCTACTCAAATTGATCAGATTTGAGCGGAATACAACTGAGATACATCGCTTGATATATATAAACTTTTCATCACAGAGTCTAAAGTTGATTAAAAATTAGAATGTCACAGCAAGAGCACAAATCGTTTGCTCGAGCGAAAAAATCCTAAGACCATTCACTAGCGAAAAACATTCACAGAGATCGGCCCAAACATTAGCAACTGACTCTGTGTAGAAAACTGTTGGTACCAAATCTGGATGAATGGAATCAAGAATCCATGATAGAATCATATTATTTATGCGAATCCAGGATGAATACGCATGATCGGTTGCAACTGGCTTTTTATTTCTCCAGTAACAAACACCATCTTGTTCTTGGCAAAACGAGTAATCTCCATGGCACGAGACCAATTATTGTAATTGTTACCCATTAGGAACATACCCACAAGATTAGATCCAGGGTTATTAGAATGATGCATAAAATAAGGGTTGTCTGATCATTCATGTGCGGGAATAGTGGTTGAAGAGTTTGGAGTCTCATTTTTCATGAGGACTTGTCGATCTGGATTAGTTTCATGGATTTGGAAGATTAGGACCAGCAGTCAAAAGAAACCCTAGCGCTCAATCGGAACGGCTCCGGCATATGCGTGCATCAATGTCACGGCCTCTTCCCTGTAGCAGCAGCAACAAATGATTGTGAGCAAGAAGGCCAGAGAGGGAGAGAGGATGTGAGAGATGGCCTTCGAGGATCACCGCTTTGATGCCATGTAGAGTTTGAGAAACGTAATCTTCATTGATGAAGTAATTTACAATATGCACATAGGGTTAGGGTTAAAACAATACAATGATAATTATGCCCTTTAATATAAATCTAATCTATTAATAAAAAGCCAATCATCACACGAATCATGATAAAGCTAAACCAAGCCATCAAATCCAAAGGACTAAGCTCGTCTAATCATCGATTTCTCCCTTCCTAAGATCAGCAGAAAGAGCCAAGGAGCACGTAGAAGACTACTAAATAAAAGAAAAGGGATAGGGGGAAAGAAAGAGACACAAACTGATAAACATCTGTCATTGTCTAAGCGACGTATGAATTGAAGAGTGGATGGGAAGAATTCGTTTGAAGGAGAGTAGCATGGACATTAGAAGTTTAGGGTTTGAACATTTTAGCATTAAGTTGTAACCCGCAAGTGACATAATATGCTTCTATGGTTTGGTTTGAGTCATGAACTGAAATAACCCGAACTGGCAAAAAAGGAAATATTATTTTTTATTACCTGAACCAAACCGAAATGCACAAAATTTTCGATCCTTTTTACTTTTAGATTTAGATTTTCGATTCGTTTTGGTACTCCAGAAAGTGATACCTCAATAAAAAATAATAGCAAAGATTGCAATTCACCATTATAAGAAAGGATCTTGACGAGTTAAAAAAATATGCCTGATTTTCTTATTTTCTTAGAAGTAAATATAATGTCTCAAATTAAGAAAAATCGCCTTCGAATTATGATATATAGGAAATATTTTGAAATAAATCCTTTTTTCCCTTTTTTGCTAGGTGAAGTATTTAATTTTCATGTTTTGGTAATTCAAGCTATTTCTAAAATTAAGTGATTCATGTTAGAACTCAAGTTATCTTTGAAAATTGTATTTTCAAAGTAATTCAAATGGGACTCTGAATAAAATAAGCAATTTCGGCTAATACAACAATTCAATAGAAGGTAAGTGATTCGATGGAATACCACCCGTGTCTTGGCTAATAGAAGTACTTAAAAGCGTGTCACTTTCATTAGTCCACAAAGTCATCTAATCGAAAAAAAATTGCTTTGTTCGTCAAGTCGATCCGATCCGACCCAACTCATCTAAGTCAGGGTTGGGTGGACCTGATTTTTCAGAATTGAAATAGATTTCTAGCCATATGCTTTCCTTTTTGGAAGGTTTCCAAAAGGGAACTTGCGTTGGCTTTATTTTGCCGAGCCCTGTTTATATGTGGATCAACTTTAGCTAGAAATATCCTTACTCTTAATGAGACCTACTTGATATCCATGAACATCGCCTAATAAAGGGAAAATTACCAATCAGTCTGAAATCCTATCGTACGGATGCTCCCGACAAGAAGATTTTGTTCTAGGATACATGGCTGAAAGGGACCAGTACTATATTGTTGTAAGAGGCTTTGATCCATTACAGCATTAGTTCGACCTTTTTTTCGCATGATACAAACGATTCAGGAGAAGCGAGAAGGATGAACTCAGCAAAATTTCCAAGTAGGAAAATGGTAAAGACGAGAGCTGAGTCAAGATATGCATGCGTTGACACGAAAACGCTAGTCTCTTTCATGTAGCCAGGTCAGAATCGATCTGCATAGCACTGACACGTCATTCGAATCTGACCTAACCTGTCACATATTGACATTGTTGACTTTGACTGCGCTAATGGTAGGGCAATTGATATTAAGTTTGATGTCCCGGATAGAAGGTTACTCAGGGTAAAACGGGAAGTACACAATTGTGTAAAGTAGTGCACAATGTCCGCAAAATTCATATATATTTTTAAAGCAGCGCACAAGGTACACAAAATTCACTTAAAAAAAGACATGAAGATTGACGATGTGATTTGGGCTGGTTCATTCATCATAATACTATATGCTTCTTTCTGATTGCTGCATGTTCTATGTAGCTCTACTTTTGCGATTAAAATGCAGTACCTTTTAATTATTTTTTCGTTAGCTTGTGAATTATTGACAAAAACAGTTTGCATTCAAGAGATGAGAACTCCGCCTCAAAAATCATATAGTCATTTTTCAGCCGACTCCATCTGAGTTGCTTTGAATGAATGAATTTTCAGAAATAATATATATATATATATATATATATATATATATATATATATATATAAAAGATAGCATAGTTATCAAGGCGTCACCTAGGCGTCAACAAGGCAACCTCGGATGCCCAAGTCATCATGTCGCCTTTCTAGTTCTCCTCAAGGCTGGCGCCTTGGCTGTCTAGGCGTCACCTTGTGGACACCTTGGGCGCTTTGAGAAGGCCTGATCTTTTTCTTATTTCGAGCCAACTTGGGCCACGATCAAAAGGGCCAATCTGCTTTTATTTTGGCTGAATTTGGACGTAATCTGGCGTGGATGACTGGATGCAACCCATGAGATTTTTGCCTCAATCCGTGGCCCACGAGAATAAGGAAAGAAGGCCAAACCCAAACCTATTAGTTTTCCTTTTGTGTTTGCTGTCAAATTTTTAGTCCACGAGAACTCTCTATCTCAAGCGATGACGAAAAAATACCTGGAAGGCACGACTTTTTCTTTCCTTTTAGTAGAACATGTTAGATTATTTTGAAATTATTGAACTTATAGTTACTTAATCTCGATTACCTACTCCATTTTATCGATATTATATATCTTAAATATATTTGATAGTTGTTTATTTTTAATAATCTCTCATGCATATATTTGCTCTGTTGAATCAAGAATGTAAGTTTTGAAGTACAAATATAAAATATACAATTATGCATATATATTTAAAAATTTAGCTACATTGTTGCCTCATTGCCTTGCGGACATCTAGGCGGACGCCTCATCGCCTAGGCGTTTTAGAGGTCTCTGCCCGTCTTGTTGCCTTAACAACTATGGGATAGAGCTTTTTGCATACTTCTTATCTTTATTTTTTTAATGATGTTTCGTTTATTAAAATACAATTTTAACTTTTTTTTAGTTTTTTAATATAAATTAAATAAAATCTGAACAAAAATCATAAAAATTTGACAAAACATAATAAAAAATGCCAAGTAAAATAGAAAATTAATTTAAAATGTAATATGAATTTGATTTTATGAATGCGGTAAGTTTTAGAATTTGATTGTATTTTTTTTTAAGTATTAAGCAAGCAGGCGAGTCATCGTATTCGTCAAGAATTTCTGTGTTTCGACGATTGTTTTGGACTGTGCAAGCAACGGTGTGGGGTGGGCACGGAGCACACACTCGGATCGAGCATGGGAAAACGTATAAAACCGAAACTCTGATGCGCCCCGCCTGAGCGCTTCAATAGTGCCCGGTCAGAGCCTCTTCGCAGCGATGGAGAACGGCAACGTCCCTGAGAACGCGAACGAAAGTAAGTCGCTCTCTCTGTCTCTCTTTTCTATCCCGGATTCTTCAGAAGGGGTTGGTGATTGATCGATCGGCGATTGATTTTTTATGTTTTTCCTATGCAGATTGCCCAGGCACAATGTCGGAATCGGCTGGAAAGGCCGATTCTTGCCAAGGTTGCCCTAACCAACAAGCTTGCGCCACTGCTCCCAAGGGTCCTGACCCAGGTCCCCCCCCCCCCCTCCCCCTCTCTCTCTCTTCGATTAATCGCGTCGAGATTGTTTATCTTGTAGCTCCTTTTGATGGTGAACTTCGACGACTGTGTTGAGCAAGGTTTCTAGCTTGATGGCTCTTCAATTTGTTTCTAGCAAGGTTTCTAGCTTGATGACTCTTCAATTTTTCGTTTTTAAGTGGGGATGTGTGTGCTTTGGGAGCAGATTGGTCGTTGTACCGTGCGAAATTGTGTACGGTGTCCACCATAGTGATTTGGCGACTTATGTGCTGTGCTTAACCCCTTCTTAACTGTCTCTTATGCGGAATTTGATGATTATCTCGGAGAAACAAATTTTATGTTGTTATAGCTGCATAGTCAAGCTGTTGAAATTTCATTAATCCCTTTTCTTCATGGGAAAGAAGAGGAAAGGGACAGAAGCTATTTCTTCGTATTGAGATAAGGAAGGGTGGACAGGGAGCAGGTGTTTTCCTGACATAGGTTAATTAGTGGGAAATTTGTGTTTGTGTGAACATTGATTGCTCTTGATTAGAGCAATCTTTCCTTAGGACGAAATGTAGGCATCTTGAATTCAAGGATGTCTTCTATGCATCGCAGGGAACTCATAGGCAAAACACCTGTTTCAATAGCCATGTGAAACATTTTAGTTGGACAAATTGAGAGTCTTTTTCGCTTTCTATTGGCATTCAACAAATGTATGATGATTCCAACATACTGCTGTTAATACATTTCTGTTGGTGTAAGCATGTATCTGTTGTCTTTGGTCACGTTCTAGGACCTCATCCTGGGACCTTGAGCAGATCTCTAGCCTATATATGGAGATTGCAGCTGGGAAAGCTCGTGCCATTGGCCCATTGGGCATTGTTTTATGCTCTGTCATTGTCAAACATATCCATGATAGAGTTTTAACGTGACTGCTTTTCTAGATAGAAATTCAAGACGCACTTGGCAGGATTGCACCATGAAACAGAATCTAAGACTCGTATACTTGTTTGAATGGAAGCTGAGTATTTTCTTGGAAATTATTTTCCTTGGGAGATTATGTGACCGTCATGGTGAAGCAAAAAAGAATACTGAATCCAAAAGTTGATTTAATTGATCAAAATGACGGATGCTCTGTCTCTGAGCTTTGTTTCCTCTGCAATGCGATTTCTTGTTACATTCAAGTTGACCATGTTTTTCTATGCTATGATTGTTTAAAATGCCTTTTTTCCCACAACTCCATCACTAATTGCCGTGTTGAAATTAAATAAATTTTGTTTTGCATTCATATCTAACCTCTATGGTTGGCTTGACCGAGGCATTGACATCCAGAAACCTATTGTATAAATACCATGCATTTTGCTTATCTGCCAGACTTGGTTGCAATAGCTGAAAGAATGGCCACTGTCAAGCATAAGATCCTGGTCTTATCGGGCAAGGGCGGAGTTGGTAAAAGTACAATTGCAGCACAGCTTTCATTCGCATTAGCTGCCTTAGATTTCCAGGTTGGTCTGCTCAATATAGACATCTGCGGTCCTAGCATCCCCAAGATGCTTGGACTTGAAGGTCAAGAAATCCACCAGAGCAACCTCGGGTGGTCTCCTGTGTATGTCGAGTCCAACCTTGGTGTCATGTCCATTGGCTTCATGCTCCCAAATCCTGATGAAGCTGTCATTTGGAGGGGACCACGTAAGAATGGGTTGATCAAGCAATTCCTGAAGGATGTGTACTGGGGAGAACTTGACGTTTTAGTGGTTGATGCGCCACCTGGCACCTCTGATGAACACATCTCTATTGTTCAATGTCTTCAGGCAACTGGCTTGGACGGTGCAATTATAGTCACAACCCCGCAACAGGTTTCATTGATTGATGTGAGGAAAGAGGTTAGTTTCTGCAAGAAAGTTGGAGTTCCGGTTCTTGGGGTTGTGGAAAACATGAGTGGCTTGGCTCAGCCGTTGAGTGATTTCCGCTTCACAAAGATCACGGAAGCGGGCGAACCGAATGACGTCACCGAGTGGGTGTTGCAATACATGAGAGACAAGGCGCCGGAGTTGCTGAATTTGATTGCTTCGAGTGAAGTGTTTGACAGTAGCGGTGGTGGTGCGGCGAAAATGTGCTGGGAGATGGGGGTGCCTTTTCTTGGTAAGGTACCACTGGACCCACAACTTTGCAGGGCAGCCGAAGCAGGTAGGTCATGTTTTGTGGATCACCTATGCACGGCTAGTGCACCAGCCTTGAAGAGCATCATAGAGAAACTGTTGCAGAATCAGGGTCTTTCCCGAATGGCAATGGAGAATGGCGCATAGAGGGCGGGCTTCAGTCTCCTGATGGATGGAAGATCTTTTTGTCTGCCTTTTCTTTTTCTTTTTATTTCTCAGCTTCACAACTGCAAAATGGTACATATTTTATGTTTTTACTGCCTATCTATCTATTGTGATTTCATAGTTTTCTGAATTGTTAATCAAATAGATGTGCGATTTCGATCATATTTTGAGTGAATAACTTTTGGAGGGACATATTGGCGACATGAATGCCAGATGAAAGTCATACATGATACGAATTTTTGGGTTCATGTTTGTAGTTTGGGTTCGCTAGAGATTATTTCGAAGTCAGAATTCAAAACTGCAAAGGCGGTGGTGGTGCCGGGCTCTCTCTAATCTGCGGTATTCTTTTTTCCAAAAATAATTGTAATTCTTTCAAAGAATTTGTCACGTTTGGAAATCCCTATGTTTTGAAATTTTGGAAAGAGCAAAAAAAAATGAAATAGGAAGGAGGGGGTAACGATGCCCCTTGCAAACCTCTAACAGAAACTTACTGCTGCAAAGGCCAAACTTGCGCCTCTTTAGATTTCCAAAAATCCAAGTCTTCCGTCATGGCGATGGTGCACGACTGCCGGTACTAAGCGTACGCTTTAGTGAGGACGCTTTCCATTTAATTTGGTGCAACAGAAAATTTTAGAACTTGTGGGAGGGACAATTCAATAAAGGAACGTGGTCTCCGATGATCCTATCTACGACAAACGGAAGATCCTTTTGATGTATTTACGAGCAGAGCAGAAGAGGGTAAGTGGAGTAGGGATGGTTCTGGTACTTTCCTAATTTAAAAAGACATTCGTTTGTTATTTTTATTAGTTTGTGAATTCTGCTGCACCTAACGGACAAAGATGCGACGAACTAAACCAACACTAAGCACTCTCTCCCACAGAAACTGAATTCTTGCAAGACCCACCAACTTCTTCTTGCAATCTCTGTCGCCTTGTCTCATTCTTCTGATCGCCTGATAATTCGGCACTTTTGGTTCTAAACTGCTTATGTCGCCTTGTGTCATGCCTCATGAAAAGTTTTCTGTTTAATGTATCAAGCGCCACTGACTTGGTCTCTTGGGTCGGGCACTGAACCGGCAGCTAGATTTTCTAAGTTTTTGTTGAAGAATTACGCAAAAACTTGTTAAGCGCACTTTATACGTTTGCGGTAGCATTGCAAGCCTTTCAATTAGGAGACAGTGTGAGAAGATTTAGACTTCAGCTACACAAACATGAACCTGAATCTCTCTCTTTGTTCATCATTTCACTCCTATTTTCACATCCGGAAACGTGCAATAAAAAAGAGGTTATGGCAATGACAATCCAATCTTTCTTCCCTGTACTGCTACTGCAACTGCTAAGTATACTTTGCTTAACAACATTTGTCAGTTAAAGTAGACCACTTGTGGTTAAGTCGGAGTAGCTAACTCGAATGACAGGCCCGAGTGTGGCAGAAAGATGATGAGAATCACGTTCGGATGTGCATTTCTTTTTGGCTACATTTCCGCCTGTTAATCCTTATTGGGACCCAAAGAGAAGTTGACCTTCTTGAAGCACTATAACACTTATAAACTCCATCAATCGATGCTGTGGACCTGTTGGTAAGGAGACGACCTTTGAAGGGATTGTGACACTCCTTGCCTGTACTAAAACATCGGTGATCCATTACAGATAATATCAACTACAGTAGACAAGAGATGACTTGGCTGTAGTTTCTCGCAAAATGATCACGATCGCTGGTGTCACTATCCCTCATTGCTTCCTTAAAGGAAGATGTGTGGTAGGAATCAACTTAACATCAAAAGTTTGAAGTGCATAGCTCGTACCTGCATTCTTGATGTAGCATGATAGATGAATGAGAGAAACGTTAATGACGGCCAAATAGTGTCTCGGCCTTGCAGTTGATTGTTGAATTTTGATCAAGCACTGTGATCAAGGGTTGAGAGTGACAAAGTAATGGCTTCTTAAATAGATGATATCACACAATTCGGGTCCGTGATATGCCTGATAAAGAAGGGAAAAGAAGAACTTTTTAGACATATGAGCCTGGCCAAACAAGAAAGCAGTATCAAATGCTTTGCTCATCAGGCCTACCGAGAATGTGCGTTTCGCATTTCTGCAGTGAAATCAGCTTTAGTGAAGAAGGGCTTAAAGCTTATGTTCAGGTTGCGATATACTTCTATAGGTTTCATTACGATTATCAATATGTGGTCTCTGAATCAAATGCTTGCAAAAAAGGAGCGAATTCATCAAGGCGATATGAATGTACTAGATTAATTACACCATGTCCTCAAAGATATTCTGTTTATTTCACTTTCACGCCTCATACATTCAGAATGTCTATCTGAAAATTTTACGCCTTTCTTTATGAAAGCTTGCATAAATTGACAGTGGTATGGGAAGATGCTCTCTACACTTCTATCCACATTTGGTGGGGATTGAAAGCATGAGCATTTTATTCTTCGCACTCGTCCATCAGTAGGGCACATTTGTGCCTTATCCTTTATTCGTTTCTGCTTCCAAGCCTCGTGCGGCTACGACATCTTCTAATAGGCTGGACATTGGCAAGTGTCCCAAGCTGCGCGCCAAAAAGTGATCATATGAGCAGTTCATCGTGTATGATCTGAACCAAAAACTTCAGACGAGGAATCTTGCTGATTGCACGTGTCCTGAGCTATCAGCAAAACCACTGTTTTTTAAGTACGAATCACCAGGTGTGCGGGATGGTGACTTCTTGGGCTGAATAAACTCGGTGTAAACACTCTCATTTATGTTTTTGTTTATCAGTCTCTAATTAGGAGTAGGTAGTGCAGTAGAGTCTTGTGAGGTACGGGCGTTTAGACCAAATCAACACATTTAGTTAACAAGTCATTTGTTTCGACACTATACATATATACACGTTTTAACAGGTTTTACATGCAATATTTAAAAAATTATTGTATCCTTAAAAGATTATGCAAATAACACTCATTTAAAAAATAATTAACGATATAGTAAATATTTAGGGATATAAAGAAAATTTAATAGAACGCTGATGGTAAAACTATATTTTCCCAACCTGCAGAACCAATTAGACAAAGAAATACGTATGAACCCAAACCATGTTCAAACCCTACATTCCATGTTAAAATCAGAAGTTTTACCCTGAATGAAATGCGTTCAAGGCACCAGGAGGATAACAACTCAATTGCAAAAAATGCCACAATATCACCTTCCTGCAATATAGAATGACGCACAAGGTTTCTAAACAACATTATGATGAAACAGCAGGAACGGTCCATCAGTCAAAAGCTGTGGAATCAAGCTCAATGCAGCCAGCTATCAAAAGACGTGTGTATCCCAAAGCTCAATTATCAAGACAATCCCAAAACTAGATTCAATAAACCCTCCATAGGACAGAATCTGTAGAGACCAGAAAGGGTTTTGCGGAAATTTGGTGATTTCAACGTGAGAATTTTTGAATACGCAAATATGATAGTGATATTCAAAATAGCATTTGCTAAGCCTTTTACACAAAATACTTGCTTTGCTAAGCTTGAAATACAAAATCACAATGCTCTTGCCACTCTAAAGTTCCATGGCATAACACAAAGAAAATGAAAAAACTACCCTGCCACAGTCCACTTCTTCAAGCAAACTTGGACAGTTGATGGATGAGACCTTGACCAAAATTATTCACCGCCGATGCGTGAAAGAAAAAGGAGATGATGCGCCGCAATTTCATGTAGGAAAGTTGCTGCCACATTTTTTTATCCAAACAAAACAAACCATCCACTCCCGATTTGAATGGTCAAACGTTTTAGACAAATCCAACTTCACTTCTCTTAACCGCCAATGACGTCACTTTCAAAAATCAATTTATATATATATATACTCCCTTAAAATTGATTTTGAAAATCCATAACACCAAACATTATCTTTAATTTCTCGAACGAATCCCCCTTCAATGGTTTTGTCAAGATATATGCAATCTAGTCTTGGGATCTAGAGAAATCAAGTTCAAAATCACCATCTTTGACTAGCTCACAAATATAGTGATACTTGACGTTAATATATTTGCTCCTGCCATAAAAACAGGATTCTTGGTTAATGCAATTGCCGACTTGTTATCACACATCAATTTGGTAGAACCTTTTTGCTCATGCATCATTCGCTAAGCATTCTACAAAGACATATCCCTTGGTATGTTTCGCTACAAAGCCATATCCCTTGTATGTTTCGCGACCTAAAATTAGGTTAATGGATTATTAAGTTAATTAAATGAATTAACTAATATAATACGGACTCTCCCAAACCATAATAATTCGCAACTTAGATTTCATCAAAATGATTTTTAATTTAAGAGCCACCACTAATCTTTTTTTGTAGGTAGATTGAAACCTATATAAAATAGTATGAGAACTGTTTTATCTCTATGAGAAATTGAGTTCGGGGACTTAGTTATATTAATTAAAAATTAATGTACTTTCGGTACCAATTTCATGAAAATGCCTATTTCTAATTGGTTTATGTGACGCGAATGTTTTTTTTAAAAAAAAATTACTGGTTTTTTCCTTTTTCTATTTTCTCCTAATTTCTTAGAAAAAGGAATTTCAACAAAGTCAAACAAGAATGTTCATAATATACCTTAATATTTGAATTTTCGATAATTCACTCATTTCCAAATATTCGGGTTAGAGTAGAATTTGTATTGCTACATACTCAAAAATTTGAGTCAGTATGCGAATACGTGTATAAGACGACAACATCCCTTTTTCCAAAGGAAAAGAATACGATGTCTTATACTAAATCACCATCTCACCCCATAAGATCATGAGTAAGGCGTGTGATTTAATTTTCCGATAGTTCTAGGGACGAGGTAAACATATATTATAGGCATACTTGTTTAAAAATGTGCAAATATTGATAAGTCAAGCAAGCTGAAATTTTCGAAAATTGAGAAGATAGCCGAAATTTTTAAGGGGGGTGATACCCTATCCACCAAAGATACATTTTTTTTAAAAAAAAAAGCTATTTCTTAAAATTTTCAAAGCATTTTAGATAATTTTTAAAATTTTAAAAGATATATTAATTCGAATGAAATCTTATCTTATATTCTGAGAAATTTATCCTTAGGGTTTAGAAAGTTAACTTTAGATAATTTTCCAGATTTTTAAAGAAAGTTAACTTTAGATAATTTTCCAGATTTTTAAAGATATCCTATTAGGGCGAAGATTTTTCCAATGTGTTTAAAATTTTGACATGATTTCAGATGCAATCTTGAGATAATTAGAATTTCGAATGACATTCATAAGATATATAAGACAAGACTATTTCTGGAGATACGCCAAAAGATAATCATAAAATCAAATCACCACAAAGGCTAATGCTATCATCTGACAAGGTAAGCATAGCATTTAGTTCAAAACTTCAGATAACCTAGGTAGACATGCCTCAAATTTCGAAAATCAAGATTAACCAACTCAATTTTGCTCGTAAAATTAAAAAAAAAAAAAAAAAACCCATCCGTCACCATGAGAACATAATGATTCCAACGCAACTTCAAATGGATCTAAATATCGGCACAAGATTCAATCCGTCCACGAACATGTCAAGCCTATCCGAACGAAGATTAGATTTCCATTCAATTCTCGGTGCCGATGTGAATTTGATAAGAAAAGATCCAATTTTCCATCTTC
The DNA here is from genome assembly GCA_028455895.1 of Rhodomyrtus tomentosa. Lineage (NCBI taxonomy): Eukaryota > Viridiplantae > Streptophyta > Magnoliopsida > Myrtales > Myrtaceae > Rhodomyrtus > Rhodomyrtus tomentosa. The sequence continues at coordinate 30,951,419 of JAPCWY010000007.1, forward strand.
AATTTGCAAATCAGTGTTTACTCGTCATGGCATTAAAACATTCATGCAAATTATTGCGCAAATCAACATGAGCTGTGGTCAAAGAGGTGAAACTCATACCTTTTTTTTGCAATTTTCGGACTATGCACAAATTGTAAATCCCTCCAAAGTAGCACTTTCTGGGCTTGTTTCGCTCGAACCAAGGATGATCCGCGGCGCTGCAGGAGTTTATGTATGTCCTGGCTGATCAGTAGCGAAAAAAAAATCAAACCAGGTCAGGTGCAGCGGCGATGAAGATCCGACCGGGATGGTCGCACAGAGGAATTCATCATCGACCATGTGGTGTTCGGCTAAGGACTGAGCTCAGATGACATGAGGATTGTCTCGACCGGCGGGGAAAACAGTCGAACTCACAACGCAGCTCGAGCTCTCTTTTTGTTCTTGAAGTTCGTGTGATTGTTGAAACCGCCTCGGATGAACTCCTCTCTGTTTCTCACGTTCCCTCACATTATTTTCTGAAGAAAGAAATTCTGGTGCGTCCCCCCTCAACCCTAGGCTATCACGAGACATATAGAGAATAAGAAAGGCCTCCAATCGTAGGTTTATTCTTGACCGTTGGATTTGAGAAATAATGACCGTCAGATTGAAACTTCTATCATTGAAGGGCTTGGATATCAAAATTTCGGGCACCAAGATGTGTGAGATAGCTTGGTCGAAAATCTCAAATTGATGGGCTCAATTGGATAAATTTAGGGCCTAATCGGACTTTAATTAATTGAATAGGTAATTAATTAAAAGTCTTGTATTTAAAAGACCTAAAATGGACTGAACTAAATTCGAATTGAGCCCAAACCCATATAAATTTCGGCAATCCCTCTCTTAGCCGAAAATTCCAAATTGATATTAAATTATGCTCGATTGACTCACCTTCGACCTTAATGCAAATGTCATGACTGACAGAAAAATAAATATGTAATGCATGAGGGTTTATTTTTGCAAGAATTATGAATAACTCTCATTTTATGCTTAAACGAAAGAATTCTTAAAATCAAAATTTAGGTGTCATGCTGCTGAAGTTACTGTTATGTACTCTGCTTCAGTTGTCGAGAGGGCAATAACTTATTGTTTTTTCGAGGACCAACAAATAACTCCAAATCCTAGAGAAAATGCATTTCCGAAAGTAGTTTTTCGTATTTCAATATCACCGCCCAATCACTATCTATATATCCCACTAAATTGAAGTTGTCAGTGTAAGAATATAAAATTTCATGATCATGAGTTCCACTAACATATCGCAGAATTTGTTTTTGCTACCCGCAAATGTGATTGGTACGGTTTCTCCAGAAACCGCCTAATAATTCCCACGCCATACATAATAGACGACCTCGTAGAGGTCAAATGACTTAAGCTTCCAACAACATCAACATCAACATTAACAACATCTTTATCCTAAACTAGTTGGGGTCGACGGTCGATGAACCCCAAAGAATCATAAAAATAAAAGCAGAATCAAGGGAGGGAAAATAGATAAATGTGTAAATATATATATATATATACACACACACTACCCCTCCACAATATTAATAGCATCCCTCCACTCCGTTCTAAGACAAACCGTACACCAAGCTATTTCCCACTCCATTAAATCTTGTTTTACTGCTTTTCCTCAAGTAAGTTTCGGCCGACCTCTTGCTTTTTTCGTGTTATGCTCTCGATAGTAAACTTCTGTTCGTACCGGTGCATCTAAGGGTCTTCGGAGAATATGCCCAAACCATCTCAATCTATGCTCTCTCATATTTTCCGCCACCGGTTCTACTCCAACTTTTCGTCGAATCTCTTCATTTCTTATCTTATCAATCCTTGTATGACCACACATCCACCTTAACATCCTCATTTCCGCTATTCTCATTTTATGCTCGTGTTTCATTTATGCTGGCCAAATTCAGCTCCATATAACATGGCAGGTCTGACTGTTGTTCTATAAAATTTTTCTTTTAACCTAAGAGGAATTTTGCGATCACACAAAAACCCCGATGCACTGCGCCATTTCATTCAACCTGCTCTGATTCTATGGCTTACATCCTCATCAATCTCTCCATCTTTTTACAATATTGATCACAGATATCTAAATGTATCTTTTTTGGGTACCTCATGTCCGAGCATATTTACGACTTCTTGATCCCCTATTCCTGCCGTGTCAAACTCACACTTCAAGTATTCCGTCTTATTTCGACTTAGCGTAAATCCTTTAAACTCCAACGTGCTTCTCCATACTTCTAACTTAGCGTTAACCCCAACCATGGTCTCATCAATAAGCACGGTATCGTCTGCAAATAGCATACACCACGGCACCTCATCTTGAATATTTTTTGTTAGGTCATCCATAACCAGGGTAAAAAGATAAGGGCTCAAAGCAGAACCTTGGTGTAAGCCTACTATGATTGGAAAATAACTTGATGTGTCATTACAAGCCTTCACACATGTAGTAGCACCGTTATACATGTACTTGATTGCCTCGACATACTTTGAAGGTACTTTTTTCTTCTCAAGAATCTACCACAAAACCCTTCTTAGAACTCTCTCATACGCCTTCTCGAGATCAATAAATACCATATGGAGGTCCTTCTTTCTTTATCGATATCTTTTCATCAATTGTCGTATTAAGAAAATAGCCTCCATGGTAGATTGTCCTGGCATAAATCCAAATTGATTGACAGAAACTTTGGTCTATATTCTTAAACGATGTTCAATAACTCTCTCCCACAGTTTCATTGTATGGCTCATAAGCTTGATGCCTCTATAATTAGAACAATTCTGGATATCCCCCTTGTTCTTGTATATAGGCACAAGTATACTCTTCCTCCATTCATCAGGTATCTTATTAGTATGGAGGATCTTGTTAAAAAGACTAGTTAACTAACTTATTGCTACATCCCCTAAGCATCTCCACACTTAAATAGGAATATCATCGGGTCCCAAGACTTTACTAGTCTTCATCTTTTTTAATACCTCCCTAACTTCTCGTGCTTTAACTCTACGCACAAACCTTCTCTTTGAATCATCAGAAGTATTTTCCAAATCCACCTCACTTTTATTGCTCTCCCCATTAAAAATTTTGTTAAAATAACTCATCCACCTGCCCTTGACGTCTTCATTTCTTATCAAGAGTGTTTGATTTTCATCCTTGATACATCTAACCTGTGTCAAGTCTTTACTTTTCTTGTCTCTTGATTTTGCAAGTCTATAGATGCCTTTTTCTCCTTCTTTACTCCCAAGTTTGTCGTACATATCGGTGAAAACCTTGCCTCTGACCTCTCGTACAGCTTTCTTGGCACTTTTTCTCGTCAATCTAAACTTTTGCAAATTCTCTTCATTAAGACATTTATGTAGGCATCTGAAACACTCCTTCTACTTAATTACCTCATGTACCTCTTTATTCCACCACCAGGTTTCTTTTGTTTGATGTATATTCCCTCTTCTTTCCCCTAACACTCATTTTGTCACTGTCTGGATGCAGTTAGACATCTCTTTCCACATCACATTTACTTCGCCCTCTAGCCACGGTCCTTCCTGTAGCATTCTTTCCTTGAATTCTATTTGTTTCTCCTCATGTAACTTCCATCATCTTACTCTGAGGTGCTGCACACTTCTCTTCATCTTTTGTACTTTGTTATACCGAACTTCTAAGACCACCAACTTATGTTGTGTAACTACACATTCACCAGGATATACCTTACAATCTACATACGAAGCTATATCCTCTCTCCTGGCAAGAAAGAAATCAATCTGGCTACAATTTTGACCGCTGCAAAAAGTGATCAGATGTGATTCTCTTTTCCTAAAAAAAGTATTTGCCAACATCAAATCATAAGCTATTGTCATACTCAAGATGTCTTCGCCAGCCTCATTTCTAGTCTCATATCCAAAACCTCCATGAACTTTGTCAAAACCTCCACTACTCTAACCGACATGTCCATTTAGATCTCCTCCTATGAATACCTTCTCCTCGTGTGGTATCCGCCTTAAAGTCTCTTCTAGATCTTCCCAAAATCTATTCTTCTCGGACGCTTGCAGTCCAACTTGAGGGGCATACACACTAAGGATATTCAAAATCAAATCCACCACTACTAACTTAACTAAAATAATCATATCTCCTATTCTTTTAACATCAACCACTCTATCCTTGAAATTTTTATCGATCAGAATCCCAACTCCATTTATACTCTTTGTTGTGCCTGTATACCATAGCTTGAATCCGGTGCCATCCACTTCCTTAGCATTCTCTCCTTTCCATTTAGTCTCTTGCAAGCAAGCAATATTCACTTTTCTTCTAGCAAAAGTATCTGTCAATTCTCTCAATTTACCCGTTAAGGTTCCTACATTCCAATTCCCCAATCTAATTCCTAGCCCCTAGGCTTTTCTTGTCCCCCACACTCGCCCACGGAAGTGTGAGGACCCTTGCTCATTTATCACCACATCCAGGCACCGATGTGGTGCATCACTTTGGGAATGATGGCCAAGGCTAGCTTCCTTACCCCTTGCACCCACCTATCTTGGTGCAAAAATCCTTGCTCATTTTTCCCTACACCCGGGCATCGATACAACGCATCGCTAAGAAAGGGACGCTCCAACAAAATATCAATAGGGTTCATCTCATAGAGATAGCTCTTTTTTTATAACCGGCTCGCTACGTCTGACGTAAGCTTCCAACAATACTTTTAAAAATAAGTGAGATTTATTAGCTCACCATTATCTTCTTTCTTCAGCTCCAACCGTTTTGCTATTGGGGTTCGAATTGATTTGAGCGATTCCATATTGAATCGCTCAAAATATCATTTGCATATTTTTGTTGCGAAACAAATATGCCATCATTTGTATGCTTCACTTCAAGGCCTAGAAAGTATGACATCAATCCCAAGTCTGTCATCTCAAACTGACTTATTATGGCCTCCTTGAATTCCGCAAATATTTTTTCACTGTTTCCTATGAATATCAATTCAGCTATATAAAGGCATATAATGATGAGATCACCATTATTATTTGACTTGATATACAGTGAATGCTCATATGGGTACTTTTAAAAACCATGCTTCAATAGGTATGTATGCATCCTCGAATACCAAGCTCGAGGTGCCTGTTTTTGCCCATACAATTCTTCAGCCTGTAAACTTGATTTTCACGCCTTTTCTTCTCATAGCTTTCTGGTTACTCCACAAAGACTTTCTCATCAAGGAAACCATTGAGAAATGCATATTTCACAACCATTTGATGGATTTTCCATTGATTCTAAGCTGTTAGTGCTAAAATTATTCGAATGGTATACATTAGAGGAATTGGTGCAAATACTTAAAAATAATCAATACCTGACTTTTGCTTATAGCCTTTCACGACCAGTCTAGCTTTGTAACAGTCCACCTAACCATTGGGTTTATACTTTGTCTTGCACACCCACTTGGTACCAATGGGTCGCTTTGATCCACTTCTCATCTGCAGCTGCATCATCATAGTGTCGCGACCCGATCTCGAGATCATTAACGGGTTAATGGATTGTTCCCTCTAATTGAACGCGGGCCTTTTCCAAGGTTCGTTACCCAAGTCGCAACGGCGGTATACGTGATCGACCTTCGGTATGGTCTGGTGACATATAATACGTGTACATGCCAATGAGTCACCACCAATCGTTTTGTGAAGGGTATGATTGGAAAGCCTATCAAATAGTTGGGAGCATTCTATTCAATTCTGCTAAAACTAGAGAAATGGGATCGGGGACTTTGTTACGCCAACTATCAGAGTTGACGTCCTTTCAGCACCTAAGTTGAATGATTTGTCTAATCTAAGATTTCGTGCAGATGAATGAGCTGCGAACCTTAAATCTATGAGTTCATGCATATAGGAATGAATATCCTAGTAAACACAATCAGTAAAATGAATGCCCAAATTAAGGATCCAAAATGTGCGGATAAAACACATGAAAGTAACGTGACATCCCTAGTAAGACCCTATTAGCCTAGAGAAATATCAATCAAGGCTCAAGAGTATTTTTGACATGATTTGCCCTTGAGGGGCAAAATCGTGATTTTGAAGAATTTTGGGACAATTTATCCTAAAAGGGTAAATTCATCATTTTAGATGAAATATGGAGTCAAAAGATAATGGAAATAGGATTGATCATCAAACCAATCCATTTCCTATTTTTTGGGAATTTCAAGAATTTTTCTGAAATTTTAGAAGCGAATTACCCTTTGAGGGGTAAAATCATCATTTTTAGAAAAATGACGAGATTAAAAAATCCAAGCATAAGAATTGATCACCTGACTAACCCTAATTCTTATTTTGGCATTCTCGACCTATCTTGTATACCAAACATAAGCGATTTACCCCTAAAGGGTAATATCTCAATTTCTAAAAGAACGGATAAAAAATCTCAAAAATAGGATTGACCAGTTTTCTGTTGTCATTCCTTAATTTTTGAGAATTTCTGGAATGTTTAGGATTTTTTCACCATTTTCCTACATTTTTTTATTTTCTAGGATTTTCTAACATTTTTTAGAATTTTCTAGAATTTTTTTGATTTTTTTATTTCAAAAATCATTTTTAAATTTTTTATTAAAAATCATTCGAACCAGGTCAACCCAATCCACTCGGGTCGAACAACCTAACCCAGAACCGAACCCGCCAGACCTCGCTCTAAAACGACACCATTTCAGGTTTTTTTAATTTTCGATTATTTGGATTTAATCCGACGGTTCTTATTGAACCACGTAGCTATTCCACGGCCCTGGGATCAGCTGACTAAGGCTTACGGCCCAGATCAAAAGCCGACTGAACGCTAGCCGTTAGATCTGATTACCTAAATCTACGACCACGATTAAAAGTTAAGACTCGATCTGGACCATCCGTACTCACTAACCTAAACGACGTCGCTCGACCCTTAACCTAAATGGCATCGTTTTAGTTTATTTTGATTTGCTGATTAAAAAACTATTTTCATATATTCCTAATTTCTAATCGAACGGCCATTAAAAATAGGACTCGATTAATCTAGACCGTCCAATCTAAACTAACTCGGTCTAACAGACTAACGGTCTAGCTGACTCGATATCCACGTAGACCAACCACGTTCCACCACCTAAGCCTTCGACTCATTGACCTGCCACGTATGCATTGTCTTCAACCTCTCGACGACACCTAAACAGATGGCTGAAAACCTTCGGCGACGATCTAACAGTGAAATCTCAAAGGAATTACACAAGACCGGCGCCAATCAACTCGTCTCATCGTCGCACACAACATATCGTAGAGTCATACGATTTCATCCACAGAATCAAGGACGACGAAGCATACACAGTAAGTAGACATAGCACCTCGATAGAACTGAACAAGGCATTTCAAACTAATTCCTTCGCAGAGAAGCTTCTAATGAGGTTTAGAATACTTACCTTCAGGTCCGATTAACCCGGTTTAGGCTAGCTTAAGCTAGGGGAGCTTCAGCAGGTTTGATAATAGCGAGAAGATTTTCAAAGCTCAGACGCAAGAGTTTATGCAAAATTGACACAAAAGAGGATTGCGACCATGCTCAGTAATGTTCAGAAAGTAAAATGCACAGAAGAATGCAAGAATGATCAAGTGTAAGGCAAGTCACCATTGATACACAGTGAGAAGCTCAAGGCTGTGACTCACTTGTTTCCGTGGCTTCAAGCGGCGCGGCCGACGGCAATCGCTTCCTCAGAACTCGGACGACCCCCTAACGACCATTATAAGCTTTGATTTGGCCTGAAAAGGCCTAACCAGTGCTTTGTAAATTTGAGCTCAAGTCTTCGACAATGGCGATGGAAGGCGAGCTTTCGCTCCTTCTCTCTACTCTCCCTCAATTCTGTTCACTCCTCAGTAACTGAATGAACCCTCCTCCTCTCAATCAGTCCCCAAAGGTTATATATCCTCTTCAGTTTTGGCGCCCGTTCGGAGGGTGTATACCTGCTTGAAATGGCACGAGACCGTGCGTGCCATGTGATCCAAACGGCGCCGGAGACGATCGGCAACTTTGCTAAGTCAAAATGGTCTGCCGGCGTGCGCGAATGGACGTCCGATTTGGCCATTCTGTGAAAATTGACTTTCATGACCACTGCAACATTGACCGGTCAATTTCGTCTTCCTCTGACAACCATTGGTCGCGATTCCGATATCAATCGATAGGAAATGGCCTGAAGAATTAAATGCCCACCAGTGTGTCTTTAATTGCAGTCGATTGGTCGATCAATTTCACCATCAAAATTCGACCTTATACTATTCATCTACACGGGAGTCAAGGGAAGAAGACAACACTGTAGCGGACCGGTTCGACCGATCCGACCTGTCAAAACTGGTCCGACTCTATTTTTGCAAAAGTAACCAAATTTTATGTGAAATTTTCACAATCGAACTTAGGGCGTGAACTTTATCAAAAAATGTGATTTTTCGCAGAAGTTCTAGCCAATTTCTATAAAACCCTAAATTTATCTTTAATTACAATTTGGGAAATTGTGAATTGAAGGCTTAAATGATCAAATTAGACCAAACCACCTATGCCAATCGATTCAGGATGGTGAAAAACATTCGGCAGTAGCTTCAATTTGTAAAGTTAGCCCTTAAATTGAAAGTAATTTCATTTATGCCCAAATTTAAGGACTAAATTGTAATTAAGTATGCAATATTGCCCAATTCATGCAATTGAGCAATTTGTGCGAATAATCTAGCTAAATTGCAATAAAGTACAATCAGATTGAATGTCAAGACCCTAAAAATGCTAAAACTGCAAATTAAAAGACTCAATTGATATTTTTTTACCAAATTTAACCGTACATGTAACTAAGGAACATATAAAATTGAACTTGAATTTGGACTTCTTATGAGGTCAAAAATACAAGGAAATTAAAAGAAAAATATTGACTATTTTTTCATATTTTTGTGACCTCGAATGCTATTTTTTCTATTTTTTAAGTATTTTTCTATTTTCTAAAAGTACTAAAAAATGTGAAAAATATAAAAAATTATTTCTTGGTCAATAATGGTTCCTTAGGCTTGGCCAAGGCCACCAAAGTTGATTTTGTAATTTTTTAATTTTTTATGGATTTTTTATGAATTTTCTAAAAATAAATTGAGAAAAAGACTGATCTAAAATCATGAGTCAACTGCAGTCCCTCTTTGAGTGAAATCTCGCAAGAGATTTCACTCAAAGACAAGTGACACCTGAGTCTAGACTGACTTGACTGGAGAAAAGAAAAACGAATCGCGACATTCAATCTTTCTTATCCTGTTGGTGAACGTTCTACTCATTCCATTTTAGCTAATGTAGGAGAGAGAGATAGAATAGATATACCCACCTGTTACTCACCTTCTTGATGCTCGTGTGGCATGTGAGGTATATGGTGGATTCAAGTAAATACCTAGGGACTCGTTTCTTGAGCATCCTAAGGCAGTTAAACTCTAGCCCGTATGGTACGCCAAACTAAAATAGGATTCCTATCTGACAAGAACCTAAGGATGACGCACCCGTTCTTTAGGGATTGTCCAAAGTTTCGATCGGTATGAAGGATCAAGCCATGAATAGAATTCTTTTCCATCAGGAATCTATGGATGACGCACCCATTCTTTAGGAATTGTCAAAGTTTTGATTCGTATGGTGGATCAGACCATGAATAAGATTCCTTTCTACTAAGGACCAATGGGTAACGCACCCGTTCTTTAGGGTTTGCCGGAGACTAGGCTTCTTATCCACTAGGAACCTAAAGGTGACACACCCTTTCTTTAGGGTTTGTCGGAGACTAGGCTTCCTATACACTAGGAACCTAAAGGTGACACACCCATTCTTTGGGGTCTGTCGGAGACTAGGCTGATTCTACACCTTGGAGAATCAACGAGGGTCTACAGAAATGGGGTATCCCTAACTCTTAGGTTTTATTAAATGAGCTATTCTGAAGTTTAGGGGTTACCTAAATCCTTACAGAAGGCTGGTTCTAAAAATTGTCTTCTCAACATTCAAGGCGTCATTTTGGGATTTGGGGACTCCAAGTATCCTACAGAAATTGCAAAACTATTTTTAACGAGACTCTTCTGGGATTTAGGGGTTACCTGAAATCTCACAGAAAGATGATTCTGAAGATTGTCCTTTTGACATGTGAGGTGCTATTCTGGGATTTGGGGACTCTAGGTACCCCGCAAAAAGCTCAAACCTATAATCTTACATAAAGACGACTCTAAAGCTCTTCACTATTGAGCAAGGTAACCTTCTTTGACTTGAGGCTGCCATGAATCTTATAGAAGTTTAAACCTAAGAGTTCATTCCTCATAAAAAAGATATCAGTTATCTCGAGGTAATGACAGTTATAATGAAGGCAAAGTTTTACTTTAACCTATGCAATTATGCAAAATGACTTATGATGCTGGAGGTTGTCCAAGACATCTTGAAGCATGCAAAGATGATCAAAAATCCTTGTAAGGAAAATCTTGGATCAAACAATTTGAAGTTTCCAACAAAGTTTACTTTTAAGCATTCTATTGGAATGTCTCATCAAAGAGGGCTTCTTACCGATTCTTCGACTTTTGGTCTTCTATAAAGAAAGTACTCAAATTTCATAATAACTTGCACCTGGGTTTTCGGGGCCATTCGTAATGCATACATTTCGATCAATCAGGAGATCTTTATGGGATCATAAAGTTGGGCTTTTGAATGAAAGCTTTCTTCATCTGCTACAGGTTTAGAAGTCATTCTCTGAGTAACTCATTCTCTGAATTGGGAAATGGTTTCCAAGGGTAACTCATTCTCTAAGTCGGGTCTTTTGAATGAAAGTTTTCTTCATTTGCTCTGGGTTTACAAGTCAAGAACCCTGCAAAATGAGAAAGAAATAATTTTGCTCGTACCTCTTCGAGTTAATGTATACATTAACCTAGGTGTCTTAGTCGGAAAAGACTGCGAAAAGTTGTAACGTTGGCAGGATTGGGGAACGAAAAAGGCTTGTTTTTTTGCTCGAAATCGCGAAGGGTTTGACATTGGTGATCATTACCGATCAGTCTTCCGTTTTGTCTCTGGTTTACTGCTCTTTGAAGAACATCCTTAGTATTCATGAGAACGAGTCTAATCTTTGAAAGACCTGTGTATCTTTTGGCAATTGGTTATGATTCAATTCGAATGGTACCCTTTTGCCATGTAATTCCTGAGGATTTTTTACTTCAGAACTTGTTGGGGGTTGGGGTATCCAGTAATTCCTTGGTGTCCCCAAAATCAGTCTTACGACTTTTCCAGTATTCCAATGAGCGTCAGCCTGTTATTGTCGGGCTTTCTGTCTCTTTTTAATGCATAAGGATTCAGTTTTTTCTCTTTTTCGATCTCGTCTTTTCCTTTTTTTTCTAGGAATTAGGCTTTTTATGATTATGTAAGATATGTGACTTGAGTCTCATCCTGTCTAAACGTTTTGCTTTGAAAGTCTCATGTAGCTCCTACTTCTTGAATTTCTCTGTCTGCTAGTGTCTTTGCCATCTTCGTCTCAGTGCTGTGCAATAATCACCAATGTGGGGTACATGAAATCAAATTGGCTATGCAATGAGCATAAGTGTATAGGATAGAGAAATGATCGTATTTTCGTCATCCTATGGCGCTTGGATCAATGCATATCAACACACGGACATTGATGTTAGTCTAAGTAAAAAGATTTCTAATCATTTACCTTTCCGAGCTACTGGACTGCTTCCACACGACCCCAATATGGGGTGGCTCTCGACAGGGTTAAGAAATGAAGACCACCGTTCAAAGGGTTTGTCAATGATCACTTGTAGTGCTTATGGAGAAGAATGAATGCCTCTGTCATCCCAATCCATGTAATTGATGCTAATAGCCCTTACATCCCCTGATTTAGGCTTTTCTATCCTTACACTCCTCTCATCTCTTCGCAGTGTATAGGACGTTTTTGGATTATGTTTGCCTCTTATCTGAAGGAACATTCCTAATAGATAGCCTAAACAATCTTGTTTTGAAAAAATCATTTCGTTTTTCTCTAGACATTTTATCACACAAGGAGTTTAACAATATACCATGTGTGTTTCAACCATGCATGGATAACCTCTAATCCTAACATGTATGCAACAAGTACTAGAAATTTATCTTTTGAAAGCACGGTTCATCCCTAAGTTTGACCGTGTGAATGTTCATCTCTGACCATTTCTCTCTTACAGGAATGTGAGAAATTTTACAGTATTTCTCCATTGCTGTCTTTTGTCTTCATCGGGCATCCCTGTATGAAGAGAATAGAAACTCCAGTGAGTGAAAGATATCTTAACGCTTGATGAAACAGATACATATCACCTAGTTCTACGGGTCAAGGACCGTTCCATTTTTGGTTCCATTTGAACGAGTATGATTATGAGTTCATTTCTCGGAATCCTACAAAATACAACATGTCACGCCACGAACTCGGTGAGCACGCGGACATCCCACTAGGCCGTAATCAAGCTGTGCCATCCAGGATCCTCCGACCCTCATATAACAACTTGACAAAGGAACAAGATAGCGGAAGCCATAAAACTGCTCCGTATTATGCCATAATGAAATGACTCAAGACAATAGGATATGCACTTCTAATAAATAAAATTGTCCTTAAAAGTTATCGCTGTCAAGTACCCAAAATTCAATTCCTAATTCCTCAAAATTCAGATACAATCCCTAAAGCCAAAAAATACATAAAATCATTCGTGCCATCACTTCATCGAGAGCTCATCCTTATCTCACTTGTATTTTCATCTTCAAGGACCTGAAAAATTAATCTCTCAATGGGGTGAGATATATATATCTCAGCAAATGAAATATAAACCTAGACCTAAACACCAATCCTCTCAGACCACACACAATGCCACCAAGATGTAGAATAATGCAATGGCACAAGGCATCACACAACAACAATATCAATTATGAGGCATGGATAGTCATTACAAATAATCATGCTCAATTCTAGGGTCCCAATATGCAATCACATGCACTACATACACTACAGCCACACTTTCTCATCCACCCACAAACTCCACTAGCACTCTTGCCACATGACATCTTTGGGGTCATCAGACCAAACGATATCCACATACCACTGGGGTTATCAGATCAATCGGTACTCTCCAAGCTTACAGCCACTCAATGCCACCGGGGTCATCAGACCAATCGGTATCCTTAACCCCTTTCTCATTGAGATAACAATGCCATCAAAACACGCACAATTCAATTTATAAAAAGGTTCGCTAGTCAATCATTTCATTCAATAACTCACCCAGCAATGTCCTAGCATTCAGGTAATGGTTTAGAAAACACTTACCACATCAAGCAAGCTATCAATTTCAATCTAAATGACCCTCCTAGGTCAGCAAGCTCACAGCCAAACAAGGCACCCATGGCGTGCCTAGGAAAACCACATCGAAACTCGATTATTTCTCAATTCCATTTCGCCAATATCTCAATAACACCGACAACACTTTATTCTCAAGTCATCACATTGTTGAATCTATGACTCCAAGCATGCCAATTGTCATTCTAGCAAGGCAAGTCATCCAAAATCTCGATTCACCAAAACTGCCCAATTTGAACCCCCCAAAATCAGGATTAGTCTCATGAAAATTGCAATTTTTCTAATGACTTTTTGAGAAAAAAATTTCAGGATCATAAACTTGAAGATCCTACGGATGCGTGGACGAAAACAGAGCTCAATTTGAATATCGAACGACTTAGAACGACCTAATTCAAAATTCATGCGCGTTATGGGCAGATTGGACGGTATATCACGTTTTTCACCTCAAACAGCCCCTAATTCATCTTTAAATTTTCATTCACCATAAAACCAACATGGCATAACCTCAATATACATGTTTAGGAAGCTCACCAAGAGATTTGAAGCGGAACGACACTCCAAAGACCTCTGAACAGCCCGGATTCCACACGGTCCTCAAACGGGCAGAATATGCTCAGTAAAAACATCCACAAATCAGCTATGCACACCCATCAATATTCAACTAAAATTGTAATTAAATCTTAGCCAATTCAAATAATAGATGTTATAAAGAACTCATCAAAAATTTGAGATCATTTGGAGTCCGGAAGCTCCTAAAAACGCAGCCTCACCAAAACCGGATCAGATTTTGATCTTTTCCCACTCAAACAGACATAAGGGACAAACGGCTTGGTCAAATTAAGCTCATAATACCTTTCTAGAATGGCAATACGATAATCTATAAGATGGCGGTGGTTTTATCTCAATCCAAAGTCGAAAAACAAAGTTATGGCCGAAACAGTGAGCTGGTTTCTATCTGTCCGCGAGATATCCATTCGGCCGAGAGCAAAAATGAAGGAGAGGAAGATGGTGGGAGATGATGGCCGGTCAAAATGGAAGAGAGAGAAGGTATGCCATCCCAATAAAACACCTTGGGTAAATTAGACAAGATGGGAAATTAATGGCCATTTATTGCTTGGCACCTCCTTTCGTTGACACTTGGCAACCTCCAATTGGTTGTTTCATTGACTTTGACTTCTTTTGACCATATGCATTACACATTTTTGGAAGCATACAGAGGAATGAGAATTGACCAAAATAACCTTCTAAACTTCTTAAGGCAAGGCCAAAGGTCGAGGGGAAAAATGGTCATTTTGCACTTTTCATCCGAACTTCCATTTTTCCAGTATAAACCACCATCGATGAGACGACGTCTATCTCAATTCCAATGTTTGAATTCCTCAATATCCAATTCTCAAATCTTGAGGTCCAATTTCATGTCGAACTCTCGTCGACTATAATTCCAGTTTATCTCAAACCAACGGGTGACTTTTGCAAGCGCTACGCGTATCGACCTTGGGATTTCTCAAGCCGTGGCGACTTTGATTGTCATGTAATTATGAGGGTTTATCGTTCGTTCCTTCGATCCTGATCATCGAAATCCAATTTAGGAGATTCTCGCAAATTACACATCGATTAAGCGGAATCACCCGCGTCTTAACGTATAACACTAGTAAGATATTCCCCAATTATCCTTAGATCGATCTCTGCCGGCCTAAGACATTCTCTCGACAATCCTTATGGTGAAAGTGGCATTTCTCATTCAAATTCCCCAAGTCCACATACCTGGCTACGCATCAGTCTTTCCATTTTGGTCAGTTAACTCAAGAGTGACTAACTCCGAGCGAGTTACAACTGAAATACACCGATCGATATCCTTCCATTCAATAGCCTCGAGAGGTTTGAAATTCAGAATATCACAATTCTTCCCCCCCTTAAAGAAATTTCGTCCTCGAAATTTGCCATTTTTCCTATTATCCTATCTCATGGGGCACAGACGCCTCATCACATCCTCATTCTCCAAAGTAGTTCCTCTCATTATTTGACGTTCCCACTTGTCTTCCCTGATAAAAGTTTTCCTACTTCTAGGACTTATTTTCCTTTATCCTCAACCTGTACTTGCTTTTCTCTATTCTCTTCTGACATTCATAATATCCGTCGATGATAAACCTTCGAGCATTTGATTCTTCCTTTCAATTTACCTATTGGTCTGAGGATAATACGTGCATCACACTGCAACCTTGGTTTTGAAATTCCCAGTCAAAAGGCTTTTCCAAAACGTCGCCTTAAATTCATGTTCTTTCCTATCACGATCATCACCAAATCATCATGAGAACGTACTCTTTGGTACCTCTACCATTTAGCATAATAATCCACTCCAAACGTCCTTTCGTATCGTCGAGAACACACAAATTCCATTAGTTTACCCTCGATTGTCCAAATTGAACCATAGCCTTCTCGACTTTTCAGGCAAACTCATAATTGAGTCCTTAATAACTTTTTCTTCAATCCCTTTAGGCAGTCAATGCTCTCAACCTCTTATAGCTCACACAACTTCAAGGTCTTTATTTATATAAGCAACGCCATCATATCTACAATCAATTTCATATATCAGCGTTACCTCTTGTGCAATTCCCCTCGGGAAACTACTACCTTATTCTCTCGTGGTAGATATTGACTTGAAGTCTTCTTCTACCCACAATGTTTCTCGAACTTTGTCGTAAGGACAAATGCAAACCACCCCAATTATACATTAGGTGTTCCAACTCAGGTGGTCTTACTATCACGGCACATTCGCACAGCCTACTTCAGTTGCCTCGCTACGTCTCAAATTTTCTTTCGACAATACGTTGTTATGATTCCATCAACTTGTGATTCCAAATTGGAACACCATTATCAGCATAGTCATTAGCTCAACTCAAGTCATCGAAAACTCTTTTCACATTCATTCATCCTTTCGTGTTACGTCTATTTTATCAATGGAATAGCTCCTCTGGGAAATCTTCTCAAGACGTTTATAGCAGACCATTATAATCCATCAGACTTAGCGTCCTTAGTCTATTTCATCAGTGGAATAGCTCCTCTAGGAAATCTTCTCGCGACATTTATAGCAAACCATTATAATCCATTAAACTTAGAAGGTCTCAAACCTCAGTAGCTTGCGTCAGCCTTAGTCGGCCTATTACCATCTCCTTCTTTCGGCGATCCATAGGGATTTCACTCCTCAGAACTACCTGGCCAAGGAATTTCACCTTAACAGGCCCACGGCTCGTACTATTCAACTTAGCATACAGCGAGCATCTCCTTAGATTCCATAAGGTACTCTCAAAAGTTGATCATGTTTCTCATGATTCCCTAGATGAGCTCAATCATCGTCTCTCAAGACGGTAACAGTCCATCCAATTATTCCTCGGATGTTCAATCCGACTATTATCAACTTGTTTCTACCAGGTGCCAAATCTTTCAAACTGTTCCTCACACTTTCACTTGAGAGTTCTGACATTGGCTCTCTATTGTCACGGGTCTCCTCTAAGACCACACTACATGTTATTTATTCTTGTCACTCTTTCTTCAAGAAGCATTAGTGCTTTAGCCTCTGAGTTCCATAACTCGCTAATGCGACCTTATCCCAATCCCGTCTGTTCCACTGAATGTCGACATCATCCTAGAATTCAACATTGTCTACGGAATGTTAGAACTTAAAAATTGTTGGAGACATTGTGTAATTCAAACTCTTTCTAGAGCTTTTTAGTTGTAATGAATGCTCTTAATTCTGTCCTTGCTCATTTCTAAAGGAATGAGCATTATCCTAGGGGTAAAAGGGCAATTTTCACTTCTCAGTCTTAAATTTCATTTTTTCAATTCCTATGGGGCGAACCATAATCTTAATTGCTTTTGATGAGGCGCCGTCCAATTTAATAATATTGGAATTCTTGAATGTTCTGCCTCCAATCTCGAAGTCCAATTCATTGCCAAATTCAGTCGTTTGTCATTCTAGCATATCTCAAATTAACGGGCGGCTTTGAGGAGTTACGCGTATCAACCCATAGTTAATGCCACATTTAAGAGTTATTCGAGTCATGTCGATTTTGATTGTCATGTAATTGCAAGAGTCAATCACTAGTTCCAAAGGTTACGATTGTTCGGAATCGGTTTAGATTAATTTGCAAATCATAATATGGCCAAACAGAATCACCCATGAACTAATTGCATAACACTAGCAAATCGTTTTTGAATCATTCTTAGATCGGCCTTTATTGGCCCAAAATATTCCATCGGTAATTCTTATGGTCAAAGTACCGGTCTGTGATCGAGTTTTTTAGTCCACATACTTAAATCCTAGTTAGCTATTCCCCTTTGGTTAGTGAAGACTCATGAGTGATCAATTCTGAGTGAGATTTGCTGAAATACTTCGATTGGCATTCATTCATTAATAAGTTTCGAGATAGGGTCAGAATTCAGAATGTCACAGGAACGAGTTGAATCATAAATAGCCGCTAGACTTGAGCCTGAAAACGAGAGAAGATAGCATCCGAATGGAAGAAAAACCAGCCATTGTAGAACCTCAAACACTGACCCCCTAATTTCAAGATGTGCAGGTCAGATTACAAAGCACAAAGAGACAATAATAATAATAAAAGAAAAGAAGATTCACGCTTTCTATTCACCTTGCACGTGGACTAAACAACTTGGTGAATTTGCGAGGGATTCGGCCGCCGAACCCTTCTTGCTCTTTGAGATAGCCGAATTTTTAATGTGTCCAATGAATGTAATGTGAATGAAGTCTCGTATATATAGAACTCGACTTGGCAACCCTAGCATGAGTAGTAATTAATTGAGACCTTTGGATCCTCGATCCTAGCTAAAGTAGGATTTGTCTTAAGCCTTCGGATTTTAAGTTCCCACATCCACTAAAACTCTAACTAAAGTAAGAATCCCAATTAATTAACTCTGAATTAATTTTGAAGATTAAAGAGTCTAATTTAGCCGAAACTCTACCAAATTTTCGGCCAAGGGAATGTGGTGATGAAGATGGCCAAATATGGCTTGCTAGTGGACTTGAGGTGCAACCTTGGGTCTAATCTACTTAAAAGAGCAATTAGCTAAAGCCCTACATGATTGAGACACTAGAATGGGCTGAATTGAATTCAAGTTCGGTCCAAGCCCCATTGATTTATTCGGCAACCACATGAGCGAGCCTTGACCGAATTTCTCAATTGAATCATGGGCTAGTCTTAAATTTTCGATCTCAAATTAAGGCTTTTCTAAATTATGGACATTTAATTGAACAACTTAATTAAATATTTAAGCACAAATGGACCAAAACAATCTTGCAGATCGGTCTAATTTGCTCACAAAAATTCAGCACATCCCTTTAGCCTTGATCGAAATTTTCAAACTAAGTCTGGTTTAGCCGCCTATCAAATCTAGCTCAATTGACTCACCTAATACAATGACATGTATTTTGACTTAAAATAAATATGCAATGCATGAGAATTTATATTTTTGCGAAAATTATGATTAACTCACATTTTATACTTAAATGAATGATTTTCTAAAAATCAAAATTTATGCGTCAACACTTATGACAACTATTGTCTTATTCACTCTAAATGGTCATGCTCACTTGATTCGTTGAAAGAAGGATATGCTGTAGTAATGATGCGACCATCAAAAATGAGACCAAGTCTCTCCTTGCTTTCTTGGCTCACCTGCCCTATCCGATCCAATGTCGAGATCTTGAGCTTGCCATTAACGAACTTTTCTTCACATTCAGCTAGAAGAAGATGTTCTTTTTGCTGATGAACCACTGTCTTGGAAGTAATCGACAAGTTGGAAGAAGATTTTCTTTTTGCTGATGACACATTATCTTGTCAAAGTGACACCTTTGAGGCCTTGGAAAAATATGAACGTACCTCTTTACAAGCCTTATCGACTCAGTTGAAGATGATCAAGAAGCAAGAGGTGGTCTGTGATTGTCTATTCCTTGAACTGTTAAAGGCTCAATACTAAAAGGAGGCAATCATCGACGCCAATTGCATCAGTGATAAGCGTCTCCATGGTTTTGTCTTAAGTGTCGAGTAACACGTGCTGTAATTCACTATTTTCCATCTCATGTGAATATAATCCCTATTCACGGTTTATAACTAAAAAATTATATTCTAACATTGTGGTAAGATTTTCTTCAACTAATTTTTTTATTTTCCTCTCCTTCTGGGCGGTCGTTCGATAATAGCAAACAGCGGGTTCAAGTGCCAAAATCTGCAAAAACCTCATGGAGTTGCCCCGCCGGTCATGAGTGATTACTCGAGAAAGAAAAAACGTGAGAGGAGATAATTAGCTAGGTTTCATAGGGAGGAAGAAAATAAATCATAAATTTAATCTCTCTCTCTTTTTTTTCCCCCTTTTTTTTGCCTCTTTCCTGATTATATTATGTAGTGAGGTATACAGCATACAACTGACCTGATTATTCTAAGGAATTTAATCATAAATTTTACTAATTGGAGTTTGAATTATTGAAAGGGTCAAAACCACCCCTCAATACAGCAATTTACATTTGACTCGGATTTGGGCTCCTCAAACTATTTTTCTTCCGTCGTTACTAGACTGTTGTTAATTTCTCTGTGTATGGATCTGCTCATTTTTTTCTATCTGCTGCTGTATTTAGAATTTAAACCACGCACGGCTGTATTGTGTTCTGTTAGACCTCACTAAACTAAAGGTGTTATGATTATCGTCAATTAGATGGTTCTAGTCAAATGTAGTAAGTTGGCATGTCTATCAAATATAAACTAAAACACAAAAAAAAACCCTTATATACTTAATATCTAGATAAGAAGGGATGTATTCAATAACTACGTTCTCCATAAACCTAATGAATTCGAAGGTAAGTGCACAAAATTTTTTGAAGAGATAGAGAGGATTTAAAGATAATAGATTTTTTTTTATTTTTTTTATTTTTGTCGAACATTTTTGAAAATTCAAAAAAAATGTAAATTAATTCATAAATTTGTATTGAGGAAAGACGCACTATCATATGCAAATGGGTCCGATCTCCCACCCAGCGAGGACTTGCCTTGGCCCATTCGATTAGGTGATGGGTGGGTAGGTGCAATTTCTCGCCTGTCGCAGAAAAAGTCCAACCTAAGTCCTAGTGCAGCGGTAAAAAAAATAAAAAATAAAAAGCTAGGTGGAACCCATGGGATTGGTCAGATCTTTGTGTCCATACTCAGATGTTGACACTTAATTTTTGACGGCCCTGCTAGATTTAATTTATTTTTTCCTTAAGGCTTAAAATAGGAATAGGTTAAATTGGATTTGCCCATTTCTCATTTTATTTTCCAAATCTAAAAAATATAAATTCTACTACGTTTTTGTGTGTGTGTGTGTATATAAATTCGGATTTGAACTGGCATATCCAGTTCATGTGTAAATTAACCTAGGCGTTTTAGTCGGAAAAGACTGCGAAAAGTTGTAATGTTGGCAGGTGATTTCCCAGTCATTTTCAGACTTATTAATGAGAAGTATATCGAGCGATGGATTTCAGTCATATCTCGCTCGAATTTGATCAATTTGAGTAGACTAAATAAAAGGGAAAGGTTAACGCGAGAACAGATACGTGAACCTAGGGAATTCGAATAGGAAATGGCGTTTTGACCATAAGAATTGTCGATGGGACATTTAGAACCACAAAAGGCCAATCTAAGAACAATTAAGGAATATCTTGCTAGCGTTATACGATTGAAGCGCGGGTGATGCCGCTTAACCAACGTATAATTTGTAAAATTTTCCTAAGTCGGATAGTGACGATCGAAACCATAGGAACTAATGATAGACCCTCACAATTACATGACAACCAAAGTCGTTACGAATTGACGAGCCCTAAATGTGATATGAATCACAAGGTCGATACGCGTAAAGTCTGCAAAAGCCGCTCGTCGGTTTGGGATAGGCTGGAACCGCATCTGATAGAGAAAATAATCAGAAACGAATCTTGAAAATTGAAAATAGAGAATCAAGAATTCCAACGTCATGTTTGGATTGACCGTCGCCACGTCAAAGAATATTGGATCGAGAAAAATGACGTTCCGGACGTCGGGGGTAAAATTACCATTTTACCCCTCAAAGCTTTAACCTTGCTTATGCAATTGAAGGAGGACATTTTGGTCTTTCAACCACCCCAAGAGCCACCGAAAATTGGGAGAGATTGTGGCCATTGGATCACCTTGATTGACACTTAGAACATGTGTCAATGGATTAGCTAAAGAGTGGTCATGTCCACTTTTTGCCAACTACCATTCAACCTTTGACTTTGACGATTGGATAAAGCCCTCTTTTCTCTCCTCTTGGCCTGCCATACACCTTCAACTTCACCGAAAACCTCTCTTCTTCTTCCTCTTCCTTCTGCTGTTCGCCGACCAGCTTCTGTCCCTGCCGTTCGCTACCGCCGACACCCCTTTTCGGTGACCTTTGGCCGGCGAGCCGACCACCCATGCCTAGCTCAGCCTCTTGCCAACGTCCTCAAAGTGGAAGTGTGTCGATTGACCCACCGAAGAGCTCCGGCCAGCCATTCTCCCAGAAGCCGACGGAAACCGACACAATCTGAGGTAGGCAGCAATTCTGACCTCTTAGAACCTCGAAACGTTGGAGTCTTGTGACCAAATTTTGTGGAGGTCTAGGGGACTTGTAGGGTGATCTGAGGTGAAAAGTTGAGGCCAATTTGATGAATTTTTTACCCCAAATGGGTCTTGTGATTGGTGGACAGAAACTACCGATTTGCAGTCTTGAAGGAACCGGCGACTTTCAAAAGAATTTCGGTGATGACACGGCCTCAAATCTTTGGTGAGCCTCTTAGACCCTTAGATAGACATGTTAGCAAATAGATTAGTGATTAAATGGTGGAATTGGAGTAGGTTAAGGGCTGAATATGCTCGGTTTACACAGAACCGAACATAGCCTGGTTCGGTTCTGTGCAAACCGATTCTGTGGAGGATGTTGGTTGTTGGTTTTGAGTCTCAAATTAATCAATGAGACATGTTAGGATATTGAGAAATGTGTTATTGAGATTGGTGGTTCATGAATGGGTGAATTAGATAAGAGAAATTGACAATTGTTTGGATTTTCTTAGGTTGCGTGATGAGTTTGCTCTTGGACCATTGGACCGAATTGTTGAGGGCTTAAGAAGAGGATATTTGTGGCATCAAGCTTAAGATAAGGGAACCCTAAATCTAAGATAGAAAGATTGGTCTCGATTGGGCGAGTCGAGTAAATTTTTGAGTGATTCTTGAAGGGTTTTTATGTGATTGTTCCTTGCGCGTCTTAGGACGGTACAGAGGATTGCATGTGTGCTAATATTCGTGCTTTGAATTAGCTACCTTGTTTGCACGTTGATTGAATCGTCTTGCATGCCATGGATGCATTGTTTATGCATGAGATTGCACTCGGCCTTGTGTGCATGATTTGTGATTGTGGCATGACGGAAGATAAGGTGAGACCTTGATGCGTACGAGACCCGGGGTGGTGTGATGGTTACCCTGATGCGTATGAGACTCGAGGTTGGAGTTGTGTGGCACCCTGATACGTATGAGACACGGGGTTGAGATGGTCACGGTCTTGTTTTGTTGAAACGCCTAACAGAAATGTGATGTGTCGACACTAGCCTGGAGTACATTGAAACCTGATACGTATGAGACGCGGGATTGAGATGGCCACGGTCCTGTTTCGTTGAAACGCGAGACGGGAATGTGACGTGTCAATACTGGCCTGGAGCACATTAAAACCTGATGCGTTTACGCGGGTTGTCAATGACGATCTGATGCGTTTACGCGGATCGGGCCTGATACGTTCTAAAAGCGGGCATGAGAATGAGGCAGGCGTTAAGGATGGAAGTGGTGATGTGGCATGGCGAGGTGTGCATGATTATCTGAATGTGTTATGATGCCATAACTACATGCCTGACATTTGTGTGTTGTCTTGATAACTGATTGCCTCGCATGTTATTTGTCTGAAATGTTGTTTTTATGACTGCCTGAGTGGACGGTCGGCCTAACCTAGAGTTAGGACCCACCTTACTAATATGTGAATCTCACCCCGTTGGGGACCTTTATTTTTACAGATCCTAGGTCTTGATGATGTGACCTGTCACGCCCCTAACTCGGAGAGCACGCGAACATCCATGTCCATGTCGTTCATTCATTAACGCTCCAGGATCCAATGGCCAATAACATAGAACTCCTTTAATCGAATGCATGCAGAAGCGATGCCTTCTTCAATTATATAAATACAACAACATACAATGACTTAGGACACAAGGGTACATCAAAATCACCTTAACTAATCACTAAAAGATCATTCCCTAATTCAATATCCGAAGTACAATCTCAATATCCACAATTGACAATTCCATTCTAATGCAATTGATCAACTATCTCTTCAGACGCCAATCCTTGGCAAGCTTGTGCCACCTTCGCCTGGAACTCGTAAAATGTAAGCCCCCACTGGGGTGAGATATAAATCTCAGTAAGGTGGGTCCTAACCCTAGGTTAGGCCAACCGCCCACTCAGGCAGTCGCGTCACTCTTCAGATCCAACTTATGAACACGTGCAGACATAACAATCACAATTCAATACACAACAACATATAGAAGACAGGCATGCATTTATGATCTCGTGCCATACTCATTTGCAAATGTATACTCGGCCTGTCTTTTCGCCACATCCATCAACTCTTGCCTGTCTCATTCTCTAGCCCGCGATTAGATCGCATCAGGCTCGACCCGCGTAAACGCATCAGACCGTCATCGGTAACCCGCGTAAACGTATCAGGTCCCGGTTCAATTCCAAACAAGATTTATAAGCTCATACTCTATCCCGCGATTAGATTGCATTAGGACTGTGGCTATTTCAACCCCGCGACTTCGTCGCATCAAGGCGCCATCTAATCATACTTCATCCCGCGACCTCGTCGCTCAAGGTCTCAACCTTCTATCCCGCGTCTCACACGCCTCAAAGCCTTGTCATGCTGTGCTCATGCCACAATCAGGACCTATGCTTGACTTTCAATTCAATGGCACGCTCAGTGGCAAGTGCCAATTCAAACACATTTCATAGATTCTGTGGCATGCAGGTAAATCAAATGGCATACAAACATGACAATCACTCAAACCAATCAAGCCTCGACTCACCCAATCGAGTCCAATCTTTCCTATCCTAAGGTTAGGACTTTCCTTACCTTGGTTGCAACATCACAAGTTCCTCCTCTTGAGCCTCCAAATTTTTGACCCCTAATGTCGCATACTGAACTCAATGAGCAACCTAGCATATTCAACCAATTTCATCAATTTCCATACTCAATTCCTCAATCCATCAATCTCAATTGCCCATAACACAACCCTCAACATCTCATCATATCATAAACACCAATTTGGAACTCAGAATTACCCATCTCAGCCTTCAACAGATTCGGTTTTGCACAGAACCAACCGGTTCATTTCGGTTCTGTGCAAACTGTGTACTTCCAGCCTTCAATCTACTCCTAATTCCTTCATTTAACCATCAATCTATCTCTTAACATGTCTATTTAGGGATTTGGGAGGCTTACCGAAGATTTAAGGTCAATTGGTCATCGGAAATCCAACGAATGTCGCCAGTTCACCCAAGGTCAGAATCTGATAGTTTCTGGGCAAGATTAATAAGATCGGTTTGTAGTCAAAACTTAATCAAATCCATCTCAACTTTTTACCATAGAACCATCTATATCTCTACTGAGTCTCCATAAATTTTGAGCTCAAGACTCTAAAAATTTTACCATCAAAGGGATCAAGAACAGAACCTACCTCTGGTTGATTCCTATTATGTCGGCCTGTGGGAGAATGCTTGCCCTGGATCCCACAGTGCTCCAAATGCTCCGATTCTTGTTGGAGAATGTTGGAAAGACATTAAAATTTATTGTGGTGGTCATTCGGCAGCAGATGATGGCCGGAAGTGGCCCTCGTGGTCACCGAACTGAGGCTCCAGAACTGATCGCCGGTTCCTTCAAGTCAGTTTCTAGGCGAAATGTACAAGGTAGGTTCGTGATCAAAAACTTATCAAATTAAGCCCAAATTTTTATCACAGATTCCTACACATCTCATCTTAATCTCCACAAAATTTGGGCCAAAGATTCCAACATTTCGACCACCAAAGGGAATGAGAATAGACCTGCCTCATATATGAGCAGTTTCCATCAACTCTCGGGAGAATCCTTGCTTCGATCTCCTCGGGGGTGCTCCAAATGCTCCGATTATTGTTGGAGAATGTCGAGAAGACATAGATCTTTATTTGGGAGGCTGGCCAGCATCCAAGAGTGGTCGAAAGTGGCCATGGTGGCCGGCGAAGTGGAGCCCCAAAATCTGTCGCCAGTGACAGAACAGCAAGAGGAAGAAGTAGAAGTGGCTGTTGGTTCTCTAAGGGTGGTGGCCTAAATTTTTGCAGGATGGAGAGTGAGAGAGAGATTGCTATATTCAATTTGTGGTCAAAGGCCTTTGATTGGTAGGTGGGAAAAGTGTGATATGACCATGCTTCACCATCCATTTACACTTGGCCTTTTGTTTTTCCAAAGAAATCCAATGGTCACTTTTTGTTCTTGGATTTTCGGCAGCCTTGGGGTGTGTTTGGACCATTTTTCCCTTCTTTAATTGCAAGTGTAAAGTTCCAAACCTTAGGGGCAAAACTGTCATTTTACCCTCGACGTTCAGAACGTCATTTTTCTCGTTTCGGAAATCTTCGATAGGACGACGGCCAATCCAAATAACGTTGAAATTCTTGATTTTCCATTTCAAATCATTCAAGACTCGTTTCTGATGGTTTTTTCTATCAGACGTGGTTCCAACCTATCCCGAACCAACGGGCGGCTTTCGCAGACATTACGCATATTGACCTCGTGATTCATATCACTTTTAGGACTCGTCAATTTATGGTAGCCTTGATTGTCATGTAATTTTGAGGGTTATCACTAGCTCATAAGGTCTCGATCTTCACCATCCGATTTAGGAAAATTTTACAAATCATACATTGGTTAAGCGGCATTACCCGCGCTTCAATAGTATGATACTCGCAAGGCATCCCTTAATCGTTTTTAGATCGGCCTTTTTGTGGCTCTAAATATCCCCTCGACAATCCTTATGGTCAAAGTGTCATTCCTATCCGAATTCCCCAAGTCCATGTACCTCGTATCGCATTAGCCTTTCCTTTCTGGTCGGTCTACTCGAATTGATTAGGTTTGAGCGGAATACGACTGAAATATATCTCCAGATACACACTTCTCATTACTGAGCCTGAAATCAACTGAAAATCAGAATGTCACATGACCTATCCGTTTTGGTGACCTCAAAGAGATGTCCACCTATTTTGATGAGTTTCCTGACAGGCGGGGAACCATTTATGTCAGGAAGTGTACCGTAATTTGGGTAGACGATGGTAGTACTAGTTGGAAGCCTCACAAGTATGAGGTCTGCTTTAGGAAGGTCGGGGATGTGTCTACCGCGCCGCTGAAGCCCAATGAGATGCCCTAGTGAATTGTCCCTAGTTGGTGCCACCCCACCCGAGACTTAGATCAGGCTGAGAGGTCTGTTGCCGGTTCAAAGAATGGACCGAAGAAGACTCCGACCTTAGAGGACACGAAGGAGGAGGTTATCGTGGTCGAGGCGACTGAGGAGGATCTCGTGGAGCCATCTACTGAGGAAACTATGGAGGATACCATAGAGGTTCGCTCTGAAACCTTTTCGGAGTACGAGCCCACGGAGGACGCAAAAGAGACCGGGGACTCCAGCAGCTCGTCTTAGGAGTTCCCAGCTTGTCAGAAGATTTTTTTGATGGCGACCCTGACCTTGTTTAAGAGTTGGTTGTTGATGATGAATCCCTATTGTATACTTACCCCATTCCCCCTGTTAGCGGATTTAGGAACTCTGTATCTGTGTGAACAGTTGGATATCATGTATGACAGTATTTGCGTTATCCAGGTCCGACTTCATATTTTGTACGGAGGAGTTATTTCGTTATTGCTTCCGTGTACTTTTTATAATATACGTCTCTCGACTTATGTGTGGATCTTGGAACAACGAAAGATGTTTGGTTCACTTGCAGAGAGTTGCGTGCTCGTGCTCGGGGCGCGGGGCGTGACACACAAACATCACTTTTCTTTTTCAAAAGACATCTACTGTCAAGCACGAAGCTTTTAACCATGTCACTCATAAGCGCCATTACACATGTCATGCCACTTTCAATCATTCTTTTCGAGAATCAATCTTGTGCCATACATCTCTTAACCACAATTGGACTCAACCCGATACCTACACTTTCCCTTTCAAGTTATGACTTGGATCATTCCTGCCTCTTGCCATCTCAAAAGCTTGCCAAGAGCAGCTCCTTGTTCGGACCTCTCTGTCTCGGCGATCACTCTCCGCTCTCATCAGTCCTGGTCATTGCAGTTTGTCCCAAGTCATACATCCACGAAAAAAGCCCCATTCCACACGTCTCATGTCATGCTTCATTACAGTTTATAGGTATCCCATCAACTTGTCTCATACCAAGCGATAGTTTATTAAGTCTAGCAGTGATAAGTTCATGCATACACCCTCATCAGCTTGCATTTCATAACCACAAACACATGCACAACTTGACTATTCTCACTACTATCATGCCACAATTGCCTTCAGATCAATTCCTACCCATTGAAGACTTCTAATTCCACCAATGACCGTCACATCTCACAGATCAATTGCATATATTTAACCATATACCTCAAGTGGAGTCACTAACTAAATCAAATCCATATGCATTCGATCACGACTGGCCTTTAGTCCATGTATTCCTTATTCGCTCCCTTGTATGCATTTCATCTCATATCATCCAAGACTGTCAATAGCAATCGATAACTAAATCATCAAGATACAATGCAATTCAAGCCTGAATACATTAATACCAGTCGTCTCTCTATAACTCATACTCCCCAAGTTGGGTCACCGACAAGCCACGATCACAATCATATATCCCAATTGACCCTTCATTCATAAGTTATTATCTACCAACCTCAAATCCAAGCTTATGACTCTTCAATCTCTACTCACTTCCTTGTGAGCCTTATCCATAAAATCACTCAAGATCATCCATTAAATCGACATTAGGACCATTAGAACACCTCACAAGTTCAAGCTTATAGTCCTTAAGATTCAGTGATTAATGCTTAATCATAAAGGTCTCACTACCTAATTGTCCTCAAGTTATCACTCTTTATCACTTCAAACCTCAATCACATTGGATCGAGCTAACCTTGCTCTAATATCACTTAAACGGGGATGTCATGCCCCAAACCCGTCGAGCACATGTACATCCCACCAGGCCGTTGATCTTAAATTATCTCCCAGAAACCCTCGGCCAATCGTATAGCAACTTAACATAGAAACAAAATCGCGGAAGCCATAAAACTACTCCGTACAATTCCATAATGAGATGCATTAGGGAAAAAAATGGGTATACACTTCTCATAAATAATAAGGTCAGTTACAAATCTAACTCCAACGACTTCTTCCAATGCCATCCCATGGCAAGTACGGGTTTCTTTTGCCTAAGACCTAAAAAAGTTAAGCCCCAGTGAGGTGAGATATAAATCTCAATAAGTGAAATCTAAACCTAGACCTAAACACTAGTCCCCCCAGACCAACTCAACCACACCAGAAGCAGGCATTCATCAATCAACTATCTCAATAAGATAGGCATAAACACAGGTCACAGTTATATGAACTTAATCTCATGGGTTCAAGCTTCTAACATATATCAAAACAAGCATACGATTTCACAAATTCATCACCATAACGTCTCGTTTCCTCATCGCCTAGGCTCTCAGCCGCGATATACTTTCCTGGCACTCTTGTCAATTGATATCACTAGGGCCACAGGCCAATTGGTATCCTCATCATCATTCACAGTAAAATCACAGAATAATTGGCATATCAAATCATTAACAAACACATCACATGCTATAGGACATATGCTTTACACATTAGCCTGAAACAAACATATCGTCTTCAATGTGACAAACCATTTAATCATCGCCAGGGCCCACGGCCGCGATGTATCGCTAGAGCTCCAAGTCGCGATATTAATGTCATAGGGCTCCAAGCCAAATCATCACCAAGGCCCACGGCAGCGATGTCATCACCAATTATCGTCAAGGCCCACGACCTCGATGTCATCACCAGGGCCCACAGCTAATTCACTACCAGGGCATCTCAGTCAATTCATTATCAAGAACAAGGCTCATAGCCAATTCAATATCACACTATCAATCGCCATACTTTTATCGCACAATCACGCTACACATGACAATTATCCAAGAGCGTCATAGGGTTCAAGTAAGGGTTTAGGAACCACTTACCTTGATCAATTAGCATAATGTCACACAAAGTGACTCTCCTCAATGCCACAAGTATATAATCCCCAAGAATTTCTCGTCAACCTAGAAAAGTTCACTAATCTTAAATCAAAAACCATGGAATGCTCACTTCCATTAACTCAATCCTTCCTTAGTCATATTATCGGCAATTCGACACACCTTTTCTAACAATTAAACACATGGCAACGCTCCCCTCGAACCCTTAATGTGTTCGGTTCACACGGTCATATATATGGCAATACTCAAATTAGAGGTTCATACATCAATTTTGTCATAATTCACTTTTAAACCCCAAATTCACTTCACACACTTCTCTTTAACACTTCACAGCACATCATATAGGGCATTATAAGTTCAATTGAAGTTCAATTACTCTTTTATCAACCCTAAACAGAATCGGCCAATAATAGTTCATCCTCAAAATAGAATCGATTTTGATTTCCAACCGCTCAATCAAGCCATACTTCATTCCCTAGCCTCAATTCTTCACAAACAAACTTACTAAGACCTTACTTTATAAGTTTAAAGAGTTCGCCAAGAGATTTGAAATGGAACAACACTCCAAAGACCTCTGAACAGCTCGGATTTCACACGGTCCTCAAACAGGTAGAATATGCTCGGTAAAAACATCCACAAATCAGCCATGTACACCGATCAAAATTCAACTAAAATTGCAACCAAAGCTCAGTCAATTAAAGTAATAGATGTTATGAAAACCTCACCGAAAATTTGAAGTCATTTGAAGTCCGGAAGCTCCCCAAAACGCTACCTCTCTAAAATCGGATTAGAATATGACATTTGTCCACTCTATCAATGTCACGCTCCGCGCTTCGGGCACGAGCGCACGACTCCCTGCAAGCACAAACTCTCTCTAAAGGTCCTAAGATACACATGGGTCGAGAGATGAATCATATCGATAGCAAACGGAAGCGATAATAAACAACTCCTTCGTACAATGATAAAAAGGGGATCTAGGTAATGAGAATACCAATAAATACATAAGATCCTAAATATTCATACAAGAGCATGGCAAACTAAACCTGCTGGTCAATAAGGGTGACAGGGTAAGTGTAAAAGAGGGCCATTATCATCTCCAAAAGAAGCGGCATCGAGGTCACCATCAAAATATCATACCAGAAACAGAAACTCTTAAGTCGAGCTGCTAGAGTTGTCAGTATCCTCGATATCATCAGATGGCTCGTACTTCGAGAGTGTCTTAGAGCAAACCTCCACGGTGTCCTCGAGTGTCTCATCAGCTAATGGCTCCACCTGGTCGTCCCCGGTGGCTTCAATCTCGATAACCTCGTCAGTGTCCTCTAAGGTCAAAGTCCTCTCGGGTACCTTCCTCGAGCCGACTATTGACCCATCGGCCTCCACTAAATCCCGAGCGGGATGCCACCAGTTAGAAATTACCCCACGGGGTACCTCAGTAGGCTTTAGTGGCCTCGTAGAGACATCCCCTACCTTTTTAAACCAAGCCCCGTACCTATGAGGCTTCCAACTACTGCCACCCTTGTCGACCCAGACTACGGTACATTTCCTCACATGCACCGTCCCCTATCCATCTGGGAACTCATTAAAATACACCAACATCTCTTTCGGGTCACCAAACCTAATTGGCCACATTCTCAAGGCCTAGGATTTGAAAAATGAGGTTCCACGACGGGATGAGATTTACATCTCAGTAAGGTGGGTCCTAACCCTAGGTTAGGCTGACCGTACACTCAAGCAATTGCAATCAAGGATAAAATACACAATAGTCACATGAGGCATTCAGCAGTCATTAAATTACATGCGAATAAAACAAGTGTCAAGCATGCAATCAGGGCATCATACACATCATCAGAATTAACACACATAGCCAAGCCAAATTACACCTTCCACCCTTCCATGCCTCCTCATTATCACGTCCGCGTTTAGAGCTCCTCGGGCTCGATCCACATAAATACGCCTCAGACCATCTCATTGACAAACCCGCTTAAACGCATCAGGTTTTCAATTTCACTCCAGGTCTATGTCGACACATCTCAAACTCTGTCCCGCGTTTCAACGCATCATGACCATGGCCATCTCAACCCCGCGTCTCATACGCCTCAAGGTGTCACACATTTCTCAAACATGCCATATATTCATTTTAATCTATAACACATGCTCAATTTCAAACTCATGCAACGAGCAACACATTAATGGCACGCGAGATAATTAAATTCGACATTCAAATACAATAATCATTCCATGACACAAGCATTGTCAAGCATACAAGCCGTCTACATCTCTCAAGGACGCATAAAGACAATCTCTTCATAAACTTCTAGGAAATCAATCCAATTCACGCTCAATTCACCCAATTGAGTCCAATTCTCCTAGCCAAAGTTTAGAAACTCCTTACCTCAAGCTTAATTAAAAAAAAAACTCTTCTCAAGCACTCCAAGGATTCGGTCCAAATAGCCCAAGGACAAGTCAATCGCACAACCTAAGTAAATTCATCTAATTCGTCAATTTTTCTTGCTCAATTCATCACTTCACTAAACATACACCTCATGGATCTATCAATTAACATCCTCATACTTCTCAGCGATGAATTTGGAGCTCCATTCAATCACCAACAGCCTCCCACAGATTCGGTATGCACAAAACCGAAACAGGGCATTTTTGATACTATGCATATCCCAACTATTCAGTCCTTAAACTAACTTAAATCATCAATTTATTCACTAATCTACTTGGTAACATGTATTTTTAAGGTTTGGGAAGCCTCACCGAAAATTTGAAGCCAAGGCAACGTCGGAAAGTCCTTGAACGGCGCCGGTTCCTCCGGGTCTTCAACCGATCAGTTCTAGTCCTTCAAACACAAGACCCATTTGGGGTCAAAATTCCATCAAATTCCTCCAAAATTTTTATCACAGCTCATTCTACAAGTCTCCTAGATGTCCACAAATTTTGGTCAAAAAATTCAAAGTTTTCGGGGTTCTATGAGCCTAAACCGTGGCTTACCTAGCTTACCTCCAGCTGCGACGGTTTCCGTCGACTTCCGAGAGATTGGCCCACCGGAGGTCCTCAAGTGGTTAAATGTCGTGATTCCACTTGAAGAATGTCGGCAAGAGGATTAGGAAGGGGCTGGTGGCCGGTTCGAGTCCAGGCAATGGCCGGAGATGGCGGTCGGAAGCGGCGAACAGCGGCGGCAGAATCGGTCGGCTGGAGCTCTCTCGGTTGGAAGGGAAGAAGAAGAAGAAGAGCATAATAGAGGGGTTTTCGGCCAAGAAGAGAGAGAGAGAGAGGTTTATGCACATTTTCAAGAGTCAACTTGGTTGAATGGAAAGTTAAAAGTGTCTACATCTACATCATTGTCTAATCTTTTGACACTTGTCCATGTGTCAATCAATGTTCATCCAATGGCTCTCAATTTCTTCAATTTTCTGTAGCTATAAAGGGGGATTCATTGGCCAAAATGCCTTTATCCAATTATAAATGCAAGGTCAAGGCTTGAGGGGCAAAATGATAATTTTACCCCCGACGTCCGGTTCGTCGTTTTTCTAATTTCAATTTTCTTCTATAAGGCGACGGCCAATCCAATTATAATGTTGGAATTATTGATTCTCCATTTTCTAATTTTGAGACTCGTTTCTAAATCATTTCTCTATCAGATGTGATTCCAACCTATCTCAAACTGACGGGCAGCTTTTGCAGACATTACACGTATCGATCCTGTGATTCATATCATAATTAGGGCTCGTCAATTCATGGCGACTTTGGTTGTCATGTAATTGTGAGGGTCTATCACTAGTTCCAACGGTCTCGATCGTCATTGTTCGATTTAGAAAAATTTTACAAATTATACATTGGTTTAGCGGCATCACCCGCACTTCAATTGTATAACGCTAAAAATGCATTCCTTGATCGTTCTTAGATCGGCCTTTTTATGGCTCTAAATGTCCCCTCAACAATCCTTATGGTCAAAGTGTCATTTTTTATTCGAGTTCCCTCGATCCACGTATCTTGTCTCGCGTTAGCCTTTCCCTTTTGGTCAGTCAACTCGAGATTGATCAGTTTCGAGCGAAATACAACTGAAATACATCGTTACATACTTTCTCATTAATGAGTCCCGAAATGACAGGAAAATCAGAATATCACAAACAGACCTATGGGATAAAAGGCTGTGCCAAATTAAACTCATAATACCTTCCTAGAACGGAAAGACGATAAGCTTTAATATGGCGGTGGTTTTACCTTAATCCGAAGTCGGACGACGAAGTTATGGCCAAAATAGTAAGTCAGTTTTTCCCTATCCGCGAGTACTCTTCTCGGCCAAGAGCACAAGGAAGAGGAAGATGGTGGTGGGAGATGGTGGCCGGCCAAAAATGAATAGGGAGAGCTTTTCCACCTCAATAATACACTTTGGTCAAATGACAAGAATGGTAGGTGAGGTTTAATTAATACTTAACCTCTCTAATTGTGACACTTAGGAAGCTTCCATTGATTGCACCATTGACTTTAATTCCCTTTGACCACATTCATACACTATTTTCGACAGCCATATAAAGGGTTATATGATCAAAATGACCCTCTAAATTTCTTAAGGCAAGGTCAAAGGTCGATGGGCAAAATGATCATTTGGCATTTTTCGTCCGAAATTTCATTTTTTCAATATAAACCACCCTCGATGAGGCGACGTTCATTTCAATTTCAATATTGGAATTCCTCAATGTCCAATACCCAAATCTCAAGGTCTAATATCATGTCGAACTCTCGTCGACTGTAATTCCGATTTATCTCAAACTGACGGAGGACTCTTGCAGGCGCTACGCGTATCGACCTTGGGAGTATTCTTAAGCCGTGGCGACTTTGGTTGTCATGTAATTGTGAAAGTTTATCGTTCATTCCTTCGATCCTGATCATCGGAATCCGATTTAGGAAATTCTCGCAAATTATACATTGGTTAAGCGGAATCACCCCCGTCCCAACGTATAATGCTAGCAAGACATTCCATGATCGTCCTTAGATCGATCTCTACCGGCTCAAGATATTTCCTCGACAATCTTTATGGTCAAAATGTCATTTCTCATTCAAATTTCCTAAATCCACGTACCCGACTCCACGTCAGTCTTTCCCTTTTGGTTAGTTAACTCGGGAGTGGTCAACTCCGAGCGAGTTACAACTGAAACACATCGATCGATATCCTTCCATTCAATAGCCTAGAGAGGGTCGAAATTCGGAATGTCACAATCTAGAACATATCTTATGATATTATAGTCATTGCATAAGAAATAATTCCTCACGGCTTGAGTTACATAACAACATCTAAGCTCTTAGCATAACATTTAAGCTCTCTACACAATATCTCAACTCCTAAAACAATGTCTAAGCTCTCCAAATAGTGTTTTGGCACATGCAAACTTTAGATGCAATAATGAAAACTTCCCTCGAGCTTCCATCTTTTGGTCCCCCAAGCGTATTGGCAATCACAGCTTTACCTTACTATTCATCTATCCAGGGTCCTTTCAAACTTTGTCAATCTTCCTGTTCTAGGCTTACTCACCTTCTACTCAGATACCTCCAGCTAGCAGACACATCTAGGTCCAATGCATTGTTCACCATTAATAAAGAACTCATAATCTTCATATGTTCTATTAGGACAACATCTACATAATGGCTCGTGCATTTTTCACTTGGTTCTACTCAATCAATAAACATATTAGTAGTCTTTGATTATTTTGTTATCTTCAAAACATCGTAAGGGATTTTCCCTAACAATCTCCTCATTTTTTATGATGAAAAAAAAATAATCTCTAAATATATAGATATGCAAATGCATTTCAAAGATATTGTGTAGTGATACGCTTATCTTGCCAAATATAAAAATTCAGATCAAGGCATAATAAGCATGTAATGCGATCTCCATTTTAAGTTAATTAAAGAATGCAATCAGAAGATAGCAGATAAATTGAGCGTGATATTATATAAGAGTGCAATCAATCTCAACTCAATATTGTCAACACATATGCATATTTATATTCTCTTCCCTTTTTGTCATAGTCGAAAAGCGCTAATGATGGAAGGAATTTCATGCAGAGAATATAACAATATATTTTATGTTCTTCTGTAAATTATACGGTATGAAACACAATCTTGAGTTCCTTATAAAAAACAATCTTGAATTGCTTCGCCAAACATAAAAGATGTGTAATGCAGCTCATTTCCGAATCGATCAAAAAGGTAGGCAAATTTCATACATAACCTATATTATTTGTTCTCATCGATTGGTTCAATTTCGAACCTCAGAACTTGTATCATACCGAACCTATGCTTGCAAATATTTTCATCATACTTGATTATGCGAGGAGCACATGGTTTGCAAGCAAGTATTATAATAATATGATTTAGTATTTTTCTCTTTTTTTGTCGTCAGTGCAAAGATATGATCAAGGCGATATCTTTACTGAGTCAAAATCATACCAACATAGAGAGTGTCGTTCCTGTGCAAAACAAACAAATATCACCTACGTCAGTGAACATATATCAATGAGCACCAATAAATTTCACTTCTTTTTTGTCATATTAAAATGATAATATAAATTTGAGATTTTTAATGACAGAAAGTAAAGGAAATGAAAGATGTACTAACCGAATTATGTAGAGTTTAACAAGTTTTAACACACATTTACCCTTTCCTCCATCGTCAAAAGAGCAATCAAGATCGGGCAGAAATTTTCTAAAGTTTAGCAAGATTTTTATATCTTTGATCAATGCTCCCCTCAATTTGTTGCTTCTTTGAATGATTCTCCCCCTTGTTTTATGATTTCTATAACAAGATCTTTTGGATGACTGGATTTGTATCTTCTTTTCATGTTAAATCTTTCATCAAGTTTTTCTTCTTAAGATATATCTTAGTTCATTTCCTCGACTGAAGCATTTTTTAGAATAAATGTCTTATTAGTGCGCAAATTTAGTATTATTGCGAAACAAAAATTCTTTTAGGGTAAATTGATATGTATATACTGATTTGGGAGTTTTGAATGTATAATCCATCTATGCAAAAGTGTGTACCAAAATGAAAATGTCTATATATGACATTATCATTCGAGTTCCGTCACTTCCTCTTATTTCTTCTATTCGATTTATTTTAGCGACTGTGTTCATGCGTTCAATCGCCAAAATGATTGAATTTTGTGTTTCTTTAAGTGAAAAGGCTTCATTCAAAAGAAAATAAACAAGTTAAAAAACTAATAATGTGCCATAATTAAAAATAAATAAAAAGGAGATTATGGGCACATAACCCGATCTCCATCTTGTGAAAGCGAGTGCGGACAGAAAGATTCAGATGGTACGGATTTGTTTCCCACCTCTCTTGTCATTTTCGATGCGATCGACTGTTGTCCAAACTGAAACTCCGTTCCGACGAACGACGCCAAAATCGGGGGGCGTTTCACTGGCCTCTCCAAGCAAAAGATCATCTTCGCACCCTCTTAGGTTCGCGTGAAGAAGCAGCAGCAGCAGAAGCCCTTCCCCGACAACGTCAGCAGCTGCGTGGGACACGTCACCTGCGAGCTCCTTCCTCTTCCCCAACCCCCAACCATCACCCCCCAAAAAATATGGCCCACGTGGAGCTACCCGAACTCCTGCATCTCCTTTCGGCTTCCATCATCAATTATTTCGGCAGAGATCGCAAGTTGGACTTGGACAATTCAGTAAATGTCGCTGTCTCAGGGGTTTCGCTCGGCTACGAAACAGGAGGTGCTAGAACAGAGGTCGTAGCGTAGCGTGTGTAGTTCTCGTTTCGTTGATTTTTAAGGTACAGTGCGATGACGAAGCATTAATGGAGTTTTCTGTTTCCTAAGTTAATGACGTTGTGAAGACCACTTTTTGTCCCTCTACCGACGAGCTATGGAGTCTCGACGTTTCAACAGTGGACTGCGCTCTCTGTTCAGAGTGACCCTGGAGAAGGAGAAGAGAGTAATGGCGACCCAACTCTCAGGTCAGTTCATTTAATTTCTTTTTGACGGTCAAACTTCTTGTTTGGACTTAGTGTTTGAATTATGGACAAGAAAAATGGAAAAGATAATCTTTTGGAAAGTATGGAACGGCTCGTGGGAAGTGTTACGTGTATATAGCACCTTTTTTTTAACAACATATATGAGGTCGTGCAATGCGACTGTTCAACATAGGAAGTTAGGAACCGGTTGGATCAAGCTTCGATTCCAAGCCAATTTCAAGGAGCATAGAATCGGTTTTGGAAACTTCGGACTAGCTTGGATTCTATTTGATTCCCAATTCTAAAATCTTTAAATTTTGCTTATGTCAACTACTTTTTCAGTTTTTGGACCAAATAAAGAAAAGCTACCTTTCAGTTTCAACTAAAAAAATAACTTTTAGTAAAAATGTTAATTAATGGTATGGACTCGGAGTGAATATGGTTCTAAAATAGAATATGCACATCTTCAACCCTGATCTATTTCTCTAAATCAAATCATGGAGCTGTAACTGTATTGTTACAGCACAACGCCCGCCTTCACTTTGAGTCTTTTATGCTATATCGAACTATAAAAGTTGACTGAAAACCACACTAGTCGCGAAATTTATTTCTTGAGTTATTCACCAAACATCGATACACATTGAGAGTGGCCACCAATCAACCATCGTCTCTGATATCATTTATTGGGATGCACACAATAGAAGCCTGATACCATTCACTAGGGAGATCGTTAAGAGAAAATCTAACTTCAAGCTCGTCAATAAATTTAGTTAAACACATTCATTCAAAAACTTAATCCATATAAGTTAATTATAATATATTAACCCTTCCACACAACATCAATTTCCCGATTTGAGATTTTCTAATATAACTCACACGTGTATCTCAAAAGACTCGAATTTATGACATTGCCATCAATATTGGTAATAAATCTATGCCATGAGAAACAAACATATGCCGCAAACATCAATTGTGGTGGAGAAAGGAGTTAACCGACCATGCGCTTGACATAACTCAGAGAATTGCCCAAGCTTGCCGGTGCTTGGGTGACTCTCTCTGGGTGTGTTTGTAAGTGTGTGGAAGTGTAGTAGAAATGTCGTGGACGAAATTATTTGGGTTAATCTACTCCTTCAAAAGTATTGTTGTCTGTACAATTTGGTCTATTTATGATTCATTTTGTCCAATTTAGTCTTTTAACATTTGCCGTTTGTTGAATTAAGTCCTTTCGCCACTAAATTAAATTACTTACGCAATGTCGCATATGTGGCAAATTTAGGACATGATATGGTCATACCGTGCCCCACACACCCGCCCCGCGCCCCCCCCCCCCCCCCCCCCCCCCCCCCCAAAAAAAAAAAAATCAAAGAAATATTTTTTTTGTCGTGTTCACTGTCATCTGGGCAGCGTTGGGCCAACACCGTGTGGCTCGCTTTCCAGCAATTAAAATATCTAATTTATTTAGATCCTTTAGTTTAATATAAAATTTGATTACCCAAATGGCCTAGGTGACAAAAAAGGAAGAATTCATAACTAGTTCCACAGAAAATGAATTATTTCAAATATATATTTTTTTAAAAATAATTGATTCTATCTCTTGAAATAATTAATCAACGAAAAATATTTTTACTATCGATAACAACTAATGTGCGAACATTTTCGTGGACAATTAACTTTTCTTTTTAATTCATTCATTATCATAAGTGATACAGTAGATTATTTTTCAGAATTTTTTCTAAATAATTTATTCTTTGAGAAATAAGCAGATCATAAGAGCCATAGATACCTCCAAAGGTCCATGTTTCTTATATATAAATTAAAGTTTAAGGTCCACATTTGACTCAAATTTCTCCCTTTTTGCTGCTAATTAGGTAATATATAGATATGGTTAAAAAATGGGTTGTATGTATGTTTAACAGTAATCAAATACACACAATATGAGTAGAATAAAATGTATGCCCACCAAGTTATCTCCTTATAATTTCTACTACAAGAATAATAATTATAATTGAATTTCTAACGAAAACGTAGGTGAGGCTCCTAAAAGTGATGTTTAATATGGCAAGAAAAAGCAAAAAAAGAAATTAGCATCTTCCTCGTCTTAACGACAATCTCCGTAACACTCAACCGCGGGGCATTCGTGCACGTCTACATGAAATCTTCTGCATGGCATCGGGAGGTTCACAAAATCACCCAATTCAGAAATATGGCTCAAACCGGCAAGTTTGCTGGGTAAAGTAACCTACACGTGACCCATTTAAATAAGAATGTTTTGTCTCCTTGTGGCTGGTACGTCGACTCCCTGCATTAATCAACAATTTTCATGGGACTATGACTAAGCTTTATTTAATTGGAGAAAAATAATGGCCCGCGATGATTCCCCGTGGCGCCCCATACGCTAGAACCCATTTAACTAGGGGACAAAATCCATACTACTAATAAATGATAATATTTCAAAGCGAGGACCATGAAATTCTATGATATCAAAATCAATTGTTCTAAAAATACAAATTTTGAGGTGGATATGTGGTTTAATTTTTATTGTATCAGAGGTGCACACGCAAAACCTGGCCTTTAGTCATTGAACTAATAAGGCTACGCATCATAACTATTCTGTTCCAGAAAAATAATTTTGATTAAAATGATGTTTTCCTAATCATGTTCCTAAATGAGTTTTAGAGAATCAGAATACATTTTATAACTGCTCAAAATTTATATTGTTAAAATAGAAATGCGTTAACTTCACAAAATTTTTGTGCTTCAAAAAATTGTTTTTCTTCCTAATTTTTGGTTTAAGTCGAATAACTATGTAGTTATTTTGTAAAATTTCATCCTAAATTGAAGATAATTTTTAATGCACACTAAAATAATTTAAAATATATATTTTTTGGCATATCATAAATGAAATATAAATTTTAATACACGACGATTGAAGTTCGATTAAAGCATGAGAAGATTCCAAAATTAAGAATTTATTTTTTAAAAAAATGTTACATTGTCTAAAATACATTCAAACATAGCAGCAGAATAACCAAATTATCCATTGAAAAAATCCTTGATACAAAGTACAAGTCCTTCATTATCATTTTGTAGCTTCTATCCTAAATCCAAATAGGTGTTTTGCTCTAGCTCCACGTGCAATTGTGACTACAATTACGTATGCTATCATCCTCATGTTGGATGTCCTTATCTTCTGAGACATTTTTTGTTGTAAGAAACCTGAAATCTACGAAATCTAGAAAATTTAGGCTCAAATTTATGAAAACGAGGTCAAATTAGCCTAATCTAAACTTCTTTTTATTTTTAGGAATTTTCTTTAAAAAAAATCCAAATTTTTTGAATTTTTTATTTTATTTTTATTTTGTTGAGCGAAAAGTGACGAGGAACTAAAAGAAAAAAGTAAAAAATGTGAGACTTCATTTTGTTTTGTGATTCTCAAAAGTGATTCTTTTTTTTAGAACTATTTTTTTTTATGAATTTTGCTCTAAAACTGATCTGGAAACAAAATCAGAATTATTTACATTACCAAATAGGGTTCTCATCTTTTTTTGTTTCATGGATCATAATTAGAAAATCAGAATGGTACTTATGCAAGCCTTAATATTTTAATCCTCGCCACCTGATTATTATTATTTTTTTGGGGGGGGGGGGGGGGGGAGAGGTTTGGTGGTGGGAAGACTTTCCCTCGCGGGTAGTCAACATTTTGGCTTAAGATCGAGGCATGTAAATATTTGTGGGGACACAAATAAAGGCTTTAAAAGTATTTGACTCCAAAATGTTTACTTTGAGCTCTATGAAAATTTATGAGACCGCAACTTATTGTTTCGAGAGCAAAATAATCGTGGTAAAACTTAAAAATAGCCTATGTTAAAAGAAGATAAATATACATTCCCTTAGATTCTCGACACATGTCATCTTTGTTTTTTAAGACCACTAACGTCTTTCAATTTGTTAGTTAGATATATCGGAATATTGTTATTGTCGCGGTGATTTACTCAATTTTGACTGGAATTTGGCATATGTCATCTATTCTTCCACCGGAGGTGGCAGAGTGTCCCTCTTTCCATTTTTTAACTTTTCAACTTTTTTTTTTGTGATTTATCTATAGCTCGCATGATGTTAGTTAGGTTGGACGCCATGTCAACCCGCTCCGCCGTCATATGAGCACCATGTCATCATTTTGCTAAAAATTAGTCTGATAGCCATGAATACTCATAAATTTTGAAACAAAAATAAAATAGTTTGAAGACACTGGTCCATTATCTGATAACAAATAGTGATCGAGTTTAATTTATTGGGAAAATCTCCTTCTGAATATATTGATTTTGACAAAGCTGTCATTGGTCGTATAGAATTTGATAAATAATCTGAGTGTTTTATCTTAGGTGTTACACATGAATGGAGAAACTTATATTGATCTTAATTAGAGTTTAGACTCAAGACGAAGTCAATGCATATTTGTTTATGAAGAAGTTGAATTATTTTATCCAGATTAAGTGATGCGTCACTTATGTAGATTCAACCACACCTTTAAAGGAGATTTTTATGCGAGCATCAACGAGAACTTTATTGAGTTCAAATTCAGCATTCTAATCTGTTCAGACTGTATAGACTGTTTTCATTTCTGAAGATTATCTAGAATCTGCAATATATCATTTCCAGATTATGAAGACCTATAGTTGACAAATTTTCATTTTGACTAAGATGTTTATGGAAGTTTGAATATTTAATTGACAAGATATGTCTAAAATAAATTAGTAGAATATCTTTTATTGATAATTACTTTCAAAGAGACAAGAAAACTTATGTATTTAAAGAGCTTCACTTGTGGAAATTGAATATTGAGTCGTATAGATGACTGAATGGGTTCATATTTAGCATCAATTTTTACCAAATCTCCTAAGATACAGTCTCATTCAATCAACGATTGAAAAACATCATTTAAAAACCTATCCACTCGCTAGTTGGGGAAGGAGATCCATGGTGCAGCTACTAGTGTGCGATCGGATTTATCAATTTCAAAAGTGCTGGAGTGCTTCAGATTCTATATTTATTCTCGAGAGCTACATTCTATAATCTATGAGTGGCTTTATAAGAGTGTGAGAGTGTAATCACTTGTAAACACTCAAGCACATCGCCTGTTCGTGTGGGAGAATGGACTTAAACATGATCTAAACCAAATCATTATAATCATCATGTGCAATTTTA
This sequence comes from Rhodomyrtus tomentosa, assembly GCA_028455895.1. NCBI lineage: Eukaryota > Viridiplantae > Streptophyta > Magnoliopsida > Myrtales > Myrtaceae > Rhodomyrtus > Rhodomyrtus tomentosa. The sequence goes on from JAPCWY010000007.1 coordinate 30,994,340, forward strand.
TCCATCTCTAAACTCTTTCCTTTATGTCTAATAGAGCATTGTACATTTGTATTTAGAATCACATGCCACATATATTTAGGTTTTGAATCTTAGTTTTAATTTGACTTGATTCTTTAATTTAGTGATTTCTAGTCAAATTTATTTAAAATCATCTATTCACCACTCTAGGTAATATTGCTAGATACAACATAATCATTACAAGAAAAATTACTCAAATTTTCATCTATTTGGACTATTTCATAAAATAAAAGAGATAATTGTATTCGAAATTCTAGAACTTATTGCAAATTGCAATTAAATTCTAGAATTTTTAAAATTTGCAACTAAGTCCCTTTTCATCTCTGTCCACTTTGGCAAAAAGTGCTGATATGATTTTTTTTTATTATTTCAGCAAGGCATATTGCGCTCTCCAAGCTCCACATAAAAAAAATGAAAATTTTTAATCTTCTTCTCTCACCAAATAACACAAGTAAACCCTTATTTAAACGAGGAAAAGAATTGACGAAATCAAATAGAAATTATTTCGAGAAAGGAAATCAATCAAAATCTACAAATGAATTGAGCATCATACATAGGACAAGAACATTGATGAAGTTACTTTCATGTGCATTTTCTCCAAGATCCTCAGGCAAGTTGGTCATCATCCACCAGGAGGGACCTACGAACCTGCCGGATATTGATCGGAGACCACATCTCCGGCTTCAAAGAATAGTTTGTGGTCGATGTTGACACGGACCCTTCGTGTCTCTCTCAGATTTATTCTCTCTTCAAAAGTGAAACTGATCCCAAAATCAAGGACCCAAGACTGTTTCCCTCTGGAGCCCCGAATTAGAAAACTTCACAGGTTATCAACAAAGTAGTAATCCCTTCATTATCTGTTGAGAAACACCCGAAAAAGAAAAAAGATTGAGGATCCGTTTGGTGGGTGTCGTCTGTTGAGAGGGAAGTAACCAAACCATGATTTTCCGTTTCCGAGAATTGTGAGTTCAAAATCCAAAACCTTGATTTTCTGAGCTGGAGGGGACGTAACTTGAGATCTGGGGTCATGATTGCAATTGGTGCGAAGTCGGAGGAGTTGGTGGTGGTGATTGGTGCAAGGTCTGATGTGTGCCGGCCAATAGTGGCGAGCCCGATCGGTGGTAGTGGTGGCGCCGTTGTGGAAGCGGCGGTGTTGGGGGTGGCCATCGATGTTTCTGATATTTTTTTAAAAAAATTCAGATTACCTTCTCTCCTTTTTTCCTTAAATTCTTAATTATACTTGAACTCCACATAGGCGCCACCTGTCCAAACAAAGTAACGAAAAAAAAAACATGTCTGCATTTTCATTAGTCAAATTAGACGAAGTTAATGAATGAACTCAATTGCACATTTTTGACAAATTTTGGTACTTCAATTATATTTTCAAAAAAAGCTGCAAAATATCCCAAATTGTGCTCATTGTGATAAATTTATTTTAAACTTTTTTTGTAACATAAAATCTTCAAATGATGCTCACTGTGACACATTTATCCCAAACTTTTGCTAGTGACATAAAGAACCCAAAACTTGTATCTATGCAATGCATTTACCCTATGCCAATGTACCGTGAAATGATTTTTCAGTCAAAATAATGTAATTTGTATTTCTGGTGAGCACTATATCAATATTGTTTGCTTTTTTGCATCTTTGTATACATTTTTTAACGGCTCTCAATGATCAGAGGGTAATTGTGTCACATAGGTACAAATTTAAGATATTTTGTGTTGCAGAAAAAAGCTTAAGGTAATTGTGTCAAGTGAGCATAGTTTGGAGTTTTTGATGGCTTTTGTTTTTCTACTTTTTATAAAATTAAAACTCGACTATGCTTTCATAACAAATTTTAAGAGTTCTCACGTATCCCAAAAAGGAAATAAGATCAAAAGTACGTTCTAGTAGGCAGGCCTGTTCTCCCTCCTATGTGCTTATTGAGTGGTCCAACTCAAACATACTAAGAAGATTACATGCAATCAATTGATCTAATAAAAAATTCGATCTATTCAATATTTTAATCGAGCGATCACAGATAATTCATCTTTGAACGAGTCTGAACAAGCAATTTTATATCTAAATAGCTCCATTATAGCTCCAAGACTCCACAAACAAATCAATCATTAGAGATTCAAAAACCTGCCTCTCAAGTGGCCGGAGGAATCATTTTTTTTTTTCCGTGGTTCTCCAGTCATGCATGGCACCACTTTTTTTGGTTCCTCATATTTCTAGTGCAATCATATTTAACACATAGGCTTGTCATGCATGAACTTCTCTTTTTCTATCTTGGAAAAAGCAAAAATTATTTAAAAAAAGTCTAATTACCAAGCAATCACTGCCCGGTGCCCACCTCCCGTTCCCCCTTTTGCTTTAAAATTTACAATCGAGAATCACTTTACACCGTCGCCTTTTTTTAGAGTAAACTCTACAGTAATTAACCCTTTAAATCCACAGTCATTTATAAAAAGCTTCTACCTCAAAAGTATTTTTTTAAGCAACTTTTGAATTGATTTGAAAACCTCATATTGGGATCTTAAAAACGTGTCGACCTTCAATGAATTTCGACTCACGCGCACCGCAGGACAATGATCTTAGACACGGTCTGACATACATATCGAATTAAATATCGAGAAATTCGATAATGGCACTAATAATTCGAATCTAAAATCTTAATATGTTTCATATGAATCATAATATTTTTCAATGACATGACACAAAACTATATAAAATGACAAGTGCTGCATACGGTAATTATCGAGTGGGCCTATGCTTTTTCCGGAGATGGCCGGTAAGAGAATATACAGCAGTTTGATCGATAATTATCAAAAAGTGTTGCTAAAAGCAGTCTGTCTAGTTTTTGAACTTAGTGGCAGATCAGGAGCCAATCGAAGGGAAAATGCTAATCCAATGCTTTTCTGACCAATCTTTCCAATTCATCCAAAGGGTGTCTCCTCAACAGTGAAAGCGATATATTCCCCCCATAAAACAATTATAAGAACAGCAATCTTTCAGTACATGAGAATAAATCACAAAATAACCTTTTTCTTTTCCTCAAATTCATGAAAAATGGAAGCAAGTCATTCACGATTTTAGAAAAATTATAAAAAGCTTCCATAAATGACTATATATGTCAATACGTACGTCGTTTGAAAAGTTTCTGGTGTCTGATGTTATTAACGGGTGCTGTAAGAAAAGGAAAAAAGGCCGAACTTGAAAACAAAAGTCACTATATACAAACCCCATATCATTATTCGCGATCACTTTTTTGGGGTCAAATTTTGTTCACGATCTTTAACGATGGTGGTTAGGCTGTAATAATCTGATGGCTTCTGTGTTAGATTACAGTTAGTGTCATTTATAAAGTACAGCATAGTTAAGCCTATTATTATTTCCGACATTGCAATTTTAAGCATATGAGATTGGAAACGTCCATTCTGTACATGTACAAAATACACTAATTTAACTATTCTATTAACAAAATTTTGATTATCAACGAAAACGAAATAAATGAATTATTGTGTAGAAAATTTCAATCTATAGACTCAACAACTCTATAAAAAAATTAGGCTTTTATAATATTCAACTTCAATCGAGTCGTGTATATTTATGGGGTGTAACGAATGAATTTCTCTTTTCATATAACTTCCTGATCTACTGACAAGAGTCCGTGCCAAGAGATATATTCCTGATGCACTTTGTGCGTTCTGCGTTCGGATTGCTTCCTGGATCATGCTTTCTTGTTATGACAATTTAGAGTTTACTTTCAATAGGCTCAAGATGGGAAATGAAGATCATTAACCTAATAGATTGGCATAATTATTGTAATTAGTGATTTAATGACTTAATTATTGTGAGTGTAACCAAAGCACAATTATTGTCTTCATAACCGACGTGGATTAATATCGCGTAACCGACGTAATTTAATATCGTGTAACAGAAGTTTTCCCGATCTTTAAATAGAAGTGTTTCCGTAGTTCAAAATCACAACTCACAACTTGAAGCACATTCCTCTAGTTTTCTCATAATCATCCTCTAAGTGTGCCGATTTTGAGAAGTATTTGACAGAATCCTGTTCATATAGTGCTGATACAAACAGGTTCGAGGTGTTGTATCTTGAAAAGTGTCACCTTAAGGAAATTTGGTTAGTTGTACCTCACATTATCTCCAATTCCTCTTTTCTTTTAAGTTTACAGTATTCAGCCAGTTTATTTGTTTTGTAATCCTCATATGTAAAAATGGTAATTTGGCTTGATCGGTATTGAATATTATTATCGCCATGTTCGTCTTATTATTTTTCCTGATAATAACAAACAATGTTTTGTATTTTTTCCGATACATTCACAAGCATGCAATTATTTTTCAATAATATTAAGGCTATTAGCGCTTTTTTAACTATTTGTTTGGGTTTATCAGAAAATCTTGATGGCTGATAATAGTTAAGTATCCAATAATGTCCATAACATTTTTGGAGATGTTCCTATGGTAGATCTGATCGCTACTAGCGAAGAGGTTCATACCTTGAGATCAAGTGATGTGGCAGCACATGCTACGAGCCTTCGGGCTAAGACTATCTTTGGTGTTCTGGGTATACATCAACAGGCTTTGCCTTCCTTGATGGTGCCATTTTCAGTAATACCAAATAAGAAACCAGATAAAGTCACCGGTATAGGCTTTAAGCCGAAGGAACAATGTCAGAAATTTTATGGAACAATGTCAGTAACACTAAATTCGCACCTTCTGGACGATCAATTCTGCATCGATTCACATCAAATAACTCGTGAACCTCCACAACTAATCCATAGTGATCTATGTGAATTAAATTTTGTAGAAAGTAGAGGTGGAAAGAAGTACTTTATCACTTTTGTGAATAATTGTACTCGATTTTGCTATGTTTATTTATTAACTAGCAAAGATGATGCTATGAGCATGTTTATCAAATATGAAAACAAGTTTGAGAATCACCTTGATAGACGAATCAAAGTGTTTAGGTTTGAAAGAGGATGAGAATATAGTTCTTCTAATTTAAAGGAGTTGTGTGTTAGTTTTGAGATAATTCTCCAAACGATTGCACCTTGTACTCACAGCAAAATGGAATTACTGAACGGAAAAATAGAACTAAGGATATGGCTAATGCCATGCTCTTAAATTCTAATTAACCTCAAAACTTGTGGGGAAAGGTAGAATTAACTACCTACTATATTCTTAATAAAATACCCCACAAGAAAATGGGTAAGACTCCAAATGAGTTATGGACTGGAAGGCTACCGTCCTACAATTACTTAAAAGTGTGGGGGTGCCTAGCCAAGGTGGCGATTCCTCCTCCTAAACAAACTCGATTGGGACCTAAAACGGTAGATTGCATATTCATTGGTTATACTCAAAATAGCAGCGCATATAAACTTTTGGTTTACAAATATGAAAATGCGAAAATCCATGTCAATACTATCCTAGAATCAAGGGATGCTAAATTCTTTGAGGATATATATCCTGCGAAAAGAAATTAGGATGAACCTTCTCAAAAAAAATTATGAAAATCAAAATCTGAAACTGATGAAGTTATAGCCAAGGACATCGAACATCGAAGGAGTAAAAGATCACGAACTGCAAAATCTTTCGGACTTGACTTTCTCACATACATGTTAGAATTTGAGTCTCAACTATTCAAAGAGGCGATGTCATCTCTAGATGCTCATTTCTGGAGAGAAGCTATTGAGAGTAAAATTGATTCTATCCTAAGTAATCATACTTGGAAAATGGTTGATCTTCCACTTAGAAATAAATCAATTGGATGTAAATGGACATTAAAAAAGAAGCGGAAAGCTGATGGCTCTATTGATAAGTACAAAAAATGGCTTGTTGCCAAAGGGCTTAGACAAAAAGAGGGCATATACTACTTTGATACTTATTCACCAATAACAAGAATAACATCGGTAAGGATGTTAATTGCTATAACATCGCTATACAATTTGCAGGTATATCAAATGGATGTGAAAATTACATTATTGAATGGTGATCTCAATGAGGAAATTTATATGGAACAACGTGAAAGACTCGAGGTCAAACGACAACAAAAAAAAGTGTATAGATTGTCAAATCATTATATAAACCTAAACAAGCTTCTAAACAATGGCGTGAGAAGTTTGACCATGAGATGATCCGAAATGGGTATAGAATCAATGAATGTGACAAATGCGTGTACACTAAATTTAAGTCCATTGGATGTGTATTTATTTGTCTGCATATTGATGACTTGCTTATTTTTGGAGATATTGTTGAACTTATCAAATCACCAAGAATGTTATCATGAAGAATTTTGAGATGACAGACTTAGGTGTTGCGGATGTTATACTCAGCATCAAAATTCTAAGAAATTCTAATGGTCTAGGTTTAACACAATATCATTACATTGAAAAGGTTATTGGAGATTAAAGGATTTATCATTAAAGATACAAATAATCCTTTTCTACCGTACCTAACTTTAAGAAATGATATTATAAATAATATCAAGAAGTTGCAATGCTCTCAAGTGATTGGAAGCCTCATGTAAATCATGAATCGCACCAAACCAGATGTTGCATACTCACTATGAAAACTAAGCAACTATACGAGCAATCTAGGTCACGAGCATTATAATGCTTTGTTGAGAGTATTAGGGTATCTAAAAAATACCAAAGACTATATTCTACAATATGATCAATACCCAATTGTTGGAAGGCTTTAGTGATGCCAACTAGATTTCTGATTCTAATGAATCAAAATCAAGTAGCAGATATGTGTTCACGCTAGGAGGTACCACAATATCATAGAAATCCTCAAAGCAAATCTAATGGCGTGCTTCATGATGGAATAAGAGTTTATTGCTTTGGACAAAGCAGCTGAAGAAGCAGAGTGGCATTGACAGTTTTTATAGGACCGTTATGGCCAAAACCTATTCCTGCAATATGCATTCACTATGACAATCAAGCAGCTATCGCAAGGGCACATAATGTGATATATAATAGTAAATCTATACACGTTCATTGTAGACATAATACCGTAAGGCATTGCTCTCGCATGGAATAATTTCTTTAGACTTTATGAAGTCAAAGGAAAACATTACAAATCCGCTGACAAAAGGTTTGTCAAGAGAGCAAATAAACTGCGCATCAAGGGAAATGGGGTTAGTCTTGGCATAATAAAGAGCTTTCGAGATAGAAATGTAACTTATGCGATTGGAGATCCCATGGACTAGGGTTCAATAGGACAACGTAGACATCGAAAACTCTAGAGTGAACATTGTCTCTCATTCCTTTGATGTAACAGTGTTCCTACAACATTTTAAGGGTATGATATGCATTTAATAATTCTTATAGCTTGGATTTCAATATCCTAGTAAAGTATGGTAGGATACCTTTAATAGGAATGCACCTATATGCGCAGAGCTGGTTGACTCTATGAAAATCTTTAAATGCTGGATTTTCTAAAGCATGCATGATTCTTGATAGGTTCAGTACCGAAAGAATGAACGCAAACGAGAACCAAACTTGATTTGGAGATATTCTGTGTGAGGTCTATTGTTTGAGCTTACACCAACAACTAGCGGTTCAAGACGTAGTTCACCTACTGGTTAAATATGTCTGATAGGCTTTTATTAAAGAAGTTTCAAAGCGAAAGCTACCTATCTTAATGCAATGTATTTCCACATGCACACTTGAAATTCCTCGAGTCTTAATTATGTTGAGCCATTATGTTGAGGTTGCTGTAATTAATGGTTTAATGCCTCAATTATTGTAAGTGTAACCGACACATAATTATTATCTTTGTAACCGACATGCACTTATGTCGGCATAACCAACGTGGATTACTATCGCATAACCGACGTGAATTAATGTCGGTGTAAGCAACATACATTTATGTCGACATAACCTATGTGATTTAATGTCACGTAATATACATTTTCTCTATCTGTGTTTCCGTAGTTCAGAATCACAATTCATAATTCGAATCACATTCCACTAGTCATCCTCCAAGTGTGCCGATTTCCAGAAGTGTTCGACAGAGTTCTATTCATATAATGTTGATGCAAATAAGTTCGAGATGTTGTATCTGGGGAGGCATAGTTTTTGAAGTTGATTAGCATTGTTGGTAGGAACTAATCGCATTAAGGAGATTCAGTTAGATGTACCTCACTTCATCTCCAATTCCTCTTTTCTTTTGAGTTTACAATATTTAGCCAGTTTATTTATTTTGTAATCTTTATATGTAAAAATTGTAATTTGGCTTGATTGTATTGAATATTATTATCGCCATATTCGTCTTATTATTTTTTTAATAATAACAAACAGTATTTTGTATTTCCCACGATACGTTGACAAGTGCCCAATTATTTTCCTACGGTAATTCATTGGGGATGTCGAGAGATCTTCGTTTCAAGAATTGGAGCTCACCTGCTAAATCCCAATAGCTGCACGCAAACTACTCTCAGTTAAAGCCATCTGCACAATAAAAGCCTGGACTTGGTCGATTTACGAGGCTCGCAAGATGTCTTAAAACTTCAATGTTGCCGAGATTACATACCTGTGCCCCTAGATTATTTGTATCGTTTGTGCATAGCATTAATGCTTCTGGAAGAACAACATAGACTGTTTTATGAATTCTATAATACATAGAATCGCTCACCATATAAAACTATTGAAGTTTGTTTGTAAAACAAACAAAATTGCCATTCTTCCAATCTCAAGTAGGATGGAAGGAAGAGTATAAATTACCTTATTGGCTAGAATGCTACTATAGTATTTCAAATAAAGAAATTGACAAGTGGACTAGACTCCATTACATTAGCATGCGGGTACACGATTATTAAATGCACTTTGCAGTTTTGCGCGACCATGGGTAACAATGCACTAATCAACAATTATATTATTATTATTTTATTTAGAAATTTAATTTAATAAAATTAACTGTAACGTCCTAGCGAAACATTGGAGCTGTTCACTCAAGAGTTGTATTTAATTTTTAGTATTAATTTTGAATTATAATTATTTAATTGTGTTTAATGGTTGCAACTCTTCAGACTTAACAATTTCGGACATTGAGAGTTGCGACAGTTTTCAATCTTTGAAAAGTTGTAATCTTTCAGGCATAACAATTTCGGATAATGAATAGTTATGTCTAAATAGACCGTTTTCAGACACGAAGAGTTTTATGAGAACTAACTATTTTTCGGGCACAAAAATGTGTATTTTTTTCTCATTATATAATCAAATATATTGTTCATTTTCAAAACTTTACTTTTTCAATTTTCATATTTTCGTTTCTTTATTAAGAGAGTTCTTGGAAAACTATTAGAATTTTTATCTACTATTGTCATTTGAGACTCTGTTGTATTTTGAAAGATCTTTCGGTAATTATTAACAAAGTTGTGGAGCAAATAATTTCTTAAAAAGAGTATCACGCATTAGGATCTGATTGTGTAGTTTATCCCATTTGCTAAATTTCCCGATAAAAATTGCAAGAATTCTCATGTGTTTTAGTGGAACCCTTTTAAGTTGTAAGGCGTCCAGCTCAAACTATTAGATGAAGCCCTCTATAGGGGTGTCAAAAAGACTCGGGTTAGGCGGGTCGGCCCGGTCCGAAAATTCAGTTAATTCCAGGCGGGGCCGATCTGACACCTGGATTTTTTTAGCATTTGTATTTAATTTAGTTTAAATTTTTTCTTTTTATATTCTTGTATTTGGTATATTTTTAATTAATTTTAATTTCGAAAAAAATGAAAAGAAAAAATAATTTGGCCAGGCATAGGCCGGCCCGAACATGATACTGTTCACCTTTGGGCTAGCTCGAGCCGGGCCGGGATGACACCCCTAGCCCTTTAGTATATTCTGAACACACACGCACGAATCCGAATTAAACACGAAACAAACAACCACACTAATCAAGTAATCGACCATCAAGACAATCATAGCAATAAGACATCTTAAACAACTATTTTCTTTAAATGCCTTACCAAGAAAATTGTGTTAAACTACATGAAGTAAACAAATTTAGGTCCAATTCCCTAAAAATCAATAACTTTAGGTTCAATCCTGATGTTGCCTCAAACCTTTTTCTTTCTAAAGAATTATTCAAATTTCACTTAAATCCCAAATGTATACACGCGGTAAAAAATAACCACTGGTTTCTTCGAGATTATTAGGAGCTACTGTTGTTTCATATGAATGCGAATATGCAGATGCATAGACTGATATTAAACCTTTATTTGGCCATGATGGTGATAATTTCAAAGAAACTAATGGACAGTATTGGATGCGTGGCAAATTCAGGACTAGGATGAAGGTTGAGATATTTTTTGACAAAAGCAATTCGCGGTAGTTTTTTTTTTTTTTTTTGAGGGGGGGTTAGAAATTTGGGGTAAGGTTGAAATTGAACCTAGCGCGTTTGTTTCACGGAAAATCAAATATTTGAAAAATAGTTTTAAAAAAATAAACACTTATATATATATATCTTATAATAATGAATGAATGTAAATTATTTTCATTATCACGAAAATAATTAGACATAAAGTGTTAGTGACAATGAAAATATTTTTCGTTAACTAATTTTTCTGAAAGATATAAGAGTTTATTTTTTGAAAAATATTTTCCAAATCTTTGATTTTTCGTGAAACAAACGCACGCATGTTTGAAGCCGACTTTTAGGGAATTAGCTGTGTTTGAGAAAAAAGCCACCAAAACCTTAAACTATGCCATTATTGTTTACCCTAATTTTTTTTTGTGACACAAAAAATGTCAAACTTGTACTCATGTGACATTTCGACCAAAAAAAATAATACTCATGTGACATATCTACTTTGAATTATTTCTTATGATACAAAAAGCCCCAAACTTATATCCGTGCAGTACATTTATCTCAAAATATAAAGTAAACGTGTCACATGCCTTTAAGTTTGGGGTTTGTTATGCCATAAAAAATAATTTTAAGGTAAATGTATTACACGAATATAAATTTGAGTTTTTTAGCGTCATAAGAAAAAAAAAAATTAGGTAACACGGCACACAAATATAAGGATTTTTGGTATCATAATTTTTTTGGGATAAAATTGTGACAATGAGCATGATTTAAGATTTTTGGTGATGTTTTATGGTCAAAATTTAACGTCGCCAGAAGAGAAGATCCAAAGGTGCGTGTGAGCAGAAAACGTATATGTCAGCCAAAACAAAATTAAGTACATGTCGGGAACCGAGATCTAGGGCATCATCAATCATTAGAACTAAATAATAGTTCTATCGAGATTAGTTTTAATCAATAATCACGCAAACTCCGGCATGGATTCTTCTCCTGCCCTTTTTCCTTTAGTGTCTTGGGGAATTTTCTTCGAAGCTTAACACGACCGATCCTGTAACTTTTATCCCATCCTTTTTTCCCCCCTGATGGCCGATCATAAAAACTAAAAATATTTAAATAATTCGAAAAAAAGATAGCATGTTTAATCATTCAAAATTAAGACAAAAAGGCGTGGTTGTCCTCGTAAAACGAGGTTGAGGTTAAAAAAAAAATAAAAAAAATTGTGGCGGATGAGTGTTGGAAGCGGCAAAGGCCTTCGCTCAGCCTTTCATTCGACACCTCCTGTTCCAGTTTCCTGTTGTCCCTCTTTCTGTTCCCGCCTCCTCACGTGCGTCATAATATGATTTCTTGATTTTTTTTATTTTTATTTTTGGGAAGGAGATCATCGAACTGGATCTTTGATTAATCTCGATGACGAGACGTGTTTTATGAATTTTTGAGATTTTTTTAACGTGATTTTGCCATGCCGGCCCTTTCCCAATTCCGCATTTAATAATGATTGACATCTCTCCTTCCTCTTGTACTTATCTGTTATTTTGGACTTTCCTAATATGGTTTTTCGACTGTAACAATTTCAAATTATTCAAATTTTGTAACAACCACAAGCATTTCGGAAAGCTATTGAAGTTATATTGTAACTATTACATGTCGATATTTAAAATATTCGGAGCGGTTTCAATTTTTTTTTCTTGAACTCTTGAAATGGAGCGTTATTTAGCACAAAACACCTGAAATCTTTTAAGATATATCGTTGCTCACAATAAAATTGATAACACGAAGTTATATCTAATTCTTTACTTACCCAATTCTTTATGCTCTTTTTCCACCCTGATAATTTGTCTTGATTAATTTACCCTATGAAGTTATATCAGGAGATAAGAGAATTTTTTTTGGTATGTGTTTTTTTTTGTCTGCTTCAGTTATGCCAATGTTGTAATTTTTGACCTTATGTTATTCTTTGCATAAAAAAATATCCTTCTATAAAAATGCATGCTTGTTTTGTCAATGCATAGGTAAAAAGCACAAAAAATCATAAATTACGCCACTCGACACATTTGCCTCAAACATTTTTTTGGTGACAGCAACAACCTTAAATTTATACTCGTGTGATATTTTTATCCCAAATTTGTACCAGTGTTACACATTTATTCTAAACTTTTTCTTGTGACACCAAAATCCTAAACTTACATCGATATGGCACTTTTACTTTGATTTTTTATGTCACAAAAAATGAATTTAGAGTAAATGTATCACACAGATAAAAACTTAGGAACTTTTGTATCATAAAAAAGTTTGAAGTAAATGTATCACCATGTGCAAAATTGAGATTTTTAGCGTAATCATAAAAAAGTTTGAGGCAAATATATCATGGTGAACATAATTTAGAATTTTTTGTGGATTTTTCCCTCAATGCATTACCAATTGACAAGGATGCCACAAATTTCATATCAGGACAAAATACCATGGATTCTTATAAAGTTAGGGTTTGAATTCCTAATACGTAGAACTATAATTCACATGGCAAGTTTCCGGTCGAACATGCTCATCCCTGATCGGTACACCGAACCCCAAAGAAGTTATTTACAATTTTTGGAAATTTGGCGTGACAATTTTATTTGGGAATTCTACAGAAAGTGTAACAAGCAAAAGTAATTTGTTTTGTAAGGGTGTGCATGATAATACTTCTGAAGTGCATGTTTACACTAAAAGTATTTTTGAAGCAGAAATTCATTTGATAAAAAATTTTATTTCTGAAAGAAATTTTCACTTCATAATCAGAAGTGAATTCCCACTTTTGAAGTTATTTTCTCCCAATTGAAAAGTTAAAAAAAAAAACTTTTCCAACTCAATAAATATTTTTCGTCTCATTTTTTTTTCATTACTCCGTCGCCCTCTTTTCAATCATACCCATCTCCACCGACCTCCACCGCCCTCGACCATTGTTGGCCACCGCCCATCACGACCACCGCTAACTGTCACCATTGCTTGCCCCCGCCCACCGCAGACCTCCATTGGTCACCACTTGCTAACTGCCCCTAGTTACCAACCACGCCTCTCGCGACCATCGCCAAAACCATCGTTGCCGCCAACTGCTGACCTTCGCAGGTTGTGATCACCACTACCCATCACCCTTTGTCGCCAACCATCGATCACCATGCCGGCCGCCGCTGCCGAGTTGTCGTCTCCAGCCACTGGAGTAAAAAATAAATAATATTTTTAATAATAAAAATTATTTTTAAAGAAATTTAAAAAGTTCAAAAATGAAGTAAAAATTTTGATCGTCGATAATAACTTTTCATAGAAGATTTTGCATTAATAATACTTAATAAGTAGAAATTTTCGGTCGTTACCAAATGATTTCTCTGATTAGAAATAATTTATGGAATAAAAATAGAAAAATTAATTTTTATTTTTAAGGATAATTAAAGAAATTAATTTCCGAAGCAGAAGTGTTATATTCGCCCAAGTACCCAAACAATTCGAAAGTTTTTGGGGCATTGCTTGTGGATGTGTAAACTATCTTTATTTTTTTATTTTTTGGTCCTCCTTGGAAGTAACACATGGATATAAGAAAAAGAAGAAAATAATGAAAAAAGCGAGCGAGAGAACACATGCAATAATTAGGAGGAAAAAAAAAAAGAGTGGCAAAGCTAGCAAGACGACTTAGACAAAAAAAAAAAAAAAGATAAAAAAAGAGGCCAGCAAGACGACAATTAGGGAAACCTGTGTCAGGACAGGAAGGTAGGAGCAGCTAGAGAGCTCCCCCCAAATTATTACCGGAAATAGCCGGTGGTCGCCCGGTGACTCGAATTCCTATGCCAGCAATCACTTCTCATCTCACTTCTTCTTTTTTGCAAGGGAATAACCGCCTTAATATATCTTACCACTATTTTACGAAATTGAGACGTCCAGAGATATGATAAGATTCTAATAACTCATTAATAAATAATTTTAAAAAGTACTTTGGTGGCATAATAATTTTTTTAATAACTGTAAAAATAACAGTATACTGCGAGTCATAAATTTTTTAAAAATTAAATCTTGCAAATGACTCTAAATTATTTTTTTTTATTTTTTCGTAGCTCATAATATATTATCAGTCTTAAGTAGATAAAAAAAATCACATAAATATATTCAAGATTATTAAATGTAATTCTTGTTTAAAATTTATCGATTGCTACATTAATTTCGTGGGACAGTTACTATAATGTAACTTTACTCTTTTGCATGACAAAAAAAAAAAAGAACTTTACTCTTTTGGAAATTTTTGAGTTGGATTTTGTGCGAATCGAAGAGAGAGAGAGAGAGAGAGAGAGAGAGAGAGAAGAGACTTGGCAGTGATAATTAATCGGGTTAATAATAATAAAGAAATGAATTTGAAGTGTGTGTGTCTGAGACGAGATGATGCGTGAGAAGTGAACCACTCCTACTCTCTCTCTCTCTCCCCATCCATTCACGTATCTCTGCTAAGTTGCGCCAGTCTGCCATTTTCGCAGCTCGGAAGATCATCATTCACCTCTCACTTCATCATCACCCCACTCCTCATCTTCTTTAAATCATCTCTCTCTCTCTCTCTCTCTCTCTCTCTCTATATCCTCCATAATTCACTCTCTCTCCATCTTTACTCTCTCCCTTCGGTTCTTGATCTCTCGGCCATGTCGGAGGGTTTCGAGCCCTACCACGTCCCGCAACAGAGCAGGAGAGACAAGCTCAGAGTCGTCGTCGTCCAAAACCAGACCCACCCACCTTCTTGCCTCGTTGAACCCACCTCAGCCAACCTCCATGGTTGCGCCGGCTTGCTCCCTCTGTACGACCCGTCCCTCCTCCAGCCCGATTTGCTTGCCTGCGCCGGCGGCGCCCACAACTCAATCTCCCTCGTCAAGGAAGAGGGAGGAGGCGCGAATCTGATCGGCTTCGTCGGCGGCGGCGGCGGCGGCGGAGGAGGAGGAGGAGGAGGGTCGTCCTCCTCGTCGGCTTCTTCCTACTTGGATCCGCACTCCACTATGGTGATAAACCCTAGCTCGATCGGCGACATAGGCAGCGCGAGCCACCCGCTGTTACTCTACGCAGCGACTCAAGGCATCGAAGGCACCCTCGGGAACTTGTCGCAGCCGTACAGCAACCAGAACAACGACGGCGGCGGAGGCGAGCCCCCTCTGTCGCTGGCGCACGACTCGGGCGCGGGGAACAACGGCCAAGGACTGTCGCTCTCGCTGTCGTCTCATGTGGGCAACACCAGAAACCACCAGAACGCCCTCCCTCTTGAGCTGAATTTGCAGAGATTCGGATCCGCCGCCGTGTACGGCGGGAAGGCGGCCGCTTCAGACTGCGGCGGGTACCTGAGCAGCCCGGTCCCGCTCGGGCCCTTCACGGGCTACGCGTCGATCCTCAAGGGTTCGAGGTTCTTGAGGCCCGCGCAGCAGTTGCTCGAGGAGCTTTGCGAAGCTGGCCGCTCAATTTGCACCGAGAAAATCACGGCCGACTCGTGCGCGATGACGGAGCCTGCCACGGAGAACTTGAGTGGTGGTTGCGGGATTAGTGTGGACGATGGTTCTGGCGGAGACGGCGGCGAGTTTCGCCGGAAGAAGTCGAGGCTAATCTCGATGCTCGATGAGGTACGTGGACCCATTGCCGTCGTTCCCCACATGTTTTTATTCGGTGCTTGCTTGCTTAGGATGATACCATTGTGATTTTGCGACTCTCTTTAGTGTTTGTCCTTTCAAAGCGTTCGTGTTCATTGCTTCCATGGATTTCTTTATTCTGGGAATCTTCAAGTCGTGAGATTATCCATAATCGAGCCGATTGTGATTTGCCTTTCGGATGTTACAGCGCAAATTCAGTTAGAGCTGTGTCTTTGAATGCAAGTGTTTGGTTTTAGGATAATCTATAGCTCTCGTCCTCGTACTTTGTTGTTTTTAAAGATAAATACGATTATTGTTCGAGGGAAAGGTGTGGCCTTGGCGACCGTAAAAATCATCTTTTTTTTTTTCGGGGTAAAGTTGAGAGGCGAGGGGAATATATGCCGGAAATTAGGCTCCATAAAGTGTCGGACAACTAGGGAAAGAGTTGTAATAGGTGACTCAGTCGCCGAGGTTCTGGGTACTAATAATGTGCAGAAAGTGATTGAAGGAATCTATTGGAGAAAAAAGGTTTTTCTCTCCAAAAATAAAGAGTGCTTGTGGGAGGCTGTTACCCAGCCCATGCGAAAGAGGAAGGGTATGGCGCAAGACTCCTGGGCTTTGGGTCGGCGCCCTTTGAACCGGGTGGTTGCTAGCTAAAGCTTATTATTAGCACGAGCTCATGTTTTGGACACCATTAATTTGTTCCATGGGTCGTTGATAATATTCTATTTGTGTTGGTACGTTTTATACGTTGTTTCTTTGTTCGGATGGCTATGTCGGTTGGCTGAATGTACGTTGAATTCTGGTTGTGTTTCAAGAAACATTTAATGCATGAATCTAACTGCGAGTCATGTACAAACGTTAGTGAAAATAGAGGTTTTGAAGTAAGTTGAGTCCATTTCTATGATCCTAGATTATTCTGGGCATGAGAAAGCCAAGGGTTAGATTGGCTGTAAGCCAAGGGTTAGATTGGCTGTAAGAAAAGATCATTCTTTTTTGTGGGCCGTCGATCATATCTCAAGGATGTGCTGAAAATTTTTATGTCAATTTGCACATTGATTTTTAGTGGGCGCCATGTTAGCCTCCATTTATCAGCTATTCAAATGATGTCAATTTGTGATTGATGCAAGCTTTATTTCGCCTCACCTTCTCAAACTAGGGTTTGTTTGCTGCATGGCTCGATATAAACTTGTGCTATAGTCTTTCACGCTTCCTGTGACTAAATTACACAAGCATTGGGAATATTTTATTTTATTTTTGCATTGTTTTTGGCGGTTATATTGGGGAGGATCTGAGGTAAAAGTTGAAGAATGGAAAATTGAGACAAATGAAGAGAGGGAACATTAATTTCATTGGTTTTGCTCGGATGTACTTTGATAAGTGAAAAAGAAAACCATTCTGGTTCTTGTCAGTTTCACCTTCCTAGGCGAAGTGAGACATGATACTGCAAGAAAAAAGTTGCTGATACATTCTAATTATCTGCGTCTCAACTTCCTTTAAATTCATTATAATAATTCATGAAGAGCTGCTACTTTATGGTCAACTTACACTGAGACCGGGATATGTTTGAGACCCTTGGCCAAGATATCAGAGTGTACATTGTAGTCCTAGCTAGTCACCGCCACGGATTATAGTTAATTTCTTGCAAATTACCTTCAAACTTCATTAACCTTTTATAGCTTTTGCATGTAGAGATCCTCAAGTTTTATGAAGTTCCGTAAGATCACTTGTAAATTGTTATCAAAGCTTGGAAATCTATGAGTTGTTTATGATCCAATGATGCTTATAGATTAAGAGTTTGATTTAAGCTATGTGCCTCTTAGCAGATGCTGGTGGCATACTCTCCTTTTTTTTTTTTTTTGGTGTGTGCATAAGTTCATTAATTTTGTGTTAGCTGACATTTCCAGTAGTTAGATCATTATGAAAGGGGGCTGTATCCACAAATGAACGGATAATATCATTCGGTGATATATATGCCGTTTTTTCTCTTGCTTTCAACCGCTGTTGCATTATCTGGATGAGAAGATTGTTGTGATGCAACTGGGGCAACTCTTATTGGACTTGGTGTTGTGTTGTTAAATCATGGATAATGTACTTCCAGTGTATCACCTTGGTTCTGACACATTCTGTTCGACATTCTACTAGTTCTTTCTGAGAATTAACTTCAAGTTCCATTAGTTGGTGTGCCAAAGTTAAAAAGAATCTTTTTTAACATAGATTTCGGAGAGATGTGTAATGCATGCATATGGTGAGATCGTGGCTCCAGAATAGCAGGAATAAGGCTAAGATACATTGAAATTGAAGTTTTCTGTCACGTTGAAGAACTTCTAGGTTAGCTCCGAAAAGGTTTTCTGCGCATTAACTAGATGCTGGCCTTATCCTTTTCCCCGAAATTCATGTGATCCACATGTATCAGTTACATATGCCATGATTCCAGAGTAATTATGTTGATCGACCTAGCAGCTGGCAGCTTTTACTATTATGGAACCATCAATCGAGTGCTACCCATTTAGGTTGGAAGAGGACTGGAATGATTTGTTGATGTACCATGGTCTTGTGGATTGATGAGGGGGTCGAATGAACTAATTTTGATGGAGAACATATGCATGAAACATCTGATGTGGATTCTAAAAGGAAAAAAACCGGGGTTTATTCAAAGGAAAAAACAGTTTTTGTTTATGCTACTATTTACCAATTTATGGTACTTCTTTCTTTAGCTAATACATTCCATGCTAAGTAAGACGTTTTTAATTCAGTTTCTCTTGGAAAGTTTCTTGTGCTTAATGGGATGGTTTACTGGGCGATTCATTTGTTGTATATAGTTCATATTATCCTAGTTGGGTTAAATGAGTTTTGTCACTTGTTATATTGTTTCATTTGTGTCTGCTAGGTCTGCAGGAGGTACAAGCAATACTGTCAGCAAATGCAAGCTGTTGTAGCATCATTCGAATGTGTAGCAGGGCTTAGTAATGCAGCTCCTTATGCAAACTTGGCTTTAAAAGCTATGTCCAAACATTTTAAGTGCCTAAAAAATGCAATTGCTGACCAACTTCAGTTCACCAACAAGGCTTTTAGTCAAGTAAGCCAAAAAAGAGATGATGCCTCAAGATTGGGGACTGAGGACCGAGCCCAGTATGCCCAGAGAGCTATCCAAAATTCTGGATATCTGGAGCACCAGCCTGTTTGGCGTCCCCAAAGGGGACTTCCTGAACGTGCGGTAACAGTTCTGAGGGCATGGTTGTTTGAACATTTTCTTCACCCGTGAGTGAAATTGGCAAACTTTAGACTGGCTTCAATTACTGTCAAAATTGCCTGGATCAATGCCATTTGCTTGTATCGACTTGCACACCCACTAATTGCTAAGTTATGTTACAGCTATCCGACCGATACAGACAAGCTTATGCTGGCTAAACAGACGGGTCTATCCAGAAGTCAGGTGAGTTTCCCTTGTTAAGTTGAACTTGGTTTTCATCTTGACGGGACCTTTCTAGCAAGATATAGTCCTGCCTGTTGTCCTTTCCCTTAGAAGTTTTCGGTAATTCTGATTTGACTTGCTTAGTTTCATGTGATTTTTGTTTAACAGGTTTCTAACTGGTTTATCAATGCGAGAGTGAGGCTTTGGAAACCCATGGTTGAGGAAATACACATGCTGGAAACACAGCAAGGCCAGAAATCATCGCAAAGGGAGGATCGCAACGTTAACAAGTCTACGGACCAGCTACCGCTGGCGAATTCGTTTTCTTCCGAAAACCCGTCCTCCTCTGCTCAGAGGCTCCACGTTGCCCTACCTAAGCGAACCAGAAGTGAGCTTCCCATCGCTGTGCCTATGAGAAATGATGAATCGCTCAATCTGTACCACAATCTGTCTAGCCACCCACATGTTGCTGTTAGTGAAAGCATTGGAGGTTTGAGCAGCGGTGTTTCTTTGACACTGGGTCTTCACCAGAATAACAATGGGATGGGTTTGTCAGATTCGTTCCCTGTCAATGCAGCGCAGCGATTTGGCATGGGCCTTGAAACGACCAATGAAGGGTACGTTGTAGGTAGTTTTGAAGCCCAGGATAGGCATTTTGGAAGGGATGTTTTTGGCGGTCAACTTTTGCATGACTTTGTTGGCTGAGTTTTTCTTGACTAGAACAGCCTGGGGGTCATTTGTTGGAGTACTGTTTCACCAAAGTCACAGTAGATGTTCTTAGATCAACCAGGACAGCCTTGAGCCAGCACCAATGAAAGGAAGTTTGCAGACTTCTGCCATAAGATTAAGATAATGTAAGAAGGTACGTGTTCGGTGCTCCTCATTATGTGGACATTGCCTGTTATTATTGGAGTATATGGGTCTTGCTTTATCTACATTCTTAAGCAGAAACTGGGAAGTGTAAGTTAGAGGGCTTAAAAAAGAAGCTAAAAAAGGGCCTGCCTGCGTATCCTCTTTGGATGTGAATGGAAGTAGGCTGTTGTTCTGGTGTGCAGAGATTACATTGCCTCTATATGGCGTCAGAAATGAGCCTTCAGTATTGCTTGCTAATTTTGCCGCCTTTCTGAAGATCTCAGTGACAACATATGAACTAAATCACTGTTGTAAAAAAGCTCATGGGTTTTCTAGTATAGCATTAACCGAAGTGACTCCAAGCGAGCATCAATTCATGATTGTGTTTGTGTCGAGTGATCATGGAGATATTTCACTTCAGACCTCCAGTTAAAAGGGTTGAAAAGTCGTGTATTGCTAGAGATATAGTTGTTTGTAGAAATACGTATGAAGTCACGTGGCTGCAGCGATGTTCGCTGTCTGCTCATTTTGTGTTCGAGTCTTAATTATGAGCGGAGAATTTGATTTTCCTTGGAACTATAGTAGGCATATTTGCTTGATTTTATGAGCCAAGTACATGGATGGTTTTAAATAGTTTGTTGGGAGGGGTTTTCATGAGATAAGTATTGTATGGACTAAGCCAATTAGATTTCAGGAATCTAACCGGATCTACACTGGACCTCGAGAAAGAACACTAGTTCACTCACTGTTTTAGCAATGATGATTCGTTCTGTTCGCTGTAACACTCATCGACAAATTCAACACGATATTCAAGTTTTCTTGATGTTGGTTCTATTTTGTCAAGCAATCAATCTAGTCAGCCAATGCTGAGATAATAGCGACGATAATTATGTGATGATAGTCGGAGATGAGCGTACATTTTTAGTGTGGACGGTGTCTCATGAAACTCGTGTCTGGGCTAATGTTGTCCCCACAATTTCTAGACACTACAATCAAATCCGCGCTGGAAGTATCGAGAGTGATTTTTAGAATGGGATGATGAGTCGTAGGTGGGGAGCATGTGATCTTGTAGACGAGCTCCCGTTTAGCTTTTCGATAGGGTTTGGCACAATGGGTAGTTTATTCTTTGAAATTTCGTTGCATGTTTAATTTTAATCTGATAAATTAACGGAAGGATAATGTTGAATATTTTCATTACGTTTATGGGATTAATTAAATATGTTCAAAAGTACTTGCACGTGGAACTGAAATTTCAGTGTCCTAATGTACTTGTATAGACAGCCCAGTGAAAACTCCTCGTATCAATTGTATGTGAAAACAACCTTGAGGTTCACTTACACGCAACTTTTGTTAAGGTTAGTATTTAAAATTCTGAGGGGGCGAAAAATGGATGTGACAGAGACCCTTGCTGTGGCGGTGGCGGCATCGTCGCCGGAGAGGGAAAAGAGCAAGCAGTATATGTAAATGTCATCGAAGACGGCGGCCTAGTGGGACATCGAGAATCCCCACGGCTGAGGGGGTATAATTCAAGATCGTTGAAAACTTAGTTCCATGCTTAAGATCATGAATTGCTGCGGTACCGTCGGGCTCCGAGCCTATGGAGACACAAATCAAGTTGATAAGTTAGTGTAGAAGTTAACACTTTGGAATCAGTCAATTATAGATAGATAAGTCGCTTAAGAAGAGTTGGTAACTTTAACAAGTTCATAAATGTGGACAATGCATAAACAATCAGATAAGTAATTTCTTTGTCCGAATTGTCACGAAAGTAAGAATTAACTAATCTAAAACCAACCAGCAACTTGATTGAACAAAGTTAGTAAATCAATGAAAGTAAGGATGTTAATTTCATATAAAAGTAACCGTACAAATAAAATTGCTAAGTAAGTATAAAAATTGGTTAACAATCCCACAAAGGTTTCTAAGTCGCTTAACAAGAAATGGTAGCCCAAAACACTAGTTGCTAACTTAAACGCACAAAAGTTGGAAAGTCCGTTAATCCAAGACACTTAATCAAGCTTTAAAAAACTTTGGTTTTTTGATATAAAAGTTGATTAACTTTCAAATGTAGCTAATCATGTAGACGAAAAGTAATAATTTTTAAAAATAGTCAAATAAGGGTTTAAATTTTGACAGACAATGAAACAAATGTTAGTAAGCCTCACGCAAGTTGGCAACCTGAATCTGGTTAGACGTTGATAAGCTACCCGGCTACAAATTAAAAAGTTTCCAGCAGGGAAAAAAAATAATTTTAAAAAAATTGGCGATTTGAAAACAATAACAAAATTCATTAGTAAGTCAATCAAATCAAACGGGAGTTGACAAAGAAAAATAGACATGAAATTGATGAGATTTTGTGCGCAACATTAGTCGTTAACCGGAATGTTCGTCCACGCATTGCTTCGAATTGTATATCAATCGTAAATGTCAGTCAGAAAGAAACACATATTTAAAATCTATAGTTTTGTATTGAACTCATGGGGTTGCTTAGTAATAAGGGTGCGTTTCTCTTCCCTCTACTTGGCTTTATTCTATCCCCGAACCCCTTCCTTTTGCTTATTTTATGCCCTGATGTCGAAAACCTTGGTTCATTCGATTTTTCTTAGTAATGAAAGTCTATTATTCCGACAAAAAAAATGATTTTTCTATGAAAATCATTTAATGGAAAATACTTATGTTTTGCTTGTTTGATGGTTTATGAAAAGTAATTTCCTTCTCGCCAGAAGGAGTGTTTTTTCCCCCAATCTAAGCTTTTTTGTTTTCAATCCATGAGAAAAATGTTTTCCGTAGATAGATTAGTTTCCTGTCATTCAAAAAGTAGAAAGATGATAATCTTTTTTCAAACAAACAGACCCTAAGATTATTTTGGTCTAACAGAATACACAAATGTTAATTTTTCATCGGGACTTTTTTAGGCGAAGAACCTCGTTTTATATCTAAGAAGGTATACTTGATTTCTTGGCAATCATGGATCACATTAGCCCAAGGCAAGAAAAAAATTGTGGATACATCCTTGGCCACCAATTTGGGCTCTCGCTTGCATCTTGCTAAGTTCATCGAACTTTTAGTATGCTATTCCACGGATTGAATACATCATTTGGTACTTAATGCATTTGGTGATATCTGCGGGATTTGCATTTTTCCAATTCAAAGGAAAGAAGAGATTGTAAGCAAATCTGTTATAGGCAAATCTGTATACTGATATTTTTTCTATTGTTTGGGATTGCTTGTTTCCTTTGTTGTAGCAACCCTTGTTAACAAATTGCAGAATAATGACGGTGTATCTCTCATGAAAAAATAAGTGAGTTTTGCCCGAGGACGTAGGCACATTGCCGAACCTCATAATTCCTGTATTCCTCGTTGTGATTGCTTTATCAAAATTCAACATGGTATCAGAGCGGGTTTCAGATCGGCGATTCTTGTGAGTACTGTATTGAATTTCTTTTTGCTCGTCTTCTGTCGTCTCTGCAATTTCCTTTTTGGTTGCTTTGCGTTATGGATGATAGAGAGAAAAATGTTGTGGGAAAAGATTCATCGAAGGTTATTGCGAGGATGGGGTCATCGAAGACCATTGTGCAGGAGGTACGTAGTTAGCAACTCACGTCTTTGTTGCTGAATGGGAGGAACTTTCTGCTATGGTCTCGAGCCATCACAATTGCTCTTGGTGGACGATCTCGGTTGGGCCATATCACTGGTCGGACAAAAATTCCTCAAGAGTCTGATCCCTCTTTTGAGGAATGGCAAGCTAATGACCACAGTGTGATGTCTTGGATATTCAATTCTATGAAACCGGAGATCTACGAGATATTTGCATAATCAGAGCCAAAAAAAGGCATTATGGGATTCGATATACGAGATGTATGGTCAAGCCAGAAATGCATCTCGGATCTTTGAGCTACAGCAAGGACTTGCTTGTTCTAAGCAAGGCGCAACACAATCCTTTATATCTGGGAAAAAGGAAGAAGCAATGGGATGAGCTTCGTTAGTATAAACCTGCAACCTAGAATGCGATGGATTATGTTAATCAAGAAGAGCAAGATAAAATCTTTCAGTTGTTAGCAAGCATCAGACTCGAATTTGAGAACACCAAACGTCAAATTCTTATGAGTCCACAATTGCCTACTTTCAATGAAGTGTATGCCACCAAAGTGAGGAAACAAGGAGACGTGTTATGCCTTCGGCCCCAAATGCATCAGGAGAGCTCAGAGAACAATCGGCTCACAGTACTATCAACATGAAGCAAGGAGACCCCATTGCTCGGTTTGGCAAAGGAAAATTCAAGAAACCAGTACGGTTTCATTATTACAATCGTGATGGGCATTCTAAAAAGAGGTGTTGGGCCCTTCATCCGCATATGCATCTTTCCAAAGACAGTGGTGCAGAATCCAAGGTGGCAGTCCAAGAAAATTCGAATGATTTTCAATCTAAGTTGGAGGTTTTGTGACGTTCTGATTTTCAGTCATTTTCAGACTCATTAATGAGAAATGAATCTAGAGATGCAGTTCAGTTATATTTCGCTCAAATCTGATCAATTTGAGTAGGCTGACCAAAAGGGAAAGGTTAACGCGCGATATGAGATATGTGGACCTAGGAAATTCGGATAGGAAATGACGCTTTGACCATAAGGATTGTCGAAGGGATATTTAGAACCACAAAAAGGCCGATCTAAGAAAGATTAGGAAACGCCTTGCGATTGTCATACGATTGAAGCGCGGGTGATGCCGCTTAACCAACGTATGATTTGTAAATTTTTCCTAAATCGGACTGTGACGATTGAGACCAAAGAGACTGGTGATAAACCCTCACAATTACATGACAGCCAAAGCCGCCATGAATTGACGAGCCCTAAACGTGATATGAATCATGGGGTCGATACACGTAACGTCTGCAAAAGCCGCCCGTCGGTTCGGGATAGGCTGGAACCACGTCTGATAGATAAAAACATCAGAAACGAGTTTTGAAAGATTTAAAATGGAGAATCAAGAATTTCAACATTATTTGGATTGGCCGTCGCCCTATCGAAGAGTTTTGGAGTAAGAAAAACGACGTTCTGAACGTCGGGGGTGAAATTACCCTTTTGTCCCTCAAGCTTAAGCCTTGCCCATGCAATTGAAGAAGAAAATTTTGGACATTAAACCCCCCTCAAGGCTACCAAAAAATTTGAAGGATTATTGGCCATTGGATCATGCATGATTGACATTGAAGACAAGTGTCAATGGATGGTGTAAAGAGTAGTCAAATCTACTATGCCAAACCTACCATTCAAAGCATTGACCAAGAGGCTTGAATATAGTCTTCTCACTCTCTCTCCTCACTCATTTGGCTGGCTACACCCCACAAACCCACCGAAAACCTCTCTTCTTCCTCTCCTCCTCACTCTGCATCGGCGACCTGTTCTGGTCTCTCTGTTCGGTCGTTCTGACGACCTCTTTCGGCCACCGTCTGACCGCCGACCGACCACCGACCGACTACACCAACCTAGATATACGTCTTTTCGACCTCTTCAAAGTGGAAGCGAGGTATTTGGACCACCGAGGAGCTCCGGCTAAGGATTCTCCCGAGAGTCGACAGAAATAGACTCAATCTAAGGTAGGTCCGGTTTCTAACCCTTTTGGAGGCCGAAATGTAGGATTTTTAAGGTCAAATTTTATGGAGGTCTAGTAGGCATGTACATAAATCTGTGATAAAAAGTTGAGAGTAATTTGAAAAAGTTTTGACCCCGAAACGGTCTTGTGAACTATGGACAGAAACTGTCGGATTCTGACCTTGGACGATTCGGCGACTTTCGACGAGTTTCCGGCAACCAATCGACTTCAAACTCATGGTGAGCCTCACAAACCCTTAAATAGACATGTTAAGAGGTAGGATGAGGATTAAATGATGGATTTGGGGTTGAATTAGAATTGGTTGCTCATGGCATGCACAGAACCGAGAGGAACCGATTTGGTTTTGTACATGGCCGAACCTTGGAGGGCTGTTGACATTGGGTTTTGAGTCTCAAATTGATGATTAAGACATGTTAAGAGGATGAGGATTATGCTATGGTAATTATGGTTCATGGACGGTTGAATTGGACTTGGAAATTGATGGAATTGGTTGGATTTTAATAGGTTGCGCATTGAGTTCGATATTGGACCATAGGGGGAGCCGAACCTTGAGGACTCAAGAAGAGTATTTTGGTGTTATCAAACGCAAGGTAAGGAAATTCTAAACTTAGGATAGGAAGATTGGACTTAATTGGGTGAGTCGAGATTTAGTTTGATCGATTTATGAGGATTTTCTAAGGGATAGCTCTCGATATATCCTAAGTGGTTATAGGGTTATATGTACTATTGTTTGTGTTTAAATCATTCGCCATGTGTGTGTGTCACTTGATTGCCTTGCATGCCATGAGTTCTTTGAATTGTGCCTGAATTGCACATGTCGTCTCGTATGGAAATCCATTTGAAAATCATGGCATGAGCATGACATGGCGAGGCCCTGAGGCATATGAGACGCGGGGCGGGAGGTGGATACCCTAATGCGACGAGATAGCGGGGTGGAGTTGATGTTGTGTGGCGCCCTGATGCGATGAAATCGCGGGGTTGAGATGGCCTCGATCCTGGTGCGAACTATTCGCGGGACGAAGGTATGAGATGATGATATTGGCCTGGAGATTCATTGGAACCTGATGTGTTTACGCAGGTTGCCAATGACGGTCTGATGCGTTTACGCGGATCGAGCCAGATGCGATCTAATCGCGAGCTGGAGATTGAGGCAGGCAGGAAGAGGTGGTTGTGGTGAGATGACATGATGAATTGTGCATTATTATCTGAATGTGACATGTTGTCATAGTTGCATGCCTGTCATCTGTATGTTGTTGTTTTATTGATTTGTGCTTGATATGCCTGTGAGTGGAATTATTGGGGTGTATGACTACCAGAGTAGACGGTCGACCTAACCTAGGGTTAGGACTCTTTTACTAAGATGTGTATCTCACCCCTTTGGGGACTCTTATTTTTACAGATCCTAGGCCTTAGGTGTGTGGCCTATTCGTTTTGGGGATCCCAAGGAGATGACGACGTATTTTGACGAGTTCCCGGATAGATGGGGGAACATCTATGTGAGGAAATGTACAGTTGTATGGGTTGATGAGGGTAGCCCAATTTGGAAGCTTCATATGTTCGAGGCATGGTTTACGAGGGTCGGGGAAGAGCAGATTGGGCTGCTAAAGTCCCACGAGATACCCCAGGGAGTTATCCTTGCTTGGTGCCAGACTGTTGGGGAGCAGGAGTTACTAGAGGGGTCCGTAATTGGTTCTAGGAATGGGCTAGAGAAGACCTCGACACTGGACTTTACTATGGAGGAGGACGAGGTCATTATCTTGGAGGCCATTGAGGAGGATCTTGCGGAGCTGTCTCATGAGGCGACCATGGAGGATTCTATCGAGGTTGAATCAGAGACCTTCTCTGAGTACGAGCCGACAGAGGATGCCGAGGATTCCAGTAGTTCATCTTAGGGCTCTAGTTCGTTGACTTGAGCTTTTTGGAGGCGACCCGACCCTGTTCTTTTGGATGTCATGAGGGACTTTTTTCGTGTACTACCCCGTTGCCCAATTTGTTAGCGGACTGTAGTAGCTGGCATTTGTACGAACCTTATGTTATGATGTATGATAGTTATTATGCTATCTAGGTCCCACTTAACTTATATTTGTACGGAGATTTATTTGAGTACCGCTTCCGTATACTATATATATATATATATATATATATATATATATTATCTCTCGACTTGATTATGGATCTCGGGACCACGAGAAATGTGTTGTTTGCTTGCAGGGATGTTCGTGTGCTTGACGGATTCGGGGCGTGACATCCCCGTTCGATTTGGTATCAAAGCAAGATCAGCTTGATTCAAAGTTGGTTGAGGACAAGAGTAATAAGGAGGATTAAGTTGGGACAAGGACGGATAGCAAGACCTTAGGAGACTGATTAAAGTAAGGCATGGGGTGTATAGCTTGTGACCTAGTACAAGGTTGATAATGGACTTTGGTAAGGTTGTGGAATTGCTTAAGGACTAAATTCCCCGCTTAGGATTGAAGGTCATTTCTGGACCTTGATTTGTTTGAGGAATGAAAGTGATTGGTTTTAGTGAATCACTGAAGTGAATGGAACTGAGGAATGACCATGAGCTATTTGTTGGAATGCTTGTAGAAGTTATTCTATGAAAGGACTGTTGCGGTGTAACTATTTCTGTTAAGGATTAGTTAGTAGCTCTGGGTTTGAATGATTGAGTAAGTTACTAACTCCTTGCTGAACTTGTGGTGGACCAGGTTCAGTAGAAAGAAGCAAGGATGAGGGCTGGAAGGCCAAGAGGCGGAGCTTCTAGCTCGAGGCCGCCTGTAGCTGAGGACCCAAGAATGGATGGCGTGCTGAGGGTCCTAGAAAGAATTGGCGACATGATTGATAGGTAGGCTCAGGATCGAGATGCTGCCATCGCCCAAGCAGTAGGAGCTGCCATAGCCGCTGTCAATGCCAACAATGGGAACAATGGCGGTAATGGAAGCCAGGGTGAACTGAACCAGAGTAATGAGGCTGTAAACACCCAAGAGGAAGTCGTAGTGGCCAGACAGATGGGCCAACTAGTAGAGCAGTTCATAAAGTTGAAGCCGACACAGTTCGATGGGATTGGAGATCCCGAGCTAGCACCCAGATGGATAGAAAAGTTAGAGAAGGCTTTTAGTGTGCTGAGGTGCACCGACAAAGAAAAGGAGTTGCTGGCAATATACCAACTGGAGGGTACTGCGAATGATTGATGTGCTGCCACCAAGAACAACGTCTTCCCTGAAGGAACAGTTATGAACTGGGAAGTTTTTAAGACGGCATTTAATGATAAATATTTCTCAAAAACGGCCAGGGAAAGGAAGTAGGTAGAATTCCTGCAGCTACGTTAGAACCAACTGACGATAGATCAGTATGAGGCCGAGTTCTTGAGGCTGTCGAGATTTGTACCTCGATTTGTTGAGGACCCTCAAGAGAAGGCATGGAGGTTTAGGGACCGCTTGAGGCCCGAGCTTTGTAGCCAGATGATTGCGCTGAATTTGAGGACTTACAAGAAGATCTATGAGTGGGGCCAGATGATGGAGCAGGACTTGAAAGAAATAAACGCCATAATTGGATCGCGGTTCCCATCATTCAGAGATAATCGCCAGATGGGCAAGAGGCCGATGGCGGGTAATAGGTACTTTGTGCCTCCAGTGGGAAAGAATATCGTGAATCCGCCAAACCCTGCGAACTGAAACTACAGACTTTGTGGCAAGAAGCATGGAAATGGACCGTGCCCGGTGAGGATTGGGGCTTGCTTTAAATGTGGTCAGTTGGGCCATCAGATGAGGGTGTGTCCAAATCAAGCTCCGGCAAGTCGACCGCAAGGTCAGAGGCCACAAGCGGGATCGTCGATTGCAACTCCTCAGATTGAGCAGAAAAGACTACCGGCATAGGGCAGAGTGTACGCAGTAGCCCGCAAAGAGGCGGAAGAAGCACCAGGAGTGGTCACGGTACGGTTTACTTGTGCAATCAAGCTACATACACATTGTTTGACCCTAGTGCCACGCATTCATTCGTGTCTGCACAGTTTGTTGATTTGGTGGGTATGAAATTGGAACCGTTGAGTATTATTCTACATGTTGCCACTTCCTTAAAGGATAACATAATAGTTTTATTGGGCCGTGCTGGTTGTGAGATTGTGATTGGAGGGAGTAAAGAGAGCATTGACTTGGCTGTATTACCTATGTATGACTTTGACATAATAATAGGAACGGATTGGTTGGGTAAGTAGGGGGCAGTAGTGGACTGTGGTAGTAAAACCATCCGGTTTTATCCGAGAGGCCGCCCTAGCTTTGAGTTGGTAGGAAGTCGAGGAGGAATCTCGATTCCCTTAATCTCATCTTTGGAAGTAACTAAGTTGATGTCTGAAGGGTGTAAGGCATACTTAGTGGCACTAATGGACACGACTACCGAAGAGCTAAAGTTAGAAAATATCCCAGTAGTGCGTGAATTCCCTGATGTATTTCCCCAAGAGTTGCCAGGATTACCGCCAGAGCGGGAAATAGAGTTTGTAATTGAGTTAGCCTCTGGAACGGAGCCGATTTCGAAAGCACCTTACAGGTTGTCCCTATCAGAACTAAAGGAGTTAAATGTGCAGATGCAAGAGCTGCTAGACAAGGGATTTATTCAATCGAGTGCTTCGCCGTGGGGAGCACTGGTGCTATTCGTAAGGAAGAAGGATGGGTCTTTGCGTTTATGCATTGACTATCGACAGCTGAACCAAGTGATAGTAATGAACAAGTATCCGCTGCCGAGAATTGATGATCTTTTTGATCAGTTGCAAGGAGCGACGGTATTTTTGAAAATTGACTTGAGGACTGGGTATTATCAACTGATGATCAAGAAGGAAGACATACCTAAGATTGCTTTTAGGACGATGTATAGTCATTATGAATTTACGGTGATACCGTTTGGATTGACTAACGCTCCAACTGCTTTTATGTCTCGAGTATTTAAAAAATTTCTGGATAGATTTGTCATAGTCTTCAGTGACGACATCTTGATTTACTCGAGGAGCGAAGCAGAACATGATGAGCACTTAAGAATTGTGCTACAGACGCTGAGGGAGCATACGCTTTATGCGAAACTGAGTAAGTGCGAGTTTTGGTTGAACAAGGTAGCTTTTCTGGGTCATGTGGTGTCTGGAGAAGGGATTGCAGTGGATCCTGCAAAGATTGAAGTAGTAACCAATTGGGCGAGGCCTACTACAGTCATGGAGGTCCAAAGTTTCTTGAGATTGGCAGGATACTACAGATATTTTGTGGAGAAATTCTCATCCATAGCCATCCCACTGACGCGGTTGACAAAGAAGGAAACAAGGCTTGAATGGACTGATAAATGTGAGAAGAGTTTTCAAGAGCTTAAGCATAGATTGACGACCGCACCAGTTCTGACCATTCCGTCGGGATCAGGAGGTTATGAAGTATACAGTGATGCTTCGCTGAAAGGATTATGTTGTGTGTTGATGCAGCACGGGAGAGTAGTAGCTTACGCATCCAGACAGTTGAGGCCACATGAGATGAACAACCCAACTCATGACCTAGAGTTGGCAGCAATTATATTTGCTTTGAAGATTTGGAGACACTACCTCTGTGGCGAGAAGTTCCAGATCTATACCGACCACTAAAGTTTGAAGTATCTATTTTCCTAGAAAGAGCTGAATATGAGACAACGTAGGTAGATGGAGCTACTCAAAGATTATGATTGTGATATACTATATCACCCTGGAAAAGCAAATCGAGTGGCAGATGCACTGAGTCAGAAGTCGAGCATCGCCTGCCTGTTAGTAAAGGGTTGGTCAATGATTGAGAATTTAAGAGATTCTGAGTTCAGACTAGACGTTAGTTAGTTGTCTAGCTTGATAGCTATGTTGAGGGTAGAGTCTGAGGTCTAGGAAGGAATAAAGGCTTTACAGTCTACAGACCTGGAGATTCAGAAAATTGTAGAGATGGATGCGACGAAGAGAAAGTCGAAATTTCAGGTGTCGGAGGACGGAATTTTGAAGTTTCGAGGACGATTGTGTGTAACAAAGGATAAAGGACTCAGGGAAAGAATTTTATCAAAGGCTCGTAGGAGCAACTATAGTGTCCACCCTGGAAGTACAAAGATGTACCATAATTTGCGACAGCATTATTGGTGGAATGGAATGAAGGTGGACTTAGCAAGGTATGTGGCTAAGTGTTTGACATGCTAGCAAGTGAAAGCGTAGTACTGTAAGCCTGGAGAACTGTTGCAGCCACTGGAGATTCCGGAATGGAAGTGGGAGCACATAACTATGGACTTTGTGATGGGACTCCCAAGGTGCTAGAGAGGTTACGACTCTATTTGGGTAGTCATGGACAGGTTGACCAAGTCCGCCCACTTTATTCCTGTGTGAAAGGACTTCGCTATAGATAGGTATGCAGAGCTGTACATGAAACAGATAGTAAGGTTGCATGGAGTGCCAGTGACGATCACTTCGGATAGAGATCCTAAGTTCACGACAAACTTTTGGAAGAGTTTGCAAGAAGCTATGGGAACCCGACTGCAGTTTACTACGGCATACCACCTGCAGATGGACGGACAGTCGGAAAGGACGATCCAAACGCTCGAGGACATGTTGAGAGCGTGCGTCATTGATTTCAAAGGTGGATGGGAAGAGCAATTACATTTGGTAGAATTCGCCTATAATAATAGCTACAAGCAGAGTATATAAATGGCACCATTTGAAGCACTCTATGGACGAGCCTGCAGAACCCCGATTTGCTGGGATGAGGTTGGAGAAAGGAGTATCACAGGCCTAGAATCAGTAAAGCAATCGGTGGAAGTAGTGAAGATAATTCGGGATAGATTGAGGACGGCACAGAGTCGTCAGAAGAGCTATGCGGATAAGCGGCGCAAGCCGTTAGAATTTCAAGTGGGCGATCACGTCTTCCTCAAGGTTTCACTGATGAGAGGGCTATCGCGATTTGGGAAGAAGGGGAAACTGAGCCTAAGATGTGTAGGCCCATTTCAGATACTGGAGCGGATTGGAATCTTGGCCTACAGGCTTGTCCTGCCGCCTAATCTATCCTAGGTGCATAATGTGTTTCATGTGTCGACGCTACGAAAGTAT
Organism: Rhodomyrtus tomentosa; assembly: GCA_028455895.1. Classification (NCBI taxonomy): domain Eukaryota; kingdom Viridiplantae; phylum Streptophyta; class Magnoliopsida; order Myrtales; family Myrtaceae; genus Rhodomyrtus; species Rhodomyrtus tomentosa. Next base: position 31,027,235 of record JAPCWY010000007.1, read on the forward strand.
GAACCAGACTCGACAAATGTACTAGATTACGAAGCCATAGAAGTGGATGACAGTGTGTCTTACATGGAGAAACCAATAAGGATCGAAGATCGGAAGGAGCAAATCCTTAGGAATAAGAAGATTCCACTAGTCAAGGTAGTATGGGAGCACCACGGAACTGAGGGTGCCACATGGGAGAATGAAGAGATGATGAGGCGATAACACCCCTATTTATTTGAGTGATTAAGTGTAATGTAAATTTCGGAGACGAAATTTTTGTAAGGGGAGAAGAGTTGTGACATTCTGATTTCCAGTCATTTTCAGACTCATTAATGAGAGATGAATCTAGAGATGTAGTTCAGTCATATTTCGCTCAAATCTGATCAATTTGAGTAGGCTGACCAAAAGGGAAAAGCTAACACGAGACGAGGTACGTGGACCTAGGGAATTTAGATAGAAAATGACGTTTTGATCATAAGGATTGTCGAGGGGATATTTAGAACCACAAAAAGGCCGATCTAAGAACGATTAGGGAACGCCTTGCGAGTGTCATACGATTGAAGCGTGGGTGATGCCGCTTAACCAACATATGATTTGTAAATTTTTCCTAAATCGGACCGTGACGATTGAGACCAAAGAGACTAGTGATAAACCCCCACAATTACATGACAACAAAAGCCGCCATGGATTGACGAGCCTTAAACGTGATATGAATCAAGGGGTCGATACGCATAATGTTTGCAAAACCTGCCCATCGGTTCGGGATAGGCTGGAACCACGTCTGATAGAGAAAACCACCATAAACGAGTCTTGAAATATTTGAAATGGAGAATCAAGAATTTCCTTAATCTCATATGTATGTCGTTGTTTTATTGATTTGTGCTTGATATGCCTGTGAGTGAAATTATTGGGGTGTACAACTACCTGAGTGGACGGTCGATCTAACCTTGGGTTAGGACTTTTTTACTGAGATGTGTATCTCACCCCTTTGGGGACCCTTATTTTTACAGATCCTAGGCCTTAAGTATGTAGCCTATTCGTTTTGGGGATCCCAAGGAGATGGCGGCATATTTTGACGAGTTCCCGAATAGCCGGGGAAACATCTATGTGAGAAAATGTACGATTGTATGGGTTAATGAGGGTAGCCCGGATTGGAAGCCTTATAAGTTCGAGGCATGGTTTACGAGGGTCGGGGACGAGCAGATTGGGCCGTTGAAGCCCCACGAGATACCTTATGGAGTTATCTTTGCTTGGTGCCAGACTGCTGGAGAGCAGGAGTTACCGAGGGGTCTGTAGTTGGTTCTAGGAACGGCCCATAGAAGACCCCGACGTTGGACTTTATTGTGGAGAAGGATGAGGTCATTGTCTTGGAGGCCACCGAGGAGGATCTTGCGGAGCCGTCTCATGAGGCGACGATGAGGATTCTATTGAGGTTGCATCAGAGACCTTCTCCGAGTACGAGTCGATGGAGGATGCCGAGGATACCGGGGATTCCAATAGCTCATGTTAGGGCTCCAGTTCGTTGACCTGAGCTTTTTGGAGACGACCCGACCCTGTTCTTTTGGATGTCATGAGGGATTCTTTTCGTGTACTACCCCATCACCCAGTTTGTTAGCGGACTGTAGTAGCCGGCATTTGTACGAATCCTATGTTATGATGTATGACAGTTATTATGCTATCTAGGTCCCACTTAACTTATATTTGTACGGGAATTTATTTGAGTACCGCTTCCGTATGCTATATATATATATGTATATATATATATATATATATTATCTCTCAACTTGATTGTGGATTTTGGGATCGCGAGAGATGTGTTGTTTGCTTGTACGGATGTTCGCGTGCTTGACGGATTTGGGGCGTGACATCATTTGTCCCAACAAATTTAGCAGTTACTTCAGATACATGACAAGGGATCAAACGCCTCCGGCACTGAAGCTAGAAATTTGGCTATGACATCTTGTAATGTTCATACTTACTTAGATTTATCCAAAACTCAATTTATTGTTGACTATGGGCTACAGACCACATGTATAGTTCTCCAAACTTGCTATCCAATATTACTTCAGGTGTGTCATATCCACCTATTACTATTGGTAATGGTGAGCAGATTCCAACTAGGGGTGTTGGACAAATTAAATTTTTCTCACATAATTCTGAAGCTTTATTGGTACTCAAATTATCCTCAAATTTATTGTCTGTTAGCAAACGCACTAATCAGTGGAATTGCAATGCTATTTTTACTCCTAAAATGAATTTCTTCCAAGATCGAACCACCAGGAGGATGATTGATAAAGGGTAGTTGCAGAATAGGCTGTACACTGTGAACTTCAACAGCAAAGTGTTGATAGCACAAAGGAAGACCGTTGACACATCCCGATTGTGGCATTGGAGTTTAGGACATCCCTCTGACCAGGTGCTGCATTCTCTTGATATGACTTTAAGTTATGATTCCAATTGTTGTGATCCTTGTCATTATGCTAAGTAGCATAGGTTACCATTTCCACATAGCACACGTAAATCAGAACAGTTATTTTATTTAGTTCACTCGGATGTTTGGGGGGCTTCTCCTATTGACTCTAAGGAAGGGTTTAAGCATTTTGTTATATTTATTGATGATAAATCTCGAGCCACATGGCTTTATTTGCTTAAATCCAAAACTAAAGTTCTGACCGTGCTTCAAGATTTTTGCAATATGGTGAAAAATCAATTTAACACTACAGTAAAGATTCTTCGTATAGATTATGGAACTGAATATACTAATCAGGCTTTTCAAGTTTTCTTACGTGACCTGGGAATCATTCATCAGACCTCTTGCGTGAGAACTTCGCAGCAGAATGGAGTTGTAGAAAGGCAAAATAGACATCTACTTGTTGTTACCCGAGCATTATTATTCTAAGGAAATTTATTCAAGACATGTTGGGCAGATGCAGTCCTTACTAGTTGCTACTTAATCAACAGTTTGCCTAATAAGGTGTTGGAATATAAGATTCCAATTGAAAGTTTGTATGGCCGAAAATTTGGTATCTCCCACCTAAGAATTTTCAGATGCGTGTGTTATATGCATTCTCAATCTGGTGACAAGCTGGATTCACGAGCTCGAAAGTGTGTGTTTTTGGGATACTCGAATGTTAAGAAGGGATATAAATGCTATGAACTAAGTACTAGACGTATTTATATTTCTCGGGATGTTGTTTTTGATGAGACTAATATGTTTTTTGCCAAGAGTCAAATTCAGGGGGAGCAAGATGACTATTCTAAATTTTTGCTTCTTGTCCTACCTATTGAACCTTCAATGTTCAATCAAGAGGAAGTTCCAATAGCGGTTGTTCAAGGGAATCGGCCTGTGAATATAGAAAATGTCAACACTGCTCTTGTTCAAGTTACGACAAATTTGGAAGTTGGGGCAAATGAGTTTCAAGCAGAGAGAGTTTCAGCAGATGTGACACCTATTATCTCAGCTCCAATTCGCAGATCATCACGCATTCCAAGACCTTCAACTCAACTCCGTGATTTTTCAACATATTATACTGTTCAACATCCCATTCAAGATTTTATTGGGTATGATAGAATTTTTCATAAGTATTTAAGTTTCTTATATGCCAATGAAAATCAACAGGAGGCCAATACCTTCTTGGAAGCTTGTAAAAATAGTGTGTGGATGAATGCCATGAAAGATGAGCTTCAGGCATTGGACCGTAATCGTACTTGGGAACTTATTAAATTGCCAAATGGGAAGAAGACAGTTGAATGTCGGTGGATTTACAAGATCGAATATAATAGTGATGGGTCAGTTGAGAGATATAAAGCCTGACTTGTCACAAAATGGTATACTCAAACCTATGGGATATACAACAATGAAACATTTGCTCCTGTGGTGAAAATGAATACTATTCGTGTCCTTCTATCTATGGTAGTTAACTGTGGCTGATCGTTGTTTCAGATAGATGTGAAGAATGCCTTCCTCCAAGAAGACTTAGAGGAAAAGGTCGATATGGATGTCCCTCCAAGACATTTCTTAGAGAATGATAAGGGATTGATTTGCAAATTTGAGAAGGCTATATATGGTCTCAAACAGTCGCCTAAAGCATGGTATGACAAACTGAGTTCCTCACTCATTAGATTTGGTTTCAAAAGGAGCGCAACTGATTCTTTAATGTTTACTAAAGTAGTCGGTGAAGTATTGTTGCCATTCTCATTTATGTTGATGATCTTATTATTATTGGCAATAACTTAACATGTATTGCATAACTTAAGCAATTCTTGAGCAAGGAATTTGCCATGAAAGACTTTGGAAAATCGAGGTATTTTTTGGGCATAGAGGTAGCAAGTTTTGACAAAGGTCTGTTTTTGACTCAGAGAAAATATGTCCTAGATCTACTGAAGGAGACTGGTAAGTTGGGCGTTAAACCTACTAGCACTCCTATGGATTACAACAGTAAGACTGTGTCTAATGAAACACCATTAGAGGATATTGGGCAATTTCAACGTATGGTAGGGAGATTGATTTGCCTAACCATTACTAGGCCTGACATTGCTTATTCTGTCAGCTATATAAGCCAATTTATGCAAAAACCTATACAAGGGCATATGGAGTTGATAAACCATCTCTTTCGATATCTGAAAGCTTCCCCCAGAAGAGGAATATTGTTAAAGAATAATGATAATACAGAGATTGTAGGTTTTACTAATGCTGATTGGGCTGACAACCTTATGGATAGAAAATCTACCACAAGTTTTTGTTCCTTTGTTGGAGGAAATATTGTTACCTAGAAAAGTAAGAAGCAAACAGTTGTGGCTGGATCTAGTGCAGAAGTCGAGTAGCGAGCCATGGCTTTTGCTACTAGTGAGATCGTATGGCTCCGTCTATTACTTCAAGAATTGGGTCGTGATGCCATGTCTAAATCTACGAAGCTATTCTGTGATAATCAGGCGGCAATACATATTGCTTCAAATCCAGTCTTCCATGAGAGGACTAGACACATAGAGGTTGATTGTCACTTTGTAAGGGAAAAGGTTCAAGACACTTTGTAAGGGAAAAGGTTCAAGACAAGACTATAGAGACGCCATATGTTTGTAGTAAAGATCAACTTGCTGATGTCTTCACCAAAGCTTTATCTAAAGGAGTATTTGAGGATATGGTGAACAAATTGACCTCTGATGATGTCTTCGCTCCAACTTGAGGGGGAGTATTGGCGATATTTGCGGGATTTGCATATGTTTGTGGGATTTGCGTTTTTCCTATTCAAAGAAAAGAAGAGATTGTAGGCACATCTGTATATTAATTTTTTTTTGTTTTTTGGGTTTGCTTGTTTCCTTTGTTGTAGCAACCCTTGTGTATAAATTGCAGAATAATGACAGCGTATATCTCATGAAAAAATAAGAGAGTTTTGCCTGAGGACGTAGGCACATCGCTGAACCTCGTAATTCTTGTGTTCTTCGTTGCGATTGCTTTATCAAAATTCAACAATGTTTATGATATTTCTAATTAAATGTTTTGTATCTCGTCCACTTCGGATTAACTTTTTGCAATTTCCCTTCTCGGGCTTAAGTTAAATTCATGGTTTTCCTCAAATCCCTCATCATCATTCTAACAATTCTACCCAAATGTCATTAAAAAAATTGCGACTAAATGAACTGAAAATGAGGCTCTACACCATTTAATCGTTTCTGAATTTTTAAACATCTGTAAAATTGTTTGAAATTCGCAATTAAAATGGGCTAACTACTCACTCTACCGTAGAAATAACTTTCTAAGGACTCTCTTGTTTAGATATTTGATTTTTTAAAATAGCAACATGCGAATTTAATCCTTCATAGAGTAGAAATTGATAGACGAATGTATATGTACTAAAGCAATTTGGGATTATTTTTAAATGGTTGGCACCGTATGACCGTATGGATTTCACTAGATTGGACAATCCACATTACATAATACATGCTGACCTTATAATTCTTCGTATATAGCATACACTCCTTGTAGCGAATTCTAGTTATGCCACATGACTTAGGGAAAATTGTGCGAAAAGATCCTAAACCCATTGTATTTTTGTCAATTCAATCTTATAGTTTTCAATTGCATCAATTGAAACCTAAACATTTTCACCTTTTGCTAATTGAGTCCACCCGACCAATTTTGGCAGCAAATTGCTGACGTAAATGCTGATTGTCTTATGTGACACGATCGGTATTGACATTGATAATTTTTCTTCTTCTTTTTCCTTCTTTTGGTTTTTTAATCGTTGCTAGAGAGGGCAGCAAAGGTCCTTGGCCATCATTGGACCTTGTTGATGGATGATAAAGGGCACTAGCCATCACCAGACCTCATCTATGGTTGACGGAGGTCATTGGCCTCTTGCAAAGGGCTGCCTTGGCCAGCCTAGGCGAGTGCGCCCTCGCCCAAGGCTAGCAGGGGAAAAAGTGTGACATTACGAATTTTTGCCCTCTCGAGACTTGAGATATGAAATGAAATCTCAAAAATTAGAAAATTGAGAATGAAGAATTTCAACATTACAATTGGATTGGCCGTCGCCTTATCGAAGAAATTTAGAATCAGAAAAATGACATTCCGGACGTCGGGAGTAAAATTACCATTTTGCCCCTCAAGCCTTAGCCTTGCTTTGATGATTGAACAAGGGCATTTTGGTCATAAACCACATCCAATAGCTACCGAAAATTTGAAGAAACCATGGCCATTGGATGAGCCTTGATTGACATGAAGACAAGTGTCAAAGGATTAGGTTATGAGTTGATATAAACACTTTTAACCTACCATTCAAGCTTTTGATCAAGTGAATTATTGGTGGAATACTCTCTCTCCTTCTCATTTGGCCGGCCATCCCTCTCTCTCTTCACTTTCTTCATTTTTTTCTTCTTCCTCTTCTCTCTCTTGCCGATCAGCCCGTCACCCTATCCCGACTGCTTCACTGTTTCGGCCATATCTTCTTCGCCCGTCATCGGATTAAGGCGTACCACCTACCATTGGAAAGCTTATCGTTCTAATAAGGTATTATGGATCCAAATCCACCCAGCCATTTGTCCCGTAGAGCCGTTTGAAGAAGCAAAGATCAGGCTGGTCAGTTTTGAATCCGAGAGCTCCCAGCCGACCAGTCCCGATTGTCCCATTATTCCGGCCATATCTTCTTTTTCGTATATTGGATCGAGGTAAAACCACCGTCAAATGAAAGCTTATTGTCTTATCTTTCCATAGACATATTAAATTTGGCCCGGTAGATCTTTCCGTAGCTCGATTTGAGTAGACAAAGGTCAGGCGAGGTCAGATTCTGACCGATTTTGGGGAAAGACCTGTTCCGAGGTCTTCCGAACTTCAAATTGGTTCAAATCTTTGGTGAGGTCTTTTACACTTATAGTATTAAAGTAGGATGAGCTGTGGTAAAAATTTTAGAGGAATTCGATGGAGTTTTGACCCCAAATGAGTCTTGTATTTGAAGGGCAAAAACTGATCGTTGGAGGACCCGAAGGAACCGGGGCCATTCAAAGACTTCCCGGCGTCGCCTTGGCTCTAAATTTTCGGTGAGCCACTACATGTTAGCAAGTAGATTAATGAATAAATTGAGGATTTGAGGTAGTTTAAGGGCTGATTAGTTAGGGTATACACAGAACCAAAAATGCCCAGTTCGGTTCTGTGCATACCGGTTCTGTTGGAGACCATTGGTGTTGGAATTGAGTCTGAAATTCATCATTGAGATATGCTAGGATGTTGATGAACATGTCAATAAGGTTTATGTCTCATGGATTGGCTAATTGAACAAGAAAAATTGACGATTTGATGAATTTCATTAGGTTGCGCGGTTGAGTTGTCCTTGAGCTATTTGGACCGAACCCTTGAGGTGCTTGGGAGAAGAATTGTATTGCATTAAGCTTGAGGTAAGGGGATTCTAAACCTTTAATAGGAGGATTGGACTCAGTTGGGCGAATTGAGTGTGAGTTTGATTGATTCTTAGAAGATTATCAAATGCTTGTCCAATGTATGTCCTAAAAAGCTATTGAGGACTTGATTGATTATTAATGCTTGTGCCTTGAGTTGATTGTCCCATTTGAGTGTTGAACTTGATTGCCTCGCATTCCATAAGTGTGTTGTTCATGCCCGAGTTGCACTTGGTTGTGTGTGTTATGAGTTGAAATGAATTATGGCATGTCTGAGAAGTTGTGATACCCTGATGCGTTGAGACGCGGGGTTGTGTGACTGGATACCCTGAGGTGCTGAGGCGCGGGGCTTGAATTGAATGACACCCTGAGGCGTATGAGACGCGGGGTTGTATGGATGAACGCCCTGAGGCACTGAGGCGCGGGGTAGAAATTCAATTGCACCCTGAGGCGTACGAGACGTGGGGTTGAGAAGGCCATGGTCCTGATGCGTTGAAACGCGAGACGGAGTTGTGATGTGTCGACACAGGCCTGGAGTAAACATTGAAAACCTGATGCGTTTACGCGGGTTTATCAATGAGACGGTCTGATGCGTTTACTTGGACCGAGCTTGAGGCGTTCTAAAAGCTGGCATGAAAGTGAGGAAGCTGGAAAAGGGTGGAAGGTGCAATCTGGTTTGAAATGCAAGCTTGAGTTTAATGATGTGGTAAGATGCGTTGATTGCATGCTTGTCATCTGTGTGTTACTTTGTGATAGTGGAATGCCTCATGCGATTTTGTATGTATTATTTGTGATTGCATTTGCCTGAGTGGACGGTCAGCCTAACCTAGGATTAGGACCTACCTTATGAGATTTATATCTCACCCCGTCGTGGGATTAACTTTTTCAGGTCTCAGGCGATGGAAATCCGAGCTTGCCAATGATCAGCATTTAAAGAAGTAATTATAGGAAATGAATTTACACTTTTGTGACTTTAAGGATTTCATGTTACCTTGAAGTTAGAGTTGTATCTTCTGAACCTGTAGTCGACGTTTATAAGAAGACATTTCCTATATCCTGAGTTATCTTAAGATTAAACTGAATGGAGAAGTTTTGTCGCTTCCGTATGTTGTATCATTTAGAAGTTTTTAAATGGTTGGTCGACGGATCCTGGGTACCACCGAGACAAGACGGCCCTGGTGGGATTTTGCGTGCCTGACGGGTTCGAGACGTGACAAAAAGTAAATAGATTGAAGAAAAGGAAAAAATAAGAGAAAAAAAAAGAGAAAAGAGAAGAAGGAAAAAGAAGAACAGAAAATAAGGAAAACGAAAAAAGCTAACAATTAAAGAAAATATTTCACATTAACACCGTTGTGTCACATAGGATGTCTGGTGTCCATGTCAATGATTCTCGATTAAAACTGGTTAGATAGATTCAATTGACAAAAAGGACAAATGTTTAAGACTCAATTTGCATAATTAAAAGATTTGTGACTAAATTAGCAAAAGTATGGTAGGGTTAAGACTTGTTGACCGTCATAAATTAATTATACATTTAATTTTTTCATTCCATGCTGAATTATATGGCATGTAAATATATTAATATTTTAGTAGATGCTTTAAATAATGCGTTCTAGTCTTAGAGAAGTCTTAGAGAAGTCTCAGAGAAATGGGAAAATGGAAATTGAGAAAAAAGGATAACGGAAGAATAAGGAAGAGAGCTTTACCAAAAAAAAAAAAAAAAGAATAAGGAAGAGACAAGAAGGCCGCCTATATTAGGTTACTTACAAATTCCTTAAACTATTTCTTATGAATTATGAGATGTAAGATTCGGGGATATTTCTTGAGAAGAAGGGAAAAAAATATTTTCTCTCAACTTAGAGGGGTGACGATGGAGAAAAAAGACTTCATGTCAATTTCGATTGACTAGCATCGGGTAGGAAGATATAGTAACCTCCCACATCTGAGGTAAGACATTGGTTGACCTGTGCTACGTATGGTGTCAATAACCGACTTGTCGGTATGCCTTTCGGGTGGTAGCCTATATTATGAAGAATAGGGAAGAGAGAAGAAGGCTACCTATATTAGGTTACTTTGGTGCTATTGTATATCAATACATACGATGTTAAATTGAGGGGCAAATATATTTTTCTTCTTGGTCAGAATTGGCAAATATATTTGCTAGAGCATTTCTAACGAGGGAAAAAATCTTCTATATGCGTAATTTCGTTTATTAATATATAGAAGTGGAGTGGGTGGAGTCTATCCCCCTCTCACCCATTTCACATTCTCACTACTTTCTCGAAGGAGGCTTTAAAAAAAGCTCCTTTTCATCATTTTCCTATAGATTCAATTGGAGAAATTTGTCAATAATATCAGAATTTAATATCATGGAAATTTATAGAGATGAATTTAATATCATAGAAATTTTTTCTTTTTTAACGTAGGATCGTCCCTTTCTTTGGACGACTTACGCAAGACTGGCCGAGTTATCCAAAGAGACTTTCGACACAGATATGATCGCCTTTTTTGAGTCCCCGATAGACTTTAGGGCTTATTGATTTGACGAATCCACGTGACTTTTTCTTGGCTTTATCCTCAATAAAAAAAGGAGAAGCCTTTAAGCCAAAGACTCCTAAAAAATTCCACAAAATACGACAATCCGAAAGAAATTAAACTCACGTGACAACAATAATCTTTGATTGACTCTCCATTTCTAAGTTCATAGATTACTGTCCTCATATTAGGGCATGCATGGTAACACTTTTGAAAATGAATTTACGCTCCAGAATGCTTATGGAACAAAAATCTGTTTGATAATGCAATTTTTGAAACATAAATCCGTTTGGTTATACACCATTACATTTTTACTTTTGAAGCAAACTTCTACTTTTGAAGTTATTTTTTAAGCAATTCCAGAAGTTAAAAAAAGTTATTTCTCTATCAGAAGTAGAAATATCTTAACGTCAATATCGTTATCACTTCAATTTCTTTTCATTTTCAATGACTCTCTCTCCCAACCATGCTTTCGCCATCGTCGCCCACCATCACTTGCTGCCGCCTGCCGCCCGCTGTCACCACCGGGTCACAGTATCCGGCTGTCGGAGCAAAAAAAAAATTTATAATAAAAATATTTCTTAAAATAAATTTAAAATGAAGTAGAAATATTTCGGCCACCGATAATAGTTTTTCGTAGAATATTTTATCTTAATAGTATTCTTTTTTGGTCGAAATGTTAATAATATTCCAGAAGTATAAATTTTTAATTGTTATCAAATGTTTTTCTCTTATCAGAAATCCACTTCTAGAATAAAAGTAGAAAAGTCGACTTATGCTCAAAATCAGAAGTAGAAAAATCAACTTCTGGGCAAAAGTTGATTTTTGAAGCAAAAGTGCTGCCCTACGCGCCCTTAGCGGCCACCATGTTAGAAGATTGCAAATCAGTTCGAGGTCGTGAGAGAGAGATGTCTTTATTGTTCGAAAGCCATGGAATCCAGTAAGAAGCGACTTCTTAAGCATGGATGTGTAGACATATTGTTGGATCTAGTAATATTATCTAGAGGGGGTGAATAGGTGATTTTGAATCTAATCGAAATTTATTGAGGAATTAAAATAATTTCAACTCACGATCAGAATTAAGAATAATATAATAACATGCAGATAATCTAAACACAGAGGTAAGAGTTTAGAGATAGAGAATATTGTACATGACGACTATAGTGGTTCGACTTAGTTCAAGACTACCTCCACTCTTTCACGCTAACATCCGATTGGCTGGATTTCACTAGATGAATCAATAAAGGTTACAACAAGTGATGAAACTATCCTCTCATAGATCACACTATCATTTCTCAATTACTCTTACAAAGCCTCTCAATAATTGTCGTATAAAGCTCACGAGAATAAGTATGAATCTGAACAACTCTAGCACCTTGGAATTTGTGGTTCCTTATCCTACTTCGTAGCAGCACTATGGATCTCCTCTTATACTCATTCTCGTTCTCCAATTGCTGATTAGACGCCATCAATCTTAATTGAATGAGACTGTATCTTGAGAGATTTAGTGACCGTTGGTGCAAAATCTAAACCCTTTAGATTCAGTCGCCCATGCAACTCAATCTTAGTTTCCATAAGTGGAAATCTACAGATATGGAAGGTTTCTTGTCCCAAGGAAGGTAATTTCCAATCAAGGATATTCTATCAGTCATGTTATAGAATAATCCTATCAATCAAGAGTACAAACTTCCATAAATACCTTAGCAATAACAAATATATGTTAGCGGTGGGTCTTCAGAATCATGAAATAATATATCTTGCAGCTTTTGAACAATCTCGCAGAAACAGACTTCAGAAGCAGACTTCATCCGAACGTCTTCAGAAGCAACTTCATCTGTACATCTTTAGAAGTAACTCCATCTGAACATCTCCATAAACGAGACCAGTCTTCAGAATGAATAACTTAGATCAATATCTTGAGCTCCATCTTTTGGTACGTCCAAGCATATTGGCAGTTGCGGCTCTACCTCATTGTTCACCTATCCAAGGTTCTTCTAAGCTTCACCAAACTTCGTGTTCTTGGCTTGTTCACCTTCTACTTAGGTATCTCCTTGTAGACGCTTTTCTGCCCAATGCCTTGTTTACCATTGATAGATGACTCTCAACCTTATGATAGTTTGTCAATACACAATCTGTATAACGACTTGTGCTTCTTTCGCCTAGTTCTACTTAACCAACAAACACATTAGTAGTCTTTGATTATTTTGTCATCTTCAAAATATCATAAAGGATTTTCCCTGACAATCTTCTCCTTTTTGATGATGACAAAATAATCTCTGAATATGTAGATGTGCAAACACGTTTCAATGATATTCAATTATCTAATCTTGAAAAGTAAACAAAATATGCTTATTGAGCATGATGATATATAGAAACATAATTGCAGCTCAATACTCAACACATATGCATATATATTTTCTTTCCATTTTTGTCATAATAAAAAATGGAAAGAATATATCTCCAGATGCAAAACATCTTTTACACTCTGAAATGATAATAAAAGACATGAAATATAGCTCATGTTCTAAATCAACCAACATGTATGTCATTGAACATATATCAAGGAATGCAGATAAATTTCACTTCTTTTTGTCATTAAAAAACGATAAAAAAGATTAGAGATTTGTAATGACAAAAAGTAAGGGAAATGGCAAATGTACTAATCAGATTGTATATAATTTAGCAAGTTCTAACAAACATTTACTTGTTCTTCCATTGTCTAAATAGTAATCAAGATGAGCTCAAATTCAACAAGATTTTTCCATTCTTGATTAATGCTCCACCTCAATTTATTGCTTCTTTGAGATGATTCTCTCTCTTAATTTGAATCTCCCCCTAAGTGTGAGAAATCGATTCATGAACTTTCAAAACATCAATAATCACATGCTGAATAGTGATATCGATTTTCAATTTTAGTTATGTCTTCAGGGATTGTCATCCTTCTGAACAGTTCTGAATATTTATCTTTGAATCTGATCAATAATCTCCTTTTGAATCTGATCAGTAGACTCCTTCTGAATCCAATCATTTCTTTCTTTTTTCCACTTGGGTCAAAAGATGTGCCATAGTGTTTTCAATTTTTATTTCAATTGCAACTTCAAGAATGCAAGAAATGATATGAGTATCCTCAATAATATCACCCTTGTGCATTTTTTCTAGCTCCTCTTGTATCTTTTGATTTGTGAAGTTGCCTTTTAAGGGTGCTTCTGAATGTCATTTTGCATCTGAACACTTGCTTCAGAATGTTTGCTTCTGAACAAACTTTTCAACTTCAAATGGAAAAATTCTTTTACAACTTGCACTTTCTCATAGAAGAGATAATAATCTTTGCAGATAAAATATAGAGAATATTAGGTGAATGTTTTCCTTTTATTCACGGATTAAATTTGTAAAATGTACTTTCAAGATAATAGAAAGTGTATCCATAAATATATTTCTTTCAAAATCAAAGAAAATTTCCTTGGGCATGAATCTCATACAAACAATGATAATATATCACTAATAACGTTCGCAAAAACGATCGTAAAATTATGAAGCAACGATTTCTTGTAGAGGAGAGAGTAAACTCTCCATCTTAGAAAATATTCCTCATTGAGATCCGTCCTTGATTGCATCATGATTTGCGTTGACTTACAATCTTTCCCCATAGAAAATCCTATAATAAACTCATTTCCTTTTTGATATCCATGGATTTTGGATCCTTTCTTTTACACTAAAATAAAATAAGGAAACTTCTTAAAAAACAAAAAATTCTTTGCATAGACTTATGGCATAAAAAGGAATGATATAATTAAAATAACATTCCTAAAATAACTCAATTTGTAGCACAACCAATGATGTAATATAACATGCCATAACAAGGGAATGTCAAAATCAAATTATGAAAGCATAAGATTCTTTCTCAACCATGATATCATGCATAAAGATACCTTTTTTAAAGAACTTTCCAAAGCAAGATAACATCATAAATCATTAATCAAATAAATCCTATTATCTCTAAACAAGATATCAATTAAATAATTAATCTCATCTCACAAAACACCAAAGATATATCACACGAGCACAACTAATTATAAAAAAAATCAACCAAAGAACAATATCAAGCACAACGAGAATTTAAATATGTTCGCAAAGAAAATTGTAAATATAATAGCACACCGATTTCTCTTTCTCTTCATTTTTAATCCTCGCAAGAAAATCAACTCATTTTTTCTTTGGTACCCAAATGAATTTGGGTCCATTCATCTTAGAAGATTTATCGAAATTCTCAAAAGTCTTTTTGGATTGTCTCCAAGCTTTTTGACAATCTTGCTTGAGATGAATTGAATTTCGAAAGTTTGATTATTCAAAGAAGTTTCAGCCAACCGGATTTGAATGTTTTTGCAAATAATTTTCAGAAATAAATTTTGAAGATATACTCATTATTCTTTCCTTGACATTTGAAAAACCATTTTTGATCAAACTCTTTTCTTCAAAAACAAGTCCTGATTTTTTTAAAACATGGAATTAGTATAGAAAGAACATTTTCTGAAGATTTTAGGATGGGAGAAAACATTTTGAAAAGTTTTGAAATTTCTTCTTTTAAAAAAAGTATTTCTTTTGCAAGAAAATCTCGATTTTCTTTCATTTGCGAAAATTTCTTCTGTAAAAGCTCAATCTTTTCATTATTCAAAATTTCCTATTTTGAATTCAAAGATTTTCTTTAGAGTAATTTTGTAATCTAGGCATAATTCGTCAATATAATCACAAACTTCTTTTCGAATTTCATAATGATATATCTCAATTTCTTCACCCGAATTTGAATTTGCCTAGAGACAAATATTTGCATGGTCTTTATCACTATCTTCACACTAACTATCACTCGAAGTATTTGTTTTTGGAGCCTTTTTGGACTTCTCATATGTCACACCATTTATGATCTCGTGTCACACTCAGATGCACATGTACCATTAGCCTGCCACTTCACCACATCCATCAATCCCGCCTGCCTCATTCTCTAGCCTGCGAACTAGTCGCCTAAGGCTTGGTCTGCGTAAACGCATCGGACCGTCATTGGTGACTCGCGTAAAAGCATCAGGCCTCGATGAATCTCTAGACAAAGCTCATTAACTCATACTCCGTCCCGTGATAAGTTCGCATCAGGACCGTGGCTATCTCAACCTCGCGATCTCGCTGCATCAGGGCGCCACACAATAATAATTTCACCCCGCGATCTTGTCGCATCAGGGTATCAACTCCCGCCCCGCTTCTCACATGCCTAAGGGCCTCACTACGTCATGCTCATGCCATGTCATTTCAATTCCGTTCGCACACAACGATAGGTGCCACTCATACACAGTGTGAACTCTCATGGCATGCAAAGCAAGTCACATAACACTCAGACATGGCAAACATCTCATGCATGGACAATGTTGCATACATTCGTCCTATAACATCTTAGGACATAATATAAGCTATCCATATTGAAATTCCTCATAAATCAATTCAATTAAACCTCGACTCACCCAATTGAGTTCAATCCCCCTAGCCTAGGTTGAGGAAATCCCTTACCTTTGACTGGACAACACAAATTTCTTCTTCTTGGATCACCTAGGGTTTGGCCAACTAAGGTCCACACTCAGACTTGTTGCGCAACCTAGAATTTCAACCAATTCGTCAAATTTTTGTACCCAATTACTCAATCCATCAATCCCAATTATTCATAACTTAACTCTCAACACCTCATCACATCATAATAATCAATTTGCAGCTCAAATCATCCACAATCAGCCATCAACAGAATCGGTTTGGGCTTGGCACCGAACCGGTCCTACTTGGTTCTGTGCATGTCGGGTCCAACCGGTCTTGATCTACTCTAAATCCATCAATTATACACTGTTCTGCCTCTTAGAATGTTCACCTAAGGGTTTGGGAGGCTCACCGGTCGTTTTGAGTCGATTGGTCGTCGAAAATTTGTCTAAGGTCGCTGAATCGCCCACGGTTAGAATACCGTCAGATTTTGGGCAAAATTCACAAGGCCGGTTCGTGGTAAAAAACTATCAAATTAAACCTCAATTTTTACCACAGAATCCTACACATTTCAGCTAGATGTCCATAATATTTGAGCCCTAAATTCCAAAATTTCGACCATCAAATGGGTTGAGAAGCAGACCTACCTCAGATTGAGTTCCAATCTATCGGCTCTCGAGAGAATCTCTGCTCAGAACTCCTCGGTGCTCCAAACGCCTTGATTCTTATTGGAGGAGTTTGGCAAGATGTGGATCTTCATCGATGTGGTTGGCTAGCAGTTGAATGGTGGTTGGAAGGGCCGGTCATGGGCGGCGAATAGGCGGTTCCGCGGCGGTCGGGCAGCGAGCAGAATAGGGAAGAAGAAGAAGATGGTTGCTTGGTTGTGGACGGGGTCTTGTCCGAATGAAAGGGTGAAGAGAGAGAGAAGAGAGAGAGAGTTTGACTATATCCTAAGCTTGGTCATTGGAGTTGAATGTTAGGTGGGCAAATAGTGTGACATGACCACACTTCCTAATCTCTTGACATTTGGCATTTGCTTTTCGAAAAGAGATCCAATGGCCATTTTTAACCCTCATTTTCGGCAGCCATGGATGGGTTATAATATTCAATTTGCCCTTCTTCAATTATAAATGCATAGTTCTGAGTTTGAGGGGTAAAACGGTCATTTTACCCCCGACATTCCGAACGTCGTTTTTCTTGTTCCGAAATTCATCGATAGGGCGATGACCAATTCAAATAATGTTGGAATTCTTGATTTTCCATTTCAAACTTTTCAAGACTCGTTTCTAATAGCTTTCTCTACTACACGTGATTCGAGCCTATTTCGAACAGACGGACGGCTTTTGTAGATATTACGCGTGTCGATCCCGTGATCCATATCATGTTTATAGCTCGTCAATTCATGGCGACTTTGGTTGTCATGTAATTGTGAGGGTTTATCACTAGTCTCTATGGTCTCGATTGTCACTATCCGATTTAGGATAATTTTGCAAATCATACGTTGGTTAAGCGGCATAACCCGCGCTCCAATTCGTACGACATTCATATGGTAATCCCTGATAGTTCTTAGATCGGCCTTTTGGTGGTTTTAAATATCCCCTTGACAATCCTTGTGGTCAAAGCGTCATTTCCTATTCGAGTTGCTTAGGTCCATGTACTTCATCTCGCATTAGCCTTTCCCCTTTGGTCAGCCTATTTAAATTGATCAGGTTTGAGCGGAACACAACTGAAATATATCGCTTGATATATATAAACTTCTCATTACAGAGTCTGAAATTGATTGGAAATTAGAATATCACAACTCTTTTCCCTTACAAAAATTTCATCCTCGAAACTTACATAACACTTAATTACTCAAATAAATGGGGGTGCTGTCGCCTCATTGTCTCTTCATTCTCCCACGTGGCTCATTCTGTTCCATGGTGCTCCCATACTACTTTGACCAGTTGGATCTTTTTATTCCTGAGGATTTGCTCCTTTCGATTCTTGATCCTTATTGGCTTCTCTATGTAAGACACTCTATCGTCTACTTCTATGGCCTCGTAATCCAGCATATGTGTCGGGTCAGGTTCATACTTTCTCACCATCGACACTTGGAATACGTTATGCACTTGGGATAGATTTGACGGCAGGGCAAGCCTGTAGGCTAAGGTTCCAATTCTCTCCACTATCTCGAATGGGCCTACATATCTTGGGCTCAGCTTCCCCTTCTTTTCAAATCGCAATAGTCCTCTCATTGGCGACACCTTGAGGAAGACGTGATCGCCCACTTGAAACTCCAAGGGCTTGCGCCGCTTGTCCGCATAACTCTTCTGGCAACTCTGCGCCGTCCTCAGTCTATCCCGGATCACTTTCACTGCTTCCACCGATTGCTCTACCAATTTGGGGCCCATGATACTTCTTTCTCCGACCTCATCTCGGCATATCGGTGTTCTGCAGGCTCTTCCATAAAGTGCTTCGAACGGTGCCTTCTGTATACTTTGTTGGTAGCTATTATTATAAGAGAACTCTACCAGGTGTAACTGCTCTTCCCATCCACCTTTAAAATCAATGACGCACGCTTTCAACATGTCCTCGAGCGTCTGGATCGTCCTTTCCGACTGCCCATCTGTCTGTGGATGGTACGCCGTACTGAACTGCAGTCGGGTTCCCATAGCCTTTTGCAGACTTTTCCAAAAATTTGCCGGGAATTTCGGATCCCTATTCGAGGTGATCGTCACCGGCACTTCGTGTAATCTTACTATCTGCCTCATATATAGCTCTGCGTACTTATCCATGGCGAAGTCCTTTCGTACAAGGATGAAGTGGGCGGACTTGGTCAATCGGTCAACGACTACCCATATAGAGTTGTGACCTCTTTAGCTCCTCGGAAGCCCCATCACAAAATCCATGGTTATGTGCTCCCACTTCCATTCCGGGATCTCCAGTGGCTGCAAAAGTCCTCCAGGCTTACAGTGCTGTCCTTTCACTTGCTGGCATGTCAAACATTTAACCACGTATCTTGCCATGTCTACCTTCATTCCATTCCAACAATAATGCTGTCGCAAATTCTGATACATCTTTGTACTTCCAAGGTGGATACTATAGTTGCTCCTATAAGCCTTTGACAAAATTCTTTCTCGGAGTCCCTCATCCTTTGGTACACATAGTCGTCCTCGGAACCTCAGAATTCCGTCCTCAAACACTTGGAATTCTAGCTTCCTCTTCATCGCATCCATCTCGACAATTTTCTGAATCTCCGGGTCTGTAGACTGTAATGCCTTAATCCTTTCTTGGACCTCAGGTTCCACCTTTAGAGTCGCTTCCAAACTAGATAACTGATCGACCTCTAATCTGAATTCAGAATCTCTCAAGTCCTCTATCGTTGACCAACTTCTCACTAGCAGGCATGCAATACTTGACTTTCAACTTAATGCATCTGCTACTCTGTTTGCTTTCCTAGGATGATATAGTATCTCATAGTCATAATTTTTGAGCAACTCCATCCACCTACGCTGTCTCATGTTTAGCACCTTCTGGGAAAATAAATATTTCAAACTCTGGTGGTCGGTATATATCTGAAACTTCTCGCCACAAAGGTAGTGTCTCCAAATCTTCAGGGCAAATACAATCGCCGCTAGCTCTAAGTCATGGGTCGGGTAATTCATCTCGTGTGGCCTCAACTGCTTGGATGCATAGGCTACATTAATACACAGCCCAATCCTTTTAGCGAAGCATCGCTATAAATCTTGTAACCTCCTGGTCCCGATGGCATGGTCAACACTGGCGCGGTCGTCAATCTATGCTTAGGCTCTTGGAAACTTTGCACACATCTATCAGTCCATTTAAAATTCATTTCCTTCTTCGTCAACAGTGTCAGTGGGATGGCTATGGATGATAATTTCTCCACAAATCGCCTATAGTATCCTGCCAGTCCCAAGAAGCTTCTGACCTCCGTGACCGTAGTAGGCCTCAGCCAATTGGTTACAGCCTCGACTTTCGCAGGGTCCACTGCAATCACTTCACCAGACACCACATGACCCAGAAATGCTACCTTGTTCAACTAAAATTCACACTTACTCAACTTCGCATACAGTGAATGTTCCCTTAGGGTCATCAGTACAATTCTTAAATGCTCTTCATGTTCTGCATCGCTCCTCGAGTAAATCAAGATATCGTCAATGAAGACTATGGCGAATCTGTCCAGAAACTCCTTGAATACTCGGTGCAGCTAGTCCATGAAAGCAGCTGGAGCGTTAGTCAATCCAAACGGCATCACTGTGAACTCATAATGACCACATCTCGTCCTGAAGGCAGTCTTTAGTATGTCTTCCTTCTTAATCCTTTGCTGGTGATACCTAGTCCTCAAGTCAATCTTCGAAAATACTGCCGCTCCTTATAGCTGATCGAACAGATCATCGATCCTCGGTAGCAGATACTTGTTCTTCACAGTCACTTGATTCAGCTGCCGATAATCAATGCACAAATGCATAAACCCGTCCTTCTTCCTTACAAATAGCACTAACGCTCCCCACGGTAAAGTACTAGGTTGAATGAATTCTTGTCTTGGAGCTGTTGCATCTGCACCTTCAACTCCTTTAATTCCGACAGGGACATCCTGTAAGGTGCTTTCGAAATCAGTTCTGTCCCAAGGGCTAACTCAATTACAAATTCTACTTCCCGTTCTGGTGGTAATCCTGGCAATTCTTGGGGAAACACATCTGGGAACTCACGCACTACCGGGATATCTCTAACTTTGGTTCCTCGGCAGTTGTATCTATTACTGCTACTAAGTATGCCCGACATCCTTCAGACATCATCTTAGTTACTTCCGAAGATGTGACTAAGGGAATCGAGATTTCTCCTCGACTTCCCGCCAATTCAAAGCTAGGGTGACCTCTCGGATAAAATCGAATTGTTCTACTACCACAGTCTACGACTGCCCCCTGCTTACCCGACCAATCCATTCCTATTATTATGTCAAAATCTGACATGGGCAATACGGCTAGGTCAATGCTTTCTTTATTTCCCCCAATCACTATCTCACAACCAGTACAGCCCAACGAAACTATTGCGTTATCCTTTAAGGGTGTGGTAACATGCAAGATCATGCTCAACGGTTTCAATTTCATGCCTACTAATTCAGTGAACTGTGCAGACACGAATGAGTGCGAGGCACCAGGATGAAACAATGCACAACCTGTGACCACTCCCGGTGCTTCCTCCGCTTCTCTGTGGGCCACAACATATACTCTGCCTTGTGCCGATGGTCTGTTCTGCTCAGTCTGAGGCGTTGCAGTTGACAACCCAGCTTGTGGCCTCTGTCTTTGCGGTCGACTTGCCGGTGCTTGATTTAGACATACCCTCATTTGGTGGCCTAGTTGACCACATTTGAAACAGGCTTCTGTTCTTACTAGGCATGGCCTATTTCCATGCCTCCTGCTACACAGTCTGCAGCTCCAGTTCGCCGGGCTTGGCGGTTTCACTATATTCTTCCGTACGGGGGGTACGAAACGTCTTATATTCACCATTGGCCTCTTGCCCATTTGGCGATTGTCCCTGAATGATGTAAATCGTGATCTCATTCTAT
Organism: Rhodomyrtus tomentosa; assembly: GCA_028455895.1. Classification (NCBI taxonomy): domain Eukaryota; kingdom Viridiplantae; phylum Streptophyta; class Magnoliopsida; order Myrtales; family Myrtaceae; genus Rhodomyrtus; species Rhodomyrtus tomentosa. Next base: position 31,048,713 of record JAPCWY010000007.1, read on the forward strand.
CATCTAGCCTCGCTCATATATCTCCTGGTAAGTCCTCAAATTCAGAGCGATCATCTGGCTACGGAGTTCGAGTCTCAGACCATCCCTGAATCTCCTTGGCTTTTCCAAAGGGTCTTTCATAGATCGAGGTGCGTACCTCGAGAGTCTCGCAAACTCAACCTCGTACTGGTCTATTGTCAGTTGGTCGTAGTTGTAGGAACTCCACTTGCTTCCTTTCTCTGGCCGTTTCTGAGAAATATTTATCGTTAAATGCCCTCTTAAAAGCATTCTAGTTCATGGCCACTCCTTCGGGGAAGACTCCGTCCTTGGTGGCAGCCCACCAGTCATTTGCTGTACTCTCCAGTTGGTACACAGCCAGCAATATCTTCTCATCATCCGTACATTTCAGCACCCCAAAAGCCTTCTCTAGCTTTTCTATCCATCTGGGCGCCAGCTCGAGATTTCCAATCCCGTCAAACTGTATCGGTTTTAGTTTCATGAACTGCTCCACCAGTTGGCCCATCTGTTTGGCCACAATGATATCCCCTTGAGGGTTTACCGTTTCATTACTCTAGTTCAGCTCACCTTGACTTCCACTTCCACCGGCGTTGCCAATGTTGGTATTGACGGCAGCTAGGGCAGCTCCCATTGCTTGGGCTATGGCAACGTCCCAATCCTAGGGCTGCCTACTTATAATGTCTCTGAGCCCCTCTATTGCCCTAAGCAGACCGTCCACTCTTGGATCCTCCGCTACGGGCGACCTTGAGCTAGAGGCTCCGCCTCTTGGTCTTCCAAGTCTTCTGGATGGGTTACTCATCTTCGTCTCTTTCTACTGAACCTAATCCACCACAAGTTCAGCAATGCTTTCGTAACTTACTCATTCATCCAATCTAGAGTTACTAAATACTCCTTAACAGAAACAGTTATACAACAACAGTACTCCATACTCAATTTCAGAAACATTTCAACCAATGGCCCATGGCCATTCCTCATTTTCATCCACTCTAGTGATTCACTAAAACCAAAGCCAATCACTTTCATTCATCCAGCAAACTATGGTCCAGAAATGACCTTCAATCCTAAGCAGAGAACTTAATTTCTTATGCTTTATCTTGACCAATCTCCTAAGGTCTCACTATCCGTCCTTGTCCCACTGAATCCTCCTTGTTACTCCAATCCTTAATCAACTTGTATCGAGCCGACCTTGCTCTGATACCAAAACAAGCGGGGATGTCACGCCCCTCAACAGATTGAAACTCATGAACACACAGGCATAACAATCACAATTCAATAAACAACAACATACAGAAGACAGACATGCATTTATGATCTCGTGTCACACTCAGATGCACATGTACCCTCAGCCTGCCACTTCACCACATCCATCAATCCCCACCTGCCTTATTCTCTAGCCTGCGAACTAGTCGCCTAAGGCTCGATCCGCTTAAACGCATCAGACCGTCATCGGTGACCCATGTAAACGCATCATGCCTTGATGAATCTCCAGACAAAGCTCATTAACTCATACTCTATCCCGCGATAAGTTTGCATTAGGACCGTTGCTATCTCAACCTCACGATCTCGTCGCATCAGGGTGTCACGCAACAATAATTTCACCCTGCGATCTTGTCGCATCAGGGTATCAACTCCCGCCCTGCATCTCACACGCCTAAGGGCCTCGCCATGTCATGCTCATGCCATATCATTTCAATTCCGTTCACACACAACGATAGGTGCCACTCACACAGTGTGAACTCTCATGGCATGTAAAGTAAGTCACATAACACTCAGACATGGAAAACATCTCATGCATAGACAATGTTGCATACATTCATCCTATAACATCTTAGGACATAATATAAGCTATCCATATTGAAATTCCTCATAAATCAATTCAATTAAATCTCGACTCACCCAATTGAGTCCAATCCTCCTAGCCTAGATTTAGGAAATCCCTTACCTTTGACTGGACAACACAAATTTCTTCTTCTTGGATCACCTAGGGTTTGGCCAACCAAGGTCCACACCCGGACTTGTCGCGCAACCTAGAATTTCAACCAATTCGTCAAATTTCCGTACCCAATTCCTCAATCCATCAATCCCAATCACCCATAACTTAACCCTCAACACCTCATCACATTATAATCATCAATTTGCAGCTCAAATAATCCATAATCAGCCCTCAACAGAATCGGTTTGGGCCCGGCACTGAATCGGTCCTACTCGGGTCTGTGCATGCCGGGTCCAACTGGTCCTAATCTACTCCACATTCATTAATTATACACTATCCTACCTCTTAGAATGTCTACCTAAGGGTTTAGGAGGCTCACTGGTTGTTTCGAGTCGATTAGTTGCCAGAAATTCGTCCAAGGTCGTCGGATCACCCATGGTCAGAATACCGGCAGATTTTGGGCAAAATTCATAAGGCCGGTTCGTGGTCAAGAACTTACCAAATTAAACCCCAATTTTTACCACAGAATCCTACATGTCTCAGCAAGATCTCCACAAAATTTGAGCCCTAAATTCCAAAATTTCAACCATCAAATGGGTTGAGAACCAGACCTACCTCAAATTGAGTTCCAATATGTCGGCTCTCGAGAGAATCTTTGCTCAGAACTCCTCGGTGCTCCAAACACCTTGATTCTTATTGGAGGAGTTTGGCAAGATGTGGATCTTCATCGATGTGGTTGGCTAGCAGTTGAATGGTGGTTGGAAGGGCCGGTCATGGGCGGCGAATAGGCGGTTCCGCGGCGGTCGGGCAGCGAGCAGAATAGGGAAGAAGAAGAAGATGGTTGCTTGGTTGTGGACGGGGTCTTGTCCGAATGAAAGGGTGAAGAGAGAGAGAAGAGAGAGAGAGTTTGACTATATCCTAAGCTTGGTCAATGGAGTTGAATGTTAGGTGGGCAAATAGTGTGACATGACCACACTTCCTAATCTCTTGACATTTGGCATTTGCTTTTCGAAAAGAGATCCAATGGCCATTTTTAATCCTCATTTTCGGCAGCCATAGATTGGTTATATTGTCCAATTTGCCCTTTGTTCAATTATAAAGGTATAGTTCTGAGCTAGAGGGGTAAAATAATCATTTTACCCCGACATTCCGAACGTCGTTTTTCCCGTTTCGGAATTCATCGATAGGGCGACGGTCAATCCAAATAATATTGAAATTATTGATTTTCCATTTCAAACTTTTCAAGACTTGTTTTTGATAACTTTCTCTACCAGACGTGATTCCAGCCTATCCTGAACTGACGGGCGGCTTTTTCAGATATTACGCGTATCGACCCCGTGATTCATATCACGTTTAGGGCTCGTCAATTCATGGCGGTTTTGGTTGTCATGTAATTGTGAGGATTTATCACTAGTCCCTATAGTCTCGATCGTCACTGTCTGATTTAGGATAATTTTGCAAATCATACGTTGGTTAAGCGGCATCACGCGCGCTCCAATTCGTACGACAGTGCATGGTAATCCCTGATCGTTCTTAGATCGATTTTTTGGTGGTTCTAAATATCCCATCGACAATCCTTATGGTCAAAGCGTCATTTCCTATCCGAGTCGCCTAGGTCTACGTACTTCGTCTAGCGTTAGACTTTCCCCTTTGGTCAGCCTACCCAAATTGATCAAGTTTGAGCGGAATACAACTGAAATACATCGCTTGATATATGTCAACTTCTCATTACAGAGTCTGAAGTTGGTTGGAAATTAGAATGTCACATCATACTTGCCTTTCTTTTCCTCTTGCAAAGGACAATTTGGCTTGATGTGTCCTTTTTTCCTGTATTAAAAACAAATCACATCCGTACCTTCTTCTCTATCGCCGAACATCTTCTTTTGATTAGCTTGTTTGAATGGTCTTTTTTCTTTGAGTTTTCTTCCCTTCTTAGCCATTTTTATAAACTTCTTTACCATGCGAGCAAGCTCTTCATCGTCCTCTTTGTCATCTTCGGAATCTGAATGATCATAATCAATTTTAGATTTTAAAGCAATCGACTTTTTACTTGTTGTATCCTTTCTTTGTTGAATCGTTCTGTCTTGTACGACTGTAGAGTCCTAACAAGTTCGTCAATGGATAATGCATTGATTGTTTGTCATTCTTGAATGGACGGCTTGATGTAGTTCCAATCATTTGTAAGTGCTCGAAGAATCTTAGGAACTTGCATATATTCAGAAATAGGAGCACCTTGCCTTGCAAGACCACTCATAGTATTTGAAATTTGTCAATCATATCAGCAATTGACTCATATGATTCCATCTTGAAGGTTTCATAGTCTCTCAGTAGAATGGTAAGTTTAGTTTCCTTCACCCTGTCAGTTCCGTGAAAAGTGACATGAAGTCTATCTTTTATAGCCTAGGCAGATTCTTCTTCTGCAACACGATTATATAAAGGAGTGGATACCGCGCAAAAGAGTACGTAAATAGATTTGGATTCCAGTCTTTGTCTTCTTGCTCTTTCAGCATTCAATAGGGTAGGAGCATGTGCATTATTCCCATTTCTAGAAGTTGCAGTAATTGTAGGATTTACTCCTTTAGTCACGGCATCCCACATCAGATTGTCTAATGCCTTGATGTCACGCCTCGAATCTAGTGAGCACACTATCATCCCACTTGGCCGTTGATCTTCAATAATCTCCCAGGATACCTCGACCAATTAATCACAACTCCAAAATAATACAAGGTGACGGAAGCAATTAAACAGCTCCATACAAATCCATAGTGAAATGACTTAGGAGAAATGTGTATACACTTCCCATAAATAAAAAGGTTAGTTACAATTTTAACTCTAACGACTTCTTCAAATGCCATCCCATGGCAAGTCTGAGTTTCCTTCGCCTGGGACCTGAAAAAGTTAAGCCTTCATAGGGATGAGATATAAATCTCAGCAAGTAAAACCTAAACCTAGACCTGAACACCAGTCCCCCAAGACCACACTTGCACATGCTATCAGATGCAGGCATTCATCAATGCAATGGCACAAGGCCTTCATAAATTAGACATGTTAACCAACCAAGCATAGATAATCTTATGGGTTCAAGCTCAAAGCACAAGCACATACAGTTCGATATACAATCGCCACCACTTTCTCATCCACCCACATACTCCTCTGGCACTATTGCCATCTGACATCACTGGGGTTATCAGACCAAACGATGTCCACGTAACACTGAGGTCATTAGATCAATCGGTACTCTCTAGGCTTATAGCCACCGAATGCCACTGGGGTCATTAGACCAATCGACATTTTCATTCTCATTCGATTTCACCACCCTTTGATACCACTGAGGTCATCAGACCAATCGGTATCATCATTAACATTCAGGGCTCACAGCCATTTGATACCATTAGGGCCACAGGCCAATCGGTATCCTCATCATCGTTTACAGTAAAATCACACTTGATACCACTGAGGTCACAGACTAATCAATATCATCAGGGCATCAAGTCAATGCGATCTCCAGGGTCACATGCCAACGATTGTTGGGGTACTATAGCCCATTCATAAAGCATCGACACTATAACATTATAACCAATTCATAACATGGGCATCTCGGCCAACTAAACAATCAAGGTTCAATAGCCAAATATGTCATCAAGGCATGTCACAGTTCAATGGTCATGCTATGCCATTCAAGTCATGAAATCCAATGCTCAATCAAGCAATTCAATCCATAGGCTTCATTAAGCAATCAAATTACTCGACCACTCTATCCAGTAGTGATGTTCAAGTAAGGGTTTAGGAAACACTTAGCTGGATCAATTAGCTAAATCTCACACCAAGCGACTCTCCTCATGCCGCAAATATATAACCCCCAAGAATTTCTCGTCCACCTAGAAAAGTTCACCAATCTTGAATCAAAAGTCATTGAATTCTCACTTCCTTTAACCTAATTTCTCATTAGCCATACCATAGGCAATTCAAGACACTTTATTGATCAATTGAACACATATCAACACTCCCACGAACCCTCAATGTGTTCGGTTCATATGAGCACATGCAAGGTGGAATATAACTTGGGGTTTTATGCTCTAATTAGCCCTTAAATCACTTCTAATTTTCAATCCACTTCACATACTTCCCATTAACACCTCACACAACATTCTATGAAGTCCTATGAGCCATTTTGAAGTCAAAATACCACATAAATGGCCATCACCAGGTTTGACCAGAATAGATACTCCCCTAAAACAGAACCGATTTTGGTTTAATTAGTACAATCAATCCATAAATCAATTTGAAACTTCAATCCATCACAAAATCAACTCACCATAACCTTAATCCATATGTTAAGGGAGCTCACCAAAGATTTGGAAAATAACACTTCATAAACCTTTGAATAACCCAGTTCCTTTACAATCCTTACACGGTCAGAATTTATCCGGTATAAACCTCCACAAATCAGCCATGTACACCCATAAAAAATCATATAAAACCTTAATTTTAACTTGCTAAACTCTTATACTATGAGTTTAGAAGAGCTCACAAAAAATTTAGAGTGATTTGGAGTCCGAAAGCCCCTAAAAATGCAACCTCTCCAAAATAGGGTCAGTTTTTGACCTTTGCCCACTCAAATAGACTTATGGGATAAATGGCTAGACCAAATTAATCTAATATACCTTCTTAGAATGGAAAGACAGTAAGCTTTAATATGACAGTAGTTTTACCTCAATCTGATGTCGGACGACGAAGTTATGGCCAAAACAGTGAGCCGATTTTTTCTTATCCGCGAGAAACCCATTCGGCTGAGAGGAAAAAAATGAAGGAGAGGAAGATGGTGGGAGATGGTGGTCGGCTAAATGAAGAAAGAGAGAGAGTCCATTACACACCAATAATTTATTTTTAGTAAATTAGACAAGATGTGTAATTAATGGCCATTTAATGCTTGGCCTCTCCTTTGGTTGACACTTGACAACCTCCCATTGGTTGCTTCATTGACTTTGACTTCCTTTGACCATATCCATTCACCATTTTTGGCAGCATAAATGGGTGTAGATTGACCAAAATAACCTTTTAAACTTCTTAAGGCAAGACCAAAGGTTGAGGAGCAAAATGGTCATTTGGCACTTTTCGTCTGAAATTTCATTTTTCCAGTATAAACCACCCTTGATGAAGCGACGTCCATTTCAATTCAGATATTAGAATTCCTCAATGTCTAATACCTAAATCTCAAGGTCCAATTATAATTCCAGTTTATTTCAAACTGATAGACGACTCTTGCGGGAGCTACGCGTATCGACCTTGGGATTTTTCTCAAGCCGTGGTGACTTTGATTATCATATAATTATGAGGGGTTTATCGTTCGTACCTTCGATCCTGATCATCGAAATTCAATTTAGGAAATTCTCGCAAATTATACATTGATTAAGCGGAATCACCCGCGTCCCAACGTATAACGCTAGCAAGACATTCCATGATGGTCTTTATATTGATCTCTGCCGGCCCAAGACATTCCCTCGAGAATCCTTATGGTCAAAGTGTCATTTCTTATTCAAACTCCCCAAGTCCACGTATCTAACTTCGCGTCAGTCTTTCCCTTTTGGTCAGATAACTCAAGAATGGCCAACTCCGAGCGAGTTATAACTGGAATACACCTATCGATATCTTTCCATTCAATAGCCTCGAGAAGGTCGGAATTCAGAATGTCACAATTCTTCCCCCCTTAAAGAAATTTCATCCTCAAAATTTATAATCTTCTCAATTATCCGATCTTGCGGGTTACTGACGCCTCATCGCATCCTCATTCTCCAAAGTAGATCCTCCCATTACTTGATGTTCCCACTTGTCTTTTCTGACAAAAGTCATATTCCTCCAGGACTTATTTCCCTCAGTCCTTAACCTGTACTTGCTTTTGTTTATTCTCTTTCGACATTCATAATATCTGTCGGTGATACACCTTTGAGCATTAACACCTTCTTTTCAATCCATCCAATGGTCTAGGAATATTACGTACGTCATGCTGTAATCCCGCTTTTCAAATTCCTTGTCGGAAGGCTTTTTCTAGAATGCCACAATAGATTCAAGATCGTTTTCTATCATGATCATTACACAACCATCATGAAATCGCACTCCTTGAGTGCCTCTATTCATTGGCATAATCATCCAATTTAATCGTCATGTTGCACCGTCGGGAACGCACAAGTTCTATTAACTTATCGATTGTCCAAATCAAACCATAACCTTCTCGACTTCTCAGGCAAACTCATGATTGAGTCCTTAATAAATCGATCTCGGCATATCCTTGTGCTATCCCAATGAACACCATGGTTCATCCTATGAATCTTCAATATGGTCATTCCTTTAAGTTATTCTTCATTATGGGACACGTACACTCGTCTGTGAAGCCTCAAGATTTCTATCTTCAACTTCACGATTCCCTTTCTAGGTACTCGCAAGTATGGATTTTCCCCCTGATGTATTTATTTCTAAAATACTTTGGACGTTAGGGTCCATCCATTGCAACGTTTTAATCACTCCTTGACCTTTAGGTTCAACACTTAAGGCATTCGCTCAACTAACCCTTCGGAAACTTCCAATTTTGAGATTGAATCTCTTATTTCTTGAGGGAAGATTTGTCCCTCCATTGCCAATTAAACAATGCTCTATTCTCAATTATAAGCATCCGCCAACTTTTCCATCCTTCCTTAGTGATATGGTTATCGTTATAACAACATTTGAGTGACCTCTTCATTCCACGTGCCTTTCCACCAATTTCCTTTAGGCAGTCCATGCTCTCAACTTCTTTTAGTTCACATAACTTCAAGGTCTTTCTTTATACAAGTAATGCTCTCATATCCACAAGCAATTTCATGAATCAGCGTTGCCTCTTGTTCAATTCCTTTCAGGAAACTGCTACATTTACTTTTGGTGGTAGATATAGCATTGAAATATTCTTTCATCCAAACAATATTTCCCAACTTTATCGCGATGACATTTGCAAATTCGTTACTTATTCCAATCATCAAAGCCTCCACAGGAATTCCATTTCTCAGAAATTTCACAACTGATGAATCTTACCTTATCGGGTTCGCAGCTCGTGCGCTTTACATTTAGTATATAACGAGCATCTCCTTAAAGTTCATAGGATACTCTCGAAGGTCATTCATGTTTCTCATAACTCCTTAAATGAGTCCAATCATCGTCTCTCAAGATGATAACCATCTACTCAATCATTCCTATTATCAACCTCTTTCTACCAGGCGTCGAACCTTCCAAACCATTTCTCATACTTTTCACTTTAGAGCTCATACCTTGGCTCTCTGTTGCCATGGGTCTCCACTAGGACCACGCAACATTTTGTTTATTTTTGTCACTCTTTCCTCAGGGAGCATTAGTGTCTTAACCTCTTGGTTCTACAATAAGCTAATGCAACCACATCCCAATTTCATCCATTCAACTGAAATTGACATGTCCTGGCATTCAACGTTATCTATAGGACAGTTTCTTGGACTTAACTTCCAGAAATCATTCAAACTTTACGTCTTCCTCGTTAGTCCAGACGCTCAGTTTTAATACCAAGACAATTGGAATTTTCTCTTTCTTCCACACTAGGGTCTCTTACCCTATGAAGGAAAACTATACCTTTCAATGACATTCTCTCACTTTGAATCCATTTTGTCCTTCCCATTTCATAGGACGTCAACCTTGGAATCTACGCCAGCGGCGGTGTTTTGCTCCGGAATGTAGATGCCACCATACTCGACATTCTTCTTCCCATAATTCAGTTACCTCAAGTGACAATATCCGTTTGTCCCTAGTTTCCATCAATTCACGTATCGAATACTCGATTCAACTACTTCAAATCACTCTGTAATGACACTCCAAGCGCTTCTTTCACTTACTCAATCATTCACTAGAATTATGAATAGCTAGGACTATCAAGTCCATTAACTTTTCTTTTCATCGCCTTGGCACTTCTTCGCCCAATTTGCATATATGTGCCGAGCACACATTCTGTGTTCAACATATTTCATCAATTCAACTATAGCTGGAACAAGTCCCTACAAAACCAGCAAAGATTAGGAACATACATGAAATGAGTATCATTAGAAAGATAGTAGTTCAATCACAGTATCTCACCTTTTGTTGATCGCTCATAGATGCCCAATCACTTCCATCAGTTATGTCAAGATCATCCATTAGATTTTTTAGAAACCAGGACCAAGTGTCCTTGTTCTCCGATTTCACAACAGTCCAAGCTATTGGAAACATTTGGTTGTTTCCATCTCTTCCAATTGCTGCCAATACCTCTCCTTTGCATAAACCCTTCAAGAAACAACCATTGAACCCTATCACTTTTCTACAGCCAGCTAAAAACCCTCTTCTGCATGCTCAAAGCATATGTATATCCTGTGAAACTATGACTCATGCTCCTCCAGTGACAACTCCTCAATCTCGACATGAATTTTACTAGGTGGATTTTGAAACCTACACTCCCTGGCATAGTCCCAAATCTGTGCATACTCTTGCTTGTACATGCCCATCAATTCACTCATCACCTTGTGCTTAGCTCTTTTGCATTGGTTTTTAGACACGTTCACACCTACTTCCTCTCTGACTAGTTGCTTCAACTGAGTACTATTTAGCTCTGGCATGACCTTAATGGTGTTGAAAAAAATGCTTGGCCAACCACATACTTGTTACTCTATTATTATGAAAATCGATACCACAATTATGTTCCTCCTGGAGCAATCAGATTTGAAATGAGCTAATTCTTCTATCCAATCGAGCATATATCATCCATGGGCAATTATCTTGTGCATACTTCACCCTAATACAATTTTTCGTATTTCGAGTGAACTTCAGATTCCTCTGCTGAGTGATTGAATACTTTATGATAGCCTCTCTAAATTATTTTGCATTATCAAATCTCATTGATAAGCAAAATAAAGGGCTTGCAGAATTTGAATCATAACGAGAGTACTTACTTGACCTTTTCCCACTTTGACGCGCTGCATCTTCATTGTTGCCTAAGCTGTCGCAGTCATCCTCACCATCCTCATTGCTTTCCTCATTGTATGTATCATCAGCATTATTGACATCAGCTCCAGCAGCTCCATCTTCTCTGCGCACAGAATTGCCCTCATCAACTATCCCAATTTATCATTCTTTCCTTTGCTGAAGTATTCTTACTTCTTCTCTTGCATGTACAATGTCTTCATCATCAGCATCACTTGGGCATTGTGTATGCAGCAATATTTCCTTATCTTCATCACTAGACAATGCAACTTCCCAAGTGCTCACATCTGTTTGAGTCGATTCTTCAGCCACTGTCTCTTCACCATCAGATATGCCACCAACTCTTTGAAGTTGCTGACATAGCTCTAACACACGAGCTATATAGAAAGCCTGGTTGTCCTCTGCTTCCACATTTTCTTCTAAAACAAATGCATCATTACCCTGGGTTTCCACAGGAACTTCCAAAGTTGCTTCCTCACCTCCATCACCATCAACATACACTGGCACACCTTGACCATGAAGAAAATAGTAAATAACATCCCTAACACCAATATCATCATGCATGTATCTCATTCCATCCTTCAGACTCTGACCAGGTATTAGATAATATAACTTAGAAATTTTGCATCACAACTTTTCCACTATATCCTTCTTAAACTCATTATCTCCAATTACAAACTTTCCACTGTAGAAAACTTTGATCGGCGCGATCGTATCGCCCATAGCAACATTGTTCATTCAAAGAATAATTATTTCTATAACCTTGATCACAATGTAAATTATGTCAACACTGCATGAAAGATAAAATAAATTTTTTATATAACAAGGACTACAACATAAAACATGTTAATAGAGTAGTTATAAAAGCAATAATTTTTCTACCATTCTCTATATCGGCCAAGTTTAATTTTCCTAGCCTTTGCATGCAATTGCTATCAATTTTTCCTCATCACAGGGACCAAAACAACAGAAAATTTGAACAATGTAATTATAGAAAAAAGAATCTTTTTTTTATAATGGGAACCACAACCCTCAACATTGCACCAAAGAAAGAATATTTTTTTTTTCATTACAGACATAGACCATAACAAATGCACGATAACTTCAGCACTCGGTCCCCACAACCCCATCACATTCTGTAAAAAACAATCTCCTTGTCGGCCAGTGGACACAAAACGACATAAAGTGCAACTCAGAAAATGAAGCTCGCCATAACATATGCTAGTCTCTGACCCTTTTTCCTCCAACAAATCGCCTTTTTCTTTTGCTTTCACTCGCTTTCACTAACACTAAAATGAATAAACTTGCCTGTACTTTAGCAATCACTCACACAAACAATAAATCACTTACCAGCTTGGGTCGAACCGGTTCGTCACGCGATAAAAACTTCCTCTGCCTTCAGAGACTCCGACGCGAATTACAAGGCCGAAGATCGATTTGCTTGAGACACCATAGTTTGATGAAGATCGGAGCCCCATTGATTTGGCTAGAGTCGAACATAGATTGATTTGGGAGAGAGGTTCGAGCCCTAATTTTGCTTGGCTCTTAGATCGTTCTCTCTCTAGGCCAAGACACCGAACTTTAAAGTGGCATCGTTTTCTCTTTAAGAGGGACACGTTGGACAAATATTTTCATGATGGATATTTTATTCTTATTTTAATTTTCATGTCACAATAAAAAATTAAGTAGAAAGTCCACGTAGGATGTTTGACCGGAAGTGGCACTTAAGTGATCCCTTTTGCTCCGATTTGATACTCAGGTGATCCAAAAAAAAAGTTGTGGCACTCAAGTGATCTCTGTACAAAAGTTATGGCACTCCTACTGTTCTTACCCCGAAGATATCATACCTGATGGGTGGTGTGATCTTGTTCAACTCGAAGTCCAGGAGGTGGTGATAAAGCCTTTTACCGAAGAACCTGAATCATCACTCAATCGAGTGATATCAGAACATCTCATACGCATAGAAGAGCAAGTGAATGTTCTCTCCAGAGAAATGGAGGATGTGACATGTCAACTGACAACGAGCAGTTGTCCCCAGACGACAAATGAAGAGCTTGATACCGAGAAATATGTCAGGATGAACAAATTAATAGCCTAGTAGCAAAATCTGACTGAACTATTCGAAAGAATAAGAAGACACTTGAAGGTTGCGATGCTAGTTGAGTCAAGTGATGTTGACAGTTACCACCAGTCGGTATACGAAAACTCCCTTGAAGACTTTAGCGACATAATGGCAATGATTGAAACTGCTATGACTATGATGATTAAACTAAACGAGCTTGACAGCCTAAGTCAAGAAGAGGATTGTTTGGTGAAACCTGTGGTAATTCACCTACCAAGAGATGAGTCTGACGATGAATCTGAACCAGAGATGTCCCACCTGACGACGGTAACCATACAAGTTCTGACAGTAGAAAACTACGATTCTAAGGCAGTTTATTGAGACTATGGAACGGGAGAAGTAGATCCCATGATGAGGTTCGGACGATTTTACGCCCCAATAGAAGGCGAATCTGAGAAGAAAGATGTATCAAAAGAGGATGCAGAAAAACTCCTATCCATCGTCCAGACCAGCGAATTTGAGGTGATAGAGCAATTAAGAAAAATGCCAACCCATAAATCTCTGTTGGATTTGTTCATCAATTTAGAAAAACATAAGGATACGCTACTAAAGGTGCTAAATGAAGTGCATGTCCCCGAAACCATCAACGACGTACAGTTGGGAGATTTTGTGGGGGTAATCCTTCTTAAGGATCAATTGAGCTTATCAGATGAAGATTTCCTCATGGAGGGAAGAGGGCACAACTAGGCCTTATACATCACTGCCTATGGTAATGAAAAGAGAGTGGCACATGTATTAATTGACAACGTATCTTCTTTTAACATCTGTCCGTTGGCTACGTTGAGGAATTTGGGCATTAAAGAGGAAATGATTCGAACTTCCAAAGCAGTTGTTAGAGCCTTTGATGGGATGAGGAAGATAGTGGTAGGCGAGATCGAGCTGGATGTGCTCATTGGCCCAACCAAATTCTCTATAAACTTTCAGGTGATGGATCTGCCGAGCGCATTTGGATTCCTGTTAAGGAGACCTTGGATTCACATCGCTGGAGCCGTACCTTCAAGTCTACATCAGAAAGTGCAATTCGTGATTGATGGTAAAGTAGTCACCATCCGTGGGGAAGTTGGCCTGTTTATATATCAGAATAGCGCTATCCGCTACATTAAACCTGAAGTTAAGCAAGAGGCTAGCTGTCATTCCTTGGAGCTGGTGGCAGTAATCCACACTCTTGTGGGGGCGAAACTAAAGGTCCGTTCGTCTCTGAAACTAACCTTTTACCAGCTAAGATGTTGCTAGCATATGGGTTCAACCTAGGAAAAGGTCTTGGCAAACATGGTCAAGGGATTAGTGCTCCTTTACAGTTAAAATCCAATGAGCATAAGATAGGCTTGGGGTATCATAACACTCATATTGGTGATTTCACCTCTAAGACAACAGCCCGACACCGAGACAAGAGCCGTGGACGCCAACGAAACCAAAAAGGATTCCTTATTGGTTCTTCAACTTGGAAAGGCAAATCTAAGATGTTCAGCAGTCCTTTAAACGAGTATTTCAACAAAGACTCTAAGTGGCTGTCAGAAGAAGGAATAACTCCGTCAGCAGAACTGAATCTCGCAAACCCTTTTTTGGGAGATAACTCTGTGAACGTCATCATGGAGTGGCTTGATGATGGAGCCACTACTTCGGAGTAAAGACACTTTTTCCTTACTTTTAATACCGCACTTAAATTCCTGCATTTCTTTGCACTTTTCATTTTTATTGTTTGAAGTAAGCGTAGGAAAATGCCTTTGGATCTCCAACCGTTGGTCCAAACGGCATGCAGTCTATTTTTGCATTTAATAAAACACAAAAGTTTTATTAAGGACTTATGGGACTACAAATTAGCCAAATGATGATACTAGCCTTCCATATGGGAAGCTTAAGGCCCATATGATTCCTGATTTTTAAGAGATTTTCGAGGAACAAGGATGTTTGAGGATATGAGGACTAGTTCCATTTATGCCCGCATTTATTTTGAAATCTCTTTTAAATAGATTTTCACACTCATGCATCACATTTTCATATGAAATGGAGACTAACCATTCTCATGACATTTTAGGCATATCATCTCAAACATTCATGTTAGGTTATTGTGTGAGCCAGATCACCAAGATGATTATTTCTGCGATATTGAAGATGATGTAGAAGAGGTATGCAGCCATCCGTAAAGATTGGAGTGCCTTTGAAAATTCAACTCCTCCTAGTTTAGAAGAGCCAATAGTCATCAACTTGGATAATGCTACAGATGTTAAATAAGTCAAGATTGGTGAACATCTGTCCCGAGGTGAAAGCCTCAGATTTACAGAATTACTTAAAGAGTATCAAGATATCTTTGCATGGTCGTATGCCGACATGTCGGGTTTGGATCCAAAAATTGTGGAACAAGCGTTACCTATAGATCCCAGTGTTAAACTTGTGAGACAAGGTAGTCGACGGATGAAAGCTGAGTTAGAAGACATAATTAAAGAAGAGGTGATGAAACTTCTCAGAGTGGGCTTTATTGATGCTATCCCTTACTAAAATTGGATTGCAAACATAGTCACCATCATGAAAAAAGAAGGCAAGGTCCTGATCTGTGTGATTATCGGGATTTGAATAGAGCAAGCCCAAAGGATGATTTTCCACTTCTTCACATCGAGGTACGAATTATTCTCATTCATGGATGGATTCTCTGGATATAATCAAATCCTCATGAAGCAGGAGGACAAGTCGAAAACTGTATTTTTTACCCCTTGGGAAAATTTTTATTATAAAGTGATACCCTTTAGACTAAAAAATGTTCGGGCAACTTATCAGAAGGCGATGGTCACCATATTTCATGATATGATTCATAAGGAAATCGAAGTATACGTCGATGACATGATTGCCAAGTCCAAAAAGAGACAAGATCATATTCAAGTGCTAGGAAAGCTATTTGAGCGATTGCGAAAATACAAGTTGAGGTTGAACCCTAACAAATGTGTGTTTGGGGCGAAATCAGGGAAACTTCTTGGATTCATGGTCAGTAGTAGGGGCATTGAAATTGACCCTTCAAAAATCCAAACCGTTTGTAACCTAGCAACTCCCTCAATGGTGAAATAAGTAAGAAGTTTTCTAGGGAGATTAAACTACATCACTAGATTCATCAATCAATTATCGGATGTGGCTAAACCAATCTTTAAACTGCTCAAGAAGGGCGCGAATATGACTTGGGATGCAGAATGCAGTCAGGCGTTCCAAAAGATCAAAACTTACTTAGCCACTCCACCAGTACTCGTGCCACCCATCCCAAGTCACCCCTTGACATTGTATTTGACTATACATCAAGAGTCTTTGAGAGCCTTACTTGCTCAAACAAGCCCTGTGGATGGTAAAGAAAGAGCCATCTACTACTTGAGTAAGAAATTCACTTCATCTGAAGCAAATTATACGCCTATTGAGAGGGCTTGTGTAGCAGCAGTGTGAGTACTTTGCAAATTGAGATAGTATACCCTGCACCACCACATTCATCTGGTGACAGAAAATGATCCTATCAAATATCTCTTGGAGAAATCTGCCTTGATAGGGAAATTGTCAAAATGACAAGTGATGTTGTCTGAATTTGATATTAAAAGCTCTTCGCAAAAGTCCGTAAAGGGAAGAGCCATAGCTGATATGTTGGCAGAGAGCGCCCAAAATCACACATCTTCTGGACAGACAAAGATAGAAGATCAAGTTTTGAATCTGACAGAAGACAAATTGGTCATGTATTTTGATGGTACCGTTAATTAATCGGGAACTAGCACAGGGGCATTGCTAATATCCTCTAATGATCAACATTATCCTGTTGCAACAAAACTAACTTTCCCTTGCACCAACAATATCTCAAAATATGAAGCATGTATTCTAGGCCTACAATTGGCCATCTCTATGGAAATACCTAAGTTACGGGTTTGTGGAGATTCTATGCTTATCATCTTTCAAATACAGGGGAAGTGGAAAACAAAGGACACAAAGCTCATTCCTTATCATGAGTACCTGGAAGAGTTGACACTTAAATTCGAAGAGGTGTCATTTGAATACAGGCCAAGAGCGAGAACCAATTCGCAGACGCGCTGGCCATACTGGCCTCCATGCTGCAAATAACTGATGGATTAGAAGTAGAGCCATTGAGGATCAACATAATCATAAAACCGGCTTATTGCATGTTGGTCGAAGAAGAATTCGATGGAGAGCCGTGGTACCACGATATCAAGAATTATCTATTGAAGAGAGAGTTTCCTGAGGGATGCCAAGTAGGAGACCAAAGATATATAGCCAAGATGGCTAATAAATTCTTCTTCAGTGGACAAACTTTGTACAAAAGGTCATTTGATTCCACTCTGTTAAGGTGCGTGGACGCTAAAGAAGAAAATGTCCTCATGAGGGAAATCCATGAAGGAATATGCAGATCACACATGAATGGCCATCTCCTCGCTAGGAAGATCATGCGGCTTGGTTATTATTGGATGACTATTGAATCAGACTGTAATCAACACGTCAGGTCATGCCACCAATGTCAAGTATATGGCGATAATATTAATGCTCCCCCGAACGAACTACATCATATGTCTGAAGTTTAGCCTTTTTCTATGTGGGGAATAGATATGATAGGGCCTATCAATCCACCAGCTTCAAATGGCCATCGCTTCATTCTAGTTGCAATTGATTACTTTACGAAATGGATAGAGGCCAGTTCTTATACAAATGTCACTGCGAGAAGTGTGGCAAGGTTTATCAAAAGAGATATAATTTCTCAATATGGTACCCCTCAAGCGATCATCACAGACAATGGGTCTAACTTAAACAACAAGATTATTGATGATATATTGGATCACTTTGGCGTTCGACATCTTAATTCTTCCTCTTACCCCCCACAAATGAATGGAGCAATAGAAGCGGCAGATAAGAATATCAAGAAGATCTTGGCTAAGACTGCTGAAAATTACAGGGATTGGCATGAGAGGCTACCCTTCGCCTTAATGGCATATCGGACTTCAATCAGGACCTCAATTGGGGCAACTCCTTATGCTCTGGTATATGGGATGGAAGCTGTCGTGCCTATAGAGATTGAGGTTCCTTCTTTAAGAATATTTTCAAAAGTTAAACTCTCTGAGGCAAAGTGGATTATACATAGATATGAACAGCTAAATCTGATAGACGAGAAGCGTCTTAGAGTGATTTGCCACTGCCAGAGCTACCAGAAAAGGATGGCCAAGTCATTTAACTGGAAAGTTAAACTCAGAAGTTTCAAGGTGGATGACCTGGTGATAAAGAAGACTTTGCCAAATACTACTCCTCCGGGAGGCAAGTTTACCCCGAATTGTGAAGGCCATTATGTTGTCAAGAAAGTCCTTGTGGGATGGGCATTAATTCTTGTAAATTCTAAAGGAGAAGAATTAGGATATCCTGTAAACTCAGATGCTGTGAAGAAGTATTATCCTAGAAATGAAATCCGATGGTGGTCACATGACTTTCTCCAAAAAGAATTGAATCGCCCTAGCAGTCATTACATAAGCATATCATGCATCCATGCATACATGGCATGTGTTATGTTTTGCAGGAGATGGACTCTGAATCAAACTTGTTCAGATGGAACCAAGAACAGAATAGTCTCTGACACGTAAAACCAGGTGATATGTATCTGTTCCATCAAGCCTTAAAAATATCTTCCACTTATTGGAATTTCTATTCTCTTCATACAGGGATGTCTGATGAAGACAAAAAGCAGCAATGGAGGAATACCGAAAAATTTCTCACCTTCTTGTAAGAAAGAAGAAGTCGAAGATGAACATGCATGTGGTCAAACTTTGGAATGAACCATGTTTTCAAAAGATAAACCTCTAACACTTGTTGCACACATGTTAGAGTTAAAGGTTATCCAAACATGGCTCAAGCACGCATGATGCGTCATTAATTTTCTGTGAGGTGAAATGTCTGGAGAAAAATAGAATGATTTTTCTAAAATAGAATTGTTTATGCTATCTAGCAGGAATGTTTCTCATATAAGAGGCAAGTTTAATCCAAACACGTCTTATATACACCAGAGAGATGAGAGAAGTGTCAAAATAGAAAAACCTGAACTCGGGGGTATAAGGGCTATTCGCATCGATTACATGGATTGGAATGACGAATGCATTTATTCTTCTCCATAAACACTACAGGTGATTATTGATAAACCATTTGAGCGGTGGTTTTCATTTCTTAGCCCTGTCAAGAGCCACCCCATATTGGGGTCATATAGAAGCAGTCTAGCAGCATGAAAAGTAAATGGTTAGAAATATTTTTGCTCGGACTAACATCAATCTTCGTGTGTTGATATATATTGATCCAGACGCCATAGGATGACAGAAAGACGTTCATTTCTCTATCCTATACACTTATACCCATTGCATAGCCAATTTGAGCCTACATATTCAATTCATGTACCCTCATTGGTAATCATTGCACAACACCAAGACGAAGGTGGCAAAAATACTCGTAGACAGAGAAGTCAAGAAGTAGGAGCTACATGAGACTGTCAAAGCAAAATGATCAGACAAGATGAGACTCAAGTCACATACCTTATATGATCATAAAAAATCCAAGTTCTTACAAAAAGAAAAGGAAAAGGCGGTATAAAAAAAAGCCGAATCTCTATGCTTTAAAAAGAAACAAAAAGCCGGACAAGAACAAGGTCAACGCTCATTGAAATGCTGAAAGTCGTAAGACTGATTTTGGGACACTAAGGGATTATTAGATGCTTCCACCCCCAATAACTTCTGAAGTAAAGAAGAATCCTCAGAAACTATGCAGCAATAGTCTACCCCTCGAATGGAGTCATAGCCAACTGCCAAAAGACAGAAGATCTTTGAAAGATTAGACTTATTCTCAATAAGACTGGAGATGTTCTTCAAAAAGTTGTCGATCAGAGACAAAACAGAAGATTGATTAGCAATGATGACCAATGTCAAATCCCTCGTGATTCTGGGCAAAAAATAAGCCTTTTTCGATCCCAAATCCTACCAACATTACAACCCTTCACAGTCTTTTCTGACTAAGACGTCTAGGTTGATGTGTACCTTAGCTCGAAGAGGTGCGAGCAAGATTATTTCTTTCTCATATTGCAGGGTTCTAGACTTGTAAGCCCAAAGCAGATGAAGAAAACTTTCGTTCAAAAGGCCTAATTTAGAAAGTGAGTCCCCCTTTGGAAATTGTGTCTAAACCTAATATTACGGTCCTATAAAGACCTCATGATTGATCAAATTGTATGCGCTGCGAATAGCTCTAAAAAACTAGATGCATGTTATTAGGAAATTAAAGTGCTTTCTTCGTAAAAGATCAAAGTCTAAGAATTGGTGAGAAAACCCTATTTGACGAAGATATTCCAATATAACGCTTAAAAGTGAGCTTTGTTGGAAACTTCAAATTATTTGATCTAGGATTTTCCTTACAAGGATTTCCGATCATCTTTGCATGCTTTAAGATGTCTTGGATAACCTCCTGCATCATAATTCATTTGGCATGATTGCATAAGTCAAAGTAAGCTTTCCTTGCATTATAACTATCATTGCCTCGAGATAACTGATATCTTTTCGATGGGGAATAAACTCTCAGGTTTAAACTTCTATGGGACTCATGGTAGCCCTAAGTCAAAGAAGAATACCTTGCTCAACAATGAAGAGCCTCAGAATCTTCCTAATGTGAGATTTCAGATTTGAGCTTTCTGTAGGATACTTAGAACCCCTAAATCCCAGAACGGTGCCTCACTTGTCGAAAGAATAATATTTGAAATTATCTTTATGAGAGATTTAAGGTAACCCCTAAATCATAGAAGAATCTTGTTAACAAAAGTTTTTATAAGTTTGAGCTTTTTGCAGGATACTTGGAATCCCTAAATCCCAGAATGTCACCTTGGGCGTCAAGAAGACAACCTTTGGATTCAGCTTTATGCAAGGTTCTAAGTGACCCCTAAACCTCAGAATAGCCTCATTGGTAAAACTTAAGAGTTAGGTATACCTTATTTTGTATAGATCCTTGTTGATTCCTTAAGGTGTAGGATCAGCCTAGTCTCCGACAAACCCTAAAGAACGAGTGTGTCACCTTTAGGTTCCTGGTGGATAGGAAGCCTAGTATTTGACAAACCTTAAAGAACGGGCGCGTCACCTTTAGGTTCCTAGTGGATAGGAAGCCTAGTCTTCGACAAACCCTAAAGAACGGGCGCGTCACATTTAGGTTTTTGGTGGATAGGAAGTCTAGTCTTCTACAAACCTTAAAGAATGGGTGCGTAACCTTTAGATTCCTAATGGATAGGAAGCCTAGTCTCCGACAAACCCTAAAAAATAGGTGCGTCACTTTTAGGTTTCTAGTGACTAGAAAGCCTAGTCTTTGATAAATCCTAAAGAACGGGTGCGTCATCCATAGGTCCTTGATAGAAAGAAGTCCTATTCATGGTCTGATCCACCATACGGATCAAAACCTTTGACAATCCCTAAAGAGCGGGTGCTTCATCCATCGGGTGCTTCATCCATAGGTTCCTGTCAGATAGGAATCCCATTCTAGTTTGACCTATCATACGGGCGAGAACTTAACCGCCCTAGGATGCTCAAGAGACGAGTCCCTAGGTATTTACTTGAATCCGCCATACACCACGCATGCCGCACAAACATTAGGCAGGTGGGTAACAGGTGAGTATCTCTATCCCGTTTCTCTTTCTTACATCAGCACAGACAGGATGAACATATCATTCACAGTAGGACAAAAAAGATTGAATGTTAGGATTCATTTTTCTTTTCCTCAGTCGAATCAGTTAAGACTCAGGTGTCACCTGTCTTTGAGTGAAACCTCTCATGAGATTCCTCTCAAAGAGGGGCAACTGTTGACACCTGATTTTTTGGATTAGCTTTTTGTTAGTTTATTTTGAAAAATTCATAAAAAAATTCATAAAAAGTCAAAAAAAATTGTAAAATCAACTTTGGTGGCCTTAGACAAGCTCAGGGAACCATTTTTGACCAAAAAATTATTTTTCATATTTTTCACATTTTCGGTATTTTTAGAAAATAAGAAAATATTTGAAAATTCAAATAAATAGCATTGAGGTCATAAAAATATGAAAAAAATAGTCAATATTTTTATTTTAATTCCCTTGTATTTTTGACCTCCTAAAAAGTCCAAATCCAAGTTCAATTTTATGTGTTCTGTTGTTACACGTATGATTGAATTTACTAAAAAAATGTCAATTGAGTCTTTTAATTTGCAAATTTGACATTTTTAGGGTCTTGACATTCAATATAATTTTCCTTCATTGTAATTTAGCTCAATTATTTGCACAAATTGCTTAATTGCATAAATTGGGCAAAATTACGTAATTTATTGCAATTTAGTCCTTGAATTTGGGCATAATTGAAATTGCTTTCAATTCAAGGGTTACATTTACAAATTGAAGCCATTATCCATTATTTTTCATCATTCTGAGTTGATTGGCATGGGTGATTTGGTCCAATTTGATTATTTGAACCTTCAATTTTATAATTTTTCGAATTGCAATTAAAGGCAAATTGGGGGCTTTTAAAGAAATTGACATAAATTTTTGGATAAAATCACATTTTTAGATAATATTCATGCCCTAAGGTCGATTATGAGATTTAATTGCAAAAATTATCAATTGATTTTGATTAATTTTGGAAATTAAAAGTCGAAACGGTTTGGACTAGTTAGACCGTTCGGTCAGATCGGTCGAGAACAGTGTCGTCTTCTTCCCCAAACACTCGCGTTGACGAACAGTCCCTAGACCAATTTTGAGCCTCAAATTGAACATCAATTCGGAGATAATTGAACGAGCAATGGTGGCGTATTGTCACCCTCGCCATTCCCTGTCGATTAACACCGGCGACACTACTCGACATCGTCGGAGTGGAGAACAATTGGCCGGTCAAGCTCGCAGGACTTGCGAAAGTGAACATTTTCAAGACATAGCTTAACTCCATGCCAAATTCGTGCGAGATTAAATCTACCGAAGAACCAAGCGGAATTGGACGGAATGCACATCATCTACGACGTCGTTTGGACCTAAAAGCACGCGGCCTCACGTGCGATTGAAGCTGGTGTACACTTCGTCGTTCGGCACCAAATTTTAAAAAGGGTATATAGCCTTTACAGGCTTTCGAGAAGAGGAGGCTGGTTCATTCTGTTGGAAGGGCATAACAGAATCGAAAGGAAGATAGAAAGAGAGAGAGAGAATTCGCTCTCCAATCCCCATTGTGGAGAGCTTGAGTTCGAACTGGTAAGGCACTGGTTAGGTTATTTCCGGCCAAACCAAAGCCAGAGAAGGCCATTGGAAGCTCGTTTGGAGTAGTAGGAGTCGATCGCCCTCGGTCAGGCCGCCTGTAATCTCGAAAAAGTCCCTGTGTGAGTCTCCAAACTCCCCTCCCTAAACCGAGCACTGTTCACTGTTGCCTTGCCCGATCTAGGCCGAGCGAGCTCAATCGGAGCTCGAGATAAGTCTCCTGAACATCGAATGATGCTTCTGTATCGATGAATTAGTTCAAAATGCCATGAATCGTACGATTAGGGTGGTTATACATGTACTGGTTTAAACTTGATTGTCCTTAATTCAGTGTATGAAATCATGTGATTCTACGATATGTTGCGTGCGACAATGAGACGAGTTGATTAGTGGCGGTTTCGAGTGATTTCGTCGAGGTTTCATTGTTGGATCGTCGCCAGAGATTTATAGTCGTTCATTTAGGTTACGCCGAGATGTTGAAGATGAGGTCGATGTGATTGGTCAGAGAGTCAAAGGCCTAGGTGTCGTCTTAGGATAGGTCCATGTGTTTTCCTAGTCAGCAGAGCCGTTGGAATCGGAAGTTAGTCTGTTAGATGATTGGATGGTCTAGTTACGCCACGTGTTGGCTTGGTGACCGTTAGATCAATTTATAAATTATGTTAATAAAAATCAAATTTTCAAAAAATAAAATAAAAAATAAATGGTTTGATCGAATAGTCGAGGATTAGTCGAGTCGTTTGATCTTGACCGTAGATCTAAGTAATTGGATTGAACGGCTGAGGGATAGTTGTCTTTTGATCTGAACCATATGTTTCAGCCAGCCAATCCAGTGGTCGTGGAATAGCTACGTGATTCAATAAGAACCGTCGGATTAAATCTGAATAAAAAAATAAAAAAATGCGAAACGATGTCGTTTTGAGACTGAGGTTAGGTGGGTCCGGGTCTGGGCCGAGTATCTAACCCGAGCGAGTTGGGTTGACTTGGTCCGAATCACTTTTTTTAATTATAAAATACAAAAAATGATTTTTAACTAATAAAAATTAGAAAAATACTAGAAAATTCTAAAAAAAATGTTAGAAAATCCTAGAAAATCCAAAAAAAATGTAGGAAAATTGTGGAAAATTCCTAGACATTCCAGAAATTCGCAAAATTTGAGGATTGACCACAGACAACTAGTCAATCCTATTTTTGGGATTCCTTATCTGTTTATCCGAGAATTCGCTTTATTACCCTTTAGGGATAAATCGCTTTTGCCTTGTAAGTGAGATAGGTCGATAATGCGAAGTCAAGAATTAGGGTCGGTTAGGCTAGACATGGCCATTTGAAACCGTGGGTCCGGAACCGGTCCGTTGACCAGCTCGGAACTGTCCCGTTGACTGGACCCGTGGTTTCGAATCGGAACCTGAACCAACCTTCACGGGC
Source organism: Rhodomyrtus tomentosa (assembly GCA_028455895.1). Classification (NCBI taxonomy): domain Eukaryota; kingdom Viridiplantae; phylum Streptophyta; class Magnoliopsida; order Myrtales; family Myrtaceae; genus Rhodomyrtus; species Rhodomyrtus tomentosa. The sequence goes on from JAPCWY010000007.1 coordinate 31,073,427, forward strand.
CGGTTTCAGTTCCTGATTTTTTGGAACCGGCCTGGAACCGCCATTTAAAAAAATGATGTATTTATAATTTATAATATTTTTTTTATTACAAAAAACATAATGTTTCACAAAAAATAATATTTTTTTTTCAAATTTTATTACAATGTATAATTTGATTAATGATTATAATTTCTAATTAATAATTTATTATTTTAAAAATAAAATTAAAAGTTCAGAGCTAGGAACAGGAATAGGAACAGGAACAGGGAACCGGGAACCGACCTGGAACTAAAATCGGTCCCTTAAGGGCTGGTCCCGATTCTCCCTTTTGGTGGAACCGGAACTAGCCATGTCTAGGTTAGGCAATCAATTTTTATGCCTAGGTTTTTGAATCTCGTCCTTTCTTTTCAAATGACGATTTTACCCTTCTAAGGTAAATCATCTTTTCAAATTCCAATTGAGCTGTGGAAATTGCTCAAAATTTGGATTTGGGTCTAGTGGTCGACCAATCTTTATGTTTGAGATTTTCACCTCTCATCACTTTCTGTTATGATGATTTTACCCCTCAAAAGGGTATATCACTCCAAAAAATTCATTTTTTTTTGAAAATTTTCGAAAAATAGGAAATTGATTGGTTTGGTGACCAATCCTATTTCCACCATCTTTTGAATCCATATTTCATTTGAAATGATAAATTTTACCTTCTTGGGCAAGTTGTCCCAAAACTCTTCAAAATTGCGATTTTGCCCCTCAAGGGCAAATCATGTCAAAAACACTTTCAAGTCTTGATTGATATAGAGCCTTACTAGGGATGCCATGTTGCTTTTATGTAATTTATCCGCATGTTTTGGATCATTGATTTGCGCATTCATTTTATTGATTGTGAGTGTTAGAGTATTTATTCCTATTTGCGTGAACTCCTAATGTTAGGGTTTTCACCTTACTCATCTGCATGAAATCTTAGGTAGGGGTGTGCAACCGGACCGGGTTGACCCAGAGTCCAGATCGGCCCACCTGAAAAATAGGGTCGGGAATAGGTTCCGGCTCAAATCGGTCCGAGTTCCGGGTCCAAACTTTGGGAACCGGTTAAATCGGTCCGGGTTTCGTATCTAAGGAAATACCCATCCGGATCCATTTTTAGAACCTGTTTTTACTTAATATTTTTAAAAAAAACCGAAACCTAGTCTACTCCCTTTTGTCGCTCGCTGCCCTCCGGACTCCAATGCGCCCAGCTCCTCTCACAATACACCTCAACTCTTGTTCTTCTTCTTCATATCTCACCATCATCGACGCCGCGACGGCTCCAGTAGGAGCGCGGGGGAGGAATCTGAGGACGAGCCTTCTAGCTATGACGAACGGAGGAGCCTTTGGGGCCCATCGTCACCGTATATAAAGGCCAGTTCAAAGACTCCGACCATTGCACGAGTCAAAACGCGCCCTTTGGAATCTTCGGAGTTCGCAAGATCTACATGACCGGTTCGACTCAGATGAGTCATCTGTCTCTCTATCTTTCTATCGATTGTGCTCCAACTGGTGCTCTCTGCGTGAAAGTTGGGATTGCAAAGCTTAGATCTATGTTCGATTTCCGTTTTAGGAATGGCCCATGTAAATGATTTTGGTGGGAAGTGAAACCCTGTGATTTCTATTTTATTGATTGATTTTCCGTTCACGATTGTATCGGTCCTGCCTCGGAGAAATCGAAACTGAGCTACTGGCTTTTAAAGTGATGGTCCTGATTTTGAGATATATATGGAGATCATGTGCTGAATTCAGATTGCTGTGTTTATTTTGAGGTATTGTCAAGAATCAATCATGTCTTCAGTTTTACTGCGACTGTCAATAATCACATTACTAGTTCTTTCGGATCAAAATTCGGACTAAAACTGGGGGATCGGTTCTAACAAAAGCCTTATAATCTTCCTGCTTCACTATAGGACTTATAACCATGCACATTAGCTGAAGCTCCTGGTTTAACAACCATCATCTCATATTTGATTGAAGCTATCATCAGTTTTCACCTAAAAGTTGTCCACATGCAACTTCATGTTTTGATCTCTCTACTGCGATGAATGGGAGGATTTTCATGCTTAGTTCTTGACCAACACAGCAGCTAATATCCCCTTCGTTCTTCACCGCCTGTTGTGGCCTTTTTCTGTTCCAATCTCCGGCTCTTTCCTCCAAGGTTCCACTGTGACATGACATCACGATACTCCGATTCTCCCATGAACTCGCAATATGTACGTTTCATGTTTGTGCTGCTCCACTTGGCTGTTCTAGTCTCCAGAATTTTCCTCCTATTCTGAATAAGCACCATTGACCAGGTCTGTGTTCAAAGCATTCAAGTCAGGAGATATAGTAGTAGTGCGGCGATGAGGAGGACGAAGAAGAAGTTGGAGGTGAGAGACAAATGAGAGGAGTGGCCATGGTTTTCTTTTGTCAGTGGAGCTAAATATGCATTGAACAGTGATAGGATGAGTTTTAACTTTTCATACGTTATTTTTCTAGGGAAGATGGACTTTCTTCTAGAGGAAAATGACAAGAACGGAAGCATGGTTTCTTTGGTTTCTCCGTTGAATTATATAATAGCTCAGAGTCATTTGGCCGTTCTAATTCGATTTTCTCATAGTGTAATTGCATTTCCTTTGAATTTGCAATTTCTGCTCAGTGGACTCTAACATTGAATTTCTTCTTTGTTTTCAGTAGGATCTTAACATTGTTGTATAATTTGTTTTCAGATGGACCAAGACAATGACATATCAATGGAAGTGTGTGGTCATAGTGAAACGATGGAATTGCCGTTCCATGGAGTTGAAGTGGAATCAACTGTGAGTGCGACAAACAAGGCGACGATGCCTATCCCCGTCCTCCTCTTAGCAAAAAGCGAGCTAATCACTCAAAAATGCGGGAGCACTTTTCAAGAATCATAGATATCGGCGAACTTCGTCCTCTTTATTGTATTAGTGCTGGTATTTACGCAATTGTAGTTGTGAAATTTCTCATTTGGTTGGTACAAATTTTGTCAGATTCTGTCATTTTGTTCACTATAATTTTTATTGCTCTTTTTATGGATGCTCATATTATTTTGATGAAAAAAAAAGGAAAACAGGGTGAACCTGAAAACTGGACCGAAAAATGAGGTCGGTTCCAAAACAGATTCCAAAACAAACAAGGTCGGGTATTGATTCCAAAATGTGGTAACTGGTTATAACAAGGTCGGGTACATGGTCTAGGTCTGAAACCGGCCCACCCGGCCCATGCTCACCCATAATCTTAGGTTAGACAAATAATTTAACTTAGGTGCCGAAAGAGCGTCAACTCTGACAGTTGGCGTAATAAAATTCCCGATTCCATTTCTTTGGTTTTCGCAGAATTGAATAGAATGCTCCTGACTATTCGATAAGGTTTCCAATCGTACCCTTTGCAGAACGATTGGTGGTGACTCTTTGGCATGTATACATATCACATGTCACCAGACCACACCGAAGATCGACTATGTATATCGCCGTTGTGATTTGGGTAACGGGCCTTGGGAAAGACCAACATTTGACCAGACGGGACGGCCCATTAGCTCTCGAAACCGAGACAGCTCGAAGAGGGTCGCGACATCCTTGAAGTGTACATATGCCTTTTGAATGCACATGAATCATTAGAAAGCACTCTTGTTGCTTAAAGGGATGCCAACTCTTGTCTTCATCTTTCTCATCTGTTCGTGACATTAATTTGGGATGGTCTTCATGACCCAACTCTATTGGGGATTGACGGGACAGCCCATTGGCCCTCGAAATCGAGACAGCTCGAAGAGGATCACGACATCCTTGAAGTGTACATACACCTTTTGAATGCACATGAATCATTAGAAAGCACTCTTGTTGCTTAAGGGGATGCCAACTCTTGTCGTCATCTTTCTCATCTGTTCGTGACATTAATTTTGGATGGTCTTCATGACCCAACTCTATTGGGGATTCTTTCTTTATTCCTCCAAATTTTTCTGGGGTTCAAGATATCCAGTAACTTTTGACACTTCACAAAATCAAACATATGATTTTCAAGTATGCAGACACTTGGATGGGCATTAACCTTGCTTTTATCATTCATTCTGTTTTAAACACCCAAGGACTAAGACACCAGAATATCGAATTATGAACGAAGGAGGCATAAGAGAAAACCATATTAACTTTTTGGCTTTTTTCTCCCTTTTTAATCTTGCCTTTTCCTTTCTCTTTTGGAACAGAGATCTTTGATGATCGTGTAAGACACACAACTTGAATCTTGACACTTCTGAACATTCGACCATGAATTTTTCTATAACTCCTATTTCTTAAACTCTTTCATTTCTGGAGTGATTTTTCTTCCATCTTGGAGTGTACAATGATCACCAATAGGGTTCATGAAATGAATATGTAGGCTTAACTTGGTTATGCAGAGGATAAAGGTGTGTATGATAGAGAAATGAACATCTTTTTGTCATCCTATGGCACTTGAATTACAGTGTAGACAACACACAAAGATTGATGTTAGTCAAAGCAAGAAAATTTATAACCATTTCTTCCCAATATTGCTAGACTTGCCTCTATTTGACTCCCAATATGAGGTGGTTCTTGATAGGGTTAAAGAATGAAAATCGCCGTTCAAAAGGGTAGACAATAGACACCTGCAGTGTTTAGGATAGAGAACGAATGCCTCTGTCGTCCCAATTCATGTAATCGATGCGAATGATCCTTACATCCATAGGTCTAGGTTTTTCTATCATTTCATTTCACTCATCTCTCAAACGTATGCATGACATGTTTGGGTTAGACTTGCATCTCGTCTGAAGAAACATCCTTTTGAATTGTTTAAACAACTCTTGTTGGAAAAATTCATTTTGTTTTCTCTAAAATTTTACCCTATTAGGGGCATTTACAATGCATCACGCATGCTCCAGTCATGTTTGAATAACTTCAGATTCTAACATGTATGCTATGGATGCGATCAATAAAAGGCTTAGCTTTCAAACCAGATTGTCTCAAGATTTACCCATATTCACGATCATCTCTGGTTCTAAAAGATGATGGGAAACTTGTAGTATCCCATTTTCAGTGGACCATAATCGGTTTAGGAAAACTGAAAAGGCTAGGAAGTTTGTACAGCTATGGATTAAGAAAATTGACAATACATAATTTAAGATCCATTACAATATCATATAATGTGTGATTGGCTATTATGTTCTCATTGGTTCCTCAAAAAGAGGCAATTCGGGTAAGAGATACCCCATGACCCGAGAGCCCGTCAGCTCGGGTTTTCAGTGCTCATTGAAAATCAAATGGCTCGTTCAGGCTCGTTCGAATGCCGAATTGAGCTCCATTTTCTCTCACGCGATCGTGTTGCCAAGAAAGTTGATGAATAAATGTCATTTTAGGCGAGAAAAACCTGGACAGGATTGAAGACAAGTTCGAAGGTAGTGCATGTGTAGCAAGTGTCAATGCAAGTGGCTCCTTAAACCAATAAGTGGAAAACATGAGGGAGTCATGTGGCAAGAGGAGATAATGTTGAGCTGCATGAACGACAAATGGTGCCTCACAAGAGCCAAATGGCGATCTCAATTAGACAAATGGCGACTTAACCCCGCATGTGCTCCAAGAGTCGAATCTTGATGGCCAAGCGTCACCCCTCCTTCACTCCTTCAATCTCACGCATGCAAGGGAGAGGGTTTAGCCTCATTTGGTTCTGCCTCACGCCAAAAACATAAGAGAAGAAGGGAAAAAAAAAAGGAGGGGGAGAAGGAAGGACAGAATGCTGTCCATTCGATTAGGAGCTGGAACGAATTCTCAGGCAAAAAATCATTCAACTGTCCTATAATTTCTAAAATTTAGAATGGAGTAGATTATAGTGCTGAGATTGCTTAGAAGTCGAGCTGGTAAGAGAAACAGTGTACTGTTTGGTTCGGATTTTCTTTGAGTCTAGTGGAGTGTGAATTTTACCGAGCTCCGTGTGTCGACATTCTGACCAACCTTCCTTCATGAAAATTTTTCATAACATCCTTGGCTATAAAATAGTTTAATCTTGGAATTTTTGGAGTCGAAATGCCACTTGTAATGCATTTAGAACCTCACGGCTTCTGTCTGGTTCTGGTGGGTTTAGCTGTGACCTTTATTAGTTCGTGATTTTCTACAGATTTAGAAAAAAAAATGAATGGAATCAACTTCCCTTGACAAATATTTAAGAGGATATTTTGGAATACAACATATAAAAACTTAGAATTTTTATGAAAGGTCTAAGCTCACAAAATATAGCCTATTGTGTGAAGTTGCCGTTGGTTCCTTAAGGCCGGATTTCCTTTAGAGTGCGTGAATTACTATAATTTGTCTAGATTGAATCAGCTCACGATTTCTTAATACAATGTACATCAAAGCCTTAGAAACAACATATCAAAATTTGGTGATTTTAGGAGCTCATTAGCTAACCCAAAGGTGGTGACTTCCGTAACTATACAGAACTGAATTTTCTGTATGATGAACAAACCTTAAGGGCCGAATAGTATGGGCTTAAATTCCAGTTTTGATGCATCGAAAACAACCTGTTTTCCTAAAACTCATAATGGATCGGGTGTCTGTTGGCGGTCTAAAGATGGAGCCTATAAGATTAATCAGGTTTAGAACACCCTCGAGGCCTGAGGAGTATAAACCGAATACCTTATGAGAATTGGTAGGCCTCGGAGTTGCTTAAGTACGTTGATTTGTGACTTATGTTCCCGTCAGATTATGATCCTTGAGTGGTGTTGTGGCTTGGGATGAAGGATAAACTTGTATGATGACATGACAAAGTGTGATTAGTTCGTGTGTCAATGTTTAAATGTTCGGCACTAGCTTTATGTATATGTACATGTTACTCCATAGTTATTGAGAATGATTGGCATCTTGAGCCATATGCGAAAAATAGTCCTAAGCCATATGCGGGAGATGTACCTGAGCCATGTGCGGGAGAGCCATGACGTATAGAAATTCTTGAGCCAAACACGGAGACAACCCTAAGCCATGTGCGGAAGTTGTTTCTGAGTTGTTGCGGGTGATAGATGTCCTTGAGTTATGTGCGGAAGACAATACTGAGCCTTGTGCGGGAAACGTACCCGAGCCTTGAGCGGGAATTGTCCCCGAGCCTTGTGCGGGAGACGACGGATATCAGGGCCCTGTGATCATTTATTGGTAGAATTGTTTTGTTAGGATCATGACTTTATTTTGAAGCTCTACATGAGATGAGTTGAACTGGTATGGCTGGAGAATTCCCTTGTTCACACGTCATGTTTAAAGCCGTAAGACTAATTGGTTGGCTATTAATCGAATAAAACCTGACTAGGTGACGGGGTTAGAATATTTCTTGCTACGCTAGTGACCTCACACATATATTATCCCACACTTTTCAGGTAACTGGATGTAATAGCCTATCTTGGTCGACGTAGAAGGAGGATCGGAGGCTTGGGTTGCTATAAAACTCTTCAACGATCTTCTGTTGCTTTCGTCTCCAATTTTCATAACTAGACAAAGAAGTTGAACACCTTATAAATGATAGGCATATAAAAGGGTAATGGAACATATACATATCACTTGGCTCCATGGATCGAGACTAATTGGCTCTTGGTTCCATTTGAACAAGTTTAGTCCCTGGTTCTTCTCTTTGAACCCTGCAAGACATAACACATGCTATGCATGGATGAAAGATATGCAATGCAATGTTTTTTATGACGACTCAGATCATTCCAGAGAAAGCCAAATTCGTTTCTGATTTTATTTTAGGGATAATACTTCTTCTCTGTGTTAGAATTTACAAGATATCCCAGCTCCTCTCTTGGTGTTTACAAGAATTGGAGCTCCTACATCAAGGACTTTCTTGACAATGTATGAGCTCTCATAATTTGGAGTAAACTTGCCTCCTAGATGTGTGGTATTTGGCAGAGTCTTTCTCATAACTAGTTCATCCACCTCCAAATATTTGGGTTTAACCTTTCGGTTGAGCGACTTGGCCACTCTCTTCTAGTAGATCTGGCCATGACAGATTGCCTTAAGACGCTTTTTGTCGATCAAGTTTAATTGTTCGTGTCTATGTTGTATCCACTCAGCTTCTGTGAGCTTAACTGATAATATCCTCAATGACGGAATTTGCATTTCCATTGCCAGTACTGCTTCTGTACTATAAACTATGGAATATGAAGTTGCCCCAATTGAAGTTCGAATTGAAGTTTGATATGCCATTAATGCAAAGGGCAGCCTTTCGTGCCAATCCCTGTGATTTTCGGCTGTCTTCGTCAAGATCTTCTTGATGTTCTTATTTGCTGCTTCAACTGCCTCATACATCTACGGGCGGTAAGGGAACGAATTAAGATTTTAAATACCAAAGTGATCTAGCAGATCATCGATAATTTTATTATTCATATTGGACCCACTGTCCGTAATAATTGCCTGGAGAACCCCATATCAAGAGATTATATCCTTTTTGATAAATCTTATCACATTCTTTGTAGTGACATTCGCATATGAACTAACTTCAATCCATTTTGCGAAGTAATCAATCTCTACTAAAATAAAGTGATGACCATTCAATGCAGCTAGAGTTATTGGCCCGATCATATATATCCCTCACATGGAGAACGACCAAGCTTCTAACATTTGATGAAGCTCATTTGGAGGTGCATTAATTTTATCACTGTGTATCTGACATTGATGACATGATCTCACATGTTGGCTACAATCCAACTCCATGGTTATCCAGTAATAACAGAGTCTCATGTTCTTTTTCGCAAGGAGATGTCCGTTCATGTATGGCCTTTTTACACCCTCGTAAATCTCCTTTATAAGTATGTTTACTTCTTTGGCATCTACACACCTTAATAGTATTGAGTCATATGATCTCTGATACAGGGTCTGACCACTGAGGAAAAATTTAGCAGCCGTCTTGGCTATATACTTTGTGTCTCCAGCCTTGCTTCCTTTAGGGAACTCCCCTTTCAGGAGTTAATTCTTGATATCATGATACCACGGCTCACCATTGAATTCTTCTTCGATTAACATGAAGTAAACTAGCTTTTTAATCACATCGATCCTTAAAGGTTCTATTTTGAGCCCATTCATTACTTGCAACATAGAGGCTAATGTGACCAACACATCTGCAATCTAATTCTACGTCCTTGACAAATATTCAAATAATGCCTCCTCAAATTCAAGGGGTCAATTATTCTAGAAACTCATGGTAAGGAATGGGTTTCAAATCCTTCGTCTCCCACTCTCTTTGAGTCTGAAGGATGATAAGCATGAAATCTCCGTATACTTGTAACTTTTGAACTTTCATGGAGATGGCCAATTGCAAGCCAAGAATACATACCTCGTATTTTGAGATGTTGTTAGTACAAGAAAATACTAGTTTTGCAGTAATTGGATAATGCTGGCCTTCTGGAGATATCAACATTGCCTTAGTGCCAGATCCAGATAGGTTGACCGCACCATCAAAATACATGACCCATTTATCCTTTGGTAACATCAAGGTTTGATCTTTTACTTTAGTCTCTCCTAGAGATGTTCCACTTTAAGAGCTTTTTGCCAACATATCTGCTATAATGCGCCCTTTCATTGACTTTTAGGAAGAAGCTCTCATGTCAAACTCAGTCAACATTACTTGCCACTTGGCTAACTTTCCTATCAAAGTTGGTTTCTTCAAGAGATACTTGATTGAGTTATTTTTCTTCACCAATTGAATATGATGATGAATGGTGTATTGCCTCAATTTGCGAAAAACCCAAACTATTGCCGCGCATGTTCTTTCTACGGCCGAGTAGTTCATATCAGATGTAGTGAATTTCTTGGTCAAATAATATATGGTTCTTTCCTTGGCATCTTTTGGACTTGTTTGAGCGAGTAAAGTTTTCATTGACTCTTGATGACAGTCATGTATAGGGTCAGAGTATACCTTGGAATTGGCGGCACAAGCACCTGCGGGGAGATTAAATACTCCTTAATCTTTTGAAAGGCTTGGTGACGTTCTGCATCCCAGACTAATTTAACACTATTTTTCAGTAGTTTGAAAATCGATTTAGCTACGTCGAATAATTGGCATATGAATATGGCAATATAATTCAATCTCCCTAGAAGACTTCTTATCTCCTTTACTGTTGAGGGAGTTGCTATGTTATGAATAGCTTGGATCTTAGAAGGGTCAACATTAATGCCGCTGCTACTGACTATAAATTCAATAAGCTTCCCAGATTTCGCCTTGAATATGCACTTATTGCGGTTTAACCTTAGCTTATATTTTCTCAGTCACTCGAATAACTTTCTTAACACTTGAACGTGATCTTTTCCTGGTTTAGACTTGGTGATCATGTCATTTACATACACTTCGATCTCTTTGTGGATCATGTCAAGAAATAAGGTCATCATAGCATTTTGATATGTTGCTCCGGCGTTTTTCAACCCAAAAGGCATAACTCTATAATAGAAGTTCCCCCACGAGGTCGTAAATGAGGTTTTTGCCTGATCCTCTTTCGTCATCAGGATCTAATTGTATCTAGAAAATCCGTCCATAAATGAGAACTACTCTGGCTATACTATCGATCCGTACGTCTATGTGTGGAAGTGGAAAGTTATTAACTCCCGATAATCTACGCAGACACAAATCCTTCCGTCTTTTTTTATCACAGGGACTATATTGGCAATCCAATCATAACATGATATTGCTTCAATAAACCCCACCTTCAGAAGTTTTATCACCTCCTCTTTGATCTTGTCAAACAGTTCAACTATCAGTCGTCTGTTTTCTTATTTTACCGGCTTAAAACTAGGATCCGTGGGCAATGCATGTCCCACAATATTGGGATCCAAACCCGGCACATCTGCATATGACCATGCAAAGATATCCTTATATTTCCTAAGCAGCTCAATTATTCTGAATGCCTCTGTTTGAGATAAGTGTCCCCCAATCTTTACCTCCTTGACGTTTTCGAGATTGCCCAGGTTAACAATAATCGGCTCTTCTGTGGTGGGAGGTCTAGATTCTTTAAAAGTGTTCCAATCTCTTCAAATAGTGACATGACCTTTATCATCATCTTCTTCGATATCACATGAATAATCACCTTGATGATATGAGTTGCATAATAACAACCTAGTATGCATGTTTGAGATAATATACCTAAAATGTCATGACAATAGTCAGTTTACCTGTGTATATAAAATTGCAATGCATTGGTATGAAAAATCTTTTGAAAGAAATTTCAAAATAGGGAACAGCCAAAAATGAAACTAGTCCTCATATTCTTGGGCACATTGTTTCTCGAAAATCATTTAAAAATCAAGAATCATGTAGCAAATCGGGCCTCAAGCTTCGCACTGAGAAGACAAGTATTATCATCGGGCTGATTTGTAGTTCCATATGTTCTTAATAAAACTTAGGATGTTTTATTGAATGCAAAATGGACCGCATTACAAAATATGCTATTTGGACTGACGGTTGGAGATCAAAAACGTTTTTCCTACTTACACTTCAAAACAACAATACATAATCAAAAGACAAAATTGAAAATAAAATTGAAATGTAGGAATCAACAATGCAAGAAATTAAATGCAATGTTGAAGATATGTGAGAAGTTTTCGGAAGTAGTGGCTTCGTCGTCAAGCCACTCTATGATGACAATCACGGTGTCGTCCTCGAGAAAAGGATTTGTCAAATTTGAATCCGCTGCGGGAATCATTCCTTCCTCTACTAACAACTTGGAGCCTTTGCAAAAATATTCATTTAACGGACTGTCAAACATCTTCGACCTACCCTTTCCAAGTACAAGAACTAATAAAGGAGTCATCTCAGCGTCCATGATATCCATGACTTTTCCCTTTGCCTTGGCATCGACCTTGGCATTTATAATGATTTCTCGAAGTAGAACTACTAGCATAATCAGAAATATATCCCAAGCTCACTTTGTGCTTGTTAGACTCCAACTGTGAAGGAGTGCAGATCCCTTTGCAAAATTTGCCTAAACCTTCTTGAGAAACAAATCCATATGTCAACAAAATCTTGGCCAGCAAAAGATCGAACTCAGATAGAGAAGGGACTCTCAACTTAGTCCCAACCAGCGTGTGGATCACAGTCACTAGATCTACGGAATGGTAACTTGCCTCCTACTTGATTTCAGGTTCCACATATGGGATGTCACTATTCTCATGGGCTAAGAGATCCACCTCTCCATGTACGGTAATCACCTTCCCATCGAGTACGAATCGTACTTTTCGATGTAAGCTTGAAGGTACCGCTCCGGCTATATGGATCCATGGTTTTCCCAATAAGAATCTAAAGGTGTTTGGCAAATCCCTTGCTTAAAAATTGATGGAGAACTTGGTCGGACCTATGAAGACGTCTAGCTCAATCTTGCCTACCATAGTTTTCCTCATTCCGTTGAAGGCCCTAACAATCGCCTTAGTGGTTTGTATCATCTCTTCCTTAATGTCCAAACTCCTCAGAGTAGCCATGGGGCAAATGTTAAAGGCTGATTCATTATCAATCAGTACATGGGCCACCCGTTTCCTATGATAATGTGTGGTGATGTATGACGCCTTGTTCACTCCATTCCATAGGGAAATCTTCATTAGAGAAGCTCAATTGGTTTTTCAAAATGATTGTCCCGACAAAATCCTCCAACTGGACTTCGTTAATGGTCTCAGGGAGATGTACCTTATTCAGCACCTTTATTTAAGAGGGCATTCTTGTGTTTCTCAGAATTAATGACTAGATCTAACAAGGATATCTGGGCTGACATCTTCCTCAGTTGTTCAATCATTTCAAACTCGCTCGTCTTGACAATAGACAAGAGTTTCTCGGCATTTTCTTTAGAGACTTCTTTCTTCTCTGGTTCACCATTCCATAGGGCATAAAATTGCTTATATCGCATTACAATGTCAATCTTGCCCGTCCCATAACCCCAATGGATCTTCTTGGGGTTATACTCATCAATTGGAGTGACCTTAATTGTTTTTTTTTTGTAAGGGTAGTGACCTTAATTGTTACTGGTGTCACATGTAGAGAAAAGCCCCTAACTAATTTTGAAGTTGACAAAATAATTTAAGTACTCTTAAGTTTTGAGATAATGATGTGGAATACTTATTTTGCAGATTATCCTTTGTTGTGAGGATGCACAGGATTGAATCTGTCAAAAGGATTATTACTCAGATGGGATTTCTGAGGGACTCAGAGGCTGGTTCGAGCTCAGACGTTGAGAGGGGATAGCTCATATGTTAGAATGATGCTCAAACTCTGAGTGGAGTATCATGCGCAGTAATCTGAACTTGAAGAGAACTTTGAATGCACTAACTCGATACACTACAACGGATACAATCGAGCTGGATCATTCTTGTGGATTCTAGGGGATAGAGATTAATCAAGAATACAAAATCAAGGAGACACACATACGACTTTCCAAATGAATGAACTCATCTATGGAAATCCAGGATTGTAATTGTATAAGTGATTTGATCCGAACAGGGAAGACTTTCCTTTGGCGATCCCCAACTGCTACGAGATCTTCTTTTGGTATCTGTCTTTTCCAAATGAGAAGTTTTGGAGAGACCTTTTTTGGAAGTCTTGAAACGACTAGATTGGAGGCGGAAGAGTATAAAAGACATCTTAAGATCGAAGGGAAAAAAGATTGGCGTTAAGAGGGAAAAGTATTTATAATTCTTAGATCGAGAGTACTTCAATTCAAATGCACTTCTTGATTCATCCATTGTAATTGTAAATACTTCAACAAGAGTGTTGAACACTAGGGCGGGTATCCTGCATGTCAAAGAGATCATTAAGCTGTAACCTCTCGAGCAGTTTACTAGTAGAATCCAGCCGATTGGCTGACAGTCGAAGAAGTGGATGTAGGCTTAACCAAAGCCGAACTACTATAAACCCTCTGTGCAACTTTCTCTATCCCTACTCTGATCATATCATATATTCTGTGATAGTAGAACTGCATATGAACTGTCTATAGTGATATACTATGTTGTCATCATCTGAGACGTTATATAAACGCCTGTGCAATTTGTATTCCGTAAAAAAACATTAAATTGCAATATAATTACCTATTAACCCCCTCTAGGTGATAACACTAGCCACAACATCATATTCTCCACCTTAGCCTCTGGTTCATTGTCTGCCTCATCTTCAAATAGATGCATTATAACTGGCATGACCAGATAATCATCCTCATTGCCCCAGCTATCAATTTTATTGAGCTTGATCACCACAGGCGTCTTAGCCTCGACCATCCCAATCATGTCACCTAAATCTTCGGACTTATACCCACATTCAGGTTCGTTGTAATGCGGGTCAAATGTATGGATCAACAATGGGGCTCTCTTATATGAGGGAGTTTTAGTAGCTCCTGCCCTTGAAGATTTGGCATTCGTATTTTAGAACTTACTAGTACGTAGACCTCGCTCAATCTCCACTCCTAATTGTACTATTTAGGAAAACAAATGATAACCTTTGAATTCTTCCTCTTCCTCTTCAATTATCTGAGATATTTTGGCTTTGTTGTATATGACTTCAAGATGGGCTAACTTTTAAAAAATAAAAGCCTCAGCAGACATATCAATTGGGGCGTGGCTACAGCTGCAGTTAGGGAATCCAATAGTCCTATCATCTCTGTGGTCATCTCCGTGAGGTCTCCCAACTGTCGCCTTAATCTCGCCACTCTGCGATTTTGCCTTCTAACTTAAACATATAATTTGATGGCGTGCATGTCTCCTATCATCTATGACTGACCATATGCCGCCAATTGTCGAGTTACATCTTCCAACTCATATGAAAAATTGCCTATTTGTTCTTCAACTCGTGATAGTCGTTCTAGGACCTCTTGATCGAAAGAAGGTTTTGGATCTTTTGGAAGGGATACAACCGCTTCGCTGACATCTCTGGTTCTACTGGCTCGTCCATACCTCTCCATCCATCGAGCACGATATTCTCAGTTCTTAAGAAGAAACTAGGAGGAGCAGAATACTTTACCTTAAAGTTGTACTTCCCAGAGTCCTTGCCCAGGTTATCTATAACTTCGTCTTTCTCTTGGGCTTATAATACAAATCTCTAATCAGTTAGGCGCCTTTTTTCAGCTCTTAGGTCATCCTCATCGACCTCATCTTCATGCTTTGTGATCAGCTTAACATTGCTAACAAAACTCTCGTGAGGAATCCTCCAAAAGTCACCCTGTTTGGTTTCAACCACAAACTAGTTCTAGTCTAAGCTTATAGAAGCTAGGATTCCTTCGAACATCTCGTCACTAGCATTAGCGATGATTGCCAAAGCTCATTAACTTGGAGATACACAATATTTTCCTTTCAATTGATACCTCTCATTTACTTGGGTACGACGATGCGATTGCTAGGATATCTGTCAGCTTGGCAATATTCACTTTCAAATCTAGACAATTCTCCTCTTCACCATCAAAGATCATTCCTATCACTTGGTGGTCAGGAAGCAGGTTCTGCACATTTGGCAACACATCATCAAACATCAAAACCCGATTGTCAATAAGAGATTGCACCTTGAGCTTCAATGCATAATAGTTGTCCACATTGTGCCATCTTTCACCCATATGGAGACACATGCCTGACTTTCATCATACCCAAGATATCTTGTTAGGTTCGCCCTTAGAGTTTCTTTCGTGACCAAGTACTCCTCTAGCGGCATTGGGAACAGTTTAGACAATGACCTAGGAAATAGCAAAAACTGCTTAGGAGGTAGCTTCTTCTTCAACTCTTGTACTTTAGGAGCTGACCAGGGTGAACCTCCTCTTGCCTGATTCTAGTTAGAGAACTGCTTATATTTAGGCGGATTCGGTACAAAGGTGATATCGACAACTGCTTCTTTTTTTTTTTGCTCAATGGATATTGGCGTCTCAATGGAGCTTCCAGGCCTTCCTCTTTCTAATGGCTCATTCCAGCCTTTCTGCTACCTTTATCGGGTGAACAAAAGTCTGACACCTAGAGGTGTTCAACCTGTCAAAATAATTGTATGGCAGCGTCTTTAGAAATAGATCAACGAGCTCATCTTCAGGATTAGTTGGTTTCACCTGAGTCGCCAAGGCCCGCCACCTCTGGGCGTAAGTACGAGTCGCCTCATTTTTTCCCTTTGTGGTTCGAAGATGATCCTTTCTAGTTAGGGCCGCAGCAGTATTGAACTTATATTGGTGAAGGAAGTCCTTAACAAGATTCTCCCAGCCATTATAATCCTCAAACTCCAGCTCAATGGACCAGGCTAGGGCGGCGCTAGCCAGACTCTCATGGAAGGTTTTCACAAGGAGTAGAACATAATTTGAATAATGCGCCATCTTGCATAGATAGTACTTCAAATGGGTGCTGGGACAACCTGTCCCGTTATACTTCCTGATGAAGTCCGGCTCTCTGTAGTCCAGAGGCATTTCTATCCTTGAGAATGGTGAAATTTTATCAAAACGAGCCAGCTCATAGCCTTGGTTGCTCAAGCACTCGTCGATCTTGGCCAACTTCTTGGCTCCTTCTTCAGTTTTTGTTCTAGATCCCCCATTCTCCTCATTCTCAAGGTTAATGAAAACATGGGGTGTCTTAGGTTGAGGGTTATTATTTGGCATCTAATTGGTCTCCAGACATGCTGGACATCCTCCGCTTGTCCCTTATCAAAAGAATTTGACGCCGATGATTAACCGGCAAGATCAACAATAGCTACATGCCTAGCATGAGAGGGTTCCAACAGAGCCTTCATCTCAGTCATCATAGTGACCATGGTAGTCATTTGGATCTCTAGGATACCCATTCTTGGTGTCAACTCTTCTCGCTCCATTTTCGTTTTGAGTCGAGTTTTGAAATGATGTTTAGGTAGTTCTGTGATTAAAGAATACTTGTTTTGAAAGCAATAAGGATGTAAGTACCCTGATGGAGAAGCAACAAAAGTATCGAATCCTTTTTTTTATGTCGAAGTACTGAATTCTTTTAATTGCATGTTTTTTACTGATTAATGAGGGAAAGAGCTACCATATGAGCCTTAGCCTCATATAGGCAGTTCTTTCAATCATTCTCCAAGAGAAATCATGTAATTAAAAGAAGCGTAACTCATAGCGATGGTTTCCTTGTATAGCAAAAACATGACTCTATATGCATATATGAGAAAATCAAAGTTTATTACAAGCAAAGTTCCCAAAAAATGTTCAAATGCTAAAACACTATAATGTTCAGATATCCTAAACTGGATGGAGTATTCCTATCCAAGTCTAGGACGCTTAGGGCCCAAGATGCCCTCGGCATCCCAAAAGAACTCAGGTTCCCCAATAACAGACTCCTCATCTCCATCGTATGACAGTAGTCCCATATCTTCAGGTACATATGGCTCCACTTCAGGTACATATGGTATAATATACTCTAGCATGTATGGCTCCACAAAGCTGTGTCTGGCCATCTCAAAGCGTCGGATGTAATCAGATGAAGCCCTATAGATGTTCATCTCATCAGTCATGTCATTTGGCCACTCTATATCCTCAATCTGGGATCTCTTCAGAGAGTTCTCAATGCACTCCACTTTCGCTTCGAATTGCTCCTTCCTCTTGTCTTTGAGGACTTTCTTCAGTAGATCGAAAAAGAAGACTCCATGTCGTGGTGGTGACATGATCTCCTGCGGTGGCCCATATTGTATTATCATTCTCTTGGGATAATAAGTTGTAGATCCAGTAAAGCCAAGCAACGGGACTGAATATCTGTTGTTGCAAGTAAGTTTGGCCCTATGAAGTGTTGCCCACCTAAGCCGCCAGCGGAGTTGGTTATGCTTCAAGGTTCTAAGGAATTCTTTCCATTGTAATTAAGCTTGGTAACTTATGTTTGGACTTGAACGAATGTCACACCCCGACCACGGCAAGCACGCCAACATCTCACACAACCGTCAACACTAATAAGATAACCTAGGATCCAACGGTTAAACTCGTGGAGCGTGATATAGAAACACATGCGGAAGCGAAAACAAAATCCCAGACATAAAATAGGCACATGGTGACATAGTATTTAAAAGTCAACACACATTATCTTATAAACAAGATGTCCTATACAACAATGGGGAGTAGGGTTCAGGGAAGGTACTATAGGACCACAAAAAGAGAATTCCAAAAAAAAAAATTCATAACTAGATGGACTCGTTTTCATCTTCCTCTTCTTCCTCTTCCTCTTCTTCTTCTTTTTCTTCTTCTTCTTTAGGGAACCTTTAGGACTTTGGGTCTGAAAATGTTGGTCCCACGACAGGGTGAGATAACAATATCAGCAAGTTAACTCTAACCCTAAGCTAGGCTATTGGTACCTCTAGGCACGTTTGAAAATATGCAAGTTTTGAAAAATGCTTTTCATACATGACATTCAAGCAATTGGCATAACAAGACAACTCAGGCATATTGAGCAATCAGATCCATGTCTTTCACACTTTCACTTCCCAATTCAAATTTCTCAAGCCATACAAGCATAATAGACATTCCATGCACTCTAGGCATTCCAGCCAATTCAAGCATTTTAATCATACAGACTCGGAAACACATCACAAACATGTTTCAGTCTTACATCTTCATTATGCTTATCAAGGGCTACCCTCCTATGCTGCAGGATGAATCAGTTAATCACATGACTCTCGACGTCTTATCGATATAATTCGGTCATCATGACTCTCGCTGCGAGATGATTCAGTCTTTATAGTGAATCTCGACACTCCACGCCATCGAGATGATTCGATTGACTACAGAACTCTTGTGTCTAGACCTAGAGATGATTCAGTCACTACTTGACTCTCGATTCTTACAACCTTCGAGATGATTCGATCAAGGTAGGACTCTCTAGCCGCAAGACCTCGTCAGGTCAATCGGGATCAAACACCCACAGCGCAATACATTGGCCATAAACAAACAATGATTCTTTTCGTTAAGCATTTTATCACAATCACAGGCAATTTATGCCATCATGTCATCTCATCGCCACTCAATGCACACGGTTCAATCACAACCAATTCATCATTCAAGCACATCATTCGGCCATCATGGATATGCATAACATTATAATAAGCCACATGCGACACCGAGTGCAAAATCGAGCATTAAAGTCCTCAATTGAACCCCATTAATCATCACATGCCCAAATTCACACACGGCATATCATCACCAAGCAATCACATCTTTAATTCATTGCTTTCTAAGTATGAAAATATGGTACTCAATCAAGGATAAGTCATAAAACTTCAATTTACAAATCTGCCCACCCACAATCAAGTTCAGTCTCACGAAAACTTACATTTTTCTACCGACCTTTTGAGGAGAAAATTCTCGAATCTTGTCCTTTAAGATCTTACAGATGTGTACGCGAAAACGGGGCTCAATTTGGATATCGGATGACTTGGAACAGGTTATTGTAAAATTGGTGTGCGCTGAAAATATATTTGGATGGTTTCGGGTCTCTCACGTTTTTCTCACCAAAGCAGCCCTTTAAACCCTTTTAGTTCTACCAAAAATTTACCCTTTAGTAACTCAATATCTTAGGGAAGGGTTAGAATCACTTACCACTCAAGAAAATGAGAAAAATTCAACAATTAGTCACTCGAAGCCTTCCAAATCAAACCGACAAAACAGGGCAGAACCGTTTCCTAGAAATTTCGCGCAAACCGGCCATCAAAACTCCAATATAACTCATATATCCTTTGCTAATATGTAGTATCATGTCTTAGGGTGTCTTACCAACACGTTTCGGGGCAAGGCGACACCTCGGTAGACCTCAAAAGTTCACAGATCCTTTGCCGGTCGAAGAGAACAGAATCTGCTCTTGCAAAACTAATCAATTTCAACCATGAAAACCCATCAAAACTCTCATAAAATTGTAACCTTAGCACATTCAACTTTAGTAATATAAGTTGAGAAGTCCTCAACCGAAAGTTTGAAGTCGTTTAAAGCCTTGAAGTGACTAAACAAAGATCTTCCTCCAACTTGGTCAGAATGTACATTATCTTGACCTTCATCCATTCAAACCGAGCTACGGGAAGATCTATTGGGTCAAATTGAGCTTATAATATGTATATGGAAAGATAAGACACTAAGCTTTCATTTGGCAGTAGTTTTACCTTAATCCGATATCGAACGACAGAGTTATGGTTGGAGCAGTTGGATGGGTCGGAATTGGTCGCGAGCTGGCTGGCGAGAGAGAGGAAAATGAAAGAGAGATGAGAGAGGGATGGAGTTCAGCCGAGCTTGAGGGAGAAGAGAAAATGCTTTGCTTTTTCTAAAAGTGAAGAGGAGAGAGAGGAGAGTTAGGTGAGGAGTAGACCAGAATTTAATGCAATCTAGGCATCTAATCTAAGTTTATTTGGATAAAGCCACCCAAGTTGATGACACTTATCTTCTGCTCCATGATTATCCAAACTTCATTGACTTACATTGACCCATTCTTCTTCAATTTTTGACAGCTACTAAGGGGAGTCTAAATGACCATTTTGTCCTTTTATTTCTTTTAAGGCAAGGGCAAATGGTTGAGGGGCAAAATGACAATTTTGCATTTTTTGTCTGAAACTTCACTTTTTCAATTTTAAATTACCATTGCCAAGATGATGTCAAATTCTTTTCCAATGTTGGAATTCTTCATTTTCAGTTACCAATTTCGAGATTCTATTTCATGGTCGATTTTTCGTCAATCGTATCTTCATTTATCTCGAACTGACGGACGAATTTTGCATACGTTACGCGTATCGACTCAGTGATTCTCATCACACTTAGAATGACTCAAGTTACGATGACTTTGGTTGTTATGTAATTGCGAGGGTTTATCGCTAGCTCCGATGGTCACGATTCTAAGAATTCGATTTAGGAAATATTTACAAATCATACGACGGTTAAGCGGAATCACTCACGCTCCAATCGTATAATGCTAGCAATGAATTCCTTAATCGTTTTTAGATCGGCCCTTATTGGCTCTAAATATTCCTTCGACAATTCTTAGGGTCAAAGTGTCATTCCTTATTCGAGTTCCTTGGTCTACGTACTTGTCATGCGTTAGCCTTTCCCTTTCTGGTTAGTTAACTCGAATTGTTTAGGTCCAAGCGAGACAAAACTGAAATACATTAATAGATATCTTCTCACTCATACATCTCGAATTGGTTGGAAATTCAGAATGTCACAAATCTTCCCCCTTGCAAAAATTTTATCCTCGAAATTTGCAATAATCCAAATCTACTCAAACAAATAGGAGTATTGGTGCCTCATCGCTTCTTCACTTTCCCAAGTGGCGCCTTCCGTGACATGATGCTCCCAGATCACCTTGACGAGTGGAATCGTCTTGTTCCTCAAAACTTACTCCTTCCGATCTTCGATTCGCACTGGCTTTTCCATGTACAATATCTTGTCGTCCACTTCTATGACTTCATAGTCCAGTATATGAGTTGGGTCCAGTTCATATTTCCTCAGCATCGACACATGGAACACATTTTGAACTTGCGACAAGCTTGGCGGTAAGGCAAGACGATAAGCTAAAGTTATAATCCTTTCCAATATTTCAAATGAACCTACGTACCTTGGACTTAGCTTCCTTTTCTTCCCAAATCGGGATAATTCTCGCATAGGTGACACTTCGAGAAAGACGTGATCACCCACTTGGAACTCCAAAGGCCTTCGTCGTTTATCTACATAGCTTTTTTGATGACTCTAGGCCGTCTTAAGTTTTTCTCGTATAACCTTAGCTGCCTCAGTCGACTGTTCCACCAACTCCGGGCCTGTTATACTCATCTCGCCAACTTCATCCCAACAGATTGGAGTCCTGCATGCTCTGCCATACAACGCTTCAAATGATGCCATTCCCATACTTTGCTGGTAGTTATTATTGTAGGCAAACTTCATCAAATGTAACTTTTCTTCCCATTCGCCTTTAAAATCAGTGACACATGCTTGCAACATATCCTCTAACGTCTGAATCGTCTTCTCAGACTGTCCATCAGTCTGTGGATGGTACGCCGTACTAAACTGTAATTTTGTTTTCATGGCATCATGTAGACTCTTCCAAAAATTCACAATAAACTTTGGATCTCTGTCTGACGTTATTGTCACAGGCACCCCATGAAGTCGCACCATATGTCGCATATACAGATCATCGTATCTATCCATCGTGAAATCCTTTCGTACAGGCAGGAAATGAGTGAACTTGGTCAATTTGTCCACTATCACCCGGATCGAATTGTGACCTCTTTGACTCCTTGGCAAGCCCATGACAAAATACATGGTGATATGTTCCCACTTCCATTCGGGGATCTCCTAAGGTTGCAACATACCACCAGGTTTGCAATGTTGCGCTTTCACTTGCTGGCACATCAGACACTTAGCCACGTCCACTTTCATCCCATTGTTGACACCTAAATTTTGATTTTTTAGGAAATTCATTTCAACATCAACATCAACAACACCTTTATCCCAAACTAGTTGGGGTCGGCGGTCGATGAACCCCAAAGAATCATAAAAATAAAAGCAGAATCAAGGGAGATAAAAGATGAGAGTTAATCATAATTCTTGCAAAAAGAAATTCTCATGCATTGCATACTTATTTGTTCTCTCATCCATCGGCGGCCAGTCAAAGTCAAATTGATTAAGCTTAATTTAACAGGTGGCGGAACCATAATCAATTCGGGATTTTCGATTATCAGAAGGGATACTCGAAATTCACATTGGGTTCAATTCGAATTTATTTCAGTTCATTTTTAATTCTTTTAAACGAAAGTCTTTGAATTAATTATCCATTATAAGCCCATTTATAAAGGAATTTTCGGCCAAAGCCCTCTCCCCGGTGGCCGAAAATTGAGGGAATCCTAGCCCAAGTAGGACTCCTCGAAGTCAAAGATTACAATCCTACGGCCATTATCTCGTCTGAAATCTTAACAGTCAAGATTCAATCTCGGAGCCTACCCTAATATTTACTATATATACTTCTTTAGGCATAGGGTAAAATGGGGGCACATATTTCACACATACGATAGATTTCTGGAGGCAACTTTCATGGTAATACACGACCACAAAAATTCAAAATACAGCTAAAGTGAGAGAGGAATCTGGAGAAAGGGAGGATTGCCTTGGAGCCTGAAGAATTCAGAAACAGACGGCAGCGACGGAACAAAAGCAAGACTCTCTCGTTGGCTTCTTGCTCAATGTTCTGCACAACATGACAAAAAAATATAGAGCAAGAGGCAAGAGAGACATTGGCGTCAAGGAAGCATGTAAAGGAGGAAGAGGACAAAAAGGGGTTCTTAGCTTTCTTCTGCATATCTTTCGTAGGCTCCTTCGCCAACAAGTTCTAGCAGCTAAGCTAGTCCAAACGATGCAGTCAAATCTTTAGTTCTTGAAGCACAACGCCGCTGACGATCTGCAATTCCATCGCCCGTTGTTCCCGTGGATAATCAGAACAGCCCTGACGCCATGCCTTATTTGGTTGTGAATCAGCCCCCCATAATGTTGCTTTCCATCACCTGTTGCGACTCGTTGCACCGCTCTCCAACACTGTTTGGTCTACCGATCAGTCTTATTTTCATCTTTATTTTAACCTCTAACATGCTTGTTAGTTGGTGTTAGAGTCTCGTGCTGTTTATAGTGCAAATCTGGTGAAAAAAGGACTGCTTTTTGGCGGATCGTTAAGGTTGCACGTGTGCAGAAATTTCGGCTCGGAAAGGGTCGTTTGCAAATCGATTTGGAGGATTTTGGTTGCTGTTTATGCCTAGAATAGTGCTGATTTTGGTGCGCATTTCTTGGATTTTAGGCGTGAAGTTTTGCTCGGCAATACAAGACAAGACAAATTTCCAATCGGTGGATATAGACAACTTTGGTTGAAGTTTGACCCAGGGAAAACTCTGCTTGGGGGTCTGCTTCTAGAGGAACGCATAATAGAGTGCTTCTTCATAGCACACTGGGTTGCCTAGAACACCACCCACAAGTGCGTAAATTGTCGACGTGATCCGTCGTCCATCCAATTCCGCACGAGTCTCTCCACAAATCGTGAGCTTGGTCGACAAATTTTCGGTGAATACAAGTTCGGAAGACAAGCAACATTACTGATTTCTACATCGTTGGTGGCCCCAATAACGAGCTGTTAGCTCCGAGGGAGTCCACACCGATTAAATTCCGTACAAAACTGTGGAATCTACCGAAGACCGGTCTTGTTCAAAAAATTTTGCTCACTGTTTGCGCTACTTGTTCCGCTCTTCTTGGGCAATATCTTGGCCTTTTCGAGCTACTTTTCCTGGGTGAATTGGTGCTCAAGCAGCTGCCGTGGATCAAGCCTCCTCGTAGCCGGAAAACCATGCTGACGAGTTATGAGAATGATTGATTGATGACATTGATTTTCGGATAGGTTGGTTCACTTGAGGTAAATACCAGATTTGAGGTTTGGATTATAAAATTAACCTGTGGAAGATTGAGCATATCTCTGACATTGGATATTTTCCGCAGGTCTTATGATTTGAGTTTGATATAATCCATACCTCAATTGTATCCATGGATATTGTGCTTATTTTCATATCATATCCACAAGAAAATGTTATCCATGCATATATCGCCATCTCGCATATCTCGTGTAGTCTAGAATAGCATATTTTTTTTTTTTAAAAGCATGCATATCTTATCCTCATTGTCGCATTATCTATTGCGTATCGTGCATATCATATTTGCGAGTATCACCTCATATGTTCCAAATTTTCAAAATATAATATCTCTAAGTTATATTTTTGCATCATCCCATGTCATGCCCCGAACTCGGCGAGCACGTGAACATTCCTGTCCATGCCGTTCATTTAAGAATGCTTTAGGATCCAACGACCAATAGCTTACAACCCCCTTACAGGAAAGCATGCGGAAGCGATGCCACCTCCCATTTATGTAAATATAGACGCAAGGGTACATCAAAATCACCTTAACCAATTGCTAAAAGATCAATTCTTCATTCATCAATTTCAAGTACAAACCCTGATATCACAACAAGCCATTCTCACCTAAGTACATTTGGTCGACTAACTCTTCATGGCCAATCTGTGGCAAGATCGTGTCTTCTTCGCCACAAAACCTGAAAAAGTAAGCCCCCACTGGGATGAGGTATAAATCTCAGTAAGGTGGGTCCTAACTCTAGGTTAGGCCGACCGTCCACTCAGGCAACGCGTCACTCAATAGATCCCAACTTATGAACACACTCAGGCATAACAATCGCAATTCAATAAACAACAACATACAGAAGACATGCATGCATTTATGATCTCTTGCCACACTCATGTGCACATGTATACTCGGCCTGCCTTTTCGCCACATCCATCAACTCTTGCCTGCCTCATTCTCTAACCCACGATTAGATCGCATCAGGTTCGGCCCGCGTAAACGCATCAGACTGCCATCGATGACCCGCGTAAACGCATCAGGTCCCGGTTCATATTCAGGCAAGGTTCATGAGCTCATACTCTGTCCCGCGATTAGATCGCATCAGGACTGTGGTTATCTCAATCCCGCAACTTTGTCGCATCAGGGCGCCATCAAATCATACTTCACCCTGCAACCTCATCGCATTAGGGTCTCAACCTTCCGCCCCGTGTCTCACACGCCTCAGGGCCATGCCATGCCATGCTATGCTCATGCCATAATCAGGATTGATACTTTGACTTTCAATTCAATGGCACACTCAGTGGCAAGTGCCAATTCAAACGAAATCCACAAACTCGTGGCATGCAAGCAAACCAATTGATATCCAAACATGAGAAGCAATTCAAATGGTGCACAAACAAGACAAGCATCTCAAACATAGGCTATGTCACACCATCGTTCTCTAACGTCTTAGGACATATCTCAACTATCTCATTTGGCAATTTCTCAAAATTTGCTCCGATCAACCCTCGACTTACCCAATTGAGTCCAATCTTTCTATCCTAAGGTTAGGAATTTCCTTACCTTGGTTAAAACATCAAAATTTCCTCCTCTTGAGCCTCCAAAGTTTCGGCCCCTAATGTCCCATATCGAATTCAATGCGCAACCTAGCATATTCAACCAATTTTATCAATTTCCATACTCAATTCCTCAATCCATCAATCCCAATTGCCCATAACACAACCCTCAACATCTCATCACATCATAAACACCAATTTGGAACTCAAAATTACCCATCTCAGCCTCCAACAGATTTGGCTTCACACAGAACCAACCGGTTCATTTCGGTTCTGTGCAAACCGTGTACTTCTAGCCTTCAATCTACTCGTAAATCCTTCATTTAACAATAAATCTATCTCTTAACATGTCTATTTAGGGATTGGGGAGGCTTACCAAAGATTTGAAGTCAATTGGTCGCCGGAAACTCAACGAATGCCGCCGGTTCGCCCAAGGTCAGAATCTGGCAGATTCTTAGCAAGATTAACACGATCAGTTCGTGGTAAAAAATTAATCAAATACATCTCAAATTTTTACCACAGAACCATCTACATCTCTACTGAGTCTCCACAAAATTTGAGCTCAAGACTTCAAAAATTCGACCGTCAAAGGGACCAAGAACAGAACCTACCTCTGGTCGGTTTCTATTCTGTCGGCCTGTGGGAGAATGCTTGCCCTGAATTCCACAATGCTCCAAATGCTCCGATTCTTATTGGAAAATGTTAGCAAGACATCGAAATTTGTTGTGGTGGTCAGCCGGCAGCAGATGGTGGCCGGAAGTGGCCCTCGTGGGCACCGAACAGAGGCTCCAGAACTGATCACCGGTTCCTCCAAGTCAGTTTCTGGGAGAAATGTACAAGGTCGGTTTGTAGTAAAAAAATTATCAAATTAAGTCCAACTTTTTACCACAGATTCATACATGTCTCAGCTTGATCTCCACAAAATTTGGGCCAAGGATTCCAACATTTCGACCACCAAAGGGACTGAGAACTGGACCTACATTAGATTGGAGCAGTTTCTATCGACTCTCGGCAGAATCCTTGCTTCGGTCTCCTCGGTGCTCCAAATGCTCCGATTCTTGTTGGAGAATGTCGGCAAGACAAAGATCTTTGTTTGGGTGGCTGACTGGCATCCAAGGGCAGCCGGAAGTGACCGTGGTGGCCGGCAAACAGGCGGCCCAGTTCTGGTCGGCGAGCGACAGTTTGCAAGAGGAAGAAAATGGTGGTGCTTGGTGATGGAGGGAGAGGATCTGGCCGAATGGGGTCTGTGGATAGAGAGAAGAGATGGCTATATTCAATCTTTGGTCAATGAGATTGAATGGTAGGTGTAGAAAAGGTGATATGACTCTAGTCCTTGGATCATTGACACTTGGCAATTGCTTTTCCAATGACGATCCAACGGCCCTCATTAAGTCTTAATTTTCGGCAGCTTTGGAGGGCAAAATTTCCAATTTTCCCTTCTTCAATTATAAAAGCCAAGCTCTAAGCTTGAGAGGCAAAAACAGTCATTTTACCCCCGACGTTCGGAACATCGTTTTTCTCGTTCGGAAACCTTCGATAGGGCGACGACCAATCCAAATGACGTTGGAATTCTTGATTTTCCATTTCAAATCTTTCAAGGCTCATTTATGATAGTTTTCTCTATCAGACGTGGTTCCAGCCTATCCCGAACCGACGGGCGGCTTTCGCAGACATTACGCGTATCGACCCCGTGATTCATATCACGCTTAGGGCTCGTCAATTTGTGGCGGCTTTGGTTATCATGTAATTGTGAGGGTCTATCACTAGCTCCTAAGGTCTCGATCTTCACAGTCCGATTTAGGAAAATTTTGAAAATCATACGTTGGTTAAGCGGCATCACCCGCGCTCCAATCGTATGACACCCGTAAGGCATCCCTTAGTCGTTCTTGGATCGGCCTTTTTGTGCCTCCAAATATCCCCTTAACAATCCTCATGGTCAAAGCGCCAATTCCTGTCCAAGTTCCTCGGGTCCACGTACCTCATCTCGCGTTAACCTTCCCCCTTTGGTCAGTCTACTCGAATTGATTAGGTTCGAGCGGGATATGGCTGAAATACATCTCTAGATGCACACTTCTCATTACTGAGTCTGAAATTGATTGGAAATCAGAATGTCACAACTCTTCCCCCTTAAAGAAATTTCATCCTCGAAATTTACAATCCTTCCAATCATCTAATCCATCCAATTCTTTAGGGGTGTAGGCGTCTCGTCGCACCCTCACTCTTCCGGATAATCCTTTTCATGGCTTGACGATCTTGTTGGTCCTTTTCAACCCAACTATATTTCCTCTGGGACTTATCTCCTCTAGTCCTCGATCCAATGGGCTTCTCTCCCTTCTCTTTTGGCATTCATATCACTTGCCAGCAGCTCCTCCTTGAGCGTTCGCCTTATCTCTTTCATTTATCCATAACCATCCTTACCAAGCCCTCGCTAGTATGCACTCTTTTTGTCTACACCATTTGCTGTATCACTCCTTTCAAACCTCCTCTTACACCAACAGAGATCTCAGGACTTTATCAATTTGCCCTCCATTAATCGAATCGAGTTATGGCCCTCTTATCTCCTCAAACATTTACATGGTCGCTTCCATAGTAATCCATTCTCGACTATATCCGACAATTTCCCTTGGATCAAAGTGATCCTTCAACTTTCGTCGACACGTCTAGTGCTTGACTGCAAGATAGGCAAACTTCAACTTTCAATCTTATCACCAATATATATATATATATATATATATATATATATATACACACACACACACATCTTGGTATGTCGTTGTGCCACCCCAAGGTCATTATAATTCCTCTTTTGAATCGTACTCCCGTCCATAGGCCTTAAGAGTTCCATCCATTCCTATAATCCATCCAGTATCGGTATTTAATCATGGCACACCTCGATTTCCTTCCGGCCCTCGAGCTAGATGTTTCCAATAGCCATCACGCTAGCCCATTAGTGAACTTCCATTTAAGAGTTGAATCTCTTACTTCTTGATAAAAGACCTATCCTTCATTTCCAATTACTCAATGCTCAACTCTCACTTGTAAAGATCCTTTATTCGCCCTTCCTTAGCGACGCATATATTACTATAACAACATTTGGGTGGTCTCTTCGTTCTGCATGCTTCGCCTTCAATTCCTTTTAAGCAATTCATGCTCTCATTCTCTTATAATTCCTATAATTTCGAGGTCTTTCCTTTATCTAAGCAACGTTCTCATATCCACCAACAACTCTATATGTATTCGTGTCGCCTCTTATTCAATTCCCCTCGGGAAATCGCTACCTTATACCCTCGTAGTAGGTGTAGCCTTGGAACGTTCTTTTACTCAAACAACGTTTCCCCAACGCTATTACGAGGACATTCGCAAACCAATTCCAATCACGCCCTAAGCATTCCAACTCTTATGGCTTTATCATCATGATGTACAAGCAACATCCACTTCAAATCGCCTTGTTATATCTTCAAGTTTCATTCTGCGTCGTGTCACTACAACCTTCATATGCTTTTCAATTTCCAACTGGAATTTGTCATAGGCAACGTAATCATCAGCTTAATTCGAGTTCTCGAAAACTCTTTTCACGTTCGTTCACCCATTCGGGTCACGACTCGTCCTTAGATCATTCCACCAATGGAATAGCTCTTGTAGGGAATCTTTCCATGGCCCGTCTATTGTAGTTCATCAATCCCAAGAAACTCGTACTTTCCACAACTTGCATCAACCCTTGTCGATTCATCCCTTCTTCCAATCCTCAAAGGATTTTATCATTTGTTCCGATGCGTGAACTTTATTTCATTAGGTTCACAACTTGCGCTTTTCACACTTAGCATGTAATAGACATTTCCTCAGAGCCCATATAACATCCTCATATTTATTCATATTTCTCATGGCTCCTTACTTGAGCTCAACCATCGCCTCTCGAGATGGTAATGACCAACTCGATCATTCCTTGGGCACTTAGCTCGATGATTATTAACTCCCTTCCGCCAGGTGTCGAATCTTACCAACTATCCATTGCACCTTTCACTTGAAAACTCAGACCTTGGTTCTCTGTCGTTATTGGTCTACTTTAGGACCGTACGACACTTTGTTTACTCTTGTCACTCTTCTCCTCGAGAAGCATTAGTGTTAGCCTTCAAGTCTCATACTCGCTACGGTGACCTTATCCAATTCCGTTTGTTCCACTGAACATCAACATCATCTTGGAATTCAACATTGTCTACAAGACTGTCTCTTTGACTACACTTCCAGGAGTCACTCAAGTCTTGCGTCTTCTTTCTAGGTACAGACGCTCAATTATCATACTGAGATAATTTAGAGCCTCTCTTCCTTTTACAATAGGGTATCTTACTCTAAGGAAGAAACTACACAATTCCGTGACATTTTCTTATTTCAAATTCACCTTGTCCTTCTCATTCCTAGAACGACAATCTTGGAGTCTGCGCCAACGGCGACACCTTTACTCTAGAGCTCAAATGCCACCATGCTTTCACATTCTCTTTCCCATAACTCAGTCACCTCCAGTGACGATATCTGTTTGTCCTTGGGTCTTCACCCGTTCACTTATCGAATGGTCAATTCGATTACCTCAAACCATTTTGCAAAGTGTTCTTCAAGCGCTCTTTTCACTTACTACACCACTTACAAGAATCATAACCATTCAGGACTACCAAGTCCGTTCACTTTTCCTTTCGTCAGTGACCATTTCATGGTCCCATCACCCTTTAAGATCAATGTCCCATTCCTTAGGGAATAGCAACTCATGATTCCATCTCTCATGGTTCCACTTTAATCAACCGATCCCAGGAAATCATTAACTTCAGGCAATCTAGCATGCCGATTCTTCTTCAATCTTGTTCACCATAGAAAAGACTTGCTACTCACTTTTCACTGTGTACCTTATGCTCAGGTAATCAACCATTTTCATAGGCACACTTCATATTCATAATAAATATCCCTTTGCTTGCAATTCATGAGCAGGAGTTCTCTTATTCATGAGTCTTTCAATCATTCTCCTCTTTAGTTGAGTCTTGTCACCATTTATCAAAATCATGAATAACAATCGGCCATATGGTTCTTAAGTTCCAATCCACTCAGGGACTTACTCATCCTACTCAAGGGTCCTTGACCACCCTTATCATATGTCTAAGCGACCTTGAGAACTCTGTCTCATACTGGTCAGTCATCCTATGATCCTTGCAATAGTGTCAGGATTTAAATAATCCTTACTCTCAAGCAATTCCAGGATGATACTTTCCATCGGTCAACTCAACAGAGGTAGTCTAGGCAGGTCTCATGCCTCCGAGGAAATCCTTCCTCTAGTGACATTTCACCAATCCTTAATAGCCTCGTAGGGCTAGTACTGCCATGGTCACTTTCCTTCTTCAAGGCACCCAAGCCTCCGAGGTTTTCTCACAAAATCGTCAATCCAGAGAGAGACAATTTGAACCTCATCCCTCGACCTGGCTCAATCAATTTCATCCTTATATATAATCTTACAAGCTTTTCCAAACTCTCGTGATCCTACCCACACATTCAATCTCGAAAAGACTTACTCAGAGCCCTTTTTCTCGTTACTTCCGTCACTTAACTCCTCAGTACAAGCATTCACCACCACTGTGACTTAGAGAATCATGGCAGTTTCTCCCCAAGCTTGCTTAATCAACAATTTTCCCAATTTCATTTAAAGTTCTCACGATTCATTCAGCTCTTGGGTCTTGTATGATCAATCGATCGAGCCATATTCTCTTTTAATACTCGTACTCAAATCGCCCATATTTACTCAATTCTCATGACTCATATCAATTCTCAAATCTTCCATGCCACGTATTCTAGAGCCCAACGCTCTTCTACGACCACACTTTGGTCGTTCAACCTCATTAAGTTCTCGTGATCTATCTTAGTCCTTGGATCTTTTTGTATCTCACATACGCAAGCCAAGCGTTACTTTAGCGACCATACCTTGGTCCTTCAGTCTTATCAGGTTCTCATGTCACTTGAACTGCTATGATTCCCTCTAGGAATTCAAGACTTAAGTCATCTACTCAAGTCCATCGATCTCATGCTGCTCATCTCAATTTTTTTCACCATCCATCAGTGGTTCCCAAACAACTCTCTAATGGTTCTCAAGCAGTTCCCAATTAATTGCCGAATATTCAAGGATCTCAAATTATCCTTGGTCTATAATCCTTCTTCCAACCAACCTCAACGAGGCAACTTCTCAATTCACGGCCTTTACTAGGCTGGCCTCAACTAGGCAACTATCAATCAAGCACTCAAGCTAACAGCTCATCGAGTCAATAGCTCATACTCTAGGCCTAAAGGCATCTGCCTCTCTAGCATAGTCACAACAGACTATCTCATCTCAACAGGCCTCGGTTCCAAGGGTATAAACCCATACGTCATCTAACTTCTCATTTATATCTTGGCCAAGCCAATCACATGAAGCTAATAATCAAACATGCCTAATAGACTCATCACAACCATCACTTTTTATTTTTATTTTTCAAAGGCATCCACTGCCATGCACAAAACCTTTAATCATGCCTCTCACAGGCACTATCACATAGGTCATGCCACTTTTAATCATTCCTGATGAGGATCAAACTCGTGCCATACATTCCTTATCCACAATTGGACTCAACCTGATACCTAGGCTTCCCTTTTCAAGTTATGACTTGGGTCATTCCTGCCTCTGCCATCTTAGAAGCTTGCCAGGAGCCGCTCCTTGTCCGGACCTTTGTGTCCTGGCGATCACTCCCCGCCCTCATTAGACCTGGCCGATACAGGTTGTCCCAAGCCATACATCTACGGAGAAAGCCCTGTTCCACATGTTCCATACCATGTTTCATCACAGTTTATAGGTATCCCATCAACTCGTCCTATACCAAGCGGCGGTTCATTAAATCCAACATCGATAAGTCATTGCATGCACCCTCATCGACTTTCATTTCAAAGCCACAAACTCAAGCACAGCATGACTGTCCTCACCACTTGTCACAACGAAAGCGCCTTCAGATCAATTCCTATCCATTCAAGAGTTTCAATTCCACCAATGATCGTCACACCTCACAGATCAATTGCCTATATTCAACCCTCTACCTCAAGTCTAATCAACATTCAAATCAAATTCCTATGCATTTGACTACAACTGATCTTCAATTTAAATACTTCTCCTATTCATCTCATCTCACATCATTCAAGGCTGACAATAGTAATTGATAGCTAAACCACTAAAATATCATGCAATCCAAGCTTGAATCCACTAATATCAGTCGTCTCTTTATAATTCGTACTCCTCCAATTGGGTCATCGACAAATCAAGATTGCAACCATATACCTCGATTGACCCTTCATTTATAAGCAATTTCCTATTATCCTCAAGTACAATTATTACCTCAAATCTATGCTTGTGACTCTCCAATCACAACTTGCTTCCACTTGGACTTTAATCACCATCTAACTCAAGATCATCCATCCAAGTCAACTCTAGGACCATTAAAGTATACACAAGTTCAAGCCTACCATCCTCGAGACTCAACAATCCATGCCTAGTCCTATAGACCTCAATATCTAACTGTCCTCAAGTCATCGCTCCTTATCACTCCAAACTTCAATCACCTTGGATCGAGCTAACCTTGCTCTGATACCAAATCGAACAGGGATGTCACGCCCGAATCGGCGAGCACGCGAACATCCCTGTCCATGTCGTTCATTTAAGAATGCTCCATGATCCAACAACCAATAACTTACAACCCCCTTACAGGAAAGCATGCGGAAGCGATGCCACCTCCCATTTATATAAATACAACATCATACGATGACTTAGGACGTAAGGGTACATCAAAATCACCTTAACCAATTACTAAAAGATCAATTCTTCATTCATCAATTTCAAGTACAAACCCTGATATCACAACAAGCCATTCCAACCTAAGTACATTTGGTCGACTAACTCTTCATGGCCAATCTGTGGCAAGCTCATGTCTCCTTCGCCTCAAAACCTGAAAAAGTAAGCCCCCACTAGGGTGGGATATAAATCTCAGTAAGGTGGGTCCTAACCCTAGGTTAGGCCGACTGTCCACTCAGGCAGTCGCGTCACTCAATAGATCCCAACTTATGAACACACTCAGGCATAACAATCGCAATTCAATAAACAACAACATATAGAAGACATGCATGCATTTATGATCTCGTGCCACACTCATGTGCACATGTATACTCGGCCTGCCTTTTTGCCACTTCCATAAACTCTTGCCTGCCTCATTCTCTAGCCCGCGATTAGATCGCATTAGGTTCAGCCCGCGTAAACGCATCAGACCGCCATCGGTGACTCGCGTAAAAGCATCAGGTCTCGGTTCATCTCCAGGTAAGGTTTATGAGCTCATACTCTGTCCCACGATTATATCGCATCAGAATTGTGGCTATCTCAACCCCGCGACTTCGTCGCATCAGGGCGCCATTAAATCATACTTCACCCTACGACCTCGTTGCATTAGGGTCTCAACCTTCCGCCCTGCGTCTCACGCCTCAGGGCCATGCCATGCCATGCTATGCTCATGCCATAATCATGATTTATGCTTTGACTTTCAATTCAATGGCACACTCAGTGGCAAGTGCCAATTCAAACGAAATTCACAAACTCGTGGCATGTAAGCAAACCAATTGATATCCAAACATGATAAGCAATTCAAATGGCGCACAAACAAGACAAGCATCTCAAACATATGCTATGTCACACAATCGTTCTCTAACATCTTAGGACATATCTCAACTATCTCATTTGGCAATTTCTCAAAATTCTCTCCGATCGACCCTCGACTTACCCAATCAAGTCCAATCTTCCTATCTTAAGGTTAGGAATCTCCTTACCTCGGTTGCAACATCACAATTTCCTCCTCTTGAGCCTCCAAAGTTTCGGCCCCTAATATCCCATATCGAACTCAATGCGCATCCTAGCATATTCAACCAATTTTATCAATTTCCATACTCAATTCCTCAATCCATCAATCCCAATTGCCCATAACACAACCCTCAACATCTCATCACATCATAAACACCAATTTGGAACTCAAAATTACCCATCTCAGCCTCCAACAGAACCAACTGATTCATTTCGGTTCTGTGTAAACCGTGTACTTCCAGGCTTCAATCTACTCCTAAATTCTTCATTTAACAATCAATCTTTCTCTTAACATGTCTATTTAGAGATTGGGGAGGCTTACCGAAGATTTGAGGTCAATTGGTCGCCAGAAACCCAACGAACGCCGCTGGTTCACCCAAGGTCAGAATATGGCAGTTTCTAGGCAAGATTAACAAGATCAGTTCGTGGTCAAACCTTAATCAAATCCATCTCAACTTTTTACCACAGAACCATCTACATCTCTACTGAGTCTCCACAAAATTCGAGCTCAGGACTTAAAAAATTTGACCATCAAAGGGACCAAGAACAGAACCTACCTTTGGTTGGTTCCTATTCTGTCGGCCTGTGGGAGAATGCTTGCCCTGAATTCCACAATACTCTAAATGCTCCGATTCTTATTGGAGAATGTCGGCAAGACATGGAACTTTGTTGTGGTGATCGACCGGGAGCAGATGGTGGCCGAAAGTGGCCCTCGTAGGCACCGAACAGAAGCTCCAGAACTGATTGCCGGTTCCTCCAAGTCAATTTCTGGGCGAAATGTATAAGGTCGATTCGTGATCAAAAACTTATCAAATTAAGCCCAACCTTTTACCACAGATGCCTACACATCTCATCTTGATCTCCACAAAATTTGGGCGAAGGATTCTAACATTTCACCAAAGGGACTTAGAACCAGACCTACCTTAGATTGGAGCAGTTTCCGTCGACTCTTGGGAGAATCCTTGCTCCGGTCTCCTCGGTGCTCCAAATGCTTCGATTCTTGTTGGAGAATGTCGGCAAGACCGGCATCCAAGGGTGGCCAAAAGTGACCGTGTTGGCCGGCGAACGGGTAGCCCAGTTCTGGTCGGCGAGCGGCAGTTTGCAAGAGGAAGAAAATGGTGGTGCTCGGTGATGGAGAGAGAGGATCTAGCCGAATGGGGTCTGTGGAGAGAGAGAAGAGATGGCTATATTCAATCTTTGGTCAATGAGGTTGAATGGTAGGTGTAGAAAAGGTGATATGACTCTAGTCCTTGGATCTTTGACACTTGGCAATTGCTTTTTCAATGATGATCCAACGGCCCTCATTAAGTCTTCATTTTCGGCATCTTTGGGAGGGCAAAATGTCCAATTTACCCTTCTTCAAGTATAAAAGCCAAGCCCTAGGCTTGAGGGGCAAAACGGTCATTTTACCCCCGAAGTATGGAACGTCTTTTTTTTTTTGTTCCGGAAACCTTCGATAGGGCGACGGCTAA
This sequence comes from Rhodomyrtus tomentosa, assembly GCA_028455895.1. Taxonomy (NCBI): domain Eukaryota; kingdom Viridiplantae; phylum Streptophyta; class Magnoliopsida; order Myrtales; family Myrtaceae; genus Rhodomyrtus; species Rhodomyrtus tomentosa. Next base: position 31,109,700 of record JAPCWY010000007.1, read on the forward strand.
TCCAAATGACGTTGGAATTTTTGATTTTTCATTTCAAAACTTTCAAGGCTCATTTCTGATAATTTTCTCTATCAGACGTGGTTCCAGTCTATCCCGAACTGATGGGCGGCTTTCGTAGACATTACGCGTATCAACCCCGTGATTCATATCATGCTTAGGGCTCATCAATTTGTGGCGGCTTTGGTTGTCATGTAACTGTGAGGGTCTATCACTAACTCCTAAGGTCTCGATCTTCACCGTCCGATTTAGGAAAATTTTGCAAATCATACGTTAGTTAAGCGGAATCACCTGTGCTCCAATCATGTGACATCCGCAAGGTATCCCTTAATCGTTTTTGGATCGGCCTTTTTGTGGCTCTAAATATCTCCTCGACAATCCTTATGATCAAAGCGTCATTTCCTATCCGAGTTCCCCAGGTCCATGTACCTCGTCTCGCGTTAACCTTCCCCCTTTGGTTAGTCTATTCGAATTGATCAAGTTTGAGCGGGATACGACTGAAATGCATCTCCAGATATACACTTCTCATTACTAAGCTTGAAATTGACTGAAAATTAGAATGTCACATCCCATGTTACTTGCATATCAAGTTTTCGAATGTCACTCATCTTCTTGCCATATTTTTTCGAAAATTTGCATTATACATAAATTGCCATGTCATATTTGCCATATCTCATATCATATCTTTGCAAATGTATCATGCATATTTCATGTCATTGCATATATTTGCATATCATTTTTTTTTCTCAAATATCACCTATATCTTCCACCATATTTTTTCCTGAAAATTGCATTCATGCATCATCATATATTCTTTTTTTGAAACTTACATAGGTTCATTCATCATTTTTTCGAAAATCATGCATTGCACACCATATTTTGCTATGTCGCATGTTCATGTCATTAGCATATCTTGTTAGTCTGAATTCTTTGCCTTGCATGCTACGTAAATAGCATATCATTTGCATGTTTTAAATTTGATTAGTTAACTTTTGTACGTAAGGCAATTCGACCTTAAATTTGCATGCTTTGCACACCGTCGCATATCACCCCGTCTTAGTTTCATGTCATTGCATCCGTGTCATTCATGCATTGCATTATAAAAAGCGAAAATCCCAAAAAAGAGAAACACCTCATTTGAGCCTCAAATTGATTCAATCCGAGTCGTCAATTTAGGACATCTCATATGAAATTAAGGTACCGAAAGGGCATTAGTTCTAATTAACTAGTGTAATCAAGTCCCCAAATCCTTAATCTCTAGTTCGTAGAAGTAAAATGGTTCCCCCGCTGTTTTATTTAGGTTCCTAATCAACCTACCAAAAATGATTAGTGGCGACTCCAAATCTAAATTATTTTCAATTAATTTAAGTTACGATTTGATAGGGCTTGGGAGAGTCCGTATTCGGTTAGTTAATTTATCTAATTAACCTAATAATCCATTAACTAGAATTTTAGGTCGCAACAACCATTCCACCAATAATGCTGGTGACAGTTCTGATATATTTTTGTACTACTCAGATGAATACTATAATTAATTCTGTGAGTTTCAGACAGAATTTTTTCCTTAAGCTCCTCATCATTGGGTGTGCACAACCGTTCTCGAAACTTCAAAATTCCATCTTCAGATACTTGGAAGTTGGATTTTCTCTTGTCAGCATCCATTTCCAAGATCTTTTGTATGCCAGGTCCATGGATTGCAATGCCTTAATCCTCTCCTGTATTTCCGGTTCGACTCTCAAAGTTGCCATTAAACTTGACAATTGACAAACTTCCAACTTAAACTCTGAGTCTATTAATCTTTCAAGTTCAGACCATCCCTTGACCAATAGATGCGCAATGCTCGACTTTTGACTAAGGGCATCTGCTACCCTATTTGCTTTCCTAAGGTGATACATAATATCATGGTCATAGTCCTTAAGCAACTCCATCCACCTACGTTGCCTCATATTCAATTCCTTTTGAGAAATTAAATACTTTAGGCTCTGGTGATCCGTATAGTTTTGGAACTTCTCACCACGCAGATAATGTCTCCAAATCTTTAATGCAAAAACAATGGCAGCTAATTCCAAATCGTGCATCAGATAATTCATCTCGTGAGGTCTTAACTGATGCGACGCATGTGCCATCACTTTCCCATGTTGCATTAGGACACATCCTAGTCCTTTCAACGATGCATCACTATAAATCTCATATCCTCCAGAACCAGACGGAATAGTCAAAATTGGTGCAGTTGTCAAACTTCGCTTAAGTTCCTGAAAACTCCTTTCGCATTTATCCGTCCATTCAAACCGTGTATATTTCTTAATTAACCTCGTCAACGGAGTGGCTACAGACGAGAACTTCTCTACAAAGCATCTATAGTAACCTGCCAATCCCAGGAAACTTTGAACTTCGGTAACCATTGTGGGTCTAGGCCAATTCATAACTGCCTCGATCTTCGAAGGATCCACGGAGATTCCTTCTCTAGATACTACATAACCACGAAATGCCACTTTGTTCAACCAGACATCTCATTTACTAAACTTGGCTTAGAGCGAGTGTTCCCTTAAGGTTTGTAAGACAATCCACAAATGTCGTTCATGATCATCACTGCGCCTTGAATAAATCAAAATATCATCGACAAAGACGATCATAAACTGATCTAGATATTCCTTGAATACTCGATGCATTAAGTCCATAAATGCGATTGGGGCATTAGTCAACCTAAACGGCATGACGGTAAACTCATAATGTACATACCTTGTCCTAAAAGCCATTTTCGGGATATCCTCCTTCTTGATCCTCAACTGATGATAACTTGTCCTTAAGTCAATCATAGAAAATACGGACGCCCCTTGTAACTGGTCGAATAAGTCATCTATCCTTGGCAATGGATACTTATTCTTAATAGTAACTTGATTCAGTTGCCTATATAGTCAATGCATAAACGCAATGACTCATCCTTTTTATTCACAAACAGCACAGGTGCTCTCCAAGGTGACACACTTGGACAAATAAATCCTTTGTCCAGTAACTCTTGCATCTGCACCTTTAGTTCTTTCAACTTTGACAAAGACATCCTACAAGGTGCTTTCGAAATCGGTTCCGTTCTAGGGGCTAATTCAATTGAAAACTCCACTTCCCTTTTAGGTGGTAAATAAGGTAACTCTTGAGGAAATACATTAGAGAATTCATGTACTATAGCTATTTCCTCCAACTTAGGCTCTTCAATCGTCGTATCCGCCACAATGGCTAAATAAGCCTCAAATCCTTTATTCAATAGCTTAGTCACCTCTAGTGACGAAACCAAAGGAATCGAGGTTCCTCCTCGACTCCCCATAAACTCGAAACTAAGGCGATCGACATGATGAAATCGAATTACGCTACTACCACAATCCATTGCAGCTCCTTGCTTACTGAGATAGTCCATTCCAACAATGACATCAAAATCAAACATGGGCAACACAACCAAATCTATTCGCCCTTCGCTACCTCCAATCATTATCTTACAATTCTGGCATCCTAATGAAACAAGCACTTTATCCAACAAAGACGTTGTCACATGCAACATAACATCCAATGGTTCCAATTTCATTTTAATCAAATCAACAAACTGGGCAGACACAAACGAATGCGACGCTCCAGGGTCAAACAAGGCATATGCAGCATGATCACATAGAGAGATCTTACCCGTGACCACATCAGGCGTCTCCGCCTCCCTGCAAGTTACAATGTACACTCTTCCTTGAGCCGACGGCCTATTTTGGTTGACCTGTGGGGCAGCTGCAGCTTGTGGTCCCTTTGGGCCCGTGATGGTTGATACTGTGCACCGACATCTTGTTGTCCATACTCCTTTACCCTGTGGCTCATCTTGCCACACCTAAAGCATCCTCCTATCTGCTTTGGACAGGGTCCATTCCCATGCCTTCGCCTACAGAGGCGACAATTCCAATTGTTATGATGAGCAGGCTTTGTAATATTCCTCTTAACTAGGGGAACAAATCGCTTGTTGTTCACCACAGGTCATTTACCCAATTTTCGATTGTTTCTAACGGGAGTAAACCGCTGTCCAGAGGAAACACCTCTATTCCTCATATCTCTTTCAATCGTCTGACTCCTGCTATTGATCTCATTATAATCCCTCAGGTTCATCGAGATCATCTGGCTGCACATATCGGCCCTCAATCCATCTCGAAACTTTCTCGCCCGATCTAATGGATTTTCCACCATTCTAGGTGCGTACTTAGATAGCATTACAAATTCAACCTCATACTAATCAACAATCATATGATTCTGGCGAAGGTTCTGGAACCTGGCCAGCTTCTAGTCCTGGGTAGATTTAGAGAAATACTTCGCATTGAAAGTCTCAGCAAAAAGTGCCCACGTCGGTTCAGTCATGTTAGGGAAAACCATTCCCTTAGTGGCCTTCCACCAATCATCCGCAGTTCCTTAGAGCTGGTAAGTTGCTAGGGTCACCTTCTCAGCTTTAGTGCACCTTAAAACCGTAAATGCTTTCTCCAACTCATCAATCCATCTAGAGGCTAACTCAGGGTCCCATCTACCATCAAACTTCGATAGTTTCATTTTCAAACAGTGTTCCATCAACTGACTCATTTGCCTATTCTCATGACCTTTTACATTGCCTTCGCCAATTCCTTGGCCATTATTCCCATTCGCTAAGTTCACAGCAACTACTACAGCTTCAGCAGCTTGGGCTTCGACATCAGCTATTTCCTCAGCCTGCCGAATAGCTATGGCAGCTCTTTCCTGAGCTTCCCTTCCCAATAATATTTTAATTTGCTCTAGCACCCTTAAGATTCCATCAATTCTTGGATCCTCATGCTACTCTAGTGTTTCTACCACGATTGCTCATCTCGTTAGCTTCCCCAATACCTGGACCACTATAATTCCATTCAGGAATTAGAGACCTAAGTCACTCACTTAAGTCTAACAACTCCAGGCTACTTATCACATCAACAACCACAGCTAGCCATTCAACGCAACTCAAACAATCGGAGGCATCACAATGGGGAGATTTCACTCATACCTCAGGTCCAGACGCATCTACGCATTAGTAAAATCGCAACCAGCTTTCAAGCATATCAATTAAATAGCAACCAACCATGACTGATTTGAAATCACTAGCCAATGCCATTCACAAGTGCCAATTCATATGTCATGTAATCCATGCCAAACTCTAGCGAATCCCCTTAGAATGTCACTACCCAACCATCCTGTAATCACCACTCCTTATCAGTCTAGACACCGAAAAGATTGGATCGAGCAAACCAAACGTTGATACTAAATAAGCAGGGATGTTACACCACGACCCTGGCGGGCACGCCAACATTCCACATAGCCGTCAATACTAATAAGATAACCCAGGATCCAATGGCTAAACTCCTGGAGCGTGATATGGTAAGCACATGAGAAAACGAAAACAAAACCCTAGGCATAAAATAAGCATAGGGTGACATAAGATTTAAAAGTCAACACATATTGTCTTATAAACAAGATGTCCTATACAACGAAAGAGAGTAGGGTTCGGAGAAGACACTATAAGACCACAAAAAGATAATTTCAAAAAAAAAATTCATAACTAGATGGACTCATCTTCATCATCATCATCTTCTTCTTCTTCTTCTTCGGGGCACCTTCATAGCTTTGGGTCTGAAAATATTGGTCCTACGACGGGGTGAGATAACAATCTCAACAAGTTAACCCTAACCCTAAGCTAGGCTATTGGTACCTCCAGGCATGTTTGAAAATATGCAAGTTTTGAAAAATGCTTTTCATACATGACATTCAAGCAATTCGTATAACAAGGCAATTTAGGCATATTAGGCAATCAGATCCATACTTTTCACACTTTCACTTCCCAATTCGAATTTCTCAAGCCATACAGGCATAATAGACATTTCATGCACTCTAGGCATTCCAGACATTCTAGCCAATTAAAGCATTTCAATCATACAGACTCGAAAACACATCACGTTCATGTTTTAGTCTTTTATCTTCATTATGCCCATCAAGGGCCGCCCTCCTTAGGCCGCGAGATGATATAATCAATCACATGACTCTCAACGTCTTATCGAGATGATTCGATCAACATGACTCTCGCTACGAGATAATTCGGTCTCTATAGCGACTCTCGACACTTCACGCCATCGAGATGATTCAGTCGACTATAGGACTCTCGCGTCCGGACCTAGAGATGATTCGGTCACTACTTGACTCTCGATTCTTACATCCTTCGAGATGATTCGGTCAAAGTAGGATTCTCTAACCATAAGACCTCGTCAGGTCGATCAGGATCAAACACCCGCGGCGTAATGCATTGACCATAAATAAATAGTGATTCTTTTCGTTAAGCCTTTTATCACAGTCACAAACAATTCATGCCATCATGTCATCTCATCGCCACTCGATGTACATGGTTCAATCACAGTCAATTCATCACTCAAGCACATCATTCGACCATTATGCATATGCATAATATTATATTAAGCCACATGCGACTCTGAGTGCAAAACTAAGCATTAAAGCCCTCAATTGAACCCCATTAATCATCACATGCCCAAATTCATACATGGTATATCATCACCAAGAAATAACAGCTTTAATTCATTGCCTCCTAGGCATGAAAAAAATGTACTCAATCAAGGACAAATCATAAAACCTCAATTCACAAATCTGTCCACCCATAATCAGGTTCAGCCTCACGAAAACTTACATTTGTTTATTGACCTTTTGAGAAAAAAAATTTATAGTATCTTGTCCTTCAAGATCTTACGAACGTATTGCGAAAACAGGGCTCAATTTGGATATCGGATGACTTAGAATGAACCATTTTACAATTGGTGCGCGCCGAAAACAGATTTGGGCGGTTTTCGGGTCTCTCACATTTTTCTTACCAAAGCAGCCCTTTATATCCTTTTAGTTCCATCAATGATCCACCCTTTAGTAACCCAACATCCTAGGGAAGAGTGAGAATCAACTTACCACTCAAGAAAGCGAGAAAAATTCCACAATTAGTCACTCAATGCCTTCCAAATCATACCGACAAAATAGGGCAGAACCGTTTTCTAGAAATTTCGCATAAACCGGCCATCAAAACTCCAATCTAACTCATATATCCTTTGCTAACATGTTGTATCATGTTTTAGGGTGTCTTACCAACACATTTCAATGCAAGGCGACACCTCGGCAGACCTCGAAAGTTCACAGATCCTCTGCCGATCGAAGAGACCAGAGTCTGCTCTTGCAAAACCAAGCAAAAATTCTAACCATGAAAACACATCAAAACTCCCATAAACTTACAAACTTAGCTCATCCAACTTTAGTACTGTAAGTTGAGAAGTCCTCACCAAAAGTTTGAAGTCGTTTGAAGCCTTGAAGTGGCTAAACGAAGACCTTCCTCCCACTTGGTTAGAATTTGCCTTGTCCTGACCTTCATCCACTTAAACCGAGCTACGGGAAGATCTACTGGGTCAAATTGAATTTATAATATGTCTATGGAAAGATAAGATAATAAATTTCATTTGACGGTAGTTTTACCTCAATATGATATCGGACGACAGAGTTATGGCCATAACAATGGGACGGGTCGAAACTGGTCGCAAGTTGGCTGGCGAGAGAGAGGAAAATGAAAGAGAGATGAGAGGGAGATGGATTTCGGTCGAGCTTGAGGGAGAAGAGAAAATGCTTTGCTTCTTTCAAAAGTGAACAGGAGAGAGAGGAGAGTTAGGTGAGGATTATATTAGAATTTAATGCAATTTAGGCATCTAATCTAAGTCTATTTGGATAAGGCCTCCCAAGTCGATGACACGTGTCTTCTACTCCATGATTATCCAAACTTCAATGACTTCCATTGACCCATCCTTCTTCAATTTTCAGTAGCTACTAGGGGAGTCTAAATGACCATCTTGTCCTTCTATTTCTCTTAAGCAAGGGCAAATGATTGAGGGGTAAAATGGTAATTTTACACTTTTCGTCCGAAACTTCACTCTTTCAATTTTAAATTACCATTGGCGAGGCGACATCAAATTCTTTTTAAATTTTGGAATTCTCCATTTCTAGTTACTAATTCCAAGCTTCTATTTCGTGGTCGATCTTTCGTCAATCGTATCTTCAGTTTATCTCAAACTAACGGGAGACTTTTGTAGATGTTATGCGTATCGACTCAGTGATTCTCATCACACTTATGATGACTCAAGTTACGACGGCTTTGGTTATCATGTAATTACGAGGGTTTATCACTAGCTTCGACTGTCAAGATCGTAAGAATTCGATTTAGGAAAGGTTTGCAAATCATACGACGGTTAAACGGAATCACCCACGCTCCAATCGTGTAACGCTAGTAATGAATTCCTTAGTCATTCCTAAATCGGCCCTTATTGGCTCTAAATATTTCCTCGACAATCCGTATGGTCAAAGTGTCATTCCTTATTCGAATTCTTAGGTCCACGTACTTTCACACATTACCCTTTTCCTTTCTGGTAAGTTAACTCGAATTGATCAGGTTCTAGCGAGATAAAACTGAAATACATCGATAGATATCTTCTCACTCATACATCTCGAAATGGTCGGAAATTCAGAATGTCACAGCGAATGCTCTAAAGGGATTAATATCAGGGCTAATCTCAGTGAAACCCATGAGGAAGTTGAATGAGAGGTAAATCACAAGTATAAAAACCTATCATAGGCTGTAAAGATTTTCTTATCTTTAACCCAACAATGGTTAAGGGATAAAAAGATTTCAGCTAGGATGATGTTTGAGTAATCCCACCCATAGCAAATTTGCTTGACTACTACAGCCATGATGGGTCGAAGGTAGTGGTTGAGATAGGAAACAACACAAAACTGAAGAAAGCTAAAACAAAGGCTCTGCCTGACTTGGTCCCTTTGTTGACGGGAAGGTTACGAAACCTATCTAGAAGAAAGGAGAGGGAGACCTGCCCACAGTTGCTCTTGGCATCTACTGCTATTTCAGCGAGGTTAGTGTCTAGAAACTCGGCTAATTAGCTAAGAGGTTCAAACCGTATTGAAAGTTAAACTAAGCGAGGAATGAACTCGACTCCAATGGTAGCACTATGCTCCTCCAAAGTAGGAGTAATCTCTAGTCCCTCCATACAAAACATAGCGGTGGTCAGATTCCAATATAACGTCATAGCTTGGATGAAAGAAGGTGGGCACTCAATTTTCAACGAGTCTAGTAGATATCCCAATTGTCGTTTAGCATACGTCTGACTGGCTTCACCCATGCTATTCCACCAGGCTAAGAGTTCGGCTCGGGGAACTTTGAACACTTGAATATTGTTCTTTCCCATCAACTCTAGAAATATGCAAATGACTTTGAAAAATAAATCGCCATAGGTTACTCTATAATGCAAAGATGTGAATGCCATGAAATGTGCATGAGCCGATTCAAATGCATATTTCAGCCAATGAAATAAAAATTAGACTCTCATTTGGTCTAAAGGTCCAATCTGAGATCTAACTTAGATTTCAAGTAAGCAAAGTATGCAATTGGCCTGGATCGTCCTAGTGATTGAAAAGAGTAACAACGTCACATTCCATTGTTCAAAACATCGGATTGAATAATGAAAAAGAAATACAACGAAATAGATTCCTACTACATGGAAATCTATGAAGGTATAGAGTGGCAGAAGGAAATCTTGAGGAGAGAAATTCAATACACTTTTCTAAAACAAGAAATCCATGAAAGATCAATGGACTGTGGAGTCTACGTTCTCCCTTCTCAGAATTCCTAAGGTCTAGTTCTCTTTAGAGGAATAGTCAACTAGAGGTTCGTTCTCAATCACGTCCTTATCCGGATTTGCTTCAGGATATGGCTCTGTAATCATAATATCTTTCTTGGTCCACTCTCCCTCAAAGTTCCATTTTTTGAGGGGTTTTTGATACACACCTTTGCCAAGAAGTCGATCTTCAATGGATTGCTTAAGGTGGCGCAGTTCCTCTGGCCATTCTTTTGTCCAGGATATGATCACTTCAAGGGGTCTTTCGACTACCTTGGGTTTGGTTTTCTTAAGGAAGAAGCGCTTTGGCTTCATCCTGATGGCATGGTGCATCTCTTTCTTCCATGGAACCAGCATCGGTTGACTTTATTTAGCCTGACGTTCGGCCTTCTTGTGAGCATACATCCCCCTGGCCTAATGGTTGCAATATTGCCTTTTTAATTCCATATATTCTTTGAACATCTTATTTGATTGTCGCTTGAATCTAAGGTTATCGACATAGTAGCGAGTCTGACAATCTTTGGTATATCCCAGCTTATGCCCAGTTAAGCCTCGACCGTGCACGAACCTAGTGAAGTACAACCTTTTGTTTAGTCCAAGACGGATCACCTTTCTCAGATACTCAAAGGTCACCAACTCTGACGAATACTTAGGAAATAATGACATCCTATTCCTATCATCGTGATTCTAATCAATCACTTGGATGATACATGAGTATATGTCATGCATGAAAATGCAAATTATATACGACACATGAACGAATTACAATTGAATGGTGTAAAAAACAACATCGAAAAGTAAATGCCTTACCGACCATACCAAAGGGAATGTTTGATTTTTCCTTGTATTTATGCGTGGTTTCAGGTATGCCAACCGTCCATAGACACGCGCATGAAACAAGGGGGTGGTATACTCTAAAAATCGAAAATCAAGTGGGGAACCTACGGTTTAGGTTCCCACGATCTAAATATGGCAGATTCCTTCTCGAGAGTACCCACCCAAGAGGGCTAGAGATCACCAATTGGAATCATGAGCAGGAACAAATGCGCAAGCCTCAAGTGCCAATAAACACGAGATTCTTTCGTACACTTTCCCAATCTAAGGTAATCTAGAGGCGGTTGCAGTTGGGGTTTGACCGCCAATATGTGAGATGTGTTGTGATTATCATAATGCAAAATCATACACAACAGTTCATATCAAACGTAAAATAAGCATTCAATCTCAACTCCGATCTGGAGGAAAGATGTCAACAAACAATCCAACATTTATTTCTCCATTCTGCAAAAATGTCTAACACGATGGTTACGGTGCGTATCTCACATTTGAACGCATTTGTGGGTAACAGGATCAGACAAACCAATCAACCTTTTAATCAGTTCAAGTCCTCTAAAATCCAAACCAAAAATTCTGATTTGAAATAAGTTGCCAGCGAAGTCGCCAGTTTATCGCGACTCTCTTTTGGCATGACGAGGAAGGCTAATGGCTATCCCATCCGATTACCCAACTCGTACCGAAGGTATACGTGGTCGACTTTCAGTGTAGTTTACTAACATGTATTATGTGTGCATGCCATGCAATTGCCACTAATCATTTCGTGGAGGATACGATTGAAAACCCTATCGAATAGTTAGGAGCTTCTATTCGATTCTGCGAGAACCAGAGAAATGAAATTGGGGACTGAGTTACGCCAACTATCAGAATTGACGCCTTTTCGATACCTAAGTTGACTGAATATCCTAACTTAAGATTTCATGCAGATGAGTGAGGTACGAATCCTTAATCTAAGAGTTCATGCAAATGACAGTGACTACCCTAGCACTCACAATCAGTGAAAGAAGGTGTGAAAATCAAGTGTCCAAGACATGCAGATAAATCACATCAAATCAACATAGCATCCCTAGTAAGGCCTTGTTGGCCTAGAGAAGTATCAATCATAGCTCAGGAGTGCTTCAGACGAGATTTTCTCATAAGAACCAAAATCGTAATTTCTAAGAAATCTGGGGACAATTTGCCAAAAAGGGAAAAATTATCATTTCAGAATAAATCTGGAGTAAAAAAGCATTGAAAATGGGATTGGCCACCTAACTGATCCATTTTCCATTTTTGGACAAATTTTAGAATTTTTTGGAATTTTTGAAAACGATTTACCTTTTGATGGGTAAAATCATCATTTAAAAAAAGAAAACAAGACGTGAAAATCTCAAACAAAAGGATTAGTTACCTACCTGACCCAAATCCTAATTATGACCAATTTTCACGACTCATTGAATTATCAAAGACGATTTACACTTGAAGGGGTAAAATCGTCATTTCGAGGAAAAACGAGACTCGAAAATCCAAACAGAAGGTTTGGCCACCTAATTCATCCATCACCTAATCTTGGCATTTTCGACAGATCTTTGACATAAGGTAGAGGCGATTTACACCTAAAAGATACAATTGTCAATTGTGGTAAAACGGATAAGAAATCTCAAAAATAGGATTGATTAGTTGTCTGTGGCCATTCCTTAATTTTTGAAAATTTCTGAAATATCTCGAAATTTTCTACAAAAGTTTCCTAATTTTTTTAAATTTTCTCAACCCATATGGCGCACTCATTGATATAACGGACAAGGTTAGACCACATGTCCCAAACCTGAGCCTTTCATTCGTAAATTGGAATGGAAGGTTGCGATTTAATCGAAATTTGATTAGGGCCATACGATCTAATTATTCTGATGGATGGTCATGATTAAGTCCAAGATTCAATCCTGTCATTCGATCGATCTCTTGATCAACGGTTAGGAATGAAAGCTCAGATCTAATCTGGGTCGTCTAATCGGTATATTTAGGTCAATGGTCACGATCATAATCCCAGACTAAATCTCAACCGTCGATTCCTATCGAGACCTAAACGACAACGTTTTCACCCATTATCATTATTTTCTAATTTTTGAATTTATAAATGAATTTATAAAAATCTACCTACTAATCCAACGACCCTACTCCTTTCACGTGTCAACACCTAAGCCGCACGATCGAGTAATTGAATTCAAATGACCCTAACAGCCTTGCTGACATGTGCGCCACGTGTCAAGCCACGTGGCGTCACGTCAGCGATACATCATGTCACGCCCCGCGCTTCGGGCGCGAGCACACGACTCCCTGCAATCAAACCATATAATCTCTCGCGGTCCCAAGATCCACAATCTAAGTTGAGAGATATAACAACTATATCAAGCATGCAGAAGCGGTAAATAAGCAACTCCTCCGTACAAAATATAAATTAAGTGGGACCTGGATAGCATAGAAACTGTCGTACATAATAACCGACTGTGCATACAAGTTCAGAGCTACTAAAATCCGATAAGTAAGGGGGTGACGGGGCGAGCATACAAAATGGACCATCGACAACAATCCAAAATAACCATGGTCGGGGGTCATCACCAAAAGATCAAGCCACAAACTAGAACCACCTAGGATGAGCTGCTGGAGTCCTCGGTGTACTCAGCGTCCTCCGTCGACTCGTACTCTGAGAACGTCTTGGAGTGAACCTCCATGGTCTCTTCATGCGACGGCTCTGCGAGATCCTCCTCGATCGCCTCCAGCACGATAACTTCATCCTCGGTGAACTCTAGAGTTGGGGTCCTCTCCGGTCCATTCCTAGAATCGACTATCGATCCCTCTGCCTGATCTTGGTCCCTACCGGGGTGGCACCAATTAGGGATCACTTCCTGGGGCACCTCATGGGGCTTCAGCGGCCTAGTCGACTCGTCCCCAACTTTTCTAAGCCATGCCTCATACCTATGAGACTTCCAGTCTGTATTACCATCGTCAACCTATACCACTGTACACTTTCTCATGTATATAGCCCCCTGACGGTCAGAAAACTCATCAAAATAAGCAGTCATCTCATTAGGATCCCCAAAGCGAATAGGCCACATAGTCAAGGCCTAGGATCTGTAAAAATAAGGGTCCCCAAAAGAGTGAGATACACATCTCAGTAAAAGAGTCCTAACCCTAGGTCAGGCCAACCGTCCACTTAGGTAGTCGCAAATCCCAAAATTCCAAACTCATGAACACACAGGCACATACAAATAGAGATGACGACACACAGATGACATTCATGCAACTATGACATCATATCACACTCAAATGATCGTGCACGCCTCGTCCTGCTACTTCACCACAACTATCTCTTTCTGCTTGTCTCATTCTCATGCTTGCGATTAGATTGCATCAGGCTTGGTCCGCGTAAATGCATTAGACCGTCATTGACAACCCACGTAAACGCATCAGGTTTCAATGATTCTCCAGGCCAGTGTCACCACCTTATATCTCCGTCCCGCGTAAACGCATCAGGACCATGGCCTTTTCATAACCCCAAGATTAGATCACATCAGGGAGCCTCACAATTCCAACTCCGTGCCTAGCGTCTCAGGGTATCATTCACCTTACCTCGCGTCTAACACACATCAGGGTCTCGCCATGCCACACTCATGCCATGATTTTCAATTCGTTTCCCACACATGACGACATATGCAATTCAAGCACGATTCAAAGGCTCATGGCAAGCAAGGCAATCAAGTGACACACATACATAGCAGATACTTCAAGCACAAGCATTTACACACCTTAATCCCCTATAACAACTTAGAGTGCACCAAGAACATTCACCGTGGAATCTCTCACCAGTCAACTAATTTATCGCTCGACTCATCCAATCGAGTCCAATCTTCCTATCCTAAGTTTAGGATTCCCTTACCTTGAATTTGATATCATAAATTTTCTCTTCTTGAGCCCCAAGATTTTTTTCAATCAATTCGTCAATTTCCTTTGTCCAATTCCTCAATCCATGAACCACAAACCTCCATAACATAATCCTCATCATCCTAGCATGTCTAAATTACCAATTTGAGGCTCAAAACCAACCAAAATCAGCCCCACAGATTCGGTTGCACAGAACCGAACCGAGCTATGTTCGATTCTGTGTAAACCGAGTATATCTAACCCTAAGTCTCCACCAAATCCACCATTTAAGCACTATCCTACCTCTTAACATGTCTATCTAAGGGTCTAAGGGTCTCACCGTGATTTTGAAGTTGCGTCGTCACCGGAATCCGGTCAAGAGTCGTCAGATCCTCCAAGGTCCGTAACCGTCAAATTTTGTCCTACATTCACAAGTCCCATTTGGGGTCAAAACTTCATCAAATCACTCCCAACTTTTTACCACAGATTGATATACATGTCTCCTAGACCTCCAAAAAATTTAACCTCAAAATCCTAACATTTCGGCATCCTAAAGGGTCAGAAACATCACCTACCTCATATTGGATCAGTTTTCATCGACTTCCGGGAGAACGCTTGGTCAGAGCTCCTCGGTGGTCCAAACGCCGTGCTTCCAATTCGAGGAGGTCGGCAAGATGTGGAACTAGGCTCAGGTGGTCAATTGGTGTCCAGACGGCTATCGAAGGGTGGCGTCAGAATGGCCGAACGAGAGCGACAGGGTTGGTCATCGACGAGCATAATAGGAGGAAGAAGAAGATGAAAATTTCGGTGGTTGAGGGGTTCTATGGCCGGGCAAAGTGAGGTTAGAGAGAGAGAAAAAGTCTTATATTCGAGGCTCAAGTCAAAGAGAAGAATAGTAGGTGGTGTATAGTGGATTTGACTACTCTTTAGTCCATGTCTTGACACTTGTCCTCAATGTCATTCAACTTGATCCATTGGCCACAATTCACCCACTTTTTCGGCAGCTATGGGGTAGAGATAAAGACCAAAATGCCCTTCCTTATTTGCATGGGCAAGGCTTAAGCTTGAGGGGCAAAATGATAATTTTAACCCCGACATTCGGAACACCGTTTTTCTCGTTCCAATAATCTTCGATAGGGCGATGGCCAATTTGATTATAACGTTGGAATTCTTGATTCTCCATTGTCAATTTTCAAGACTCGTTTCTGATGGTTTTCTCTATCAGACGTGGTTCCAGCCTATCCCGAACCGACGGGCGGCTTTTGCAGACATTACGCATATCGACCTCGTGATTCATATCACGTTTAGGGCTCGTCAATTTGTGGCGACTTTGGTTGTCATGTAATTGTGAGGGTCTATCACTAGTCCTTATGGTCTCGATCGTCACTGTCCGATTTAGGAAAATTGTACAAATCATACGTTGGTTAAGTGGCGTCACCCGTGCTCCAATCGTATAACACTCGCAAGGCATTCCTTAATCGTTCTTAGATCGACCTCTTTGTGGTTCTAAATATCCCCTCGACAATCCTTATGGTCAAAGAGCCATTTTCTATCCGAGTTTTCTATGTCCATGTACCTCGTATCGTGTTAGCCTTTCCCTTTTGGTCAGCCTACTCGAATTGATCAGATTCATGCGGGATACGACTAAAATATATCTCTAGATTTACTTCTCATTAATGAGTCTGAAATTTACTAGAAATCAGAATGTCGCAACTCTTCCTCCTTACAAAAATTTCGTCTCCGAAATTTACATTACACTTAATTACTCAAATAAATGTGGGTGTTGTCGCCTCATTCTCCCACGTGACACCTTTAGTTCCATGGTGCTGCCATATTACCTTGACCAGTGGGATCTTCTTATTTTGAGGATTTGCTCTTTCCGGTCCTCGATCCTTATCGGCCTCTCCACGTAAGACGCTCGGTCGTCCACTTCTATGGCTTCATAGTCTAGCAAATGTGTCGGATCTGGTTCATATTTTCACAGCATTGACACATGAAATACTTTATGCACTTAGGATAGGTTAGGTGGCAAGGCAAGCCTGTAGGCCAAGGTTTCAATCCGCTCCAATATCTCAAATGGGCCTACGTACCTTGGGCTTAGCTTCCCCTTCTTTTCAAATCACGATAGTCTTTTCATCGGTGACACCTTGAGGAAGACGTGATCGCCCACTTGAAATTCCAAGGGCTTGCACCGCTTATCTGCATAGTTCTTCTGACGACTCTGTGCCGTCCTCAGTCTATCCCGAATCATCTTCACTGATTCCACCGATTGCTCTACCAATTCTGGGCCTGTGATACTTCTTTCTCCAACCTCATCCCAACAAATTGGGGTCCTGCAAGCTCTTTCATAGAGTGCTTTGAATGGTGCCATCTGGATGCTCTGCTGGTTGCTATTATTATAAGTAAACTCTACCAGATGTAGCTGATCTTCCCATCCACCTTTAAAATCAATGACGCATGCTCTCAACATGTCCTCAAGCGTCTGAATTGTCCTTTTCGATTGTCTATTTATCTGTGGATGGTACGCTGTGCTAAACTGTGGTCGAGTTCCCATAGCTTCTTGCAGACTCTTCCAAAAATTTGCTATGAATTTAGGACTCTATCCGAGGTGATCGTCACAGGCACTCCATGCAGCTTCACTATTTGTCTCATGTACAGCTTTGCATACTTATCCATAGCGAAGTCCTTTTGCACCGGGATGAAATGTGCGGACTTGGTCAATCTGTCCATGACTACCTATATAGAGTCGTGATCTCGCTCGCTCCTTGGGAGTCCCATCACAAAATCCATAGTTATATGCTCCCACTTCCATTATGGGATCTCCAGTGGCTGTAATAGTCTTTCAGGCTTACAGTGCTGCGCTTTCACTTGCTGGCATGTCAAACACTTAGCCACATACTTTGCTACGTCTACCTTCATCCCGTTCCACCTATAATGTTGTCACAAGTTTTGATACATTTTCGTACTTCCAAGGTGGATGCTATAATTGCTCCTATGAGCCTCTGACAAAATTCTTTCCCTGAGTCCTTCATCCTTTGGCACGCACAATCGTCCTTGGAACTTCAAAATTTCGTCCTCAGACACCTGAAACTCGGGTTTTCTCTTTGTCACATCAATCTCAAGGATCTTTTAAATCTCTGGGTCCGTAGACTGTGGGGCCTTTATTCCTTCCTGGATCTCAGGTTCCACCCTCAATGTAGCTATCAAACTGGACAACTGATCGACTTCTAATCTAAACTCGGAGTCTCTTAAGTCCTCAATCATCGACTAACCTTTCACCAGCAGACATGCGATGCTTGACTTCCGACTCAGCGCATCTGCTACTCTGTTTGTTTTCCCAGGGTGATATAGTATATCACAATCATAATCCATGAGTAGCTCCATCCACCTATGTTACCTCATGTTTAGCTCCTTTTAGGAAAACAAATACTTTAAGCTCTTGTGGTCGGTAAAAATTCAAAATTTTTCGCCACATAGGTAATGTCTCCAAATCTTCAGAGCAAATACAATCGCTGCTAACTCCAGGTCATGAGTTGGGTAGTTCATTTCATGTGGCCTTAACTGTCTGGACGCGTAGGCTACTACTTTTCCATGCTGCATTAGCACACGACCCAATCCTTTCAGTGAAGCATCGCTGTATATCTCGTAACCTCCCGATCCTGATGGAATTGTCAGTACTGGCGCGGTTATCAATCTATGTTTGAGCTTTTGGAAACTCCTCTCACATTTGTCAGTCCATTCAAACCTTGTTTCCTTCTTCGTCAACAGCGTCAATGGGATGGCTATGGATGAGAATTTCTCCACAAGACGCTTGTAATACCTGGCCAATCCCAAGAAACTTCTGACTTCAGTGACCGTAGTAGGTCTAGGCCAATTTGTTACTGCCTCAATCTTCGCAGTATCCACTGCGATTCCTTCACCAAATACCACATGACCTAGAAATGCTACTTTGTCCAGCCAGAATTCGCATTTACTCAACTTTGCGTAGAGTAAGTATTCCCTCAAGGTCTGCAAAACAATCCTCAAGTGCTCCTCGTGTTCTGCATCGCTCCTCGAGTAAATCAAGATATCGTCTATAAAGACTATGACGAATCTGTCCATGAATTCCTTAAATACTCGATGCATCAAGTCCATGAATGCAGCTGGAGTGTTGGTCAAACCAAACGGCATCACCGTAAACTCATAATGACCATACCTGGTCTTGAAAGCAGTCTTAGGTATGTCTTCCTTCTTGATCCTCAGTTGGTGATACCCATTTCTCAAGTAAATCTTTGAAAATACCGCCGCTCCTTGCAACTGATCAAACAGGTCGTCAATCCTCGGCAGTGGGTATTTGTTCTTCACCGTTATCTGGTTCAGCTGCCGATAGTCAATGCATAGAAGCAAAGACCCATTATTCTTCCTTACAAATTGCACTGGCGTTCCTCACGGCGAAGCACTCGGTCGGATAAATCCCTTGTCTAGCAGCTCTTGCATCTGCACCTTTAACTCCTTTAGTTCTGACAAGGACATCCGATAAGGTGCTTTCGAGATCGGTTCTATCCCAGGGGCTACCTCAATTACAAATTCTATCTCTCGTTCCGGTGGTAACCCTGGTAACTCTTGGGGAAACACATTAGGAAATTCATGCACTACCGGGATACTCTCTAACTTTGGCTTTTTGGTAGTCGTGTCCATTACTGCCACTAAGTATGCTTGACACCCTTCAAAAATCAACTTTGTCACTTTGAGAGACGAGACTAGGGGAATCGAGGTTCCTCCTTGACTTCCCACCAATTCAAAGTTTGGGCGGTCTCTCGGATAAAACCGAATTATCTTACAACCAGAGTCCACTACTGCCCCCTGTTTACCTAACCAATCCATTCATATGATTACGTCAAAATCATATATGGGTAATACAGTTAGGTCAATATTCTCTTTACTCCCTCCAATCATAATCTCACAACCAGCACAGCCCAATGAAACCAATATAGTATCCTTTAACGGAGTGGCAACATGCAGAATTATACTCAACGGTTCTAACTTCATACCCACCAATTCAGCAAACTGAGTAGACACAAATGAATGCATGGCACCAGGGTCAAACAATGCGTATGCAGTTTGGTTGCACAAGTAAACCATACCTGTGACCACACCCAGTGCTTCCTCCGCCTCTCTACGGGCTAATGCATACATCCTTCCCTATGCTGGTGATCGATTCTACTTGATCTGGGGAGTTGCAGTCAATAGCCCAGCCCGCGATCGCTGCCCTTGAGGTCGATTTGTCGGAGCTTGACTCGGGCATGTCCTCATTTGATGGCCTAGCTGACCACACTTAAAACAAGACCTGGTCCTCATTGGTCATGGCTCATTTCCACGCTTCCTGCCACAAAGGCGACAGTTCCAGTTTGTGGGATTCGGTGGCTTCACGATATTTTTCCTTACGGGAGGTACGAAATGCCTAGTGCTTGTCATCGGCCTCTTGCCCATCTGGCGGTTATCTCTGAATGATGTGAACCGCGATCCAGTTGTGGTGTTTCTCTCTTTCAAGTCCCGTTCTATCATCTGGCCCCGTTCGTAGATCTCCTTATAGGTCCTCAGATTCAGAGCGATCATCTGACTACGGAGCTCGGGCCTCATACCATCCCTAAATCTTCTTGCTTTCTCTCAAGGGTCTTCTACAGATCGAGGTGTATATCTCGACAGCCTCGAGAATTCGGTCTCGTACTGATCTATCGTTAGCTGGTTCTAACGTAGCTGCAGGAATTCCACATGTTTCCTTTCCGTGGCCGTCTTAGAAAAGTACTTGTCGTTGAACGTCATCTTAAAAGCATCCTAGTTTAAGGCTGTTCCTTTAGAGAAGACTCCATTCTTAGTGGTAGCCCACCAATCATTCGCTGTACCCTCTAGCCGACACATTGCTAGCAACATCTTCTCCTCGTCTGTGCACCTCAATACCCCAAAAGCTTTCTCTAGCTTCTCGATCCACTTGGGTGCTAGCTCAGGATCTCCAGTCCCATCGAATTAGGTCGGCTTCAACTTTATAAACTGCTCCACTAGCTGGCCCATCTGTCTGGCCATGATGATTTCTTCTTGGGCATTCATAGCTTCATTGCCTTGGCCATGTTCATTCTGGCTTCCATTGCCACTATTGTTGCCGTTGTTGGCATTGACGGCAGCTATGGCAGCTCCTATTGCCTAGGCGATTGCAGCAACCCGGTCATAGGTCTGCCTATCGATCAAGTCACCAATTATTTCCAATGCCCTTAGCACACCTTCCATCCTTGGATCTTCTACTATGGGCGGCCTCGAGCTAGAGGCTCTGCCTCTTGACTTTCCAGACCTTCTAGACGGATTGCTCATCCTTGCATCTTTCTACTGAACCTGGTCCACCATAAGTTTAGCAAGGAGTTAGTAACTCACTTAATCATCCAAATCCAGAGCTACTAACTAATCCTTAACAGAAACAGTTCCACTACAACAGTCCTTTCACACAATAACTTCCACAGACGTTTCAACAAGTAACTCATGGCCATTCCTCAATTCCGTTCACTCCAACGGTTCCCCAAAACAACCCTGTTCAAACACTTATTAGGCCAAAATCCAGAAATGACCTCCAACACTAGGCAGGGAACTCAATCTTCATGCCTTACCACAACCTTGCCAAGATCAAATACCAACCATAAGTACCAAGTCGCACACCATGCACGCCAGACCTTATCTTAACCAGTCTCCTAAGGTCTCACTGTCCGTCCTTGTCCCAACTTAATCCTTCTTATCACTCTAGTCCTCAACCATCTTTGGATCGAGTTGACCTTGCTCTAATAACAAATCGAGCGAAGATGTCACACCCCGTGTCCCGGGCTCGAGCATGCGACTCCCTGTAAGAAAACCATATAATCTCTCGCGGTCCCAAGATTCACAATCTAAGTCGAGAGATATAACAAATATATCAAGCATGCGAAAGTGGTAAATAAGCAACTTCTCTGTACAAAATCTAAATTAAGTGGGACCTGAATACCATAGAAACTGTCGTACATAATAACCAACTCTGCATACAAGTACAGAGCTACTAAAATCCGATAAGTAATGGGGTGATGGGGTGAGCATACAAAATGGACCATCGACAACAATCCAAAATAACCATGGTCGGGGGTCGTCACCAAAAGATCAAGCCACAAACTAGAACCTCCTAGGATGAGCTACTGGAGTCCTCGGTGTCCTCGGCGTCCTCCGTCGACTCGTACTCTGAGAACGTCTTGGAACGAATCTCAATAGTATCCTCCATGGTCTTTTCATGTGACGGCTCTGCGAGATCCTCCTTGATCGCCTCCAGCATGATAACTTCATCCTCGGTGAACTCTAGAGTCGGGGTCCTCTCCGGTCCATTCCTAGAACCGACTACCGATCCCTCTACCTGATCCTGGTCCCTACCGGGGTGGCACTAGTCAGGGATAACTCCTTGGGGCACCTCATGGGGCTTCAGCAGCCTAGTTGACTCGTCCCCAACTTTCCTAAACCACGCCTCACACATATGAGGCTTCCAGTCTGTATTATCCTCGTCAACCCACACCGCTGTACACTTTCTCACGTATATAGCCCCCTGACCGTCAGAAAACTCATCAAAATACGCGATCATCTCCATAGGATCCCCAAAGCGAATAGGCCACATATTCATGGCGTAGGATCTGTAAAAATAAGGGTCTCCAAAGGGGTGAGATACACATCTCAGTAAAAGAGTCCTAACTCTAGGTCAGGCCGACCGTCCACTCAAGCAATCACAAACTCCAAAATTCCAAACTCATAAACACACAGGCACATACAAATAGAGATGACGACACATAGATGACATGCATGGAGCTATGACATCATATCACACTCAGATGATCATGCACGCCACGTCCTACTACTTCACCACAACCATCTCTTCCTGCCTGCCTCATTCTCATGCCTGCGATTGGATCGCATTAGGCTCGGTTCACGTAAACGCATCAGACCGTCATTGACAACCTACGTAAATGCATCAGGTTTCAATGATTCTCCAGGCTAGTGTCACCACATTATATCTCCGTCCCGCGTAAACGCATTAGGACCGTGGTCTTTTCACAACCCCATGATTAGATCGCATCAAGGTGCCTCACAATTCCAACCCCGTGCCTCAGCGCCTCAAGGTATCATCCACTTCACCCCGCGTCTCACATGCATCAGGGTCTCACCATGCCATACTCATGCCATGATTTTCAATTAGTTTCCCACACATGACAACATATGCAATTCAAGCACGATTCAAAGGCTCATGACATGCAAGACAATCAAGTGACACACACACATGGCAGATAATTCAAGCATAAGCATTTACACGCCTTAATCCCCTATAATAACTTAGAGTGCCCCAAGAACATTTACCATGAAATCTCTCACCAATCAATCAATTTATCGCTCGACTTACCTAATCGAGTCCAATCTTCCTATCATAAGTTTAGGATTCCCTTACCTTGAATTTGATATCACAAATTTTCTCTTCTTGAGCCCTACAATTTTCGACTTCAAGGGTCCAAGGTCGAACTCGCCGCGCAACCTAGGAATTTCAACCAATTTGTCAATTTCCTTTGTCCAATTCCTCAATCCATGAACCACAGACCTCCATAACATAATCCTCATCATTCTAGCATGTCTAAATTATCAATTTGAGGCTCAAAACCAACCATCATCAGCCCCCATAGATTCGGTTTGCACAGAACAAAATCGGGCTATGTTCGGCTCTATGTAAACCGAGTATATCCAGCCCTAAGTCTCCACCAAATCTACCATTTAAGCACTATCCTATCTCTTAACATGTCTATCTAATGGTCTAAGGGTCTCATCGTGAGTTTGAAGTTGCGTCATCGCAGGAATCCGGTCAGAGTCGTCGAATCCTCCAAAGTCAGTAATCGACAGATTTTGTCCTACATTCACAAGACCCATTTAGGGTCAACACTTCATCAAATCATTCTCAACTTTACCACAAATTGATATACATGTATTTTAGACCTCCACAAAATTTGACCTCCAAATTCCAACATTTCGGCCTCCTAGGGGGTCAGAAACATCACCTACCTCAGATTGATCAATTTTCGTCGACTCTCGAGAAAATGCTTGGTCGGAGCTCCTCGGTGGTCCAAATGTTGTGCTTCTAGTTCGAGGAGGTCGGCAAGATGTGGAGCTAGGCTCAGGTGGTCGGTCGGTGTCCAGGCGGTGGCCGGAGGGCGATGTCGAAATGGCCGAACGGGAGCGGTAGGGCTGGTCGTCGACGAGCAGAACAGGAGGAAGAAGAAGATGAAGGTTTCAGTGGTTTAGGGGGTTCTACGGCTGACCAAAGTGAGGTGAGAGAGAGAGAGAGAAAAAGTATTATATTCAAGGCTCAAGTCAAAGAGAAGAATGGTAGGTGGTGTATAGTAGATTTGACCTTTTCTTTAGTCCATCTCTTGACACTTGTCCTCAATGTCATTCAACTTGACCCAATGGCCACAATTCACCCACTTTTTCGGTAGCTATGGGGTAGAGATAGAGACCAAAATGCCCTTCCTTATTTGCATGGACAAGGCTTAAGCTTGAGAGGCAAAATGGTAATTTCACCCCCGACGTCCGGAACGCCATTTTTCTCGTTCTAATAATCTTTGATAGGGCGACGGCCAATCCGATTATAACGTTGGAATTCTTGATTCTCCATTTTCAATTTTCAAGACTCGTTTTCTGATGATTTTCTCTATCAGACGTGGTTTCAGCCTATCCTAGATCGACGGGCGGCTTTTGCAGACATTACGCGTATCGATCTCGCGATTCATATCACATTTAGGGCTCATCAATTCGTGACGACTTTGGTTGTCATGTAATTGTGAGGGTCTATCACTAGTCCTTGTGGTCTCAATCGTCACTGTTCGATTTAGGAAAATTTTACAAATCATACCTTGGTTAAGCGGCATCACCAGCACTCCAGTCGTATGACACTCGCAAGGCATTCCTTAATCGTTCTTAGATCAGCCTCTTTGTGGTTCTAAATATCCCCTCGACAATCCTTGTGGTCAAAATGCCATTTCATATCCGAGTTTCCTAGGTCCACGTACCTCGTCTCGCGTTAGCCTTTTCCTTTTGGTCAGCCTACTCGAATTGATCAGATTCGAGCGGGATACGACTGAAATACATCTCTAGATTTACTTCTCATTAATGAGTCTGAAATTAATTGAAAATCAGAATGTCACACATCAACACGTTGACTTGTTGTGTATCCCTAATCAAGCCATGTCAGCTTGTGTCTTACCTCTTGACTCCGATGAAATGGATGGCCGAGAACTACTGGCGACGATCCAATGATGAAATCTAAACTAAATCTGGCGAGACCGACGTCGTTCGACTCATCTCGGCCTCGGGAACACCATATTCGAACCTCAGAACATTTCCTCCATAAAATCACATACATTCGAGCTTACTTAGAGTATGAAAATGGAGGTTTGAACATGCGGCACAAAGCTACTCAGAGTGATTCAAGCACAGGTAAGCATCAAGGAGGTTTGAAACCCTTACCTGCAGGTCTGATTGGCTTGGTTTGGTCTAGATTTATCTATACAGACTTCGACTGGACTCAGCTATGGCGAGAGAGTTTGAAGGCTTAGACTTGACATATCGTGCAAAATCGATGCAATCAAAGAATAAAACGATGCTTAGCGATGTTCGAAATGTAAAACGCACACCTTAATTTCAAATATTAAGAGTAGAAGCAAGCTTTCCCATTAGCACAGAGAGATGAAGCTCAAGTTTCGGCTCACCTTTTCCAGTCGATCTCAGGTAATGCTAACAAATCCGATCGCTCTTTAGGTGGAATCGTTTGGCCTAGATTTGCCAGACCGGAGTTGCTCAGTTCGAGCTCTAAAAATGACAATGACGGTCTTCGAGCATGCCTTTTCTCGCTTCTCTCTCTCTCTCTATTACCTCTTGTGAATAGAATGATCTCATCTTCAACTGAAAACGTATCGCTTTTGTATCTTTCAATTTTTTCTATTAGCATGCGCGGAGGAGGGGCGAACCGACCTATTAGGCATGTGACAAGCCTCGATAACATGTGCCAAATGGTCATAGAGGATCGGACATTAACGGCTGACGTGGTTATGTTTATTTAGATCGCTGGCGTGCTTGAATTTGAGATGGAATTCACACTTTGCTGTGAGAGTTGACTTTCAGCTTGTCTGTGGTATTGACCGGCCTCCTTCGTCCAGCTCTAGCGGCCTTAGGCGGTGGCCCCGGCCCAATTAATGTGAACGGATATCCTCTCCAAAAGCCCTAAAATAATTTTGTCATTAAGGCTGATTGGACCTTCAATTGCATGATCGAAATCCAATCTACAAAACTGGCAATGGCGTCGGAAAATGGAGGTTGAAGATGAACTGTCAACTGGTTTGCTGGGTTGGACCCAGTCTGACCCGGCATATCCGATAGATCTAATTTCTTGAAATTGATGTGTAATTCTTTGAAATTGATCAAATTAAATCACAAAATTGAAATAACAGGTATCAATTCTATTACAAAAAGCCATTTTCCCAAATTTTGGCAAGGAATTGCATAAAAATCCCAAATTTGACTTAAGATCTGATTATTGAATTTGGCAAATTGGAATCCTAAATTCAAATCGGATTAAATTTGTGACGTTTTGAAATCCGACCCTTTTTGTCATAGTTATGAAATGAATGGAATGTCTCATTGATGTATTTCAGTTAAATCTCACTCAGAATTGATCACTCTTGAGAAGACTAACCGATGGGGAATGGCCAACCATGATTTAAGTACGTGGACTAAAGAACTTGACCATGGATAGACATTTTGGCCAAAGGATTGCTAAGGAAATATTTTGAACTATTAAAGGCTGATCCAAAAATAATTACGAAACAAATTGCTAACGTTATATAATTAGGTCGCGGGTGATTCTATTTGACCATAGTATAATTTGTGAACTTTCCTAAATTGATTCCTAATGATCGCGTCCTTTAGAACTAGTGATTGACACTCACAATTATACGATAACTAGGGTCACCATGACTCGAGTAACACTTAAACGTGACGTTAATCACGGGTCGATATGCGTAACTCCTAAAAGCCGCCCGTTAGTTTGAGATATACTGAAATCGCAATTGATCGATTTTGACCATGAATTGGACTTCAAAATTAAATAAGATATTCAAGGTTTCCAATATTAGTAAATTAGACGTCACCTCATCGAGACCAATTAAGTTTATTGTTCGTTCCAAAGAGATTAGAAAAGTGAAATTTGGACTGGAAGTTGAAATTACCTTTTTGCCCTAAGTTATGCTCATTCCTCTAGATTAGACTAAGGGCTTTATGGTCATTTGTTTACCCCTAGGGTATCTGAAAATTGGAGGACAAAAGGCTCCATGGTTTTTTGGTATTATGTGCTAGAAGACAAGGGACTTGATTTGTGGACCATAATCAAACCCCATCAACCACTGCTACTATTCATACCATCAACTAGTCATTCTATCACTCGACTTGTCTATCACCGTTGATTGCCCCGTGAACCATCCCCATCAATCTCACTCACTCACTCTTGATATTTGATAAAGCATTTTGGATTACTCCCCTCCTATTGTGTTCGGCCGACTACTCCATCCTCCTCTCTCTCTTTTGCTCGCTAAACTCCACCCCTCCCTCTCTCTCTTTCTCATGCCATCATCCTCCACCTTAAGCAGTCCGACGCTGTTTCCTTGAGCCGTTGGCACACCAATTCTGGTCGTGGCGTGTAGAGGCTGGTTTAGAGAGTTTTCTTCACTTGTTTAAAGGTAAGAGACCTCTTGGACTTTGTTTCGACTAGTAAGGGACTATTAGATGTCCTTAAGTGTGGTTTTGAAAGAGAATTAATGGCTGACTTTGGTGTACTCCTTCTTGAAACAAATCAGCCCGCCGTTTCAGCTTTGCCGTGGATACACGTCGCCCTCAAGTTGATTTTCCTAGCTAGATTTTAGTGTAAATTACTCTTAAACCTTATTTAGGACTCTGTGCTACTAACGGATAGATTAGAGTGAGATTTTGATGAGTTTTATGGGCTGGTTTGAAGTAGTTTAGTTGAGGGCCGAATCAGACTTTTTATGCTTCGGTTATAATGGTTGTTATCGAGATTAGAATGGTGAAATTCATGGCTGTCTTGGGGTGGTCGAATTCGGTTATGGGAAGTCAGGGACGTGTCGTTTACAAGCTAGAACTATTTGGTCCCGAATCGTCCATTTGGGGTCTTAGGGACTTAAGATGTCACCGATCGTTTTAAGACTTTCACATCGTTTTAACACTGAATAATCTCAAATGCCTTTGAGGGCTGAATGCGTGATTGTGGTTCATAGTGGTATTAAGTGATTGAATTGATTAAATGAATTTTAAGTACAAATTTTGTGGCTTGGGTTATCAAATGGAATGACAAAATACCAATTGAACCCTATATACCTTCAGTCGTGCGTAGAGCTTGCGAATTGAGTTATAAAAATGGTTGCCATCCCATGTGTATTCGGCCTTAACTTGAACTTGTGAATTTGATTGGCTAAATTGGTGATTGGCCATTAATGCTTTCGGCCATGAGTTGTGGAAAATGATTCAATTGATTGATTGGGGCTCGATGGTCGAATTATGATGGCTTGATCATGTTTGTACACCTTGAAAGCTTGGCCATTGATTGATGAGTTATATTTATATGAGATCACCTATTAACCTGATGAGCGTTAAAGTACGACTTGAGGCGTTATTACGCGGGTCCGAGCAGATAAGATTATTCGGTGTTATGATGTGGGTCCTGCCTAGTACAATGTGATAGTACAACCTAAGCCGTTATTACGAGAGTCCGAGCAAATAGGATCATTCAACTTGTAGTGTTATGACGTAGGTCCCGCCTAGTACAATGTGATAGCCTGATGCGTTATTACGCTGGTCTAGATATTGAGAATTGAGTTATATGATGAAAAATATCCTATATGAGGTTATGAGTTGAGAAATACCTAAAGTACGATGTTGAGCCTGGATTTATGTGAATCATGACTTGAAAGGTGAGGAATGGAATTGTGATTTTGTTAATTGCCTTGTTTATCATGTTGTTCCTTTGGACTAGAATAACATGTTTAGGAATTGTCTGGAGGTACTATTGGCCTAGTATAGATTTAGGAGTCTACTTGCTAAGATTTATTCTCACCCTGTTGTGGGACCACATTTTCAGATCATTGACCTTGATTATGAGTAGACTACCTTCGCATTTTGGAGTATTGATGAAGGTTGCTATTTTGGAGATGGAATACCTAGTGAATGATTACAAGGTCTATATTAGGAAAGCTAGCACCGTCTGGATTGATGAGCGAGACGCTGAGTGGGAGCCGCACATCTTTTTGGCACGGTACTATAGGGTCGGAGCTTTGACTGTTGGACTCTTCCGTAGTCATGAGAAGTCTTATGTCGCTGGTTTGGGAGATTGGGACTTTGCCGTTACCACTCCCCCTTTTGGAGGTGTGACTAGTCTAGACAGCGGATCCGATGGTTCGAAGCTGGAATGCGAGTCCATGGAGCCTGATCCAGATCTCAAGATAGTGCAGTCATTCGATGCTGATATTAAACCGGAGGAGCCTTTTGAGCCTAATCCTATGGAGTCTGAGATCTCATATGATGATAGTACTTAAGGGGATTTGTTGTAGTCACCTCTTGGCTTAGCAGATACCCTCTTAGCAGGGAGTTAGTAGTTTGACCACCGCCTCTTTTCGATTAATTGTGGTCGTCCTGTTTAGTCTGGTTTATGTATTTCGATTTGAAGACTATGTTGTAATGAATGCTTATCATCTTTATGTGAACTTGCTTTTCTATCTTATAATGAGTCATCATGTTATTTATGTTGTATAGAGTTTTGTTTTTGCTTTCCCATGTGCATTTCCTTTCACGCTTAAATTGGATCCTGAGAAGTCTTGAGTTTAATGGCCTTGGAGGGATGTTGGCGCGCCACCGAGGTTCAGGGTATGACAAAATTGACCCCACCAATCGATTCAAAAAGGTTGAACATATAAGAGAGATGTCTTACCTTGTCACGGTAGTCCATAGATCATACTAAATTGCAACAAAAGTATTCAATCTTGCCCAATCCATGCAATTATGCAATTTCAGTGAACAATTGGATTAAATTACAATTCAGGGTAATCAAATTTAATTTCAAGATCTAGATATACAAAAATTATAAATTAAAAGACTCAAATGATATTTTTTAACCAAATTCAATCCTATGTGTAATAAAGTAATACATAAAATTGAACTCGAATTTTGACTTTTTGTGAGGTCAAAATGAAAGAGAATTAAAAGAAAATTATTGAGTATTTTTCTGTATTTTTGTGACCTCGAACACTATTTTTCTTGATTTCTCATGTATTTTCCTATTTTTCAAAAATACTAGAAAATACAAAAAAATATTTTTTTGGTAAAAAAATGGTTTCTTAGGCTTGGTCAAGACTACCAAAGTTGATTTTGTATTTTTTTCAACTTTTTATGGTTTTTTTTATGAATTTGTCAAAAACAAAGGAAAAAGACTGAAGGAAAATCAAGTGTCAATAAAGTGCCCTCGAGGATGCTTGGAATCGAACCAAAAAGAAGCCATGCAACCACTAACAATCTCCATGTAAAAAGATAATGGAATTCTGAACGAAGTTGAAGAACCCTCGAGCAAAAAGTTGGCCTTTTCGAAATCTAAAAATTCTTCTTCTTCAAAAATGTGGAGTGAATCCATTTACACCATAGCGATTTCTTATCGGTGAAGAGGATCCATATGTATTTAAACATGGATGCCCTATTGCAATCGCTAAGCCTATGAATGCCTAGCCCACCTTCATCCTTGGGGAGGCAAAAATCATCTCACGATAGTTTCGCTTTGTCTATACCAAACCCTGGTCCTTTCCAAAGAATTGCTTGTGGATCTGTTCAATGCGGGCTAACACTGACTTTGGGAGTATGAAAACACTTGCCCAATAGACATGTGTGGCATGAAGAATTGGCC
This sequence comes from Rhodomyrtus tomentosa, assembly GCA_028455895.1. Classification (NCBI taxonomy): domain Eukaryota; kingdom Viridiplantae; phylum Streptophyta; class Magnoliopsida; order Myrtales; family Myrtaceae; genus Rhodomyrtus; species Rhodomyrtus tomentosa. The sequence goes on from JAPCWY010000007.1 coordinate 31,140,189, forward strand.
TGATAAGCTGAAGCCGACTAGCAAAAGATTGGAACCGTTGGGCCCATAATTGTGCTCTAGTCGTGATGGAATTCACTAACGCATTGCAATGCTCCTTTCCAAGCCTTGATGCGATGATTGAAACACCAAGGTAATGAAATGGGAGAGTGCCCTCCTGAAGACCAACAACCTCTCGAATGTTAGTGCGGGTCTCCTTAGAACCTCCAGAGAAAAAGACTTCACTCTTGGTCATGTTTGGCCTCAACCCCACCCAAGTCGAGAATCTATCAAGACCAACCTTGAGAAGACAAATGGACACCACGTTTGCCTCAGCGAATAGGAGTACATCATCGAAAAAGAATAGATGAGAGAGTTGGGATGCTTTACACCTCTAGAAATTTTTAAACCCCGACGGTTGAATCTAGATAGTCAAGATACCAGTAAAGATCTCCATAAAAAGAGTGAAGAGATAGGGAGACATCGGGTCCCCCTACCATATGCCTCACCCACTTGAAAAGAATCCTTGTAACCCCCATTGATGGATACGAAGAACTTAGGAGTGCACACACAAAACATGATCAACTTTGTGAATGCAAAAGGAAAATTGAAAGTTTCAAGGGTTGATTCCATGAAGTCTCAGTCCACCGTGTCATAAGCCTTTCGGAAGTATACTTTAATGGCACACTTAGGCAAGTAAGGCTCATGATGAAATTCACAAAAGAGTTTTTGAGCGAGTAGGATGTTGTCACTAGTACGGAGCCCCTTCACAAAAGCACTTTATGGTGGACTAATAAGAGAAGGCAACACATAGCCATCCTATTAGGCATAATCTTGGTAATGCATTTATAAACAGTGTTGCAATAAGCAATCGGCCTAAAGTCACTCATTAAATAAGCATTAGAGACTTTACGCACCCGACACAAGATGGTACTGTTAAGCTCCCGAAGCAGATTACCATGTTCAAAAAAACTTTAACAGCCAGAATAATCGAGAGGCCAACATTCTCCCAAGTGTATTTAAAAAACTCCACATTGAAATTTTTCGGACCCGAAGCTTTACCAAGGGCTAGGGAAAACAAGGTATGCCGAATTTTCGAGTCAGAGATAGGTCGAGATAAGAATCGTACTTGGCCATCATCAAAGGTGCATCCAATAATAGCTCCAAGGTCCTAAACCGAAGGCTGGGAGGAAATAGGTGACGGCACCAGCAATCCTTTGTAGTGAGAGATAATAAGCTGCAGGACCAAGGATGGATCGATGACTAGCTGGCCCAAATTATCTGCAACAGAGAGAATTCTGTTCTGAAGATGCCTTTTGTTGACCGAGTGATGAAAATATTTGGTGTTGAGGTCCCCTTCCTTGAGTCATTGGACTCGTGATTTCTATTTGTAGAAGGCATCTCCTTGGAGATAGAGGTCCAAGAAAGTCCGAAGATGATTTCACTCCTGGTCCGCCAAAGCCTGGTTAAGAAGATCCAATATCCTAGCGTCCCGAATCGCAGTGAGAGCGTTGTGAGCCTCAGCCATACGTGCTGATATATCCGAGAAAGCATCCTTATTCAGCTATTTGAGTTTGGCTTTGACTAGATTAAGTTTCTGACTGAGGATGTACATAGGAATCCCACACTTGAGCAACCGCCATCATAAAAATATCCAGAAGTTGAAGAACTTAAATGGTCTCCTGCAATTTGTGGGAGTTATAACTCTTATAATCATGGAGGTATGATTAGACACGCCGGGAGCTAAGAAAAACGCCTTAGAGAAGGAAAAGTCATTGCACCACTAAGCATTGACAAGGTACCCTATCAATTTTGTTTGTTTGAAGTGGCAAATACAGACAGAATTTTCTTTTCCACTTTGGTACTGAAATATTAACATATCAACTTGTCAATATTCTATATATCATGGAAATTTCAGGTGTTCAAGATATAAAAAAATAAAAATGTCACAATACGTGGGCTGCAAAATTTGAAATAAGTGATGAATAGGCTGAAAATTAGGTGTAAAAATGTTCCTTGGTCAAAGGAGAAAGCATCTGCCGATCTTTGTCATAACTCGTACATATGGTCGACCGCTGCCGAAATGTTTGAAATTAATTGATTGCAAGGTTAAACGAATGCAGAAAATTAATCATCCCATTTCGAATCATCCAATATTTAGATTGTCCTAATGATAATTCAATGCAGACTGGGGGGATACCTTATTATTAAGCAACAATATCTATTGACACCTTGCCAACATATTGCTTTGACTTCTTGACCTAAATTAAACCATTTTCTTTGAAGCAAACTTGGAGTAAACCATCGTCGAGGCTTGAACTAACTCAACTTTTGCTTCAATGGAGATTCTTCTCACAGGGTCGTGACGAATAATCTCCTTCTCAATTTCAGATAGAAGCAGAATTAGATGAATCTCTTGCATGACTTTATTACGACACAATCTTTTACACCAAACAGAAAGTTGAAACTTTTTTAGAATCGACCTTAATCTTCATTGTCGGACTCAGGTAATTTAGGTTCATCATCAATTTCTAGCAGTTGATGCACTATTGCATCCATGGTTGGCCTTTTGTTCCGATCCTCCTCCACACATGACACACCAATCTCAACGAGCATTCTTGCCTGCTTCCTGCTGTATTTCCCTTCCAATCTCTTGTCCACCAAATCCTCTATCCCCAGATCCTCTCCACATTGAATCCTCCTCTTCATCTCCCGGATGAAGGCCGTTAGCTCGGCCTCCTGCTCCTCGTTCTCTGCTTTGTTCGCGACCCAATTCGAGAGCCGAATCCCCTTCACTATCTCCAGGACCATCACCCCGTAACTGTACACATCGACCTTCGCCGTGATGGGGAGGTTCAGTGCCCACTCGGGCGCCATGTAGCCCTTTGTGCCCCTTATGCGCGAGAACTGCGAATTCCCGCCGTCCCTCTGGAGCAGTTTTGCTAGCCCAAAGTCGGCGATCTTGGGCTCGAATGTCTTATCCAAGAGGATGTTCTCGGGCTTTACGTCGCAGTGGATGACCCACTCGAGGCACTCGTGGTGCAGGTAGGCCAGGCCTTTGGCCGTGCCGAGCGCAATCCTGAACCGATCCCTCCAGTCGATGAAGTCCCCCGAGAACAAGTGCTTGTCCAGGGACTGATTCTCCACGTATTCGTAGACCAGGAGCTTGTGCTTTCCCTCACAACAGAACCCCCACATCCTCACCAGGTTCATGTGATTTATCTTCCCAACTGTACTGACTTCAGCCCAGAAGACCTCCTCCTCATGGCACACATCTCCGAGTCTCTTCACGGCCACGACCCTTTCGTCCGCTAAAACGCCCTTGTACACTGATCCTGACGCTCCTCTCCCTATCTCTTTCTTGAAGTTCTGGGTCGCGTTTTTGAGTTCCTCATAGCTAAACCTCCTGAACTGGCTTGTGATCGCGCGGTATCCGTCTTCCACTATGTTCTGCACATCACGCTTCCTGAAGAGGATCCACCAGCTCAAGAAAAAGATAAGGATCTCGACCACCCCTATAGCGGATGCGAACCAATAGAGATAGGCCCATCTCACCCTCTTGCCTCTATTGTCATACAAGGCTGAACCTATCAATAATAGGTCTCTGGCCCCGGAGCACTCGAGATCACTGCCATTGCGAGTTGGCTCCAAGGATGCGACCAGGGAGATGGGCAGTTTCAGATGGAAGGTTCCGGGAAAAGACGGGGCCTTGTAGCCGTTGAAGAGCGAGCTCTTTGTAAAACACAATCTTTCCGATTCCCGATAGCTGAACCCCAAGCAGCCGCAGTCATCCAAACAGGCCTGCCTGCAGAAATTGAACGAGGCATTGTTGTTGTAAACGACGTCGAACCCGTAATAGTCAGTGTGGGGAAGCACCACGAACTTCACGTCCAGAGACTTGGAGCAAGTAAAGTTGAACTTGGGCTTGCAACCTTTGTCCCAATCACTAGGCTCGCTCATCTCGTAACCAGGGGGGCATGTGCACTTGGGCTCAGGTGTGTACACACAAATCCCGTTCCTCCCACATATCCCATGCACACTGCACAGTCCTGGAAGCGCCTGCCACGTCACCAACCACGATCCCGACTGCTTGTTCAAGCTGTAAAGCCTCAGGTTCCCGTCGTGGTCCATTGACAGCCGCCGTTTGATCTCCTGGCCTCGGTCAGAAGCATTGAACTGAAACTGGTCGCTCGATTGAAAATGGCCCGTCTCGTCTAGGACTGCGATCCGGCTACTGTTGTAATTCGTTCTCCCGTTTGGGAACACGTTCAAGTCCGGGTTAGGCCAATAGAGGCTGGATATGTCCGGTCCGTCGTACATCAACCTCAGCACATTGTCATTGTCGAAGTACAGGTTGAAGTAGCCAGAGTAAAATGCTCCTCCTTTTAGAGATGACACCAATTTCTTGCTCTTAGTGAGGAGCTGATTTGGCAGCAGAGTATCAGTTGGATACTCAAAGCTTTGCCATAGAATTGACCTGTCAAGACCTCTGAGCACAAGATTACCCGAATCCAAGAGCTCGAGTGAACGGGCATCGGTAGAAGTCGTGTTGGTCGCCCAGACCACGGAACCGTCGACGTCGGTCAGGACTAACGAGCCGGTGCCCTGGAGCGTGAGCTTAGAGCCCTGGCCATTCACGGGCTTGTCCCGGTTGGCGGTCCAAATGACGGTCCTGTCCGAGGAGTTGGCGAACCAGATCGAGAACCAGTAAGCATTGCTTCCAAGGCCATAGAAGCCGCAGGTGAAGGTCTTGTCTGGGGATGTTAGAATGTCTGAGTCATGTTCTTCAACTGATAGAGAGGAGCCTCTATCCAATTTGTTTGAGCTTGCAAAGGAACCACATATGGAGAAGATAATGATTGGGAAGAGAGGAAAGCTTGAAATGGTGATGGTTTTGCGCTTCATCACTGGAGTGTAAGGAAACAAATGAACAGAAAGTTATGGCTTTTGTTCTGTTTACAGACATATGGAGAGCAGGATTACACACACACACACATATGAAACCGAGCGTTTTTCTGTAGTTTTAGAAAAATGATATCTGTCAAGAAGGGTTACATACTTTTATTTTGATATTTGATAAACTATAGTGTGAACGGTATTCCAGAGTCAAGTATAAACCGTTCAAGTCCAAAACAAAGAGGAGACGAAGAGAAAATTTGGTTCACACGATTCGTTTTTTTTTTTTTGTTGACCTTGGGTCAGCATCTATGAAAAAAGAAAATCATCATCTTGACATGGCTTCTGGTCAGATATACCTACCTCGCTGTTGGAATAATCTCCTATAGTTTGCTTACAATCTTTTTGAAAAGCCTCAAGTATTTTCACTCCTGCTTAATCCTAACCAGTACTGACACCCACATATGACACACGACACTACATAACATATCGACATGTCATTTCTCAAAAATATAAAATTATGACATGTTTTATATTGAATGTATATTTTTACATTTTTGTGACTATTTCAATCAGGTTAATTTGATTCAAATCTACAAATAGATAAACAATAAACAAGAGGCTAGAATGAATTTACACTAAAAAATATTAATCTACCATTTGTTAGTATCGTTTATTGATTCAAATTGACAAATTCAACTACAATCAATCCACATTCCACCATCAGGCTTTGTGGAGAATTTTGGTGATTAGATTGAGGCTTTCAGATTTTGATAAATTTCTAATTTTACCCTTGAAATATTGAAAATTATCAAAATTGGCCCTGCGCTTGTCCAGTAGAGTTGACTACGTGTCAGAGCATGTCGAACCTGTATACCATGTAGTACCTGCACGGTCGGATCGGTTCCATAATGAGTATTAAAGCTTGTAAGGGAAGTTCGAGGTTTCAAAATTTCGAAACCGGCAAGAATAGGTAGGTGCCAGGGTTTGGGCACATACCATTCTTTACCCACCTTGCACTCTGAACCCTGTACCCTATGCAGAGTACCTATAGTAAGGAACCGATTTACCATGCATAATTATTCTTCAATTAAACACACGTGTATTTATGACATTCCTTTTTTTTTCTTTTGATCTTTTACATTAGAAAAAATATAAAAATAAATGCTTCATGACAGTTTTATAGTATTGTCAATTATTTCTGACCGTAGGTCCATACATCATCATTGCATATTTAAAAAAAATACTAATTAATTAAAAAATCGTGGGTCACAAATAATAACAGTACAGTTAGTTTGTCATGGTAGCATCTTCCAAATATAAATCTCCCTCGTCATTTCACCCTCCCTCTCTCCATGACGAGCTTGGCTATCTCTATGCCTAAACATTTTAGTTCATGCTCCTAGAATAGTTGGATAGGCTTTAATGTAATCCTATAGGCTTGAAACTGGTTCAACAATGGGCATATTTTAAGATTAGGGTAAATGTGTCATATAAATACAAGTTTAGGGTAAATGAGTCACATAGATATAAGTTTGAGGTTTTTTATGTCAATTTTTTTTTATAAATAAATGTGACAATAGGCATATTTTAAGATTTTTTTTTATGGCTTTTTCTCTTTTTATTTTCATCTCCGATCGTGGGTAGGGAGTTCTGTTTTGCCAGCCTTTGTTTATTTCGCTTGCAAGACAATATTTTCCCTTCCTTGTTTTACCACGGCCTACTTGAGAAATACCAAAATTTCCTAGACTCAACTATAATGGTTAAGAATTGATATTAGAAGACGGTCAACATCCTCAGCTCACCAACTCCCCCGCAAAACAACAATACTATGTACTCACTACGGACATTAGCAACCAGTTTCCGCATTGAGTCACGGATCACGTCGATGATTAGTGATGGAGTCAAATTTCTTAATAAAAGCCAATTGGGAATAATCTTCTTAGGGGTCCGTCAATTTTTATGCTGACCTTGTGAAGGGATAAACTTGGGTCCGATTGGTTGAGAATGATTGCAATAATGGAAGCCAAGTCGCAATTGTGAGTTGTCGAAGTGGGCCATGTGTATATAGATCGATCTCGGAAAATATTCCGAATGGTCCAAAGATGGCGTGGAAATGGACCGGACATCGTGTCTTGTCTACCATTATACTCATCACAAGTTTATAGGACCAAGGTGCGAAAACAAAGAACAGAACATATTTTTAGGTGGGTATGGCAAAGATGACTTAATCTTGGTCCGACGTGTGGACTAGAGAAGGAATTTGCCATTTTCGGAAAGAAAAGTAACGATGCGAGTGCTTTTGAAATACCTGATAACACACAGAAGATAGTATCGTTCGATTCTATCAATATGTTGCTCGGAAAAATTTAAATATGAATGGTAAGAGATGTGAATACTCAGGCTTCGATCTAACCTCGGTTGTCTCACTTTTATGGTAAATCGCTTTTCATCTTTTCGACGTCACGAAAAGAAACTCTATTGCGTGTGAAGTACGGTCTCTAAAAACCTTTGCCTCTTGGTCAAGCCTTATTCTTAAGTTATGGAATGTGAACATCCGTTTGAATAAAAAACTTACGATTGATTGCAATGGGCCGTCAGCCAATTCGTGTTCATTTGTTGTAATCGTGTAAAGTTTTGTAATTCATATTCCCTATCGAGAAGCACATGGTTGCAAAATGCCATGCTTCTCATGGATAGAAAGGTCTGTGTGGAAACTTTAGTTCCGTTTTGTCTTCCGCTCGGCGGCCGAAAGAGATGACGTCCCAATCCTTTCAAAACCAAATTCTCTGTGCTCAGTCTCTTTTATTAAACAATTTTGGGCGACTTTTGTCCCTTTATTTCAGTCTCAAAGCCAATGAAGGAATATTGTGCAAAGGAAAATTATCTTTATTGTGTTGTATCAGTCATCATATAGAAGCAAACTGAATAAAGGCAAGTCTTCATTGATTAGAATCATGAAACATTTATTTTCCTATTCTATTCCAAGAGAGAGAGAGGGCAGATAATATACTCTTTTGTATAGAATGTACATCATTCAATTTGATCATTAGAAAAACTCTATCCAAAAACTCTTTGTGGTTTTTTCATGAAAAACGAGTGATCTTGAACCCGAATTTTTTCTCACTTCCGTCTGGGACTCTTAATCTATGGTAATCAAGATATGTTCGTTTTACGTGATATAATTCTTCGTTCATTAATTCAGGTTGATTTAGAATATGTAATTTAGTGTAATTCGCTGCGTATATATATGTATATGTTATTGGGATCCGTTCCTTTCATCGGTAACAAACCGTATATTTTGTTTCTTGATGTTTGAGACTTGAGTATAGTTATTGTCGATTTTTAGCTCAAAGAACTCGTTTTTGGAGAGTACTGTTCATAATTCATTCGTGAATTTATATGAAAAAAAAATGACTGAAACACATAATAAGAATGGGCTCTGCGAGATGAGGAATTTGAGTGGTTGTCTATCGCTAGGCAAGGCCGCGAGAGCCTGCACGTGCCATACACGAGACCACGATTCCGGGTGCGTCGGATTAGCTACGAAATGTCCCCGTTTCATGTAACTTTTCTCTTTGAAAATGGGATTTGAGTCTACTTTCAGCATCGTATTGTCGAGATGAGCATTTTGAGGGTAATTGCTGGAGGATGCTAGCACAACTTGCACGCATCGACATACGTTGGAGAAGCTCATTGCGCGTATGCCTCACGCGCCACATGCGGTGTACGTGTGGAAGTCACTCCTACGCGTGAGCGTGAAGTCATGATGACGTCATCGCCCGGGTTCCAACCTAACTCAACCGACCTGAGACCTGCTTTGCTTCTGACTCGATTCCAGACGTAATCTTGGATCCTAAGTCATGGTGATGTCACCTGGTCCAATATCCGATTGAAATTGCATTTTGGTCTCTAAATTTTTTGAAAATAGCAATTTGGTCTCCCAATTTTTTTGAAAATTTCAATTTTATCCCCAACTTTTTGGAAATTATAATTTGATCCCAAACTTTTTAAAAATTATAATTAGATCCTTGAAGTTTCTAGAAATTGCAACTTGGTCCCTACAAATTTGAAAACTGTAATTTGATCCCTAATCTTTTTGTAAATTGTAAGTTGGTTCATGATTTTTTTTTAAATTATAATTTGTTCCCTAAAATTTTTTAAATTTATAATTTGGTCCCTAAAGTCAACTCTAACCAGTAACCACTTGTTCACTGCACGTGCCAAAACTTTGACGAGCACATGCAGGTGTGTATGAGCTCCATTGGGGTCATGCAAGATACCGTTGGGTTCGTGTTGAAATTATCTTCAATTTAGTATAGGTATTGTACATGTTTGATGTATTTAAAATTACGAAAGCACGTATGAAATCCATAATACATGTAATTTTGGGCCTTTTTTTTTAGTATTTTTAGAAGCATCTCTGTGGCTTTTGAAAAATATAGAATATATCTTACATGTGGATAACTACAAGAGATTGTGTAGAGTATATTTTGTTGATATCAAGTATAAATTTTAGTATATGTGCTATATATATCTTGTATTCCACGATTTGGGTATGGTTTGATGTATGATTTTTATAAGCATTAGTTCTTCAAATCATGCTACGGCATTTTTTTTTTATGAATACAAGATAAGGGGATCTCAGTATCATTTATGATCCTTTATTTGATTGGGGGTTCTAGAAAGTTTTAATAACTTTAGTAAACTCAATTTTACATAAATGATTATATTAATGGTAATTTTAAACGAGGATTTTTAGATTATGATTGGGAACATATTGAACTTTCAAATCTGAGAATTTGTGTAAAATTATTCATTAATGTAATAGATACATAAATGTAAGGCATTAATCATTCGTTAATATGTCTATAGGATTTTGTGTTCAGATACAATGGCTTCAGCTTAATGGAGGAGAGATTTTGGACGGCGATGATTATGAAATCTAGAATGTGAAAGTCCACTTTGTGTAAGAAAAGCAAGAAGTACTAGAAGCCCTTAACCTAGTTATGGAAGTATTGAAGATGGAATTACTGCACCCCATAGAAAGGGAAATAGATGCATTTGCTAGATGAAAAAAGTAGAATTCTGTTGCTCACATGGAAAGTGATATCACACAAGGGTTCAAGGATTTTGAAAATGCCAAAATCATGTGGAAAGCATCAAAAGCCAAGTTTGGTTAGACATTGGTCACCAAATCAACATAGATCACTATAAGGTTTGATGTTTATATGATGCCTCATGGGCACAATATGAACCTTTTTTAGGCGTATGTCAAATATGATAAGTGAACTGCAAGATATAGTCCACATTTTGACTAACGAGTAGAAAGTGCAAGCAATAATATGTTTTTCACCTCATAACTGTGTGCATATGAAAATCCACTTCATCCATAATGAAAAGTAAAGATATTTTAGAATGGTATACGTGATTTTGAACTTGAGGTGGACTGCCTTTTGGCGGTTAAACAAGAATATTAGTTATATTAATTCTAGCTCAAATGGGGCTTCATGCTCTAGGTGTAAGCTTCTAGATGGGTTTAAGAAGTAGAAAAACGAGAGAAACATATTCTTCATGATAGGAATCGCAGTTTAATCGACATGGAAATGGAAAGTGTCCTTTCAAGAAAAATATCTCAAAGTGAAATGTTTTAACCGTGGCAAGAATGGTCACTTTGCTCATGATTGGGGTGAGCCAAAGAAGTTAGAAACCCATATGCACTTGAGAGTGTTATTTATGTCTGCAGTTTAGTTTTCTTAACTGAATCTCATCCTTTATGGATTGTAAACTTAGAAGCCACAGACCATGTAGCAAAGGACATAAATGATTTTGTGGAATTTCAACGAGTTCCACATGGAGCAAAGTGGATAAATGTGGAAAATAATTCTTATGACATTTTGATTTTCCTTATCATTTTGAGACTTATTAATGGAAATGTATCTGATAATGTATTTTAATCGTATCTCACTCGGATCTGATCAATCTCGAGTTAAATGACCAAAAAGAAAAGACTAAGGTGAGGCAAAATACGTGAACCTAGGGAACTCGACTAGAAAATGACACTTTGGCCATAAGAATTGTCGAGGGGACATTTAGAGCTATAAAAGGCCGATCTAAGAATAATTAAGGAATGCATTGCTAGCATTATACTATTGAAGTGCGGGTGATGCCGCTTAACCAATGTATAATTTGCAAAAAATTTTCTAAATCGAACGATAACGATCGAGGCTGTCGAAACTAGTTATAGACCTCGCAATTACAGGACAACTAAAGTTGCCATGAATTGATGAGTCCTAAGTGTGATATGAATCACAGAGTTGATACGCGTAACGTCTACAAAAACTACCCGTCAATTCGGGATAGTTGAAAATTACATTTGGCAGATAAATGATTCAGAGATGAGTCTCAAAATTAGAAAATGGAAAATCAAGAATTCCAACATTATAATTGAAATGGACATCACCTTATCAAAGAATTTCTGAATTTGAAAAACGACGTTTCGGATGTCGAGTGTGAAATTACCATTCTACCCCTCATGCCTTGGCCTTGCCTTAATAAATGGATAAGGGTATTTTGGTCATTGACCACACACCCCTAGCAGTCGAAAATGAGGAGGAATGCCAGCCCTTGGATGAAATTGATTGAAATATAACAAATGTCATTAGATGCACAATTGACATTTATTAACCCACTTTTAACCTACCATTCTTGCAAGTTTGACTCTCCAAAATGGTGTATACACCCCCACTCCCCCTCATTCTACCGAGAATTCCATCCTCCATAGCCATCTTTACTCTTTTCTTCTTCTTCTCATTCACGCCGAGAACAGCACAGCCGACCAGACCCGACCGCTCCCTTCATGCCGCTCGACCATCCCCGCCGGATACTTTCAGCAATCGAGCCGACCACCATCACCTTTTTCATCCTCTTCCCGACCAGCTCTAACTCAAAGAACATCGTTTGGTCACCGGAAGAGCTTCGTTCAGCTGTTTCCCCGCGAGTTAATGGAATCCATCGTAGCTGGAGGTAAGTCGCTGTTTGACCTCTGTAGGACTTCAATTGGCTTTAATCTTCTGGCCAAATTTTGTAGACACCTAGGGCACATGTATATTGAGTTGTGGTGAAAAATTGGGCTGAGTTTGATGGAGTTTTAATGCTGAAACGACATTATGTTTGAAGGACAAATTCTGACTGGTAGAGGACTTGGAAGAATCGGTGTCATTCGTGGACTTCCGGGTGTCGCCTTGACTTCAAATTTTTGGTGAGGCTTCCCAACACCTAGAATCATATGTTAGTGAGTAGATTAGTGGATAAATTGAGGTTTAAGAGTAGTTTATGGACTGATTAATTGGGCACCACACAGAATCGAAAATGCCTTGTTTCGGTTCTGTATATGCCGAAACTTTAAAAACTGTTCATGGAGGGAATCAAGCTCTAAATTCTTCGTCGAGGTGTATTGGAATGTCAATTGATATGTCAATAAGGTTTATGCTTAGTGATTTAATGATTGGACGAGAAAAAATTGACGAAACAGAGGGAATTCTATTAGGTACGAAGCTGTCCTGTTTTAGATCTCTTGGGGCTGAATTGTTGAGGTGCATGGGCGAAGATTTTTGTTGATTTTAGCATAAGGTAAGGAGTCCCTAAAACTTGGCTAGGAGGAATGGACTCGACTGGATGATTTGGGTGCGGATTGACTTAGTTTTCGTTAGTTTTGGCATGATTGCCCAATGTTCGTCATGGCGTATTAATGATTGCTTGAATGCTTGCTTAATGCATATGCCTTGAATTAATTGCCTCTTGTGAGTGATGAAATTGAATGCCTTGCATGCCATAGATATCTAGCTCGATGCATGAACTTGTACTTGATCATGATGTTTGATTTGATATGAACCTTGACATGCTTGAGAACGTGTGATACCTCGGGGCATTGTGATGCGGGGTTGTGATGGTTGGTACCCTGATGCATTGAAACGCGGGATAGTGATAAATTAGGTCCTGATGCGTTGAGACGTGGGATAAAATTGAATATGTATCGACACAGGCCTGGAATGGCATTTGGAAACCTGATGCGTTTATGCAGGTTTACCAATCTGATGGTTTGAGGCGTATTAATGCGGACCGAGCCTGAGGCGTTTTAAACGCAGGCGTGATTCTTGAGAAAGTTCGGAATGATAGATCGTGTGGCTTGAATTTGTATTCTATGCCTGACTCGATTGACAAGTTATGATGCCCTGTTTGTGTGATCGGTGATCGCTTGCATTATTGTGACATATTTGACTGATGAGTGCTGTATGATGTTGTTTGTGTATTCTTGTTCATGATTGCATTCATCTGGCTGTACAGTCTGCCTAACTTAGGGTTAGGACCTATCTTACTACGATGTCAAACTCACCCCGTTGTGAGACCAAATTTTCAAACCCTAAGCCTTGAGGATGCTATCGACTCGACTAGGTGACCCCAAAGAGATGATAATAAATTTTGATGAGTTCCCGGATGGTAGGGGTATGGTTTATGTCAGGAAGTGTACATTAGTTTGTGTCGACGAGGACGATAAGGACTGGAAACTGCATAGGTTTGAGGCGTGGTACCGTAGAGTAGGCGAGGTTACCACTGATCCGCTGAAGGCTATAGAGGTACCTCATGAGCTCTCCCTAACTGGTGTCATCCCACTCGGTATTCTGTAGAAGTAGAGGTATCCGTGGCTGGTTCGAGGATCATGCCCGAGGGGACCTTGATCATGGAGAACACCATTGAAGTGATTGAGATCGATGCTTCAAAGGATGAGCTGGAGGAGCAGGTGAAGGACGAGATGATGGAGGACACGGTAGAGGTACGCTCCGAGACTTTCTCGGAATATGAGCCTACTGAAGATGCTGAGCAGACAAATGATTTCAGCAGCTCGACCCGGGTGTTTTCTGACTTACTGTGTCGTTTCTTTTTGGTGATGTCCTCATCAGTCAGTTTCATTTTGGGGACTTTTTATAGTTATCTTTTAATTTAGCCTTGTTATCCCGACCCTTTAGCAGGATCGGTTCACCTACTCTTTGGTATAAAATCATGGGATGTTATATATATTTGTTATGTTCTCGCTATCTAGGTCTCCACTGATGAGTGTACGGAGGAGTATGCGTTATCGCTTCCGTATGCTACCGTTATAATGCATCTATCGATATATGAATCCTAGGGCATGAGAGAGACCAGAGAAGGGAGTTGCGTGCCCATGCTCGGGGTGCGGGGCGTGACAACCCGTCTTGTTTGTTATCAGAGTAAGGTCAGTTTGATCCAAGTTGATTGAGGTTTGGAGTAATAAGGAGGACTAAGTTGGGACAAATTGGGTAGAAAGACCTTAAGAGACTTGTTAGAATTAGGCACGAAATGCACGGCATATGACTTGGCGCATGTGGTTGACATTTGGTCTTGTCATGATTGTGGTGATTTATGAGGATTCAGTTCCATGTTTAGCGCTGAAAGCCATTTTTGAATTTTGGTCTGTTGAGTAAATGAGCATGGCTAGTTTCGGATGAACCGTTGGAGCGAACGGACTTGGGTAATGGCCATGGACTGTTTAATGAAGTGCTTCTGAAAATAGTTGTGTGGAAGGTTGATATGTTATGACTGTTCCTCTTAAGATATAGTTTGGTATCGCTGAACTTGATTAGATGAATAAGTTACTAATCCCGTGGTGGAATTAAAGTGGTCCAGGTGTAGTGAAAGTACACAAGGATGAGTAATCCTCCTAGAAAACCTGGAAGACCCAGGAGTGGAGCCTCTAGTTCGAGACCCCTTGTGGCGAAAGACCCGAGAATGGACGGAGTGCTGAGGGCACTCGAGAGGATCGGTGATCTCATTGACAAGCAGACTCAGGATAGGGATGTTGCCAAACCTCAAGCGGTAGGAGCCGCGATAGCTGCTGTTAACGCCAATAACGTCAATAATGGAGGCAACGGATACAATGATGACCATGACTAGGGCAATGAAGTAGGAAATGCCTAGGAAAAAGTTGTTGTGGCCAAGTAGATGGGCCAACTGGTTGAACAATTTATTAAGTTGAAGCCGGCTCAGTTTGATGGGACTAGAGACCCTGATTGGTGTCGAGATGGATAGAGAAACTCAATAAAGCTTTCGGAGTTTTGAGGTGCGTGGACGAGGAAAATATATTATTGGCGGTGTACCAGTTAGAAGATACCCTAATGACTGGTGGACTGTCGCCAATAATGGAGTCTTTTCGGAAGGAACAGCCTTGGCCTGGAATGCCTTTACCATGACATTCAATGACAATTAGTTCTCCGAGACAGCTCGTGAAAGGAAGCAAGTATAATTCTTACAGCTGCATCAGAATCATTTGACAGTAGACCAATATGAAACGGAGTTCTCTAGACTTTCAAGGTACGCGCCCCGATTAGTAGAGGATCCTCTAGAGAAGGCGCAGAGATTTCGGGATGGACTGAGCCCTAACTTTGAGAGAGCATTCACTGTACGCGAAGTTGAGTAAGTACGAGTTTTGGCTAAATAGGGTAGCTTTTGTAGGTCATGTGGTGTCTGGTGAAGGGATTGCAGTGGACCCTACAAAGATAGAGGTTGTAACCAATTGGTCGAGGCCTACTACGGTCACGGAGGTCAGAAGTTTCTTGGGACTGGCGGGATATTATAGGCGATCTGTGGAAAGATTATCATCCATAGCCATCCCACTGACGCGATTGACGAAGAGGGAAACGAGGTTTGAATGGACTGATAAATGTGAGAAAAATCTCCAAGAGATTAAGCACAAATTGACTACCGCGCCAATGCTGACCATTCTATCAGGACCGGGAGGTTATGAAATTTACAGCGATGCTTTGCTGAAAGGATTAGGCTGTGTGTTGATGCAGCACGGTAAGGTATTAGCCTATGCATCTAGGCAGTTGAGGCCACACGAGATGAATTACCCGACTCATGACTTGGAGTTAGCGACGAAAGTGTTTTCCTTGAAGATTTGGAGACACTACCTTTGTGGCGAGAAGTTTCAAATATATACCGACCACCAGAGCTTGAAATACATATTTTCCCATAAAGAGTTGAACATGAGACAGCGTAGGTGGATGGAGCTGCTCAAGAACTATGATTGTGAGATATTATATCATCCTGGGAAAGCCAACAGAGTAGCAGATGCACTAAGTCGGAAGTCAAGTATTGCATGCCTGCTAGTGAGAAGTTGGTCGACGATAGACGACTTGAGAGATTCCGAATTCAGATTAGAAGTTGATCAGCTATCCAGTCTGATAGCTACGCTGAGGGTAGAACCTGAAGTCCAAGAAGGGATAAAGACATTACAGTCTACGGACCCGAAGATTCAGAAAATTGTAGAGAAGGATGTGACAAAGAGAAAGCCGAAATTTCAAGTGTCTAAGGATGGAATTTTGAAGTTCCGAGGACGACCGTGTGTACCAAAGGATGACGAACTCTTGAAAAGAATTTTGTCAAAGGCTCATAGGAACAACTATAGCGTCCACCCTGGAAGTACAAAGATGTACCAGAATTTGCGACGGTATTATTGGTGGAACAGAATGAAGGTAAACGTGGCAAGATACGTGGCTAAGTGTTTGATATTCCAGCAAGCGAAGGCGTAACACTGTAAGCCTGGAGGACTACTGCAGCCACTGGAGATTCCGGAATGGAAGTGGGAGCACATAACCATGGATTTCGTGATGGGACTGCCGAGGAGTCAGCGAGGCTACGACTCGATATGGGAAGTCGTGGACAGATTGACCAAGTCTGCCCACTTCATTTCCGTATGGAAGGACTTCGCTATGGATAAGTATGCAGAACTATACATGAGACAGATAGTAAGGTTACACGGAGTGTTCGTGACGATCGCCTCGGATAGGGATCCAAAATTCACGGCAAATTTTTGGAAGAGTTTGCAAGAGGCTATGGGAACCCGTCTGCAGTTTAGTACAACATATCATCCATAGATAGATGGACAGTCAGAAAGAACGATCCAGACGCTCGAGGACATGGAGCGTGCGTCATTGATTTTAAAGGTGGATGGGAAGAATAGCTACACTTGGTAGAATTTGCTTATAATAATAGCTACCAGCAAAGTATACAGATGGCACCATTTGAAGCACTCTATGGTGGAGCCTGCAGAACACCGATATGCTGGGATGAGGTCGAAAAAAGAAGTATCACAGGGCTAGAACTGGTAGAGCAATCGGTGGAGGCAGTGAAAGTAATCTGGGATAGACTGAGGACGGTGCAGAGTCGCCAGAAGAGCTATGCAGATAAGTGGCACAAGCCCCTAGAGTTTCGAGTGGGTGATCACGTCTTCCTCAAGGTGTCGCCGATGAGAGGACTAACGTGATTCGGAAAGAAGGGGAAGCTAAGCCCAAGATATATAGACCCATTCAAGATACTAGAGAGGATTGGAACCTTAGCCTATAGGCTTGCCCTGCCGTCAAATCTAACCTAGGTATATAATGTATTCCATGTGTCGATGCTGCAAAAGTATAAACCTGACCCGACACATGTACTGGATGACGAGGTCATAGAACTGGATGACAGAGTGTCTTACGTGGAAAGGCCAATAAAGATCGAGGACCGGAAGGAGCAAATCCTCAGGAATAAGAAGATCCCACCGGTCAAAGTAGTATGGGAGCACCACGGAATTGAAGGAGCCACGTGGGAGAATGAAGAGACGATGAGACGACAACACCCCTATTTATTTGAGTAATTGAGTGTAATGTAAATTTCGAGGACGAAATTTTTGTAAAGGGGGAAGAGTTGTGACATTCTGATTTTCAGTCAATTTTAGACTCAGTAATGAGAAGTTTATATGTATCAAGCGATGTGTTTTAGTTGTATTCCGCTCAAATATGATCAATTTTAGTAGACTGACCGAAGGGGAAAGGCTGACGCGAGACGAGGTACGTGGACCTACGCGACTTGGATAGGAAATGACGCTTTGACCATAAGGATTGTCGAGGGGATATTTAGAACCACCAAGAGACTGATCTAAGAACGATTAAGGATTTTATTGTGAGTGCCGCACGATTGGAGCGCGGGTGATACTGCTTAAGCAGCCTATGATTTGTAAAATTATCCTAAATTGGATAGTGACGATCGAGACCATAGGGACTAGTGATAAATCCTCATAATTACATGACAACCAGAGTCGCCATGAATTGACAAGCCTTAAACGTGATATGAATCACGAGGTTGATACACGTAATGTCTGCAAAAGCCGCATGTCACTTCGGGATAGGCTGAAGTCACGTCTGATAAATAAAACTATCAAAAACGAGTCCTGAAAAGTTTGAAATAAAAAATCAAGAATTCCAACGTTATTCGGATTGGCCGTCGCCCTATGGAAAAGTTTTGGAACGAGAAAAATGACGTTCTGAACGTCGGGGGTAAAATGACCATTTTACCCCTCAAGCTTAGAACTTTACCTTTGCAATTGAAGAAGGGTATAATGGATATTAAACCCCCAAGGTTGTCGAAAATACAAGGGGGAATGTGGACCATTGGATCTCCTTTGGAAAAGACAATGCCAAGTGTCACAAGATGAGCAAGGGTGGTCATGTCCAACTATTCCACCTACCATTCAAACCCAATTGACCAAGCCTTTGAATATAGCCTCCCCTCTCTCTATCCTCACCCCCATTCGATCGAACCCCCCCTCAACAACCGAGCAAGCCATCTTCTTCTTCTTCCCTATTTTTGCTTGCAGCCCGACCAGACCAGAGCTTCCTGTTCGCCAGTCACAACCACCCCTTTCGACCACCGACCGACCATCAACAGACTACCCCAGCGTAGATTTACGTCTTGCCGACATCCTCGAACAAGAATCACGGTATTTGGAGTACTGAGGAATCTCGAGCAGAGATTCTCCCGAGAGCCGACATATTAGGACTCAACCTGAGATAGGTCTGATTCTTAGCCCTTTTGCCGATCGAAATCTTGGAATTTTGGGCCAAATTTTGTGGAGACCTAGTAGAGATGTGTAGGATTCTGTGGTAAAAATTGGGGCTTAATTTGATAAGATTTTGACCACGAACCGGCCTTGTGAATTTTGCCCATAATCTGCTGGCGAACTGAACTTGGGCAATCCGGCTACTTCGGACGAGTTTCCAGCGACCAACCGACTCGAAACTCACGGTGAGCCTCCCAAATCATTAGGTAGATATATTAAGAAGTAGGATAACATTTAAATATTGGAATTGGAGTAATTTAGGACCGGTTGGCCCCGGCTTGCACAAAAACGAATGGGACCAGTTCAGTGCCGGGCCATACCGAATCTGCTGAGGGCTGTGGATGGTTGTTTTGGGCTGCAAATTGATGTTTGAGATGTGATGAGATGATGAGGGTTGAGTTATGGGTGATTGAGATTGATGGATTGAGGAATTGGGTACGAAAATTGACGGAGTAGGTTGAAATTCTAGGTTGCGCGGTAAATTGGCCTTATATTGATTTGGCTGAGACCTTGAGGCAATCACAAGGAGTAATTTGTGTTGTCAAGCTCAAAGGTAAGGGATTCCTAAACTTAGGCTAGAAAGATTGGACTTAATTGGGTGAGTCGAGGTTTGACTGAATCGATTCCTAAGAAACTTTCTAAGGGGATAATATTCATTATATCCTAAGTTTTAAGGGATGTTTGTGTGGAACTTGATCTATGCATGGGTCATTTGCCATGTTTGAGTATTATGTGACTTGCTTTGCATGCTATGAGAGGTCACATTGTGTATGAGTGGCACCTATCGCTGTATGTGAATTGAATTGAAATAACATGGCATGAGCATGACATGGCGAGGCCCTGAGGCGTATGAGACGCGGGGCGAGAGTTGATACCTTAAGGCGACAAGATCGCGGGGTGGAGTTGAGGTTGTGTGGCGCCCTGATTCGACAAGATCGCGGGGTTGAGATGGTCACAGTCCTGATGCAAATTATTCGCGGGACGGAGGAGGAGTTGATGAGGTTGGCCTGGAGATTCATCGGGACCTGATGCGTTTACGCGGGTCACCGATGACGGTCTGATGTGTTTACGTAGACCGAGCCTGAGGCGACATGATCGCGGGCTAGAGATTGAGGTAGGCGGTGATTGGTGTATATAAGAGAAGTGGCAGGTTGAGAGTGCGTGTGCATCTGAGTGTGGTATGAGGTCTTCATTGTATTTCTGTTGTTTCATTGAGTTGTGTCTGATATGCCTGTCTATTTATGAGTATGCATTTGTTGAGAGATACGACTACCTAAGTAGACTATCAACTTGACCTAAGATTAGGTTTCTTTTACTGAGATGTGTATCTCACCCCTTTTGGGGAACCCTTTATTTTACAGATCCTAGGTCGTAGCTATGTAGCCCATACGTTTTGGGGTCCCAAAGGAGATGACAATATATTTTGACGAGTTCCCAGATAGGCAGGGGAACATATATGTGAGAAAGTGCACTGTTGTATGAGTAGATGAGGGTAAACCAGATTGGAAGCCTCATAGATTCGAGACATGATTTAAGAAGAAATGGGATGCATAGATTGGGCAACTA
Organism: Rhodomyrtus tomentosa; assembly: GCA_028455895.1. Classification (NCBI taxonomy): domain Eukaryota; kingdom Viridiplantae; phylum Streptophyta; class Magnoliopsida; order Myrtales; family Myrtaceae; genus Rhodomyrtus; species Rhodomyrtus tomentosa. The sequence continues at coordinate 31,160,581 of JAPCWY010000007.1, forward strand.
AAGCCCCACAAGGTACCTCAGGGTGTCACACCCGATTGGTGCCAGACCGCAGCAGAGCAGGAGCTGCTAGAGGGGTCAGTAGTAGGGTCTAGGAACAGGCTAGAGAAGACCCCGACGGTGGAGTTCACAAAGCAGGAGGAGGAGGAGGTCATAATCTTGGAGGCGTTCGAGGGGGACCTTGCTGAGCCGTCGTTGGAGATGACCATGAAGGATTTCGTCGAGGTCCTGCCCGAGACTTTTTCCTAGTATGAGCCGACTGAGGACGCAGAGGATATGGAGGACTCCAGTAGTTCATTCTAGGAGACTCCAGTTGGTGACCTGATCTTTTGATGATGACCTGACCTAGTTCCTACTGACTTAGTAGATGGTTCTTTTTGTATGCTTACCTTTTCACCCTTTCATTTATCGGATTGTAGTAGTCAGTGTCGGTATGAACAATATGCTATGATGTACGAATGTTATTAAGCTATCCAAGTTTCACTTAACTTACATATCGTACGGGGATTCATTTGAGCATTGCTTCCGCATGCACGATGCATTCATTATATCTCTCGTCCTAGTTTATCAGAAGATCTTAGGACCGCCGAGAGATTGCTATTGGTTTGCTTACAGAGATGTTCGCGTGCTCGTGTCCGAAGCGCGGGACGTGACATGCGACTCTGTTGAAGGATAATGTGACTGTTTCGTTGGGCTATACTAATTGTAAAATTGTAACTGGCAGTAGTAAAGAGAGTATAGACTTGGCTGTGTTGTCCATGTATGACTTTGATGTGATCATAGGAATGGATTGGTTGGGTAAGCAAAGGGCAGTGTTGATCGTGGTAGTAAGATAATCCATTTTTATCAGGATGGCCGCCCAAATTTCGAGTTTGTGGGAAGCCGGGGAGGAACTTCGATTCCTCTAGTCTCATCTCTTGAAGCGCAGAGCTAATAACTAAAGGACGTCAGGCTTACTTAGTCGCAGTCATGGACACGACGGCCGTGGAACCTAAGTTAGAAAATATTCCGGTAGTGCATGAGTTTCCTGATGTTTTCCCTCAAGAATTACCAGGGTTGCCGCTAGAATGAGAAATTGAATTTGTGATCGAGTTAGCTTCTAGAACCGAGCCAATCTCGAAGGCACCCTATAGGATGTCCTTATCGAAACTGAAAGAGTTAAATGTGCAAATGCAAGAATTACTGGATAAAGGATTTATTCGACCGAGTACTTCACCGAGGGGAGCGCCGGTGTTGTTTGTGATGAAAAATGATGGGTCATTGCGTTTATGCATTGGCTATAGACGGTTGAATCAAGTGACTGTAAAGAATAAGTACCTATTGCCGAGGATTGATAACTTATTTGATCAGTTGCAAGAAGTTTCAGTGTTCTCTAATATAGACCAGAGGACAGGGTATCATCAGTTGAGGATTAAGAATGAGGCTATACCTAAGACTCTTTTAGGACATGGTATGATCACTACGAGTTCACTATGATGCCTTTTGGAATGACAAATGTTCTAGCTGCATTTATGGATTTAATGCATCGGGTATTCAAGGAATTCTTGGATAAGTTTGTTATCGTCTTTATCGATGATATTTTAATCTACTCAAGGAGTAGCGAAGAACACGAAGAACATCTGAGGATTGTCTTGCAGACCTTGAGAGAGCACTCGTTGTACGCCAAGTTTATCAAATGCGAGTTTTGGTTTAATAAAGTGGCATTTCTTGGCCATGTGGTATCTGGAGAAGGTATTGTCGTGGACCCTGCGAAGATCGAAGCCGTTATGAATTGGCCTAGACCTATTACGGTGACGAAGATTCAGAGTTTCTTAGGATTGGCGGGGTATTACCGACGCTTTATGGAGAAGTTTTCATCTATAGCCATTCCATTGATGAGGTTGACTAAGAAAGAAATGAAGTTCGAATGGATGGACAAATGTGAAAGGAGCTTTCAAGAGCTTAAGCATTGGTTAATGACCGTACCGGTATTGACAATTCTATCAGGACCTAGAGGCTATGAAATATATAGCGATGCTTCGCTAAAGGGACTAGGCTATATGCTAATGCAACATGGAAGGGTGGTTGCCTACGTGTCACAACAACTACAACCGCAACCGCATGAAATGAACTACCCGACTTATGATTTAGAGCTTGCAGCAATCATCTTTGCTTGGAAGATCTGGAGGCATTATTTGTGTGGCGAGAAATTCCAGATTTATACGGACCACCGGAGCCTGAAGTATTTATTTTCCTAAAAGGAACTGAACATGAGGCAACGTCGATGGATGGAACTGCTTAAGGATTATGATTGCGACATATTATATCACTCTGGGAAAGTAAATAAAGTCGCGGATGCGCTCAGTCGGAAATCAAGTATCGCCTGTTTACTGGTGAAAGGGTGGTCGTTATTTGAAAATTTTGAGAGATTCTGAATTCAGATTGGAAGTCTGTCAGTTATCCAATTTGGTAGCCACACTGAGAATAGAACCCAAGACTCAAGAAAGGATAAAAGCCTTGCAGCCTATGGACCTGCAAATTCAGAAAATCTTGGAGGCAAACGCGACGAAAAGGAAACCAAAGTTCTAATTATTAGAGGATGAAATTTTGAAATTTTGAGAGCGTCTATGCGTACCCAGGGACGAAGAGCTTAGAGAAAGGATTTTATCATAGGCTCACAGAAGCAATTATAGTATCCACCTAGGTAGCACGAAAATGTACCAGAACTTGTGTTAGCATTATTGGTGGAACGGGATGAAGGTGGACGTGGCAAAATATGTAGCAAAGTGCTTGACGTGCCAACAAGTGAAGGCATAACACTGTAAGCCTAGTGGATTGCTATAACCCTTAGAGATTCCTGAATGGAAATGAGAGTACGTAACAATGGATTTTGTAATAGGATTACCAATGAGCCAGAGAGGTCACAATTCTATTTGGGTAGTCGTGGACCGGTTGACCAAGTTTGCACATTTCATTCCTGTGCGAAGGGATTTCGTGATGGACAGGTATGCCGAACTATATATGCGACAGATAGTGAGACTACATGGAGTACTTATGACGATTACATCGGACAGAGATTCCAAGTTTATGGTTAATTTTTAGAATAGTCTCAGGATGACATGGAAACTTGATAGCAGTTCAGTACGACATATCATCTGTAGACGGACAGACAATCGGAGAGAATGATTCAGATGCTTGAGGATATGTTACGAGCGTGTGTCATAGACTTCAAAGGTGGATGGGAGGGTTAGTTGCATTTGATAGAGTTCGCGTATAACAACAGTTATCAGCAGAGTATTCATAAGGCACCTTTTGAAGCGCTTTACGAAAGAGCTTGCAAGACCCCGACTTGCTGGGGCGAAGTTGGAGAAAGAGGTATTACAGGCCCAGAGTTAGTAGATCAATAAGTAGAGGCCGTGAAAATAATTCGAGATAGACTGAAGACAGCGCAGAGTCGTAAAAAATGTTATGCTGATAAACGACGCAAACCTTTGGAGTTTCGAGTTGGCAACCATGTCTTTTTTAAAGTTTCACCAATGCGAGGGCTATCTCGATTTGGAAAGAAGGGCAAACTGAGTCCGAGATATGTAGGCTCTTTTGAAATTTTGGAACGGATTGGGACCTTGGCCTAAAGGCTTGCCTTACTGCCTAACTATCTCAAGTGCATAATGTCTTCGACGTGTCCATGCCACGGAAGTACGAGCCGAACCCAACGCACGTTTTGGACTACGAGATTATCGAAGTAGATGACAGAGCATCCTACGTAGAAAAGTTGGTTAGGATTGAAGATCGAAAGGAGCAAGTTTTGAGGAACAAGACAATTTCATTGGTTAAAGTCATTTCGGAGCACCATGGGACCAAAGGCGCTACGTGGGAAAGCGAGGAAATGATGAGGCATCAATACCCTCATTTGTTTGAATAACTGGGTTTATTGTAAATTTCGAGGACGAAATTTGTGTAAGGGGGGAAGAGTTTTTATATTCTGATTTTCTCTGTAATTTTGAGATTCATTAATGGGAATATATCTGATGATGTATTTCAGTCGTATCTCGCTCGGATCTGATCAATCTCGAGTTAATTGACCAAAAGGGAAAGGCTAACGAGAGGCAAGGTACGTGAACCTAGGAAACTTGACTATGAAATGATACTTTGACCATAAGGATTGTCGAAGGGACATTTAGAGCCATAAAAGGTCGATCTAAGAATGATTAAGGAATACATTGCTAGCGTTATACGATTGGAGCGCGGGTGATGCCGCTTAACCAATATATAATTTGCAAAATTTTTTCTAAATTGAATGATAACGATCGAGACTGCCAGAACTAGTAATAGACCTTGTAATTACATGACAACCAAAGTCGTCATGAAATGACGAGCCCTAAATGTGATATGAATCACAGAGTCGATACGCGTAACATCTGCAAAAGTCACCTGTGTGTTCGGGATAGTTGGAAATTATATTTGACAGAGAAATGGTTCAGAGATGAGTCTCGAAATTAGAAAATGAAAAATCAAGAATTTCAACATTATAATTGGATTGGACGTCACCTTATCGAAGAAAATCTAAATTAGAAAAACAATGTTCTAGACGTCGATGGTGAAATTACCATTCTGCCCCTCAAGCCTTGGCCTAGCCTTAATAAATGGATAAAGGTATTTTGGTCACTGACCACACACCCTTAGTTGCCGAAAATGAGGAGGAATGCCAGCCCTTGGATGAAAATTGATTGACATATGGACAAGTGTCATTAGATGCACAATTGACATTTATTAACCCACTTTTAACCTACCATTCTTTCAAGTTTAACTCTCCAAAGTGGTCTATACACCCCCACTCCCCCTCATTCTGCTGAGAATCCCATCCTCCATAGCCATCTTCACTCTTTTCTTCTTCTTCTCCTTCACGCCGAGAACAGCCCACCCGACCAGACCCGACCGCCCTCTTCGCGCTGCTCGATCGCCCCCGTCGGCGACTTCCAGCCGTCGAGCCGACCACCATCACCTTCTTCATCCTCTTCCCAGCTAGCTTCAACTCGAAGCGTGGCATTTGGTCAGCAAAAGAGCTCCGCTCAGCCTTTTCCTAGCGAGTCGACGAAATCCGTCGCAGCTGGAGGTAAGTCGTTGTTTGAGCTCCGTAGGACTTCAATTTGCTTCAATCTTCCTGGTAAATTTTTTAGACACCTAGAACACATGTATATTGAGTGTTGATGAAAAATTAGGCTGAGTTTGATGGATTTTTGATGTCGAAACAGCATTGTGTTTGAAGGATAAATTCTGACCTGTAGAGGACTTGGAAGAATCGGTGCCGTTCGTGGACTTCCGAGTGTCGCCTTGACTTCAAATTTTCGGTGAGGCTTCCCAACATCGATAAATATTTGTTAACGAGTAGATTAGTGGATAAATTGAGGTTTAAGAGTAGTTTATAGACTGATTAGTTGGGCATCACACAGAACCGAAAATGCCCTGCTTCGGTTCTGTGTATGTCAAAACTTTAGGGACTGTTCATAGGAAAATCAAGCTCTAAATTATTCGTCGAGGCATATTGAAATGTCAATTGATATGTCAATAAAGTTTATGCTTAGTGATTTGATGATTGGACGAGGAAAAATTGACGAAACAGAGGGAATTCTATTAGGTACGAAGCTGTCCTGTTTTGGATCTCATGGGGCCGAATTGTTGAGGTGCTTGGAGGAGGATTTTTGTTGATTTTAGCACAAGATAAGGAGTCCCTAAACCTTGGCTAGGAGGATTGGACTTGATTGGATGATTTGGGTGCGGATTGAATTAGTTTTCGTGAGTTATGGCATAATTGCCCAATGTTCGTCATGGTGGATTGATGATTGCTTGAATGCTTTCTTAATGCATATGCCTTGAATTGATTGCCTCTTGTGAGTGATGAAATTGATTGCCTTGCATGCCATAGATATCTAGCTTGATGCATGAGCTTGTACTTGATTATGATGTTTCATTTGAGATGACCCTTGGCATGCTTGAGAAAGTGTGATACCCAGAGGCGTTGTGATGCGGTGTTGTGATGGTTGGTACCTTGATTCGTTAAGATGCGGGGTAGTGAGAAATTAGGTCCTGATGCGTTGAGACACGAGACGAGATTGAATATGTGTCGACACAGACCTGTAATGGCATTTGAAAACCTGATGCGTTTACGCGGGTTTACCAATCTGATAGTCTGAGACGTATTGATGCGGACCGAGCCTGAGGCGTTTTAAACACAGGCATGATTCTTGAGAAAGTTCGGAATGATGGAATGTGTAGCTTGAATTTGTACTATATGCCTTACTCGATTGACAAGTTATGATGCTCTGTTTGTGTGATTAATGATCGCTTGCATCATTGTGACATATTTGACTGATGAATCCCGTATGATGTTGTTTGTGCATTCTTATTCATGATTGCATTCATCTGGGTGTACAGTCGGCCTGACTTAGGATTAGGACCTATCTTACTGAGATATCAATCTCACCCCGTCATTAGACCATATTTTCAGACCCTAAGCCTTGAGGATGTTGCCGACTCGATTAGGTGACCCAAAGATATGACGACATATTTTGATGAGTTCCTGGATGGTAGGGGTACAGTTTATGTCAGGAAGTGTACAGTAGTTTGGGTCGACGAGGGTGGTAAGGACTGAAAACTACATAGGTTCAATGCGTGGTTTCGTAAGGTAGGCGAGGTTACCAATGATCCGTTGAAGCTACAGAGGTACCTTGGGGAGCTATCCCTAGCCGGTGTCATCCCACCTGAGATTCTGTGGAAGTAGAGGTATCTGTGGCTGGTTCGAGGAACATGCTCAATAGGACCCCGACCTTAGAGGACATCGTTGAAGTGATTGAGATCGATGCTTCATGGGATGACCTGGAGGAGCAGGTGGAGGACGAGACGATGGAGTACACAGTAGAGGTACGCTCCGAGATTTTCTCGGAATACGAGCCTACTGAAGATGCTGAGCAGACAGATGATTCCGGTAGCTCGACCTAAGGGTTTTCTGGCTTACTATGTCATTTCTTTTTGGTGATGACATCGTCTGTCAATTTCGTTTTGGGGACTCTTTATAGTTGTCTTTTGATTTAACCCCGTTATCCCGACCCTTTAGCAGGATTGGTTCACTTGCTCTTTTGTATAAACTCATGGGATGTTATATATATTTGTTATGTTCTCGCTATCCAGGTCCCCATTGATGAGTGTACGGAGGAGTGTGTGTTATCGCTTCCGCATGCTACTGTTATAATGCATCTCTCGATATAAGAATCCTAGGGCATGAGAGAGACCAGAGAAGGGAGTCGTGTGCCCGTACTTGGGATGCGGGGCGTGACAATTCTTGAGTAGAAGTTAAAGGGCTTCGCACCTGCCAATTGAATATGCACAATGGTCGCACCCTATTCGTACATGATGTGTTATATTCTCCAAAAAAATCGATGGAATTAAGTTTCCGTGTTAGGATTGGTTAAACTTGAATTCAGTTTGAACTTTCATAATGATGGTATTGAGTTGTCATTGGAAACAAGTTATTATGATTCTGGATACTTTCTAGATGGTTTTATTGTGCTAATAGTTGAGTACAATAATGTGAAAGTTTGTTATTCCATATTTATATCTTTTGATTCTTCTATAATGATATGAATATATGACATGTTAGGCTGGGTCATATTAGTTAACAACGGATGTCTAGATAACCAAAGAGGGCTTATTGGGCAATACTAAAAAAGTTGATTGCCTATTTGTGAGCATTACCTAGTAAGAAAAATAATAAGGAAACCATTTGAAAAAAGGAACAAGAGCTGAGTTTCCTTTGCAGTCAATCCATTTGAACATATGTGGTTCAATGAATGTGAGAGCAAGACATGAGACTATTTATTTTATCATATTTATATATGATTACACTCGATTCAAACACATCTATTTGATTTTTCATAAATCTAAGTCATGATTTACTTTGAGAAATTTATGAGCTTAGTAGAAAATCAATTGGACAAGAAGATTATAAAAAAAAGGGGATCCAATCGAGGTCAAGAAAATTTATCTATCAGTTCAGATGCATATGTGATGGAAAAGGAATAGAAAGATAGTTGATTATTCTAACAACTCATGAACAGAATGGAGTTGCAAAGAGAGAAGAAACATAACATCAATGGAAATACTTAGGTTGATGATGGCATTGGCTATTTTGCCAATCACTTTTTGGGGTGATTCTTTGTTGATTGCCATCTATATACTTAATTGTCTGCCTTCTAAATTAGTTACTTCCACTTCATATGAATTGTGGACGAGTCGAAAATAAAATTTGAGTTTTCTTAAACCTTGCGGATGTGCCACCTGTGCCCACGAGTCTTCCCACAATAATGAGAAATTGGGCTGTAGAGGGAAAACAAATATCTTCATGAAATACTGAGAGCACTAGATGGGACAAGTGTTATAGGTGAGCAAAAAAGTAGGGTGTATTTGAATTTGAATCACAAGATGTCACATTCTTATGAATGAATTTTCGAAAAAAGGCGAGATTGTCTATTCTCTGTTTGAAACCTTGAATAGTGATAATTATTTTATTGGAGCTTCTTATCCAAGTGGGAACAATGTCAGAAATGAGTAATTTATTTCGAACTAGTTTCAATTGCAACCACTTGAAGAGAAAATGCCATTGTTATCTAATCTAAGTGGGAGCGTAATGGAGCATGATGTACTAAGTGTACAATCTCTTATACATCGAAAAGGTTGCAAAAGCATTTCCTGTCGATGTTTTGATATTAAAATTGAAACTTTCATGGTCATGCCATATGATCGCTCTATGAGAAGAGGATGAGCCAAGGAATGTAAATGAGACTCTGACTCGTCCTGATAAGGAAAAATATATTCAAGCAATGAAAAAAGAAATGGAGTCAATGAAATTAAATCAAGTTTCGAAATTGGTTAATCTTCCGAATGGATACAAAGCCATTGAGAAAGAGTGGGTTCTCAAAATGAAGCATATGGATGATGGCTCAATTGAGAGATATTAGGCTCATCTTGTGGCGAAAGGATATAATAAATATGAGGAAATTGATTATGAAGATGTTTTTTCTCCTATGGTGAATTTAATTCATTTTGCCTTACTCTGGCAATGGTGATTAGTTTGGATCTTGAATTACATCAAATAGATGTAAAGACTATAGCTCTTAATGGAGAATTAGAAGAAGAAAATTACATGGAACAGCCCATTAGATTTGTTACAAAAGACCAAGAATAAAAAATATTTCGATTTTTGAGATCAATATATGACCTTAAGAACTTTTAAAGACAATAGTATATGCTTTTTCGTAATGCCGTAGTGGCATAATATTTTGTAACGATTGATAAAAATCATTGTGTATATATCAAATATTGCAATATCATTTTGTGATCTTGTCATTTTTTTGAAAGGATTCTTAATCAATGCCCTTTTTTCAAAGTTTTTCTTTTATTAAATCACGAATCTCCCTCCGGAGTGCGGCAAACTCCCTCTTGGTTAGGAGCGGGGTGGGCAACTTCAGCATATGCTAGCGCCAACCTTAGAGCCTCTTGAGAGGGCATGGTAAGTAAGAGATCAAATCATTCTAGAACCTCTTGATCTTATGCGGATATACAATATGTTAGAAAATATGATTATTTATGATGTTAACATTCATTCCATGTGAAACCACCCTATTTAATCTCAGTTAGTAATTGAAAAGTCTCATTCAACCAACTATCATAATCACAAAAAGTTCTAAACTATGTCTATTGTGACACATTTACCTTAAATTTTTTGTGACACTAAGAACTCTAAACTTGTAATCATGTGACACCCTTATCCACATGTGTTTTTTTTCACGTCACTAAAAACTCCAAACTTTTTTCAATGTAACTCATTTCATCAAATTATTTTTTTGTGACAAAAAAGCTCAAATTTGTAAGCATAGGACACAATTTGGTGTCACAAGAAAAATTTTGGGGTAAATATTTCATACTAATACAAGTTTGAGGTAAATGTGTCACATAAATATCAGTTTGGAGTTTTTTGTGTTATAAAAAAAAATTTAGGATAAATATGTCATAATGGGTATAGTTTAATATATTTGGTGGCTTTTTCCCTTTTTATTTTCTTGTCCGGTCGTGGGCAGGGAGTCTCGTTTTGCCAGCCGTTGTTTATCTCACTTGCCAGACAATAATTCCCGCCGCCCTTGTTTTACCGCGGGATACCTTTTTTTTTTTTTTGTTGGTCGAAACCACGGGATACTTGAGAAACAGCAAAGTTTCCTAGTCTCAACTGTAATGGTTAAGAACCGATATTAGAAGACTGTCAACATCCTCAGCTCACCAACTCCTCTGCAGAACGACATTGCCTACGTGCTCACTACGGACATTAGCAACCAGTTTCCGCGTTGAGTCACGGATCCCGTCGAGGATTAGTGCTCTAGTCAAAACACTTAAATAAAAGCCAATTGGAGATAATCTTCTTAGGGGTCCGTCAATTTTTATACTGACCTTGTGAAAGGGGTCAACTTGGGTCCGATTGGATGAGAATAATCGTAATAATGGAAGCCCAAGTCGCAGTCGCAACTTGTCGAAGTGGGCCACGTGTAGATAGATCAATCTCGGACTATATTCCAAATGGTCCAAAGGTGGCGCGGAAACAGGCCGGAAATCGTGTCATGTCTACCATTATACTCATTACGAGTTTATGGTGGCAAAAAAAAAGAAGAAGAACAAAACATATTTTTAGGTGGTTATGGCATAGATGACTTAATCTTGATCCGAGGTGTGGACTAGAGAACGGATTTGGAAATACTTGTTAATAACATCACAAAGGGTATATCGTGGCATCGTTGACCTCTCTGTCAGTATGTTGCCCGGTAGAACCTAAATATGAATGACAAGAACCGTGAAAATTAAGGCTTTGACTTAACCTCGGTTATCTCACTTTTATGGTACATCACTGTACAATTATTCGTCACCATGAAAAGGAAGTGTATTGTATGTGAATGATTGTCTTTTAAGAACCTTTGCCTAAGTCATGGAATGTGAACATCGGTTTCAATAAACTACCGGGGATTGATTGCAATGGGCTGCCGCGCCAATTCATGTTCATGTGTCATAATCGTGCAAAGTTTTGTCATTCATATATTCCCTACCGAGAAGCACACGGTTGCTTTAATCCACGAGCACTTCGTTTTCTAGAAACAAGGACGGCAAAATGCCATGCTTTTAGTTTTCATGGACAGAAAAGTCTCCGTGGAACCTCGCGTTTCGCTTTGTCTTCGCTTGGCTGCCCGAAAGAGACTCTTCGTGGGGACTTTTCGTCTCCCAATCCTTCCAAAACCCAATTCCCTGCGTTCAGTCTCTTTTGTTAATCAATTGTGGGAGACTTTTCGTCCCTTTATTTCAGTCTCAAAGCCAAAAATTTGGAAAATCTTCTACGCCATGGGGTCTCTTTCCTCTTGCTCATCTACTAGAAGAGTCAACAATGGATAACCTTGGCAAAAGAAAAAAAAAGGATAATCTAATTACCACGAGATTATTTCTTCGGGTTTTACCAAAAGTCGCCACGTCGTCGCCCATTCGCAAAAATGCTAAAAATGGCCACACCGGATTTGGCCCCGTTCGACCGCTAATTAGCTGAAAGATTGAACTGGATCAACGCATATAAGAAAGGTTGCAAGTGGAGGATTCAAACATTGGGACAACCTCCATGCGCTCAACGGGGAAATTGATTGAAAAATTCCAACCCCATTGTTTTTTTACCAATTAAGTACTAGACCTTTAATTTTATCAATTGAGTCTTGAACCTTATCACATTTTGCCAATTAAGTCTATCTAATCAATTTTGGCTAGAAGCCACTAAGGTAGACGACGATTATCCTACTTAGCATTGCAGCGATGGACAATTTAATAATATCTTAATAATTTTGAATTTATTTATTTATTTTCATTCCTCCGACCCTTACCGGCCACAGTAAGAAAAAATATAAAGAAAAGAAAAGACATGGAAAAAAAATAAAAAGAAAAAGAAGAAAGAAAAAAATTATTAAAAAATTATTTAAAATGTCCTCATCAACGACAATTATGCCACATGGGACAATCAACATCCATCTCAATGATTTTAGGCAAAAAATTCACCGGATGGTCGCAATTGTCAAAACATGAAAAGATTTTGGACTTAATTGATAAAATTAAAATGTCTATGACAAAATTGGCAAAATTACTGTAGGTCTATGATTTTTTTGGATATTTTATCCTACACTCAACCAACCAAGCCACCACTCTTTCTCTTGGTTAACCCTCACATCTCTTCCAAAGTTTCTTCAAGCATATGACTCACTCTAAAAGAAGCACAAACAAAAAAAAGGGGAAAAATACACTTCTAATATAAAAAATGATGTACTAAGATCACTTTAATATCAAAAGTTTCAAACTAACCACTTTAGTGCCAAGTTGATGATAAAAGGATCAATTTAGTGTTAAAAATTTCAAAATGATCACTTTAGTGCCAACTTTAAAAAAATGTTCACTTAAGTGCCAATTCCTTTTAGGAACAATCACTTTAATGCCAACTTTGATGTGCCACATCAGTTTAAATAATAATAAAAATGACATGTGTCAGATTTTTTACGAGTCACGTCAGCTTAAATTGAAGCTAGCACTGTTGTGATCATTTTTAAAAGAAGTTGACAATTAAGTGATCTGTTTGAAACTTTTGGCACTAAAAGTGTACTTTTGCCAAATAAATAAATAAATAGCAACACTTACGGCGGCCAAAATTTCCCTTGATAAAAAGAGAATTATGAAATTTAGATGAATCAAGGTTCGTCTAGCCGCGGATGGAGCTCGCAAGGAGGAACTTGATGGGAGTTTGGGGATTTTTTATTTTTAGGATTTCAGACACTCTTAAATTGGTCAGCACGAACCTTAGCTTCAATCTGAGACACTTTCAAATTGGCTTAAAGCTTAAAATTTTGAGCAAAATTGCCTCTAATGTCGTAATAAGCCAGTCAGCAAAGGTTTAGCCAGCCGATGAGCTCGAACCCTCGTTTAAGACTAAGTTGGCCACTTTAGGTATCTATTTAAGATAAGGTCGGTTCTACGTCCTCTTTGAGAAAATGGCCCTAATTACTTGAACAAAAATAAAAATTCTATAGTAGATATGAACTCTATTTATCTACATTACAGGTAGGGGTGTGCAAACTAGACCGGACCAGCCTGGACCGGCCTAGCATTGGTCCGGACCGGCGGGTTGGTTCGGTCCTTGAGGTTGGCGGTCCGGACCCCGTCCCAATAAATGGGATTGGTGATTGGACAGTCCGATCCCCGGTTCCATGATTTGGGACTAGAACAGCTTGGATCGGACTGCCAATATTTTTTTTTAAAATTAATCTACATTTAGAGTTAACCTGTTTTTAACATTCTGAGAAGCCCATGAATCTTATCTTAGAGCTCTTGAGTTTAGTGGCGTCGATTACAAGCATAAAAGATCACGTGAACCTTCAAGGCCGAATCGAACACATGTTGGGTGCCCTTAACATTTACGTGGTTGTCTTGCCGTCTTAAGTTGATTATGGATTATAAATTAATATTGTATTATAATTTCTAAATGCTAGATTTTTATAAGTAGTTAGAGCTAGCGATCCTACTAGGCCAAGACCGAGACCGGCTCGGATCGCCGGTTCTGGTCCGGTCCGTGGTCCTGAAAATATAGGGCCGGAACTATTGGTCCGGTCCCCGGTTCCATGCCAAGGCCGGACCGGATCGGCCCCGGCCATGCACACCCCTAATTACGGGGTGACATGGATTGTTAAATATCCATCTTATTCTTATAATTTTATATGTTATAATGAAAACCTGGAGTAGCCAGCATTGTTAGCATGAGCTGTCTATTATATTCAAAATAGAATTTTATTCTCTTTCTATGTATATCCTATGTTTTTATGTATATTTCTTGATTTATAGGTAAATTAGGGCTGGTTCTCTTCTCTATATATAAATGTGTTTATAGCCTTGTAATCTTTAGAGAGGAATAAAAAAATTACAATCAATTCCTTTCAAAATTTCTTTTTTCTACATGGTATCAAAGCCGAGAGTATATTGTACATCAATTCTTGATTATGATGGCAATCCTTCGAGTCACTATTTAGAGCCCGAAGCCTCTGCTGGTTAGACAAGTATTCTGCATCACTGATCAAGGCTGATTTGCTGCTGTTTGGCGCTGATTTTGCTACTGATTGCTGTTATTTTCGTCAATGTTCGCTATCCGAATTCCTCACTATTTGGTGCTAAAGTCTGCTGCTGTTTGACACCAAATAGGCTGATTTTATCACGACTTTCATCGATACTTCGATCAGATTACAGCCCTATGGCAGACCCAAACCCGACCGACGATGTTCTTTCCTTGATACCACAAGGGAGGCTTCGAATATTGATGCCCTTATCGAGCGTTTGACCCAAGCCTTGTCTCAACATCATGTCCCACATTCTCATGTGGAGACTCCGACTCCTCCGATTGCTGTCAAGTTAGATCGAAGTAACTATGGTCTTTGGTCCCAAGTTGTCGAGATGTACATCTCTGGTAAAGACAAGTTGGGATATATTACTAAGGTTCTTTCCCAACCCTCTCCGAATGATCCAGGCTTTAGAAGTGGAAGATTGAGGATTCAACTATGAAGAGCTGGTTTATCAATTTCATGAATCATACACTGATTGACAACTTCATCCAATACCCCCACTGCAAAAGTAGTTTGGGATGTAGTGGCTACAATATTCTCCGATGGTGCCGACGTCTCTTAAGTTTATGGTTTAAAGCGACACCTAACTTATTTGAAGTAGGTAGGCAGACCCATTGAAAAATATTATAATGACTTTCAAGGACCATGGCAAGAAATTGATTTTCGCCGGCCTACTCCCCTGACCTGCGCTTATGATATTGACATGTACAACACTTTAGTTCAGAAAGATCACGTTTATTTATTTTTTGGATGGCCTGGATGATTGTCTGGATAAGGTCCGGGTTGATGTATTACAATGCAACCACTTCCTACGGTCGAACAAGCTTACGCATGTATAAGAAGAGAAGACATACGCCATGCTATTATGATGACACATCTTCAGACTCCCACCACTGCTGCTGTGGTGTCTCGTGGCAGAAAAATAGCCTCTCAATTTCTAGAATTCATCCCCGAAAATGCTACTTTACAAATGATTCCTAGTTCTACTTCACTTGGGGGAGGACGCCCTAGTAATAGTCTAAGACCTAAGTCGCAACCGCTAGCAGCAGGGAATTGTACACACTGCGGGAATTCTCAACATACGACAGAGACTTGTTTGAAGTTGCATGGCTATCCTGATTGATGGAAATAACTGTAGGCTAAAAAGAAAGCTAAGAAATCGACGAGTAGAGGATAAGTATCCTTGGCCACAGCTGATTCGTCTTTATCTTTGGTGCCTCAAGTAGACTCAATCGCTGCACATAACTTTGATCCTACAAGTAACAATAGGTTTGTCCTTATTAGTACATCCCAGACTGGAGATAAAAATAGGTGGATTATTGATTCAGGCGCTACTAATCGTATGACACATTATTCTAATGATCTCCTACACAAAACTGCTCTAAGGAGACAACATATATAAAATGCCAATGGTCATAGTTTTCTAGTGTTAGAGGCTGGCAGTGTTGAACTTTTCCCGTCGTTATCATTATCTCACGCTTTGCTAGTGTCGTCCTTATCTAACCGATTACTCTCTATTGGACAAATCACTAATGAATTGAATTGCAGTGTACTCATGTATCCCTTCTTTTATTTATTTCAGGATATCCTCACGAAGGAAATTATTGGACATGGTACTAAGAGGGAAGGACTGTACTTTGTGGATGACTTCACTGAAAGTCGAGCATATGACACCCGCGGTCAGTTTATTGCTAAAGAGAAACAAACTGGGTTATGGCACGGTCGCTTAGGACACCTTTCTTTTGGGCATTTAAAGAAATTATTTCCAGATGTGTTCAGTTGTTTATTGGATTATGAATGTCACTGTGAGACCTGCATCTTGGCGAAGAGCCATCATGCTTCTTTTCACTGAGTTTTAATAAGAGCCAGACTTCTTTTTCATCAATACATTTTGACGTGTGGGGTGTTTCACCAATTGTTACTATGTCTGATATTCGTTGGTTTGTGACTTTTGTGGATGACTGCACTATGATGACTTGATTATATTTGATGAAACATAAAGATGAAGTAGAGACAATCTTTTGTGTATTTCACGCATGGTCACGACACAATTTGGAGCTCAAAACCATGTTCTTCGTAGTGATAACGACGACGAATATATTAACCAACACCTTAAAGGTTATTTTCAAAGTCATGGGTTACTTCACGAGACCTCTTGCGCTCAGACACCCTAGCAAAATGGTGTTGCCGAACAGAAAAATCGTCATATCCTAGAGACGGCAAGCACACTTCTAATTGATGGGCAGATTCTGAATGTCTTTTGGGATGTTGCTACGGTTTGTGACATTCCGAATTTCCGACCCCTCGAGGTTTGAGATATGAAATGGAATCTCAAAATTGAAAAAATGACAAATAAAGATTTCAACGTTCTAATCGAATTAGACGTTGCCTCATCGAAGGTAAATTGAATTGGAAAAACGATGTTCCGGACGTCGAGGGTAAAATTACCATTTTGCCCCTCAAGCCTTAACATTGCCTTAATAAATGAAATGAGGGCATTTTGATCAATTGCAATACCCCATGATTGTCGAAAATTAAGAAAAATAACAGCTTTTAATGGATGGTGGATGAACATTTATTAAACAACTTTTAACCTACCATTCTTTATGTTGACCATTTGGAATGCAGAAGATCACTTTCTCTCTCTCCTCTTTCATTTTGGCCAGCCATCTCTTTCTCTCTTTCTATTTTCTCTCAAAACTCTCTCTCTCTCTCTCTCTCTCACTCGCTCGGCTCACCCGCTCAATTCCGACCATATCCACTATTTCGGCCATAACTTCTTCGTCCGATATCGGATTGAGGCGTGCCACCCACCATTAGAAAGATCTTTCTCTTTCCGTTCTAACAAGGAATTATGGGCAAAAATCCACCCAGCCGTTTTTCCCGTAGAGCTGTTTGAGTGGGCAAAGATCGCTGCCCGACCCTGTTCTGACCCGAGGAGCTTCAAATGGAATTTTTGAGCTTGTTTTGGCTTCAATTTTGATAAGATCACCTCTCAAGCCTTGCTAACACATGTTGAATACTGGTTGCTGGTGGAGGATGAATTTTTATGGGATTTAAGGACTGATAGTGAGTGGTTTTCGTTGGATGAAAATTGGACAGATTCTGTCCCTCTGCTGTTCGGGTGGCAATGAGCTATTTGGAAGCTCTTGCCTATGTCTCTTTGCCCCAAAATTTCTGGTATAACCCTTAGGGACACAAATCGATGTGTTGATGAGGTGATTGCATGATATGATTGAGTTTAGAAGGAGTTTGATGTTGATTTTGTTTGATTTTCTCTAGGACTACATTGCCCTACACTGACCAAGTAAACCAAGCTATTTGGAGGCTCGTTGAAGTGTCGCCTTGCCTTGAAATTGTTGGTAAGACCCCCTAACATGTAGATATAGATGTTAGCATGCAGTATGGTGATTAGAATGAGGTATGGATGAAGTTTAATGGCCGATTTGTTCGAAATTTCCAAGAATCAGTTCTTCCCTGGTTTGGTCAGCTTGGTTCGAAGGCTTCAAGAGACTAATTGTGGAACTTTGCTAGCTAAAATTATAAGATAAGTGGATCCTAACCTTCTATTGAGATGATAGGTTACTAAGGGACGTTATTGTTCGAGGAAAGTGGTGATTTATGAACCGGTTCTACTTGTGGGATCTCAAATCTGAATCTGCCCTACTTCTGATGAGTTGAACTTGAGTGGTTCATGGCATGAAAACTGTGGAATTGAGGTTGGATTAAGGAATCTTAATTTGTTCATGGAAGGTAGTTGAACCTTTTGACATGCTTTGTGGAGATTCCTATTTGGTTTGCATACTTTGAGTGGGTTGAATTACCGATTGAGTCTCGAGGCGATTTATGAAACCATGATTTTGTGTCAAGCCTTGAATGTTTGTGAAATGGCCGCGACTCGTATGTGCCAATGTGGAGTGATTGATTGAATTACTCGATTTGCCTTTGTGATGCTTGGCCATGGAACGTGATGTGAGGATTAGTAACTTGATATGTAGAGGCCGAACTATGAGGTTGCTTCCTTGTTACCGTGCATTGAAATTTATTTGTCTAGTGAGTTATTGTATTGTGGGTACATATGCATGTGATGCCTTGATGCGTTAAGCGCGGGGCTTGAGTAAATCCTGAGGCTTTATTACACGAGATTTGACCTAAAGCATTGTGACGTGGGTGTCTGAAAGGCAAATTTTACCCTGATGCGTCACGACGCGGGGCTTGGATTATCATGATGCGTTGTTATGTGAGATATTGTACTTGGCGAAGGAAGGATAACTAACCTGATGCGTTATTACACGGGTAGTATCTTAGCCTGATGCGTTGTTATGCGGGCGATTGAGGAACACGACCTGAGGTGCTCTTACGCGAGTCCTGGCAATATGTATATGTTGACTTGATGAGTTGTGAACCGGGTCTTGTCAAACATGTTATAATAGCCTGATGCGCTATGACGCGGGCTTGGATAGTGACGATTGGTGGAAATATCTTATATGATCAAGTGAATGCCTAAATGGCCTAAAGCGTTATGACGCGGGTGCTTGACAACTTGATATGGATGATTGGAATTTGATTGAGATATACTAAGGAAATGTCTCGTTATGATCTTGAGAAATTTAAGAATGCCTCAAGTGGAGATTTCTATTGAAAGCCTTGCCATAACACGAAGTTCAGCTTTATTTGTGAAATTTTAAGACTGAATCGAGTCAATTCTGAATTAGTGAAATGATATGCGTTGATGGAGTTATGTTTTTATCATGCCAAGGCCTTTTATTTAAGAATACTTGTTTTCAAAGGTGTCTGGAGGTTCAGACAACCTAGTTTTGGGTTAGGTTTAACTTACTAAGATTTATATCTCTCCCCGTCGTGGGATTAACTTTTTTAGGTCCTAGGCTATGGAAATTTGAGCCTGCCAGTAATCGGTATTTGAAGAAGTAATTATATGACATGAATCTATACTTTCGTGACTTTAGAGATTTCATGTTACCTCGAACTTAGAGTTGTACCCTTTGAACTTGTAGTTGGTATTTATAACAAGACGTACCCTATGTCTTGAGTTAACTTAAGTCTGAATTGTATGGAGAAGTTTCATCGCTTTCGTATTTTTGTATCATCTAAAAGTTATAAATTGTTGGCCGATGGATCTTAGGCACCATCGAGACAAGACGGCCAAGGTGGGATTTCGTGTGCTTGACAGGTTTGGGACGTGACATTCCCGTTTGTTTGGTATCAGAGCAAAGTCAGCTCAATCCAATGTGATTGAGACTTGGAGTGATAAGGAGAGATGACTTAAGGACAATTAGGTAGTGAAACCTTGAGGGATAAGCATGGGTTGCTGAATCTTGAAGGCTATAGGCCTAAACTTATGTAGTATTCTAATGGTCCTAGTGCCGATTTAAGGGATGATCTTGAGTGATTTTATGAATAAGACTCACAAGGGAGTAAATAGAAATTGAGGAGTCATAAGCTTGGATTTGAGGTTGCTAGAGAATAACTTATGATGAAGGGTCGATTGGGTTATATGATTGTGATTGTGGTTTGTCAATGATCCAACTTGGGGAGTATGAGTTATAAAGAGATGACTGGTATTAGCGGATTCAGGCTTGAATTGCTCTGTATCTTGATGATTTAGTTATCGACTGCTATTGATAGCCTTGGACTGCTATGAGATGAGATGCATACAGGGGACAAATAAGGAATATTTGGATTAAAAACCAGTTGTGATCGAATGCATGTAGATTTGGCTTGAATAGCAACTAAACTTGGGATATATAGTTGAACATAGGCAATTAATCTATGAGATGTGATGATCATTGGTGGAATTAGAAATTTTTAATGGATAAGAATGGATTTGGAGATGATTATGGTACGATGAATGGCGAAGACAATCAGGACGCGCATGTGTTTGTGGCATTAAAATGAAAGTCGAGGAAGGTGTGTGCATGAGTTTATCATTATTGGATTTAATAAACTGTCGCTTGGTATGGGACAAGTTGATGGGATACTTACGAACTGTAATGAAACATGATATGGGACATGTGGAACGGGGCTTTCTCGGTAGATGTATGATGAGGGCGGGGAGTGATCGCCGGGACAGAGAGGTCTTGTCACGCCTCGCGCTCTGGCACGAGCACGCGACTCCCTATAAGCAAACCAAATATCTCTCGCGGTCTCAAGATCCTCTAATTAGTCGAGAGACATGATATACATACCAAGCATGCAGAAACGATAATGAAATAACTCACCCGTACAAAATATAAGTGGGACCTAGATAACGCAAATACTGTCGTACATAAAACCCGACTGTTCATACAGGTACATAGCTACTAAAATCACTAACACATGGGCGATGTGGTAAGTACACAAAAAGAGTCTATCGACAACATACATCAAGAGACGGGGTCAGGATCGCCCCGAAAAGACCGACTGATAAGCTGGGAGCTCCTTCGACGAGCAGCAAGAGTCATCGATGTCCTCCGTGGGCTCGTATTCCGAAAAGGTCTCAGAGCAAACCTCTATAGTGTCCTCAGCGGTCTTCTCAGCAGATGACTCCAGGAGATGCTCCTCGGTTGCTTCGACCACAATGACCTCCTCCTCCGTGTTCTCTATGGTCGGGGTCATCTCCGGTCCATTTCTTAACCCGGCAATAGACCTCTCGGCCTGGTCTAAGTCTCGGGTAGGGTGGCACCAGCTAGGAACAACTCCCTATGGCATCTCATTGAGCTTCAGTAGCCTGGTAGATACATCCCCGACCTTCCTAAACCAGGCCTCGTACAGATGAGGCTTCCAGCTCGTACTACCCTCATCTACCCAAACCACAGTACACTTCCTTACATAAATAGTTTCCTGCTCGTTAGGGAACTCATTAAAATAGGTGGAAATCTCCTTCGAGTCTCCAAAACGAATGAGCCACATCGTCAAGGCCTAGGATCTGTAAAAGAAGAGGTCCCCAACGGGGTAAGATACAGATCTCAGTAAGGTGGGTCCTAACCCTAGGTTAGGCCGACCGTCCACTCAAGGAGTCACACACCCCAATAATTCAAACTCATAGACATATAAGGCAAAACAAATTTAGAGAACCCCACATAGATGACAGGCATGCAATTATGGCATCATGTCTCACTCGAATGATCATGCATGACTCATCCCACCATGTCTCCACAATCATCTTTTTCTGTCTACCTCCTTCTCATGCCCGTGATTAGATCGCATTAGGCTCGGTCCAGGTAAACACAACAAACCGTCATTGACAACCCGCGTAAACGCATCAGGTTTCAATGATACTCCTAGCCAGTGTCGACACCTCATATCTCCGTCCCGCATAAACGCATCAGGACCGTGGCCATTTCAACCCCGCGTCTCGTACGCATCAGGGCGCTACACGACTTCAACCCCGCGTCTCATACGCATCAAGATCCCGCCATGTCACACTCATGTCATGATTTTCAATACATTTCACTTACATAATAACATGTGCAATTCAAGCACAATTCGTATGCTCATGGCATGCAAGACAATCAAAGTGACAATCAGACATGGCAGATAACTCAAGCACAAGCATTAGCACGCATTAATCTCATATACTATCTTAGGGCATACCAAGAATAATCCTCTTGGAAATCTCTCACAAGTCAATCAAATTAACGCTCGACTCACCTAATTGAGTCCAATCTTCCTATCCTAAGTTTAGGATTCCCTTACATCGAGTTTGATGCCACAAAAATCCTCCTCTCGAGCCCTCACAATCTCGATTTCAATGGTCCAAGGCCAAACTCACCGCTCAACCTAGGAATTTCCAATCAATTGTCAATTTTCTTTGTCCAATTCACCCATCCATGCATCACAAACCTCCATAACACAATCATCACTATCCTAGCATGCTTTAATCACCAATTTGAAACCCAAAACCAACAGCCTTCAGCCTCCACAAATTCGGTCTTGCACAGAACCGAACCTACTATTTTCGGTTATGTGCAAACCAAGTATGTCCAACCCTTAATCTACCCCAAATCCATCATTTAATCACTAACCTACTTGCTAACATGTTCATCCAAGGGTTTATGAGGTTCACCGAAGGTTTGAAGTCGAGTCATTTGGAGTCAAAACTTCATCAAGCTCAACCTTTTACCACTGATTGATATACAAGTCCCCTAGACCTCCACAAAATTTGGTCGCAAGACGTCAACATTTCGGCATCCTAAGGGGTCAGAAACTCGGCCTACCTCAGTTTGAGTCAGTTTCCGTCGGCTTCCGGAAAAATGCTTGGCTGGAGCTCCTCGGTAGTCCAATCGACGTGCTTCTACTTCGAGGAGGTCGGTAAGAGGTGGGGGTAGGCGTGGGTGGTCGGCCGAAGTCCAAGCGGTGGTCGGAGGGGCTCGTCGGCGGCAGCGAACGACGGGGCAGAAGCTGGTCGTCGGTAGCGGTAGCGAGAAGGAAGAAGAAGATGAGGTCTCGATGGTTTGAGGGTGTATGGCTGGCGAAGGAGAGAGAAATGAGACTATATTCAACTCTCAAAGTCAAAGGAAAGAATGGTGGGTGGTTAATGAAGGACAAGACCACCCTTTAGCCCATCTTTGGACACTTGTCCTAAGTGTCAATCAAACTCAATCCAATGGCCACAATCTCTTCTCTTTTTCGATAGCCTTGGGGTGGTTGAAAGACCAAAATGCCCTTCTTCATTTGCATTGGCAAGGCTAAAGCTTTGAGGGGTAAAATGTTAATTTCACCCCCGACGTCCAGAACATCGATTTTCTCAATCCAATAATTTTCGACATGGCGACGGCCAATCCAAACATGTCGTTAGAATTCTTGATTCTCCATTTTCAATTTTCAAGACTCGTTTCTGATTATTTTCTCTATCAGACGTGGTTCTAGCCTATCCCGAATCGACGGATAACTTTTGTAGACTTTTTGCGTATCGACCCTGTGATTCTTATCACATTTAGGGCTCGTCAATTCGTGGCGGCTTTGGTTGTCATGTAATTGTGAGGGTCTATCACTAGTTCCTATAGTCTCGATCGTCACTGTCCGATTTAGGAAAATTTTGCAAATTATACATTGGCTAAGCGGCATCACCCGCGCTTCAATCGTATAACACTAGCAAGGCATTCCTTAATCGTTCTTAGATCAGCCTTTTGTGGTTCTAAATGTCCCCTCAACAATCCTTATGGTCAAAGCGTCATTTCTTATTTGAGTTTCCTAGGTCCATATACCTTGTCTCGCGTTAGCCTTTCCCTTATGGTCAGCCTACTCGAATTGATCAGATTTGAGCGAGATATGACTGAAACACATCACTAGATATACTTCTCATTAATGAGTCTAGAAATGACTGAAAATCAGAATGTCAGAGGTCCGGACAAGGAGCGGCTCCTACTAGGTTTCTAAGATAGCAAGAGGCAGGGATGACCCATGTCATAACTTGAAAGGGAAAGTCTGGGTATCAGGTTGAGTCCAATTATAGTTAAGAGATGTATGGCACAAGATTGATCCTCGAAGAAGATGTTCAAAGTGACATGACATGTGAAATGATACCTGTGATTAGCATAATTAAAAGCTTTATGCTTGGCGGTGGATGCCGTTTGAAAAGAAAAATTGATGTTTATGATTGGCCTGTTGAGAATAAGAAAGCATGTCGTGTTTGTGACAGAGTGGTAAATGCCTTAGACTTATAGCATGATCGATTGACTCATTGAATTAATGCCTTGAGTGCTTGTTTGATAGTTGCCGAGCTAAAGCTTGCTTAGTAGTTGACTATTAATTGAGAAATTACCTAGTTGAGGCTGGTTTGATATGTGGCTACTGCGTAAGGATGATTTTGAATCCTCAGATAATTGACAATTAGTTGAGAATTGCATAGGGACCACTGGATGGTTGTTTGATGGTGATAGATGATGAGATGAGCAGCTTGGGACTACTAGACTCGAGTAGATGACTTAAGTCTTTAATTCCTAGAGGAAATTGCAGTGGTTCGAGTGCTATAACAACCTATGAGGTTGAACGACAAAAGAATGGTCACTAGAAGAGCATTGGCTAGAGTATGTAAGATATGAGAAAATCCAAGAATTGAGATAGATCATAGAATTGAGTAAAGATGAGCGGCTGGAGTATGAGTACTAGAAGAGAATATGGCTCAATTTGTTAATCGTGCGAGACCCAAGTGTGATAAGGGGCCGCGAGAACTTTAAATGGAAACGAGAAAAGTGGATGGGTAGATAGACTCGAGAAGGAGCTGTCATTATACCCAAGTCGCTGAGACGATTGAAGCTAGTGCTGATGAGTTAAATGACAGAAGTCACGAGAGAGGTGACTCCGAGTTAATCCTTTCTAAATTGAATGCGTAGGAAGAACTGCAAGAGTTTTGAAAAGCTTGTGAAGTCGTGTATAAGGTTGAGATTGACCAAGTTTGAAAGAGGGATGAGATTTGAAGTTGTCTCCCTCTGGATTAGGGATCTTGGTAAGGAAACCTTAGAGGTTTTGGGTATACTAAGAAATGAAAATGACTCTGGCAGATTGTAGACTTAAGAGGCTGTTGATAATTGGTGAAAGGTCACCAGAGGAAGGGTTTCCTCGAAGGCATGATATTTGCCTGGTCTGCCTTTATTGAATTGTTTAATGGAGGTGCTTTCTTAGATTGCTTGAGAACAAATGTTGTTTTGATCCTAATACTTTTGCAAGGATAAGAGGATGATTAACTAATGAGAGACAGAGTTCTCAAGGTCGTTTAACCATATAGTAATGGTGGCCGAGGACCCTTGAATAAGATAAGTAAATCTTTGAGTGGATTGGAGTTTGAAAGCCTTATGGCTAGTTGTTCTTCCTGATTTTGAGGAATGGTAATGAGACTCAGTAAAAGAAGAGAACTCCTGCTCATGGATTACGAGCAAAGATATGTTCATTTTGGAACATGAAACGTACTTGCGAGAGATGGTTGCTACCTTGTCGCCAGTCTCGTAATGAGAGACTGACATGTCGTTCCTTCCGTCGTTCGAAAAGTTGAGGAAAGAGATCTGTCAGTTGTTTGACATTGATGATTTTATGAGATTGATTAAGCATAAATCTAGACCACTAGAAGTGATATTGTGTGTTATCGCCCCTAAAGGGTAGGGCGTCACTCTTAAAGGACTATTGGACCATGAGATGGTCGTTGATGAAAAGAAAAGTGAATGAACTGGATAGTCTTGGCTGTTCGTAATTCTAGTGAATGATTGAGGAAGCGAAAAGAGCGCTTAGAGAGTAATTGTAGAGTAAATTGAGGTAATCTAATCGAGTATTCGAAACGTGAATCGGTGGAAACCAAGGACGAATAGATATTTTCACTTGAGGTGACTAAATTATGGGAAGAAGAATGCCGAGTATGGTGGCATTTACATTCCGGAGTAAAACACCGCCGTTGGCGCAGACTCCAAGATCGACGTCTTATGGAATAGGAATGACATGGTGGATTTGAAATACGAGAATGTCACTGAAGTGTATAGCTTTCTTCACATGGTAAGAGACCCTAGCGTGGAAGAAAGAGAAAATCCTAACTGTCTTGATATTAAGATGGAGCGTTTAGACTGAGAAAGACGAGGCAGAACTTGAATGATTGCTGTAAGGCATGTTAAGATCGAGAGATTGTCTTGTAGATGATGTTGAATTCCAAGATAATGTCGACGTTCAGTGGGACTGATAGAATTGAAATAAGGTCGCATTAGCTGGTTGTGAAACCAAAAGGTCAAGGCACTAATGTTTCTTGAGAAAAGAGTGACAAAAATGAACAGAATGTTGTGTAGTTCAAGCAGGGACTCATGAGAGTAGAGGGCCGAGGTTTGAGCTCTCAAGTGAAAAATATGAAAAATAGTTTGAAGATTCGACACCTGGTAGAAAGAAACGAATAAAAGTCATACTGAATATCCAAGGAATAATGGGATTGATTGTTACCGTCTTTAGAGACGATGAATAGACTCATTCAAGGAGTCATGAGAAACACGAATAACTTTCGAGAGTATCCTACGGACTCTAAGGAGATGCTCGCCGTATGCTGCTAATTGTGAAAAGCATGAGTTGTGGGTCTGATGAGGTAAGATTCCTTAGTAGTGAAATTTCTGAGAAATGAAATTCCTATGGAGCCCTTGAGGAATGGAACAAGTGATGAATCGACCAAGATTGATGTGAGTTGCGGAAATTGGAAGTTTCTTGTAATTGGTGAATTGTTATGGATGGATCGGGAGAAGATTTCCCACAAAAGCAATTCCATGGATGAATGAATACAAAAAGAGTTTTTGAGGACTTAAGTCAAGTTGATGACTACGCCGACAATAGTGTTCCTATTTGAAATAAAAAAAAGGGTCGAGTGAATCATAATGACGTGACGCAGAAAGGAAATTTAAAGCGTAGCAAGGCAAATTGAAGTGGGCTATGCGATACGTCGTGATAGTAAAGCTATATGTGTTGGAACGTCTAATGCATGGTTGGAGTTGGCGTGCAAATGTTCTTGCGATGAAGTTGGAAAACACGACTCGCATGGAGAGGTTTCAAGTTTTCACAAATCATAAGAATTTGAGGTATGTGGTTGCCTAGAAAAATCGAACGAGGAATAACGTGTGTGAAGGAGATTGCTTAAGGACTAAGGATGAAATATCCTATATCGCCTAGAAAAGGGTGATTTAAGTAGCGGATACATATAAGTGAAAGTTGAGCATTGTGCATTTGGCGAATAAAGGATGGGCTTTGCTCAAGGAAATAAGAAATCCAACTCCTAAATTGGAAGGTTGTCAATTGACTAGTTTAATAACTACTTGAAGCATCAAGCTTGAAGTCAGAAAGGAATTGAGATGTTGCGATGAATAGACCCTGATATTTAAGGGGTTATGAAAATGAATAGAATATGGAGGAAATTTAGATTTTCGGATACTTGGGAAAGAAATCTCAAAGTTGAGGGTAGAAACCGTAAGGTCCCATGGACGAGAGTACGAGCCCAATATTGAAAAGGAACTTAAAGAAATGACCTCATCAGAAATTCAAAGGGAGGATTATGGTGTCCCTTGGGATGGCACAAAGGTGTGCCAGACTTGCATCGTTATTACCGATGGAATGGACTGAAAATTTGGTTAATCGAACATGAGGTCAAGTATTAAACGCGCCGACAAGAAAAAGACATGCCCTTGAAAGGATTGATACGCCAAATGGTATGGACATTAAAGAGTGCATTTTGGCGAGGGTTTAGTAATAATGGTGATGGACAAATGGAAGAGATGAGGTGAATGCTCGAGGATGAACTAATGACAGATGTTATGAATATTGAAAGAGAATGGAGAGAAGCAAATACATATTGAGGATTGAAGGAGACAAGTCCTAGAGAAAGATGGTTTTAGACGGAAAGGACAAGTAATATCGTCAAGTCATGAAAGGAATTATTCGGAAGAATGAGGATGCGATGAGACGCCAATACTCTAAAGAACCAGATGGTTAGAAGGATGCAAATTTCGAGGACGAAATTTCTTTAAGGGTGGAAGAGTTGTGACATTCCGAATTTCCGACCTCTCGAGGCTTAAGATATGAAATGGACTATCAAAATTGAAAAAATGGCAAATAAAGATTCTAACGTTCTAATCGAATTAGACGTTGTCTCATCGAAGGTAAATTGAATTGAAAAAACGACATTAAGGACGTCGAGGAAAAATTACCATTTTGCCCCTCAAGCCTTAACCTTACCTTAATTAATGGAATAAGGGCATTTTGGTCAATTGCAATACCACATGGCTGTCGAAAATTAAGAAAAATAACAGCCCTTGGATGAAGACTTGATTGACATATGGACAAGTGTTAGTGGATGGTGGATAGACATTTATTAAACAACTTTTAACCTACCATTCTTCATGTTGACCATTTGGAATGTAGAAAAAGTTCTCTTTCTCTCTTGCCATTTTCTCTCAAAACTCTCTCTCTCTCTCTCGCTCGCTCGTTCGGCTTACCCGCTCAATTCTGACCATGTCCACTATTTTGGCTATAACTTCTTTGTCCGATATCGGATTGAGGCGTACCACCCACCATTAGAAAGCTCTTTCTCTTGTCGTTCTAATAAGGTATTATGGGAAAAAAAATCCACCTAGCCATTTTTCCCGTAGAGCTATTTGAGTGGGTAAAGGTCGCTGCGCGACCCTGTTCCGACTCGAGGAGCTTCAAATGGAATTTCTAGACTTGTTTTGGCTTCAATCTTGGTAAGATCATCTCTCAAGCCTTGCTAAAACATGTAAATTGTGGTTGCTGGTGGAGGATGAATTTTTATGGGATTTAAGGACTGATTGTGAGAGGTTTTCGTCGGACGAAAATTGGACAGATTTTATCCCTCTACTATTGGGGTGGAACCGAGCTATTTAAAGGCTCTTGTCAATGTCTCTTTGCCCCAAAATTTCTGGTATGACCCTTAGGGACATAAATCAATGTGTTGATGAGATGATGGCATGATATGATTGAGTTTTGAAGGAGTTTGATGGCTGGTTTTGTGCGATTTCCTCTAGGACTACACTGCCTTACACTGACCGAGCAAACCGAGCTATTTGGAGGCTCATTGAAGTGTCGCCTTGCCTTGAAATTGTTGGTAAGACCCCCTAACATGTAGATATAGATGTTAAATGAGGTACAGATGAAGTTTAACGGCCGGTTTGTGCTCAATTTTCAGGAACCAGTTCTACCCTATTTTGGTCAGCATGGTTCGAAGGCTTCAAGCGACTAATTGTGGGACTTTGCTAGCTAAAATTATGCAGTAAGTTGATCCTAACCTTCTATTAGGATTTTAGGTTATTAAGGGACGCTATTGTTTGAGGAAAGTGGTGATTTATGAACCGGTTCTACTTGTGGGATCTCAAATCCGAATCTGCCCTATTTATGATGAGTTGAACTTGAGTGGTTCATGGCATGAAAACTGTGGAATCGAGGTTGGATTAAGGAATCTTAATTTATTCATGGAAGGTAGTTGAACCTTTTGACATGCTTTGTGAAGATTTCTATTTAGTTTGAATACTTTGAGCGAGTTGAATTACCGATTGAGTCTCGAGGTGATTTGTGAAACAATGATTTTGTGTCAAGCCTTGAATTTTTACGAAATGGCCGCGACTCGCTTGTGCCAATGTAGAGTGATTGATTGAATAACTCGATTTGCCTTTATGATGCTTGGCCATGGAAAGTGATGCGAAGGTTAGTAACTTGATATGTTGGGGCCTAACTATGAGGATGCCTCCTTGTTATCGTGCATTGAAATTTATTTGGCGTGAGTTATTGTATTGTGAGTACATGTGCATGTGATGCCTTGATGCGTTAAGCGCGGGACTTGAGTAAATCCTGAGGCGTTAGTACGCGAGATTTGACTTGAAGCGTTGTGACGCAGGTCTATGAAAGGCAAATTATACCTTAATGCGTTATGGCGCGGGGTTTGGATTATCCTGATGCGTTGATACGCCAGATATTATACTTGGCCAAGTAAGGATGACTAACTTGATGCGTTATTACCTGGGTAATATCCTAGCCTAATGCGTTGTTACGCGGGTGATTGAGGAACACGACTTGAGGAGTTCTTACGCGGGTCATGGCAATATGTATATGTTGACCTGAGGCGTTGTGACGCGGGTATTGCCAAACATGTTATAGTAGCCTGATGCGTTATGACGCGGGCTTGGATAGTGATGATTGATGGAAATACCTTATATGATCAAGTTAATGCCTAAATGGCCTGAAGCGTTATGACGCAGGTGCTTGACAACCTGATATGGATGATTGGAATTTGATTGAGATATGCTAAGAAAATGCCTCGTTATGATCTTGAGAAATTTAAGAATGCCTCAAGTGGAGATTTTTATTGAAAGTTGTCACGTCCCGACCCCGGCGAGCACGCGAACATCCCACCAAGTTGTTCCTTTATGAAAGTCTTCCAAGATCTTTCGGCCCACAATATACATAATCCAATTACAAGCGGAAGCTTCAGTCATCTCCACTCCATTCAATAAAACAAATGACTAAGGATAAATAGTAGTGGTTCCATTTTACAATTACAAAATAAAATACAATCCCTAAGTTCACAGAATATCTTGTACTCATTCACTTATTACTCCCACGAATGCCAATCGTTGAACTTACTGATGCTCCATCGCCTAGAACTTGAAGAAAATGTTAATCCCCAACGGGGTGAGATATACATCTCAGTAAGGTGGGTCCTAACCGTAGGTTAGGCTGACTGTCCACTCATGCCATTACAATCACAAACAATTCATACAAAATCCTAAGAGGCATTCAACTATCACGAAATAACACATAAGCATCAAGCATGCACTCCAGGCACGTTATCATGTCATTTAGTCCAAATATGCATAAATAAGCCATGTGACGCCTTCTACCCTTTCTTGCCTCCTCACTTTTATGCCCGTATTTAGAACGCCTCAGGCTCGGTCCGCGTAAACGCATCAGACCGTCATTGACAACCCGCGTAAACGCATCAGGTTTCAATGTTACTCCAGGCCTGTATCCACACATCACAACTCCGTCCCGCGTTTCAACGCATTAGAACTATTTCCTTCTAATCCCCGCATCTCATACGTATCAGGGTACCATATAACTCCAACCCCGCGCCTCAGCGCCTCAGGGTATTCCTCACACCACCCTGCGTCTGATACACATCAGGGTATTCACCATGCCTCAAACATGCCATAATTCAATTCAATTCATATACATAATGCCATGTGCAACTCATACACAAACCATACACTTACGGCATGCAAGACATTCAAATTCACACTCAAATGCGACAATTACTGAAGGTACAAGCATAATCAAACATTTGAGTCATCTATACCCTCCTAGGACATATAATGATCAATCACATTAAAACCTCTCAAAAATCAATCAAGCTTCCACCCGACTCGCCCAATTGAGTCCAATCTTCCTATAATAGGTTTAGGGTTCCCTTACCTCAAACTTAATGCCACAAAATCCTTCTTCCAAGAGTCTCAAGAATTCAGTCTAAGCAGCCCTAGGACAACTCACCCGCGCAACCTATTAAATCTATCCAATCGTCAATTTTATTGCTCAATTGCCCAATCCATGGAACATAAACCTTATTGACATGTTCCTCAATATCCTAGCATGTCTCAACGATAAATTTGAGACTTAATTCCAATCATTAATAGCCCCCACAAAATCGGTATGCACAGAACCGAATCGGGCAATTTTCGATTCTATGTATATTTCAAATAACCAGCCCTTAAACTATCTCAAGTCCTCAATTTAATCATTAATCTACTTGCTAACAAGTAGCTCTAAGGGTTGGGAAGCCTCACCGAAAATTTGAGCTCAAGGCGACGTCAAATGGTCTAAGAATGGTGTCGGTTCCTTCATGCTTGCCGCCGGTCAATTTTGGCCCTTCAAATACAAGACCCATTTGAGACTAAAACTCCATCAATTTCATCCCAAATTTTTACCACAGCGCATCCAACCTTAATAATATAAGTTTAGAAGACCTCACCGAAAATTTGGAGCAATTTGAAGTCCGGAAGACACCGGAACAGGTCTTTTCCCAAAATTGGTCAGAATTTGACCTTGCCCGACCTTTGTCCACTCAAATTGAGCTACGGGAAGATCTACAGGGTCAAATTGAGCTTATAATATGTCTATGGAAAGATAAGACAATAAGCTTACATTTGGCGGTAATTTCACCTCGATCTAGTATCCAAAGAAGAAGATATGGATGGAATAGTAGGACGGTCAGATTGGTCGGCTGGGAGCTCTCACATTCAAAACTAACCAGCCTGATCTTTGCTCCTTCAAATGGCTCTACGAGATAAATGGCTGGGTGGATTTGGACCCATAATACTTTGTTAGAATGGCAAGACGATAAGCTTTCTATTGCCTGTAGTTTTACCTCAATCGACCATCATATGAAAAAGTTATGGCCGAAATTGTGACTCGGTCTAAATAGGGCAGTGAGCTGGCGAGCAAAAGAAGAAGAAGAAGAAGAAGAAGATGGCGTAAGTGGGTTGCTGGTCGGTCAAGTGAGGGGTGAGAAAGAGAGGGAGAAAGCTATATGCAAGGTTCAAGGTCAACTAGTTGAATGGTAGTTGGGGAAAAGTGGATATGTCCACTCACGAGTTAATTCATTGACACATGTCCAATGTGTCAATCAAGCTAATCTAATGGCCAAGATTCTCTAAACTTTTTGGTAGCCTTGGGGGTGAATTAAAGACCAAAATGCCATCGTCCAGTTATATAGGTAAGGTTAGGTCTTGAGGGGCAAAGTGGTAATTTTACCCCTGACGTCCAGAACGTCATTTTTTTAATTTCAATTTTCTTTGATAAGGCGACGACCAATCCAATTGTAATGTTGGAATTCTTGATTCTTCATTCTCGAATTTCAAGACTTGTTTCTAAATCATTTCTCTATTTAATGCGATTCCAGCCTGTCCCGAACCGACGAGTGACTTTTGTAGACCTTAAGTGTATCGACCCTGTGATTCATATCACGATTAGGGCTCGTCAATTCATGGTAACTTTGGTTGTCATGTAATTGTGAGGGTCTATCTCTAGTTTCGATGGTCTCGATCGTCACTATTCGATTTAGGAAAATTTTGCAAATTATACATTGGTTAAGCAGCATCACCCGCGCTCCAATTGTATAACGCTAGCAATGCATTCCTTAATCGTTCTTAGATTGGCCTTTTATGGCTCTAAATGTCCCCTCAACAATCCTTATGGGTAAAGCGCTACTTTCTATTCGAGTTCACTAGGTCCATGTACCCTGTCTCGCATTAGCCTTTCCCTTTTGGTCAGTCAATTCGAGATTGATCAAATCCGAGCGAGATATGACTGAGATACATCGCTAGATATAATTCTCATTAATGAGTCCGGAAATGACAGGAGAATCTGAATGTCATAACTCTTTCCCCCTTAAAGAATTTCATCCTAGAAATTTGCAACCTTCTAACCATCCAATCCTTTGAGGTATCGGCGTCTCATCGCATCCTCATTCTTACGGATAATTCCTTTCGTGACTCGACGATCTTACTTGTCCTTTTCGGCCCAAAACCATCTTTCCCTAGGATTTGTCTCCTTCAGTCTTCAATCTTATTTGCTTCTTTCCATTCTCTTTCAGTATTCAAAACATTTGTGAGCAGTTCATCCTCAAGCGTTCCCACTATCTCTTTCATTTGTCCATAATCATTATTGCTAAGCCTCGCCAGAATGCCCTCTTTAATGTTCATACCATTCGGCATATCACTCCCTTCAAACTTCCTTTCGTACCAACAGAGATTTAAGGATTTTATCAACTTGCCCTCCATCAACCAAATCGAGTTATGACCCTCTCGATTCCTTAAACAATTACATGATTACTTCCGTAGTAATCTGTTCTCGATTCCATCCGAAAGTCTCCTTGGATGAGAGTGATCCTTCAACTTTCGTGGTCATGTCCTTTTCTTTTGTCGACATGTCTAGTGCTCGATCGTATGATAGATTAATTTCAACCTCCAATCCTTACCATCGATAGTATATTTATATATCTTGGCACATCTTTGTGCCATCCCAAAATACACCATAATTCTCCCTTCGAAATTTCGATGAGGTCATCTCCTTAAGTTCCCCTCAATGATGGACTCATATTCTCATCCATGGAACTTTAAGGTTTTTACTCTCAACTTTGAGGTTTCTTCCCCAGGTATCCGTAAATCTGAATTTCCTCCCTGTTCTATCCATTTCCATAACACCTTTAAATGTCAGGGTTTGTTTATTGCAGCATCTCAGTTCCTTTTTGACTTAAAGCTTGATGCTTCAGGTAGTTATTGAACTAGTCAATTGACAACCTTCCAATTTAGGAGTTGGATTTCTTATTTCCTTGAGCAAAGCCTATCCTTTATCTGCCAAAAGCACGATGCTCAATTTTCACTTATATGCATCTGTTTCATAAATCACCCTTTTCCAGGCGAAATATGATATTTCCTCCTTAGTCCTTAAGCAATCTTCTTCACCACGTTGTTTGTGACATTCTGATTCCAAGCCATTTTCAAGCTCATTAATGAGAAGTTTATATGTATCAAGCGATGTGTTTCAGTCGTATTTTGCTCGAATCTGATCAATTCGAGTAGACTGACCAAAAGGGAAAGGCTAACGCGAGACGAGGTACGTGGACCTAGGTAACTCGGATAGGAAACGATGCTTTGGCCATAAGGATTGTCGAGGAAACTAGCGATAGACCCTCACAATTACATGACAACCAAAACCACCATGAATTGACGAGCCCTAAACGTGATATGAATCAAGAGTCGATACGCGTAATGTTTGCAAAACCCGCCCGTCGGTTCGGGATAGGCTGGAACCATATCTTGGAGAGAAAACCATCATAAATGAGTCTTGAAAATTGAAAATGGAGAATCAAGAATTCCAACATTACAGTTGGATTGGTCGCCGCCCTATCGAAGAATTCTAGAACGATAAAAATGACGTTCTAAACGTTGAGGATAAAATTATCCTTTTGCCCCTCAAGCCTAGGACCTCACCTATACAATTTAAGAAGGGCAATTTGGTCATTAAACCCCTCAAGGATGCCTAAAATCAAGAAGGATTATGGGCCATTGGATCTCATTGGAATGACTACTGGACATGTGTCAATGGATACCTTAAAGAGAAGTCATGTCCACTATTACAAACCTAACATTCAACCCTTTGACCAAGGCTTTGTATATAGCCTTTTTTCCTCTCTCTCTCTACTCTATTTGGCTGGCCACACTTGAAGAAACCACCAAACACTCCTACTTCTTCCTCATCCAGTTTTGCTCGCCGCCAACCAAAACCGAGCCTCTTGTTCGGCCGTTTCGACAGCCACTTTCGACCACCATCTGACCACCGACCAACCACAACAACCTAGATCTATGTCTTGCCGACATCCTCAAATAAGAATCAAGTCGTTTGGAGCACCGACGAGCCCCGGCCAAGAGATTTCCCAAGGGCCGACAGAATCAGAGCAAACCTGAGGTAGGTCCGGTTCCTAGTCCTTTTGATGATCGAAATCTTAGAATTTTGGAGCAAAATTTTGTGGAGATCTAGTAGAGACGTGTAGGAATCTGTGATAAAAATTGAGGCTCAATTTGATAAGGTTTTGACCATGAACCGGCCTTGTAAACTTTGCACAGAAACTGCCAGCAAAACTGACTTGAGGAGTCCAGCGAGTTTCAACAGGAATCCGGCGGCCATTTGACTTCAAACCTTTAGTAAGCCTCTCAAACTCATAGATAGACATGTTAAGAGGTAGGGTTATGATTGAATGATGGATTTAGGAGTAGATTGAAGATCGGTAGTGTCCGGTTTGCACGGAACCGAGGAGGACCGATTCGGTTCCGGGCA
Source organism: Rhodomyrtus tomentosa (assembly GCA_028455895.1). Taxonomy (NCBI): domain Eukaryota; kingdom Viridiplantae; phylum Streptophyta; class Magnoliopsida; order Myrtales; family Myrtaceae; genus Rhodomyrtus; species Rhodomyrtus tomentosa. Next base: position 31,196,133 of record JAPCWY010000007.1, read on the forward strand.
AACCGAATCTGTTGGAGGCTGGGATTGGTGATTTTGAGTTCCAAATTGGTGTTAAGATGTGATGAGATGTTGAGGGATATGTTAAGGATGATTGGGGTTAATGAATTAAGAAATTGAACTTGAAAATTGACGAATCGATTGAATATCCTAGGTTGCGCGGCAAATTGACCCTTGGATTTGGGTTGGCCGAAACCTTGAGAGCTCAAAAGGAAGAGTTTTGTGTTGTCAAGCTCGAGGCAAGGGAATTTCTGACCTTATGCTAGGAATATTGGACTCAATTGGGCGAGTCGAGAGTTAAATTGATTGATTTGTGAGAGTGTCAAAAGGAATAATTCTTGGTATATTATAAGATGGTAGAGGAGTTCATGTGTGCCCTTGCTTGTGTTTAAATTTGTGTGCCATGCCGAATGGCATTAATTGTCTTGCATGTCATGGATTTTCAAATTGTGCATGAGATGCACTTGTTGTTTTATTTGTGCATTGAGTGAGCACGACATGGGGAGGACCTGAGGCGTATGAGACACGGGGCGGGAGATGGATACCCTGATGTGACAAGATCGCGGGGTGAAGTTGATACTTTGTGGCGCCCTAATGCAACAAGATCGCGAGGTTGAGATAGCCACGGTCGTTATGCGAATTATTCGTGGGACGGAGAGGCCTTGAGAGGTATGAGACACGGGGCAGGAGATGTATACCTTGATGCGACGAGATCGCGGGGTGAAGTTGATGATGTGTGGCGCCCTGATGCGATGAGATCGCAGGGTTGAGATAGCCAAAGTCGTGATGCGAACTATTCGCGGGACGGAGTTATGAGATGGTGATATTGGCCTGGAGATTAATCGAAACCTGATGCGTTTACGCGGGTTGCCGATGACGGTCTGATGCGTTTACGCGGACTAAGCTTGATGCGATCTAATCGCGAGTTAGAGATTGAGACAGACGGAGATTAGTGGACGTGGTGAGGTGACAGGCAGAGTATGCATGATCATCTTAGTGTGACATGAGGTCATCTTTGCATGCCTGACTTTTGCATGTTAATGTTTTATTGATTTGCGCCTGATGCACCTGTATGGTTATGAGTTTGGAAATTTTGGAATAGATGACTGCCTGAGTGGACGGTCGGCCTAATCTCGGGTTAGGACCCACCTTATTTAGATTTATATCTCACCCTAGTGGGAACTTAATTTTTCAGGTTCTAAGCGAAGAAAGCGGGAGCTTGCCAAGAATTGGCATTTGAAGAGATAGTTGATCAGTTGTATATAGAATGGATTTGCCTTTGTGATGTTGGGATTGCACTTATGATTGGTGAATTAGGAATTGATCTTTTAGTAATTGGTTAAGGTAATTTGATGTACCCTTGAGTCTTAAGTCATCGGGTGTTGTTGTATTTATAAGAATGGAGTTGGCATCGCTTTCGCGGGCGTATTTTGTAAAGAGTTGTAAGTTATTTGCCGTTGGATCCTGGAGCTTAATAAAGGTAACGGTGAAGGTGGGATGCTCGCGTGCCCATCGGGCTCGGGGTGTGACATCCCTGTTTGTTTGGTATTAAAGCCAGATCAGCTCGATCCAATGTGATTGAGATTTGGAGTGATAAGGAGCGATGACTTGAGGACAAGTGGATATTGAGGCCTATAGGACTAAGCAAGGATCATTGAATCTTGAGGATTTTAGGCTTGAACTTGTGTACACTTTAATGGTCCTAGAGTTGACTTTAGTGGCTGACTTTGAGTTATGTGGTGATTAAGGTTTAAGTGGAAGTAAGCTGGGATTAGAGAGTCATAAGCATAGATTTTGAGGTAGTAATTGTGCTTGAGGATAATAATGAATTGCTTATGAATGAAGGGTCAATTGAGATGTATGATTGTGATCTTGATTTGTTAATGACCCAACACGAGGAGTACGAGTTATAAAGAGACAGCTAGTATTGATGGATTCAGGCTTGAATTGCGTGATATTTTGATAGTTTAGCTATCAATTGCCATTGACAATCTTGGATGATATGAGTTGAGATGAATACGAGGAGTATCTGAATTGAAGATCAGTTGTGATTGGATGCATAGGGATTTGATTTGAATGTTGACTAGACTTGAGATATATAATGGAATATAGGCGATTGACCTGTGAGATATGATGGTCATAGGTGGAATTAGAACTCTTGAATGGATAGGAATTGATCTGAAGGCAATTTTGACAAGACAAGTGATGAGGACAGTCAAGCTATGCCTATGTTTATGGCTTTGAAACAAATTTTAATGAGGGTGCACGCACGAACTTATTGCTGTTGGACTTAATAAACTGTCTCTTGGTATGGGACGAGTTGATGGGATACCTATAAACTGTAATGAAACATGGTATGAGACATATGGAATGGGGCTTTCTTCGTAGATGTATGACTTGGGACAACCTGCAACAGCTAGGTCTGATGAGGGTAGGGAGTGATCGTCGGGATAGAGAGCTCCGGACAAGGAGCGGCTCTTGGCAGGCTTCTAAGATGGCAAGAGGCAGGAATGACCCAAGGCATAACTTGAAAGGGGAAGCCTAGGTATTAAGTTGAGTCTAATTATGGATAAGAGATGATAGCACGGGATTGATTCTCATCAAGAATGATTGAAAGTGGCATGACATGTGTAATGACACCTATGATTGACATGATCAGAAGCTTCGTGCTTGGCATTGGACGCCTTTGAAAAAGAAAAGTGACGGTTGTGAAGGGCCTGTTAGGCATGCTTGATGATTAGCCCCATGTGATTGGCTTGACCAAGGTATAACTGAGAGGTTAGATGACGTATGGGTTATACCCGAGGAACCGAGGCATGTTGAGATGAGAGTCTGTTGTGATTATGCTAGAGTGGTGAATGAGCTTTTGACCCAGTGAATCGTTGTTTCGAGTGCTTGATTGATAGTTACCTAGTTGAGACTAGCCTTGTAGTAGCCGTTAGTTGGGAAGTTGCCTCATTGAGGCTGGCTTGAGGAATGATTACGGATTAAGGATGATTTCAGATCCTTGAATAATTAGCAATTAATTGAGAATTGCCTAAGAACCATTAGAGGGTTGGTTGATGGTGAAAGATATTGAGATGAATAGCCTGAGACTATCGGACTTGAGTAGATGACTTAAGTTTCTAATTCCTGGAGGGAATCATAGTGATTCAAGTAATATGAGAACTTAATGAGGTTGAACGACCAAGGTGTGGTCGTAGAAGAGTATTGGGCTCGAGTATGTAAGATATGGGAAAATCTTAGAATTAAGAAGGATCATGAGAATTGAGTAAAGATGGGCGATTGGAGTATGAGTACCAAAAGGGAATTTGGCTCAATCTGTTAATTGTACAAGACCCAAGGGTTGAATGGTGAGAACTTTAAATGAAAATGAAAAAACCAGTTGGTTAAGCAAGCTCGAGAAGGAGCTGCCATGATTCTCTAAGTCACTATGGTGATAAATGCTTGTGCTGATGAGTCAAGGCGATGGAAGTCACAAGAAAGGTGACCCTGAGTTATTTCATCCACGAGAAAAGTGAATGTATGGAAAGGACTAAGAGAGCTTGCAAAGGCTTGTGAAGCTATGCATAAGATTGCGATTGACTGAATTGATGGAGGGATGGAATTCGAAATTGCCTCCCCTAGATTGAGGATCGGGATAAGAAAACTTTGGCGGTCTGGGGTACACTGAAGAAAGAAAGTAACCCCGGCAGTACTATCCCTGATAGGCTATTGATGATTGGTGAAAAGTCACTTGAGGAAGAGTTTCCTCGAAGGCATAAGATCTGCCTAAACTACCTTTGTTGAGTTGTTCGATGGAAAGTATCATCCTAGGGTTGCTTGAGAGCAAGGATTGTTTGAATCCTGGTACTGTTGCATGGATTATAGGATGATCGGCCAGTATGAGATAAAGTTCTCAAGGTCGCTTAGGCATATGGTAAAGGTGGTCAAAGACCCTTGAATAAGATGAGTAAGTCCGTCAGTGGATTGGAACTTGAGAACTATATGGCTGATTATTACTCTCGATTTTGAGGAATGATGATGGGACTCAGCAAAAGAGGAAGACGATCGAAAGATTTATGAATAAGAGAACTCCTGCTCATGGATTATGAGCAAAAAGATGTTCAATGTGAATATAGAATGTGCCTACGAAGATTACCTGATTACCTGGACATAATACATATGGTGGAAAATGAGTAGCCCGTCTTTTCTGTTCTGAATAAGGTCGAGGAAGAATCAGCATACCAATCTACCTGAAGTTAATGATTTCTTGGGATTGGTTGATCAAATTGGAACCATGAGAAAGGAAATCATAAGCTGCTGTTCCCTAAAGAATAAGGCATTGATCTTAAAGGGCAATTAGACCATGGATTGGTCATCGACGAAAAGAAAAATGAATAGACTTGATAGTCTTGATTGTTTGTAATTCTAATGAATGGTTGGGTAAGCGAAAAGAGCGCTTAGAGTGTAAATACCAAGTGACTCGAGAACGTAGGATTGAGTATTCGACATGAGAATTTGTGAGATCCAAGGACGAACAGATATTATCACTCGAGGTGACTAAGTTGTGGGAAAGAGAATGTAAAAGCACTGTGGCATTTGAATCCTGGAGTAAAGGTATTGCCGTCGGCGCAGACTCCAAGGTTGTCAACCTATAGAATGAGAAAGATAAGGTTAATTTGACGTGAGAAAATGCCATGGAGTGTGTAGTGTCTTCATTAGGGTAAGAGACCCTATTGTAAAAGGAAGAAAAACTTTAAATTGTCATAGTTTATGATTGAGCATTTGTACCGAGAAAGAGGACGCAGAACTTGAATGACTCTTGGAAGTGAAATCCGAGAGACAGTCTTGTAGATAATGTTGAATTCCAGGATAATGTTGACGTTCAGTGGAACAAACGGAATTGGATAAGGTCACCTTAGTGAGTATGGAACTCAGAGGCTAAAGCACTAATGCTTCTCGAGAGAAGAGTGACAAGAATAAGAAAAATGTCGTGTGGTCCTAAAGGAGACTTGTGACGACAGAGAGCCAAGGTCTGAGCTCTTGAGTGAAAGGTACGAGGGATAGTTGGGAAGATTCGACACTTGGTGGAAGAAAGTTGATAATCGCCGAACTAAGTGCCTAATGATTGAGTAGGTCGTTACCATCTCGAGAGACGATGGTTGAACTCATGTAAGGAGCCATGAGAAACATGAAAAGTTTTTGAGAGTGTCATAGGGCTCTAAGGAAATGTCTATTGCATGTTAAGTGTGAAGAGCGTAAGTTGTAGACCTGATGAAGTAAAATTCATGCATCGAAATAAGTGATAAATCCTTTGAGGATTGGAATAAGTGATGGATCGACTATAGTCGATGTGAATTGCTGGAAGTTGTGAATTTTTGAGATTGGTGAAATAGACTAAGGACAAGTCATGACATGAATAGGTGAATGAACATGAAAAGAGTTTTCGAGGATTCGAGTTAAGTTGATGACTACGCTATTTGTGACGATTCCGGTTGGAAATTGAAACGCTTATGAAGGTCGTAATGACACGACGCAGAATGGAACTTGAGGCATAACAAGGCGATTTGAAATGGATACTGCTTGTACGTCATGACAATAATGCCATATGAATTGGCTTGCTTAGGGCACGATTGGAATTGATTTGTGAATACTCTTGCAACAAGGTTTGGAAAAATCTTACTTGAGTGGAAGAAGATTTCAAGTTTATATCTACTCTAAAAGATATCAAGCAGTAGTTTTTTGAGAGGAATTGAACGAGAGGCAACGCCGAAGGATGAAATTGCTTGTGGATATAGGAACGTTGCTTGTGCGAAGGAAGACCTTGAAGTTATGTGAACTAAAGGAGGTTGAGGGTAAGAACTGCTTAAAGGGAATTGAAGGCGAGGCATATGGAACGAAGAGATCACCCAAGTGTTCTTATAGCGATGTTCATATTGCTAAGGAAGGGTGAATTGTTTAATGGATGCTTACAATTGAGAGTTGAGCATTGAGTAATGGAGTAATGGACAATGGAGGGACAAACCTTTCCTCAAGAAATAAGAGATTCAACTTCTAAATTGGAAGTTTGCTAATGGACTAGTGTGATGGCTACCGAAAACACCTAGCCTGAGGGCCAGAAGAAAATTAAAGTGCCACTATGATTAAACATCGATACTGGATGGATTATAGGAATGGATGGAACCCTTGAGGCCTATGGGTGGAAGTACGATTCAAAAGAGGAATTATGGTGTTTCCGGGGGATGGCACAAAGATGTGCCAAGATGCATATATATATATATATATATATATATATATATATATATATATATCGGTGATAAAGTTGAAAGTTGAAGTTTGTCTATCTTGTAGTCGAGCACTAGACGTGTCAATGAAAGGGAAGGACATGACAATGAAAGTTGAAGGACCACTTTGATCCAATGAAACTTTCGGATGGAGTCGAGAATGGATTGCTACGGAAGTAACCATGTAAATGTTTAAGCAGTTAAGAGGGTCATAACTCGATTTGATTAATGGAGGACAAATTGATAATACCCTTGAATCTCTATTGGCGTGAAAGGAAGCTTGAAAGAAGTAATACGCCGAAGGGTGTGGACATTAAGAATGCATTCTGGCGAGGGCTTGGTAATAATGGTTGTGGACATATGAAAGAGATAAGGTGAACGCTCGAGAATGAGCTACTAACAAATGATATGAATATCAAAAGAGAATAGAGAGAAGTCCATTGGATTGAGGACTGAAGGAGACAAGTACCAGAGGAAAGATAGTTTTGAGTTACAAAGGACAAGCAAGATCGTCAAGCCATGGAAAGTATTATCCGGAAGAGTGAGGATGCGACGATGATACAATACCCCAAAAGATTGGATGGGTAGAAGGTTGCGGATTTCGAGAACGAAATTTCCTTAAGGGGGGAAGAGTTGTGGCATTCTGATTCCCAGCTAATTTCAGGCTCATTAATGAGAAGTTTATACGTATCAAGCGATGTGTTTCAGTCGTATTTCACTCGAATTTGATCAATTCGAGTAGACTAACCAAAAAGGAAAGGCTAACGCGAGACGAGGTATGTGGACCTAGGGAACTCGGATAGGAAACGACGCTTTGACCATAAGGATTGTCGAGGGAACTAGCGATAGACCCTCATAATTACATGACAACCAAAGCTGCCACGAATTGACGAGCCCTAAACGTGATATGAATCACGGGGTCGATATGCGTAATGTTTGCAAAAGCCGCCCTTCGGTACGAGATAGGCTGGAACCATGTCTGGTAGAGAAAACCATCAGAAATGAGTCTTGAAAATTGAAAATTGAGAATCAAGAATTCCAACATTACAGTTGGATTGGCCGTCGCCCTATCGAAGAATTCTTGAACGAGAAAAACAACGTTCTGAACGTCGGGGGTAAAATTACCCTTTAGCCACTCAAGCCTAGAACCTCACCTATACAATTCAAGAAGGGCAATTTGGATATTAAACCCCTCAAGGCTGCCGAAAATCAAGAAGGATTATGGGCCATTGGATCTCATTGGAATGACTAATGGACATGTGCCAATCGATGCCTTAAAGAGAAATCATGTCCACTATCACAAACCTAACATTCAACCCTTTGACCAAGGGTTTGTATATAGTCTTTTTCCCACTCTCTCTACTCTATTTGGCCAGCCACACTTGAAGAAACCACCGAACACTCCTCCTTCTTCCTCCTCCAGTTTTGCTCACCGCCGATTAGAACCGAGCCTCCTGTTCGACCATTTTGAGGACCATTTTTGGCCACCATCTGACAACCGGCCAACCACACCAACCTAGATCTACGTCTTGTCGACATCCTCAAATAAGATTCAAGTCATTTGGAGCACCGACGAGCCCCGACCAAGAGATTTCCCAAGAGCCGACAGAATCGGATCAAACCTGAGGTAGGTCCGGTTCCTAGTCCTTTTGATGGTCAAAATCTTGGAATTTTAGAGCCAAATTTTGTGGAGATCTAGTAGAGACGTATAGAAATCTGTGGTAAAAATTGAGACTCAATTTGATAAGGTTTTGAGCATGAACCGGCCTTGTAAACTTTGCATAGAAACTGCCGGCAAAACTGACTTGAGTAGTCCAGCGAGTTTCAACAGGAATCCGGCGGCCATTTGACTTCAAACCTTCAGTAAGCCTCTCAAACCCTTAGATAGACATGTTAAGAGGTAGGGTTATGATTGAATGATGGATTTAGGAGTAGAATGAAGATCGATAGTGTCCGGTTTGCACGGAACCGAGGAGGACCGATTCGGTTCCGGGCAAACCAAATCTGTTGGAGGCTGGGATTGGTGATTTTGAGTTCCAAATTGGTGTTTAAGATATGATGAGATGTTGAGGGATATGTTATGGATGATTGGGGTTAATGAATTGAGGAATTGGACTTGGAAATTGACGAATCGATTGAATATCCTAGGTTGCGCAGCAAATTGACCCTTGGATTTGGGTTGGCCGAAACCTTGGGGGCTCAAAAGGAAGAGTTTTGTGTTGTCAAGCTCGAGGTAAGGGAATTCCTAACCTTATGCTAGGAAGATTGGACTCGATTGAGTGAGTCGAGAGTTAAATTGATTGATTTATGAGAGTGCCCAAAGGAATAATTCTTGGTATATTATAAGATGGTAGAGGGGTTCATGTGTGCCATTGATTGTCTTGCATGTCATGGATTTTTAAATTGTGCATGAGATACACTTGTTGTTTTATTTGTGCATTAAATAGTGAATCATGGCATGAACACGACATGGCGAGGCCCTAAGGCGTAAGAAACACGGGGCGGGAGATGGATGCCCTGATGCGATATGATCGCGAGGTGAAGTTGATACTGTGTGGCGCCTTGTGCGACGAGATCGCGGGGTTGAGATAGCCACTGTCCTGATATGAATTATTCACGGGACGGAGAGGCCTTGAGGCGTATGTGACGCAGGGCAGGAGATGTATACCCTGATGCGACGAGATCGCGGGGTGGAGTTGATGATGTGTGGCGCCCTGATGCAACGAGATCGCGGGTTGAGATGGCCATGGTCTTGATGCGAACTATTCACGGGACAGAGTTATGAGATGGTGATATTGGCCTGGAGATTCATCGAAACCTGATGCGTTTACGCGAGTTGCCGATGACGGTCTGATGCATTTACGTGGGCCGAGCCTGATGTGATCTAATCGCGGGCTAGAGATTGAGACAGACGGAGATTAGTGGATGTAATGAGGTGGCAGGCAGAGTATGCAAGATCATCTGAGTGTGACATGAGGTTATCTTTGCATGCCTGACTTTTGCATGTTGATGTTTTATTGATTTGCGCCTGATGCGCCTGTATGGTTATGAGTTTAGAAATTTTAGAATAGATGACTGCCTGAGTGGACGGTCAGCCTAACCTAAGGTTAGGACCCACCTTACTAAGATTTATATCTCACCCTAGTGAGGGCTTAATTTTTCAGGTTCCAAGCTAAGGTCGCACGAGCTTGCCAAGAATTGGCATTTAAAGAGATAGTTGATCAATTGTCTATAGAATGGATTTGCCTTTGTGATGTTGGGATTGCACTTCTGATTGGTGAATTAGGAATTGATCTTTTAGTAATTGGTTAAGATAATTTGATATACCCTTGAGTCCTAAGTCTTCGGGTGTTGTTGTATTTATAAGAATGGAGTTGGCATCGCTTTTACGTATGTATTTTGTAAAGAGCTGTAAGTTATTGGCCGTTGGATCCTGGATCTCATTAAAGGTAACGGTGAAGGTGGGATGCTCACGTGCCCGTCGGGCTCGAGGCGTGACATTGTTCCTCATTCAATTTTTCTAAGCAACCACATACCTCAAATTCTTATGGTTCGTGTAAACTTGAAACCTCTCTAGGCGAGTCGTGTTTTCCTACTTCATCGCAAGAGCATTTGCAAGCCAGCTCCAACCATGCATTTGGTGTTCCAACTCATAAGACCTTACTATTGCGATGTACATGCACAACCACAACAAATTGACTTGTCACGTCTTAAATTTTCTTTCTGCGACACTTCGTTATGATCCTTATGATCTTTTCACTTTCCAATAGAAATGCCAGTATCAGCGCTGTCATTGACTGGGCTTTAGTTCTTGGGACACCTTTTCATATTCGTTCGTCCGTTCGCGCCACACCTCATCCTTAATCCATTCCCTTAGCAAAATAGCTCCTCTAGGAAATCTTCCCATAATGTCTATACCAGACTATTATGATCCATCAGACTTAGGAAGTCTCAAACCTCAATAGCTCACGTCGGCCTCAGTCAGCCTATCGCCAGCTCCTACTTTCGGGGATCCATAGTGATTCCACTCCTCAGAACTACCTGGCCAAGGAATTTTACTTTATCAGGTCCACAGCTCGTGCTATTCATACTTAGCATACAACGAGTACTCTCTTAGGGTTCATAGGATGTTCTCAGAGGTTTTTATCATATCCTTCATGACTCCTTAAACAAATCCGATCATCGTCCCTCAATACGGTAACAACCCATCCAATTATTCCTTAGATGCTCAGTCTCGCTATTGCCAACTCCTTTCTGCCATGTGTCAAATCTTTCAAACTGTTCCTCACACTTTTCATTTGAGAGCTTAGACCTTGGCTCTCTTTGTCACTAGAACATTTTGTCCATTTTTGTTACTCTTTCCTCAAGAAGCATTAGTGTCTTGATCTCTTGGTTTCACAACCAGCTAATGCGACCTTATCTCAATTCTGTCTGTCCCACTGAATGTCAACATTATCCTGGAATTCAACATCGTCTACAAGATAGTCTCTCGAACTTAATTTCCCTTACAACAATCATTCCAGTTCTGCGTCGTCTTTCTCAATCTAGACGCTCAATCTTAATATCGAGATGATTAGGATTTCCTTTTCCTTCCACACTAGGGTCTCTTACCATATGAAGGAAACTATACAATTCAGTGGCATTCTCTTATTTCAAATCCACCATGTCCTTCCTATTCTATAGGACGCCGATATTGGAGTCTGCGCCAACGGCGGTGTTTTACTTCAGAACGTAGATGCCACCATACTCGGCATTCTTTTCCCCATAATTCAGTCACTTCAAGTGACAATATCTGTTCGTCCTTGGTTTGCACAAATTCATATTTTAGATATTCAATTCGACTTCCTCAAGTCGCCTTGCGATTACAATCTAAACATCCTTTTTGCTTATTCACACATTCATTAAAATCGCAAGTAATTAGGACCATCAAGTTCATTCACCTTTCTTTCCATTAATGATTATCATGATCCAATCGTCTTTAAGAGTGACGCCCTATCCTTTAGGAGCGATAACACACAGTACCACTTCTAGTGGTCTAGATTTATGCTCAATCAATCTCATAAAATCCACAGGGTCTGACAGACTGAGACATCAGTCTCACTTATTATTCCCCACGACAACAAAAGGTTAATCACCACAAGCCTTATATCATAGTAACGACATTTCCATACATGCACATTCTATGTTCCATAAGTGAAGTTCTCTTTTTTCACAATCCATGAACAGAAAATCTCTCTTACTTATTCCTCTCCCGATCATCCACTTCTTTCCTTGATGTCCATTACGGTTCATCAGATTCAGGAATAACAATTAGCATAAGGCCTTCAAATCTCAATCCACTCAAAGACTTCACGTCTTATTCAAAGGGTCCTTGACCACCTTTACCATATGCTTAAATGACTTTGAGAACTCTGTCTCACACTAGTCGATCGTCCTTGGATCCTTGCAAAACTATTAGGATCCCAACAACCTTTGCTTTCGAGCAATCTCAGAAGGATACTTTCCGTTGAACAACTCAACAGGGGTAGTCCAGACAGATATCGTGCCCTTGAGGAAACCCTTCCTCTAGTTACCTTTCACCAATTATTAACAATCTCTTAAAGTTAAAACTGCCAGGGTCACTTTCTTTCCTTAGTGTACCCAAACTTCTAAGTTTTCCTTACCAAGATCCCCAATCTAGAGGGAGACAACTTCAAATCTCATCCCTCCTTCAAACTTGGTCAGTCTCAACCTTATACATAGTTTTACAAGCTTTTCTAAATTCTCGTGGTTCTTCCCACGCATTCAATTTAGAAAGGATTAACTCAGAGTCACCTCTCTCGTGACTTCTATCATTTAACTCATCAACACTAGCTTCGATCGTCTCAACGACTTGCGTATAATGACAGCTCCTTCTCGAGTCTGTTTACCCATCCACTTTCTCATTTCCATTCAAAATTCCCACGACCCATTCAGCTCTTGGGTCTCGTACGATTAACAGATTGAGCCATATTATCTTTTGGTACTCATACTCCAATCGCTCATCTTTACTCAATTCTCATGATTCATATTAGTTCTCAGATCTTCCATATCATGTATACTCGAGCCCAATGCTCTTCTACGACCATATCTTGGTCGTTCAACCTTATTAGATTCTCATGTCACTTGAACCACTATGATTCCCTTCAGGAATCAAAACTTAAGTCATCTACTCAAGTCTATCAGTCTCAGGCTGCTCATCTCATCATTCATCATTATCAACCTTACAGTGGTTCCCAAACAACTCTCAACTAGTTGTTCATTACCTAAAGATTCCAGATTCTCATCAGTCAATGACTATTCAACAGGCCAACCTCAACAAGGCAACTTCTCAATCTTCAGTTAATTACTAGGCAAGCCTCAACTAGGCCAAAACTCAACTAGGCTAACACTGAGTAAGTACTCAAAGCAGAAATTCAATGAGCCAATCGATTATGCTATAAGTCTAAGGCATCCGCCACTCTGTCACAAACACGACATGATTTCTCATTCTCAACAGGCATCAGTTCAATGGGTATTAACCACACATGTCATCTACTCTCCTAGTAAGACCTTGGCCAAGCCAATCACATGATGCCAATTACAAAACATGGCCAATAGGCCAATCATATAAACATCACTTTTCCTTTCAAACGGCATCCAATCACAAGCATCATTTCATATGTCATGCCACTTTTGAACATCTTCTTCGAGGATCGATCTTGTGTCATACGTCTCTTAATCACAATTGGACTCAACTTGATACTTAGACTTCCCCTTTCAAGTTATGACTTGGGTCATTCCTGCCTCTTGCCATCTTAAAAGCCTGCCAGGAGCCGCTCCTTATCCGGAGCTCTCTGTCCCAGCGTTCACTCCCCGCCCTCATCACCTGGCCATTACAGGTTGTCCCAAGTCATACATCTACGGAGAAAGCCCCGTTCCACATGTTCCATACCATGCTTCATGACGGTTTATAGGTATCTCATCAACTTGTCCCATACCAAGCAACAGTTTATTAAGTCCAATAATGATAAGCTCATACACACACCCTCATCAACTTTCGTTTCAAAGCCACAGACACACGCACAGCATGACTGTCCTCACCACTTGTCACATCAAAATCACCTTCAAATCAATTTCAATCCATTGAAGAGTTCTAATTCCACTGATCAATTGCCTATATTCAACCATATACCTCAAGTGGAGTCGCTAACTAAATCAAATCACTAAGCATTCGATCACAACTGGCCTTTAATTTAATATACCTTGTATACACCTCACCTCATTTCATCCAAGGCTGACAATAGCAATTGATAGCTAGACCATCATGATATCACACAATTCAAACCTGAATCCACTAACATCAGTTGCCTCTTTATAATCGTACTCCTCGAGTTGGGTCATTGACAAATCAAGATCACAATCATACACTTCAATTGACCCTTCATTCATAATTTATTCTCTAGCAACCTCAAATCCAGGCTTATGACTCCTCAATTTCTATTCACTTTCTTGTGAGCCTTATTCATAAATTACTCAAGATCATCCCTTAAATCAGCACTAGGACCATTAGAACACTACACAAATTCAAACCTATAGTCCTCAAGATTCAGCAATCCATGCTTATCCCTCGAGGTCTCACTACTTAATTGTTCTCAAGTTATCATTCCTTATCACTCCAAGTCTCAATCACATTGGATCGAGCTGACCTTGCTCTGATACCAAACAAACAGGGAATGTCACACCCCGAACTTGGCGAGCGCACGAACATCCCACCAAGCCGTTCCTTTATGAAAGTCTTCTAGGATCTTTCGGCCCACAATACACATAATTCAATTACAAGCGAAAGCCTCAGTCATCTCCACTCCATTCAATAAAACAAATGACTAGGGACAAATAGTCGTTGTTCCATTATACAATTATAAAATAAAATAAAATCCCTAAGTTCACAGAATATCTTCTACTCATTCACTTATTACTCCCACGAATGCCAATCGTTGAACTTATTGATGCTCCATCGCTTGGAACCTAAAGAAAATGTTAATTCCCAATGGGGTGAGATATACATCTCAGTAAAGTGAGTCCTAATCCTAGGTTAGGCTGTACGTCCACTCAGACAATTACAATCACAAACAATTCATACAAAATCTCAAGAGGCATTCAACTATCACGAAATAACACATAAGCATCAAGCATGCACTCTAGGCACCTTATCATGTCATTTAGTCCAAACATGCATAAACAAGCCATGTGACGCCTTCTACCTTTCTTGCCTCCTCACTTTCATGCCCGGGTTTAAAACGCCTCAGGCTCGGTCCGAGTAAACGCATCAGACCGTCATTGACAACCCGCGTAAACGCATCAAGTTTCAATGTTACTCCAAGCCTGTGTTGACACATCACAACTTCGTCCCGCGTTTCAACGCATCAGGACTATGGCCTTTTGAACCCCGCGTCTCATACGCATCAGAGTGCCATACAACTCCAACCCCGCGTCTCAGTGCCTCAGGTTATTCCTCACACCGCCCCGCGTCTCATACACATTAGGGTATTCACCATGCCTCAAACATGCCATAATTCAATTCAATTCATATACATAATGCCATGTGTAACTCATGCACAAACCATACACTTACAGCATGCAAGACATTCAAATTCACACACAAATGCGACAAATTACTCAAGGTACAAGAATAATCAAACATTTGAGTCATCTATACCCTCCTAAGACACATAATGATCAATCACATTAAAACCTCTCAAAAATCAATCAAGCTTCCACCCGACTTGCCCAATTGAGTCCAATCTTCCTATCATAGGTTTATGGTTCCCTTACCTCAAGCTTAATGCCACAAAATACTTCTTCCAAGAGCATCAAGAATTCGGTCCAAATAGTCCTAGACAACTCACCCGCGCAACCTATTAAAATCCATCCAATCGTCAATTTTATTTCTCAATTGCCCAATCCATGGAACATAAACCTCATTGACATGTTACTCAACATCCTAGTATGTCTCAATGATGAATTTGAGACTCAATTCCAACCATCAATAGCCCCCACAAAATCGGTCTGCACAGAACCGAACCGGGCAATTTTCGGTGCTATGTATACCTCAAATAACCAGCCCTTAAACTACCTCAAATCCTCAATTTAATCATTAATCTACTTACTAACAAGTAGTTATAAGGGTTGGGAAGCCTCACCGAAAATTTGAGCTCAAGGTGACATCAAATGGTCCAAGAACGGCGTCGGTTCCTCCAAGCTTACCGCCGGTTAGTTTTGGCCCTTCAAACACAAGACCCATTTGGAGTCAAAACTCTTTCAATTTCATCCCAACTTTTTACCACAGCTCATCCAACCTTAATACTATAAGTGTAGAAGATCTCACCGAACATTTGGAGCAATTTGAAGTCCGGAAGACCTCGGAACAGGTCTTTCCGCAAAACCAGTCAGAATCTGACCTCCCCTGACCTTTGTCCACTCCAATCGAGCTACGGGAAGATTTACAAGATCAAATTGAGCATATAATATGTCTATGGAAAGATAAGACAATAAAATTTTATTTGGCAATAGTTTTACCTCGATCCGGTATCGGACAAAGAAGAGATGGCCGGAATAATGGGATGGTTGGATTGGTCGCCTGGGAGCTCTCGGATTCAAAACTGACTAGCATGACCTTTACTCCTTTAAACAGCTCTACGGAACAAACGGATGGACGGATTTGGACCCATAATACCTTGTTAGAACGGAAAGACGATAAGCTTTCTATTGCCGGTGATTTTACCTCAATCGACCATCGAATGAAAATGTTATGGCCAGAATAGTGAGTCGATCGGAACAGGGCAGCGAGCTGGCGAGCAAGAGAAGAAGAAGAAGATGGCGTTGGTGGGTTGATGGTCGGTCAAGTGAGGGGTGACAGAGAGAGAGAGAGAAAGCTATATGCAAGGTTCAAGGTCAACTAGTTGAATGGTAGTTGGGGAAAAATGGATATGTCTATTCAAGGGTTAATCCATTAACACATGTCCAATCTGTTAATCAAGCTAATCCAATGGCCAAGATTCTCTGAACTTTTCGGCAGCATTGGGGGTGAATTAAAGACCAAAATGCCCTCGTTTTGTTATATAGGTAAGGCTAGGTCTTGAGGGGCAAAGTGGTAATTTTACCCTCGACGTCCAGAACGTCATTTTTCTAATTCTAATTTTCTTTGATAAGGCGACGACCAATCCAATTGTAATGTTGGAATTCTTGATTCTCCATTCTTGAATTTTAAGACTTGTTTCTGAATCATTTCTTTATTCAGCGCGATTCCAACCTATCCCGGACCGACGGGTGGCTTTTGCAGACCTTACGCGTATCGACCCTGTGATTCATATCACAATTAGAGCTCGTCAATTTATGGCGACTTTGGTTGTCATGTAATTGTGAGGGTCTATCTCTAGTTCCGGTGGTCTCGATCGTCACTGTTCGATTTAGAAAAATTTTGCAAATTATACATTGGTTAAGCGGCATCACCCGCGCTCCAATCGTATAACGCTAGCAATGCATTCCTTAATCATTCTTAGATCGGCCTTTTATGGCTCTAAATATTACCTCGACAATTCTTATGGGCAAAACGACATTTCCTATTCGAGTTCCCTAGGTCCACGTACCTTGTCTCGCGTTAGCCTTTCCCTTTTGGTCAGTCAATTCGAGATTGATCAGATCCGAGCGAGATACAACTGAAATACATCGCTAAATACAATTCTCATTAATGAGTCCAGAAATGATAGGAGAATGAGAATGTCACAAAAGCTCCGCCATAGGACGAAGTTCAGCTTTATTTGTGAAATTTTACGACTGAATCGAGTCAATTCTAAATTAGTGAAATGATATGCGTTGTTGGAGTTATGTTTTTATCATGCCAAGGCCTTTTATTTAAGAATACTTGTTTTCAAAGGTGTTTGGAGGTACTGACAACCTAGTTTAGAGTTAGGTTTAACTTACTGAGATTTATATCTCACCCCGTTGTGGGATTAACTTTTTTTGGTCTCAAGCGATGGAAATCTGACCCTGCTAGTGATCGGTATTTGAAGAAGTAATTATATGACATGGATTTATACTTTTGTGACTTTAGATATTTCATGTTACCTCGAAATTAGATTTGTACCCTCTGAACCTATAGTCGGTGTTTATAACAAGACGTACCCTATGTCCTGAGTCATCTTAAGTTTGAATTGAATGGAGAAGTTTCATCGCTTCCGTATGTTTTTGTATCATTTAAAAGTTATAAATTATTGACCGACGGATCCTAGGTACCACCGAGACAAGACGGCCAAGGTGGGATTTTGCATGCCTAATAGGTTCGGGGCGTGACACGGTTACTACTGTGCATCTGATGAATCGTATGCCCTCCCGCATATTAGCATTCCAAACCCCGTTCTAGGCTCTTTCAACGCATATTTTACTTCCTTTAATCTCGACTTTACCTCCCAAAGTGTTTGAGTGTGTGTCATATGTCCATTTGCATAAGAATCAGCGAACAAAGCTCGACTCATGTGCTATTAAGTGTGTTCTTCTTGGTTAAGGAACTCACCAGAAGGGATATCATTGCTACAATCCGGACACCAAGAAAACTCTTGTGACCTTGGATCTCACATTTGTTGAATCTGAACTCTTCTTTCCACCACAAATTATACCTCTCAGGGAGAGATCCATGGTGAAAGACTAAATTGGTGGGAAAGTGGGATGATGGCCAGGCCTACGGTAGATCAAGGCCATGGACAAGGAAACCAATGGCAAATTCTCACCGAAGAATATGATGAGCAAAGTATTTTGCTACAAGAACAACCTCAAGTATGGTTCTCTCTTCTTCAAAATATCCCCTCTTCAGTACCCGACCAGTCTCCTAAGGATACTCCTAAGGTGAACTCTCATATCACACATGAGTCTCCTGTTAATACTGATGAGGTTGTTGGTTATAAATTGTCTGATAGACACAATTGAGGCAAGGCTCCCAATAGGTACTCACTAGACGTGGGGGAATGAAGGTTGAAGTACTCGATCACCAATTATGTTTCGAAAAGTAGTTTTTCAGAGCACTTGAAAGCGTTTATGGCTAATGCCTTTGCAATTCAAGTTCCTAGTGGAGTACAAGAAGCCTTAGAGGATCCCAATTGAGTTTGGGCAATGAAAGAGGAAATGGAAGCCTTGCAAAAAAATAAGACTCGGAGACTGCTAGAATCACCAAAGGAAAAGAAATCGATAGGGTGCAAGTGGGTCTTCACAATCAAATACAAAGTAGATGGATCGATTGAGAGGTATAAGGCACGGCTTATAACAAAGGAGGTATACCCAGACCTGTAGTATTGACTACCAAGAAATGTTCTCTCCAATTGCGAAGCTGAATACAGTACATGCTTTGATGTCATTTGCAGCGAACTTGGACTGGTCTTTGAATTAAATTGATGTGAAGAACGCATTTCTTCATGGAGATCTAGAGGAAAAGATCTACATGGAAATCCCACCAGGGCATGCATGTGTTGATCAGTCAAATGTGGTGTGCAATCTTCAACAGTCAAATGTGGTGTGCAATCACCTCGTGCATGGCTTGGCTAGCTTAGCTCAACGATGAAGAGCTATGGATACACTCAAAGTAATGTTGATCATACATTATTTTTGAAGTGTAGATAGGACAAAGTGACAACATTAATCATATATGTGGATGATATGATCATCGTAGATGATGATCTTGAAGAAATTGCAGATCTTCAAGGGTGGCTAGCTAACGAGTTTGAGTTGAAAAATTTGAGAGGTCTTAAATATTTCTTGGGAACCGAAGTAATCAGGTCAAATGAAGCTATTTTCTTATCTCAGCGAAAGTCTGTATTAGAT
Source organism: Rhodomyrtus tomentosa (assembly GCA_028455895.1). Lineage (NCBI taxonomy): Eukaryota > Viridiplantae > Streptophyta > Magnoliopsida > Myrtales > Myrtaceae > Rhodomyrtus > Rhodomyrtus tomentosa. Next base: position 31,215,263 of record JAPCWY010000007.1, read on the forward strand.
TTATTAGCTGAGGTTGAAATGTTGGAATGTAAACCTATTGACATTCCTATTGCTCAAAATCATAAACTTAGAGAGTTTCCTGATCAGGTGCCTACTAAAAAAGACAGATACCAAAAGTTAGTAGGGAGACTAATTTATTTGTCACACACTTGTCATGATATTGCATATGCTATAAGGGTTGTGAGCCAATTCATACACGCATCAGGTGAAGAACATATGAATGTTGTAGTTTGGATTCTGCGCTACTTGAATTCAGTTCCGGGAAAAGGGCTGTTCTTCGCGAAGAATGGCTATCTCGAGATAGAAGGATTTACGGATGCGGATTGGGCATGTAGCATATCTGATAGAAGGTCTACATCAGTCTTTTCACATTTGTGGGAGGAAACTTAGTAACATGGAGAAGCAAGAAGCAGAAGGTTGTATTCTTATCAAGTGCTGAAGCAGAATTTCGAGGGGTAGCTAAAGGTCTATATGAACTATTATGGCTAAAAAGATTGATGACGAAACTTAGTTTCCCACGTGAATTTGAAATGAAATTGTTCTGTGATAATAAAGTTGCGATTCAAATTTTCCACAATCCAGTTCAACATGATCATGCTAAGCATGTTGAGGTGGATAGGCATTTTGTCGAGCATAACTTGGATGCTAAGGTGATAAAGTTTTCGTTTGTCAAGTCTGAAGATCAATTAGCGGATATTCTTACAAAGGCCTTATCAAGTGAATCTTTTCACAGCTCACTAGTCAAGCTGGGTATCAAAAATATTTTCTCACATGCTTGAGGAGGAGTGTTAACATGAGTTGTATATTGTATTCAAAATAGGATTTTATTTTCTTTTTATGTCTATCCTATATTTTTATGTATATTTCCTGATTTACAGGTAAATGAGGGTTCGTTTGCTCTATGAATATAAGTTTGTTTATAGCCTTGTAATATTTAGAGATGACTAAAAAAATTATAGTCAATTCCTTTCAAAATTCCTTTTTTCGATGAGCATGCCCTACTTAAGTGGAAGAAAAAGGACTGCCAGAATAGCACAAGGAAAAGAGGAACTTTAAGAAATTAGCTGAAGTACTCGAGGAGGGAGAGATTATACAAGAACTGGCTGATATCTAGAGAGTGGAGGAAATGTACTGGGATTAGGTATCTTCGGGTTAATTACCCTTGAATGAGGGCTAGCATAAAATTTCACGAGTGAAGGTGGATCAATCTACATGAACACAAAAAGACGAGGAGGTCATTGCTGTGTTTGAAAGCTCTGACTGTGATCTTGTTAAAAGTCTTAGAGGGATAGATTCCATCCTTAGTTACTGGGGAGATAAATCCAATTTCGTATGCAGTGTGTAACTAATAATAAGATGAAAATTGCTACTTTTCATCTTGGCTGAAGGCACCAAGACCAAGTGGTTATCCGGATGGAGGGAAGTAACGATAGCAAGAATACTCGAGATAAAGGGTAGTGCAAGGAGGGTTGATTTAATCCTGGACATGGTGTTATCGGATTAAACTGAGAAGGTTCGTCTGGAAATGAGATACATATAGCCTCTGCTGGAATTGTTGCTTGTGATAGTGATAAAAAAACTCGATGTGTTTAGGGGAAACATTACGTCTGCTCTCTTTGCTGAAGAGGCCGAACTTCATGCTGTTTGGAATAGTGTGTTACTAGTTAAAGAGAGAGGCTGGTCAAAGGTATGCTTTAAAGATCTCAGTGGACCACCGTAGGGTGCGCAACGTGAGACGCGAGAAGTGTTAACAATTAAATCAAATTGAAGATATCCATGTGAAGACTATCGATTAGGTTGTCGATTAGGTGGTTGATGTCAATATTCTAGAATCAACGCTGATTTGTTACGAGTCTGTTCCTATTCCTATGTTTTAATGTACTCTGAGCTCCCAATAATCTATCTCTTGGAATGTTAAATACATTAAAGGGTTGTTCAAGAGTAAAGATTAAGATTCATGTAACAAGCCTATATAAAGGAAAGTCTTGTAATTATTTTGTTATGGGTGAATTAAGGTGAAAACAAAAGAAAAGCCCATTTGTCATCTCCTTCGTGTGTTGTGAGAGTTTCAATTTCACCTTATCCTCTCAAAATTGGTATAAAAGCTTATGGTTCATGATTATGGACTCAATAAACACTCAGCTTCCCCTTCAATATCCTTGTCTCACCAAAAAAATTATTGTAATTGGGCCGTTAGAATGAAAGCTCAACCTCGGCACCTATTGTGTATGTGAAATTGTCAACTCAGGCTATAATGAAATTGACGACAAAGCTATCTTAAGTCAAAATCAAAAGAATGCCTTCAAGAAAGTTCGAAGAAAAGATCAATAATATGCCATCTCGATCATCTGTCAAGTCTTAGATGATTTTATGTTCAAGAAGGTCTCAAACGCAATAACTCCTAAGGAGGCATGGGAGATCCTTTGCAACACAGACCAAGAAGTGCAAAAAGTAAAGAAGATTCATTTTCAAACATTAAGAAGTGAATTTGAGATTATTCATAGAAAATAATCCGAGTCAATTGCTGATTTCACATGAGTTTCGGTGATTGGCAACCAGATGAAAAGAAATGGTGAAGATCTTTCAGATGTCTGAGTTGTTGAGAAGATTCTCCATTCCTTAGACAAGAAGTATGATGGTTCAAAGATTTCTCGGTTCATTATAAGCCCATGAAGAAGACTCAAAAGAAATAAGCATGACTTGGTAGAGGATGTGATCCGAACTCGTTCGAGATGCGAAGGATCAAAGTAGAGATCTCATGCACAACTGAAGAACTATCACGATTGTGTTCGAGGTCGAGGTCATGGAAAAAGCAGAGGATATATTGCTTGCAATGATAGTATAAACCAGAATCAAAGAAGCGTGCATGGAAATGGAAAGAACATGAGAAGCCAATGGTACGATAAATCTAAAATGCAATGTTATCATTATTATTAGATTATATCTCGAATTTGAATCCACGAACGAAGTCGGATGTAAAATCAACTATTAATAGTGGATGTTCGGATAATTCAAGTCGGACAAAGTTGTCGCTATTTATTTTTGAGGAGTTTCAGTTGGACAAGGTTCTCAATAAAACAGAAAAAGAGATAATGGAAATCAATTTCCATTAGTGGACGTTGGAAAGAGATAATAGAAAGTGAATATGCAAAAGTCCAATGTGGACTTGAAGTTGGACGACTCGGTAACAAAATATATGAAGAGATAAAATATATGAAAATCTTTATGTGCAGAATTTTTATTTGTTTTCTTTATACGTCGGTAGGGCTTGCATGTATATATAGCAAACTATATTGTGGCCGAGTGTTGTTGCTTGAAGCGTCATCTTGTCGTTCAGTGCTTGAGAGTGTCATGCCCTGAACCCGGCGAGCACGCAAGCATCCCACCAAGCCGTTCCTTTATGAAAGCTTTAGAATCCAACGGCCAATGTCCTTTGCGCTGAAAAAACATGCGGAAGCAATGCCAACTTCAATTTACAAATACAGTAACACTCGATGACTTAGGACACAAGGGTACACCTTTAATATATGTCAAATATACTTTTCTTTATTACAAATCTAAACCCTCGAAATCAGTACTATTCAATTTTAAGTTCACAAAAGAGAATTCTTCCTTTTTCCTCTAGTGACCTCGTCTCTATGCCAATCCATGGCAAGTCCGCACTTCCGTCGCCAGGAACCTAAAAAGTTAAGCCCCCACTGGGGTGAGATATAAATCTCAGTAAGGTGGATCATAACCCTAGGTTATGCCGACCGTCCACTCAGGCAGTCATATACCCCAATAGTTCAACTCATAGACATATCAATCAATTCAAATATAGATAACCATACACAGGTGACAGGCATGCAAATACGGTATCATAACACACTCAGAGGTTCATACACGATTCATCGTGCCATCTCACCACAATCATCCTTTCTCCCTTGCCTCATTCTCATGCCCGCGATTAGATCGCATCAGGTTCGGCCGTTTAAATGCATCAGACCGTCATTGACAACCTGCGTAAACACATCAGGTTCCAATGATTCTCCAGGCTAATATCATCACCTCATTCCTCCGTCTCGCAAATAGTTTGCATCAGAACCGTGGCCATCATAACCCCGCAATTAGATCACATCAGGGCACTACTGACAACCCGCGTAAACACATCAGGTTCCAATGATTTTCCAAGCTAATATCATCACCTCATTTCTCCGTCCCGCAAATAGTTCGCATCAGGACCGTGGCCATCATAACCCCGCGATTAGATCACATCAGGGCACCACTGGCAACCCGCGTAAACTCATTAGATTCCAATGATTCTCCAAGCCAATATCATCACCTCATTCCTCCCTTCCGTGAATAGTTCGCATCAGGACCATGGCCATCATAACCCCGCGATTAGATCGCATCAGGGCACCACTGGCAACCCGCGTAAACGTATCAAGTTCCAATGATTCTCCAAATCAATATCATCACCTCATTCCTTCGTCCAGCGAATAGTTCATATCAAGATCGTGACCATCAAACCCCGCGATTAGATCGCATCAGGGCACCACTGGCAACCCGCGTAAACGCATCAGGTTCCAATGATTGTCCAAGCCAATATCATCACCTCATTCCTTCGTTCCACGAATAGTTCGCATCAGGACCGTGGCCAATTCAACCCCGCGATTAGTTTGCATCAGGGCGCCACACTACCTCAACTCGACCCCGTGGTTACATCGCATCAGGGTATCTATCTCCCGCCCCGCGTCTCATACGCCTCAGGGCCTCACCATGTCATGTTCATGCCATGATTTTCCAATTTTTTTTCCATACATGACGACATGTGCAATTCAGGCACAACTCAAGACTTATGGCATGCAGGACAGTCAAATGATACACACACATGGTAGCAAATAAACTCAAGCATTAGCGCATATAAACCCCTATACGATTCTAGGACGTTCAAAGAACAATACTCTTGACAAAATCACAAATCATTCCATTTGTTTCTCAACTCGCCCAATCGAGTCCAATCTTCCTAGCATAAGGTTAGGAATTCCCTTACATTGCGCTTGATTACATAAATTCCTCCTTGAAAGTGCCTCAAGTCCCGGCCAAATCAATCCAAGAGTCAATTCACCGCGTAACCTAGCATATTCAACCAATCCGTCAATTTTTTTCGCTGAATTCCTCAATCCATGAACCATAATCATCCATAACATAATCCTCATCCTCTTAACATGCTTTAAACATCAATTTGAATCCCATAACCATCTGTTCTTGCTCCCACCAAAATCGATTTTGCACAGAACCGAACCGGTTCATTTCGGTTCTGTGCAAATCGTATACTTCCAGCCCTAAATCTTCATCAAATCCTTCATCTACTCGCTATCCTACCTCTTAACATGTCTATCTAAGGGTTTGTGAGGCTCACCAAAGGTTTGAAGTCGATTGGTAGCCGGAATCCCGTTGAACGTCGCCGGTTCCTCAAGTTAGTTTTCCCGGCAGATTCTGTTCATGATTTACAAGACTGGTTCATGATAAAAAAAATTCATCAAATTGAACCCCAATTTTTATCATAGATTCATACACATGTCTACTTGATCTCCACCAAATTTGGCCTCAAAACTCCAACAATTCGGCCTTCAAAAGGGTTAGAAATCGGGCCTACCTCAGGTTGAGCTCGATTCTGTCGGCTCTTGGGAAAATGCTTGCTCGGGACTCCTCGGTGCTTCAAATGGCTCAATTCTTATTTGAGGAGATCGGCAAGACGTAAATCTACATTGTTGTGACTGGCCAACGATCGGATGGTGGTCAAAAAAGGTCATCGGAATGGCCGAACAGCGGCTCCAATTCTGGTTGGCGATCGACAAATTGAAGGAGGAAGAAGAGGATGTGTTTGGTGATCCTTGGAGTGGAAATGGTCGGCCAAATGGAGTGAAGAGAAAGAGAAATGGTTATATACAAGGCTTGGTCAATGGTTTGGATGGTAGGTTTGGCATAGTAGATTTGACCACTCTTTAAGGCATCCATTGACACTTGTCCCATTGTCAATCATGCTTTGATCCATTGGCTCTCATTCACTCTTGAATTTTGGCAGCCTTGAGGGGATTTAATGTCTAAAATGCCCTTCTTCAAATGCTTGGGTAAGGCTCTAAGCTTGAGGGGCAAAAGGATAATTTTACTCTTGACGTTCAGAACGTTGTTTTTCTCGTTCCAGAATCCTTTGATAGGACGACGGCCCATCCAAATAACGTTGGAATCCTTGATTCTCCCTTTTCAATTTTGGAGACTCACTTCTGATGTTTTTCTCTGTCGAACGTGTCCTAGCCTATCCCAAACCGACGGGCGGCTGTTGCGGACGTTACATGTATCGACCCCGTGATTCATATCACGTTTAGGGTTTGTCAATTCATGGCGATTTGGGTTGTCATGTAATTGTGAGGGTCTATCACTAGTTCCCTCGACAATCCTTATGGCCAAAGCGTCATTTCCTATTCGAGTTCCATTGGTCCACGTACCTTGTCTCGCGTTAGCCGTTCTCTTCTGGTCAATCAACTCAAGTTGATCAGATTCGAGCGGGATATGACTGAAACACGTCGCTAGATGCACTTCTCATTCCTGAGTCTGAAGATGGCTGGGAAATCAGAATGTCATAGAGAGGGTTCACTTCCATTGGTTTTGTTCGCGGAATTACATAAAAAATTCAAGTATCGAAGCCGATTAACTCTTGAGGTTAGATTTGTGTAATTCTTTTGCGAGATTGAGAGATTATTTCGCTAGAAATTGGAGGTTAAATACTATGTGTATTCTTGGATATAATTGAGACTTGGAAAATACTAAAGAGTATTTGAGTGACTTGAATGTGGTTTGTAATCTCCGTGTATCGCTCGTTCGATAGTAAAATTTGTTGCTGCTCTCCTCGTGGACGTAGGTCTTTATGACCGAATCACGTATATCTGTTGTATGATTTACTTTCTCGTTCTGTCTATTTTATCATTCGATCGCTGATTCCGCACAACAATTGGTATCAGAGCTAGGCTTGCTTGAGTTGAAGTGAATCGATCTCGACAGAAAAAGCTAAAGTGAAAATCGATAGATTTGACGGGAAGGATTTTGGTTTCTCAAAGATACAGATAGACGATTATTTATATCAGATGAAGCTGCATAAGCCCCTGTCTGGGAAGAAGCCAGACACGATGATGCAAGTCGATTGGGAATTGCTGGTTAGACGAGTGATGAGTGTTATTCGGCTGACGTTGGCTCGTAACGTCACGTTTAACATCTTCAAAGAGAATACCACTACGGGTTTGATGAAAGCCTTATCGGACATGTTTGAGAAGTCCTCTACTATTTGATGCGATGTTTGTTTAATTTGAAGATGAATGAAGATGCGTTAGTTGTTAATCATATCAACAAATTCAATATGATTGTTAGTCAATTGAGTTCAGTTGATATCGACTTTGAAGACGAGGTATGTGCTTTGATTCTATTACTTCATTGCTTGATAATTGGAATGCTACTGTTATTGCTGTTAGTAATTCTTCTAAGTAAAAAAGTTTGACGTTTGATGAGATTTGAGATTTAATTCTGAGTGAGGACATCTATAGAAGAGAATTTGACGAATCTATATCTGATGCATTAGTAGGTGAAAATAGAGGAATAACTAGTATTCGTGTTAGCAGAAGTAGTATGAACATGAATAGACACAATCAGTCAAGGACTGGTGGTACTGTCTGTTGGAATTGTGGCAAGAGGGGGCATCTTAGAAGAGATTGCTTTAAGCTGAAAAATGAGAAGGGTAAGGAAATTAGAATTGAATCTATGGATGATTTTGTAGCTATAGCTGAGAGTAATTCGGATAATGCTGATATTGTCTTGTCTATCACTAATGATTCATCATTTAATGTATGGACTATTGATTGTGGTTGTTCGTTTCATGCTACACCAAACAAGAACTAGTTTATTACTTATCAATTCATGGATAATAGTAAAGTGCAGTTAAGGAACAACGCTGAGTGCGATATTATAGGTGTTGGTAATGATAGAATAGAAATGCATGACGGCATGAAGACAATTACTAGAGTTAGGCATATTCCAGAGTTGAAGAAAAATCTGATTTCCTTGAGTGCCCTGGATTTAGCTGGGTATCGATATTCTTCAAAATGTGGAATTTTGAAGGTTGTTCGAGGTGCCTTGGTAATGATGAAAGGAATCAAGCATAATGGCCTGTATGAATTTCAAGGTGAAATAGTGACAGAGTTCACTGCAGAGACATCGAATGCATCTATTCAAGAGTCAGAATTATATCATATGCATTTGGGGCACATTGGCGAGAGAAGCTTGATGGCTCTAAGTGAAAAGAATTCATTATGCGAAAAATGCAGTTTAGTACGACTATTAGAGAAATCATTGAAATTGCAGAATTACTTCACTTGGATATTTGCAGGTTGTTGCGATTTCCTTTGACGAAAAGTGCTAGATTTGTGCTGACAGTTGTTGATGACTACTCGATGAGGACCTGGAAATTTGTGCTTAGGCACAAGTTTGATGCTATTGTCAGGATTAGGAAGTTGAAAGCTTTGATCGAAAAGGAGACTGGTAAAAAGATCAAACATGTGCAGACTGACGAAAGAATGGAGTTTTGCTCGGAACTGTTAAATAAATTTCATATGAATGAAGGCATAGTGAGACACTGCACTAGTGTTAACAAACCACATGTTGCTGAATTGATGAGTAGAACATTACTAGAGACGGCCCATAAAATGCTCTCTAGTGCTGGTATGGCTAGAAGGTTTCTAGCGGATGCGTTTAGTATGACGAGCTACCTGGTGAATAGATTCCCATCGATTACGATTGGATGTCAGACTCCTGAAAAGTGTGGTCAGGTAACGTTGCTGATTATTCTGATATTAGAATATTTGGTTGCCTATGTTATGTTCGAGTTAGTGATGGTAAGCTCGATGGAAGGTAAGAAAGTGCATGTTCCTAGGCTATGCACAAGGTGAACTTGGTTATCGGTTATGATGTCCAGAATTAAATTCACATGTTATCAGCAGAGGGGTTACATTTGACGAGTCTCTAGTACTTCAAGGTAGGAGTGATTATAGCAGTGTTAATACGGATCTGGACGGTGTTCAGCTTGAGGTTGAGTTGCAACCAGAAACTCCTGAGATAGCAAATACTAGCGAAGTGATTGACATAGATGGTGCTTGTAGCGAGGTGGAGCCTATAGAGCAGGTATGTGTTCGATCTCCTGACAGATATTGTAACACCTCGCGTCCCTTAGAGCTCATTACATCCATCTCAGGCCAATAATTACCCAGGAATCTCACACGGCTTAAGATGGTATGAAATGCGCATACGAAAGGGTGACAACATCTTCGTGCAAAAGAAACAAAAAGGAAATTTGGAACAAGGGAAAAGCACACCCATTTATACATTCCAAAAACACCCAATACATATAACGAAAGGGAAAGAAAAAAGAAAATATAAAGCCACACACTTGGGTAGGAAAAAGGAATTAAGGTCTATGGTTCAAAGGTTACTACTATACCTTTCCTAGAGCCTATGTCACGCCCCGAACTCAGCGAGCACACGAACATCCTTGTCCATGTCGTTCATTTAAGAATGCCCTAAGATCCAATGGCCCATAGCTTACAACTCCTTTAATCAAAGCATGCAGAAGCGATGCCATCCTCCAATCATATAAATACGACAACATACGGATGACTTAGGACATAAACAACAAGTCTCATTAACCACTTTTACCACGGGTTCAATTCGTATTCCACCAATCAAAAGTACAAACCCAAACATCATCAGAAGACAAATCCATTCTAGTGCAATTGATCAACTATCTCTTCAAGTGTCGGTCCTTGGCAAGCTTGTGTTTCCTTTGCTTGGAGCCTGAAAAATATAAGCTTCCACTGGGGTGAGATATAAATCTCAATAAGGTGGGTCCCAACCCTAAGTTAGGCTGACCGTCCACTCAGGTAATCATATATCCAATAAAATTAGACTCTAGCTCACACAGGCATATAGGGCACCAGTCAATAAACTCAACATATGGATGACAGGCAAACATCGATGACCTCAAGTCACACTCAGGTAATAATGCCCATGCACTCTCAGCCTACCACATCTCATATTTACTGACCTCAACCTGTCTAAACCTCTAGCCGCGATCTTGTTGCCTCAAGCTCGGCCACCCGCATAAACTCATCGGGTTTCGATAAATCTCCTGGCAATAACATTGTCTCAACCTCTGTTTCCCTCGTTCTCTAGCCCACGAACTAGTTGCCTTAGGCTCGGCCCGCGTAAACGCATCAGACCGTCATCGGTGACTCGCGTAAACGCATCAGGTCTCGGTTCATCTCTAGGCAAGGTTTATGAGCTCATACTCAACCCCGCGAACTCATCGCATCAGGGTATATATATTTTCTACCTCTCGTCTCATATGCTTCAGGTCCTCTTCGTCCCGTGATTAGATCGCATCAGGACCCTGGCCATCTCAACCCCGTGAACTCGTCGCATCAAGGCGCTATACAATATCAAATTCCACCCCACGATCTTGTCGCATCGGAGTATTCATTTTCTTGCCCCGCGTCTTACACGTCTCAGGGCCTTGCCATGTCGTACTCATGCTACAAACCTAACTTATGCCTTGGTTGTCATTTAATCTCACACTCACTAGCAAGCGCGCATTCAAACGCGTCTCGTAATTCTCGTGACATGCAATTCAATTCAAATGATATACAGACATGGCAAATAACTCAGGCACACAATATTACTCACAATCAAACTGATATCATCTTAGTATATCACTAAGCTACCCACTTGAATAAATTCTCATAATCGTCCCAATCGACTCTCGATTTACCCAATCGAGTCCAATCTCTTAACATATGGTTAGGAATTCCCTTACCTTTGATTTGGCAACCCAAATTACTCCTCTTGTGCCCTCAAGGTCTCGGCCAACCATGGTTCAAGGCCAATCCAATGCACAACCTAATAAAATCCGACCAATCCGTCAATTTTCATGTCCAATTCAACTATCCATGACTCCTAATCCTCCATGGCATAATCCTCAACATCTTGACATGCTTTAAACATCAATTTGAGACTTATAATCCATCCATCATCAGCCCAACAGAACCGATCTTGCACAAAACCAATAGATTCACTTCGATTCTATGCAAACCGAGCATATCCAGCCTTCAATTCACTCATAAATCCTCCATTTAATCATCAATCTACCTCTTAACATGATTATCTAAGGGTCCAAGAGGCTCACTATGAGTTTTAGGCCGGTTGGTCGCCGAAAAACCATCCAATGTCGCCAGTTCCTCCAAGCACAGAATTTGGCAGTTTTCTGGGCAAGATTAACAAGGCCGGTTTGTGATCAAAACTTAATCAAATCCATCTCAAATTTTTACCATAGAACCATATACATGTCTACTAGGTCTCCACGAAATTCCAGCTCAAAAATCAAATATTTCGTCCACCAATAGGACTGAAAATCGAACTACCTTAGATTGGAGCAGATCCCGTCGACTCTCGGGAGAATCCTTGCTCCAGACTGCTCGGTGCTCCAAATGCTCCGATTCTTATTGAAGAATGTCGGCAAGACATAGATCCTTGTTGTAATGGTTGGCCGGCAGCAGATGGTGGCCGAAAGTGGCCGTGGTGGCCAGTGAACAGGAGACCCAGAATTTGTCGCCGGTACAGCGATGCAGGAAGAAAAAGGGGAAGAAGCTGTGGTTGTTTCGGTGGTTCCCTTGAGCAAATGCCCAGCCATTAGAGAAGACAGAGAGAGAGCAAGACTATATTCAAGACTTGATCAATTAGGTTGAATGATAGGTGATAAAAAGCTGATATGACCCCTTTATGGCTTGATCCTTGACACATGGCATCTTGCTTTTCCAATAAGATCCCATGGCTATTTTTAATCCTCATTTTCGGCAGCCATGGATGGGTTGTAATGCCCATTTTTCCCTTCTTCAATTATAATAGCAAAGTTCTAAGCTTGAGGGGCAAAACGGTCATTTTACCCCCGACGTTCCGAACGTCGTTTTTCTCGTTCCGGAAATCTTCGATAGGGCAACGACCAATCCAAATAACGTTGGAATTCTTGATTTTCCATTTTAAATCTTTCAAGGCTCATTTCTAATAGCTTTCTCTATCAGACGTGGTTCCAACCTATCCCAAATCGACGGGCGGCTTTCGCAGACATTACGTGTATCGACCCCGTAATTCATATCATGATTAGGGCTCGTGAATTTATGGTGGCTTTGGTTGTCATGTAATTGTGAGTATCTATCACTAGCTCCTAAGGTCTCGATTTTTACCGTCCGATTTAGGAAAATTTTGCAAATCATAAGTTGGTTAAACGGCATCACCTGCACTCCAATCGTATGACACTCGCAAGGCGTCCCTTAATCATTCTTGGATCGACCTTTTTGTGGCTCTAAATATCCCCTCGACAGTCCTTATGGTCAAAGCTTCATTTCCTATTCAAGTTCCCCAAGTCCACGTACCTCATCTCGCGTTAACCTTTCCTCTTTGGTCAGTCTACTCAAATTGATCAGGTTCGAGCGGGATACGACTGAAATACACCTCCAGATACACACTTCTCATGAATGAGCTTGAAATCGACTAGAAATCAGAATGTCATAGCCTAACACCAAAATGGTTCTTAATTCACCAAAACCTTTAACCAGATTTCTCAGAAGAACAACTTGAGTCGTCCTTTCCATCATCCTCCTCATCAGCTGGATTGTAATCAGAAAAAGTCTCAGATGGTGCATCCTCAGAAGATTCTTTAGTGTCTTCCTCAGTTTCTTCTTCTTCTTTGCTTCTGCTTCGTCGTCCTTGTTGGTGGCCTCGATCGTATCGGCAGAAATCTCTATGCAATTTATGTAATTTGCAGAAGTCAGTGGGGACTTCGGCTCTTCAGGTATGTTCCTTGAACCTCCCATGGATGTTGGGTTATCCACTTCAATATCCGGTCGGGACGGATGACACCAGGTTGGAATCATTTCCTATAGAACATCCTCAGGTAGTAGAGGTCCCATCAAGCTACTGTCACCCACTTGATGAAACCATGCCTCAAATCGGTGGGGTTGTAGTTCCAGCTTTCCTTCATCTACCCAAACAGTTGTGCGCTTCCTGACGTATACGATACCCTTCCTAGTAGGGAACTCATCAAAAAGGGCGGTTATCTTCTTTAGATCGCCCAGGCATATTGGCAGCATGGCTAAGGCTTAGGGTCTAAAAAGTTTGTCCCACTACGGGGTGAGATCGACATCTCAGAAAGTGAAACCTAACCCTATACCTCAATACCAATCCCCTCATACTACATACAAATACTACTCAAAATGCAAAATAACAACAATGCAAAGACACAAAGCATCATACGACAACAATATCAATGATCACGCATGGATAATCAGTACAAACAACCATGTTCAACTTCAGGGTCTCAAAATATAAGCACGTGTACTCGATACACCACTACCATCTCTTTCTCATCTACTCACATACTCCACTAACACTCTTGCCATTTGACATCACCCGAGCCACAGGCCAATCGATGTCCACATACCACTGGGGCACAAGCCAATCGGTACTATCAAGGCTTATAGCCATTCAATCCCACCGGGGCCACAAGCCAAATCAGCATTCTCATTCTCATTCAATTTCATCACCCTTCGATACCACTGGGGCCACAGGCCAATCGGTATCCTCTACATTTTCCTCATTAGATTCATAATGCATCACAACACGCACAATTCAATTCATAAAATTCACCAGTTATTCAAATCATTTAATAACTCATCCAGCAGTGTCCTAGTATTTAGATAAGGTTTATGAGACACTTACCTGATCAATTAGCATAATGTCACACAATGTGACTCTCCTCAAGACCACAAGTATATAATCCCCACGAATTCTTCGTCAACCTAAAAATTTCACCAATCTTGAATTAAAAACCATGGAATGCTCGCTTCCATTAACTCAGTCTTTCCCTAGCCATGTCATTAACAATTCAAGAAACATTTTCTAACAATTGAACACATGGCAATGCTCACTTCGAACCTTTAATGTACTCGGTTCACATGGTCATATCCATAGCAAGTCACAACCTAGAGGTTCATGCACCAATTTTGATATAAATCGCTTCTAAGTCTCAATCCACTTCTCACACTTCCTATTGACACCCCACATTATATGATACAAGACATTATAAGTCAATTGAAGTCCAAATATTCCTCAATCAGCCCCCAAACAAAATCGGCCAGCAAGGTTCATCCACCAAACAGAGCCAGTTTCGGTTTCCAACCGCTCAATCGAGCCATACTTCAATCTCAAGCCTTACTCTTCGCACAATAAAAATACTAAGACCTTAATTTACATGTTTAGAAGGCTCACGAAGAGATTTGAGGTGAGACCACACTCCAAGGATTTCGGAAAAGCCCGATCTCTAGACGAACAGAATTGGTCCAAATTTGATCATCAATGTTCAACCATGAAAATCTATTTCAACATCATCCAACTTGCAGCCACAGATTACCTGACCCTAGTACTAGATGTTATGAAGGTCTCCTAAAATATTTGAGGCCAATCGGAGTCTTTAAGAGGTAGAAGGAAGACCTTACCTTAACTCGCACGATTTCTATCCGTTCTTGGTCTAAGGGCTGGTTGGGAAAAATCGTTCTACGAAACCTCGAACTACCACTGGCAACGTGCCAAGGACACGTTTATCTAACTTATGGTGGTTGGAGCTCGACCAGGCGACGCCGGAAAGTGGAGCTTGAGCAGGCTGAACAAGGAGACAAAAAACTATCTTTCTGGGTAGTTTTCGGTGGAAACAAAATGAAGAGGAAAATGCAACGGGAATGAGGGAGATGATATATACGGCTGGTCGATAATAAATGCTTGGGGTCTTGATTGCTTGAAATGTGGCATAATCCAATAATGCCTTTCTTGGCCTTGACTTTCTTTGACTCATACACATAAATTTCAACAGCCCCATAATGGAAAAGAAAATGACCATTTTGACCTTCTTGCATTCTTAAGGCAAGGCAATTGGTTGAGAGGCAAAAAGGTAATTTTTGCACTTTCAGTCCAAACTTCACTTTTCTAATTCGAAAATACCATTTGACGAGACATCGTCAAATTCTTATCCAAAATTGAAATTCTCTATTTTCAATTGTCAATTTTGAGCTTCCATTTCATGATCATTCGTCCGTCGATCGTAACTCTAGTTTATCTCGAACAAACAGACGGAGACGTTACGCGTATCGACTCTGTGATACCCATCACACTAAGGAAAACTCAAGTTATGACAGCTTTAGTTGTCATGTAATTGCGAGGGTTCATCGCTAGTTTCAACGGCTTTGATCATTATAGCTCAATTTAGGAGAATTTGCAAATTATACATTGGTTAATTAGCATCACCTGCGACCCAATCGTATAATGCTGGCATTGTATTCCTTAATCGTTATCTGATAGGCCTTCTTGGCTCTAAATGTTCCCTCGGCAATCCTTATGATCAAAGCGTCATTTCCTTTTTCGAGTTTCCTAGGTCCACGTACCTTGTCATGCGTTACCCTTTCTATTTTGGTCAGTTTACTCAAAATTGATAAGATTTGAGCGAAACAAAACGAAAATACATCGAAAGATATATTCCCATTCAATAGCCTCTAATGGCAAGAAATTCATAATGCCACAGATATGGATGCAACGGTGGTTTTGCTTTATCTGTGGTTAAGGAGCTTGTATCAGAAAATTTTTGTTGAGCAGTTAAAGGTACATGTGCAGTTGGTATTCTAATAAAGTCTACGGTTATGACAAAATTCAAGCGCGGTTTGGACTTAGATGGTGTCTGTGACAATTGAGCCCATGGGGGCTGTAGGGCAGTAGTGATGATGTTCGAATTATCAGCGAAACGATTGCGACTTGGGTCAAACGTCGAGCCAAGGTAGAGATTGTTAAATTCTGTCTCGAATTTGAGCTCACGAACGAAGGCAGATGTAAAATTATCTATAAATTGTGGACGTCCGGATAATTCAAGTCGGACAAAGTTATCTTTATTTATTTTTGAGGAGTTTCAGCTGGACAAGGTTCTCAATAAAACATAAAAAGAGATAATGGAAATCAATTTCCATTAGTGGACGTTGGAAAGAGATAATGGAAAGTGAATACCTAAAAGCCCAATGTGGACTTGAAGTTGGACGACTTGGTAACAAAATATATGAAGAGATAAAATAAACGAAGATCTTTCTATGCAGAATTTTTTATTTATTTTCTTTATACGTCGGTTTGGCTTGCATGTGTATTTAGCAAACTACATCGTGGCCGAGTCTTGTTGTTTGAACCGCCATCTTGTCGTCGAGTGCTTGAGAGGGTTCACTTCCATTGATTTTATTCATGGAATTATATCAAGAATTCAAGTGTCGAAACCGGTTAAATCTTGAGATTAGATTTGTATAACTCTTTTGCGAGATTGAGAGATTATTTCACTAGAAATTGAGGGCTAAACACCGTGTGCGTTCTTGTTTATAATTGGGGCTTGTGAAACACTAAGAGTGTTTGTGTGACTCGAGTGTGGTTTGTAATCTCCGTGTATCGCTCTTTCTATAGTAGAATTCGTTACTGCTCTCCCTGTGGACATAGGTCTTTACGACCGAACCACGTATATCTGATGTTGATTTACTTTCTCGTTCTCTCTATTTTATTGTTCGATCACTAGTTCCGCGCATCAATTATAACAAACTTGGCCCTATTGTTTTTGATTGTTGGAACATTGAAAGTAGCGGAGATGCCGATCAAGTTCTTTTATTGGCTTGCAAAGAAGATGAATGCAGACAAAACGATATGTGCTACGTGGTCATTAGTGCAACCAACCACAGGGTCGGGCGAAAGAAGATGTTTGCTTAATTAGAGGGGACAATAAATGGGAAAGTCTTGATTGGTGATAATTCCACAATTCTTGCTGAAAGTAAACGTACAATTCTGATTCGTTTGAAGAATAGTGCAAATTAGTTTATTACTAATCTTTATTATTCACCCAAAATGTCAAGAAATATCTTGAGTTTGGGATAGCTTTTGGAGTAAGACTACACTATCCATATGAAAGATCTTAGCCTTTATGCTAAGAGAACAAAATAATAACCTGATCACAAATGAGATGATGTCGAAGAATATGATGTTCACTCTCGATATAAAAAGTGAGTTGACTTGATGCTCGAAAGGCATGTGTCCACGATCCTTCACGGTTTAGCATCGGAGAATGGGGCATCTGAATTTTGGCGGGCTCAATTTGCTTTTCCACAAGAAGATGATTTATGGCTTACCATCTTGGTCAATTATGTGAATGATGTGTCATTGACAAGCATTCCAGAACATGCTGTCCGAAGGAAGCAACTTATTGAGCGAAGAAGCCACTTGAATTGATTCATTCTTATGTATGCAGCCCAATCACTCCTCAGTCATATGGTAATCATTGATATTTTGTTACTTTTATTAATGATTTTACTCAAAAAAAAAATTAGTGCATTTTATAAAAAAGAGTCAGAAGTGTCCGATATTTTCAAGTTATTCAATAACCGAGCTGACAATGTGAGTGGCTATTCTATGAAAGCCACGGGGACTGATTGTGGAGGATAACTCATTTCAGCATCATTTAACAAATTTTGTGAGGATCACCATATTCGGTCTTTTTTTATGGCTTGATTTCTCCTCAACAAAATAGCGTGGTTATAAGAAAAAAATATAACCATGGTTCGACCATGTTGAAAAGCAATAATATGCCCAAAGAACTTAAAAGTAAAGCTTTCATGTGTGGGTCTTATCTACAAAATATATGTCGGTACTAAAAATCAATGTAAACTAGTCATTCAATAATTGCAGTAGATTTATGACTGTTTTGGTAATTTTTTCGCTATATACATATAACGGTAATAATAACAATAGCAAAAATAATAAGCATAATAATAAATGGCTTCCAAAAAAAAAAAATCATGGGTTGGTCGATGCAGGACACTGCAAACACGAAATACATGGAAAACTATTGTCCCATATTATTTACCTAGGACGCTTCTGATGTTCACGAAAATGCTAGGTTCCATTCGTTTTTTGAAAAATAAATAGTCTATAAACGATTTCTTAAAAGACCACTTGTGTCGCTTGAAATAATTAAGCCAACAGAAGATATTCTCAGTATTGGCAACAAGTTATGTCTTAATATTTCATGAAAATGACGCTATTTTTTGTTTATTCATTTTCTTTATAGATGATACAATATATCTTTTTAAATATATAATTAAAATCATTTTTTAGCCAAAAAAAAAATCTAAAAACGCCACTTGGCAATCTCAAGTCGTCAAAATGGGCACTTGTAGACAGTTCAATCTCGGAGAATATTCTAATGGTTCAAAAATAGACCTTTCTTCCATAGTATTCGTAAAACAAAATTATAGGACCAAGGTGCAGAAAATAAAGAACGGAGACTTTTTTAGGGACGGCAAAGATGACTTAAACTTGGTCCGAGGTGAAGACTAGACGATACTTTTCCAAAGACTTTGCTTCCTATAAAAAGAAAGCCACGACACAAGCTAAGTCAAGTGTGCGAAGGATTTCCTAATTCGGAATTTAACTAGTGCCTTTAAGAAACTCGTTAACCAAGTCATGTGTTAAATTCGAATTTTACAGTTGTGTGAAGTCTTCAATATGTTGCAAAGCTGGGTCAATTTCTTTCACTTTTGAATTTGTCAAACGATAATGTTACCTTATTCATGTCGATTCAAGTAGGTATTTTGTGCCCTAAAAAGACCATTAAGTCTAGCACTCGAGCACTTCCTCCTCTAGAAAGAAGGATGACAAAGAGCCCCTCTGTCCATCCGTCTACGCACGTGGTTCCCACATAATTCTTTTCCCATCCTTCTTTTTTTCCCCACATGTTCGGCACATTTACAAATTCAAAAAAAATAACAAATCGCGTGGATAGAAAAATCCGTGTGAAAGCTTCCGTTTCGTTTTGTCTTTGCGTTGGCGGCCCGAAGGAGATCACGTACCAATCATCCAAAAACCAGAGATAAATCTTCTTTGTGATGTCCCCCTGAGTGATCTATAGTCGGTGACCGCATCCTATAGGACCTCTCTATTGACACCACCTCCAGAGTAGCCTATAATGAAGGATCTAAATTGTCGAGAGATTACATCTGTGTCGTTCCATGTATTTCGCCAGAAACTTCTTCGATAATTGAGTCACAGAACTTCTTAATAAAAATCGAAAGACGCATTTCGGTGAAAGATATTTCTTGTTGCAAAATGAGCGAATAGATCGCTAGGTGAACATCCGGCGAGTTGGTTCTAGCGACATAGCCCAAAGGAGACCATCCAAGATTAACTAATGAATGATGATCATCATTTCACCGGAGCCATCCTTTCCACCCTTTCTGCAGGTTTCGATTGTGACATTCTGATTTCCAGTAAATTTCAAGCTATTTATGAGAAGTGTATATCTAGAGATGTATTTCAGTTGTATTCCGCTCGAATCTGATCAATTTGAGTATACTGAACAAAAAGGAAAGGCTAACGCGAGACGAGGTACGTAGACCTAGGGAACTCGGATAGGAAACGACGCTTTTGTCATAAGGATTGTCGAGGGAACAAGCGATAGACCCTCACAATTACATGACAACCAAAGCCGCCACGAATTGACGAGCCCTAAACGTGATATGAATCACGGGGTCGATACGCTTAATGTCTGCAAAAGCCATCCATCGGTTTGGGGTAGGATGGAACCACGTCTGGCAGAGAAAATCATTAGAAATGAGTCTTGAAAATTGAAATTGGAGAATCAAGAATTTCAACATTACAATTGGATTGTTCGTTGGCCTATCGAAGAATTCTGGAACGAGAAAACGATGTTCTGAACGTCGGGGATAAAATGACCGTTTTGCCTCTCAAGCTTAGAACTTTGCCTTGCATTTGGAGAAGGGCATTTTGGTCTTTTAATCCTCTCCTATGGCTGCCGAAAAAGTGGGTTAACATGAGCCATTGGATCACATTGGGAAGACAAGGTGGACAAGTGTCAAGAGATGGGCAAGTGTGGTCATGTCAACTTTTTGCCCATCTACCATTCTCTCCTTTGACCAAGCCTTTGTATATAACAAATTTTCTCTCTCCTCACCTCACCCATTTGGCCATTTGAACCCCAAGAACTACCGAGCACCCTTCTTCTTCTTCTTCGCTTCACAGCTTGCGGACAGCTTCTGGACGCCACTGTTCGGTGCCGTCGACGGCCTCCTTTGGCCATCACCTGGATGCCGGCCGACCACACCAACCTAGATCTATGTCTTGCTACCCTCCTCGAAGTGGAAGCACGCCATTTAGAGCACCGAGAAGCTCCAGCCAAGCATTTTCCCGAGAGTCGATGGAAACTGACCCAACCTGAGGTAGGTCCGGTTTTTGACCCTTTTGAAGGCCGAATTGTTGGAGTTTTGAGGTCAAATTTTATGGAGACCTAGTAGACATGTATATGAATCTGTGGTAAAAGGTTGGGCTTGATTTGATGAAGTTTTGATCTCGAATCGGTCTTGTGAACTTGGAACAGAAAACTGCCGGTACTGATTACCTGGGTGTAAGACACATAGTGGAAAGTGAGTAGTAAGTCTTTTCTGTTATGGATGAGGTTGAGGAAGAATCGGCATACTAATTTGCCGGGAGTTAATGATTTCCTAGGATCGGTTGATTAAATTGGAACCATGAGAAAGGAAATCATAAGCTGCTGTTCCCTAAAGAATAGGGCATTGATCTTAAAGGGCGATTGGACCATGGATTGGTCATTGACGAAAAGAAAAGTGAATAGACTTGATAGTCTTGATTGTCTGTAATTCTAATGAACGGATGGGTAAGTGAAAAGAGATCTTAGAGTGTAAATACAAAGTGAGTCAAGAACGTAGAATTGAGTATTCGACATGAGAATTTGTGAGACCTAAGGACGAATGAATATTGTCACTGGAGGTGGCTGAGTTGTGGGAAAGAGAATGTGAAAGCATGGTGGCATTTGAATCATGGAGTAAAGGTATCGCCGTCGATGCAGACTCCAAAGTTGTCGTTCTATGGAATGGGAAGGACAAGGTGAATTTGAAGTGAGGAAATGCCACAGAGTTGTGTAGTTTTTTCCTTAGGGTAAGAGACCCTATTATAAAAGGAAGAAAAGCTCTTAATTGTCTTAGTATGATGAATGAGCGTCTGTACCAAGAAAGAGGACGCAAAACTTGAATGACTCCTGAACGTGAAATCGAAGAGACAGTCTTGTAGACAATGTTAAATTCCAGGATGATATTGACGTTCACCGGAATGAACGGAATTAGGATAAGGTCACCTTAGTGAGTTATGGAACTCAGAGGCTAAAGCACTAATGCTTCTCGAGAGAAGAGTGACAAGGATAAACAAAATGTCGCACGATCCTAGAGCATACCCGTGATGACATAGAGCCGAGGTCTGAGCTCTCAAGTGAGAAGTGCGAGGAATAGTTGGGAAGATTCGACATCTAGCGAAAGGAAGTTGATAATCGTCGAATTAAGTGTCCAAGGAATGATTGAGTTGATCATTACCATCTCGAGAGATGATGGTTGAACTCATGTAAGGAGCCATGAGAAACATGAACAGTTTTTGAAAATGTCATATGCGCTCTAAGAAAATGTTTATTGCATGTTAAATGTGAAGAGTGCAAGTCGTGGAACTGATGAAGTAAGATTTACGCATCGGAATAAGTGATAAATCCTTTGAGGATTGGAATGAGCGATGGATCAACTATAGTCGATGTGAGTTGCGGAAAGTGCAAGCTTCTTGGGATTGATGAACTGCAATAGACAGACCGTGGAAAGATTCCCTACAAAAGTTGTCCCATCGGTGAAATGGACTAAGGACGAGTCATGACATGAATGGGTGAATGAATGTGAAAATAGTTTTCGAGGACTTAAGTTAAGCTAAGGGCTACACTATTAATAGTATTTCTTGTTGAAAAATTGAAGAGCTTATGAAGGTCGTAGTGACACGACGCATAATGGAATTTGAGGTATAACAAGGCGATTTGAAATGGATACTGCTTGTACATCGTGACAATAAATGCCATATGAATTGGCATGTTTAGAGTATGATTGGAGTTGGTTTGCGAATATTCCCACAACAAGGTTTGGAAAATCTTAATTGGGTGGAAGAAGATTTCAAGTTTATATCCACTTCAAAAGATATCAAGCAGTAGTTTTCTGAGAGGAATTGAACGAGAGGCAATGCAGATGTACAGAATTGCTTGTGGATATGAGAGTGTTACTTAGTTGAAGGAAAAGACCTCGAGAATTATGTGAACTATAAGAGAATGAGAGCATAGACTGCCTAAAGGGAATTGACGGTGAGGCATGTGGAAAGAAGAGATCACCCAAGTGTTGTTATAGCGATGTTCATATCGCTAAGAAGGGTGAATTGTTTAACGGATGCTTACAATTGAGAGTTGAGCATTGAGTAATGGACAATGGAGGGACAGACCCTCCCTCAAGAAATAAGAGATTCAACTCCTAAAATTGTAAGTTCGCTAATGGACTAGCATGACGGCTGCTGGGAACACCTAACCTGAAGACCAGAAGGAAATTGAGGTGTGTCATGATTAAACCAGTGCTAGAGGGATTATAGGAATGGATGAAACCCTTGAGGCCTATGGACGGAAGTACGGGTCCAATATTGAAGGGAAACTCAAGAAGATGACCTCATTGACATTCGAAGGGAGAATTATGATGTTTCTAGGGATGGCACAAAGGTGTGCCAAGATATATATATACTACCGGTGACAAGGATCGCAAGAGGAAATTAATCTATTGTATAGTCAAGCACTAGACATGTCAATAAAAGAGAAGAACAAGACCATGAAAGTTGAAGGACCACTTTGATCCAAGGAAATTTTCGGATGGAGTCGAGAATAGATTGCTACGGAAATAACCATGTAAATGTTTAAGGAGTTAAGGGGGCCATAACTCGATTTGATTAATGGAGGGCAAATTGACAAAGCCCTTAGATCTCAGTTGGCGTGAAAGGAAGCTTGAAAGGAGTAATACGCCGAATGGTATGGACGTTAAAGAATGCGTTCTGATGCGGGCTAGTATTAGTGGTGATGGACAAATGAAAAAGACGATATGAACGCCCAAGGATGAGCTGTTGGCAAATAATATGAATACCGAAAAAGCATGGAGAGAAGCAAATCACATTGAGGGCTAAAGGAGACAAGTTCTAGGGAAGGGTGGCTTTGGGTTGCAAAGGACGAGCAAGATCGTGAAGCCATGGGAAGGATTATCCGGAAGAGTGAGGATGCGACGAGGCGCGAATACCCCGAAGGATTTGATGTGTAGAAGGTTGCGAATTTCGAGGACGAAATTTCTTTAAGGGGGAAGAGTTGTGACATTCTGATTTTCAGTCAATTTTAGGCTCATTAATAAGAAGCATATATCTAAAGATGTATTTCAGTCGTATTTCGCTCGAATCTGATCAATTCGAGTAGACTGACCAAAAGGGAAATGCTAACGCAAGATGAGGTACGTGGACCTAGGGAACTCGGATAGAAAACGACGCTTTGGCCATAAGGATTGTTGAGGGAACTAGCGATAGACCCTCACAATTACATGACAACTAAAGCCGCCACGAATTGACGAGTCCTAAACGTGATATGAATCACGGGGTCGATAAGTGTAATGTCTGCAAAAGCCGTCCGTCGGTTCGAGATAGGCTGGAACCACGTCTGGCAGAGAAAACCATCAGAAATAAGTCTTGAAAATTGAAACTGGAGAATCAAGAATTCCAACATTACAATTGGATTGGTCGTCGCCCTATCGAAGAATTCTGGAACGAGAAAAATGATGTTCTGAACATTGAAGGTAAAATGACCGTTTTGCCCCTCAAGCTTAGAACTTTGCCTTTGCATTTGAAGAAGGGAATTTTGGTCTTTTAATCCTCCCCTATGGCTGCCGAAAAAGTGAGTTAATATAAGCCATTGGATCATATTGGGAAGACAGGGTGGACAAGTGTCAAGAGATAAGCAAGTGTGGTCATGTCAACTTTTTGCCCACCGACCATTCTCTCCTTTGACCAACCCTTTGTATATAACAAATTTTCTCTCCCCTCACCTCACCCATTAGGCCATTTGAACCCCAAGAACTACCGAGCACCCTTCTTCTTCTTCTTCTCTTCATAGCTTGCTGGACAGCTTCTGGACGCCATTGTTCGGTGCCGTCGACGGCCTCCTTTGGCCATCACTTGGATGCCCGCCGACCACACTAACCTAGATCTATGTCTTTTCAACCTCCTCGAAGTGGAAGCACACCATTTTGAGCACCAAGAAGCTCTAACCAAGCATTTTCTCGAGAGTCGACGGAAATTGACCCAACCTAAGGTAGGTCCGATTTCTGACCCTTTTGAAGACCGAATTGTTGGAGTTTTGAGCTCAAATTTTATGGAGACCTAGTAGACATGTATATGAATCTGTGGTAAAAGGTTGGGCTTGATTTGATAAAGTTTTGATCTCGAATCGATCTTATGAACTTGGAACAGAAAACTGCCGGTACTGACCTAGGGAGATCCGGCGACGTTCAACGGGTTTTCGGCGTCCAACCTACTTAAAACTCATGGTGAGCCTCGAGAACCCTTAGATAGACATGGTAAGAGGTAGGATGAGAATTAAATGATGGATTTAGAGTTGGTTTAGGGTTGATTGTGCCCGATTTGCATAGAATTGAGAAGAACCGATTTTGTTCTGTGCAAGGCCGGGGCTGTGGAGGCTATTGGCATTTGATTATGAGTCCCAAATTGATGTTTAAGACATGTTTAGATGATGAGGGTTATGTTATGGATGATTGGGGTTCATAGATTGAGGATTTGGGTAAAGAAAATTGATCTATTGATTGAATATTTTAGGTTGCGCAATGAATTGACCCTTAGAATGGTTTGGCCGAGACCTTAAGGCACTTGTAAGGAGAAATTTGTGTTATCAAGTTAAAGGTAAGAGGATTACTAACCTTATGCTAGGAAGATTGGACTCGATTGGGTGAGTCAAGGTTTAATTTGATCGATTTAGCAGAATATTCCAAAGGGGAAGCTTTTAAAATGTCCTAAGTGGTTATAGAAAGTCATGTGTGATATTGCTTGTGTTTAAATCTTATGCCATGTCGAATGTCATTGATTGTCTTGCATGCCATGAGTCTTGAATTGTGTCTGAATTGCACATGTCATCATGTATGGAAAGAGAGTTTAAAAATCATGGCATGAGCATAACATGACGAGAACCTGAGGCGTGTGAGATGTGGGGCGGGAGATGAATACCCTGATGTGACGAGATCACGGGATGGAGTTGATATTGTGTGGCGCCCTGATGCAATGAAATCGCGGGGTTGAGATAGCCACGATCCTGATGCGAATTATTCACAGGACGGAGAGGCCTTGAGGCGTATGAGACGCGGGGTAAGAGATGTATACCTGATGCGACGAGATCGCGAGGTGGAGTTGATGTTGTGTGACACCCTAATGCGACAAGATCGCAGGGTTGAGATAGCCACGGTCCTGATGCAAACTATTCACGGGACGGAGGTATGAGATGATGATATTGGCCTGGAGATTCATCGGAACCTGATGCATTTACGTGGGTTGCCGATGACGGTCTGATGCATTTTATGTGGATCGAGTCTGATGCAATCTAATCGCGAACTAAGGGATGAGGCAGGCGGAGATTAATGGATGTGGTGAGTTGGCAGGCACAGTATGCATGATCATCTGAGGGTGACATGAGGTCATCTTTACATGCCTGTCATCTGCATGTTGATGTTTTATTTTTTTTGTGCCTGATGCGTATATATTGTTATGTGTTTGAAAATTTTGGGATAGATGATTGCTTGAGTGGAAGGTCGGCCTAACCTAGAGTTAGGGCCCACTTTACTGAGGTTTATATCTCACCCCAATATGAGCTTAAATTTTTCAGGTTCTAGGCGAAGGAAGCGCGAGCTTGCCAAGGACTGACGTTTGAAGAATTAGTTGACCAATTGTATTTAGAATGGATTTGCCTTTTGTGATATTAGGAATTGTACTAACGATATGAATTGATTAATAAGATTTTGATGTATCTGTCCTAAATCATCAGTTGTTGATTTATTTGTGATTGGAGTTGGCATCGTTTTCTCGTGCGTATTTTGTAAAGAGTTGTAAGTTATTGGCCGTTGGATTTTGGAGCTTAAGTAAGAAGTGGCTCGGTAGGATGTACGTATTCTCGCTGGGTTTGGGGCGTGGCATCGATTGAGAATTACCGCGAGGCCATCATACCATAAACTCTACAGCCGATGCCAGTTGCCTCACGCACTGCCAAGGTCTTAGAGCAGCTCAGCGGCCAAAGTCCTGTCTTTTCCGAAAGGAGATACCCTGCAAGGTCGTTCGGGGACAGGCGTAAAGAGAAGATTGCTTGCCAGACCGTTGCATGAAAATCTCCCTCGGTAAGGCCCAATCGATTCTCTTGGGATTCGGAGCCTAAAGGGTTTCTATCGCGGAAAATTCCTTTTATCGAATGTTAGCAGTTCGTTAAGAAAGAAGGGTTTGGGGCAAGCTATGGAAAGACAACATCAAATGCAAGGTATCTTATTGATAGGAGCGTGTCTTTCGACAGCTTTGTACAAGATTTCGACGAACCTACTGGAGACGAATTTCGATGAACCTTGTCGAATTGCTTCAACGAGAAAAGAACCAAGGCACAACACCAGAATTGAATCAACGATACTAGACCACATTGTAGGACACAATGTCAGAATTTAATTTACGACACCAAACGAGTAGAAATGTAGGACACAACGCCGGGATTGAATCAACAGTGCTGGATGGGTGGAGAATAAACTAATACAGTACCAAAATTTAATCGACGGCACTGGACTTGGTGAGTAGAAGTCGAAATTTAATCAACGACACCTAACTCTGGATATGAAACACATCGGAATTGAATCAATAACGGGAATCTGAAAGCTACAGCTAAGATTAAGCTAGGTCGAAAGATAAAGATTTGTTGTGTTCTTTTTCCAAGCTTTCGGTGTAGGATACCTTTAGGTATTTATAGGTGTGTTCTAGTAATCGTCGAAGGGTTTTTGTCTTGTGCTCCAAGTACATCTCCCTTTGGGGATGAAGTTTGCTTCGACAACTGCTGGAAAGCTGTCACCTTCCAGCCTTTTGCATGTTTCCTTTTGATGATTCTTGCAGATGAAGTCTTCAACAGTCTCATCGCCTCTTTTGTTCCTTTTGATGGGATTAGTGCCAAATCTTTTGACTACCCTTGATCGTGTCTTCTTTCGCGCGCCCATTTTATATTGCGCTTTGGGACAAATTCCGCCAAAACCATCCCATAGTGGCGTCTTTGTAGCTGATCCGTGCCTGTACTGCGTACAACTTTTCATAACTGATTATTTCCTTTTTCGTGCGCATGACGTGACCCATAAGATAGTTTTAGGTGTTAACACATACAATGAGGAAGTCAATGCAAACCCGGAATGTCCATCCATTTGAGACATGATTTCATTGCTAGTGGCTGAATCAATCAACATATTTGCTATAGGCATTTGATACTCATCTTTAGGCGTGGCAGCATTCAGGTCGTGGAAGCCAATGCAAACCCTTAGCTTGCCATTCTTTTTCTTGACTGGGACGATGTTTGACAGCCATTCGACATATATACCGTCATTTTAAATCCAACATAGAGGAGCCGTTTGATCTCTTCTTTTACCTTGAGGATCACCTCATGTGCAAACCTCCTTGGTGATTGTTGATGTAGTTGAAATCCTCTTTTAATCAGTAGTCGATGTTTGACTATATTTCTTGCTAGATCAGGCATTTCACGGTAATTCCACCCAAAGTAATCTTTATACTTTTTGAGCAAGTCTATCAATTGTGCTTTATATGATTGATCGAGCAACTTACTTACGTAGGTTGGTTGTAGGGAAGCTTCATCTCCAAGGTTTACTTCTTCCAGAGGATCTTGAGCTTGCATCACCTTTCCGTCTTCCTTGATTGGAGATTCTTCGAAGTCCACAATCCCATCGACCACTTCGTTTGTTAGCTCGGCTTGCTCGACCTTATATGCCTTGTACCTCTCAATGAGGTTTTGTGATAATTGCTGATCCTCCATCAGTAAATTCTTCAAGCTGAACCGCCGATTCCTTCCTAGGAATCCATTCAATTTTTTCCTTGTCAAAACGGCAGAATCTCTTGAATCGGTCTCAAGAGGCTTTGAAATAAGCAAACAATCATCTAGCATAACCTGATCTAGCCTTGATATCTGGGTCCACGTGACGTAAGTCTGAGGATTGGCTCTTACATATTCCACCTTATCTCCATTCTAGAATGGCAGCATCTGATGCAACGTAGAAGGGACACACTGGTTCCCATGTATCTAATCCCTCGCCAGTAGAAGATTATATGAGCCGCCAGCGTCCACTACACAGAAAGATGTTCTTGACATCTTGGATCCTACGGCAACATTGGCGACGTATATCCCCTTGGGTTCAGTGATTTCCCCGGTGAAATTTGATAGTTAGATGTTTGATGGGATGATCTCATTGTTAGTTCTCCCAATCTTTCTAAAAAAATATGTACGGGATGAAATTCAATGTTGAACCACCATGTACTAGGATCTTCATTACTGGCTGCCCATTTATCTTTGCGTTAATATTTAGTGACCTCAAATGATTGGATACTTCCTTGATGGGTTTTTTGAACTTCATGGTCTCTTCGTCATCGAAACAGAATTGAGCTCACCTCTTTTCTTGCGTGATTACTTCGTCATCAAGACGTTCTGGGTTTAGCTCCCATTGGAACTAATTAGGTGGCTAACTTGGACCACACAAGAGCTCAACGGTGAAACTGACCTGCTTGCGTAAATCTTGAATCAAGATTCCGACCTTGATGGCTTTAATGGTTCAAGCTGTCTGCGAGTCTGTCCTTGAGTTGGTTGCAACTCCTTTTGCTTACGTCTCCAATCTAGGTTTCTGGCTCTTCGAAACATTGGGTGTTCTTTCACTGGCCTTGGTTCAGACAAGATAATTTGATGTTGCAACATGCGGGCCCTCCTTTTCCTTTGTGCCCTCCTTTTCTTGGTACGAGTCATGATTTCTTCTTCTTTTTTTTGGCCTCTGTAGCCTTGTACCATGATCCTTTTATCGAAATGGCTGGAATCTTCAAGGTTCGTTGCCGGAATGTAGTGATTTGATGTATCTTTCTGTCGAGCTCGTTTTTTCTAATGTAAGAGATTGTCTCTTGACTGCAGGATATCGGAGTACCATAGCTTACATAAGAATCAAATTTCCCGCTGGGTTCTCCTAGCGTGTCAATAGGAGGGTTCCCTTCTTCGTACCTCTATTTAAATAATTTGTAAATCACCTTCTTGGGGATCACCTTTTTGACCTGCAGTACGTTCCAGCCTTTGTGGTTGATGCCCCCTTTTAAGTTCTTTTTGCAGTGTGGGCAAAACTTTGGCAATTCTTGTCCTTTATCTGACCGTTTTAAAGATATCATCCCAGTCATCACAAGAAATTGGTCAATATCAATATCCATAGGGTCTTACCCTTATCATCGGTGAACCGAATCTTTTCTTGTCGGATGGCTTCCTAGATATTATTTTTTAGAACAAAACAATTCGACGTATTATGGCTCTATGAGTGGTGCCATTTGCAGTATTTTTTACTTGATATCTCTCCTTTGGACGGTATCTGTTGCCCTGCTGTTAGTTTAATCTGCCCATCAGCCAACAAAATGTCAAAAATTTCTTTGGTCCTATTCGCATCAAACGAATAATACACTGACTCCTTGGCTTTGGCTATAATGTTTGACTTTTCCTTCATTTTTGTTGGCTTCAGTGCTTGATAGATGTATGACTAGTCTATACTTAGTTAGGCTACGACAACTTCAACAGGTTCTATTTGTTCTACGTCGAGATCTTGAGCATCGACAAAATTTTCTTCCCCTTTTTGGGTGTGCCTTTTGTTTTTTTTTCCCTAAGTAAGCTCTTATGCTTGACAGCCATGGTAGATAGTTCAAATAGATCCGTGCACGAATGTCCTACCATCCTATCTCGTATTTCGAACTTCAGCCCATTAAAGGCGAATTCTATAAATGTTTTCTCAAGTAAGAGAACCAGACACTTGTTCCTAGCTCGCTTTAATTTGGTAATGAACTGGTCCACTGTCCCGTTGTATATTTGCCTCATTGTCGATAAGTCAGCTACAGACAGGTTTGGCACAGCTTGTTGGAACTGCCCATGAAAAGGCGCTGCATTTTTTCCCATGAAAGCATCGAATTTGGTGGCAAAGCAGTGTACTAGGTGAAAGCTATTCTGGATAAAGATAACGAGAACAATCAAAGCTTCCAGTGATCAGCATGAGTAGCATCTCCACATAGTGCTAAGAAATGATTAACGTATTCATAGGTGGACTGGTCGTCTTCACCAGTGAATAGCGCAAACTCTGGTATCTTGAATCCTCTTAGGTACAAGACTGTATCCATCCAATCCGGGCATGATTTCAATAAACATTGACCTAGCATCCTATTACGGGATCATTATACCCAACCCCTTGATCAGCAAACAGTTGATTTTGGTATACTGGTCTGTATGGCATCTGATACCTGGGATGTGGCAAAACTTGATGCGCTGGTTGCATGATGGGTTGAAAGACTCGTGGCACCGGCTAATTTCCCTATGGCAGCAATACTTGATTCATCTGTTGGTACCTTGGGTGTAGGATCTGCTGAGGAACCGTTGGCTGATCCTACCCCTTGATATGAGGAAATTGATCTTGCCCCCAGCTACCATTACCCCTTAGGGAAGGCTGGTAATACTCCATGGTTCTCAGTGACCATGGGTGCAGGCTGCTTATTCATGGGTATAGGATTTGCCTATGTAACGGTCTCATACTGGGTAGCAAGTATTTCCTGTCGAAGATGATGGCCTGGGAATATACCTGGATCATTCGCTTAAGGATTAGGCTCAATTGTTGGTAGCATTTCTCCTCGTGGCAAGATTCTGATAGGTACAACCGATGGTGTGTTCTGACCAATGAGTCCAGCGCTTGTTGTTGGCAAAGGTGCACTCGTTATAGGTGTGACAAGGTTTCCTATCTGAGGCTGTGGAAAATTCGGCGATATTGCATGTTGTCCAGATGTGCATTCATGATATGTATTGATGATCAATGGTCCGACAACCTCAGTCATACGCTGGACCATGTGGTCAGCAAATTCATTATGGGCTTCCTCAATCGTACGCCTTATTGAGGACAACATGACTGGCGTCACCTCAGGGTTTCGCCTTGGTTCTTCGACATGTTGTTGTTGAACCTCGCCATCATCAATTTGGGGTGGATCTTGGACTCCTCGAATTGTTGAAGATTCTGCTCGTGGTATTTCCTCGATGAGTTCGTTTCCGTCTAGATTGCTAATACCTCTCGTACGTGGCATATCACTCTCTCAAACTTGACACCTTGGTCCCACCAGACTGCCAAAAAATGATTATTGTGCAATAATCTCCCTCGGTAAGGTCCAATCGATTCTTCTGGAGTTTGGCCCAAGAGGTCGGAGCCCAAAAGGGTTGCTATCGCAAAAAATTCCTTTTATCGAATATTAGCAGTTTGTTAAGAAAGAAGGGTTTTTAGCAAGCTATGGACAAAGAGCTTTAAATGCAAGGTATCTTATTGATAGGAGTGTGTCTTTCGATAACTTTGTACAAAATTTTGACAAACCTACTATAGAGGAATTTCGATGAACCTTGTCGAATTGCTTCGACGAGAAAATGACCGAGGCACAACACCAAAATTGAATTGGCGATGTTGGACCACACTGTAGGACATAATGTTAGAATTCAATATACAACACCGGACGAGTGGAAATGTAGGACACGACACCAGAATTGAATCGACGGTGCTAAACGGGCGGAGAATGAATCAATACAGTACCGGAATTTAATTGACGGCACTGGACTGGGCGAGTAGAAGTCGGAATTTAATCAACTACACCTAACTCTGGATATGAAACACGTCGGAATTGAATCGACAACGTAAATCTGAAAGCTACAACTAAGATTGAGCTAAATTGAAAGATAAAGATTTGTTGTGTTCTTTTTCAGGGCTTTCGATGTAGGATACCTATAGGTATTTAGTTGTCTTCTGGTAACCGTCGAAGGGTATTTGTCTTGTGCTCCAAGTACATCTCCCTTTGGGGATGAAGTTTGCTTCGATAATCGCTGGACAGCTGTTGCCTTCCAGCCTTTTGCACATTTCCCTTCGACGATTTTTGCGGATGAAGTCTTCAACGGTTTTCGCGCCTCTTTTGTTCCTTTTGATGGGGTTGCCGCCAAATCTTTTGATTGCCTCTGATCTTGTATTCTTTCGCGGTCCCTTTTTATTTTGCGCTTTGGGATAAATTCAGCCAAAACATCCCCTACGTGGCGTTTCTATAGCTGATTCTCGCCTGTGCTGCATACAACTTTCCATAGCTGATTATTTCCTTTTTCGTGTACATCACGTGACCCATAAGATAATTTTAGGTATCAACACATACAATGAGGGAAGATCACCACCCACGAGGACAGATTCTCATATTTGTGTTCTTTCATGTTGTTTGTTTTATTTAAAAAAAAAGGTTTCTGAACAATTCTAGAGAGAAGACATGAAGGGACTAGTGGATCTCTGAACAATTTTAGGTACCACCAATAAAGCTATGGGCCTTGACGTTTTTCTTGTGGGATCACTAATGCCATTAGCAATACAGGGGCAAACTGAGACCCTCGAGCTTGACCCTGCTGTTCGAAGAGTCCATAGGCATCCGTGAATCTCCCGGTCGTGAGCGAAGCCAAGAGCCATTGGCCATCCATTGGTGACCCGCAATTGCGATCCGAAGTTGTTCAAATTCGGAAGGATCATCTGCAATTTAGGTAACAATCCTGCCTTGCGAGAGTATAATATTGTGTTGCCTACTTGAATATATTGCATACCTAACATGTAGGTTCAAATTAGGAAAACTTCCTAGTTCGTAACCTGCACATGTGGATTTGATTTTATTTGTAATGCATCAAATAAAATTATTTGCATAGCGGATATTTCGGATATTTTTTATCTATAAGACTTTAGATCAAAATTGATTTGAAAAAAATTGTGAAAAAAACTCACGATGATTTACTTTGCATATTTCACCTTATCTGATTGGTTGTCTTTTCGATTTAAAAGTGATTGGCTATCTCTAAGAATGTAGCGCATATTTTGAAATTTCTAAAAGATAACAATTGCCATGTTTATTTGAGTTGCATGTCATGTAAATAATTTGCATCATATCTTAGATAGTTTGCATCTTTAAATTTTAAAATTGCATTCTAAATATAATATTATGTCAAAAATACCTAATATGTAATGACTTAGGGTTTAGGGCTATTTAAATACTCAAACATGTAAGAAATAAATTTTTTTTGACATAGTTTAATTTAGGGCCATAAATAAACCGAAAATTAAAAAAAAATCATCATTCATGCCATGTTATTGCATATAGTTTATTAGTCTTTAATATTTTTTTATATCAAACATAAAAAAAAATTCTCGACGCATGCTCGTTGTGAATATATGATTTTTTTAATGTTGATTTAATTGAATGTGCACCCACATAATAATCTTTATTAGTGACTTTATGTTAAAATCAATTAATATTTCTTGATCAAATGTTTTTAAGAAATAAAATGGTACCAAAAGTAAGTTAGAGTAATCTAGCATGATCAAGTCCCCAAACTGATAATTTCTGAATTGTAAGAATAAAATAGTTCTCTCGTTACTTTATTTAGGTATCGAATCAACTTACCGTAAATGATTAATGACGACTCTGATTAAAAAAAATTTCGCATATTATTTATTTGACCTATAAATTATGAATTGACAGAGTTTAGGAGAACTTGAGCTAGATTAGTTAATTTAATTAATCTGATAGTACATTAACCTGAAATGTGAATTTTTAGGTTGCAACAAGCTGGTGATAACGTTTGTGTCGGTGTTGAGATATCAGGTCATTGGTGATGTTGGTATAATGACCATCTGAGGATCTTCATATGTAGACCAAAATAGAGTTAGTGGCACTGAAGTCGCAAAGCAGAAGAACTAAAAATTGTCAAAGAGACGAAAACAGTTTTTGTTAGAAGTGTCAGCCATGGAACAATAGTAGCAAAACTTCTTTTTGGGAAAGCTTGCTAATGTTCACAGGACGAGACTGTTTACAAAGTCTAGCTACGGAACGACAACTAGGACAGAATCTCAACGGCTACTTGCTTCTCCAAACAATGTACAACGGGGATATTGAACATGTCTATATAAGAGGAAATCATTGAATTCGAAAAGGGTAAGAGCGAAAAACCAAGAATGAAAAATGTAGATCAAGCTGAGATAGTTCTTTCGTTGCTTTATAAAAATATTGTGTTTCATCCTTTGAGATTTGAAAAGTCGTGTTCTTGCTACCTTATAATTGTGTGAAAGATTAAATGTACATATCTGATAGCATTGTTTGAGTCCTCATAGTGTGATCTATCACGTGATAGGATCATTGGTTGTTGTTGTGACTTATCTTGGTGATTGCTTGTGCACTCAGCTGACGTTGTGGTTGTTAGTTTGGACAGCGGATGTAGACTTTGTGAATAAGCCGAACCACTATATATTGTTGTGTGCTTTCTTTTACTTCTACATTTTAATTGATATATGCGCATCAACACCACTACATATGCTAACATCTGATGCACCTCATTTCCAAGTTTTATTTGTTGATTTTCGACAAAGTTTCAAAGCAATCTATTCACCTCCTTTAGATTGTATTATGAGCCCCAGCAAAATCAAGAACCGTTCGATGTTATTCTAGGGATGTATTGATAAGTGATATTTAAATCTCTAAATCAACACGAATTCTCTTTTTCAAGAAATTGTAAAGGCACTGTTCCTAGATTAATGTCAGCCTTGCAAGCATGGAAGCTTTTGAGGAAGGGTTGCCATAGGCATCTAGCTTGTGTAAAAGACTCGAGTAAGGATGTAGTAAAGTTAGAAAATGTTCCTTTTGTCAAAGAATTCATGTATGTGTTTCTTGAGGATCTATGCAATTTACCTCTGGATAGAGATATTGAGTTTTGGCAAGTATCGAATGGCATCACTCAACTGAAAGAGTTGAAAATGCAGCTCAAGAGCTTTTGAATAAGGGTTTCATCAAATCCAATGTTTTATCTTGGGGAGCTCCTTCCTGTTTGCAAAAAAGAAGGACGATAGCATGAGGCTTTGTATAGACTACTGAGAACTTGACTAGGTGACGATCATAAATAAATATCATTTTCCCTAGATTAATAATATATTTGCTTAACTTCAAGAAGCTCAGGTATTTTCCAAGATCTACCTTCGTTTTGAGTATCATCAATTGAAGATACTACGTAGATGATGAGCCTAAATTTGCTTTCAGAACAAGCTCTAGCTATTATGAATTCCTTGTTATTCCTTTTGGATTTGTTGCTTTCATGAAGTTGATGAACATAGTATTAAGTGAGTAACTAGATAATTTTATTGTGGCATTCATTGGCGATAATTTTGGTGTATTCGAGAAGTTTGGAGGAACATGTTGGGGTTTGTTCTGCAGACTTTATGTGAAAAGAAATTCTATGCTATATTCAGTACGTGTGACTTTTGGCTTGATCATGTAGAATTTTAGGTCATGTGATCTCAAAGGATGGCACTTCAGTTGACCCAAAGAAGGTTGAAGCAGTTGTTTAGTGGAATCGCGCTATAATGTGATAGAATTGAGAAGTTTTCTTGGGCTACCTAGCTATTACAGGCAATTAATTGAAGGATTCTCTAAAATTGTTGGTTCATTTACTAGCCTAACTCAAAAAAGTGTTAAATTTATTTGGTCAAATCATTGTGAACGCAGTTTCCCAGAACTGTAATTATTCACATACTCTCTCAAAGGACAAGAAAAATGGTGTTAGTGTCAACTTCTATATTGGCTTACCTTCAGAATCTAGTGGCTTCACGATTTATTGTGACACATCTAAAAAAGATCTAGGTTGTGTTATTATGCACAATGATGTGGCATATGCTTCTAAACAATTGAAATCACATGAGAAGAGCTACCCCACTCATGGTTTGGAGTTAGTAGTATTTTTGTTTGCCTTGAAAATATGACAACATTATTTCTATGGTGAAAGATGTGAAGTGTTCACCAATCACAAGAGTTTGAAGTATGTTTTTCTCAAAAAGAATAAAACACGATGCAAATAATATGATTAGAACTTCTTAAGAATTATGACTTGTCCATCAATTACCCTCAAGGTAAGGCTAACGTGGTAGCGAATGCCTTGAGCCGTAAATCTTCTAGAAACATTGCAACACTACTCAATTCTCAGCAGCCTAATAATGTGAATCGATACGGAATTGATCGTTCTACAATGATCCAGAAGGTGCGAATTTGCGAATCTCGACCCCTAATCGAACCTGTGATTGGTAACCTCGATATGAACGTAACATGTTGACGAGCCCATGTCAACCAATCAACGCTATGGATTCCACGAATAAGTGAACTCGCTATCTTGCTCGATAAGTCGAATCAACTACCACAAGGAAGCCTTGATGATGTCCAGTCCTTAAAAAATCAGAGAAGAGAAAATTATCTCGTTATATTAAAAGTCGAAATCCAAGTTCTTTTTTCTCGAAACCCTTGGCACCCTTATATATAGTGCCAACCCTAGGAAACACAATATTACAAAGAATTACGAAAGTACCATTAAATCACGAAAATGGCCAAAAAATCAAAGAAATGCCTAAAAATCCATATAAAGTGTGACATTCTGATTTCCAGTCAATTTTAGGCTCATTAATGAGAAGTGTATATCTAAAGATGTATTTCAATCGTATTCCGCTCGAATCTGATCAATTCGAGTAGACTGACCAAAAGGGAAAGGCTAACGCGAGACGAGATACGTAGACCTAGGGAACTCGGATAGGAAATGGCGCTTTGGCCATAAGGATTGTCGAGAGAACTAGCGCTAGACCCTCACAATTACATAACAACCAAAGTCGCCTCGAATTGACGAGCCCTAAATGTGATATGAATCACGGGTCAATACGCGTAATGTCTGCAAAAACCGCCCGTCGGTTCGGGATAAGCTGGAGCCACGTCTGATAAAAAAAACTATCAGAAACAAGTCTTGAAAATCGAAAATGTAAAATCAAGAATTCCAACATCATAATTGTATTGGCTGTCGCCCTATCGAAGATTATTGGATTGAGAAAAACAACGTTTCGGACATTGGGAGCAAAATTACCTTTTTGCCCCTCAAGCTTAGAACTTTGCCCATACAATTAAAGAAGGGAAAATTGGTCCATACACACTCCCAAGGCTGCCAAAATTCAAGGGTGGAGAATGGCCATTGGATCATCTTGGGAAGACAATTTGCCAAGTGTCACAAGATGGGCAAGTGTGGTCATGTCTCACTTTTGGCCATCTAACATTCAAGCCCTTTAACCAAGCTTGATATATAATCATTTTCACTCTCTCTCCTCTTCAAATGATCGGCCATTGAACCCCAAGACCACCGAATATCCTATCTTCTTCTTCCCTTCAACCTGCCGACCATCGACCAGAACCGAACCTCCTGTTCGCCAGCCATGACGCCACCGTCAGGCCACTATTCGACCATCGATCGACCACACCAACGAAGTGCTACATCTTGCCGACACCCTCGAACAAAAATCAGGTCGATTGGAGCACCGAGGAGTCCCGAGCAGAGATTATCTCCAGAGCCGACAAATTAGGACTCAATTTGAGGTAGGTCCAATTCTTAGCCCTTTTGATGGTCAAAAACTTGGAATTTGGTGTTTAAATTTTGTGAAGATCTAGTAGAGATGTGTAGAACTCTATGGTACAAATTTGAGCTTGATTTAATAAGATTTTGACCATGACCGGCCATGTACAATTTGCCCAGAATCTATCGGTAATTTGACCTTGGGCGTTTCGGCGAGTTTCAACGGGAATTCGGCGGCCATTTGACTCAAAACTCACGGTGAGCCTCTCAAACCCCTATATAGACATGTGAAGAGGTAGGGTTATGATTGAATGATGGATTTAGGATTTGATTGAAGACCGGCAGTGTTCGGTTTGCACGGAACCGAGGAGGACCGGTTCAGTTCTGGGCAAACCAAATTTGTTGGAGGCTGGGATTGGTGATTTTGAGTTCCAAATTGGTGTTTAAGATATGATGAGATGTTGAGGGATATGTTATGGATGATTGGGGTTAATGAATTGAGGAATTGAACTTGGAAATTGACGAATCAGTTGAATATTCTGGGTTGCGCGGCAAATTGACCCTTGGATTTGGGTTGGCCGAAACCTAGGGGATTCAAGAAGGGGAAATTTGTGTTATCAAGTTAAAGGTAAGGAAATTCCTAACCTTATGCTAGGAAGATTGGACTCGATTTGGCGAGTCGAGAGTTAAATTGATTGATTTGTGAGAGTGCCCAAAAGGATAATTCTTGGTGTGCTATAAAATGGTATAGGGGTTCGTGAGTGCCCTTGCTTGTGTTTAAATCGTGTGCCATGTCGAATGTCATTGATTGTCTTGCATGCCATGAACTTTCAAATTATGCATGAGATGCACTTGTTGTTTTATTTGCGAATTGAATTGTGAACCATGACATAAGCATGACATGGCGAGGCCCTGAGGCGTGTGAGACGCGGGGTGAGAGATGGATACCCTGAGGCGACAAGATCGCGGGGTGGAGTTTATATTGTGTGGTGCCCTAATGTGAAGAGATCACGGGGTTGAGATAGCCACGGTCCTGATGAGAATTATTTACGGGACGGAGAGGCCTTGAGGCATATGACACGTAGGGCAGGAGATGGATACCCTGATGCGACGAGATCGCGGGGTTGAGATAGCCACGGTCCTGATGCAAACTATTCACGAGACGGAGTTATGAGATGGTGATATTGGCCTGGAGATTCATCGACACCTGATGCTTTTACGCGAGTTGCTGATGACGGTCTGATGCTTTTACGCGGACCGAGGTGGGCTAGAGATTGAGACAGGCGGAGATTAGTGGATGTGGTGATGTGGTAGGCAAAGTATGCATGATCATCTGAGTGTGAAATGAGGTCATCTTTGCATGCCTGTCACCTGTATGTTGATGTTTTATTGATTTGCGCCTGATGCGCTTGTATGGTTATGAGTTTGGAAATTTTGGGATAGATGACCGCCTGAGTGGATGGTCGGCCTAACCTAGGATTAGGACCCACCTTACTGATATTTATATCTCACTCCAGTGAGGGCTTAATTTTTCAGGTTCAAAGCAAAGGAAGTGCGAGCTTGCCAATAATTAGCATTTGAAGAGATAGTTGATCAATTGTATATAGAGTGGATTTGCCTTTGTGATGTTGGGATTTCACTTCTAATTGGTGAATTAGGAATTGATCTTTTAGTAATTGGTTAAGGTAATTTGATGTACCCTTCTGTCCTGAGTCATTGGTTGTTGATTTATTTGTGAATGGAGTTGGCAGAGCTTTCGCGTGCGTATTTTGTAAAGAGTTGTAAGTTATTGGCCATTGGATCCTAGAGTTTCCAGAAAAGTACAGCTTGGCGGGATGTTCGCGCGCTCGCCGGATCCGAGGCGTGACATCCCCGCTTGTTTGGTATTAGAGCAAAGTCAGCTCGATCCAATGTGATTGAGATTTGGAGTGATAAGGAGCGATGACTTGAGGACAAGTAGATAGTGAGGCATATAAGACTAAACAAAGATCATTGAATCTTGAGGATTGTAGGCTTGAACTTGTATACACTTTAATGGTCATAGAGTTGACTTTAATGGCTGACTTTGAGTTATGTGGTGATTAAGGTTTAAGTGAAAGCAAGTTAGGATTAAAAAGTCCTAAGCATGGATTTTGAGGTAGTAATTGTGCTTGAGGATAGTAGAAAATTACTTATGAATGAGGAGTTATGAGCCTAGATTTGAGGTTGCTAGAGAATAAATTATGAATGAAGGGTTAATTGAAGTGTATGATTGTGATCTTGGTTTATCAATGACCCCAACTCGAGGAGTACGAGTTATAAAGAGACTGCTAGTATTGGTGGATTCAGGCTTGAACTACGTGATATCTTGATGATTTTAGTTATTGATTGTTATTAACAACATTGGATGATATGAGTTGAGATAAATACAAGGAGTATCTGAATTGAAGATCAGTTGCGATCGGATGCGTAGGGATTTGATTTGAATGTTGAGTAGACTTGAGATACATAATGGAATATAGGCAACTGATTTGTGAGATATGACGGTCATTGATGGAATTAGAATTCTTGAATAGATAGGAACTAATCTGAAGGTGGTTCTGACAAGACAAGTGATGAGGACGGTCATGCTGTGCTTGAGTTGTGGTTACGAAAGACAAGTTGATAAGGGTGCATGCAGCGACTTATCGCTGTTGGACTTAATAAACCGTCGCTTGGTATGGGACAAGTTGATGGGATACCTATAAACTGTAATGAAACATGGTATGGGACATGTGGAACAGGGCTTTCTCCGTAGATGTATGACTTGGGACAACCTGCAACGGCCAAATCTGATGAGGGTAGAGAGTGATCGTCGGGACAGAGAGGTCGAGATAAGGAGCGGCTCCTGGCAAGCATCTAAGATTGCAAGAGGCAGGAATGACCCAAGTTATAACTTGAAAGGGGAAGCCTAGGTATCAGGTTGAGTCCAATTGTGGATAAGAGATGTATAGCACGGGATTGATTCTCATCAAGGATGATCGAAAGCGGCATGACATGTGTAATGGTGCCTAAGAGTGGCATGGTTAAAAGCCCTATGTTTGACAGGGATGCCGTTTGAAAAAGAAAAGTGATGGTTGTGATGGCCCTGTTAGACATGCTTGATGATTAGCCCCATGTGATTGGTTTGGCCAAGGTATAACTAAGGAGTTATATGACGTACGAGTTATACCCAAGGAACCGAGGCATGTTGAGATGAGATAGTTTGTTGTGATTATGCTAGAGTGGCGAATGCTTCTAGGCTTAGAGTATGAGCTTTTGACCCGGTGAATCGCTGTCTCGAGTGCTTGATTGATAGTTGCCTAGTTGAGGCTAGCCTTGTAGTAGCCGTTAGTTGAGAAGTTGCCTCTTTTAGGCTGGCTTGAGGAATGATTGCGGATTAAGGATGATTTGAGATCCTTAAATAATTGGCAATTAATTGAGAATTGCCTAAGAACCATTAGAGGGTTGGTTGATGGTGAAAGATATGAGATGAACAGCCTGAGACTACTGGACTTGAGTAGACGACTAAGTTTCTGATTCCTGGATGGAATCATAGCGGTTCAAGTAATATGAGAACTTAATGAGGTTGAACGACCAAGGTGTGGTCGTAGAAGAGCATTGGGCTCGAGTATGTAAGATATGGGAAATTTCAAGAACTAAGAAGGATCATGAGAATTGAGTAAAGATGGGCGATTGGAGTATGAGTACCAAAAGGGAATATGGCTCGATTTGTTAATTGTGCAAGACCCAAGGGTTGAATGGGTCGTGAGAACTATAAATGAAAATGAGAAAACCTGTTGGTTAAGCAAGCTCGAGAAGGAGCTGCCATGATTCTTTAAGTCACTATGGTGATAAATGCTTGTGCTAACGAGTCAAGTCAATGGAAGTCACGAGAAATGTGACTCTGAGTTATTTCTTCCACGAGAAAAGTGAATGTATGAGAATGACCAAGAGAGCTTGAAAAGGCTTGTGAAGCCAGGTATAAGATTGAGATTGACTGAGTTGATGGACGGATGGAATTCGAAATTGCCTCCTCTGAATTGAGGATCGTGATAAGAAAACTTTGGCGGTCTGGGGTACACTGAAGAAAGAAAGTGATTCCAGCAGTACTAGCCCTGAGAGACTATTGATGATTGGTGAAAGGTCACTAGAGGAAGAGTTTCATCGAAGGCATGAGATCTACCTAGACTACCTCTGTTGAGTTGTTCGATGGAAAGTATCATCCTGGGGTTGCTTGAGAGCAAGGATTGTTTGAATCTTGGTACTGTTGCAAGGATCATAGGATGATCGGCCAGTATGAGATAGAGTTCTCAAGGTCACTTAGGCATATGGTAAAGGTGGTCAAGGACCCTTGAATAAGATGAGTAAGTCCCTGAGTGGATTGGAACATGAGAACCATATGGCTTATTGTTACTCTCGATTTTGAGGAATGATGATGGGACTCAGCAAAAGATGAAGATGATCGAAATATTTATGAATAAGAGAACTCCTGCTCTTGAATTATGAGCAAAGAGATGTTCAATGTGAATATGAAACGTGCCTACGAGGATTGGTTGATTACCTGGACATAAGACATATGGTGAAAAATGAGTAGCCCGTCTTTTCTATTCTGAATAAGGTCGAGGAAGAATCAGCATACTGGTTTGCCCGGAGTTAATGATTTCCTGGGATCGGTTGATTAAATTGGAACCATGAGAAATGAAATCATGAGTTGCTATTCTCTAAGGAATAGGGCATTGTTCTTAAAGGATGATTGAACCATGAATTGATCATTGATGAAAGGAAAAAAAAAAGTGAACGGACTTGATAGTCCTGATGGGTTGTGATTCCAGTGAATGATTTAGTAAGCGAAATGAACGTTTGAAAAATACTTGCAAAGTGATTTGAGATAATCAAATTGACCACTCGACAAGTGAACGGGTGAAGACCCAAGGACTTACAGATATTGTCACTGGAGGTGACTGAGTTATGGGAAAGAGAATGTGAAAACATGGTGGCACTTGAATCTTAGAGTAAAGGTATCGTCGTCGGCGCAGACTCCAAGGTTGCCGTCCTATGGAATGAGAAGGAAAATGTGAATTTGAAGTAAGAAAATGCCACGGAGTGTATAGTGTCTTCATCAGGGCAAGAGACTCTATTGTAAAAGGAAGAAAAACTTTAAATTGTCTTAGTATTATGATTGAGTGTTTGTACCGGGAAAGAAGATGCACAACTTGAATGACTCCTAGAAGTGAAATCCAAGAGACAATCTTGTAGACAATGTTGAATTCCAGGAGGATGTTGACGTTCAGTGGAACGAACGGAATTAGGATAAGGTCGCCTTAGTGAGTTATGGAACTCAAAGGCTAAAGCACTAATGCTTCTCAAGAGAAGAGTGGCAAGAATAAAAAAAAATGTCGTTTGATCCTAGAGGAGACTCGTGACGACAGAGAGCCAAGATCTGAGCTCTCAAGCGAGAAGTGCGAGGAATAGTTGGAAGATTCGACACTTGGTAGAAAGAAGTGGATAATCGTCAAACTAAGTGGCCAAGGAATGATTGAGTGAGTCGTTATTATCTCGAGAGACGATGGTTGAACTCATGTAAGGAGCCATGAGAAACATGAATGGTTTTTGGAGAGTGTCATATGGGCTCTAAGAAAATGTCTATTGCATGTTAAATGTGAAGAACGCAAGTTGTGGACCTGATGAAGTAAGATTCAAGCATCGGAATAAGTGATAAATCCTTTGGGGATTGGAATAAGTGATGAATCGACTAGGGTTGATGTGAGTTGCGGAAAGTGCAAGCTTCTTGGGATTGATGAGTGGCAATAGACGGGTCGTTGAAAGATTCCCTACAAAAGTGATTCCCTACAAAAGTTATTCCATTGGTGAAATGGACTAAGGACGAGTCGTAACAAGAATGGTTGAATGAACGTGGAAAGAGTTTTCGAGGACTCGAGTTAAGCTGATGACTACGCTATTTATGACGATTTCGGTTGGAAATCGAAAAGCTTATGAAGGTCGTAGTGACAGGACGAAGAATAAAACTTGAGGTAAAACAAGGCGATTTGAAATGGATGTTGCTTGTACGTCGTGACAATAATGCCATATGAATTTGGATGCTTAGAGCATGATTAGAGTTAGTTTGCGAATATTCTCGCAACAAGGTTTGGAAAATCTTACTAGGGTGGAAGAAGATTTCAAGTTTATATCTACTCCAAAAGATAGCAAGCGGTAGTTTTTTTAGAGGAATTGAACAAGAGGCAACGCCGAAGGACGAAATTACTTGTGGATATAGGAGCGTTGCTGTGCAAGGAAGGATCTTGAAGTTATGTGAACTATAGGAGATTGAGAGCATGGACTGTCTAAAGGGAATTGAAGGCGAGGCATGTAGAACGGAGAGATCACCCAAGTGTTGTTATAGCGACATTCGTGTCGCTAAGGAAGGGTGAATTGTTTAACGGCTGCTTACAATAGAGAGTTGAGCATGCTATAATTGGCGATGGAGGAACGGATCTTCCCTCAAGAAATAAGAGATTCAACTTCTAAAATTGGAAGTTCGCTAATGGACTAGCGTGATAGCTACTAGAAACACCTAGCCTAAAAGCCGGAAGGAAATTGAGATGCGCCATGATTAAACACCGATACTAGAGGGATTATAGGAATGGATGGAACCCTTGAGGCCTGTGGGCGGAAGTACGATCCAAAGGGAGAATTGTGGCGTTTCCTGGGGATGGCACAAAGATGTGCCAAGATGCATATATATATTGGTGATGAGGTCGAAAGTTGAAGTTTGTCTATCTAGTAGTCGAGCCCTAGACGTGTCGATGGAAGGGAAGGATATGACGATGAAAGTTGAAGGACCACTTTGATCCAAGAGAATTTTCGGATGGAGTCAAGAATAGATTGCTA
Source organism: Rhodomyrtus tomentosa (assembly GCA_028455895.1). Lineage (NCBI taxonomy): Eukaryota > Viridiplantae > Streptophyta > Magnoliopsida > Myrtales > Myrtaceae > Rhodomyrtus > Rhodomyrtus tomentosa. The sequence continues at coordinate 31,259,994 of JAPCWY010000007.1, forward strand.
CGGAAATGACCATGTAAATATTTAAGGAGTCGAGTGGATCATAACTCGATTTGATTGATGGAGGGCAAATTGATAAAGCCCTTGAATCTCTGTTAGCGTGAAAGGAAGCTTGAAAGGAGTAATACACCGAAGGGTATAGATAGTAAGAGTGCATTCTGGTAAGGGTTCAATAATAATTGTTATGGACAAATGAAAGAGATAAGGTGAATGCTCGAGGAAGAGTTGCTGGCAAATGATATCAATACCAAAAGAGAATGGAGAGAAGCCCATTGGATTGAGGACTGAAGGAGACAAGTCCCAGTGGAAAGATAGTTGGATTAAAAAGGATGAGCAAGATCGTCAAGGCATGGAAAGGATTATCCAGAAGAGTGGGGATGCGACGAGGCGCCAATACCTCAAAGGATTGAATGGGTATAAGGTTGCGAATTTCGAGGATGAAATTTCCTTAAGGGGGAAAGAGTTATGACATTCTGATTTCCAGTCAATTTCAGGCTCATTAATGAGAAGTGTATATCTAGAGATGTATTTAAGTCGTATTCCGCTCAAATCTGATCAATTCGAGTAGACTGACCAAAAGGGAAAGGCTAACGCTAGACGAGGTACGTGGACCTAGAGAACTCGGATAGGAAATGATGCTTTGACCATAAGGATTGTGGAGGGAACTAGTGATAGACCTTCACAATTACATGACAACCAAAGCCGGCCCGAATTGACGAGCCCTAAATGTGATATGAATCACGAGGTCAATACATGTAATGTCTGCAAAAGCCATCCGTCGGTTCGGGATAAGCTGGAACCACATCTGATATAGAAAAATATCAAAAACGAGTCTTGAAAATCGAAAATGGAAAATCAGGAATTCCAACATCACAATTGGATTGGCCGTCGCCCTATCGGAGATTATTGGATTGAGAAAAATGACGTTCTAGACGTCAGGGACGAAATTATCTTTTTGCCCCTCAAGCTTAGAACTTTGCCCATACAATTGAGAAGGGCAAATTGGTTCATACATACTCCCAAGGTTGCCGAAATTCAAGGGTGGAGAATGGCCATTGGATCATCTTGGGAAGACAATTTGCCAAGTGTCACAAGATGGGCAAATGTGGTCATGTCACACTTTCGTCCACCTAACATTCAAGCCCTTTGACCAAGCTTGGTATATAATCATTTTCACTCTCTCTCCTCTTCAATTGATCGGCCATTGAACCCCAAGACCACCGAAAATCCTCTCTTCTTCTTCCCTTCAACCTGCCGACCGCCGACTAGAACTGAACCTCTTGTTTGCCGGCCACAACACCACCATCCGGCCACCATTCGACCATTGGCCGACCACATCAATGAAGTCCTACGTCTTGCCGATATCCTCGAATAATAATCAGGTTGATTGGTGCACCGAGGAGTCCCGAGCAAAGATTCTCCCGAGAATCGACAGATTAGGACTCAATCTGAGGTAGGTCCGATTCTCAGCCCTTTTGATGGTTGAAATCTTCGAATTTAGGGCTCAAATTTTGTGGAGATCTAGTAGAGATGTGTAGGATTCCGTGGTAAAAATTTGAGCTTGATTTGATAAGATTTTGATCATGAACCGACCTTGTACATTTTGCCCAGAATCTACCGATAATCTGACCTTGGGCGTTCTGGCGAGTTTCATCGGGAATTCGAAGGCCATTTGACTCGAAACTCATGGTGAGCCTCTTAAACCTCTATATAGACTTGTTAAGAGGTAGGGTTATGATTGAATGATGGATTTAGGAGTAGATTGAAGACCGGTAGTGTTCGGTTTGCATAGAACCGAGGAGGACCGGTTCGGTTCCGGGCAAACCGAATCTGTTGGAGGCTGGGATTGGTGATTTTGAGTTCCAATTGGTGTTTAAGTTATGATTAGATGTCAAGGGATATATTATGGATGATTGAGGTTAATGAATTGAGGAATTGAACTTAGAAATTGACAAATTGATTGAATATTCTAGGTTGCACGGCAAATTGACCCTTGGATTTGGGTTGGTCGAAACCTAGGGAATTCAAGAAGGAGAAATTTGTGTTATCAAGTTAAAGGTAAGGGAATTCCTAACCTTATGCTAGGAAGAACTCGATTTGGCGAGTCGAGAGTTAAATTGATTGATTTGTGAGAGTGCCCAAAAGTATAATTCTTGGTGTGTTATAAAATGGTATAGGGGTTCGTGTGTGCCTTTGCTTGTATTTAAATCGTGTGCCATGTTGAATGTCATTGATTGTCTTGCATGCCATGAACTTTCAAATTCTGCATGAGATGCATTTGTTGTTTTATTTGCGAATTGAATTGTGAACCATGACATGAGCATGACATGGCAAGGCCTTGAGGCGTGTGAGATGCGAGGCGAGAGATGGATACCCTGAGGCAACAAGATCGCAGGGTGGAGTTGATATTGTGTGGTGCCCTGATGGGACGAGATCGCGGGTTTGAGATAGCCACGGTCCTGATGCGAATTATTCGCGAGATAGAGAGGCCCTAAGGCGTTTGAGACGTGGGCAGGAGATGTATATCCTGATGCTACGAGATCGCGGGGTAAAGTTGATGATGTGTGGCGCCTTGATGCGACAAGATCGCGGGGTTGAGATAGCCACGGTCTTGATGCGAACTATTTACGGGATCGAGTTATGAGATGGTGATATTGGCCTAGAGATTCATCGGAACCTGATGCGTCTACGTGGGCTGCCGATGACGGTCTGATGTGTTTATGCGGACCGAGCTTGATGCGATTTAATTGCAGGCTAGATATTGAGATAGGCGGAGATCAGTGGATGTGGTGAGGTGGCATACAGAATATGCATGATCATCTGAGTGTGATATGAGGTCATCTTTGCATGCATGTCATCTGCATGTTGATGTTTTAATGATTTGCACCTGATACGCCAGTATGGTTATGAGTTTGGAAATTTTGGGATAAATGACTGCCTGAGTAGACGATCGGCATAATCTAGAGTTTGGACCCACCTTATTGAGATTTATATCTTACCCCAGTGGGGGCTTAATTTTTCAGGATCCAAGCAAAAGAAGCGCGATCTTGCCAAGAATTGGCACTTGAAGATATAGTTGATCAATTGTATATAGAATGGATTTGCCTTTGTGATGTTGGGATTGCACTTTTGGTTGGTGAAGTAGGAATTGATCTTTTAGTAATTGGTTAAGGTAATTTGATGTACCCTTCTGTCTTAAGTCATTGGTTGTTGATTTATTTATGAATGGAGTTGGCATCACTTTCGTGTGCGTATTTTGTAAAGAGTTGTAAGTTATTGGCCTTTGGATCCTGGAGTTTTCAAAAGAGTACGGCTTGGCAGGATGTTTGCGCGCTCACCGGATTCGGGGCGTGACATAAAGACTTTGAAATGCCAAAAAACATCGTCAGTCACTCTATGTAGTATGTATTGATCAGCGGCCGGTTTTCAAGCAGCTGACTAAATTTGAGCTCATTCGGAGTTCTCCAAATTTGAGCCCAATCAATAGCTCAGGTCAACAACTCCGTTAATGCCATTCCAAATGATCATGTTACGCCAAGAAGTCAACGATTCTTCAAGTCTCGATCCTAAATCGCATCTACTCCAAATATCTCTAATTATGACACTAACAGCTTGCTTGAATTGCTTCACCCTCGCTCGAGTGATCGGACCAAGTGGATTGGACAATGGGTCCCGAGCACCCCTTCCTCGATATGGCTCGATGTCTACATCATTCGCTCTTTTGTTCAACGAATTTTCCCTCAAATGATCATTTGAATAAAAAAAAGTCAAGTCAGAAATATTGAAAGTTGCATTAATACCATACTAACCTGGAAGATCAAGCTTGTAGGCATTATCGTTAATCCTCTCGAACAGCATGAACGGTTCATGCTCTCACGGTAATAACTTAGAATGTTGCTACTGGGGAAAACGCTTCTTACGCATATGAAAAAACACTACTTTCTTGCGCCCTTTGTTGGCTTGCCTTGCATATTGCTCTGTCTTGTGCTCAATATTCAGCTGCATCTTCTCATGCAATACCTTGACAAATTTGGCCTTCTTAGCACCATTTAAATTCACACACTCATCAAAAGGCAAAAAGGTTAAATCTAATGGAGTTAACGAATTAAAACTTTAGGCAACCACAAACGGTGTAAATTTAGTAGCATAATGCATGCTTTTATCATATGCAAACTCAACATGTGGCAAATAATTTTCCTAAGACTTGATGTTCTTTTTAATGATAACACACAACAATGCCCCTAAAGTCCTTTTAACTACCTCAGTTTGACCATCAATTTGTGGATGACAAGTAGTAGAAAATAAAAGATGTGTACCTAACTTCTTCCATAATATTTTCCAAAAGTAGCTAAGAAATTTAGTGTCTCGATCAGAAACAATGGACCTAGGCATGCCATGCAAATGCACAACTTCACAAAAGAACAAATCAGCAATATGAGATGCATCATCGATTTTATGACGGTATAAAATGAGCAATCTTTGAAAATCAATCAACAACCACATAAATATAATCCTTACCAGACTTAGACATAGGCAATCCTAATGCAAAATACATAAAAATATCCACTCAAGGATGCGTCGGAATAGGAAAGGTATATATAAGCCATGCAGTTTAGTTGTAGACTTGACTTGCTTACATGCAATGCATCTCTCACAAACATGTATAACATCTCTTTTCATGTGTGGCCAATAAAAATATTCATGTAGCACTTCATAAGTTTTAGTAATGCCAAAATGCCCTATTAAATCACCACCATCCCCCTTTTGCATCAACAACTCACACAAAGAACATCTAGGCAAATATAACTTGTTTTCACGAAAAAGATAACCATTATGCCTATAGAATTTATAAAATGCAGTGTGTTCACAAGCTTCAAGCACTCTTTCAAAGTCGTCATCATCACTATATATGTCTTTGATATGCTCAAAACCTAGACACATTGCTCCTAGAGTGGTTAAAATTGCGTACCTTCGAAAAAGTGCATCGGCTACCACATTTTCCTTACCTTTTTTATACTTGATCTCATAAGGAAAGGTCTTGATGAACTCCATCCATTGGGCATGTCTTTTATTCAACTTTTGCTACCTCTTCAAGTACTTTAATGTCTCAGGGCAGGTGTGGATCACAAACTCCTTTGGCTATAGGTAATATTGCCAAGGCTTCAAAGCTCGCACCAAATCATACATCTCCTTATCATATGTTAGATAATTCAACGTTGCTCCAGTTGATTTCTCGCTGAAGTAAGCTATGGGACGTCCTCCTTACATCAACATGGCTCCAATTCCTTTACCAGAAGCTTCGCACTCTACCTCAAAAGAAGTATTGAAATTTGGCAAAGGTGTAGCAATGGTGAGCTCTAGTGTTAGGTTTGCTCCTCCTTAATTGTGACATTTTAAATTTCCTATCATTTCGAGACTATTGAATGAAAGGATATGTATTGATGTATTTCAGTTATATCTCGCTCGGATCTAATCAATCTTGAGTTAACTGACTAAAAGGGAAAGGCTAACGCAGGACTAGGTACTTGGACCTAAAAATTCGAATAAGGAATGACGATTTGACTATAAGGATTATGGATGAACTATTTAAAGTAAATAAGGACCGATCTAAGGACGATTATTGAAACCATTGCTAGTGTTATGTGATTGGAGCGCAGGTGATTTCGCTTAACCAACGTATGATTTGCAAAGCTTTCCAAAATTGAACATCGACGGTCTCGCAAGCAGTGAGCCTCGCAGTTATATGACAATCAAAGTCGCCGTGACTAGAGTAACCCTAAACATGATGAGAATCACTGAGTCGATACGCGTAACGTCTGCAAAAGCCACCTGTTAGTTCGAGATAAGCTGAAATTATGATTGTCGGAAAACTGACCATGAAATGGGATCTCGAAATTGGATATTAGATAATGATGAAATCCAACATTTGAAAGGAAAAGGACGTCCCCTCATCGAGGGTAATTAATATTGAAAAAGAGAATTATCGGACTGCAAGTGTGAAATTATCATTTTGCCCCTGGAAGGATATCTTTGCCTTAAAAATGGAACAAGGGCATTTTAGTCATTTTCCATCCCCTAATTGGCCGGAAGTTTTGAGTGGCAATATGATCTTTGGAGCCAAAGATATTATTGACAAATGACAAGTGTCATTACTTGGAGGAAGTTATCCACTTAGCCCTAATTACCTATCATGTCCCAACTACCATTCTTGCCATTTGACCAAATTAGATTAAGAGACCATTCTCTCTCTCCCTCCTCTCATTTTCGATAGACCTCTCTCTCCCTCTGTCACGCCCCAAGCCCAGCGACCACGCGAGGATCCCACGACGCTGTTACCTTTAATGAACTCTCAGGATCCAACGACCAATAACATAAAACTCTACATGAAACATGCATGCGAAAGCGAGGCCAACTCCATACAAATAAAGCAACACAGGATAACTTAGGACAAAGGGGTACACCTTTCATAAAGGTCAATCATACTTCAAAGGTTACAACTCTAAATCCCCAAATCACACATTACAACCCTAAGGTCTCAAAAGAGTAATCTTCATTTCCTCTAATGACTTCTTCATTCAATGCCAATCCATGGCATACCTCGGGTTTCCTTCGTCTAGAACTTGAAAAATATTATCTCACGACGGGGTGAGATATATAATCTCAGCAAGTCAAACCTAACCCTAAACTAGACTGTCAGTACCTCTAGGCACTTTTGAAATACGTGTATTTTGGGATAAAAAAATCTCTGGCATAGTAAAACAGGGTACTTGTCAAAACTTGACATTTCAGTACCTTCAAATCATCCTGATTCAGTCATAAATCATAACAAATCTAAGCTTCGTACAAAGGCAAGGTTTTCAATCAAGAGTAAACACTCGACGTCATCTCAAAAAAATGAGGCACTTTCACTTCTTTCTCAAAAGTATTATTCCTTGAAATTTCTAGAAAACATATTCATTTCTCGCACGCCCCTTTCTGTGCCATTTTCAAATCATGAGGCAAATTTCCAAACATGAGGCATAATCAATTTTTCACAAAATCAATCTTGATTTTTCCGAAAAATAGATTTTTCTATGTTCGCCCATCTTGGCCAGCCCATCTTAAGGCTGCGAGATGATTCTGTCTCCATATGACCCGTCGGTCTATATGAGACTCTAGCGTCCGGACCTAGAGATGAAACTCTCGACGCCTATTTTCAATCGAGATGAATCGTGTCAATACGGGACTATCCAGCCGCACGACCTCGTCAGGTCAAATGGGAGTAACTCCCTCCCAATACGTTGGCCAAAATATAACTTCTCAGTGATCCCATACGTCATTGGCGATACCACACGACAGTGCACTTATAATTTTTCCCGGCTATCCCATACGCCATTAGCGATCCCACACGCCAGTGTACATATAATTTCTATTGGCAATCCCACATGCCATTTACTCATAAAACTAGTTATAAAAGCCTTAGTTTCATTTGAAAGTAATTTCATGCCTCAATTTTCAATCAAAAGTAAACTCATGAAATTCAAGTTTTTCATTGCCAATTCGAGGCATTCATTCCAAATGTCCATCAACTGGACCAAACAATTTCATGTTACAAAATTCTCAGTCAAGCACATGCATCACTCGAATCAATTCAAACAAGGTCTCAGACAAATTAATGAACACAACCATTTCACAAGACTCAAGGCTCAACAATAGTCACGGCCATTTTATCATCTCAAAGCTTGACATTTCTTTCGATAAAATATTTTGTAAGCTTTCCCAACTCAAGTCAATCAATTTTTCAATAAAGCAGCCACTCATGGTTAAGCAAGACTCTTGAAACGTTTGATTTTCAATCAAGAACATGCCGAGGAATACAAACTCTCAAAACTGGGCAGATTTGGATTTCCTCGTACCTCTCACAAAATCAGTCCATAAATTCATTCAATCCATCTCAAAACTTCATTCTTTAGTAACTAATATCCTAATAGAGGCTTAGGCAAACTTACCTCGAGCTTAGGCCAAGCAAATTTCATAAAACGATCGACGCATCGTCATGGTACCAAGCTATCCATTTTGGCCTCCACGACCGGATTCACTCCCGAATAAATTGATATTGTTTTGCCAACCTTTTGAGAAATCTACTTTCATAATCTTGTCCCTCATGGTCTTACGGACGTGTGAACGAAAACGGAGCTCAATTTGGACACCAGACGACCTAGAATGATCCATTTCAAAATTAGTGTGTGCTAAAGGCAAATTCTCATGGCTCTCGGGTCTCAAGCATTGCTCACACCAAAACAGCCCCTTTAACACCTTCAATTCATCTATTGATAACTTAACACCCTAACGAATGGTTAGAAGTCAATTTACCACAAAACAAGCAAGTGAAAGTCCACAATTTGCAGCCACCATTCTCGGTTCCAAACACCGACCGGTGCGGGGCGATTTTCTGTCCTAGGGATTTCACAAAACTAGTGATCAAAACTCATCAAAACTCCATTCCAATTCCACATACCTCAAGCCATCACATATTCCTATGTCTTATAGTGGATTACCAAAAGGTTCGGATCAAGGTAATGCCTTGAGAGTCTACAAAAGCTCTCGGATCCTTTGCCGCTCGAAGAAGGCAGATTCTGTCCGAAGTAGATTATCAAAGTTTAACCATAAAAACCCATCTAAACTTCAACCAATTCTCAATCTCTACTTTTTAACCCTTTGTACTAGATGTTAAGAGAGTCTCACCGAAGATTTGGAGCCAAAAGAGTTCCTAAAGCCGGCAAAAAGTTGCTCCTCCTCAAACCGGATTTGAATCTGACCCTTCTTGACCTTTGCTCATTCAAACTGCTCTATGAGAAAAATGACTGAACCAAATGAGGCTTATAATACCTTGTAGGAAGGGAAAGAGGATAGGCTTTCTAATGGCGGTAGAATCACCTCAATCCAATAGCGAATAAAAATGTTATGGCCTGAAGAGTGGAGGTGGTCGGAGATGGGTGGCGAGCTGAGCAGCGAGAGAGAGTTTGAGGCAGAGGATGGGTTGCTCGGCCAAATGAGGAGAAAATGAGCCAAAACCAATCTTTATCCACAAGTCAAGAGGGAGAGAGAGAAGATAAGGTGACAAGCTAGCCTTTTTAGGCATAATAAACTAGGTAGGTAAGATTAGACTAGAGCATTTATGGCCTTGTCTTTATCTCCAAAATATCTAAGAGCCAAATAACTATATTGCCCTTAAATTTTCGGTCACTTAGAGGAGGAGGGTAAATGACTACTTTGCCTTTGCTCATTCTTAAAAGCATGAGAAATCTTTAGGGGTAAAAGGGTCATTTTCACTTTACGGTCCAAAATATCACTTTTCCAATCTTATGAGGAGAGCATGATCTTAATTACTCTCGATGAGGCGGCGTCCAATTCTTTTCAAATGTCGAAATCCCTTAATGTCCGATACCCACTTCCGAGGTCTAATTCATGTTGAGTTCTCATCGATTGTAATTCTAGTTTATCTGAAACTGACGGGCGGCTCTTGCAGGCGTTACGCGTATCGACCTTAAGATTTCTCATGCTGTGGCGACTTTGGTTGTCATGTGATTGCGAGGGTTTATCACTAGTTCCTGCGGTCCTGATCATCGAAATTTGATTTAGGGAATTTCGCAAATTATACATTGATTAAGTGAAATCACTCGCGTCCCAACCGTATAATGCTAGCAAAGTATCCCATGATCGTTCCTAGATCAATCTCTATTGGCCCAAAATATCCCCTCAACAATCCTTATTATTAAAGCGTCATTTCTTATTCGAATTTCCCGGGTCTACGCCCCCTACTATGCGTTAGTCTTTTCTTTTTGGTCAGTTAACTCGAGAGTAGCCTGCTCCGAGCGAGATACAACTGAAATACCTCGATCGATATCTTTCCATTTAATAGTCTCGAGAGGGGTCAAAATTCGGAATGTCACAACTCTTCCCTCCTTAAAAGAAATTTTATTTTCGAAATTTGCAACCTTCCTAATCATCCAATCTTAAGGGGAATTGACGCTTCATTGCTTCTTCATTTCCCAAGTAGCTCTTTTCGTATCGTCGGGGACGCATAAATCCCATTAGCTTAACCTCGATTGTCCAAATCGAACCATAGTCTTCTCGACTTCTGAGGCAAATTCATGATTGAGTCCTTAGTAATTCGTCCTCGATCCATTCGAGATTCTCCAATGACCATTTATTCCACCAACTTACTACGATTACGCTTTTTCTCGTTGGCACGTTTCAACCTCCAGTTACATGCTTAATTTCTTTCGCTTCCATTCCATCCGTTCCTAATACCAATGTAAGTCTTCAAACTCCTTTGTGCCATTCCACTAGGTGCCATGGTTATCCCTATGAACTTCTCATAAGATCCCCTCATCAAATTTCTCTTCCATTCGTAGCCACGCTCCCCCATCCTTGAACTTCAAGGTTTCCACCTTCAATTTCAGTTATTCTTTTCTAGAATTTCATTCATCCATGTTGCTCCTTATTCAATTTTCTTAGGCCAACAAATACTTCAAGTTCTCATGATCCGTGTAAACCCACAACCTTCCTTTGCACAAGTGATGTTTCTCAAGTTTCGATATAAGGACAGTTGCATGCCACTTCCATCATGCATTTAGGCACTCCAACTTATGGGGTCTCATAGTCGCATCGTCTATGCCTTGCTCACTTCGAATTGCCTTGTTACGCCACAAATTTTCTTTCTTCGATAAGTCGTTATAATTCTCTTGATCCTTTCGATTCCAACAGAAATGCCACTGTCGACGTGGTCACCACTTGACTTAAGTCTTTGAAAACTCTTTTCGTGTTCATTTGTCCATTCACGCTACATCTCGTCCTTAGTTCATTTCACCAATGGAATAGCTCTTGTGGGATAATCTTCCCACGACGTCTATATCAATCCATTAATCCCAAGAAACTTCAAATTTCAGTAACTTTCATCGACTTTAGTAAATCCATCATCATTTTCTACATTTGAAGGATTCACATGGATCTCATATTCCAAAATTTCACACGACTAAGGCATTTCACCTTATCAAGTTCAAAGCTAGCGCTCTTCACACTTCGCCAACACGAACGATTCCTTAGAATTCATAAGATACTTTCCAAATGTTGTTCATGTTTTTCATGACTCCTTGAATGAATCCGATCATCGTCTCTAAAAAAGGTAACAACCAATCCGATCACTCCTTGAATATTTAATCCGACCGTTACCAGCCTCTTTGCTACCAAGTGTCGAATTGTTCAAGCAGTCCTTCGCACCATCCACTTGAGAGCTTATTCCTTGGTTCTCTATTTTCAGGGGTCACCAATTAGACCATACATCATTTTGTTCATTTTTTTCGCTCTTTTCTCAAAAAGCATCAGTGGCTCAACCGCCAATTCCATAACTAGCCAATATAACTTTGTCCCTATTTAGACCATTCGACTGAAAGTCAACATCATCTCAGAATCCTACATTATCCATAAGTCAAGTCTCTTAGACTTAATTCTCAGAAATCATTCAAGCTCTGCGTCTTCATCCTTAATCCAGACGTTTAACCTCAATACCAAGATACTTAGGATTTTTTTCTTCCTTCCACACTAGGGTCTCTTATTCCATGAAGGAAATTATTCATTTCAATGGCATTCCGTTACTTCGAATCCACTTGACTTTCTTATCTCATAGGACGTCAGTCTTGGAGTCTCGCCAATAGCCGTTCCCTTACTTTCGGATTCTAATACCACCACACTTTAAGATTCTCCTTCCAATAGTTTAGTCACCTCAAGTGATAATGTTCGTTCTTCCTCGTTCTCCACAAATTCATATATCAGATATTCAATTCGACTACCTCAAGTAGCATTGCGATTACAATCTAAGCACCATTTTTGCTTATTCATCCATTTATTAAAATCGCAAGTAACTAGAACCATCAAGTCCATTCACCTCTCTTTTTGTAACAACCATCTCATGGTGTAATCGACCCTTTAAGGATGACACCCTACTCTTTAGGGGTGATAACTCACAACGCCAATTCTAGTGGTTTCAATTCAATTCCAATCAATCTCATTTTGATAAACAATGTCAGACAACAAACATAACTCTTTCCTTAATTTTTCCCCGTGACGAAAGACACGAAACATCAATTTCTCATTACGAGCCTTACGCCAAGGTCATAACCGTTTCTTACAGGTGCGTTCCATGTTCCATAATGAACATCTCTTTACTCGTAATCCATGAGCATGAGTTCTCTTACTCATATTTCTTCCATTCATTTTCTCCTTTCATTAAGATCAATTACAGTCCCTCAGAATTAAAAATAACAACTAGCCATGAGGCTTTCAAATTCTAACCAACTTAGGGATTTCACATCTAGCTCAAAGGGTCCTTGACCACTATTAGTATGCTTAGACGACCTCAAGAACTCTGCCTCGCATTGGTCAATCACCTTCAAATCTTTGCAAGGCTAATAAAGTTCAAACAACCTTTGTTCTCAAGCGGTTTCAGAAAGGTACCTCTCACCATTCAATTTGACATGGCAATTTTATTAGGCACCATGCCTTTAAGGAAATTCTTCCTTCGGTGACCTTTCACCACTCAACAATATCCTCTTAAGGCTAGTAACTATCAGGGTCACTTTCTTTCTTCAGTGTGCCCAAAACCTCTTCCTTCCAAATTCTCAATCTGGAGAAAGACAGTTTCGGAATCATCTTCCCCATCGAACCTCAGTCGATCTCAAGATCCATTTTACAAGCTATTCAATACTCTCGTGGTTCTTCTTCACCTTTTCAATTAGAAACGAGTAATCTCATAGCCACATTTCTCGTGACTTTCATTACTTAATTTCATTAGCACTAGCATCAGTCACCTCAGTAATTTAGGCAATAATGACAGCTCCTTCTTGAGTCTACTTACCCCTTTTAGATTTCTATTGCCATTCAAGTTCTCACGACTCCTTCAATTCTTAGGTCTCGCACACTTTTCCAACTCGAGCCAAATGTTCTTCCAGCGCTTATACTTCAGTTGTTCATCTTTACTCAATTCTCATGATTCCTTTCAGTTCTTGAATCTTCTCGTATCTTATATACTCGAGCCAAATGCTCCTTTAATGACCATACTATGGTCGTTCAACCTTACTAGGTACTCGTGACATTCATGTCACTACAATTCCCTTCAGGAATTAAAGACCTAAGTCATTCATATAGGTCTAGCAGTTTCAGGCTACTCATCTTATCATCTATCACAAGTAATCAACCATCCAATGGTTCTAAGCAAATCTTTAATCAATCGCCAATTATCCAGGGATTTCAAATCATCATTCATCAGTAACCACTCATCAAGACAGCCTCAACTAAGCAATTCCTCAACTAGTCGCCATCTACTAGGCAAAATCATGAGTCACAATTCATTAGGTCAAGTACTCACACCTTAAGTTCAAACGTATCTGCGACTTAGCAATAACTCAATAGGTTATTTCAACTTCACAAGATACAAGTCAAACGACATTCATTGCCCAAACTCGCCATATAAGCTAAACACACGCGTCAATTTCCATTTTCAAATGACACCCACTACCATGTACGAAGCTCGTAACCATGCGAATAACATACGCCATTACAAATGTCATGCAATTTTGAAAATTTACCTTGAGGGTCACTTCAGTGCAATGCATCTCTTAACCAAAATTAAACTCAACCCAATACCAAGACTCTCTCTTTCAATTTATGACTTGGGTCATTCCTGCCAAGAATCGCTCCTTGTCCGAACCTCTCTGTCCCGGCGTACACTCCTCACCCTCGTCAGACCTAGTTATTGCAGGCTGTCCCAAGCCATACATCTACGAAGAGAGTCCTGTTCCACACATCCCATAACATGCTTCACTGCAGTTTATAGGTATTCCATCAGTTTGTCCCATACCAAGCAACGATTTATTAAGTCTGATAATGATAAGTTCATGCATTCACCTTCCTCAACTTTCATTTCAATACCACAAACACATGCACTGAATGATCGTCCTCAATACTCACTACACCACATTCCTTTTTCAGATCAATTTTTATCCATGGAAGGTTTCTAATTTCACAAATGACCATCTCACAAATCAATTGCCTATGTTCAACCATATACCTCAAGGCAACAATCACGATCATATAATCCAATCGATCTTTTACCCACAAGCAATCTTCTATTAACCTTAAGCACATTCACAACCTCAAATCCATGCTTATGGCTCCTCAATTTCCGCTTGCTTCCTTATGAACCTCAGTCACATCATTACACAAGATCATCGATTAAAATCGATACTATATCCATTAAAGCGCAACACAAGTTCAAGCCTATAATCCTCGAGATTCAACAATCAATACATAATCCTAAGGGTCTCACTATCTAATCATCCTCAAGTCATCACTCCTTATCACTCCAAGTCTCAATCAAGTTGGATTGAGCTGACCTTGCTCTGATACCAAACATGCGAGGATGTCATGCCCCGAGCCTGGCTGGCACGCGAGCATCCCACGATGCCATTACACTTAATAAACCCCTAGGATCTATGGCCAATAACATAAAAATCTATATGAAGCATGCATGCGAAAGCGAGGCCAACTCCATACAAATAAAGCAACACAGGATGACTTAGGACAAAGGGGTACACCTTTCATAAAGGTCAATCATACTTCAGAGGTTAGAACTCTAAATCCCCAAATCATACATTACAACCCTAAGGTCTCAAAAGAGTAATCTCCATTTCTTCCAATGACTTCTTCAATCAATGCCAATCCATGGCATAACTCGGATTTCCTTCGTTTGGAACCTGAAAAATGTTATCCCACGACGGGGTGAGATATATAATCTCAATAAGTCAAACCTAATCCTAAACTAGCTACCAGTACCTCCAGTTTTGAAAAATGGGTATTTTGGGATAAAAAAATCTATGGCATAGTAAAACAGGGTACTTGTCAAAACTTGGCATTTCAATACCTTCAAATCATCCTGATTCAGTCATAAATCATAACAAATCTAAGCTTCATACAAAGGCAAGGTTTTCAATCAAGAGTAAACACTCGACGCCATCTCAAAAACATGAGGCACTTTCACTTCTTTCTCAAAAGTATTATTTCTTGAAATTTCCAGAAAACACATTCATTTCTCTCACGCCCATTTCTAAACCATTTTCAAATCATTAGGCAAATTTCCAAACATGAGGCATAATCAATTTTTCACAAAATCAATCTTGATTTTTCCATAAAATAGATCTTTCCATATCCACCCATCTTGGGGCTGCGAGATGATTCATTTTCCATATGACCCGTCGGTCCATATGAGACTCTCGCGTCTGGACCTAGAGATGATTCGGTCACTATATAACTCTCGACGCCCATTTTCAATCGAGATGAATCGTGTCAATATGGGACTCTCTAATCGCACGACCTCGTTAGGCCAGATGAGAGTAACTTCCTCCCAATACATTGGCCAAAATATAACTTTTTGGCGATCCCACATGCCATTAGCGATCTCAGACGCTAGTGCACATATAATTTTTCCTGGCGATCCCACACGCCATTGGCGATCCTACACGCCAGTGCACATATAATTTCTATCAGCGATCCCACACGCCATTTACTCATAAAACCTGTTATAAAAACCTCAAATTCATTTGGAAGCAATTTCACGCCTCAATTTTCAATCAAAAGTAAACTCATGAAATTCAAGTTTTTCATCGCCTATTCGAGGCATTCATTCCAAATGTCCATCAACTGGACCAAACACATTTCATGTTACAAAATTCTCAATCAAGCACATGCATCACTTGAATCAATTCAAATAAGGCCTCGGACAAATTAATGAACTCAACTATTTCACAAGGCTCAAGGTTTGACAATAGTCACGACCATTTCACCATCTCAAAGCTTGACATTTCATTTGATAAAATATTTTATGAGCTTTCCCAACTCAAGGCAATCAATTGGCCAATAAAGCATCCACTCACGGTTAAGCAAGACTTTTCAAACGTTTGATTTTCAATGAAGAACAGGCCGAGGAATACTAACTCTCAAAATTGGGTAGATTTGGATTCCTTTGCATCTCTCACAAAATCAGTCTTTAAATTCATTCAATCCATCTCAAAATTCCGTCCTTTAGTAACTTAACATCCTAATAGAGGTTTAGACATAACATACCTCGAGCTTAGGCCAAGCAATTTCATTAAATGATCGACGCATCGTCGCGGCACCAAGCTATCCATTTTGGCCTCCACGACCAAATTCACTCCCGAAAAAAATGACATTGTTCTTCCAACCTTTTGAGAAATCTATTTTCATAACCTTGTCCCTCATAGTCTTACGGACGTGTGAGCGAAAAAGGAGCTCAATTGGACACCGGACGAACTAGAACGATCCATTTCAAAATTAGTGCACATTAAAGGCAGATTCTCACGGCTCTCTGGTCTCAAGCATTCCTCACACCAAAACATTCCCTTTAACACCTTCAATTCAGCCACAATTCATCTATTGATAACTTAACACCCTAACGAAAGATTAAAAGTCGACTTACCACAAACCAAGCAAGTGAAATCTCACAATTTGTAGACCCCATTCTCGATTCCAAACGTCCATCAGTGCAGGGCGATTTTCTGTCCTAGGGATTTCACAAAACCAGCGATCAAAACTCCATTTCAATTCCACATACCTCAAACCATCACCTATTCCTATGTCTTAAAGTGGCTTACCAAAAGTTTCGGATCAAGGTGATGCCTAGAGAGTTTTCAAAAGGTCTCGGGTCCTTCGTCGCTCGAAGAAGGCAGATTCTATTCGAATGAGATTATCAAAGTTTAACTATAAAAACCCATCTAAACTTTAACCAATTCTCAATCTCCACTTTCTAAACCTTTGTATTAGATGTTAAGAGGGTCTCACTGAAGATTTGGAGCCACAAGAGTTCCTAAAGCTGACAAAAAGCTGCTCCTCCTCAAATCGGAATTTGAATTTGACCCGTCCTGACCTTTGCCCATTCAAACAGCTCTATGGGAAAAATGGCTAGACCAAATAAGGTTTATAATACCTTTTTGGAACGACAAGAGGATAGGCTTTCTATTGGCGGTGGAATCACCTCAATCCAATACCTAATGAAAAAGTTATGGCCTGAAGAGTAGAGGTGGTCGGAGGTGGGCAGCGATTTGAGCAACGAGAGAGAGAGTTTGAGGGAGAGGATGGATTGCTCGGCAAAATGAGAAGAAAAATGAGCCAAAGCCAATCTTCATCCACAAGTCAAGAGGGAGAGAGAGAAGATGAGGTGACAAGATAGCCTTCTTAGGCTTAATAGACTAGGTAGTTGAGATTATACTAGAGCATTTATGGCATTGTCTTTATCTCCAAAATATCTAGGGGCCAAATGACTATATTTCCCTTAAATTTTTTGCCACTTAGAGGAGGAGGATAAATGACTACTTTGCCCTTGCTCTTTCCACTTTATGGTCCAAAATCTCACTTTTTTAATCTTATGAGGGGAGTCATAATCTTAATTACCCTCGATTAGGCGGTGTCCAATTTTTTTCAAATGTTGGAATCCCTCAATGTCCGATACCCACTTCCGAGGTCCAATTCATGTCGAGTTCTCATCGACTGTAATTCTAGTTTATCTGAAACTGTCGGTCGACTCTTGTAGGCATTACGCGTATCGACCTTAGCATTTCTCAAGTCGTGGCGACTTTGATTGTCTTGTGATTGCGAGGGTTTTATCACTAGTTCCTACGGTCCTAATTATCAGAATCTGATTTAGGGAATTTTCGTAAATTATACATTGATTAAGCGAAATTACCCACGTCCTAACCGTATAACGCTAGCAAAGTAGCCCATAACTATTCCTAGATCGATCTCTGCTAGCCCAAAATATCTCCTCGACAATTCTTATGGTCAAAATTCCATTTCTTATTCGAATTTCCCAGGTCCACGTACCCGACTCCGCGTTAGTCTTTCTCTTTTGGTTAGTTAACTCGAGAGTGGCCGCTCTGAGCAAGATACAACTGAAATTCCTCGATCGATATCTTTCCATTCAAAAGCCTCAAGAAGGGTCGGAATTCGGAATGTCACACCCTCTTTTCTTTTTCTCTTCTTCTTCCTTCCTTGGTCGAGATGCTCCAGCCGACCAGCTGTTGCCCGCTGATTCGCTCGCTTCGACCGCCGCCTCCGACGAC
The DNA here is from genome assembly GCA_028455895.1 of Rhodomyrtus tomentosa. Classification (NCBI taxonomy): domain Eukaryota; kingdom Viridiplantae; phylum Streptophyta; class Magnoliopsida; order Myrtales; family Myrtaceae; genus Rhodomyrtus; species Rhodomyrtus tomentosa. The sequence goes on from JAPCWY010000007.1 coordinate 31,278,161, forward strand.
CACCGGTCCAACTATTGACCACCACGACACTCCCTAGCCTCTCCTCTACAACTCCCCATCGCTGTTCAACCATCAACCACCGAAATCAGCCCATTTGATAGTCGGAACTGGAATTGTTCACTGCCGAGCACGGTTTAAGAGAAAGCTTCCTTACGTCGATTTTAAGAGCTCTTTTGCCTTTCGACTTTCGATAAGATTTTCTCAAGGAATATTTTAAAAATGTAATGGCTAAATATTGGAGATTTGTTGAAGATTGGATGAGTTTTAATGGATGAATTGTTGTGATTTTGCAAGAACAAAATCTGCCTCCTGCACACCAGCTTGGAACCGAGCCATTTGGAGGCTCGTCGAGGTGTTGTCTTGCTTTAATACTCTTGGTAAGACCCATAGGAACATTGTTTGATGTGCTGGTAAGGTGGTTATGTGATGGATTGAAGTCTAGAAGAGGATTGATGGCGGTTTATTGCGATTTCCCCCAGGACATACACTGCCTTGTTCTGGCCGAGTAGGAACCAAAGCATTGTGGCCATCTTTGGTCGAAGTTCCTAGCTCGATTAACTTGATAAGCGAGTCCTAAACCCTTATTAGGATGTTAGGGTACTAATGGACAAAGTTGAGGGTTGAATTGATGGTCTTGCGAACCAATTAAGCTTGAACTAATCCATGCCGATTGTAAGTCATGTCGGCCAAACCATAGTTAAGTGCCTTGGAGTGTTTTTGTGAAATCCTTGATTGGAATTGACATATAGATGTTCGATTGGGATGGGTCCTTGAATAACCGCGTGGCATTTGATCCCTTAATTGATAAATGTGTGAAATTATGCTTGAATTTGCAAGGGAATGAGTTGTTTGATTAATTTCCTTGATGTACAAGATTGTGCCATGCTTTATGTAATTCGACCATGAGTGATTCATATGTTAAAAGGCTAATTGCTCGCTAAATCGAGTTATACTCGATCATGAAGTAGTTTAAAAGATGAGTTTTGGCTTATGAGCCCTTGATTAATGAGGAGTATAATATATGATGGCAAACCTCAACTGATTGAGTTATGAAACGATAGCACATCGAACCCTGATGTGTCAGAATGCGAGGTTGATTTTCATCCTGATGCGTCAGAATGCGGGATAGACTTGATATATGTCGACATGAGTATTAAAATGGCATTGAAACCTTCGGCATCAGAACGTGGGTTGTCAATTGATTTAGCCTGAGGCGTATTGACGTGGGCCTAGCCATTGAATTGAGAAATTGTGATGAAATTGAGATGAACTCCTTGCATATGAACTCGATGCTATGCTAGTACGAGAAGTTTCGTCTGATTCTTATAACTGTATTTGAATTGTAATTATTTTATGCCAGTCATGATGATTTATTATGATGCCATGTACTATTTCTTTGATGAGTTATTGCATATTGCTTTTAAAAGTGTCTGGAGGTACTAACGGCCTAGTCTTAATTTAGGATTAGCTTACTGAGATGTAATCTCATCCCGTCATGAGATTTATTTTTCAGACTCCAAGCCCTGAACATGTTGCCCATACATTTTGAAACCCCCATGGATATGGACACATCTGTCGAGGAATTTCCTGTAGACGATGATAGGGTGTATATAAGGAAGGGAACTACTGTTTGGGCTGACGAAGGGGAACCGTATTGGAAGCTGCATTGATACAATTCTTGGTACCTTCGTATTGGGGACACGACCACCGGACCTTTGAAGCCATCAGAGATACCCAAGAATGCAATTCCGCCATGGTGTCATCTAGACCCTGTAGAGGCCGAGGGAGACAACTCTGTAGTTGGCTCTAGGAATCTCCTTGAGAAGACCCCAACCGTGGAGGAGGATATAAAGTGATAGAACTATCTGCTTTGGAGGATGACGAGGGGGTTGATTCCATGGAGGTCGAGTCCTAGAGTTCCTTCGAGTATGATCCCAATGAAAACGAAGACGATGTCGATGACAGTGATACCGATTAGAGTCATAGGAGGTGATTGTTCTTTTGGATGACCTCGTAGTTTAGAGGCATGATAGTGGGACCATTGAAGATGTCTTTTTATTTGGTCCTTAGTTCCCTTCGACCTCCGTTATGTATTTTGTATCCCATTCCTGTTCCTAATCATTTGTAAGTAAACTTTCATGTTTTATGATGTGTATAATTTGATGTTATCCCAAATCATCTTACTTATGTTTGTATGGAGTTGTTGTCGTTTTTGCTTGTGCATTTGGACTCATTTATGTATCATTAGCCGTTCGGATCCTGGGTAGTTCTGGACTTGATTACAACGCTATGGGATGTGGCGCACTTATAAAGGATCGTGGGGTGTGACATCTCCGTCAAAATGGTATCAAAGTAAGGTCGGCTCGATCCAAGTTGATTGAGGGTTGGAGTGATAAGTAGTGATAAATTTGGGGGGACTGGGTTGTGAGACCTTCGGAGGTTCGGTAGAGTTAGGCACGAAATGCATTTCATTTGACTTGGCCCATGTGACTGGTATCTTGTGTTGGCATGGTGACTATAAGACCATAAAGTTTCGTACTTGGCACTGAGTTGCTATGGATGAATGGATGATTTTGATTGCCTTGAATTGCAAGTGTGATTATTTTTGAGGAATGATTGTGAATCTCCATTTATGTGCTTTTGAATGTTGTTGAGTAATTAATTACGTTAATTGTGACTGATGCCTTCTTGAGTAGCGTAGAATCACTAGACTGGAGTAGATAACTTAGGTCTCTAATTCCTTGGTGGAATTATGGGGATTCAAGTATTGTGATCTTAGCAAGATTGAGTAACGGGAATAGAGGTTCAAGAGAAGCTTTTAGCTTGAGGCCACAAGTGGTGAAAGATCATAGAGTGGATGGGGACATAAAAGTGTTAGAGCGCATTGGAGATCTGATGGATAGGCAGGCCCAAGACCAAAATGCTGTTGTAGCCCAAGCTATAGAGGTTGTCGTCACTGCTGCTAACCTGGCCCAGGGAAACAATGGAATAACGAGAGTAATGGCGAAGGTAATGAGGTTGGTAATGGCCAAGGAGAAGGAAACACAAATCTAGAAATGGACTAGCTAGTAGAGCAATTCATAAAGTTAAAGCAGACCCAATTCGATGGCACTGGTGTGACATTCTGAATTTCGACCCCTCTCGAGGTTATGGAATGAAAAGAAATCGATCGGTGTATTTTAGTTATAAACTGTGGGCACATTCATTCTTGGTAAGACCACATCTTAAGTCTTGTTAACACATGTAGAATTATACTGGATTATAGTGAGATTTAAGAGCTGATTAAGTGTGGTTTTCCTCGGACAAACACTGGACAGAATCTGCCTCGCCAACCAATTTAAAACCGTGGCCACTTTTGAGGTTCGTAGAGGTGTTGCTTGACTTGGAAATCGTGGATAAGCCTCCTTAGAACATAATATTATATGTTGGTAAGAAGTATGTGAGTTGGATTGGAATTTAATGACCGGTTATATATGGTTTTCCCTAGGATAGAATATTGCCCTGCGCCGGTCGGTGTTTGGAACCGAGAATGGTGGTTACAATTTATGGGATTTCACTTGTTTGGTTTGTAGTAAGTCGACTTCTAACCCTTCGTTAGGGTGTTAAGTTATTAATAGATGAATTTGGTTGAATTGAAAGTGTTTAAAGGGCTGATTTTGAGGTGAAACACGTTAAAGGCCGAGAGCGGTGTAAATCTGTTCCTAGCATGCACTAATTTTGCAATGGCTTGCTTTAGGTCATCTGGTGTCCAAATTGAGCTTCGTTTTCGCTCACATGTCCGTAAGACCTTGAAGGATAAGGTTATAAAAGTAGATTTCTCAAGAGGTCAATATATCAATGCCAATTTATTCAGGAATGAATCTGATCGCGGAAGGCCAAGAGTGGATAGCTTGGTGCCGCGACGACGCGCCGATCGTTTTATGGAATTGCATGGCTTAAGCTCAAGGTAAGTTATACCTAAACCTTTATTAGAATGTTAGGTTACTAAACGAAGAAGTTTCGAATTGGAATGAAAAGTTTTATGGGATGATTTTGTGGGAGGCGCGAGGAAACCCAATACTGTCCCGTTTTGATGAGTTGAACTTGAGTGATTTCATGGCATGAAACTTGTGAAAATCAAGACTGAATTGAGGAGTCTAATCTGGTCATGGAGTTTGATTGGACCTTTTGGCATGTTTTATGAAAATTCCTGCTGAGTCAAGTGTATTGAGGGGCTCATGACTAATGTCAAACCTTGAGTTTCGTAAAATGGTTGTGTTCATTAATTTGTCTAAGGCCTTCTTTGAATTAATTCGAGTGATGCATGTGCTTGATTGAGAATTTTTATAATGTGAAATATGTTTGGCCCAGTTGATGGACATTTGGAACGAATGCCTTGAATAGGCGATGAAATACTTGAATTTCATGAGTTTACTTTTGATTGAAAATTGAGGCGTGAAATTGCTTTCAAATGAAATTGAGGCTTTTATAACTAGTTTTACGAATAAATGGTGAATGGGATTGCCAATAGAAATTATATGTGCACTGGCGTGCGGGATCGCCAGGAAATAATTATAAGTGCACTAGCATGTGGAATCGCCAATGGCGTGTGGGATCACCGAGAAATTATATTTTGGTCAACGTATTCGAAGGGAGTTACTCCCATTTGACCTGACGAAATCGTGTGGCTAGAGAGTCCTATATTGACACGATTCATCTCGATTGAAAATGGGCGTCGAGAGTCGTATGGTGATTGAATCATCTCTAGGCTCGGAGGCGAGAGTTTATATGGATCGACGGGTCATATGGAGACCGAATCATCTCGCAGCCCCAAGATGGGCAGCCCAAGATGGATGGATATAGATTGATATGTTTTCTAGAAAAAAATCAAGAATGATTTTGAGAAATTGAATATGCCTCATGTTTTGATGATTTACCTCAAGTATGGAAGTTTGCCTCATGAGTTAAATATGGCTCTAGAAGGGCGTGATAGAAAAAGATATGTTTTCTGGAAATTCATGAAATGAAATTGAAAATGTGCTCATGTTTCAAAATGGAGTCAAGTACTTGCTTTTGATTGAAAACTCTGCCATATTATGAAGCTCAGTTTATCATGAAATTTGGGTGACTGGATTAAGTCGCTTTTGAACGACAAAAAGGTTGTGTTTTAAACGTTATCCTGTTTTGCCATGTCAAAGTTTTTATTCCAAAATACCGGATTTTTCAAAAGTATCTGGAAGTGCTGACAGCCTAATTTAGGGTTAGGATTAGTTTATTGAAATTTATATCTCACCCCATCGTGAGATAATATTTTTCAGGTCCCAAGTGATGAAAACCCGAACTTGCCATGGGTTGGCATTTAAGGAAGTCAAAGGAGGAGATCAAATGAATTTGATAGAGACCTTAGGATCTATATTGTTTGGAGTTAGATTTGTAACTGACTTTAACATTTATGAGAAGTGTGCCTCTTTTTGTCCTAAGTCATCATGGGGTTGTTTCATTTGTATGGGGTTGTTTCACGTTTCTGCATGCATCTAATTTGGAGGCCTTGAGTTCATTGTTGGCCATTGGATCCTGAGTAATTTATTGATAAGAGGAATGGCCTGGTGGGATGTTCGCGTGCTCGCCGGGTTCGGGACGTGACATCCATGTTTGTTTAGTATCAGAGCTAGGTCAGCTCGATCCAATGTGATTGAGGTTTGGACTGATAAGGAGTGATAACTCGAGAATAATTAGTTAGTGAGACCTTGATGATTAAGCATGGATTGTTGAATCTTGAGGATTAAAGATTTGAACTTGTGTAGTATTCTAATGATCCTAGTGTTGATTGAATGAATGATCATAAGTGATGTTGTGATTGAGGTACAAGTGGAAGCAAGCAAAAATTAAAGAGACATAAGTATGGATTTTGAGATAGTAATTGTGCTTGAGGAGTATGAGTTATAAAGAGACGACTGGTATTAGTGGATTCGAGCTTGAATTGCATGATATCTTGATGACTTTTAGCTATCGATTGCTATTGTCAACCTTGGATGATACGAGCTGAGATGTGATGGTCATTGATGGAATTAGAAGTTTTCGATGGATAGGAATGGATCTGGAGACGGTTGTAGTATGACGAATGGCGAGGACAATCAAGACAAACATGTTTTTGTGACTATGAAATGAAAGTTGATAAGTGTGTATGCATGAGCTTATCATTATTGGACTTAATAAACTGTCGCTTGGTATGGGACTAGTTGATGGGATACCTACAAGCCGTAATGAAGCATGTTGTGGGACGTATGGAATGGGGCTTTCTTCGTAAATGTATGACTTAGGACAACCTCCAACAACCTGGTTTGACGAGGGCAGGGAGTAATCGTCGGTATAGAGAGATACAGACAATGAGCGGCTCCTAGCAGGCTTCTAAGATGGCAAGGGCAGGAATGACCTAAATCATAACTTGAAAAATAAAGTCTAGGTATCAGGTTGAGTCCGATTGTGGCTAAGAGATGTATGGCACGAGAGTGATTCTCAAGGTGAATTTCAAAATTACATGGCATTTGTAATGGCGTATGTTATTGGCATGGTTAGGAGTTTCGTATATGGAAGTGGGTGTCATTTGAAAAAAAAAAGAAAAAGAAATTGACGCGTGTTGTTGGCTTGTATGGCGAGTTTTGGCAATGAATGCTGTTTGACTGGCATCTTGTGAAATTGAGATAGCCTGTTAAGTTATTACTAAGTCGCATATACGTCTGGACTTAAGGTGTGGGCACTTGACCCAATAAATTATAACTCGAGAGTTTGCCTAATAGATGACTACTAGTTGCGAAATTGCCTAGTAGAGGCTGGCTTGATAAGTGATTACTGATGAATGATGATTTGAAATTCCTAGATAATTGGCGATTGATTAAGGATTTGCTTAGAACTACTGGATGGTTGATTGCTTGTGATAGATGATAAGATGAACAGCCTAAGACTGCTAGACTTGTATGAATGATTTAGGTCTTTAATTCCTGGAGGGAATTGTAGTGACTCAAATGTCACAAGTACCTAGTAAGGTTGAACGACTAGAGTGTGGTCACTAAAGGAGCATTTGGCTCGAGTATACAAGATACGAGAAGATTCAAGGACTGAAAGGAATCATGAGAATCGAGTAAAGAGAATAATTAGAATTTGAGTACTAGAAGAGCATATGGCTCAATTTTGTTAATTAAGTGAGACCTAAGAGCTGAATGTGTCGTGAGAACTTTAAATAGAGATGAGAAAATTTGTTGGGTAGGCAAGCTTGAGGAGGATCTTCTATGATTGCCTAAGTCACTATGGTGACAGATGTAAGTACCGATAAGTTAAAATGATGAAAATCATAAGAAAGGTGACTATAAGATTACTCATTTTCAAAGTGGGAATGTGGAAAAAAACCACGAGAGTTCGGTTAGCTTGTGAGATGGATCACGAGGTTGAGGTCGAGTAAGGCTCGATGGAGAAAATGAGTTTGAAACTGCCTTCTTATAAATTGAGATTTTTTTAGAAAACCTTAGAAGTTTTGGGTACGTTGAAGAAAGAAAGTGATCCTGGCAGTTTTTAGCCTTAAGAGATTATTAATGATTGGTGAAATGTCACCAAATGAAGAGTTTTTCTTGAAGGCATGGTATTTGTTTGGATCTCACTCGTTGAGTCGTTCGATGGAAGTACCTTCTTGAGATTGCTTGAGGGCAAAGGTTGCCCGAATTCTGATAATTTTGTGAGAATCTGAGAGTGATCGACCAATGTGAGACAAAATTCTCGAGGTCACTTAAGTATACTAAGGGTGGTCAATGACCCTTTGAATGGGACGTGAAGTCCCTAAGTGGATCGGAATTTGGATGCCTTATGGCTAGTTGTATTCTTGAATTTGAGGAACTGTAATGGATTTTAATGAAAGAAGTGGATGATTAGAAATAATATAAGTAAGAGGATTCCTGCTTATGGATTACGAGCAAAGAGATGTTCATTATGGAACATGGAACGAGTCTACGAGAAACGACTATTACCTTGGCCCAAGTCTCATAATGAAAGATTGACATTTCGTTCCTTCCATCTCGGGAAAATTTAAGGAAAGAGTTACGTTAGTTGTTTGACATTGTGATTGAAATGAGAATGATTGAGGTTGAATCGGAACCACTAGAAGTGGCATTGCAAGATATCACCCCTAAATGCTATGGCGATGTCCTTAAGATGATTGGACCATGAGATGGTCATTAATGGAGATGGAAGGTGAATGGACTTGATAGTCCTAGCCACTCGTGATTTTAATGAATGGTTGAGTAAACGAAAATAGTGCTTATAGTGTAATTGCAGAGTAATTTGAGGTAATTGAATTGAGCATTCGATATGTGAATTGATGGAGATCAATGACTAATGAATCTTGTCATTTGAGGTGACTGAGTCATTGGAAGAAGAATGTCAAGTATGGTGACATTTGGGAATCTTGGAGTAAAAACACTACTGTTGGCCCAAACTCCAAGACTGGTGTCCTATGGAATAGAAAGGACAAACTGAACTTGAAGTAAGAGAATGCTATTAAAGTGTATAGTTTCCTTCATAGGGTAGTAGATCCTAGTGTGAGAGGATGAGAAAGTTCTAATCGTATCGATATTAAGATGGAGCATCTGGACTGAGAAAGAAGATGCAGAACTTGAATGATTCATAGAAGTTAAGTCCGAGAAATAGTCCTACGAACAACGTTGAATTCTAGGATAGTGTCGACATTCAGTGGAATGGGCGGAGTTGGAATAAAGTCACATTGACTGATTATGGAAACCAGCGGTTAGGACAAGAGTGCTTCCTCAAGAAAGAGTGACAAGAATGAACAAAATGCTACAGGGTCTAAGTGGAGACCCATGAGAACAAAGAGCCAAGGTATGAGCTCTCAAGTGGATAGTACGAAGGACAGTTTAAACGATTCGACGCCTGGTAGTAAAGAAGCGGATAACAGTCGGATTGAGTACTTAAGAAGTAATTGGATTGATTGTTACTGTATATAGAGGAGATGATCGGACTCGTTTAAGGAGTTGTAAGGAACATGATAAGCCTTCGAGAACATCCTATGAATCCTAAGAGAACGCTCGTTGTACGCTAAATTTGAAAAACTTGAGTTGGAAGGCCCATAAGGTGAAATTCCTTGGTCAGATATTTCTAGGGAGCGAAATCCTTATGAATCATCAAAAGTAGGAGATGGCGGTAGACTGATTAAGGTCGACGCGAGCTATAGAGGCTTGAAGATTCATAAGCTTGATGGATTGTAATGGATTACTATAGACGTTGTGGGAAGATTTTTCAAAAGAGCTATTCCATTAAGGGAATAGATTAAGATGAGATGAGACACGAATGGGTGAACGAATATGAAAAGGAGTCCCAAGGACTTAAGACCAGTCAATAATCGCGCTGATACTGGTGTTTCTATTGAAAAGTGAAAAGATTATAAGGATCATGACGAAGTGTCGCAAAAAGAAAATTTGAGATGTAATAAGTCAATCTGAAATGTCATTGCATGTACGTCGTGTTAGTAAGGTCATATGAGTTGGGACACCTAATGCATGATTGGAGTGGGCTTGCAAATGTACCTATGATGAAGTTGGAGGAAACATGACTTGAGTGAAGAAAGGTTTCGAGTTTACGAAGACCATAAGAATATCAAGTATGTATTTGCCCAAGAGAATTGAATGAGAGGCAATGTAGATAAAGTTGCCTAAGGGGGTAAGAATAAGAGTAACCGGACTTTCGAGTATCCGGAGAAGAAACATTGAAATTGAAGATGGAAACCATGGAGTTCCATAGGAAACGTACCAATAAAGGAAAGCATATTGTGACAAGTTAGTGGATTAGTTGGTTATTGGATTATCACGCTAAATTGTGGAAGCACCAAGGAGTATATTTTCATGATGGACTAGTAACGATCGAGATAGGAAAGGATCCTAAGCCTTCTACGACGTCTAGGAAAAGCTTTCCGATCGAGAATTTGAAAAGCGAGATTATAGTGTGACGTACGTATTTCCTCGAATCAATAGGCAAATTGAAAGGAAGGTCCGAATGCTCGAAGTGTACCACCGACCAATGTTATAATGTCGAAAGAGAATATAAAGAAGCAAATACAGATTGAAGACCGAAGGAAACAAATGACTTTTGTTGGAAAGGATGACTTTTGTTGGAAAGGACAATGGAAACGTCAAGTTATGGAAGGAGTTATCTTGAAGAGTGAGAATGTGATAAGGCGTCTGTACCCCATAAGATTGGATAATTAGAAGGTTGTAAATTTCGAGAACAAAATTTCTTTAAGGGGGAAGAGTTGTGACATTCTGAATTCCGACCGTTCTCGAGGCTATAGAATTAAAGATATTGATCGGTGAATTTCAGTTACAACTTGCTTAGAGTTGGCCGCTCTTGAGTTAACTAACCAAAAGGGAAAGACCACCGCGCAGTCTAGTACGTAGATCTAGGGAGTTCAAATAAAAATTGGCACCTTGACCATAAGGATTGTCGATGGTATATTTTGGGCCAGTAGAGATCGATCTAGGAATGATTAAGGAAATGCCTTGCTAGCATTATCCGTTGAGACGCGGGTGATTCCGCTTAACCAATGCATAATTTGCGAGAATTTTCTAAATCGGATTTCGATGATTAGGACCGCTGGAACTAGTGATAAACTCTCGCAATTACATGACAACCAAAGTTGTAAAAGCTTAAGAAACCCCAAGGTCGATACGCATAGCCCCTGCAAGAGTCGCCCGTCAGTTTGAGATAAACTGGAATTACAGTCAACGAGAACTTGACATGAATTGGACCTCGAAAGTGGGTATTGGACGTTGAGGAATTTCAACATTTGAAAAGAATTGGACGCCGCCTCATCGAGGGTAAGTAAGATTGGGAAAATGTGAAATTTTGGATTACAAGTGAAAATTACCATTTTACCCCTAGGATACTCATTCCTTAAGAATAAGTCAATGGCAAAATAGTCTTTTACCCTCCTTCTCTTGATTGAAAATTTAGGAGCACTATGGTCATTTGGCTCCTAGATATTATGAGAAAGAGACAAAGCCATTAAATGCATTAGTCAAATCCTCACGTAAAAGCCTAATCTATGGAGCCTAAAAAGGCTAACTTGTCATCTCACACTCTCTCTCTTCTTTTGCTTGTTGAGAATGTTTTCCCTCTATTCTTCCTCTCATTTGGCCGAGCATCTCACAAGAGAACCACTCTTCCTCTCAAAAACACTCTCTCGGATGTTTCTCTTTCACCGCCCAGTCTCGTCGCCCTTTTCTATTCCCTTCAGTTTGAGATAAACTGGAATTACAGTGGATGAAAACTCGACATGAATTGGACCTCGAAAGTGGGTATTGGACGTTGAGAAATTCCAACATTTGAAAAGAATTGGACACCGCCTCATCGAGGGTAAGCAAAATTGGAAAAAAGTGAAATTTTGGATTACAAGTGAAAATTATCATTTAGCCCTACGATACTCATTCCTTAAGAATAAGTCAATGGCAAAATAGTCTTTTACCCTCCTTCTCTTGATCGAAAATTTAGGAGAACTATGGTCATTTGGCTCCTAGATATTATGAGAAAGAGACAAAGCCATTAAATGCATTAGTCAAATCCTCACGTAAAAGCCTAATCTATTGAGCCTAAAAAGGCTAACTTGTCGTCTCACTCTCTCTCTCTCTTCTTTGGCTTGTTGAGAATGTTTTTTCTCTATTGTTTCTCTCATTTGGCCGAGCATCTCACAAGAGAACCACTCTTCCTCTTAAAAACACTCTCTTGGATTTTTCTCTTTCGCCGCCCAGTCTCGTTGCCCTTCACATTTGAGGTCTGTTGAGGCGTTGCTTGACTTGAAAATCGTGGATAAGGCTCCTTAAAACATAATATTACATGTTGCCAAGAAGTATGTGAGTTGGATTAGAATTTCATGGCCGGTTTTATATGGCTTTCCCTAGGACAAAAAACTGCTCTGCACCGATCGGTGTTTGGAACCGAGAATGGTGGTTGCAAATTGTGGGATTTCACTTGCTTAGTTTGTGGTTAGTTAACTTCTAGCCCTTCGTTAGAGTGTTAATTTATTAATAGATGAATTGTGGTTGAATTGGAAGCGTTTGAAGGGCTGATTTCTAGGGGAAACACGTTAAAGTCCGAGAGCTGTGTAAATCTATTCCTAGTGCGCCCTAATTTTGAAATGGCTCGTTCGTGGTGGTCCGGTGTCCAAATTGAGCTCAGTTTTGGCTCACACGTCCATAAGACCTTGAAGGATAAGGTTACGAAAGTAGATTCTGAAAAGGTCAACATATCAATACTAGTTTATCCGGGAATGAATCAAGTTGTGGAAGACCAAGAGTGGATAGCTTGGTGCCGCGACGACGCGTCGATCATTTTATGGAATTGCTTGGCCTAAGCTCGAGGTAAGTTATGCCTAAACCTTTATTAGAATATTAGGGTACTAAAAGACGAAGTTTTGAGTTGGAATGAAAGGTTTTATGGACTGATTTTGTGAGAGGCGCGAGGAAACCCAATGTTGGCCTATTTTGATGAATTCAACTTGATGATTTCATGGCATGAAACTTATGAAATCAAGACTGAATTGAGGAGTGTTGTGACATTCTGATTTTCCAGTCATTTTCATACTCATTAATGAGAAGTATATCTAGTGATGTGTTTCAGTCACATCTCGCTCGAATTTGATCAATTTGAGTAGGCTAACCAAAAAGGAAAGGCTAACGCGAAACAAGGTACGTGGACCTAGGGAATTCGAATAGGAAATGACGCTTTAACCATAAAGATTATTGAGGGGACATTTAGAACCATAAAAGGCCTTTCTAAAGACGATTAAGGAATGCATTGCTAGCGTTATACGATTGGGGCGCGGGTGATGCCGCTTAACCCATGTATAATTTGCAAAATTTTCCTAAATCGGACAATGACGATCGAGACCATCGGAACTACTGATAGACCCTCACAATTACATGACAATCAAAGTCACCATGAATTGACGAGCACTAAATGTGATATGAGTCACAAGGTCGATACACGTAACGTTTGGAAAAGCCGCCCGTCAGCTCGGGAAAGGTTGGAACCACGTCTGATAGAGAAAATAATCAAAAAAAAGTCTTGAAAATTGAAAATGGAGAATCAGGAATTCCAACGTCATGTTTGGATTGGCCGTCTCCATGTCGAAGATTATTGGATTGAGAAAACGGCGTTCCGGACTTCGGGGGTGAAATTACCATTTTGTCCCTCAAAGCTTTAGTCTTGCTTATCCAATTGAAGGAGGGCATTTTGGTCTTCTATACACCCCCAAGAGCCACCGAAAATTTGAAGAGATTATGGCCATTGGATCACCTTGATTGACACTTAGAACATGTGTCACTAAATTAGATAAAGAGTGGTCATGTCCACCTTTACACAAGTACCATTCAACCCTTTGACTTTGAGGTTGAATATAGCCCTCTTTCTCTCTCCTTGGCCGGCCACTTCCCCTCGATTTCCACCGACACTTCATCTTCTTCTTCCTCTCTTCTCTACCGATCGCCCGACCAGTTTTTGTGTCGCCGTTCACCGCCACCGACGACTACTTTCGACGACCTCTAGCCAGCGAGCCGACCATCCACACCTAGCCCAACCTCTTGCTCACATCCTTGAAGTGGAAGCGCATCGATTGACTCACCGAGGAGCTCCGGCCAGCCATTCTCCTAGAAGCCGACGGAAACTGACACAATCTGAGGTAGGCAGAGTTTCTGACCTCTTAGGACCTCGAAACGTTGGAGTCTTATGACCAAATTTCATGGACATCTAGGGGACTCATATAGTGGTCTGTGGTAAAAAGTTGAGGTTTATTTGATGAAGTTTTTACCCTAAATAGGTCGTGTGATTGTTGGACAGAAACTGCCGGTTTGTAGTCTTGAACGAACCGGTGACTTTCAAAGGAATTTCGGCGACGACATGGCCCTAAATCTTTGATGAGCCACTAGACCCTTAGATATACGTGTTAGCAAGTAGGTTAGTGAATAAATGGTGAATTTGGGGAAGGTTAAGGGCTAGATATGCTTGGTTTACAAAGAATCGAACATAGCTCGGTTCGGTTCTGTGCAAACTGATTCTGTGGAGGCTGTTGGTTGTTGGTTTTGAGTCTCAAATTCATCAATGAGATATGTTAAGATGTTGAGTCATGTGTTAGTAAGGTTGGTGGTTTATGGATGGGTGAATTGGACAAGAGAAATTGACAATTGTTTGGAATTACATAGGTTGCGTGACGGGTTTGTTCTTGGACCATTGAGACCGAATTGTGAGGGCTTGAGGAGAGCATTTTTGTGGCATCAAGCTTGAGGTAAGGGAATCCTAAAACTATGATAGGAAGATTGGACTCAATTGGGTGAGTCGGGTGAAATTTAGATCGATTCTTGAGAGGATTAATGAGATTGATCTTTGTGTATACTAAAAGAGTATAGATGACTCAAATGTTTGATTATGCTTGTGTCTTGAGTAATTGGTCACATTTGAATGCGTATTGGAATGTCTTGCATGCCATGAATATATGAATTGTGCTTGAGTTACACCTGGCTTTATGCATGTGGTTTGAATGAGAAACATGGCATGAGTATGACATGGTGAGACCCTAATGCGTATGAGACGCAGGATAGTGTGATAGATACCCTGAGGCGTGAGGTTGGAATTGTATGGCGCCCTGATGCGTATGAGATGCGGGGTTGAGATGGCCATAGTCTTGATGCGTTGAAATACGGAACGGAGTTGTGATGTGTCGACACTAGCCTAGAGTACATTGAAACCTGATGCGTTTACGCGGGTTGTCAATGACGGTCTGATGTGTTTATGCGGACCAAGCCTGATGCGCTCTAAACGTGGGCATGAGAATGAGGCAGGCAAGAAAAGGTGGATATGGTGATGTGGCAGAGCGAGTTGCGCATGATCATCTGAATGTGTTGTGGTGCCATGACTGCCTACTTGACATCTGCATGAGTGCTGTTATTTGAATGCCTTATATGTCTATCTGCATGATATGTTGATATTGATGACTGCCTGAGTGGACGGTCGGCCTAACCTAGGGTTAGGACCCACTTTACTGAGATAAGAATCTCATCCCGTTGGGGACCCCCTTTTTATAGATCCTAGGCCTTGACAATGTGGCCTATTCGTTTTGGAGACCCTAAGGAGATGACCGTTTATTTTGATGAGTTCCCTGATGGCTAGGGAACTATTTATGTAAGGAAGTGTACTGTGGTTTAGGTAGACGAGGGTAGTACTAGTTAGAAGCCTCACGGGTATGAGGCCTGGTTCAGGAAGGTCGGGGATGTGTCTACTGAGCCGCTGAAGCCCAATGAGGTGCCCTAGGGAATGATCCCTAGTTGGTGCCACTCCACCCGGGACTTAGACCAAGCTGAGGGGTCTGTTGCCGGTTCAAGGAATGGACCGGAGAGAACCTCGACCTTAGAGGACACGGAAGAAGAGGTCATAGTGGTCGAGGCGACTGAGGAGGATCTCGTGGAGCCGTCTACTGAGGAGACCCTGGAGGATACCATAGAGGTTCGCTCTGAGACTTTTTCGGAGTACGAGCCTACGGAGGATGCAGAGGAGGCCGGGGACTCCAGCAGCTTGTCTTAGGAGCTCCCAGCTTGCCGTTTGATCTTTGAAGGCGGTCCTAATCTTGTTTATCGTTGGAAGTTATGGATGGATCCTTTTGTGTACTTACCTCATCGCCCCCTTGTTTTAAAGGATTTGGTGGCCATGTGTCTGTACGAACTTTTGGATATTATGTATGATAGTATTTGTGCTATCCAAGTCCCATTATACTATTTGCACGAAGGAGTTTTATTATCATTGCTTCCGCGTGCTTTGTATATTATACATCTCTCGACTTATGTGTGGATCTTGGGACCACGAGAGATATTTGGTTTGCTTGCAGGGAGTCGCGTGCTCGTGCCTGAGGCGCGGGGCGTGACATCCTCGTTTGCTTGGTATTAGAGCAAGGTTGGCTCGATCCAAAGTTGGTTGATGATTGGAATAATAAGGAGGATTATGTTGGGACAAGGATGGGTAGCGGACCTTAGGAAACTGACTATGATAAGACATAGGGTGCATGGCACATAACTTGACACTTATGCTTGGCATTTGCCCTTGGCAGGGTTGTGGTAAGGTATGAGGATTAAGTTCCCTGCTTGGTGTTGAAAGTCATTTCTGGACTTTGGCTTGTTGAATGAATGAGTATGGTTGGTTTTAGTGAACCGTTGAAGTAAACGAAACTGAGGAATGACCATGAGCTATTTGTTGAAATGTCTGTAGAAGTTATTATGTGAAAGGACCGTTGTATTATAGCTGTTTTTGTTAAGGTATAGTTGGTAGCTTTGGACTTGGATGATTGAGTGAGTTACTAACTCCTTGCTGAACTTGTGGTGGACCAGGTTCAGTAGAAGGAGATAAGGATGAGCAACCCGTCTAGAAGATCTAGAAGGCCAAGAGGCGGAGCCTCTAGCTCGAGACCGCCTATTGCAGAAGATCCAAGGATGGATGGCGTACTGACGGCACTAGAAAGAATTGGTTACTTAATTGACAGGCAGACCCAGGATCGAGATGCTGCCAAAACCCAGGCAATAGGAGCCGCTATAGCTGCCGTCAACGCCAACGCCAACAACGGCAATAACGGGGGTAATGGAAATCATGGTGATCATGACCAGGGTAATGAGACAGTAAATGCCCAATAGGAGATTGTCGTGGCTAGACAAATGGGCCAGTTAGTGGAGCAGTTCATAAAATTGAAATTGACGCAGTTCGACGAGATTGGAGACCCCGAGATAGCACCTAGGTGGATCGAGGAGCTGGAGAAAGCTTTTGGAGTGCTGAGGTGCATAGATGAGGAGAAAGTACTGTTGGCAGTATACCAGCTGGAGGGTACTGCAAACGATTGGTTGACTGCCACCAAGAATGAAGTTTTCCCAGAAGGAACAGCCATGACCTGCGATGCCTTCAAAACGGCGTTCAACGACAAGTATTTCTCGAAAACGGCTAGAGAAAGAAAGCAGGTAGAATTTCTACAGCTACGTCAAAACCAGCTGACGGTGGATCAGTATGAGGCTAAGTTCTCCAGACTATCCAAGTACGCATCTCAATCTGTAGAAGATCCCCAAGAGAAAGCACGGAGCTTTCGGGACTGACTGAGACCTAAGCTCCACAGTCAGATGATTGCCCTAAATCTGAGGACTTATAAAGAGATCTATGAGCGGGACCAAACGATTGAAAAGGACTTAAAGGAGAGAAATACCGTAGCTAGATCACGGTTTACCCCATTCAAAGACAACCGCCAGATGGGCAAGAGATCGATGGCGAGCAATAGGCGTTTTGTGCCTCCAATAAGGAAAAATATCGTGAAGCAGCAGAATCCCACGAACCGGAGTTGCCGCCTTTGTGGCAGGAGGCATGGAAATGAGCAATGCTCGGTAAGGACTAGAGCTTGTTTTAAGTGTGGTCAGATGGGCCACCAGATGAGAACGTGCCCGAATCATGCTCCGGCGAGTCGACCTCAAGGACAGAGACCGCAGGCTGGACCATTGGCTGCAACTCCCTAAATCAAGCAGAATCGACCCCTAGCTTAGGGTAGGGTATAAGCAGTAGCCCACAGGGAAGTGGGGGAAGCACCAGGTGTGGTCACATGTACGGTTTACTTGTGTGACCAGGCTGCATATGCATTGTTTGATCCTGGTGCCACGCATTTATTTGTGTCTGCCCAGTTTGCTGATTTGGTGGGTATGAAGTTAGAACCGTTGAGTATAATTCTGCATGTTGCCACGTCGTTAAAGGATAATATACTAGTTTCATTGGGCTGTGCTGACTGTGAAATTGTGATTGGGGGAAGTAAGGAGAGTATTGATCTAGCGGTATTGCCCATGTACGATTTTGATGTGATCATAGGGATGGACTGGTTGGGTAAGTAGGGGCAATAGTGGATTGTGGTAGTAGAATAATCCGGTTTTATCCGAAACGTCGCCCTAGCTTTGAATTTGTAGGAAGTCGAGGGGGGATCTCGACTCCCTTAGTCTCATCTCTTGAAATGACAAAGTTGATGTCTAAAAGGTGTCAGACGTACTTTGTTGCGGTGATAGACAAGACTACCGTTGAGCCAAAACTAGAGAGTATCCCGATAGTGCGTGAGTTCCCTGACGTTTTTCCTCAAGAGTTACCAGGATTGTCACCAGAAAGAGAAATAGAATTTGTGATCGAGATAGCTACTAGGACGGAGCCGATCTCAAAGGCACCTTATAGGATGTGCCTGTTAGAACTGAAAGAGCTAAAGGTGCAGATGCAAGAATTACTTGATAAAGGATTTATCCGACCAAGTGCTTCACCGTGGTGAGCGCCAGCATTGTTTGTAAGGAAGACGGATGGGTCCTTGCGTTTATGCATTGACTATAGGTAGTTGAACCAAGTAACAGTGAATAATAAGTACCCACTGCAGAGAATCGACGACCTATTTGATCAGTTGGAAGGAGCGACGGTATTCTCAAAGATTGACCTGAGGACCAGGTATCACTAGTTGAGGATCAAAAAGGAGGACATACTTAAGACTGCTTTTATGACGAGGTACGGTCACTATGAGTTTATAGTGATGCCTTTTGGATTGACCAACGCTCCAATTGCTTGTATGGACCTGATGCATCAAGTGTTTAAGGAATTCCTGGATATATTCGTCACAGTCTTTATTGACAACATCCTGATCTACTCGAGGAGTGACGCAGAACATGAGGAGCTCCTGAGGATTGTTCTGCAGACCTTGAGGGAGCACTTGCTATATGCTAAGTTGAGTAAATGTAAGTTCTGGCTGAACAAGGTAGCGTTTCTTGGTCATGTGGTATTTGGAGAAGGGATTATAGTGGATCTTGCAAAGATCAAAGTGGTAACTAATTGGCCTAAGCCTACTACGGTTACTGAAGTCAGAAGTTTCTTGGGATTGGCAGGATACTACAGACGTTTTGTGGAGAAATTCTCATATATAGCCATTCCATTGACGCGGTTGACGAAGAAGGAAATGAGGTTTGAATGAATAGATAAATGTGAACGGATTTTCCAAGAGCTCAAGCATCGGTTACGACTGCACTAGTGTTGACAATTCCATTAGGACTAGGAGGCTATGAGATATACAGTGATGTTTCACTGAAAGGACTGGGCTGTATGTTAATGCAGCATGAAGGGTAGTGGCCTAAGAGTCCTGACAGCTAAGACCACATGAAATGAACTACCCAACGCATGATCTAGAGTTAGCAACGATCATTTTTAGTCTAAAGATCTGGAGACATTATCTTTGTGGCGAGAAGTTTCAGATTTATACCGACCAGAGCTTAAAGTAGCTATTTTCCCAGAAGGAGCTGAATATGAGGCAGCGCGGTAGATGGAGCTGCTCAAGGATTATGATTGTGATATATTGTATCATTTTAGGAAGGTGAACAGAGTCGCAGGTGCACTTAGCCAAAAGTTGAGTATCGCGAGTCTACTAGTAAAAGATTGGTCGATTATCGAGGATTTGAGAGATTCGGAGTTCAGACTAGAAGTCTACCAGTTGTCTAGTTTGATAGCGACATTAAGGGTAGAACCTGAGATCCAGGAAGGAATAAAGACCTTGCAGTTTACGGACCCAGAGATTCAGAAAATCCTGGAGATGGACGCGATGAAGAGAAAACTAGAGTTTCAGGTGTCAGAGGACGGAATTTTGAAATTTCGAGGACAACTGTAGGTACCAAAGGATGAAGGACTCAAGGAAAGGATTTTGTCAGAGGCACACAGGAGCAATTATAGTATCCACCCAGGGAGTACGAAGATATACCAGAACTTGCGTCAACACTACTGGTGGAACGGGATGAAGGTGGATGTAGTGAAGTATGTGGCAAAGTGCTTGACATGCCAGGAAGTGAAATCGCAGCACTGTAAGCTTGGAGGACTATTACAGCCATTGGAGATTCCTGAATGGAAGTGAGAGCATATAACTATGGATTTTGTGATGGGACTCCCCAGCAGCCAATGAGGTCACGACTCTATATGGGTAGTCGTGGATAGATTGACTAAGTCCGCATACTTCATTCCAGTGCGAAAGGATTTCGCAATGGATAGATATGCCGAGTTGTATATGAGGCAGATAGTAAGGTTACATGGAGTGCCTGTAACGATTACCTCAGATAGAGATCCCGAGTTCACGGTGAACTTTTGGAAGAGCCTTCAAGAAGCCATAGGAACCCGACCGCAATTTAGTACTGCTTACCATCTACAGATGGACGAACAGTCGGAAAGGACGATCCAGACGCTTGAGGACATGTTGCAGGCGTGCGTCATAGATTTTAAAGGTGGATGGGAAGATCAGCTACATTTGGTAGAGTTTGCTTATAATAATAACTACCAGCAGAGTATCCAGATGACACCATTCGAAGTACTCTATGGAAGGGCCTGCAGAACCACGATTTGCTAGGATGAGGTTGGAGAAAGAAGTTTCACAAGCCCAGAGTTGGTAGAGCAATTGATGGAAGCAGGGAAATTAATTCGGGATAGACTAAGAATGGCACAGAGTCGTCAGAAAAGCTATGCGGACAAGCGGCATAAGCCTTTGGAATTCCAAGTGGGCGATCATGTTTTCCTTAAAGTGTCACCGATGAGAGGATTATCGCGATTTGGGAAGAAGGGAACATTGAGCCTAAGATATGTAGGTCCATTTGAGATACTAGAGCGAATTGGAATCTTGGCCTACGGCTTGCCTTGCTGCCTAACCTATCAGGTGCATAATGTCTTCTACATGTCGATGCTGCGGAAATATGAATCAGACCCGACACATGTCCTGGACTACGAAGCCATAGAAGTAGACGACTGGGTATCCTATGTGGAGAAGTCAATCGGGATTAAAGACCGAAAGGAACAAACTCTAAGGAATAAGACGATTCCACTGGTCAAAATTGTGTGTGAGCACCATGGAACCGAAGGCGCCACGAGGGAAAATGAAGAGACGATGAGGCAACAACTGTCACGCCCCGATTCCGGCGAGCACACAAGCATCCCACCAACCCGTTTCTTTATGAAAGCTCTAGGATCCAACGGTCAATGTCTTATTCGCTGAAGGAAGCGTGTATGCGGAAGCGATGCCAACTCCAATTTACAAATAAAGCAGCACCCGATGACTTAGGACATAAAGGTACACCTTTATTAAAGGTCAAATAAACTATTCTTTACTACAAATCTAAATCCTCTTTATATCTACGATTCGATTCTAAGGTCACAAAAGAGAAGTCTTCATTTTCCTCTATCGACCTCGTTTCTGTGCCAATCCATGGTAAACCCGATTTTGTTCGTCAGGGACCTGAAAAAATGTTGCCCACAACGGGGTGAGATTGACATCTCAGTAAGGTGGGTCCTAACCCTAGGTTAGGCCGATCGTCCACTCAGGCAGTCACATATCCAATAATTCAAACTCGTAGCCATATCAGTCAATTCAAATATAGATAACCACATACAGGTGATAGACATGCAAATATGGTATCATAATATACTCAGATGTTCATGCACAACTCATCCTGCCACCTCGCCACAACCATCCTTTCCTTCTTGCCTTACTCTCATGCCTGCGATTAGATCGCATCAGGCTTTTCTCATGCTCGCGATTAGATCGCATCAGGCTCGATTCGCGTAAACGCATCAGACTGTCATTGGCAACTCACATAAACGCATCAAGTTCCAATGAATCTCCAGGCCAATATCATCACCTCATACCTCCATCCCGCGAATAGATCGCATCAGGACCGTGGCCATCTCAACCCCGCAATTAGATCGCATCAAGGCGCCACACAACATCAACTCCACCCCGTGATTACATCGCATCAAAATATCCACCTCCCGCCCCACGTCCCATACGCCTCGGGACCTCGCCATGTCTTGCTCATGCCATGATTTTCAATTAGTTTTCCATACATGACAACATGTGCAATTCAAGCACGATTTAATGACTCATGGCATGCAAGACAATCAAGTGACACACACACATGGCGGATAATTCAATCACAAGCAATGACACATATAAACCCCTATACAACCTTAGGACATTGCAAGAACAGTCCTCTTGAAAACTCTCACAAATCATTCAATCAATTGCTCGACTCGCCCAATCGAGTCCAATCTTCATATCCTAAGTTTAGGATTCCTTTACCTTGCCTTTGATACCACACAAATTCTCTTCTTGGGCCTCAAAGGTTCGGCTCCCAATGGTCCAAGACCGAACTCACCGTGCAACCTAATAAAACCCAATCAATCTATCAATTTCCATGTCCAAATCCTCAATCTATGAACCATAAACCTCCATAGCATAATCCTCATTATCTTAACATGTCTTAGTCACCAATTTGGGACTCAAAATCACTGGCCATCAGCCCTCAAAGGTTCGGCCATGCACAGAACCGAATTGGTTCTTCTCGGTTCTGTGCAAATCGAATTTGTCTAGCTCTAAATCAACTCTAAATCCATCATCTAAACACTATCCTACCTCTTAACATGTCTATCTAAGGGTTTATAAGGCTCACCATGAGTTTGAGGTCGAATGGTCGCCGGAATTCCGTCGAACGTCGCCAGTTCCTCCAAAGTCAGTACCGGCAATTTCTGTGTAAGGTTTACAAGACCGATTCGAGGTCAAAAATTCTTCAAATCACTCCCAAATTTTTACCATAGATTTATATAGATGTCCTCTAGACTTCCATAAGATTTGACTTCAAAAATCCAACATTTCGGCCTCCAAAAGGTATAAAAACCGAACCTACCTCTGATTGGGTCAGATTATATCGACTTTCGGAAAAACTCTTGGCCGAAGCTCCTCGGTGGTCCAAATGCCGTGCTTCCAGTTCGAGGAGGTCGGCAAGACGTGGGGCTAATCTCAGGTGGTTGGCTAGTGGTCAGGCGGTGGCCGGGAGTGGGCATCGTGGGTGGCGAACAGGAAGCTCAGGGGCAGTCGTCAGCGAGCGGAAGAGAGGAGATGGAGAGGAAAGGTTTCGGGGAGCTTGAGGGATGAATGGCCGGCCAAATGAGGTGAGGAGAGAGAGAAAATTATTATATTCAAGACTTGAGCCAAAGGGTTTGAATGGTAGGCATGTAAAGTTGGACATTACTCCAAGCTTGATCTTGTGACACTTGTCCCTAGTGTCATTCAAAGGTGATCAAATGACCCATATTCATCCACTTTTTCGACAGCTATAGGGGGTGTATAAAGTCCAAAATGCCCTTCTTCAAATGCGCGGGCAAGGCTTTAAGCTTAAGGGGAAAAAGGGTAATTTTACCCCCAACATTCAGAACGTCATTTTTCTCACCCCAATAATCTTCGATATGGCGACGACCAATCCGAATATAATGTTGGAATTCTTGATTCTCTATTTTCAATTTTCAAGACTCGTTTCTGATTAATGAGTCTGAAAATGACTAGGAAATCAGAATGTCACAACAACACCCCCATCTATTTGAGTAATTAAGTTTGATGTAAATTTCAGGGACAAATTTTTTGCAAGGGGGGAAGAGTTGTGATATTCTGATTTTCCAGTCATTTTCAAACTCATTAATGAGAAGTATATCTAGCGATATGCTTCAGTCATATCTCGCTCGAATCAGATCAATTTGAGTAGGCTGACCAAAAGGGAAAGGCTAACGTGAGACAAGGTATGTGGACCTAGGGAATTCGAATAGGAAATGACGCTTTGACCATAAGAATTGTCGAGGGAACATTTAGAATCATAAAAGGCCAATCTAAAGATGATTAAGGAATGCATTGCTAGTGTTATACGATTAGGGCGCGGGTGATGCCACTTAACCAATGTATAATTTGTAAAATTTTCCTAAATCAGACAATGACGATCGAGACCATCGAAACTAGTGATAGACCCTCACAATTACATGACAACCAAAGTCGCCATTAATTGACGAGCCTTAAATGTCATATGATCACAGAATCGATACGCGTAACGTCTGCAAAAGTCGTCCGTCAGTTCGGGATAGGCTGGAACCACATCTGATAGGAAAAACAAACAGAAATGAGTCTTGAAAATTGAAAATGGAGAATCAAGAATTCCAACATCATGTTTGGATTGGTCATCGCCATGTCGAAGATTATTGGATTGAGAAAACGGCGTTCCAGACATCGAGGAGAAATTACCATTTGCCCCTCAGAGGTTTAGCCTTGCTTATGCAAATGAAGGAGGGCATTTTGGTCTTCTATATATCATCAAGAGCCATCGAAAATTTGAAGAGATTATGGCCATTGGATCACCTTTATTGACACTTAGGATAAGCGTCACTAGATTAGCTAAAGAGTGGTCATGTCCACCTTTACACAACTACTATTCAACCCTTTGACTTTGAGGTTGAATATAGCCCTCTCTCTCTCTCCTTGGCTGGCTACTTCCCCTCCATTTCCACCGACACTTGATCTTCTTCTTCCCCTCTTCTCTATCGATCGCCCGACCAGTTTCTGTGCCGCCGTTCGCCGCCACCGACGACCACTTTCAGTGACCTTCAGCCGGCGAGCCAATCATCCACGCCTAGCCCAACCTCTTATCAACATTCTCGAAGTGGAAGCATGTTGATTGACCCACCAAGGAGCTCCGGCCAGCCATTCTCCCGAAAGTCGACGGAAACCAACACAATCTGAGATAGGCAGCGTTTCTGACCTCTTAGGACCTCGAAACGTTGGAGTCTTGCGACCAAATTTCATGGAAATCTAGGGGACTCATATAGTGGTCTATGGCAAAAAGTTGAGATTTATTTGATAAAATTTTGACCCCAAATGGGCCTTGTGATTGTTGGACAGAAACTGTCGATTTTCAGTCTTGAAGGAACCGGCGACTTTCGAAGGAATTCCGGTGATGACATGGCCCTAAATCTTCGGTGAGCCTCTTAGACCATTAGATATACATGTTAGCAAGTAGGTTAATGAATAAATTGTGAATTTGGAGTAGGTTAAAGGCTGGATATGCTTGGTTTACATAGAACCGAACATAGCCCGGTTCGGTTCTATGCAAACCGGTTCTATGGAGGCTGTTGGTTGTTGGTTTTGAGTCTCAAATTCATCAATGAGACATGTTAAGACGTTGTGGTATGTGTTAGTAAGGTTTGTGGTTCTTGGATGGGTGAATTGGACAAGAGAAATTGACAATTGGTTGGAATTACATAGGTTGCGCGGTGGGTTTGTTCTTGGACCATTGAGACCGAATTGTGAGGGCTTGAGGAGAGGATATTTGTGGCATCAAGATTGAGGTAAGGGAATCCTAAAACTATGATAGGAAGATTGGACTCAATTGGGCGAGTCGGGTGAAATTTAGATCGATTCTTGAGAGGATTAATGAGATTGATCTTTGTGTGTACTAAAAGAGTATAGATGACTCGAATGTTTGATTATACTTGTGTCTTGAGTAATTAGTCACATTTGAATGTGTATTGGAATGTCTTGTATGCCATGGATATATGAATTGTGCTTGAGTTGCACCTGGCTTTATGTGTGTGGTTTGAATAGAAACATGGCATGAGTGTGACAGGGTGAGACCCTGATGCGTATGAGACGCGGGGTGGTGTGATGGATACCTTGAGGCGCTGAGGCGCTGGTTTGGAATTGTATGGTGGCCTGATGCGTATGAGACACGGGATTGAGATGGCCATAGTCCCGATGCGTTGAAACGCGAGACGAAGTTGTGATGTGTCGACATTAGCCTGGAGTACATTGAAACCTGATGCGTTTACGCGAGTTGTCAATGACGGTCTGATGAGAATCTCACCCTATTGGAGACCCCCTTTTTACAGATCCTAGGCTTTGACAATGTAGCCTATCCGTTTTAGTGACCCCAAGGAGATGACCGTTTATTTTGACAAGTTCCCTGATGGCCAGGGAACTATTTATGTAAGGAAGTGTACTGTGGTTTTGGTAGACGAGAATAGTATTAGTTGGAAGCCTCACAGGTGTGAGGCCTGGTTCAGGAAGGTCGGGGATGTGTCTACTAGGCCGCTGAAGCCTAATGAGGTGCCCTAGGGAGTAATCCCTAGTTAGTGCCACCACGCCCGGGACTTAACCAGGCTGAAGGGTCTATTGCCGATTCAAGGAATGGGCCGGAGAGGACCCCGACCCTAGAGGACACGAAGGAAGAGGTCATAGTGGTTGAGGCGACTAAGGAGGATCTCGTGGAGCCGTCTGCTGAGGAGACCATGGAGGATACCATAGTGGTTCGCTCTGAGACATTTTCGGAGTATGGGCTCATGGAGGACGCGGAGGAGACCGGGGACTCCAGTAGCTCGTCTTTGGAGCTCCCAACTTGCCAGTTTGATCTTTTAACGGCAGTCCTGATCCTGTTTAGCGTTGAAAGTTATGGATGGATCCTTTTGTGTACTTACCCCGTCGCCCCCTTGTTTTAGAGGATTTTGTGGCCATGAGTCTGTACGAACTTATGGATATTATGTATGACAGTATTTGCGCTATCTAGGTCCTATTATACTATTTGTACGAAAGAGTTTTATTGTCATCGCTTCCGCGTGCTTTGTATATTATGCGTCTCTCGACTTATGTGTGGATCTTGAGACCACGAGAGATATTTGGTTTGGTTGCAGGGAGTCGCGTGCTCGTGCCTGAGGCGCAGGGCTTGACAAGTGTAATCTGGTCATGGAGTGTGGTTGGACCTTTTGGCATGTTTTATGAAAATTCCTGCTGAGTCGAGTGTATTGAGGGGCCCATGACTAATGTCAAACCTTGAGTTTCGTGAAATGGTCGTGTTCATTGATTTGTTTGAGCCTTGTTTGCATTAATTCGAGTGATGCATGTGCTTGACTAATAATTTTTATAACGTGAAATATGTTTGGTCAAGTTGATGGACATTTCGAACGAATGCCTCAAATAGGCCATGAAATACTTGAATTTCATGAGTTTACTTTTGATTGAAAATTGAGGCGTGAAATCGGTTTCAAATGAAACTGAGGCTTTTATAACTGGTTTTATAAATAAATGGCGTGTAGGAGCGCCGATAGAAATTATATATGCACTGGCGTATGTGATTGCCAATGGCGCGTGGAATCGCCGAGAAATTATATTTTGGCCAACGTATTCAGAGGGAGTTACTCCCATTTGACCTGACGAGATTGTGCAGCTAGAGAGTCCCCATATTGACACGATTCATCTTGATTGAAAATGGGCGTCGAGAGTCGTATGGTGACTGAATCATCTTTAGGTTCGAACGCGAGAGTCTCATATGGATCGATGGATCATATGGAGACCGAATCATCTCGCAACCCCAAGATGGGCGGCCTAGGATGGGCGGATATGGATTGATATATTTTCTGGAAAAAATGAATAATGATTTTGAGAAATTGAATATGCCTCATGTTTTGATGATTTACCTCAAGTATGAAAGTTTGCCTCATGAGTTAAATATGGCTCTAGAAGGGCATGATAGAAAAGGATATGTTTTCTAGAAATTCATGAAATTGAATTGGAAATGTCCTCATGTTCGAAATGACGTCAAGTACTTGCTTTTGATTGAAAACTCTGCCATTGTACGAAGCTCAGTTTATCTCATGAAATTTGAGTAACTTGATTAAGTCGCTTTTGAACACTAAAAGGCTGTGTTTTAAACGTTATCATGTTTTACCATGTCAAAGCTTTTATTCTAAAATACTCGATTTTTTAAAAGTGTCTGGAGGTACTGACAATCTAGTTTAGGGTTAGGTTTAGCCTATTGAGATTTATATCTCACCCCGTCGTGGGATAACATTTTTCAGGTCCCAGGCGGTGGAAACTCGAGCTTGCCATGGGTTGGAATTTGAGGAAGTCAAAGGAGGAGATCAAGATGAATTTGATAGAGACCTTTGGATGTATATTTTTTGGAGTTAGATTTGTAACTGATTTTAACATTTATGAGAAGTGTACCTCTTTTTGTCCTAAGTCATAATGTGTTTTTTTATTTGTGTGGGGTTGTTTCACGTTTCTGCATTCATCTCATTTAGGAGCCTTGCGTTCATTGTTGGCCATTGGATCCTGGCTAATTTATTGATAAGAGGAATAGATTGGTGGGATGTTCGCGTGCTCGACAGGTTCGGAGCGTGACAACTGGAGACCATAATTAGTGCCTAGATGAATTGAGAAGCTAGAGAAAGGTTTTGGGGTCTCGAGGTGCATAGATGAGGAGAAAATGTTCCTGGTGGTTTACCAACTAGAGGGTACCGCTCATGACTGGTGGAGTGCCATTAAAGATGGGGCATTTCTAGAAGGCATCGCCCTCACTTGGATCGCCTTCATTGCTGCATTAAATGATAAGTATTTCTAAGAGACTGCTCGAGAAAGAAAGTTGTAGAATTCTAATAGCTGCATCAGAACCAACTGACTGTCTATCTGTATCAAGCCGAGTTTGTCGGACTGTCGAGGTATGCACCGAGATTTGTTGAGGATCCACAGGAGAAGGCCCGAAGATTTCGAGACGGACTGGGGCCGGATCTACGTAGTCAGATGGTGGCCAGGAACTTGAGGACCTAAAAGGAAATTAATGAACGCAGTCAAATGATCGAAAGGGATATGAAGAAAAGAGTTATCGCATCGGGTCACGGTTTACCCTGTCTAGAGACAATCGACGGATTGACAAGAGGCCAATGTCAAGCAATAGACGCTTTATTCCCCCAATTAAGAAGAATATTGAGAAGCCACCGTACCAATCGAACTGGAATTGTTGCCTTCGTGGTAGAAGGCATGGGAACGGGCCTTGCCCGAGTAGAACAGATTCGTGCTTCAAGTGTGGCCAGTTGGCCATCAAATAAGGAATTGTCCGAGTCAAGCCCTGGGAACCCGACCTGAAGGACAGTGACCACTGGCTGGATTGCCGATTACAGCTCCACAGAATGATTTGAACCAACTGCCAGCCCAAGGAAGGGTTTATGTTGTGGCGCGCAGAGAGGCGAAGAATGCGTCGGGCGTAGTCACATGTACGGTTCAATGGTGTAATCACGCTACTTATGATTTGTTTGATCTGGGAGCATCACATTCTTTCGTATCTGCTCAGTTTGCTGATTTGGTTGGATTGGAACTGAAACCTTTGAATGTGATGTTGTATGTTACCACCCCATTAAAGGAAAAAATGCGAGTTTCGCTAGGTAGCACAGATTGTAAAATAGTCGTTGGTGGATGTGACATTCTGAATTTTCGACCATTTAGAGATATATGAATGAGAAGATATCTATCGATGTATTTCAGTTTTGTCTCCTCAGACTTGATCAATTCAAGTTAACTGACCAGAAAGGGAATGGCTAAGACATGACAAGTACGTGGACCTAGGAACTCGAATAAGGAACGTCACTTTGACCATAAGGATTGTCGATGGAATAATTAGAGCCAATAAGGGGTGATCTAGGAACAATTAGGGAATTCATGGCTAGCGTTATACGTTTGGAGCGCGGGTAATTCTGCCCAACTGGCGTATGAATTGCAAACATTTCCTAAATCGAATTCTTACGATCGTGACCGTCGGAGCAAATGAAAAACGCTTTGTAATTACATGATAACCAAAGTCGTCGTGACTTGAGTCATCCTAAGTGTGATAAAAATCAGTCAGTTGATACGCGTGAACATCTGCCAAAAGTCGCCCGTCGGTTTGAGATATGCTAGAATTTCGATTGACGGAAAACGGACCATGAGTTGGATCTCAGAATTGGATATCGAACAAAGAAGAATTCCAACAATTCAAAAGAAATTGGACATCATCTCATCGAGGGTAATCAAAATTTGGAAAAATGAAATTTGGACTGAAAGTGCAAAATGACCCTTTTACCCCTCAAAGACATTCTTTCTCTTAAGAATAAGCAAGGGCAAAGTGCTCATTTTCCTTCTTCTCCTAGTGGCCGAAATTTAGAGGGTAGTTTAGTCAATTTGTTCTCTAGATATTTTATGAAAATAAGACAATTGTCATTATGTGAGGTGATGTGTATAAGTAGGCTAGATTAGAGCTCTAGATTGGCATTAATTTGATGTCATAATCTCACCTACCATTCCACTCTCTCTCTCTTTGACTTGGGGACTAAGATAAAGCAAGAAGACCTCTCTCTCTCTTCATTTACGCTCAACCAATCTCTCCCTCACTTTCATTCTCACGCTTTCTCTCTTCCTCTCTTCCTTTCCCGCCCAACCAGACTCTGCCTAGCAGTTCGTCCGACTCAATGCTAGCTTCCGGCCACCATCCAACTCATTGCCAACCACCCAACTCATTGCCAACCACCACAACAATCCTAAGTGTCTTGCCTACAACCTCCAAGTGACCAATTGTCTATTCGTTGCTCCGTTTGACCCATGGAGCCACTGGAACCCGCTTAGGTCAGAATTGGGGTGAACTAGATTGTGAGCTCGTTTAGGCCAATTTAGAAGGCTTGTCTTGCTGCCAAATCAAGGTGAGACCTCCTTAAGACATATTATTAGGGTTGAGTAGGTTTGGTTTGAAATTTTATTGACGATAGATGGGTTATAATGGATGAAATTTGATGGATTTCTCATGAACATAATTTTGTCCTCTTCGACAGGTTTAGGAACCGAGCACCTTTGAAGGCCATAGGAGCGTCGCCTTGCCCCAAAATTTATTGAAAAGAAATCCTAAGACATTATATTATATGTTAGCAAAGGATAGATGAGTTAGATTGGATTTTTGATGACCGGGTTGCATGGGATTTCATAGGAACATAATCTACCCTGCACCGGACAGATTAGGAACCGAAGATTGTCGCGGTTCTTGGAGGAGTTTATTGACTTAAATAGCTTGGTAAGTTGATTCTAACCTTTAGTTAGGATGTTGGATTACCAAAGGGTAGATTTTTAGTGAAATTGAAAGGGTTTTGAAGGCTGCTTTGGTGAGAAACACGTGAGAGACCCGAAACCACCTAATCTCGTTTTTCAGCGTGCACCAATTTTAAAACGGCCCGTTCTAAGTCATCCGATATCCAAATTGAGCCCCATTTTCGTCCACATGTCCATAAGATCTTGAAGTTTAAGATCCTGATTTTTTTTCACAAAAAGTTAGTATAAATATGTCAGGTTTTGCGAGACTGAACATGGTCGTGAGAGTTTGAATTTGGGAAGTTTTGATGAGTTGAGTTCTTGGATGATTTACCTTGATTGAATGACTCTTTGGCATGCCGAAAAATATTGAATTAAAGCTGTGCATGCTTGATGATGAGGTGCTATGAGTGAATTTTGATGTGTATCGACCTATTTGGTTTAATCGAGTGCTTTGAAGCTTGTTGGTGCATTCAATGGTTCAATTGCTTGATGTGGGATGATATGCATGTGCATGATAATCGAATGGCGTGCTTGAATTTGTGATCCTGATATGCTTGAATGATGTGCCTTGGATGGTGATGGAATGAATTTGTTTGTGGATGCGGAAATGGGATTAATAAGAAGGATAACAAATGAGGTTACTTTGGCCAATGCATTTCGCCATGGGTTTTTTATTCTGATTGGCCTAACAAGGTCGTGCGGCTAGAGAGTCCTACCTTGACCAAATCATCTCAAAGGCTATAAGAATCGAGAGTCAGGTAGCGACCGAATAATCTCTAGGTTCGGACACGAGAGTCCTATAGTCGATCGAATCATCTCGATGGCACGGAGTGTCGAGAGTCGCTATAGACACCGAATCATCTACCAGCGAGAGTCATGATGATCGAATCATCTCGATAAGACGGTGAGCGTCATGTGATTGACCGAATCATCTCGCGGCCCAAGGAGAGCGGCCCTTGATAGGCGTCATGAAGATAAAAGACTGAAACATGATCTTGATGTGTTTTCGAGTCTGTATGATTGAAATGCTTGAGTTGGTTGGAATGCTTGGAATGCTTGGAGTGTATGGAACGTCTGTTATGCCTGTATGGCTTGAGAAATTCGGATTGGAAAGTGAAAGTGTGAAAGACATGCACCTGATTGCTTAATATGCCTGAGTTGCCTTGTTATGCCAAGTGCTTGAATGTCATGTTTGAAAAGCATTTTTCCAAAACTTGCATATTTTCAAATGAGCTTGGTGGTACCATTAGCCTAGCTTAGGGTTAGGGTTAACTTGCTGAGATTGTTATCTCACCCCGTCGTAGGACCAACATTTTCAGGTCTCACACAATAGAAATCCGAGCTTGCCATTGGAAGACAACTTTGAAAGAGAATAGATGGTGGCCTTTTGCAGCCTTAGGGATTGACAATTGAATTTGGAGATTTAAAATTGTAACCTCTGAAATATAATTGACCATTTGTGAAGGTGTACCCTTTTGTCCCAAGTCATCTTGTGTTGTTTTAATTGTATTGTTTCACGTTTCTACATGCATCTCTTTTTAGAAGTCTTGAGTTTGTTGATGTACATTGGATCCTGGGTAATTTAGTGACAAGAAGAACGGCTTGGTGGGATGTTCGCGTGCTCACTAGGTTCGAGGCATGACATCCTCCTTTAAGTGGTATCAAAGTAAGGTCAGCTCGATCCAATGTGATTGAGGTTTGAAGTGATAAGGAGTGATGACTTAGAAATAATTAAATAGTGAGACCTTTAGGATTGAGCATTAATCACTGAATCTTGAGGATTATAGGCTTGAACTTTGTGGTATTCTAATGATCCTAGTATCGATTTAATGGATGATCTTGAGTGATGTTGTGATTGAGCCAGTATAGAGAGGTACAGACGAGGAGCGACTCCTGGCAGGCTTCTAAGATGGCAAGAGGCAGGAATGACGCAAGTCATAACTTGAAAGGGAATGTCTAGGTATCAGGTTGAGTCTAATTGTAGTTAAGAGATGTATGGCATGAGATTGATTCCTAAGTGAATGTTTGAAAGTGGCATGACATTTGTAATGACGCTTGTAATTGACATGATTAAGAACTTTGTGTTTGGTAGAGGATGTCGTTCGAAAAGAAAATTGATGCGTGTGATTGGCATATTATGCGTGTTTTATGATTGGCATAGTGTTATTGTTATAGCCAAAGTTTAATTGAGAGATTAGATTGCGTGTAGGGAGTTTATACTTTGTTGAACTGATTCCTGTTGAGATTAAGATAGTCTGTTGTGATTATGCTAGAGTGGCAGATGACTCTGAATTTATGGCATGAACGGTTAAAATGACACCTTGAGTACTTGCTTGGTATTGACCTAGTTGAGTTTAGCCTTGTTGAGGCTTGCCTAGTAATCGGTTGTTAATTGAGAAATTGTCTCGTTGAGGCTAGCTTGTTGTGTGGTTACTGCTTAAGGATGATTTGGAATCCTTGTATAATGAGCAACTAGTAGAAAGTTGCTCGGGAACCACTAGATGGTTGATGGTGAAAGATAATGAGATGAGTAACCTGAGACTACTAAGCTTGAGTAGATGACTTAAGTCTTTGATTTCTAGAAGGAATCATAGTAGTTCAAGTGACAAGAGAACCTAATAAGGTTGAAAGACCAAGGTATGGTCGCTAGAGAAGCACTTGGCTCGAATATGTAAGCTGTGGAAGATCCAAGAACTGAGAAGGATCAAGAGATTAAGTAAAGATGACCGACTGGAATATGAGTAATGGAAGAGAATATGGCTCGATTTGTTAATTGTGCGAGACCCAAGTATAACAAGGGGTCGTGAGAACTTTAAATGGAATGAAAAAAGTGGATGGGTAGACATACTTGAGAAGGAGCTGCCATTGTACCCAAGTCGCTGGGATGACTGATGCTAGTGCTGAGGAGTTAAAAGACGGAAGTCATGAGAAAGGTGACTCTGAGTTACTCCTTTCTAAATTGAATGTGTGGGAAAAATCACGAGAGTTTTGAAAAGCTTGTGAAGCTAGGTATAAGGTTGAGATTGATTGAGTTTGATGGAATGATGGAATTTGAAACTGCATTCTTTTAAATTGAAGGTATTATGAGAAAACCTTAGAGGTTTTGAGTACACTGTGGAAAGAAAGTGACCTTGACATTTATTAGCCTTAAGAGGCTATTAATGATCGGTGAAAGGTTACCAAAGGAAGAGTTTTCCTTGAAGGCATGATATCTGTCTGAATCGCCTTCATTGAGTTGTTTCATGGAAATTTCCTAGGATTGCTTGAGAGCAATGGTTGTTGGATCCTAAAAGTCTTGTGAGGATCTGAAGATGATCGACCAATGTGAGGTGGAGTTCTCTAGGTTGTCTAAGTGTACTGAAAATGGTCAAGGACCCTATGAATGAAACGGAAAGTCCCTGAGTGGATTGAAATTTGAAAGCCTTATCGCTATTTGTTATTCCTAAGTTTGATGAATGGTAATGGGACTCAGTAAAAGAAGAGAATGAACGGAAGACTTATGAATAAGAGAACTACTGCTCATGGATTACAAGCAAAGAAATGTTCATTATGGAACATGAAACGCACCTGCGAGAAATGATTATTACCTAGACGTAAGGCTCGTAATGAGGGATGGACAATTCGTTTCTTCCGTTATGGTAAATTAAGGAAAGAGTTATGTCAGTTGTTTGACATTGTTGATAAAAATGAGAATGATTGAGATTGAAAAGAAACAACTAGAAGTGGTGTTACGAACCATCACCACTAAAGAGTAGGGTGTCATTCTTAAAGGGCGATTGGACCATGAGATGGTCGTTGATGGAAAGAAAAATGAATGGATTCGATGGTCCTAATGACTTGTGATTTTAGTGAATGGTTAAGTAAGCGAAAAGAGCGCTTAGAGTGTAATTGCAGAGTGATTTGAGGTAATCGAATTGAGCATTCGATATGTGAATTGGTAGAGACCAGGGATGAATGGATATTGTCACTTGAAGGGACTAAATTATGGGAAGAAGAATGTCAAGCGTGAAGACATTTGAATCCTAAAGTAAAGGTATCGCTATTGGCACAAACTCCAGGATTGATGTCCTACGAAATGGGAAGGACAAGGTAGATTCGAAGTGAGAAAATGCCACCGAAGTGTATAGTTTCCTTCATAGGGTAAGAGATCCTAGTGTGGAAGGAAGAGGAAATCCTAATTGTATCAATATTGAAATTGAGCGTTTGGACTGAGAAAGAAGACGCATAACTTGAATGATTCCTGGAAGTGATGTCCGAGAAACTGTCTTGTAGATAGTGTTGAATTCCAAGATAATGTCGACGTTCAATTGAATGAACGAAATTGAGATATGGTCGCATTAACTAGTTGTAGAACCAAGATGTTAAAGCACTAATGCTTCATGAGGAAAGAGTGACAAAAATGAGCAAAATGTTGTGTGGTCCTTTAAGAGATCCATGACAACAGAGAGCCAAGGTCTGAACTCTCAAGTGAAAAGTATGAATAACAGTTTGAAAGATTCGACACCTGGTAGAACGAAGTTTATAATAGTTGACTTGAGTATCCAAAGAATAATTGGATTGGTTGTTACCGTCTTGAGAGACAATGATGGGACTCATTTAAGGAGTCATGAGAAACATGAGTAACTTTCGAGAGTATCCTATGGACTCTAAAGGGATGCTCATTGTAGTTAATTGTAAAGAACGCAAGATGTGGACCTGATGAGGTAAGATTCCTCAGTCAAAAATGAAATCTCTGTGGAGTTTTTTTAGGATTGAAATAAGTAACCAATCGACTAAGGTCAATACGAGTTACTGAAATTTGAAGTTTCTTGAAATTAATGGATTGTTACAGAAGGATCGTGGCAAGCTTCCCCACAGGAGCTGTTCCATTGATGAAATGGACTAAGGACGAGATGTAACACGAATGGACGAATGAGCATGAAAAGAATTTTTGAGGACTTGAGTCAAGATGACGACTATGCTGATAATGATGTTCCTGTTTAGAATCAAAAGGGTCAAGAGAACCATAATGACATGATGCAGGAAAGAAACTTGAGGCGTAGCATGGCCAACGGAAGCAGATTGTACGAATGTGCCGTGATAATAGGACCACATGAGTGGAGGCGCCAAGTGTATGATTGGAGTGGGCTTGTGAATGTCCTCGCGGAAAAATTTGGGAAATATTGTCTAGGTGGAAGAAGATTTTGAGCCTATATCTACCACAAGAAAATAAGGTTGTAGTTTCCAATGAGGAATTGAACAAGAGGCAACACTGATGTATAAAATTGCTTGTGGATATGAGAGCATTGCTTGTATAAATAAAGACCTCGAAGTTATGTGAACTACAAGAGGTTGAGAGCATTGACTGCCTAAAGAGAATTGATGGAAAGTTACATGGAACGAAGGGATTACCCAAGTGTCATTGCTATGATATCCATATCGCTGAGGAAGGGTGAATTATTTGGCGGATGCTTATCATTGAGAATTGAGTAATGTGTAATTGGCGATGGAGGGACAGACCTTCCCTCGAGAAATAAGAGATTCAACTTCTAAATTGGGAGTTTGCCAATGGACTAGTCTGTTGATTGCCTGAAGCGTCAAGTTTGAAGGTAAAAAAGGAATTGAAATATTTCCATAACCGGACCGTGATATCTAAGGGTTATGGGAATGAATAGAACATGGAGAATTAACATGTTCCTTGGATGGCACAAAGGTGTGTCAAGATTGCCTTAATACTATCGATGATATGAATTGAAGGTTGAAGTAGTCTAACGTGTAGTCGAGCATTAGACATGTCAACAAGAGAAAGAGGTGTGGCCACGAAAGTTGAGGAATCACTATGATTAGTAGAGATTTTTCAAGTGGAATCAAGAAGGCTATAACTCGATTGGGATAGTAAAGGGCAAGTTCATAATGTCCTTGAATCTCTGATTGTATGAGAGAACATTTGAAGGAAGTGAAACGTCAAATAGCATGAGTTCCAAAAAGGGTATTATTGTGGTGGATTAGTAAGGAACAGAGTTATTTTGAAGAATGAGAATTCGATAAGGCATCTGTACCCCGTGAGATTGGATAATAGAGAAGATTGCAAATTTCGAGGACGAAATTTCTTTAAGGGTGAAGAGTTGTGACATTTTGAATTTTTGACTATTTCGAGACGTATGAATGAGAAGATATCTATTGATTTATTTCAATTTTGTCTCCTTGGACCTGATCAATTCGAGTTAACTAACCAAAATGGGAAGGGCTAAGGCATGACAAGTACGTGGACCTAGGAACTCGAATAAGGAAAGACACTTTGACCATAAAGATTATTAAGGCAATATTTAGAGCCAATAAGGGCGATCTAGGAACGATTAGGTAATTCATGGCTAGCGTTATATGCTTGGAGCGCGAGTGATTACGCCTAACCAACGTATGAATTGCAAATCTTTCCTAAGTCAAATTCTTACGATCGTGAACGTCGGAGCTAGTGATAAACCCTCGCAATTACATGACAACCAAAGTCATCGTGACTTGAGTAATCCTAAATGTGATGAAAATCACTACGTCGATACGCGTGAACGTCTGTCAAAAGCCGTTCGTCGGTCTGAGATAGGCTAGAATTTCGATTGACGGAAAACGGACCATGAGTTGGATCTCGGAATTGGATATCGGACAAAGAAGAATTTCAACAATTCAAAATAAATTGGACGTCGCCTCATCGAGGGTAATCAAGATTTGGAAAAGTAAAATTTGGACTGAAAGTGTAGAATGACCCTTTTGCCCCTCAAGGACATTCTTTCTCTTAAGAATAAGCAGGGTAAAGTGCTCATTTTCCTTCTTCTCCTAGTGGCTGAAATTTAGAGGGTAGTTTAGTCAAATTGTGCTCTAGATATTTTATGAAGATAAGACAAGTGTCATTATGTGAGCTAATGTGTACAAGTAGGCTAGATTAGAGCTCTAGATTGGCATTGATTTGATGTCAAAATCTCACCTACCATTCCACTCTCTCTCTCCTTGACTTGGGAACTAAGAAAAAGCAAGAAGACCTCTCTCTCTCTTCATTTATGCTCAGCCAATCTCTTCCTCACTCTCATTCTCACGCTTTCTCTCTTCCTTTCCTGCCCGACCAGATTCTGCCTCGCCGTTTGTCCGACTCAACACCGGCTTTCGGCCACCATCCAACTCATTGCCAACCACTGTGATGATCCTAAGTGTCTTGCCTACAACCTCCAAGTGACCGATTGTCCGTTCGTTGCTCCGTTTGACCCGTGGAGCCGCCGGAACCTGCCTAGGTCGGAATTGGGGTGAACCAGACTGTGAGCTCGTTTAGGCCTGTTTAGAAGGCTTGTCTTGCTTCCAAATTTAGGCTTAAGACATAGTATTCGGGTTGAGTAGGTTTGGTTTGATGTTTTATTGACGATAGATGGGTTATAAAGGATGAACTTTGATGGATTTCTCAAGAACAAAATTCTGTCATCTTCGATGGGTTTGGGAACCGAACACCTTTGAAGGCCGTAGAAGCGTCGCCTTGCCCCAAAATTTATTGGCAAGATATTCTAAGACATGATATTACATGTTAGCAAAGGATAGGTGAGTTACATTGGATTTTTGAAGGCCAGTTTGCATTGGCTTTCATAGGAACAGAATCTGCCTGCACCGGACAGATTAGGAACCGAAGAT
The DNA here is from genome assembly GCA_028455895.1 of Rhodomyrtus tomentosa. Lineage (NCBI taxonomy): Eukaryota > Viridiplantae > Streptophyta > Magnoliopsida > Myrtales > Myrtaceae > Rhodomyrtus > Rhodomyrtus tomentosa. The sequence goes on from JAPCWY010000007.1 coordinate 31,316,592, forward strand.
TGTCGTAGTTCTTAGAGGAGTTTGTTGGCGTAGATAGCTTGGTAAGTTGATTCTAACCCTTAGTTAGGATGTTGGGTTATCAAAGGGTGGATTTTTTATGGAATTGAAAGGATTTTAAAGGCTGCTTGGGTGAGAAACACGTGAGAGACCTGAAACCGCCTAATCCAGTTTTTCAGCACGCACCAATTTTAAAACGGCCCGTTCTAAGTCATCCGATATCCAAATTGAACCCTGCTTTTGTCCACATGTCCTTAAGATCTTGAAGTTTAAGATTCTGGAATTTTTTTCTCAAAAATTTAGTAGAAAAATGTCAGGTTATACGAGACTGAACCTGGTCGTGGGAGTTCGAATTTGGGCAGTTTTGATGAGTTGAGTTTTTGGACGATTTTCCTTGATTGAATGACTCTTTGGCATGCCTAAAAATGTTGAATTAATGTTGTGCTTGCTTGATGATGAGGTGCCATGAGTGAATTTTGATGTGCATCGACCTATTTAGTTCAATCGAGTGCTTTGATGCTTGTTGGTGCATTCAATGGTTCAATTGCCTGATGTAGGATGACATGCATGTGCATGATAACCAAATGACATGCTTGAATTTGTGATCCTGACGTGCTTGAATGATGTGCCTTGGATGGCGATGGTATGAATTTGTTTGTGGATATGGAAATGGGACTAATAAGAAGGATCACAAATGAGGTTACTTTGGCCAATGCATTGTGTCGCGAGTGTTTGATCCCGATTAACCTGACAAGGTCATGCGGCTAGAGAGTCCTACTTTGATCGAATCATCTCGAAGGCTGTAAGAATCAAAAGTTAGGTAGCGATCGAATCGTCTCTAAGTCCGGACGCGAGAGTCCTATAGTCGACCGAATCATCTCGATGACGCAGAGTGTCGAGAGTTGCTATAGAGATTGAATCATCTCACAGTGAGAGTCATGATGACCGGATCATCTCGATAAGACGTCGAGAGTCATGTGATTGACCGAATCATCCGCAACCCAATGAGGGCAGGCTCTTGATGGGCGTAATGAAGATAAAAGACTCAAACATGATCATGATGTGTTTCCGAATCTGTATGATTGAAATGGTTGAGTTGGCTAGAATGCATGGAATGCTTGGAGTGCATCGAACCTTTGTTATGCCTATATGGCTTGAGAAATTCGTATTGGAAAGTGAAAGTGTGAAAGACATGTACCTGATTGCTTGATATGCCTGAGTTGCCTTGTTATGCCAATTGCTTGAATGTCATGTTTGAAAAATATTTTTCCAAATCTTGCATATTTTCAAACGAGCCTAGTGGTACCATTAGCCTAACTTAGGGTTAGGGTTAACTTACTGAAATTGTTATCTCATCTCGTCATGGGACCAACATTTTCAGGTCTCACACAATGGAAATCCGAGCTTGCCATGGTCTGACGTTGGAAGACAACTTTGAAAGAGAATAGATGGTGGCCTTTTGTTGCCTTAGGGATTGACAATTGAATTTGGGGATTTAGAATTGTAACCTCTGAAATATGATTGATCATTTGTGAAGGTGTACCTTTTTGTCCCAAGTCATCTTGTGTTGTTTTAATTGTCTGGGGTTGTTTCACATTTCTGCATGCATCTCTTTTTAGAAGACTTGAGTTTGTTGATGTTCGTTGGATCCTAGGTAATTTATTGACAAGAAGAACAGCCTGGTGGGATGTTCGCGTGCTCATTGGGTTCGAGGCATGACAGTGGTATTGAGGAATGCTTAGATCTGGCTATGCTGCCTATGTTTGATTTCGACGAAATTACTGGGATGGACTTGTTGGGTAAGCAAAAGGGTTGTAGTTGATTGTGGTAGCAGGATAATCCATTTATATCCGGATGATCACCCTAGATTTGATTTCATGGGAAGTCGAGGAGGAACCTCGATTCCTTTGGTCTCGTTGCTTGAGGTGACAGAGCTGTTAGATGAAGGGTGCCAAGCCTATCTAGTTGTAGTAGTAGATATGACAGTCGAAGAGCCGAAGTTGGAAAGTATTATCGTGGTAAATGACTTTCCCTATGTCTTTTCTCAAGAATTACTAGGATTATTGCCAGAGAGGGAAATTGAGTTCGTGATTGAGTTAGCCCCTGGAATAGACCAATCTCGAAAGCACTCCATATAATGTCTTTGTCGGAGTTGAAAGAGATAAAGGTTCAGATGCAAGAGTTGTTAGATAAGGGATTCATTCGACCGATCTCGTCGCCATGGGGGGCGCCGGTGTTGTTTGTAAGGAAGAAGGACGGGTATTTGCACTTATGCATCGACTACAGACAACTGAACCAGGTGACTATCAAGAATAAGTACTTGTTGCCTAGGATTGACGATCTATTTGATCAGCTGTAGGGAGCCTCGATTTTTTCCAAGATAGCCCTGAGAACCGATTATCGCCAGCTGAAGATTAAGAATGAGGGCATATCGAAAATGGCTTTTACGACGAGGTATGGGCATTGTGAGTTTATATTTATACCTTTTGGATTGACTAATGCCCCAGCCGCTTTCATGGATTTAATGTATCGAGTATGCAAGGAGTATTTTGACCATTTTGTTATTGTCTTCATTAATGACATCTTGGTTTTCTCGAAGAGTCTAGAGGAACATGAACAACACCTAAGGGTGGTTCTACATACCTTAAGAGAGCACTCGCTCCATGTTAAGTTTAGTAAATACGAGTTTTGGCTCAGTCAGGTCGCATTCTTTGGACATATAATTTCTGGAAATGGAATTTTAGTGGACCCTGCCAAAATTGAGGCAGTCACAAATTGGCCAAGACCAATGTCAGTGACAGAAGTCTGAAGTTTTCTTGGATTAGCAGGTTACTATAGAAGGCTTATGGAGAAGTTTTTCTCGATAGCCATTCCTTTGACAAGATTGACCAAGAAAGATACGCGGTTTGAATAGATAGATGAGTGTAAATGGAGCTTTCAAGAGCTTAAGCGTCGGTTGACAACTGCTCCTAGATTAACGATCTCTTTTGAACCTGGAGGTTATGAGATATATAACGATGCATCATTAAAGGGATTATGATGCGTGTTAATGCTACATGGGAGAGTCGTTGCTTATGTATCATGACAATTGAGGCCTTACGAGATGAACTATTGGACTCACGATTTGGAATTAACGGCAATCATTTTCGCGTTGAAAATTTAGAGACATTATTTATGTGGAGAAAATTTTCAAATCTATACTGATTATAAGAGTCTGAAGTACTTATTTTCTCAAAAGGAATTGAATATGAGGCAACGCCGATGGATGGAGTTACTTAAGGATTATGACTGTGACATCTTATACCATCCTGGGAAGGCAAATAGAGTTGCAGATACATTTAGTCGGAAATCAAGTATCGCACAATTAATGATTAAAAGATGGGCTCTATTAGAAGGAATGAGGGATTTTAAATTCAAGCTAGAGATTTGTTAATTGTCTAGCCTGCTGGCGACATTGAGAATTGAACCCGAAATTCAAGAAAAGGTGAAGGTTCTGTAGTCTACCGATATAGAAATTCAGAAGATCCTCGAGATGGGTACCGTGAAAAGGAAACCTGAATTCCAAATGTCTGAGGATGGAATTTTGAAGTTTTGTGGGAGATTATGTGTATCTAACGATGAAGGGCTAAGGGAAAGAATCTTGTCGAAAGCTCATAGGAGCAACTATAGAATTCATCTTGGTAGCACGAAGATGTACCAAAATCTGCGTCAGCACTACTGGTGGAACGAATTGAAAGTGGGTGTAGCTAAGTACACGGCTAAGTGTCTGACGTGCCAACAGGCAAAAGCTCAATATTGTAAGCCTGATGGATTATTACAGCCGTTGAAAATCCCTGAATGGAAATGGGAGCACGTGACCATGGATTTTGTGATTGGATTACCGAGGAGTCAGAGAGATCATGACTTGATTTGGGTAGTTGTGGATAGGCTGACCAAGTCTGCGCATTTTATACCTGTGTGAAAGGACTTCACAATGGATAGATTTGCTGAGTTATACATGTGACACATAGTGCGTCTTCATAGAGTGCCTCTAACGATTACATCAGACAAAGATCCCAAGTTTACAGCGAGTTTCTGGAGGAGTGTTCAAGATGCCATGGAAACTAAGTTATAGTTCAGCACAACGTATCACCCTCAATCTGATGGACAATCTAAAAGGATGATTCAGACGCTCGAGGATATGTTATGAACATGAGTAATGGATTTCAAAGGAGGTTGGGAGGATCAACTGCATTTCATGGAGTTAGCCTATAATAATAGTTACCAACAGAGTATCAAAATGGCACCGTTCGAGGCGTTATATGATAGAGCTTGTAAAACTCCTGTATGCTGGGATGAGGTTGGAGAAAGGAGCATAGCAGGCCCAGAATTGGTAGAACAATCGGTCGAGGTTGTGACAGTGATTAGAGAAAGACTGAAAACAGTACAGAGTCAATAGAAAAGTTATGCTGACAAACGACGCAAACCTTTAGTGTGACATTCTGATTTTCCTATCATTTCAAGACTCATTGATGACAATTTATCTAACGATGTATTTCAAGGTACGTGGACCTAGGGAACTCGAATAGGAAATGACGCTTTAACCACAAGGATTGTCGAGAGGATATTTAAAGCCATAAAATGTCAATCTAAGAACGATTAAGGAATACATTGCTAGCAGTATATGATTGGGGCGCGGGCGATGCCACTTAAACTAATATATAATTTGCAAAATTTTCCTAAATCGAACAGTGACGATCGAGGCCATTGGAACTAGTGATAGACCCTCACAATTTCATGACAACCAAAGTCGCCATGAATTGACAAGCCCTAATTGTGATATGAATCACAGGGTCGATACGCGTAAGGTCTGCAAAAGCCACCTGTTGTTTGAGATAGGCTGAAATCGCATTGAATAGAGAAATGATTTAGAAACAAGTCTTGAAATTCGAGAATGGAGAATCAAGAATTCCAACATTACAATTAGATTGGCTGTGGCCTTATCAAAGAAAATTGGAATCGAAAAAATAACGTTTCGAACGTCGGGGGTAAAATTACCATTTTGTCCCTCAAGCCTTAGCCTTACCTATATAATTGGACAAGGGCATTTTGGCCTTAAACCCCACCAAGGCAACCGAAAATGTGGAAAAACCATGGCCATTGGATGCACTTTGAATGACACCTTGGACAAGTGTCAAGAGATTGAGCCATGAGTTGATGTGTACACTTTTTACCTACCATTCCACACAAGTTGACCTTTGAAATTTCATATACCTCTCTCTCTCTCTCCCCCTCACTTGGCCGATCATCACCTCCTCTGTGACATTCTGATTTCCAGTCAATTTCAGGCTCATTAATGAGAAGTAAATCTAAAGATGTATTTCAGTCGTATTCCGCTCAAATCTGATCAATTCGAGTAGGCTGACCAAAAGAGAAAGGCTAACGCGAGACGAGGCACGTGGACCTAGGAAACTCGGATAGGAAATGACGCTTTGACCATAAGGATTGTCGATGGGATATTTAGAACCACAAAAATGCCGATCTAAGAACGATTAAGGAATGCCTTGCGAGTGTCATATGATTGGAGCGCGGGTGATATCACTTAGCCAACGTATGATTTGCAAAATTTTCCTAAATCGGACAGTGACGATCGAGACCATAAGGACTAGTGATAGACCCTCACAATTACATGACAACCAAAGTCGCCACGAATTGACGAGCTCTAAACATGATATGATTCACGGGGTTGATACATGTAATATCTGCAAAAGCCGTCCATCGGTTCGGGATAGGTTGGAACCACACTTGATAGAGAAAATCATTAGAAACGAGTCTTGAAAATTGAAAATGGGGAATCAAGAATTCCAACGTTATATTCGGATTGGCCGTCGCCCTATCAAAGATTATTGGAACTAGTGTCGGGGGTAAAATTACTCAAGCTTAAGCTTTGCCTAGGCAATGAAGGAAGGGCATTTTGGTCTTTTTCTCTCCCCCAAGGCTGCCGAAAATTAGGATGAATTGTGGCCATTGGATCAAGCATGAATGACATGTGGGACAAGTGTTAAGAGATGGGCAAAAGAGTGGTCAAATCTACTATACACCACCTACCATTCCACTCTTTGACTTGATCCTTAGATATAAGCTTTTTCATTCTCTCTCTTCACTCATTGACCAACCATAACACCCCCCATAGCTCTCGAAATCTTCATTTTCTTCTTCCTTATTTTCTACCATCACCGACCACCCCTGACCTTGCCATTCGGCCGTTCCGACGCCCTCCTCCGATCACCACCTGGACTCTAGCTAACTACACCAACCTAGTTCCACGTCTTACCGACCTCCTCAAACTGGAAGCAAGTCATTTGGACCAACGAGGAGCTCCGACCAAGCTTTTTCCCTGAAGCCGACGGAATATGACCCAATCTGAGGTAGGTTCTATTTCTAACCCCGTAGGAGGCCGAAATGTTGGAATCTTGAGGTCAAATTTTATGGAGATCTAGGAGACATGTATATCTATCTATGGTATGTTATGAACATGAGTAATCTTGATTGGATTTTATTAGGTTGCGCGGTGAGTTCGGTCTTGGACCATTAGGGGCCGAATCTTTGAGGACTCAAGAAGGGAAATTTGTTATCCAATTCAAGTTAAGGGAATCCTAAACTTAGAATAGGAAGATTGGACTCGATTAGGTGAGTTGAGCAATGAATTGGTTGATTGGTGAGAAATTCCAAGGTGAATATTCTTGGAGCATCCTAAGTTGTTCTAGGGGATTTATGTGTGCTAATGCTTGTGCTTAAATTGTTTGCCATGTTAAGCATCGCTTGATTGTCCTGCGTGCCATGAGTATTCGGATTGCACTTGAGTTGCACCGGTTGTTTTGTATGTAAAAAAAATTGAGAATCATGGCATGAACATAACATGGCGAGACCTTGAGACGTATGAGACGTGGGGTGGAGAAAAGCCTGATGCGATCTAATCGCGGGCATGAGAAAAGGAAAGGATGCAATCTAATCGCGGGCATGAGGAAGGCCTGATGCGATCTAATCGCTGGCATGAGATTGAGGCAGGTAGGAAGAGATGGTTATGGTGAAGTGGCAGGACGAGGTATGCACGATCATCTGAGTGTGATATGATGTCATAACTGCATGTCTGTCATCAATGTGTCGTCGTCTTTATTTGTATGTGCCTGCGTGTTTATGAGTTTGGAAATTGGGGTAGATGACTGCCTGAGTGGATGGTCGGCCTAACCTAGGGTTAGGACTCTTTTACTGAGATGTGTATCTCACCCCTTTGGGGACCTTTATTTTTATAGATCCTAGGCCTTGACTATATGGCCTATTCGTTTTGAAAATCCTAAGGAGATGACTGTGTATTTTGATGAGTTCCTTGATGGTCAGGGGATCATTTACGTGAGGAATTGTACAGTGGTGTGGATTGACGAGGGTAGCACGGATTGGAAGCCTTATAGGTATGAGGTGTGGTTTAGAAAGGTCGGGAGTCGATTGGGCCGCTGAAGCCTCATGAGGTGCCCTAGGGAGTGATTCCTGATTGGTGCCATCCCGGTAGTGACTAAGAGTAGGCCGAGGGATCGGTAGTAGGTTCTAGGAATGGGTCGGAGAGAACCCCGATGCTGGAGTTCACTGAGGAGGATGAGGTCATAGTCCTGGAGGCGACCGAGGAGGATCTCGTAGAGCAGTCGCATGAGGAGACCATGGAGAATACCATTGAGGTTCACTCCGAGACGTTCTTAGAGTATGAGCTAACGGAGGATGCCGAGGACACTAATGACTCCAGCAGCTCTTCCTATGAGGTTCTAGTTTGTGGCTTGATCTTTTGTGGCGACCCTGACCATGGTTATCTTGGATTTTGTTAATGGTCCATTTTGTATGCTCACCCCATTACCCCTTTTTGCTTATCGGATTTTAGTAGCTATGTACTTATTTACACAGTCGGTTATTATGTACGACAGTCTCTATGCTATCTAGATCCCACTTAATTTATATTTTTTGTGGAGGAGTTGCTTTATTGCTGCTTCCGCATGCTTGATATAATTGTTATATCTCTCGGCTTAGATTGTGGATCTTGGGACCGCGACAGATTATGTGATTTGCTTCCAAGGAGTCGTGTGCTCGTGCCTGGGGTGCGGGGCATGACATCCTCCATCTACCATTCTTCTTCTTCTTCTTCTCTTGCTCGCCAGCTCACTGCCCTGTTCCGACCAATTCACTATTCCGGCCATAACTTTTTCGTCCGATGGTCGATTGAGGTAAAATCACCAGCAATAGAAAGCTTATCGTCTTACCATTCTAACAAGGTATTATGGGTCCAAATCCACCCAGTCCTTTGTCTCGTAGAGCCGTTTGAAGGAGTAAAGGTCAAGCTAGTCAGTTTCGAATCCGAGAGCTCCTAGCCGACCAATCCCGACCGTCCCACCATTCTGACTGTATCTTTGTCGTCCGATATTGGATTGAGGTAAAAATGCTTCCATCTGAAAGATTGTTGTCTTGTGGTTCTAGAGACATATTATAAGCTCCATTTGGCCCGGCCGTTTGTTCTGTAAGTCTATTTGAGTAGACAAAGGTCAGGCGAGGTTAGATTCTAATCGATTTTGGGGAAAGACCTGTTCCGGGGTCTTCTGGACTTCAAATGGCCTCAAATTTTTGGTGAGGTCTTCTACACTTATAGTGTTAAAGTTGGATGAGCTGTGGTAAAACATTTGGAGGAATTTGATGGAGTTTTGACCCCAAATGAGTATTGTGTTTGAAGGGCCAGAACTAACCGTTGGAGGAACTGAGGGAACCGGCGCCGTTCGTAGACCATTTGGCGTCGTCTTGAGCTCAAATTTTTGGTGAGGCTCTCCAACCCTTAAAACTTCATGTTAGTAAGTGGATTAGTGAATAAATTGAGGATTTAAGATTGTTTAAGGGCTGATTAGTTGGGGTATACACAGAACCAAAAAATGCCCGGTTCGGTTTTGCGCATGCAGGTTCTGTTGAGGGTTATTGGCATTGAAATTGACTTTTAAATTCATCATTGAGACATGCTAGAATATTGATAAACATGTCAATAAGGTTTATGTCCCATGGAGTGGTGAATTGAGTAAGAAAATTTGACGATTTGATGTATTTCCTTAGGTTGCACGGTTGAGTTGTCCTTAGACCATTTGGACCGAACTCTTGAGGTTCTTGGGAAGAGGATTGTGTTGCATTAAGTTTGAGGTCAGGGGAATCCTAAACCATTGAAAGGAATATTGAACTTAATTGGGCGATTTATGCGTGTATGGATCGATTTTTGGAGGTTTATAACGTGATGACCCAGTGTGCGTCCTAAAATGGTATAGAGGACTTGAACGTGTGACAATGTTTGAATGTCAAATTTGATTGCATTGCTTGCCATAAGTTTATGGTTTGTACATGAGTTTGCACTTGGCATTATGTGTACGAATTGAATTGAACTTGTGGCATGTCTAAGATGTTGGAATACTCTGAGGCATATAAGACACAGGGTTGTGTGGATGAATGCCCTGAGGTGTTGAGGCGCGGGGTAGAAATTGAATGGCACCATGAGGTGTATGAGATGCGGGGTTGAGAAGGCCATAGTCTTGATGCGTTGGAACATGGGACGGAGTTGTGATGTGTCGACACAGGCCTAGTGACATTGAAAACCTAATGTGTTTACGCGGGTTTGTCAATGAGACGGTCTGATGCATTTACGTAGACCAAGCCCGACACGTTATAAACGCGGGCATGAAAGTAAGGAGGCAGGAAAGGGGTGGAAGGTGCAATATGGTTTGAAATGTATGCTTGAGTATAATAATGTGATAAGATGCCTCGATTGCATGCTTGACATCGGTGTGTATCTTTGTGATAGTGGAATGCCTCATACGATTTTGTACGCATTATTAGCGTTGCGTATGCCCGAGTGGACTGTCAACCTAATCTAAGGTTAGAACCTACCTTGCTGAGATGTATATCTCATCCTATTGGGGATTAACATTTTCTTCAAGTTCTAGGCGATAGAGCATCAGTAAGTTCAACGATTGACATTCGTGGGAGTAATAAGTGAATGAGTACAAGATATTTTGTGAACTTAGAGATTGTATTCTATTTTACGATTGTAAAATGGAACCACTACTATTTATCCCTAGTCATTTGTTTTATTGTATGGAGTGGAGATGACTGAAGCTTCCGCTTGTAATTGGATTATATGTATTGTGGACCAAAAGATCCTAGAAGACTTTCATAAAAGAACGGCTTGGTGGGATGTTTGCGCGCTCGCCGGGTTCGAAGCGTGACATTTAGAGTTCCAAATTAGAGAGCACGCTTTCCTTAAGGTGTCGTTGATGCGAGGTTTATCTCGATTTAGGAAGAAAGGGAAATTGCGTCCAAGGTATGTAGGCCCTTTTGAAATTCTAGAGCGGATTGGAACGTTCGCCTATAGGCTTGCCCTGCCACCGAGTTTATCCCAAGTGCAAAATGTATTCCATGTATCAATGTTAAGTGAGTACGAGCCTAACTCAACTCATGTACTGGATCATGAGGTCATAGAGGTGGATGAAAGAGTATCTTATGTGGAAAAGCCTATTTGGATCGTAGACAGAAAAGAACAAGTTCTAAGGAGTAAGACGATACCACTAGTAAAGGTAATTTGGGATTATCATAGTACTGAAGGAGCCAATTAGGAAAGCAAAGAAACGATGAGGCGTCAGCACGCCCATTTGTTTGAATAGCTATTTATTATAAATTTGAGGATAAAATTTTTGTAAGGAGGGAAGAGTTGTGATATTATGAATTTCCTATCATTTCGAGACTATTGAATGAAAGGATATCTATCGATATATTTCAATTATATGTCACTCGAATCTGAACAATCTCAAGTTAACTGATCAAAAGGGAAAAACTGACGCATGACTAAGTACGTGGACCTAGGAACTCGAATAAGGAATGGTACTTTGACCATAAGGATGTCCAAGGACTATTTAGAGCCAATAAGAGTCGATCTAAGGATAATTATGGAATCCATAACTAGTGTTATGCAATTGAAATGCGGGTGATTCCGCTAAACCAATGTAAGATTTGCAAACCCTTCCTAAATCAAACCCCGACGATCAAGACCGTCGGAGCTAGCAATAAACCCTCGCCCATGACAACCAAAGTTGCTGTGACTGAAGTAACTGTAAGTGTGATGAGAATCTCTGAGTCGATACGTGTAACGTCTGCAAAAGTCCTCTGTTAGTTTGAGGTAACTTGAAATTACGATTGTCGAAAAACTGACCATGAAATGGGATCTCGAAATTGGATATTGGACAATGAAGAAATCCAACATTTGAAAGGAAGATGACGTCACCTCATCGAGGGTAATTAATATTGGAAAAGAGAAATTTCAGACTGCAAGTATGAAATTACCATTTTTACCCTTGGAATGATGACCTTGCCTTAAGAACGGAACAAGGCCCCCTAATTGACCGAAAGTTTTGAGGGCAATGTGGTCTTTAGAGCCAAGGATATTATTGACAAATGACAAGTGTCATTACTGGGAGGAAGTTGTCCACTTAGCCTTAATTACCTATCATATTCCAACTACCATTCTAGTCACTTGACCAAATTGGATTAAGAGACCATCCTCTCTCTCCCTCCTCTCATTTTCGGCAGACCTCTCTCTCCCTCTTTTCTTTTGCTCTTCTTCTTCCTTCCTTGGCCGGGAAGCTCCAGTCGACCAGCTGCTGCCCGCCAGTTCGCTCACTTTGACCTCCGCCTCCGGCAACCACTAGTCCAACCGCCGACCACCACGACATTTCCTAGCCTCTCCTCTACAACCTTCTGATCGTCATTCATCCATCCACCATCGAAATCAGTCTGTTTGACCACTAGAACCGGAACTGCTCACTACTGAGCATGGTTTAGGAGAGAGCTTCCTTACTCCAGTTTTAAGAGCTCTTTTGGCTTCCAACTTTCGGTAAGATTTCCTCAAGACATAGTTTAAACATATAGTGGCTGAATATTGGAGATTTATTGAAGATTGGATGAGTTTTAAAGGATGAAATGTTGCGATTTTGCAAGAACAGAATCTGCCCCTTGTACACCGACTTGGAACTGAGCTATTTGGAGGCTTGCCGAGGTGTCGCCTTGCTTTAAAACTCTAGGTAAGGCCCCTAGGAACATAGTTTGATGTGTTGCCAAGGTGGTTATGTGATGGATTTAAGTTTAGAAGAGGACTGATGGTGGTTTTGTGCGATTTCCCCTAGTACGCGCACTGCCCTGTTTTGGCAGAGTAGGAACCGAAGCATTATGCTGTCTTTGGTCGAAATTCCTTGTTCGATTGACCTAGTAAGCGACCTCTAAACCCATATTAGGACATTGGGGTACTAATGGACGAAGTTGAGGGTTGAATTGATGGCCTCGCGAACCAATTAAGCTTGAACTAATCTATGCCGATTGTAAGTCATGCTGGCCGAACCATGGTTGAGTGCCTTTTGAGTGTTATTGTGAAATTCTTGATTGGAATTGATATATGGATGTTCGGTTGGGATGAGTCCTTGAATAGACATGTGGCATTTGATCCCTTGATTGATAAATGTGTGAAATTATGCTTGAATTGACAAAGGAATGAGTTGTTTGATTAATTGCCTTGATGTGCAAGATTGTGCCATGCTTTATGTAATTCGGCCATGAGTGATTCACATGTTAAAAGGCTAATTGCTCACTAAGTCGAGTTATACTCGATCATGAAGTAGTTTAAAAGATGAGTTTTGCCTTGTGAGCTCTTGATTAATGAGGAGTATAATATGTGATGGCAAACCTCGACTAGTTGAGTTATGAACTAATGGCATATCGAACCTTGATGCGTCAGAATGCGAGGTCAATTTCCATCCTGGTACGTCAGAACGCGGGATAAACTTGATACGTGTCGACACAAGTATTGAAATGGCATTGAAACCTGAGGCATCAGAACGCGAGTTGTCAATTGCTTTAGCCTGAGGCGTATTAACGCGGGCCTAACCATTGAATTGAGAAATTGTGATGAAATAGAGATGAACTCCTTGCATATGAACTTGATGCTATGCTAGTACGATAATCTTGGTCTGATTATTATAATTGTATTTGAATTGTAATTCTTTTATGCCAGTCATGATGATTTATTATGACGCCTTGAATGCCATGTACTATTTCTTTGATGAGTTATTGCGTATTGCTTTTAAAAGTGTCTGGAGGTACTAACGGCCTAGTCTAGGTTTAGGGTTAGCTTGTTGAGATGTAATCTCATCCCGTCGTGGGATTTAGTTTTCAAACTCCAAGCCTTGAATATGTTGCCTATACGTTTTGGTACCCCAGTGGATATGGACACATCCGTCGAGGAATTTCCTGTAGATAAGGATAGGGTGTATATAAGGAAGGAAACGACTATTTAGGTTGACGAAGGGGAATCATATTGAAAGCCTTATCAATACAAGTCTTGGTCCCTTCGTACAGGGGACACAACACCAGATCTTGAAAGCCATTTGAGATATCCAAGGATGCGATCCCGCTATGGTGTCATCCAGCCCCTGTGGAGGCTGAGAAAGATAACTCTGTAGTTGGGTCTAGGAATATCCCTGAGAAGGCCCCGACCGTGGAGAAGCATATAGAAGTGGTAGAACTACCTACGTCGGAGGATGACGATGGGGATGATTCCATGGAGGTCAAGTCCCAAAGTTCCTCCGAGTATGATCCCGACGAAGACGAAGACAATGCTGATGACAGTGATGCCGATTAGAGTCCTAGAAGGTGATTGTTCTTTTGGAAGAACTCGTAATTTAGAGGCATGATAGTAAGACCATTGGAGATGTCTTTTGATTTGGTCCTTAGTTCCCTTTGACCCCCGTTATGTATTTTCTAGCCCGTCCCTGTTCCTGGTCGTTTGTAAGTGAACTTTCATGTCTTATGATATGTATAATTAGATGTTATCCCAAATCATCTTACTTATGTTTGTATGGAGTTGTTGTTGTTTCCGCTTGCGCATTTGTACTCATTTATGTATCGTTAGCCATTCGGATCTTGGGTAGTTCTGGACTTGACTACGGTGTTGTGGGATGTAGCGCACTTGCAAAGGATCACGGGGCATGACATTAATATAAGGATCATTCTGTATCAACTTATCTCAACTGGAATCTTCAAGTCTATTGCAATGCATCAGCAACAATGCACCGTAACCGATCAACATCAACCGCTAAATTAGGATTGCATCACCCATGGTCTCCATCTTGCATTTCAGACTAACTGTCCATGGTTTTTCCTTACAAAGAATCGTGTTATCCGACCAACTATCCATAGTCGCTTCTCGCGAGACCAATCATGATGGCAATTTCCACTCAAACCAAGCGTCAATAACGAAATTTCTTTCTTGAGATATTCACTAGAACAGATTGGACCCACCAATCAATCATCAGCTTTTATACTATTTATTGAGAGCTCGCGGTAGAAATTCAATACTTTCACCTGTGGAGATCACCAAGAAGGAGCCCATGTCCAAGCCTCTTCAATATATCCAATTGGACCTACCTTTACTCAAAATCATACCAATGTTGGGTGGTCTTAGGCCTTTCTCTTCCCAAAAGTTAGCTCAAAGGTTGAGACTGTCATACCCCGTGCTCTTACAAGCGTGTCGACATCCTGCCAAGGTCGTTATCTTCGGAAATTCTTCGATGGATAAGAATGAATCTAGAGATGATTGTGGTATGACGAGTAGCGAGAGCAAACATGTTGTGCATGTGTTGTGGCATTAAAATGAAAGTTGATGAGGGTGTATACATGAACTTATCATTATTGGACTTAATAAATCATCGCTTGGTATGGGACAAGTTTGATGGGATACCTATAAATCGTAATGAAGCATGGTATGAGACGTGTGGAATGGGGCTTTCTTTGTAAATGTATGACTTAGGACAACCTGCAACAACCAGGTCTAACGAGGGCGGGGATCTTCCCAGGATCAAACGACAAACAATATACGAGCGGAATGAAATACACATGCGAAAGTGATGAGTAACTCCGTACAACAAACATGACAAGATGACTCATGATAATTCAAACACTTATACATAACATAACATAGGTTCAGTTTTACAACATTGACATTACCCGAAATACACATCTGGGTCCGAGATAGGAAAAAACCTAGACAAACGAAAACATCTGACCAGGCTACGACTCCTTTGACCGGGCTACGACTCCTCTAACCTATGAGGGTGTCCAAAAGGTAAGTGTCACGGCTACTCCTAAACATCAGCCTCATTATCGTTAGTCGACAACCTCGGCTCCACAAAATCAAGATCAGGATCCATAAGGGTGTTCATCTTGCTCTCTGGGTCCAGATCAATCTCGGTTCCCAACCTCGCGTCAGTGTTGAAGGGCAACGTTATAGCTCCAACTTCCTTTAGTCTTAATAAATCTAGTTCCGACTCTAACTTAGTAAGTCCCATGTCGGAATCAGCCACTATGCCATCGGGACGAATATCTTAGGTAAGATCCGTGGCTTCTAACACCTCGTTAGGTATGGCGCACTTCCTAAGTGGTCCAAAATACATGTCCCAATCTCGGTAGGCCCAAACCAAAAAGGTAAGGGGTCTCCAGGAATCGCCTCCCTCGTCCACCCAAACTGCACTAGCTATCTTGCAATACGCCTGGTCCTTGCCTACTAAATACTCAATGGTCACGGTTCTAAGGTCCATCAGTTTCCCAAAAAGAGGTATGGTGATCGGGTCAATGATTAGGGTCTAAAAAGGTGGTCCCATGACGGAGTGAAAATAAATCTATGACATTCTGAATTTCCTGTCATTTCGAGACTGTTGAATGAAGGAAATCTATAGATGTATTTTAGTTTTATTTTGCTCGGATCTGATCAATCCTGAGTCAACTAATAGAGAGGGAAAGCCTAATGCTTGACAAGGTTCGTGGACTTAGAAAACTCGGATAAAAAAATGACGCTTTTACCATAAGAATTATCGATGGAACATTTAGAGTCAATAAAGGCCGATCTAAGAATGATTATGGAACTCATTGCTAGCATTATGTGATTAGAGCGCGGGTGATACCGTTTAATCAATGTATGATTTGCAAATCTTTCCTAAATCGAACCTTGACGATCGAGACCGTCGAGTTAGTAAAAGACCCTCGCAATTACATGACAACCTAAGTCATTGCAACTTCAATCGTCCTAAGTGGGATGAGAATTACAGAGTCGATATGCGTAACGTCTGCAAAAGCCACCCGTTAGTTCGATATAAAATGAATTTACGTTTAATAGAGAATCGACCATGAAATGGGATCTCGAAATTGAAAAAGAATAATGAGGGATTCCAACATTTGAAATGAATTAGATGCTGCCTCATCGAAGGTAGTTTAAATCGGAAAAACGAAGTTTTGGACTGAAGGTGCGAAATGACCATTTTGCCCCTCAAGAATTAGCTTTGCCTTAAGATTAGAAGAAGGGCAATTTAGTCAATTTCAAAACCCCTTGGCTACTGAAAATACAAAATTGAATGGTCATTGGATATCAAGATTTTATTTACATGAAGATAGGTGTCAAGGTTTGAGTGATTAGCATTAATTAACCATTTTTTCCATCAACCATTCAACCCTCATTTGACCAAGTTGGATTAAACTAGTCTTCTTCTTCCTCTCTTCATTGTGCATGCCATTTCTCTCTCTCTTCTCTCCCTCCCTTTCATTTTCTCCCCAGCCGAAGAAACCCTTGCCGACTAGTTTTTGTCCGCCATTTCGCCGCCGTCGACCGCCACCTCCGGTAACCTCTAGCCTAATTACTGACCACTAGCCTCTCCCTCAGCCTCTACCCTACAAAACCTTGGTCGCCGTTATACCACTGGTGACCTCGATCGTCCCGTTCATCCCCAAGCACAAAACCAAACAGATTCTGACCCGGTTTGAGAAATGGTTGGTTTTCATCGACTTCAAGGGCTTGTTGAGCTCCAAACTTTCGGTGAGACACTCTCAACTCATAGCATAAGAGTTTAGAAAGTTGAGTTTCAGAATTTTTTGAAATTAGAATGGATTTTGATGGATAAAGATTAGTGTTTTTGCAAGACAGATTTTGCCACCTCTGCTGGTTGTGTAAAACCGAGACCTTTGAGGAATTTTGGAGCATCGCCATACTTTGAAACTTTCGGTAAGGCACCTAGGATTGTAATTTGATTTGTTAACAAGAAGATTTTGTGATAAATTAGAGATTAGAGGTAAATTAAGGGCAGTTTGGTATGATTTGTCTAGGACCGACCGTCGTCCTGTACTGACCGAGCAAACCGAACCAATTGGAGACTCGTGGCCATATCGCCTAGCTTTGAAACTTGTGCTAAGACACCTAAGAACATCAATTGATATGTTGGAAAGGTGGCTACACGATGGAATTGAATTTAGGAGTGGATTAAGGACTGATTTGGTGTAATTTTCCCTAGGTCGTACCTTGTCCCATTCGGATCAAGCTAGCACCGAACTATGTTGCTGTCCTTGGTGACTTTTCCTAGCTAAATTGAATAGGTAAATGACCTTTAAACCTTTACTAGGACACTAGTGGATGAGTTTGGAGGATGAATTGATGAATTGGTGGATTTATTGTGTTCGATTTGATGATGGTCTAATAGGATTAAGGTGAATCGAGCCATGTGTGTTTGTTTCCATGTGAAATTGCAATTTTTATGGCTGAAAGTTGAGTTTGAGAATTTTTTGAAATTAGAATGGATTTTGATGGATAAAGATTAGTGTTTTTGCTAGACAGATTCTGCCACCTCTGCTGGTTGTGTAAAACCGAGACCTTTGAGGAATTTTGGAGCATCGCCATACTTTGAAACTTTCGGTAAGGCACCTAGGATTGTAATTTGATTTGTTAACAAGAAGATTTTGTGATAAATTAGAGATTAGAGGTAAATTAAGGGCAGTTTGGTATGATTTGTCTAGGACCGACCGTCGTCCTGCACTGACCGAGCAAACCGAACCAATTGGAGACTCGTGGCCATATCGCCTAGCTTTGAAACTTGTGCTAAGACACCTAAGAACATCAATTGATATGTTGGAAAGGTGGCTACACAATGGAATTGAATTTAGGAGTGGATTAAGGACTGATTTGGTGTAATTTTCCCTAGGTCGTACCTTGTCCCATTCGGATCAAGCTAGCACCGAACTGTGTTGCTGTCCTTGGTGACTTTTCCTAGCTAAATTGAATGGGTAAATGACCTTTAAACCTTTACTAGGACACTAGTGGATGAGTTTGGAGGATGAATTGATGAATTGGTGGATTTATTGTGTTCGATTTGATGATGGTCTAATAGGATTAAGGTGAATCGAGCCATGTGTGTTTGTTTCCACGTGAAATTGCAATTTTTATGGCTGAATTATTGACGTGAGCATTCGGTTCGCATGTGATCTCGAGTAGCCGTATGACATTCAAGCCTTGAATGATGAATGTGCAAAATCGATGCTTGAAATGGTAAGGGAACAAGTGAATTGATTAAGTGCCATGAAGTGTAAGTTTGTGCTTTGCTCTATGTAACTTGGCTATGGCAATGTCCCTTGATGAAAGATTGCATGGTCACTTAAATGTATTGTACATGATCTTGAGGTTACCTAAACGAAGAGTTGGCTTGTGAACTTAGTGAAATGAGAAACGTGTTTTATAATGGCAAGCTCTACTAAAATGAAATGTGAGCCTAAGGGCTTATTGCACCCTGATACGTTAGAACACGGGGTGCCCATTCGAAACATATCCTGATGCGTCAGAACGCGGGATAAACTCAATATGTGTTGACACGAGCCTTGAAATGGCCAATGAAACCTGATGAGTCATAATGTGGATTTATGAATTGAAGTAGTCTGATGCGTTAGAATGCAGGCCAATTCATCAAGTTGTGAAATTATGATGAAATGAGAACTAAGTCTTGCTTTATGAATTTATTTGTGCTAGTACGTAAGCTTGGTTTTATATTGTCTTATGTGTCTATGAATTATGATCCTCTTTATGCCAGCATCGTTGATGTGCCTTGATGCTTGAATATCGTGTGCTGCTTTGCCTGATGAACCTTTACCTATTGTTCTTAGAATGTGGTCTGAAGGTACTGACAGTCTAGTCTAGGTTTAAAGTTAACTTGTTGAGATGTAAATCTCACCCCGTTGTGGGATTTATTTTTTAGACCCCAAACCTTGACGATGATGCCCATACGCCTAGGCAATCTTAAAGAAATGACAGCCTCTTTTGATGAGTTCCCAGACGGTAAAGGTGTAGTTTCTGTTAGGAAGGGTACCACGGTATGGGTCAATGTTGGAGAGGAGCATTTACAGCCTCATCACTACGAGGCATGGTTTCATCGTGTCGGGAGTGTTACCACTGGTCCTTTGAAGCCCTCAAAAATCCCTCTAGAAGTAGTGCCTAACTAGTATCATCCTGTCTGCATTTTAAGCATGGTCGAGTCCTCAATAGCTGGTTCAAAAAATATTCCTAAGAAGACCTCGACAGTTGAGGAGGATGTCGTAGTGATCGAGCTATTCGCTTCAGAGGATGATGAGGATGATGATTCCGTGGAAATGTGCACTGAGACCTTCTCCGAGTACGATCCCGATGAAGATGAAGACGAGGATGAAGACAAAGTTAGTAGTTCTGCTTAGTAGTATTAGGACTTTTGATTTATATTTGGGATGCCTGCTTGTATAGAGGCCTTTTGGTTAGGACCCCAGTGATGTCTTTTGGGAGTGGTCCTTGGTTTCCTTACGACCCCTATCATGTATTAGGTACCCCGTCCTTCCACCTTGAACCTTGTATGTGAACTTGTTGTTTTATGTTATGTAAATATTTTGTTATCCTAAGTCATTCTTTTGTTCATGTATGGAGTTGTTATTTTCTTTTGCATGCGTGTTTTATTTCATTTCATTTGTGTGCCGCGAATGCTTGGATTCTGGGTTTGGTAGGATGGCGGATGTGGCGTGCTCGCAACAGAATGCGAGGCGTCATAAAATCTCAGCAATCCAAGTAATCCTATACATGCTATTCTAATCCCGAGTATAAATATGACAAAAGATTTGATTAATCAAGGCATGACACACTGGCATCGCAACTCAGGTTACAATTTTACAACACAAGTTTAAGCTTCGTACTAAGGCAATTCACAAACCACATATCCAATTCATGGTATTCCATAATTCACAATTCAATTCTCGATGCCAAGGCCCACGTAACACGCATCAAGCCAATAATTTACCAGACCTCCGTAATAACACCTCAAGTTGCAATCTCACATCAGGATAAGTTCAAACCCCGCGTAACAACGCATCAGGATAATATGTGCACCTATACTCATACTCAATCAATCAATGGTCAATCCAAATGAATTTCACAATTCATCATCCAAAGTTCCCAATTCGGTCTCTAATCCTCAAGTCTCAATCATTGGACCACATGCCACAATTCAGTCATTTATCACTTTATAAGACTTCATAATCGAGTATAATGATCTAAAGCAAGACATTTAGTCATTTCAATCCACATTCCACACATGGTCGAACATAGGTAGTAAGTCGATCACTTGGAACACTTGATTCACACTTAGCATGTCATAGCTGAACATACATAACACAAGATTAATCAATCTAATCAGTTGCTCTCAAACACAAGTCATGGCTGAACATGCTAGGGTGTACATGTCATTTCACATCTCCATTCATCAAGGAATCGAATAATACATGACCATCGACTACTAACTCACATTCATGGTTTGATCATTAGGTATTTGCTAAACTTTATCACAAAGCAAGCTAACCCTATTCGGTCACTCATGCACATTCAAACACCGAAACATGTCAACCTAAGTCATCCCTCAAAGCAACAATTTCGGCACAAGGAACAACCAAGCGCAACTCAATCCTAAAAGTCATATTTGGGTTCCACATACTTCAAGCCAAATCAATCCACAAAACCTTATAAAACCAACTCTAAACCCACTCCTTAGTATTCTAAAGTTCTAAGAAAGGCTTAAGGACAATTTACCCAAGTTTAGGCCAAGCAAATCCACGAAAGAAGTAGCACAAGGGTACTGCACTAAGCTGTTTGGTAATGGGCAGATTTGACCTATAGGAAGTGTATGCAAGAATCGCCCATTCATCTTTATCAAAATCACTCCAAACATCAACCATTGAATTCTTAACATGTTAAGCTAAGTTTAGGGAGTCTCTTTACCTTGAACCAACTCAAGAACTCCTTTAGAACAACACCAACAGTCCACGATTTAGGGTTGGTTGGCAGTGTAGGGACGGCACGATGGTTCGGTGATTCCAAGGTCTCAATGGCAATGGCGGCTCATGCATAGTGGTTCAAGGTGGGGGGGATTAACTAGCTTGAGTGACAAGTGTGACAAGTGGAATGACTAGTTGATTGATGGTTGCTTTTGTGTCCCCCAAGGCTTTCCCTCCTTTAATTGAAATTTCAAGATGCCTAATGGATAATAACGTCCCTTCATTTTTGGCCAACAAGGGGAAAGGACTAAAGATCATCTCATCCTTTCTAAATTCTAGAGGAATGAGCAATAACTGAGGGGTCAAATGGTAATTCCATCTTCAGTCTAGATTTCGTATTTCTGATCACATTAAGGTGAACCATAATCTTAATTGACCTTGACGAGGCAACGCCCAATGTATTATCATTGGAATCATTGAATACTTGGTATCCAATCTCGAAGTCCCATTCCATGGCTAAAATTAATCAATTGAATTTTCAATGTATTTCAAATTAATGGGCGGCTCTTAGGAGTTACGTGTATCGACTCGTGATTAATGTCACGTTTACGAATTATCCGAGCCATGGCGACCTTTGTTGTCATGTAATTGCAAGGGTCAATTACTAGTTCCAAAGAACGCGATCGTCAGGAGTTAGTTTAGGTTAATTTGCAAATCATACCATGGTCAAATGAAAATCATCTGTAGCCTAATTGTATGACGCTAGTAAATCGTTCTTACACCAATCTTAGATCGGCCTTTGACAGCCCAAAATATTCCCTCGACAATCCTTGTTATCGAGGTGCCAAACAATGGTTGGGTTCTTTAATCCACTTACTTAAATCCTAGTTAGCATTTTTCTTTTGGTTAGTCAACTCGAGAGAGATCAATTCTGAGCAAGATTTAACTAAAATACATCGATAGACATTCATTCATTCATAAGCCTCAAGATTGGGTAGGAATTTAGAATGTCACAACTCCTCCCCCTTATAAAAATTTCGTCATCGAAATTTACAATAAGCCCAACTATTCAAACAAATGGGGATGTTGGCGCCTCATCGCTTCCTCGCTTTCCTAGGTAGCTCCTTCAGTCCAATGGTATTCCCGAATCACTTACACTAGCGGGACTAAGGTAAAACCAACACCATCTGAAATATTATCATCTTGTCATTCCAACAAGGTATTATAAGCTCAATTTATCCCAACCATTTATCTCGTAGGTCTGTTTAAGTGGGCAAAGGTCAGAATTTGACCCGATTTTGGAGAGAATCCATTTTTTGGGCTTCAAGACTTCAAATGGCTCCAAATTTTCGGTGAGTCACTCTCAACTCATAGTATAAGAGTTTAAAAAGCTAAGATTGAGTATTTGTGGGAGTTGAGATGGGTTTTAATGGATGAAACACCTTGATCTTTCATGGACAGATTCTGCCCGCTTGAAGACCGTAGGGAAAACTAAGTGGTTCGAAGGCCTCGTGGGATTATTTCGTTTCAAAACTCTTAGTAAAATTCCTAGACATGTAAAATAAGATGTTAGAAAGTCTATTTTGTGAGAAATTAAAACCTAGGATGGAATTATTGGCTGACTTAAGCGGACAAAATCGGAATCGATTCTATTTTGTTAAGGGATTGATTGGACCGAACATTTTGAGGATCCATTAGGGTGTCGCCATTTCTTTAAATGGCTATTAGGATATCCTAGGTTGTTATTTGATTAATTTTTGAGGTATTAGTGTGGTGGAATTGAAGAATGAGTGGGTGATGATATGAATTTGATGGAATTTTTCTAGGATCATCATTTGGCCATGAGTTTCGATGTGGTCTTCCTAGGCACACCGTGAGAGCCATGTTTGGTTGTGAGCTTGCTGACCTAGGAGGGTCGTTTGGATTGAATTTTCTAGCTTGCTTGAAGAGGTAAGTGTTCCCTAAACCCTTACTTGAACATTAGGACAGTACTGGATAGAGTGGTTGAATGAATTGATTATTTGGTGAAGTCTATAGCTTGAATTGTTTGATGCGATGGGATAATGTTTATATTGTGATATCCCTTGGTGATATAGTTTGGCTATTGAGCCCTAGATTCATATGAATTGGCTTGTAGCCCCAGTGGTATCGATTGGCTATGAGCCTCAGTAATATCAATTGGCTATGAGGCCTAGTGATACCGATTGGCTTATAGCCCCGGTGGTATCAAGTGCTGTGAGCTTCTGTAATAATAATTGGCTGTTATAAATGGCCATAGGGCCGATGTTATATGAATAAGCTATAGTACCCCAGCGATTAGTTGGTTTGGTGCACCGGAGATCGCATTGGCTTGGTGCCCCAGTAATATTAACTGGCTATGAGTCCTAGTGATATCGATTGGCTTGTAGCTTAGTGGTATCGAGTGGCTGTGAGCCCCTGTAACAGTAATTGGCTGCGAGCCCTAGAGGTACCTATTGGCTTATAGCTCTAGTGGTACTGATTAGCTATGAGCCCTGATGATATCTATTGGCTTGCAACCCCAGTGATATCAATTGGCATGAGTGCCTAGAGAAGTACATCGTGGTTAAGAGCCCAGTCGATGAATGATTGTGATAACTGTGAAAATTATGTGTAGGTGTTTATGTGCTATGTGCTTGAAGCTTAAACCCATGAGGTTATTAATTTCTGGCTATGACTCTTATCCATGCTTAGCTTGTTGACATGCCTGATTTATTGATGCCTTGTGCCATTGCATTGATGAATACCTACATCTGGTACAGTTTTCTGGTATGGAGGGACTGGTGTTCAGGTTTAAGTTTAGGTTTTACTTGCTAAGATGTAAATTTCACCCCGTCGTGGGACCAATATTTTCAGATCTCAGATAATGGAAACCCGAGCTTGCCACAGACTGAAGTTAGAAGACACTTTTGGAAGAGAATAGATGAAGCCTTTTGTGGTCTTAGGGTTTGCACATTATTTTGTGGATTTAGAATTGAAACTTTGGTATTTGGCAACTGTAACTCCTGAAGTGTATATATGCATTTGTTAAGTATACTCATATTCCATCCTAAGTCATATCATTTGTATTGATGAATGGAGATGCTCGTCGCTCACGTATGATCATGGGTTATTTGAGTTGTGGGCTGAAAGATCCTAGGAGGCTTTTGTAATTTAAATGGCCTGGTGGGATGTTTGCGCGCTCGCCGGGTTTGGGGCATGACA
The DNA here is from genome assembly GCA_028455895.1 of Rhodomyrtus tomentosa. Classification (NCBI taxonomy): domain Eukaryota; kingdom Viridiplantae; phylum Streptophyta; class Magnoliopsida; order Myrtales; family Myrtaceae; genus Rhodomyrtus; species Rhodomyrtus tomentosa. The sequence continues at coordinate 31,340,997 of JAPCWY010000007.1, forward strand.
ACTATCAATTCCAAATCATGCGTTGGATAGTTCATCTCATGAGGTCTTAACTGTCGCAATGCATAAGCAACAACTCTTCTATGTTGCATTAATACACATCCTAATCCCTTTAACGATGCATCACTATAAATCTCAAAACCTCCGAGACAAGAAGGAATCATCAATACCGACGCGATCATCAATCAGTGCTTAAGCTCCTGAAAACTTCTTTCGCATTTATCTGTCCATTCAAATCGTGTTTCCTTCTTCGTTAACCTTGTCAAAGAGTAGCTATCTCAGAGAACTTTTCCACGAATCTCTTGTAATAACCTTCTAATCCCAGAAAACTTTGAACCTTTGCAACTGACGTCGGTCTTAACTAATTCGTTACTGTTTCAATCTTCGATGGATCTACTGAGATTTCATTCCCAGAGATCATATGTCCAAGGAACGCTACCTTATTTAGCCAGAGCTCACACTTGCTAAACTTAGATAGAGCAAATGTTTTCTTAAAGTTTGTAGAACTCTACTCAGATACTGCTCATGCTCCTTAGGGTTACTTGAGTAAATCAAAATATCGTCAATGCACACTATGACAAACTTATCCAGAAGCTCCTTGAATACTCTGTGCATCAAATCCATAAATATAGCTGTGGCATTAGTCAATCCATATAGTATGACTGTAAACTCATAATGCCCATATATCGCATGAAAGCCGTCTTAGGTACATCCTCTTTCTTTATTCTCAACTGATGGCAACTCGTTCTCAAGCCTATCTTGGAGACCACTAATGCTTCTTGCAGCTAATCTAGCAAGCCATCTATCCTTGATAACAAATGCTTGTTCTTGGCGGTTACTTGGTTCAATTGCCGATAATCAATGCACAAAAGTAATGACTTGTCCTTCTTCCTCACAAATAGCACTGACAATCTCTATAGCGACGTGCTAGGACGAATGAATTCTTTATCTAGCAATTATTTCATTTGACTTTCAACTCCTTTAATTTCGATAAGGACATTTGTAGGGCGCAATAGCAATTGATTCCGTTTCTTGGTTAATTCCGTTACAAAATCCACTTTCTTTCTAGGCGGCAATTCCTAGGGAAAGACATCGGGGAAATTAAACCTCATGGCTATAACCTCTAGCCTAGGTTCCTCAATCGACGAATAAACAACTACAGTCAGGTAACCTCGACATCCTTCTTCCAACAATTTAATTACTTCAAGTGACGAGATCTAAGGGATCGAAGTTACTTCTTAGTTTCCCATATATTCATATTTAGGATGACAAATCGGACTAAATGGGATCACTCTACTACCATAGTCTGAAACAATCCATTTGCTTATCGAACCAAGCCATCTCACCTACAACATTAAAATCATTCATAGCCAAGACTGCAAAGTCTACCAATTCTTCCATACCACCAATGATTACTTTATAGTCTGAACATCTTAAAACTATCATCGCCTTGTCCTTTAAAGGGGTGGTGACTTGGGACTTCACTCTAATGGTCTCGCTTAGTTCTAGCAAATTCAACAAATTATTCAGACACACCTGAGTGTGACACTCCTATCCTACGCGGCAAGGCCCATTTTCATGCCTTCATCCATAAAGTCGATAAACTCAGCTAGATTGGTGTCGTTTTTTTTTTCAAGTTCTTGGTGGGAGAGACAAAACATTAATTTCCCATCATAGGCCTCTTGCCAAAGTGGCAGATTTCCTTAGAAGGCACATACCGCGATCTAAAAGTGGTAGTCCTTTCCTTTATAACTCCTCCAAACATTTGGTTATTTTCGTAAAGCTCTTCACAACCTATCAGATTTAGGGGTACCATCTAACTATGAAGCTCTAGTTTCAATCCATCCTTGAATCTCCTTGTCCTGTCCACAAAGGTTCTCGACCATCCTGGTGTGTACTTAGACAGTCTCGAAAATCCCGTATCGTACTGATCTATCATCATCTGATTCTGTCAAAGCCGCTGGCATTTGGCCAACTTTGGTTCCTGTGCAGTTCCTAAGAAATACTTCCTAGTGAATGACTCGAGGAAGGCAATTTTGTCTAGCATTGTGCCTTCAGGAAACTCTTCCTTTGGTAATCTTCCACAATCATTAGTAGTACCTTGGGCTGGTAAACTACTAGGGTCACTTTCTCTTCAGTGCACCCAAAACTTCTAAGGCCTTCTTCCAAATCCTCAATCCAGGAAGGAGTAGTCTCAGAATCACATTTCCCGTCAAACTTAGTCGACTCCGACTTTATAAACTACTCCACAAGGTAGTCCGTTCGACGATTTCTATTCCCATTTCCAACACCATTGGTTCAATTGCTACCATTAGCTTCATTAGCAGCAACAACAGAAGCCTCAGCTGCTTGGGCAACAATGGCAACTCATTCTTGAGCCTACTTACCCATCAGATTTCTAATTCCTTTCAAGGCTATCATAACTCCATCAACTCTTGAGTCTTCCACAACTTGTGCTCTCGAGCTAGACGATCCTCTGGTACCTTTAACTCGATTGCTAATCTTCACTAGGCTCTCACATCACTTGTGACATTCCAAATCCGACCCTTCTCGAGGCTATTAAATGAAAAGAAATTCATCAAGGTATTTCAGTTACGTTTCACTTAGAGCTAGCCACTCTCGAGTTAACTGACCAAAAGGAAAAGACTAACGTGGAGTTAAATACGTGGACCTAGGAACTCGAATGAGAAATGACACATTGACCATAAGGATTGTCAAGGAATATTTTAGGCCAGCAAAGATCAATCTAGGAACGATCATGAAATGCTTTGTTGGCGTTATATGATTGGGACGCGGGTGATTTCGCCTGACCAATGTATAATTTGCAAAAATTTCCTAAATCAAACTCCGATGATCAGGACCACAGGAACTAGCGTTAAACCCTCGCAATTATATGACAACCAAAGCCGCCACGACTTGAGTCATCCTAAGGTTGATAAGCGTAACGCCTGTAAGAGTCGCCTGTTAGTTTGAGATAAATTGAAATTACAGTCGACGGGAACTTATCATGAATTGAACTTCGGAATTTGGTATCGAATATTGAGGAATTCCAACATTGGAAAGATTGGACATCACCTCATCGAGGTCAATTAAGAATAAGATTCATCCCAAGGTGATAAAGAAATCAAAAGTTTGACTGAAGATTTGAAAAGACCTTTTTTACCCGTGGATATCACTTGCCTTTAAGAATTAGCAAGAACATTTTGGTCGTTTACTCTCCCTCTCTTTTGGTCCAAAATTAAAGGGTATTGTGGTCAATTTGGCTTCTTGATATTATGGGAAAGATGACAAGATAATTGGCCATTAATTATCCAAGTCTAATCTCACCTAACAGCCCAATCTATCAAGCCTGAAAAGGGTAACTTGTCATCTCTCTCTCTCTCTCTCTCTCTCTTGAAGATAAGCCACTCACTTTCTCTTCTTCCTCTCATTTGGCCGAGCAACCTCTCCCTCTCTCAAACTCTCCCTTGGATTTCCTCTCTCTCCCTCACTCACCCACTCAGTCACGACGGCATCCGTTTTTCCGACCATAACTCCGCCATCCGTGATCAACTGCCAGCGAGCCATTCATCATTAGAAAACTCTTTTTCTTGCCGTTCTAAAGACATATCGTGAGCCCCAATCCACCCAGCCATTTGGCCCATGGAGCCGTTTGAAGCAGCAAAGGTCGCTGCCCAGACCAGTCTGAACCTGAGAAAGCCTAGATCAACTTTGAGAGCTTGTTTTGGCTTGATTTTTCAGTAAAGTACTCCTTGAGCCTAGTTTGTTTAGCAACATATACTTAAAGTTGAGGATATTTTTTTTATGGATTTTAAGAGCTAATATCTCGTCGTTCTTGACTTGCCAAAACCAGATCGGGTCTATCCAGACCAAATAGCGAACTTGCTGCCCTTCTTGGTCCAATTTTGCTTGCTTAATCTTTGGTAAGTTGACCCTTGACCTTAGCTTGGTATGTTAAAAGAATGATGGTTGAGGTTTAGTGAGTATTCAATGGATTTTGAAGGTTGTTTGTTGCATATTTGCATGAACCGAACAGATTAGTGTGCTCTAACCAAAACATGACTTTGGAGGCTGTTTAAGGGCTGAACTTGCTTGGGTTGGGTGGTGAGTTGTCTCTGAATCCTAACTTGGTAAGTTAGGAGTTTAAGGGTTGAAGTTGGAAGTGATTGGATGGAGTTTAATGGGTGGTTCTTTCACAAATCCCCTAGGGACTAAATCTGCCCTTTTCTAATCAATTGAGCCGTGAGCATCAAGAGGGATTTCGCGGACTTTGTTCATTCGATTATCTCGGTAATTTGATTCTAAACCTTCCCTAGAATGTTAGGTTACTAATAGATGAAGCTTGAGCTTGATTTGAATGGTTTTATGGACTGATTTTTGTAAGAGGCATAGGAGACCCGAATGTGTCCATGAGTGAGGTTGAGTACTTTATGACTCGTTTTTGTCTGGAAATCATGTTTTCATGCTTAATCCATGTGATTTCAAGACCGTGATTTAAAGAAATTTGGTTTTCGAAACAAAGATTGAGCATTGCTCGTTTGTATGAATTTGTGAAATGGCCATGACTTGTGTCAAGTTTTGAGTTTTGTGAAATGGCCGAGTGATGCATGGGTTGACCAAAAATTTTACAACGTGGAATACGCTTTGTCAAGTTGACGAATGCCTTGTTTTGGCAATGAATTTCATGAGTTTGTTTTCGAATGAAAATTGAGACTATTTACAATTGAATTTTTCATAAACCAATAGCGTGTGGGATTGCCAATGAAATTATATGTGCACTGGCGTGTGGGATTGCTGAGAAAATTATATGTGCATTGGCGTGTGGGATCGCCAATAGTTTGTGGGATCATCGAGGAATTACATATGTACTGGTGTGTGGGATCGTCAAGGAATTTATGAAATGGCGTGTGGGATCATCGAGGAAATTTTTAAAATTTGAATGAATGAATGAAATTTTGAGAAATCAAAAATACCTCATCATTTGAAAATGGCCTCATGTGTGTATTTCTGATTGAAAACCGTGCCGCTGTATGAAGCTTATATTTTTATCATGATTTATGATTGAGTCGAGTCAATTTGAAAATACTGGAAGTCCATGTTTAGTCAAAAATCATGTTTTTGCCATGCCAATGCTTTAATCCCAAAATACTTATTTTCTTAAAAGTGTCTGGAGATACTGACATCCTAGTTTAGGGTTAGGTTAGCTTACTAAAATTTATATCTTACCTCATCGTGGGATTAATATCTTCAGGTCTGCCATGGAATGACATTTGAAGACGACTTTTGAAGGACATAGATATTAAGCCTTATTCGGCTGTAACCCTTTCGTAGCATTAGAAAATTGTATTTTGTATTGTTTGTTATGACCTTGAAGCTAGGTTGGCGAGTGAATGAGAAACGTACCTTTTTTTCGTCCTAAGTCATCTTCTATTTTTATGTATGGAGTTGTTTTCTCGCTTTCGCATGAATATCGCATTTTAAAAGGTTTGCATTGATGCCCCCTGGATCTTGGGTAATAATAATAAGAAGAACGGTCTGGTGGGATGTTTGCGTGCTCGCCGGGTTCGGCCTCGTGGCATGACATCATTTGAACCATTACAATTCCATCAATGAATCAAAGACATAAGTCATCTACTCAAGTCTAGCAATTCTAAACTGTTCACCACAACAGTAATCATAAGTTAGCACTCAATTGCTAAGAAATCTTCAACCAATTACCAAACAAGCCTCAACCAGGCAAACATCGAGTAAACGCTCAAGGTAGAGATATTCACTCGTACCTTAAGTCCTGCTGCACCTGCGGCTTAGCATAATCACAACATGCTATTTAACTCCTCAAACAAGCCTCAGCCAAACAACACTCAATGCCAAGTGTGCGGCTTGCCAAGTAGGCCAATACGAATGCCAATTTACAAACAACATCTAATGCAAAGTATGAAACTTTACGACCCTTAATCACCTAAGGTGATGCAAACCAAATGTACCAATCACAAGCATCAATTCACATGACATGCAGAACGTGTCAAACTCTTATAACAACCTAACGTCTATCTATCTAACATTCCTAAAGTCATCATTCATTGTCACTTCATATCTCAATCTACTTAGATCAAGCTGACCTTGCTATGATACCACTTAAACGGGGATGTCACGACCCACGTTCTTACGAGCGCGCCGACATCCTGCCAAGGTCGTTATCTTCGAATCTTCCCAGGATCAAACGACAAATGATATACAAGCGGAATGAAATACACATGTGGAAGCGATGAATAACTCCGTACAACAAACATGACAAGATGACTCAGGATAATTAAAACACTTATACATGATATACATAGGTTTAGTTTTACAACATTGACGTAAATAGAAATACACATCTGGGTCTGAGATAGGCGAAAAGTTAGACAAGCAAAAACATCTGACCAGACTACAACTCCTCTAACCTATGAGGGTGTCCAAAAGGTAGGTGTTACAGCTACCCCTAAACATCAGCCTCATTATTGTCCGTCAACAATTTGAACTCCACAGGATCAGGATCCATAGGGGTGTTCATCTTGCTCTCCGAATCTGAATCAGTCTCGGTGCCCAACCTCGCGCCAGTGTCGGAGGGCAACGCCATAGCTCCTACCTCCTCTATTCTTGGTAGCTCTGGCTCTGGCTCCATCTCAACAAGTGTCATGTCGGAATTAGCCACTACGCCATCAAGACGAATATCTTTGGATCCGTAGCTTCTAGCACCCCGTCAGGTATGACACACTCCTTAAGTGGTTCAAAATATGTGTCCCCATCTCGATAGGTCTAAGCCAAAAAGGTAAGGGGTCCCCAGGAATCGCCTCCTTCGTCCACCTAGACTGTACTAGCTTTCCTACAGTATGCCTAGTCCTTACCTACCGAATACTCGATGGTCACGGTCTCAAGGTCCAACAACATCCCAAAACGTTGCGGCATAGTTATCGGGTCAAGGATTAGGGTCGATAAAGGTGGTCCTACGATGGGCGAGAATAAATCTCAGCAAGTTGAACCTAAACCTAACCTTGGTCAATAGTCCCTCCGAGTAATTCTATACATGCGAATTCTAATCCCAAGTATAAACATGTCAAAGGATTCGATTAATCAAAGTATGACACATTGACACTTCAATTCATCACAACTCATGTTACAATTTCGGAACTCAAGTTTATGCTTCGTACTAAACCAATTCACAAACCACTTATCCAATTCATGATATTCCATAATTCACAATTCAATTCTTCATGCCAAGACCTGGGCAACATGCATGAAGCCAATAATTTACCAGACCCCCGTTATAATGCCTCAAGTCACAATCTTGCGTTTAACGCGTCAAGATAAGCTCAAACCCCGCGTAACAACACATCAGGATAATATGTGCACTTATATTCATACTCAATCAATCAATGGTCAATCCAAATGAATCATACAATTCATCATCCAAAGCTCCCAATTCGGCCTCTAAGCCTCAAGTCTCAATCATTGGACCACATGCCACAACTCAGCCAGATATCACTTTACAAAACTTCATGATCGAATATAATGATATCAAGCAAGATATTTAGTCATTCCAATCCACATTCCTCACATGGCCGAACATAGGTAGTAAGTCGATCACTTGGAACACTTGATTTACACTTAGCATGTCATAGCCAAACATACATAACACAAGATTAATCAATCTAATCATTTGATCTCAAACACAAGCCATGGCTGAACATGCTAGGGTGTACATGTCATTTCACATCTTCGCTCATCAAGGAATCGAACATTACAAGGCCACCGACTACTAACTCACATTCATGATTCGATCATTAGGTATTTGCTCAATTCAATCACAAACCAAGCTAACCCTATTCGGTCATTCATGCACATTCAAGCACCAAAACATGTCAACCTAAGTCATCCCTTAAAGCAATAATTACGGCCAAAGGAACAACTAAGCATAACTCAATCCCAAAAGTCAAATTTGGGTTCCACATACTTCAAGCTAAATCAGTCCACAAAAACTTATAAAACCAACTCTAAACCCATTCCTTAGTAACCTAGAGTTCTAAGAAAGGTTTGGTTCAACTTACCCAAGTTTAGGCCAAGCAAATCCATGAAACAAGTAGCGTAAGGGGACGGCACCAAGCTATTCGATAACGGGCAGATTTGACTGATAGGAAGTTTATGCAAGAATCGCCCACTAATCTCCATCAAAATCACTTCAAACCTCAATCATTGCCTTCTTAACATGTTAAACTAAGTTTAGGGAGTTTTCTTACCTTGAACCAACTCAAGAGCTCCCACATAATAGCCTCAATAATCCACGGTTTAGGGTTGGTCGGCAGTATAGGGATGGCGGCTGTGGTTCGGCGATTTCAGGGTCTCAATAGCGATGGCGGCTCGTGCACAGTGGTTTAAGATTGAGGGGGATGCTTAGTGATAGTGGTGCTCGGTGGTGGAAGGCGAGAAAGAGAGAGAGCAAGCAGAGAGAGAGAGAGCGTGTGTGCTCGGAGAGAGAGAGAGAGAGAGGAATGAGAGGAGTGAAATCCCAAGGAGAAAAAGTGGTGGGAAATGGTGCAAAGCTTACTCAAGAAGCTTGCCTTGCAAATGGGGTAATGGATTGACAAGTTTGAGCGACAAGTGTGATGGATTGACTAGCTTGAGTGACATGTGTAGCTATGTAGAATGACTAGTTGATTGGTGGCTGCTTTTGTGTCCCCCAAGGTTCTCCCTCCTTTAGTTAAAATTTCAAGAGGCCTAATGGACAATAATGTCCCTCCATTTTTGGCCAACAAGGAGAAAAGATTAAAGACCATCTTGCCCTTTCTAAATTCTAGAGGAAAGAGCAATAACTGGGGGGCAAAATGGTAATTTTTATTTTCAGTTTAGATTTCACTTTTTCGATCACTTTAGGGCGAACCATAATCTTGACGAGGTGATGTCCAATGTATTATTATTGGAATCCTTGAATATCCTACATCTAATCTCAAAGTCCCATTCCATGGCTAAAATTAATCAATTGAATTTCCAATGTATCCCAAACTAACGGGCGGCTTTTAGGAGTTATGAGTATCGACACGTGATTAATGTCACGTTCAAGAATTATCCGAGCCATGGCGACCTTGGTTGTCAAGTAACTACGAGGGTCAATCACTAGCTCCAAATGACACGATCGTCAGGATTTGATTTAGGTTAGTTTGCAAATCATACCATGGAAAAACGGAAATCACCCGTAATCTAATTATATAACGCTAGCAAATCTTTCTAAGACCAACCTTAGAACGGCCTTTGATGGCCCAAAATATTCCTTCGGCAATCCTTAGGGTAGAGGTGCCAAACCATGGTTAGGTTTTTTAGTCGATGTACTTAAATCCTAGTTAGCATTTCCCTTTTGGTTAGTTGCCTCGAGAGAGATCAATTCTGAGCGAGATTTAAATGAAATACATCGATAGGCATTCATTCATTCATAAGCCTCGAGATAGGTCGGAATTCAGAATGTCATAAAGACTTTCTCTCACACTTATAACCAACCACCAGTCCCTACCACAATCGATGTGAAATAACCCTAAAAATCTCTCCCTCACACATTGGGCCTTGAGTCAGAGGTTGCGACAAACCGTATCTCTCACGTGTGACTATTGAGTCCAGACTTATTGGTAACCTAGGCTCTGATACCAGTTTGCTGGAAGCAAGCATCGGAAGTCTGATACTTTCACTTGGGGAGATTGTCAAGAGGGAGTCTAAGTCCGAGTTCGCCAATATATCCAGTTAGGCCTACATTCACTCAAAAACTTAAACCAATGAATTATAGGCCAACTTGGATATATTAACAGTTGCACACCACATTAGTTCTCCAATGTGGGACTTTTCTAGTACAACTCACACGTGCATCCTAACACATACAATTCGTACTTCGTCTTAAATGTAGTTTTTTATTCATCCTCTTCTTTCATCCTAATCTGATGATATCCACTTTTTAAATCGATTTTAGTAAATATGCAAGCAGCATGCAATTTATCTAACATGCCATCTAACCTAGGAATATGATGTTAATACTTTACCGTAATGTTATTGATTGCTCAACAATCAGCACACATTCGCCACTATCCATCCGTCTTTTGCACCAACAAAATAGGGATGACGCATGGACTAAGACTCTCTCACCCATACCCTCGCTCCAACAATTCACTAACTTGCTGCTGAAGTTCTTTTGTCTCATCGGGATTGCTTCTATATGCGAGTTGGTTAGGCAGTGGCGCACTACGAATCAAATCAATTTGATGTTCAATCTTTCATCTATGGTAGCCCTCCAAGAAGCCCATCAGGAAAGACATCTTCAAATTTTAGCAATAAAGACATAACAGAACTAGGAAAACTAGGGTCAAGATCGTTAGTAGAAAACAAAGCTTCCTTGTACAAAGTACAAGTATTGGTCTGTCTAGAATTAAAGGTCTCCTCACTTTGCTCGATTTTGTATAAAAGTTCTTTTGCCTCTTTTCTTTTCTCCCTCCTTTTCCCTCGGCTTTTACTACTCTACTCTGCTTGGCTTCTCCTTTTCATTGCGTCTCAGATTCTCTACGCAAGTCTCGGCTCTCTCACCTTTTCTTTCCCTCTTAGTCTCACTCTGTAGTTTCAATTGAACTTTATACACCTCACTAGGTGTCAATGGTACCAAGGTGTTAGTTTTTTGATTCATCACCAATGAATATATATTAGTGTACCTATCATGATGCACCTTTTGATCATATTACCATGGCCTACCAAGTGAAACATGGCCCACTTGCATAGGTACAACATCACACACTACCTCGTCTTTATATCTCCCTATCTCAAATGGAACTCGGACTTGCTTCGACACCTTCACCTCACCATTATCATTCAACCATTGAAGTTTATATGATCTAGGTTGTTTTGCAGTCTTTAACCCCAACTTCTCCACTATGTTACAACTTGCCACATTCGCATAACTACCTCCATCAATAATCAAATTACAAATCTTACCATTCGCCACGCATCTTGTATGGAGCAAATTATCACGTTGTTGGCGATGCTCCTCCTCCTTGGCTTGAACACTAAGAGAATGCCTAACCACCATCAATTCAGTCTTTAATAGCATCTCAACATCACTATAATCCTCCAACAGTCGCATACCATCATCCTCTTCCTCCCCTTATTTTTAGATTCAACATCATGCCCAGTCATGATCATCATCCTTCTATAGGGCATTAATTTGCCATATGGCCACTACCCAAACACTTAAAACATTCATTATCTCGAGTCTTAGTGTGAGGGTTTTCGATTTTACCTGAAGCCGAATTCGAACTAACTTCGTCATCCTTCTCCTTCTCCTTTGAAGTTTCGGCTTTGGTGTTGTTTTCCCATCAATTCAGTTTCTCATCTCTCTTTCAATTGGACTTTCAATTTGAGCTTGAACCTCCACCACTCTTGTAATTTTGGTCCAACTTCAAATGCCTCTTAACTTCGATGGTTTTGTCCACCAATTCCTCCAACTCAATATAATGTTGCAACTCCACCATCCTCGCTATATCTTTCCTCAAACTACACAAAAATCGTGACATTGTGGCTCACGGTTCTCCACCACATTAGCACCGATCAAGGCAATCTCCATCTCCTTATGGTGCTCTTTCATGCTCCTATTGCCTTATGTGAGATTTTTTAGCTTATGGGACAAGTGTCAATGGTAATGACTTGGTACAAAACGCCTCTTCATCACTCTTTTTAATCTCATCTAATGTGTCTATCGGCCTCTCACCATTGCGTCTCCTGCTTGTCACAGGTTGATCCCATCAAATTATGTTGACACCTAAATTTTGATTTTCATAAAATCATTTCCTTTTGCATCAGAAAATGAGATTTAAACTTTCGCAAAAAAAAATTCATCCTCATTTGCTTTTGCAAAATTTAGGTTTTAATTTTAGTTCTTGAGCGACACCTCTGCGAGCTTCCACTCAAAGAGGGGCATCTATTGACACCTAAATTTTGATTTTCATAAAATCATTCATCTATTTCATGAAATGAGAATTAGTTTTAGTTCTGACAAAAATAAACCACTCACTCATCGTGTATTGATTTTTTTTCAGTTGTATCATTGCATTAGATTGACGGTGGAAAGGCTTGAGCGTATGAACTAATTCACAAGATAATGATTTTTGGTCTAAACCTTTAACTAGCTTGGTGGCTGGAATTATACGTAAAGTGTGCTGGATTGCGTTGATGAAATATTGAAGATACTAGAAAAAATACATTGAGCCAGATTTGACGTTTGGAGCAAGAAGTGTTGATAAAGAAAGGAAAAATGATTGATATCTTAGTGGATTATTGGATGATTTTCTTATAGTCACATATTGAGAAAAGAGGAAACTGAATGTTGTGTCTTTCTTGGAGGGCCTCAGCTTCCCTGCCTATAAAAAGGAAGACTTTTCACGGAAAAAAGGGAGGGACATTCATACGCTCTCTCATCGTCCGACTCTCTCTCTCACATCTCTTTCACCGTCCCGGTTCACTCGAAGACCACCGGTTTTGCTCGCCCATTCGCTACTCCCGTTGCCGTTGTTCTGCTCGTGCCGACACCTCCCTCTCAATCGTTTACCCAACGCCACTATCATCACGTCTCGGGTTTCGTCACTTCGCCTTAGCCACCAACTCGACGATTCTTGTTATATTATCCAAGGTCACTGAAGGAACCCAAATTGTGCTCGGTCTCCCTCAAGTTGATCGTGAAACTTGGAGTTTTGATACAAGTGCTGGAGTGAAGACTCAAATTGGAGGTTTATCCTTGCAATTAAGTACTTTTCCTTATTTAATATTATGTGATGCTTGATCGCTATATTCTTGCATTAATTGAACACTCGATTATATACCTTAGAAAAATTAGGTTGCAAAAAAAAAAATGTCCAAGAATTGCCTAATTTGATGACTGTGCATGAAAATTAAATCGTAAGGGTTCGTGGAATTTTGAACATGAGATTGGCTGTTTTGCATGCGCCTTTCGATGCCGATACCAACGAGAAAACTCAAACTTTTTTTCGGAAATTCAAAGATAAGTGACTTCTTGATCCAAGCTGTTAAAACCTAAATTTTGTCACAAATCACAAATTTAGTCGATCTGACCAATCGTCATTTAGGTTCGATCCGTTATTTTTAGAAAATCGACCTTAAGCGTTGAATATAAAAAATTTCAAAAAAAATTCAAAAAAAAGAACAAGAAGATACGGTCATGATCATTGATTGTCTTTATCTTGCTGTGAACGTTGTTGTTGAAATGTTATCTGATTTAACTTGCTATATCCTCAAAATTCCTAAAAAAAACTTTAGTAAGATATGATTTCTCAGAAATCATGTCTAGTTAAATTTTAGGAAGATAAGGTTTCCTAGAAGCTTTAGGAAGTTAAGCCAAGATAACAAAACCTTAAAAAAAAAAATCCTCACCATGGCCGCAAATTCCAAAAAAAAAAAGGAAGAAAATTGCATCCATGCATATCTTGTCATTTTAGCATAGCATATCTCATGCATATCTCATCTCTATCATGCATCTCATATTTCTAAATATCACTTTATATATTCCATATTTTGGAAATCCCCCAGCATATTCTCAAATCATATTTCATGCATTGCCAAAGACAAAAAGAAATACAAACAAAAATCATTCGCATTACATATTATATAATATAGCTTGCATTATTATGTTTTTCCATGTCATGCATCCTTGCCACGTCATTATGCCAAGCCATGTATTTTTGTCATGTCATTATGCCATGTCATTTTGCTATGTCATTTTACATGTCATTAGTATCATATTTAGGATATCCATGCTAGGCGAGTCTAATTGCGCTTGGTTGATTTTCTTGTATTAGAAGTCGCATGCTACCTAGTTTAATTATGATTTTTCGCATGTTTTATGTAGTCTTTGCGTGATTAGTTTAGTTAATTGCATTTTGTCCCATCGAATTGCCTTGCGTTGTCATTCTTTCTGCATATTTTAATCAAGTAGCTAAACTTTGCATATAGGGAAATACGACTTAACCGTGAGTGACTTGCATTGCATCCCTTTATTTGGTCATCTATTCATGTCATTGCATTCGTGATTGTTCATTCATGCATCTATGTCATTCATGCATTGCATACAAAAAAAAAAAGAAAATCGAAAAAGAAACACCCCATTTGAACTTTAAGACAAATTTAATTCAAGTCGTCAATTTAGGACATCCCATATGGAATTAAGGTACCGAAAGGGCATTAGTTTTAATTAACTGGTATAATCAAGTTCTCGAATCCTAAATCTCTGGTTCGTAGAAGTAAAATAGTTCTCCCGCTATTTTACTTAGGTTTCTAATCAACCTAACAAAAATGATTAGTGGTGACTCCAAATTTTAAATCACTCTAATTAATTTAAGTTGCGATTTGGTAGGGCTTGGGAGAGTCCGTATTAGGTTAGTCATTAAAATTAACTTGATAATCCATTAACTTGGAATTAACTTTAATTTTAGGTCGCGACAGCTTGGCGACTCCGCTTGGGACAATTAATTTTTCAAAAAATTCAAAACTTAATTGGTTCACATGAATTTTTTGGAAATATTAAAAGTTTTAGTGGACTTAGGCCTATAAAAATTCCATTGATGTCTTGCCTTGATTGATCTTGGTTGAATCTCATTTATAAGGTGTTAAATGTTTTTGTAGGTCTGGATTGATAGAGGGTGGAGTGTTTGCTTACCTTTTCTTGCAGGCTGGAGTAGGAATGTATTTTTTTAGGGATTATATTGAAGCGTTGTTTTGATATAAACTCATGTGCGTGTCTCTACTACCTTTGCATCCACACTTGACACACACAACCTGCCATTAGACTTGAATGGCTAGGCTTAGGAAGGTATTTGATTAGGGACACTCTAGCCATCACCACCTAGCCTGAGCCTCCCTCTTCATGTCCCGCACTCTTTCAAATCGATGCCATGATTCATCACCCTTGCCGTTCGCCATGTAACACGAGTTTATATTTGGCCAAGCCGGATGTCTACGAAGGACCCTGATACAAGCACAAACCAGGGTGGTTCAATTTGGGTATCTTTGGGACTCCACTTTTGTTAAACCTTACTAGTAAGAAATCGAACTTCGCATTGCATTTCATCCACATGTCTATTCAGGCGTCTAACGACGGTATTCTCTTCAACCCTTTACTCATGCTTTCCTATTTACTTATATTTTCGGGTCGGTCCATGGCAATTTTTAGGTGAGTCATAGTCTCGAGCTGTAAATTGTGGGGATGATTCGAGTCATTATTCCAGCAAAGGATCAACTGAAGTAGTGGTGGAACGATTTGAATAAGGATGGCTGAGAGATAGTTAGATTTCGTATTGACCGGATGTTGCCCTTGATTCATATCCGTATGCGGTTTGGTTTCATTCACGCATTAGTGCAGATCTGGAGTCCACGGGCTACTACCTTCATATATGACAAACATAAGCTAACCCTAACTCTAGAAGAGTATAGTGTTCTCGTGGGAAAGTCACTGGACTCGGGTTTTGTCACTCCGTCAATTGGGGAAGATCCTATCCTTATTTTGTCTGAATACTTGAACGTCAATCGAGATGAAGTGGCAAAAGCTTTAAAAGGGAGCCGCAGAAGTTGTCCCCTTTCATTCTTAAAAACATGTTTTGGAAAACCTCTCTGCGCATATGATAAGGCCAAAATTTTTATCCTACTATTCTTTGGCTCAATCATTTTTCCACATAAAGAGAACTCGATTGACCACATGATAGCATATTTTGCAAGATAAATTAATAATGGAAAGAATTTTGTTAATGCTATCTTGGTTGAAACCTTCATCTTGCTTACCAAGTTTAAAGCCAATCAGGATAAAACACTTAGAGCCTCACCTGAAATTCTCCAAGTTTGGTTTCTTTTTCATTTTTCTGAATTTGGAAAATAACTTGAAATGCCAAAAATTTCATAACTTGAACATCCTCTATTAAAGTTTAAGAATGAACAAGACCGTATTCTTGAGTATCAATATTCTCGACTGCTAGTCTTGTTAGCAAACCCAAATCACATGACTTTCCTATGGCATGCTCTTTGGTTCAAAGTGGAAGAAGCTAGAATCATGGCACGAGACAAGGCACCTGTCCCTCTTTCGGGAATCTCTGGCATCACAGAATACTATTCGGTCAGAGTTGTTCAGCAATACGGCATGATATAATCAATCCCTCCAAAGCCGAAGAGTGAAGAGATTCGTATACACTTTGACTTGAAGGACCAAAGATTCGAGGAGCACGCTGCCTGTGACATTCTGATTTCCAGTCATTTTCAGACTCATTAATGATAAGTATATCTAGTGATGTGTTTCAGTCATATCTCGCTCGAATCTGATCAATTCGAGTAGGCTGACCAAATGGGAAAAGATAACACGAGACAAGGTACGTGGACCTAGAAAACTCGAATAGGAAATGACGCTTTGACCATAAGGATTGTCGAGGGGATATTTAGAACCACAAAAGGTCGATCTAAGAACGATTAAGGAATGCCTCGCTAGTGTTATACGATTGGAGCGCGGGTGATGCCGCTTAGCCAATGTATAATTCGTAAAATTTTCCTAAATCAGACAGTGACGATCGAGACCATAGGAACTAGTGATAGAACCTCACAATTATATGACAGCTAAAGCCACCACGAATTAACGAGCCTTAAATGTGATAAGAATCACAGGGTCGATGCGCGTAAAGTCTGCAAAAGCTGCTCGTCGGTTCGGGATAGGCTGGAACCACATCTGATAGAGAAAATAATCAGAAACGAGTCTTGAAAATTGAAAATGGAGAATCAAGAATTCCAACATCATGTTTGAATTGCCCGTCGCCATGTCGAAGATTATTGAATTGAGAAAAACAGCGTTCCGGATGTCGGGGGTGAATTACCATTTTGCCCCTCAAAGCTTTAGCCTTGCCTATGAAAATGAAGAAGGGAATTTTGGTCTTTCAACCACCCCAAGACTGCTAAAAAAAGAGAAGAGATTGTGGCCATTGGATTGAGTTTGATTGACACTTAAGACAAGTGTCCAAAGATGGGCTAAATAGTGGTCTTGTCCACTATTAACCACCTACTATTCTTTCCTTTGACTTTGAGAGTTGAATATAGTCTCATTTCTCTCTCCTTGGCTGGCCATACACCCCTCAAACCACCGAGACCTCATCTTCTTCTTCCTTCTCTCTACCGTTACCGACAACCAGCTTCTGCCTCGCTGTTTGCTGTCGTCGACGAGCCCCCTACGGCCACCTCCTGGACTCTGGCCAACTACCCACGCCTAGCCCCACCTCTTGTCGACCTCCTCGAAGTGGAATCATGTCGATTGGAATACCGAGAAGCTCCGGCCAAGCATTTTCCCGAAAGCATACAGAAACTGACTCAAACTGAGGTACGCCGAGTTTCTAACCACTTAGGATGTCGAAATATTGGATTCTTGTGACCAAATTTTGTGGAGGTCTGGGGGACTTGTATATCAATCTGTGGTAAAAGATTGAGCTTGATTCGATGAAGTTTTGACCCCAAATGGGTCTTGTGAATATTGGACAGAAACTGCCGGTTGTAGTCTTGAAGAAACCAGTGATACTCAAGGTGTTTCCGGTGACGACTCGACTTCAAACCTTCAATGAGCCTCATAAACCCTTGGATGAACATGTTAGCAAGTAGGTTGGTGATTAAATGATGAATTTGGGGTATATTAAAGGTTGGACATACTCGGTTTGCACAGAACCGAATATAGTCGGTTCGGTTCTATGCAAGACCGAATCTATGGGGGCTGAAGGCTATTGGTTTTGAGTCTCAAATTGGTTATTGAAGCATGCTAGGATAGTGTGGATTGTGTTATGAAGGTTTGTGATGCATGGATGGGTGAATTGGACAAACGAAATTGACAATTGATTGGAAATTTCTAGGTTGCGTGGTGAGTTTGGCCTTGGACCATTGAAACTGAGATTGTGAGGGCTCGATAGGAGGATTTTTGTGGCATCAAACTCGAGATAAGGGAATCCTAAACTTAGAATAGGAAGATTGAACTCAATTGGGCGAGTCGGACGTTAATTTGATTGACTTGTGAGAGATTTCCAAGAGGATTGTTCTTGGTAGGCCATAAAGATAGTATATGGGATTAATGCGTGCTAATGCTTGTGCTTGAATTATATGCCATGTCTGAGTGTCACTTTGATTGTCTTACATGCCATGAGCATACGAGTTGTGCTTGAATTACACCTGTTGTTATGTAAGTGAAATGAATTGAAAATCATGGTATGAGTGTGACATGGCGGGACCCTGATGCGTATGAGGTGCGGGGTTGAAGTTGTGTGGATCCCTGATGTGTACGAGACGCGAGGTTGAGATGGCCACAGTTCTGGTGCGTTTACGCGGGACAAAAACATGAGGTGTCGACACTAGTCAGGAGTATCATTGAAACCTTATGCGTTTACGCGAGTTGTCAATGACGGTCTGATGCGTTTACGCGGACCGAGCCTGATGCGATCTAATCGAGGCATGAGAAGGAGGCAGACAGAAATGGATGATTGTGGAAACGTGGTGGGATGAGTCATGCATGATCATCCAAGTGAAATATGATGCCATAATTGCATGCCTACCATCTATGTGTGGTTCTCTAAATTTATTTTGCCTTATATATCTATGAGTTTGAATGATTGGGGTATGTGACTGCCTGAGTGGATGATCGGCCTAACCTAGGGTTAGGACCCACCTTACTGAGATGTGTATCTCACCCCGTTGGAGACCCCTTCTTTTACAGTCTAGGCATTGATGATGTGGCCCATCCGTTTTGAAGACCCAAAGAAGATGTCCACCTATTTTGATGAGTTCCCTAACGGGCAGGGAACTATTTATGTAAGGAAGTGTACTACGGTTTGGGTAGATGAGGGTAGTACGAGCTGGAAGCCTCATCGGTATGAGGCTTGGTTTAGGAAGGTCGAGGATGTGTCTACCGGGCCATTGAAGCCCAATGAGGTGCCCCAGGGAGTTGTTCCTAGCTGGTGCCACCCTACCCGAGACTTAGACCAGGCTGAGGGGTCTGCTGCTCGGTCAAGGAATGGACTGGAGAGGACCCCGACCATAGAGAACACGGAGAAGGAGGTCATTGTGGTCGAGGCAACTGAGGAGGATCTCATGGAGCCATCTGCTAAGGAGACCGCTGAGGACACTATAGAGGTTCGCTCTAAGACATTTTTGGAGTACGAGCCCACGGAGGGCACAGAGGACACCGAGGACTCCGGCAGCTCATTGTAAGAGCTCCCAGCTTATCAGTCGGTCTTTTGAGGGTGATCCTGACCCCGTCTCTTGATGTATAATGTCGATGGACTCTTTTTGTGTACTTACCCCGTCGCCCCATGTGTTAGCGATTTTAGTAGCTATGTACCTGTATGAACAGTCGGGTTTTATGTACGACGGTATTTGCGCTATCTAGGTCCCACTTATATTTTGTACGGGAGAGTTATTTCATTATCGTTTCCGCATGCTTAGTATGTATATCATGTCTCTCGACAAATTGGTGGATCTTGGGATCGCGAGAGATATTTGGTTTGCTTGCAAGAAGTCGCGTGCTCGTGCCGAAGCGTAGGGCGTGACATTCCCGTCTGCTTGGTATCAAAGCAAGGTCAGCTCGATCCAAAGTTGGTTGGGGACTGGGATAGTAAGGAGGATTAAGTTGGGACTTGGACGAATAGCGAGACCTTAGAAGACTGGTTAGGATGAGACACGGGGTGTATAGCATGTGACTTGACACTTATGGATGACATTTGATCTTGGCAAGGTTGTGGTGTTGCATTAGGATTAAGTTCCCTGCTTGGTGTTGGGAATCACTTCTGGACTTTGGCCTGTTGAATGAATGAGTATGGTTGGTTTAACGAACTGTTGAAATGAATGGAACTGAGGGATGACCATATGCTGCTCGTTGAAATACCCCTGGGATTTTTTGTATGGAGTATTGCTGTGTTATGATTGTTTCTGTTAAGGAGTAGTTAGTAGCTCTAGACTTGGATGAATGAATGAGTTACTAACTCCTTGCTAAACTTGTGGTGGACCAGGTTTAATAGAGGGAGCTAAGAATGAGCAACCCATCTAGGAGATCTGGAAGATCCAAAGGCGGAGCCTCTAGCTCGAGACCGCCTGTAGCAGAGGACCCAAGAATGGATGGCGTGTTGAGGGCACTGGAGAGAATTGGTAACCTTATTGATAGGCAGACCCAGGACCGAGATGCTGCCATGGACCAGGCAGTAGGAGCTGCCATAGCTGCCGTCAACACCAACAATGGCAACAACGGTGGCAATGGAAGCCAGGGTGAGCTTAGCCAAGGCAATGAAACGGTGAACGCCCAAGAGGAAAACGTCATGGCCAGACAGATGGGCCAGCTAGTCGAGCAGTTCATAAAGCTGAAACCGACATAGTTGGATGGGACTAGAGATCCCGAACTAGCATCCAGGTGGATCGAGAAGTTGGAAAAAACCTTTAGAGTGCTGAGATGCACAGATGAGGAGAAGGTAGTGTTAGCAGTGTCCCAGCTAGAGGGTACAACAAACGATTGGTGGGCTACCACCAAGACTGGAGTTTTCCCTGAAGGAACAGCCATGAATTGGGATGCCTTTAAGATGGCGTTCAATGATAAGTATTTCTCGGAGACGGCTAGGAAAAGGAAGCAGGTGGAATTCCTACAGTTGCGCCAGAATTAGCTGACAATACACCAATACGAGGCCGAATTCTCCAGACTGTCAAGGTATGCACCTCGATCTGTAGAGGATCCTCAGGAGAAAGCAAGGAGATTTAGGGATGGTTTGAGGGCTAAGCTCCGTTGTCAGATGATTGCCCTAAATCTGAGGACTTATAAGGAGATCTATGAGCGGGGCAAGACGATTAAAAGGGACTTGAAAGAGAGGAATACCGCAAATGGATCGCGGTTTACCCCGTTCAGAGACAACCGTCAAATGGGCAAGAAACCGATGGCGGGCAATAGGCATTTGTACCTCTAGTAAGGAAAAATATTGTGAAGCCGCCGAACCCCACGAACTGGAGTTGCCGCCTTTGTGGTAGAAGATATGGAAATGGGCCATGCCCAATAAGGACTGAAACTTGTTTCAAGTGTGGTCAGTTGGGCCACCAGATGAGGATGTGCCCAAACCAAGCTCTGGCGAGTCGACCTCAAGGACAGAGACTGCAGGCTAGATCGTCGATTGCCACCCTCCAGATCGAACATAATTAACTACCGGCCCAAGGAAGGGTATATGCAATAGCCCGCAGAAAGGCGGAGGAAGCGCCAAGTGTGGTCACAGATACGGTTTACATGTGAAATCAAGTTGCATAGGCATTGTTTGACCCTAGTGCCACGCATTCTTTTGTGTCTGCTCAGTTTGCTGATTTGGTGGGCATGAAGTTAAAACGGTTGAATATGAATCTGCATGTTGCCACTCCATTAAAGGATAACATATTGGTTTCTTTGGGCTGTGCTGGTTGTGAAATTGTGATTGGAGGGAGTAAGGAGAGTATTGATCTAGCTGTATTGCCTATGTATGATTTTGACGTGATTATAGGGATGGATTGGTTGGGTAAACAGGGGGTAGTAGTAGACTATGGTAGTAGAATAATCCGATTTTATCCGAGAGGCTGTCCTAGCTTTGAATTGGTGGGAAGTCGAGGAAGAATCTCGATTCCCCTAGTATCATCTCTGGAAGTGACCAAGTTGATGTCAGAAGGGTGTCAAGCGTACTTGCTTGCAGTAATGGACACGACTACTGAAGAGCTAAAGTTAGAGAGTATTCTGGCAGTGCGTGAATTTCCCGACATGTTTCCCCAGGAGTTGCTAGGATTGCCACCAGAACGAGAGATAGAATTTATGATCGAGTTAGCTCCTGGAACGGAGCCGATCTCGAAGGTACCTTATAGGATGTCCCTGCTAGAATTAAAGGAGTTAAAAGTGTAGATGCAGGAACTGCTAGATGAGGGATTTATCAGGCCGAGTGCTTCATCGTGGGGAGTGCCGGTATTGTTTGTGAGAAAAAAGGACAGGTCTTTATGTCTATGCATTGACTAGCGACAGCTGAACTAGGTAACAGTAAAGAACAAATACCCACTGCCGAGAATTGACGATCTGTTTGATCAGTTGTAAGGAGCAGCGGTATTTTCAAAGATTGACTTGAGGACACGGTATCACCAACTGAGGATTAGGAATGAAGACATACCTAAGACTGCTTTTAGGACGAGGTATGGTCATTATGAATTTATGGTGATGTCGTTTGGATTGACCTACGCTCCAACTACTTTTCTGGACCTGATGCATCGAATATTTAAGGAATTCCTGGATAGATTCATCATAGTCTTTATTGACGATATTTTGATTTACTCGAGGAGTGACGTGGAACCTAAAGAGCACAAGAGGATTATCCTGCAGACCCTGAGGGAGCACTCGCTCTATTGCGAAATTGATTAAATGTGAATTCTGGCTGAACAAAGTAGCATTTCTTGGCCATGTGGTGTCTGGAAAAGGGATTGCAGTGGATCTTACAAAGATTGAAGCAGTAACGAATTGGCCTAGGCCCACTACAGTCACCGAAGTCAAAAGTTTCTTGGAATTGGCCGGGTATTACAGACGTTATGTGGAGAAATTTTCGTCCATAGCCATTCCATTGACGAGGCTAACAAAGAAGAAAACAAGGTTTGAATGGACGGATAAGTGCGAGAGAAGCTTCCAAGAACTCAAGCATAGGTTGACAACCGCACCAGTGCTGACAATTCCATCGAGGCTGGGAGGTTACGAGATATACAGCGATGCCTCGCTGAAAGGATTGGGCTGTGTATTGATGCAGCATGGAAGAGTAGTGGCCTATGCATCCCGACAGTTGAGGCCACATGAAATGAACTACCCAACTCATAACCTAGAGTTAGCGGTGATTATATTTGCTTTGAAGATTTGGAGACATTACCTATGTGGCGAAAAGTTTCAGATTTACATCGACCACCAGAGCTAAAAGTACCTGTTTTCCCATAAAGAGCTGAATATGAGGTAGCGTCGATAGATGGAGCTGCTCAAGGACTATGATTGTGATATATTGTATCACCTTGGGAAGGAAAATAGAATTGCATATGCGCTGAGTCGGAAGTCAAGCATCGCATGTTTGCTGGTGAGAAGTTGGTCGATGATAGAAGACTTGATAGATTTTGAGTTCAGACTGAAAGTCTGCCAGTTGTCCAACTTAATGGCTACATTGAGAGTGAAAACTAAGGTCCAAGAAGGAATAAAGACCTTACAGTCTACGAACTCGAAAATTCAGAAAATTTTGGAGATGGAAGCGACGAAGAGAAAGTCGAAATTTTAGGTGTCAAGGGACGGAATCCTGAAGTTCCAAGGACGATTGTGTGTACCAAAGGATGAAGGACTCAGGGAAAGGATCTTATCAAAGGCTCATAGGAGCAATTGTAGTGTCCACCTTGAAAGTACAAAAATGTATCAGAAACTTGCGACAGCACTATTGGTAGAACGAGATGAAGGTGGACGTAGCAAAGTATGTGGCTAAGTGTTTGACATGCCAGCAAATGAAAGCGCAGTACTGTAAGCCTGGAGGATTATTATAGCCACTAGAGCTCCCGGAATGGAAGTGGGAGCATATAACAATGGATTTTGTGATGGGACTCCCGAGAAGCTAGAGAGGTTACGACTCTATATGGGTAATCATGGACAGATTGACCAAGTCCGTCCACTCACTCCTGTGGGAAAGGATTTCGCAATGGATAGATACGCCGAGTTATACATGAGGCAGATAGTGAGGCTGCATGGAGTGCCTGTGACGACTACCTCGGATAGAGATCCCAAATTCATGGTGAACTTTTGGAAGAGTCTTCAAGAAGCCATGGGGACTGATTGCAGTTTAGTACAGCGTATCATCCACAGACGGACGGATAGTCAGAAAGTACGATTCAGACGCTGGAGGACATGCTGCGAGCATGAGTCATAGATTTTAAAGGTGGATAGGAAGATCATCTACATTTGGTAGAGTTTGTTTATAATAATAGTTACCAATAGAGTATCCAGATGGCACCATTCGAAGCACTTTATGGAAGGGCTTGCAGAACCCCGATTTGCTAAGATGAGGTCGGAGAAAAAAGTATCAGAGGCCCAGAATTGGTGGAGCAATCGGTGGGAGTAGTGAAAATAATTCGGAATAGGCGAAAGACGGCTCAAAGTCATTAGAAGAGTTATGCAAATAAGCGGCATAAGCCGATGGAGTTTCAAGTAGGCGACCATGTTTTCCTCAAGGTGTCACTATTGAGAGGATTATCACGATTTGGAAAGAAGGGAAACTCAGCCCAAGATATGTAGGCCCATTTAAGATACTGGAGCGGATTGGAACCTTAGCCTACAGGCTTGCCTTGCCGCCTAACCTATCCCAGGTGCATAATGTCTTCCATGTGTCAATGTTGCGAAAATATGAACAAGACCCAACACATGTGTTGGACTACGAGACTTTAAAAGTGGACGACCGGGTGTCTTACGTGGAAAGGCCGATAAGGATCGAGGACCGGAAGGAGCAAATCCTCAGGAATAAGACGATTCCATTTGTCAAGGTGGTGTAAGAACGCCATGGAACCGAAGGTGCCACGTGGAAAAACAAAGATACGATGAGGCGACAACACCCCTATTTATTTGAGTAATTGAGTTTCATGTAAATTTTGGGAACGAAATTTTTGTAAGGGGCGAAGAGTTGTAAAATTCTGATTTCCAGTCATTTTCAGACTCATTAATGAGAAGTATATCTAGAGATGTGTTTCAGTCATATCTCGCTCGAATCTGATCAATTCGAGTAGGCTAACCAAAAGAGAAAGGCTAACGCGAGACAAGGTACATGGACCTAGGAAACTCGAATAGGAAATGACGCTTTGACCATTAGGGTTGTCGAGGGGACATTTAGAACTACAAAGGGCCGATCTAAAAATGATTAAGGAATGCCTTGCTAGTGTTATACGATTGGAGCGCGAGTGATGCCGCTTAGCCAATGTATAATTTGCAAAATTTTCCTAAATCGGACAGTAACGATCGAGACCATAGGAACTAGTGATAGACCCTCACAATTACATGACAACCAAAGTTACCGCAAATTGACGAGCCCTAAATGTGATAAGAATCACAAGGTCAATACGCGTAAAGTCTGCAAAAGCCGCCCGTCGGTTCGGGACAGGCTGGAACCACGTCTAATAGAGAAAACAATCAAAAACGAGTCTTGAAAATTGAAAATGGAGAATCAAGAATTCCAATGTCATGTTTGGATTGGCCGTCGCCATGTCAAAGTTTATTGGATTGAGAAAAACAGCGTTCTAGACGTCGGGAATGAAATTACCATTTTGCCCCTCAAAGCTTTATCCTTGCTTATGCAAAAGAAGAAGTGCATTTTGGTCTTTCAACCACCATAAGGCTGCCGAAAAAGAGAAGAGATTGTGGCCATTGGATTGTGTTTGATTGACACTTAGGACAAGTGTCTAAAGATGGGCTAAAGAGTGATCTTGTCCACTATTAACCACCTACCATTCTTTCCTTTGACTTTAAGAGTTGAATATAGTCTCATTTCTCTCTCCTTGCCCGGCCATACACCCCTCAAACCACCGAGACCTCATCTTATTCTTCCTTCTCTCTACCGCTACCGACAACCAGCTTCTGCCTCACCGTTCGCTGCCGCCGACGAGCCCCTCTAGCCACCGTCTGGACTCCGACCGACCAACCACGCCTAGCCCCATCTCTTGTTGACCTCCTCGAAGTGGAAGCACGTCGATTGGACCACAAAGGAGCTCCGGCCAAGCATTTTTCCAGAAGCCGACAGAAATTGACGCAAACTGAGGTAGGCCGAGTTTCTGACCCCTTAGGACGTCGAAATATTGGAGTCTTGTGACCAAATTTTGTGGAGTTCTAGGGGACTTGTATATCAATCTATGGTAAAAAGTTATGCTTTCTTTGATGAAGTTTTGACCACAAATGGGTCTTGTAAACATTGGATAGAAACTGCCGATTGCAGTCCTGAAGAAACCGGTGAGACTCAAGGTGTTTCCGGCGACGACTCGACTTCAAACCTTCGGTGAGCCTCATAAACCCTTGGATGAACATGTTAACAAGTAGGTTAGTGATTAAATGATGGATTTGGAGTAGATTAAGGGCTGGACATTCTCGATTTGCACAGAACCGAAAATAGCCGGTTCGATTCTGTGCAAGACCGAATCTTTGGGGGCTGAAGGCTATTGGTTTTGAGTCTCAAATTGGCGATTGAAGCATGCTAGGATAGTGAGGATTATGTTATGGAGGTTTGTGATGCATGGATGAGTGAATTGGACAAAGGAAATTGATAATTGATTGGAAATTCCTAGGTTGCGCGGTGAGTTTGGCCATGAACCATTGAAACCGAGATTGTGAGGGCTCGAGAGGAGGATTTTTGTCACACCCCGAACCCGGCGAGCACGCGAACACCCCATCAAGCCGTTCCTTTATGAAAGTCTTCTAGGATCCTTCAGCCCACAATACAGATAATCCAATTTGAAGCGAAAGCTTCGGTCGTCTCCTCTACAATCAATAAAATAAATGGCTAGGGACGAATAGTAGGGGTTCCATTTTACACTCACAAAATAAAATAAAATCCCCAAGTTCACAGAATATCCTGTACTCATTCACATTTTACTCCCTCGATGCCAATTGTTGATCTTACTAATGCTCCATCATCTGGAACCTGAAGAAAATGGTAATCCCCAATGGGGTAAGATATACATCTTAGTAAAAGAGTCCTAACCCTAGGTTAGGTCGACCGTCCACTCAAGTAGTCGTACACTCCAATAATTCCACTCACAAGCGTATCAAGTACAAATCAATAAAATAACAACATACAGATGACAGGCACGTAACTATGACAACATGTCAAACTCAGATGATAATGCACAATTCATCCCGCCATCTCACTACAACCACCTCTTCCTGCCTACCTCAATCTCCAGCCTGCGATTAGATTGCATCAGGCTCGGTCCGTGTAAACACATCAGACAGTCATTGGCAACTCGCGTGAACGCATCAGATTCTGATGAATCTCCAAGCCAATATCATCAACTCATACCTCCGTCCCGCGAATAGTTCGCATCAAGACCGTGGCCATCTCAACCCCGTGATTTCGTTGCATCAGGGCACCACACAATATCAACTCCATCCCGCGATCTTGTCGTATCAGGGTATCTATCTCCTGCCCTGTGTCTCATACTCCTCAGGGTCTCGCCATGTCATGCTTATGCCATGCTTCTCAATGCAATTCACAGATAAAACCACAGGTGCAACTCATGCACAATTTGAATATTCTTGGCATGCAAAACAATCAAAGACATTCGACATGGCATGTGATTTAAACACAAACAATATCACACATGGGCTTCCTATAACCACTCAGGTCATATTAAGAATTACCCCTTTGGAATATTCTCCTAAATCGATCAATTTAATTCTCGACCCACCCAATTGAGTCCAACCTCCCTATCCTAAGTTTAGGATTCCCTTACCTTGTGCTTAATACCACAATAATTTCCTTCTTGCAAGCCTCAAAGTCTCGGCCAAACGGTCTTAAGGTTCGATTTACCGCGCAATCTAGAATATTCAACCAATCCATCAATTTTCTTTGCTCAATTTCTCAATCCATGAACCATAGTCCTCCATAACACAATCCTTATCATCTTAACATGTTTTAAACATCAATTTGAGACTTATCACCATCTGTTCTTGCTCCTACCAGAACCGGTTTTGCACAGAACCGAACCGGCTCCTCTCGGTTATGTGCATACATACCGTACACTTCCAGTCCTAAACCTTCATCAAATCCTTCATCTACTCACTATCCTACCTCTTAACTTGTCTATCTAAGGGTTCTTGAGGCTCACCATGAGTTTGAAGTCGAATGGTCACAGGAATCCCTTCGGAAGTCGCCGGATTCCTCAAGTTAGTTTTCCGGCAGATTCTGTTCCAAATTCACAAGACTGATTTGAGGTCAAAACTTCACCAAATCACTCTCAATATTTTACCATAGATTCACACGCATGTCTACTAGATCTCCATAAAATTTGACCTCAAAACGCCAACATTTCGGCCTCCTAAGGGGTTAGAAACCGGACTTACCTCAGGCTGGAGCAAATTTCGTCGCTCTCGGGAAAACACTTGATCGAAGCTACACGGTAGTCCAAATGCCGTGCTTCCACTTTGAGGAGGTCGGCAAGACGTAGATCTAGGTTGTATGGCTGGCCGGAGTCCAGGTGGTGGCCGGAAGTGGTCGTCGGAAGCGGTCGTCGGAAGTGGCGAACAGAGGGACCAGTGCTGGTCGCTGGCGAGCAGAAACAAGAAGAAAGAAGAAGAGAGTTCTCGGTGGTTCTTGGGTGAAAATGGCCGAATAAGTGAGGAGAGAGAGAGTGAGAAGACTATCCAAAGCTCTTGGTCAATGCTTTGAATGGTAGTTGCATAAAATTGGAAATGACCTCTCTTTATACCATCCATTGACTCTTGTCCCCTTGTCATTCAAGTTTCGATCCAATGGTTCTCATTCATCCTCTTTTTCGGCAACCTTGAGGGGTATATAAAGTCCAAAATGCCCTTCTTCAAATGCATGGCAAAGTTCTAAGCTTGAGGGGCAAAAAGGTAATTTTACCCCCGACATTCAGAACGTCGTTTTTCTCGCTCCAAAACTCTTCAATAGGGTGAGGGCCAATCTGAATAACGTTGGAATTCTTGATTCCCCATTTCAAATTGTTCAAGACTCGTTTCTGATGGTTTCCTCTATCAGACGTGATTCCAGCCTATCCCGAATCGACGGACGACTTTTACGGATTTTACGCGTATCGACCTTGTGATTCTTATCACATTTAGGGCTCGTCAATTCGTGGCGGCTTTGGTTATCATGTAATTGTGAGGGTTTATCACTAGTCTCTTTGATCTCAATCTTCGCTTCCGGTTTAGGAAAAATTGTGAGGGTTATCATGTATTGGTCCCTCATAAAGGGACCAATACTGGTCGCCGGCGAGCAGAAACAAGAAGAAAGAAGAAGAGAGTTCTCGGTGGTTCTTGGGTGGAAATGGCCGAATAAGTGAGGAGAGAGAGAGAGTGAGAAGACTATATTCAAAGCTCTTGGTCAATGCTTTGAATGGTAGTTGCATAAAGTTGGATATGACCTCTCTTTACACCATCCATTGACACGTGTTCCCTTGTCATTCAAGCTTTGATCCAATGGCTCTCATTCATCCTCTTTTTCGGCAGTCTTGAGGGGTATATAAAGTCAGAAATGCATTTCTTCAAATGCATGGCAAAGTTCTATGCTTGAGGGGTAAAAAGATAATTTTACCCTCGACGTTCAGAACATCGTTTTTCTCGCTCCAAAACTTTTCGGTAGGGCGAGAGTTAATCCCAATAACGTTGGAATTCTTGATTCCCCATTTCAAATTGTTCAAGACTCGTTTCTGATGGTTTCCTCTATCAGATATGGTTCTAGCCTATCCCGAACCAACAGACGCTTTTGCGGACTTTGCGCTTATCGACCTTGTGATTCTTTTCACATTTAGGGCTCGTCAATTCGTGGTGGCTTTGGTTGTCATGTAATTGTGAGGGTTTATCACTAGTCCCTTTGGTCTCGATCTTCACTGTCTGATTTAGGAAAAATTTTGTAAATCATACGTTGGTTAAGCGGCATCACCCGCGCTCCAATTGTATGACAGTCACAAGGCATTCCCTAATCATTCTTGGATCGGCCTTTTTGTGGTTCTAAATATCCCTTCGACAATCCTTATGGTCAAAGCGTCATTTCTTATCCGAATTCCCTAGGTTACGTACCTTGTCTCGCATTAGCCTTTCCCTTTTGGTAAGCCTACTCGAATTAATCAAGTTCGAGCGAGATATGACTGAAATACATCTCTAGATTCATTTCTCATTAATGATTCTTAAATTGACTGGAAATCAAAATGTCACAATTTTTGTGGCATCAAACTCAAAGTAAGGAATCCTAAAACTTTAGATAGGAAGATTGGACTCAATTGGGTGAGTCGGGCGTTAATTTGATTGACTTGTGAGAGATTTCCAAGAGGATTGTTCTTGGTACACCCTAAGATTATATATGGGATTAATGCTCGCTAATGCTTGTGCTTGAATTATCTGCCATGTCTAAGTGTCACTTTGATTGTCTTGCATGCCATGAGCATACGAATTATGCTTGAATTGACCTGTTGTTATATAAGTGAAATGAATTGAAAATCATGGTCTGCGTGTGACATGGCGAGACCCTGATGCGTATGAAACGCGAGGTGGAGGAACGAGTACCATGAGGCGCTGAAGCGCGGGGTCAGAGTCATGTGGTGCCTTGATGCGTATGAGATGCGGGGTTAAGATGGCCACGGTCCCGATGTGTTTACGGGGGACGGAGATATGAGGTGTCGACACTGGCCAAGAGTATCATTGAAACGTAATGCGTTTACGCGGACCAAGCCTGATGCGATTTAATCGCAGGCATGAGAAGGAGGCAGATAGAAAAAAATGATTGTGGAGACGTGGTGGGATAAGTCATGCATGATCATCCGAGTGAGATATGATGCCATAATTACACGCTTGTCATTTGTGTGTGCTTCTCTAAATTTATTTTGCCTTATATGTCTATGAGTTTGAATGATTAGGGCATGTGACTACCTAAGTGGATAGTCGACCTAACCTAGGGTTAGGACTCACCTTACTGAGATGTGTTTCTCACTCCGTTGGAGACCCCTTCTTTTACAGATCCTAGGCCTTGACGATGTGGCCCATTCATTTTGGAGACCCGAAGGAGATGTCCACCTATTTTGATGAGTACCCTGACGAGCAGGGAACTATTTATGTAAGGAAGTGTACTGTGGTTTGGGTAGTTGAGGGTAGTACGAGCCGAAAGCCTCATCTGTACGAGGCCAGGTTTAGGAAGGTCGAGGATGTGTCTACCGGGCCGCTGAAGCCCAATAAGATGCCCTAGGGAGTTGTTCCTAGCTAGTGCCACCCTACCCAAGACTTAGACCAGGCTGAGGGGTCTGTTGCCGGGTCAAGGATTGGACCGGAGAGGACCCCGACCATAGAGAACACGGAGGAGGAGGCCATTGTGGTCGAGGCGACCGAAGAGGATCTCATGGAGCCATCTGCTGAGGAGACCACTGAGGACACTATAGAAGTTTGCTCTGAAACATTTTCGGAGTATGAGCCCACGGAGGACGCAGAGGACACCGATGACTCCAGCAGCTCATCGTAGGAGCTCCCAGCTTATCAGTTGGTCTTTTGGGGGCGATCCTGACCCCGTCTCTTGATGTATGATGTCGATGGACTCTTTTTGTGTACTTACCCCGTCGCCCCATGTGTTAACGATTTTAGTAGCTATGTACCAGTATAAACAGTCGGGTTTTATGGACGACAGTATTTGCGCTATCCAAGTCCTACTTATATTTTGTACGGGGGAGTTATTTCATTATCGTTTCCGCATGCTTGGTATGTATATCATGTCTCTCGACAAATTGGTGGATCTTAGGACCGCGAGAGATATTTGGTTTGCTTGCAGGAAGTTGCGTGCTCGTGCCGGAGCACGGGGTGTGACACCGCCCTTGCTCATGTCATGTGGGCGCACTGCCGACCAACTAAGCTAATGCTTCCCAAAGGGATCCTCTCAGGAAATGTTAAGACGTACCATGCCACAGTCAGAACATCTAGAGCGGAATATATTCGGAACATCTAGAGCTATCATCTGTAAAATTTTGAGAATAATTCATGGTGTTTTCCATTTATTTGACCAATTTTTATCAAGGATAATGTATTTTGGAATTTCGGCAGTTCACTCGCACTCATCTTGTTTTGCAGATTACTATTTTTGAATGACCTCCTTCATCGAACCAAGGAAAACAAAAGTTGTAGGTACATGTCTAAACTAGTAATTTACAAAATTCCAAACCTTAATTCACACTTTAAGGGAGTCCTTCATTTGTTTAACAAAAACCGGACAAAATAGTTTTCTAGGCACAAGTTTTCCGAAAGAAATATTAAACTGTACTGACCGGTCTACTTTTAGCCTTAAGTCTGAACATAAACGTTATTCATCATTAAGTCCTGTATCAGCTCGTAAAATTTGAGAATTTGTTTTATCAACATACGAATTATGATGAATTTTATCGCAACGGTCGACGGGATCGAGAAAACTGTCTGATTCAGATTTTTTGCTCTATTTATTGAGTCTAGAGAGTTGTCATGGACTGGCTCATTAGTCTCACTCATTTTTCTGATCTTCGCGCGGTTTTTCTTTGAAGGTAATCTATCACAGGTCATCCACACATCACCAGGTCAGTCGTAAAGAAAATGGTTGACAAAGCTAAAATAAACGCTGCGATCCAAGTGGCCCTCCAAGAACATATAGACGCTATGAACAATAGAATGGACAACATGGTCTCTTAAATGGTGGACAAGGTGCTGGCAAGTCTCATGACTAGGATGCAGTTGCCTAGCCAGACATCTCAAACTCTGGCACCTCCTCCACCTCCAGCAGCTAATGGTCCAAGCAAGAACCAAGAGCAGTTTTTGTCATTGGAGGACATGTTCATCCCAGGCTCTAGTATGAATGCTCCACCAGCGACTCCAGTTCACTAAGCCAACCCTGTGGCTCCAGAGTAGACTTACGATGCACCAAAGTTGATAACTCAAATGGAACAACAGATGGAGCAAAAGATGGAACTAAAGACGGAGCATAAGATGGAAGAAAGACTCGAGGAGATTCACGGAACACACAGCATCCCTCATGTCGACTTTGCTGCCTTCACAAATGTGAATGTGCCAAAGAAGTTTAAAGTGCCTGATTTTGAGCAATACGGCGGCACGTCCATCCCTGTGCAACATGTTCAGATGTACCAGGCGAGAATGAGTAAATACGCTGACAATGGCCCTCTACTGGTTCAAACTTTTCAGGCCAATCTGAAAGATGCAGCCATGCGATGGTATATTGACTATGAGGTATATAACATAGGAAATTGGCAACAAACGACAACTGCTTTTATCGAGCATTTTAGTTTCAACATAGACGGCCTCGTCTCTAGAGAGGACCTGGAACAAGCCGAATGAGGAAGGGCGAGACAGTCAAACAATACGCTACCAAGTGGAGGAACACTGCGTTCTAACTCAAGCCCGTTCCCCTAAGAGGGAACTCATGAAGCTGTTTGTCTCTACTCTTCCACAGACTATGCGCACACGAGTCCTTGGTACCTCTGCAATATCATTTGTTCACCTCATAGCAATGGCCGAGGAAGTAGAATGTGGTACGAAGAAAGGTTGGTACGGGCATGCTAACATGCCTGCCAAGCATTTTACAACAAAGAAAGAGCCTTCTTCCCAGGTTAACATGTCAACCCAAGCACCCGTCGTACAAGTGCCCAATGAGCAGCAAACTAACCCTCGTTCAGAAGGGCAAAGGGAAAATCAGCGTAACTAACAATATACTCCCCTGCCGGGTCCCTTGTCATAAGTTCTGGTAATATTGCGTAAGAAAGAGCTCTTGACTTCAGAACCCTTGCGACCTGGTAATACTGACTCACCTAGATATGATCCGTCCAAGAAATGCGATTATCACCAAGGTGAGGCTAACCAAGACACTGGTAATTGCTTTATGCTCAAGAATCGTATCCAGGACCTACTCGATTCTAAGGCATTCTCGTTCCAGGGCAGTAATTAGTCAAATATCCAGAATAATCCTTTACCGGACCATTCTGGTAAAATTAATGTTGTGTTTAATAGCAATACTCAACCGACAGGTGTGTTCAAAGGTCCAAGTAACAGACGTTCTTGATGCTCTGGTTAGAGCAAGTTATTACCAGGCTGGAGAGCTTGTATCGCTGAATCAACTAAGGAAGACAATTTCGACCCTCATGGAGAATGGATTAATAGTCAGGGCCAATCAAACAGAGACAGTCGCCACTATCTCTTAGATTGTCATCAATTGGGACCAAGAGTTTGCTGCCTTGACAATGACTCAGTCTGAGTATTTTTCAAAAATTAGAGTAGCCGGAGTCGATATAGCGAGTCTGGTCAAAGCCGATTTGGATTTGGCTGACATGCCTCCCCTTGAAGATGCATCAGATGATGAGTTAGGGATCGTCATACCTAAAGCTCTAGTGATCAGTTTGCCTCAGTCGTTTCCTTACAAAAACGATAGGGTTGTTCCTTGGTCGTATGATCTGGCCTTGGTAATGAGATCCGAACGTGCGTACAATGAAGACCGACCAACCAACCAAGCAGGTCGTGGAAAAGGATGCAAAGGAGTTTTTAGCTATAATCAAGACAAGCGACTATAACATCGTCGATCAGCTGCGGAAGTTGCCGGCTCAAGTTTCTTTAATCAAGCTCTTGCAATCATCTAAAAAACATAGGGAATCCCTCATGAAGGTGCTGAGGTAGGAACACGTCCCAGAAGATATTGACCCGGACAAGCTGGAGAATTTTGTCGGAACATCCTTCTGAAAGATTAGGTTGCGTTTGTTGATGATGAAATTCCTGCTGAAGGTCGAGGCCACAACAAAGCCCTATACATAACTGTGAAACATAAGCAAGCTTATGTGACTCGGATGCTCATTAACAATGGGTCAGCCTAAACATCTATCCTCTAGCTACCTTGAATTGGCTCGGGATTGATCTAGCAAGGATGCAAGCAGCCAAGACCTCGGTTAGAGCTTTCGATGGCATGAAGAAGGATGTCATGGGCCAGATTAAGATCAAACCCTCTATGTTCGATGTTTTATTCCAAGTGCTCGACATTCCGTCAGCCTTCAACCTCTTGTTGGCCCGTCCGTGGATTCATAATGCAGGAGATGTGCCGTCAATTCTTCATCAAAAAATCAAGTTTGTTGTCGAGCAAAAGCTAGTGATTGTCCGTGGTGAAGAGGACTATCAAATTTTCAATGAGACAGTTGTTCCTTACATTGAGCCTACTCATAATGAGGAGGACTCGTACCATGCTTTTGAACTGGTACAGACTATTCATGCATCACTAGAAAGTCCTCTACCCGTTCCTGAGGTATCTAACACTTCTATCATGGTAGCAAAAGTAATGGGTGGCAATGGTTTCGAACCCAGCACAGATATGGGCCGACACGGTCAGGGAACCCGTACTCCAATTGAACTTAATGGACAATCCCATAAGGCTGGTCTAGGGCACCAAGGGCGTGACCAGTCTAGACGCGATAGATAGTACGGAAGGGGCCGCAAAAGGTCCGAAGTTTATCCTTTACCACTCCCACTCTACATTACTTTCCGATTTGTTGGTGTGGTTGGCAGATACAATGAGCTAACCTAGTTTGAAGATGACTTAAGGATTGTATTCCCAGATTCTCCACATGGCCAAGATGTTTTGGTTAAGCCGATGACGTTGGATGTGGATGCATCTGACGATGGACTCCTCGATCTCACTGGTTGTTTTGATGACATCATCTTGGAGCCATATCTGAGGATCCTATGCAGGTTGATAAGGTGCCAAAGGGAGACATTTGCATGGCATCTGGATCTCTAAGTCTGTCTGTTGATACAATGGTCGAAGATCCAATGGAGGGTTCAAAGTAACATTTTTTGAGATTTTGCAATCCCATGGGTGGGATCTTTCCAGCTTTCTTTAAATTAATGTCGCATGTTAGGATTTCATTTTAATTCAATATGGCACTCAATAAGATGTAATTCGTTGATTTTCATATCAATAAAGTTACAGATGTTTCTCATTAAATTTTGGAATCTTGATGAGGTATCCCAAACTAGCCCGATGACAATAACCAGTCCACCGTAAACACTAAAGGTTGGGCTTCCTCAAGAGTTCTCGTCCCTCGATCTTCAAAAAAAACACACTCATGCTAAACTTCAAAAGAAATTGGATGTATGCATGATTAAACCTTGTTTGTTTCTCTGACTATGCCATTTTTTGTTTTAGGGGAAAATATGAGAAGGGTGATCCATTAGATTCCGGAGTGTATGATTTAGACGAATTCACTCCTAATTATGAGGAAATACGTCAAGAGTTTGAACAGCACAAGATGATTAAACCTCTGACTGACGATGAGACTATATCAATCAACTTGGGCGATGAAGAAAATCTAAGAGAGGTGAAAATCGGGGTAAACCTGTCCACTAAAATGGCAGAACGTCTTACCAAACTCCTGACGGATTACCAAGATATCTTCGCTTGGTCCTATGAAGATATGCCCGGTCTTGATCGATCAAGTGTTTTACTGACCGATCCCTCATTCAAGCCAGTAGTACAGGGATCACGAAGGGCTAGGCCAGAGCTAGTAAAGAAAATTAAGGAAAAAATCATGAAGCTCCTTGATGTGGGATTTATTGAGGCCACCCAATATTCTAACTGGGTTACTAACATTGTTCGGTGCTAAAGAAAGACGGCCGAGTTTAAGTCTATGTCGACTACCGCGATCTAAACAAGGCTAATCCTAAAGATGATTTCAATCTGGCACGCAAAATCCCACCAGGGCCGTCTTGTCTCGGTGGTACCCAGGATCAGTCGGCCAACAATTTATAACTTCTAAATGATACAAACATACGGAAACGATGAAACTTCTCCATTCAATTCAATCTTAAGATGAATCAGGACATAAGGTACGTCTTCTTGTAAATACCGACTATAGGTTCAGAGTATACAACTTTAACTTCAAGATAACATAAAATCTCTAAAGTCACAAAAATGTAAATACATTTCCTATAATTACTTCTTCAAATACCGATCATTGGCAAGCTCAGGTTTCCATCGCCTAGGACCTAAAAAAGTTAATCTCACGACGGGTGAGATATAAATCTCAACAAGTTCACCCTAAACCTAGACCAGGCCATTATCCTTCCAAATTATGCAATAAAATAATAGATAATAATTTATTGATAAAACAATACATGACGATAAAACATCAAGGCACCTCGATACGTCCGGTATAATGCAATCACGATTCAAGGACAATCATATCATCACAACTAAGCTTCATACTAGCGCAACCTTAAGTTCATAAGCAAAGGTGTATCATCAATTTCATCATAACTTTCAATTCCAATGGCCAAGCCCTCGTCAATACGTATCAGGCTAATCACAAATTTCATCCCAATGGCCAAGCCCACGTTAATACGCATCAAGCTAATCACAAATTTAATCCCAATGGCCAAGCCTGCGTTAATACGCATCAGGCTAATCAAGATCTCGATTGGCAACCCGCGTTCTGACGCATCAGGTTCCAAAAGCCATTTCGATACTTGTGTCGACACGTATCAAGACTATCCCGCGTTCTGACGCATCAGGATATCAATTCTCTTTTCAATAGTTATGTCCGCGTCAATACGCCTCAGGCTCGGTCCGCGTCAATATGCCTCAGACCATCAAATTGACAAACCCACGTTAAACGCATCAGGTTTACAATGCCATTCCTGGCCTGTGTCGACACATAATTAATCTCGTTTTGCGTCTTAACGCATCAGGACATTAGCCACCACAACCCCGCTTCTCAACGCATCAGGGTATAGCTATCACAATCCCGCGTATCAACGCATCAGGGTGCCATAAGCTCTTGTGCTCACAAATCAAACTCCCCTATTAAGGAACTTCATAATCGAGTACGATTTTTATCAGCCAAGTAATGAATCATTAACATGCGAGACGTCAAGGCCAAATGCCCACAAGGTGATATCAAGTACACAGCAAGACAGTCAATGTAACGATTTGTTCTCTTGCCAACTCATTCATATTTCTCAACAGTCGCCATTCAAGGCCAAATATCACATAGCCATACCAGCATCTAGGTCAATCGAATGAACACAACAACAATTTAGCCATGAGAGTTACAATTTCTCATCATCAGGAGTACACACGACTCACACATCCATTATATTAGTCGATCATGAACAATCAATACACTAGACTCCCAAAATTCATCAATATATAATCCAAACGCATCCAGTAGTGTCCTAACTTCCTTGCAAATTTAGGAGTCACTTACCTTTCAATTTAATCCGTAAAATTTCCTACAAGACTCCTCCAAAGATTCGGTTCCCTTGATCCAAAAACGGATAGCCGTGTGACCTAATTCAAAGTTCGTCAAACGATCAATTTTTCTACTCCAATCACCAATTCACGGAGTATACACCTCACTAATATCTCAATTAACAATCTAATATGTCTTAATAATGAATTTAATGTATGGTGACACCTCCCACAACCCTCAAAGGGCTCGATTCATCCAAACCAAAACAGAGCAGAATTCGATTCTGCCATCTACCTCCTTAATTAGTCCATAATTCAACTCCAAACCTTGATTTACCACAAAATCAACTTGCTAACATGTCCCAATACATCTATAGAATTCTTACTAAAATTTTTGGAGCAAGTCGAAGCCTCAAAGTGCCGCAAATAGCCTTGGTTCTACTCGGTCCATTGGCGGCAGGTTCTGCTCCACAAAAACCCTCACAAATCAACCATGAAAACACATCTAAACCCAATCAAACTCACAATTTCAGCTCAGCCAACACAAGTACTATGAGTTAAGAAGTGCTCACCGAACATTTGAAGTAATTTGAAGACTTGAAGTGGCCAAACGAAGACCTTCTTCCAACTTGGTAAGAATCTGCCCCGTTTGGACCTTTGTCCACTCCAATCGTGCTACGAGAAGATCTACTGGGTTAAATTGAGCTTATAATATGTCTATGTAAATATAAGACAATAAGCTTTCATTTGGCGACGGTTTTACCTCGATCCGGTGCGGGACGAAGGAGATATGATCGGAACAGTGGGACGGGTAGGGGCTGGTCTGTTGGGAGCTCTCGGCCAAGATGAAGAAATTGAAGAAGAAGGGTGGAGAGAGAGAGTGTGTGCCGAATTGAGCGAAGGGGAGAGAGCGAAAGTGGTATAACTTAATCCACTTGGTCAACATACTTTGAATGGTAGGTTAAAAGCTTGCATTAAATGCTAACCAATCATGTAATGCCACTTGTTTCCATCTCCACTATGCCACTTGTCTTCATCTGAACAATGTCTTGGCTCACATTGATTTTCATTGATCAATATTTCCTCACATTTTCGGCAGCCATGGTGTCTTGAAAATGACCAAATTGCTCTTCTTCATTTGCTAAGACAAGGTCAATCCTTGAGGGACAAAATGGTAATTTTGCTCTCGTCGTCTGAAACATCGTTTTTCAAATTCAATTTACCTCCGATGAGGCGACATCTAATTCGATTAGAACGTTGGAATCTTTATGTTTCATTTTTCAATTTTGAGATTCCATTTCATATCTCAAACCTCAAGGTGTCGGAAATTCGAAATGTCACAATTTCCCACTCCCACACATTGATGTGCTTGTAGACAGAACGGCTAGGTTCGAAATATTTTCGTTCATGGATGGTTTCTCAAGCTATAATCAAATCCTAATGAACGTGGACGCTAAATTAAAGACTACATTTACCACTCCGTGGAGGATGTTCCCTTGTAAGGTGATGCCTTTCAGTCTTAGGAACGCTAGTGCAACTTGTCAACGAGCCATGGTTACTTTATTCATGACATGATGCACAATGAGATTGAAGTCTATGTCAATGACATGATTGCAAAGACAAGACGTGGAGAAGATCATGTCGAAACCTTGACAAAGTTGTTCGATAGACTTCGAAAGTTCAAGCTATGCCTTAATCCCCGCTAAATGTGTTTTCGACGCCAACTCGGGCAAAGTGCTCGGGTTCATTGTCAAAAATAAGGGTATTGAGATAGACCCGTCCAAGGTGAAAGCTATATGTGAGCTCAAGCCGCCAACCACAGTCAAAGAAGTTCGAAGCCTCATGAGCAGGTTGAATTATATAGCCCGATTCATTTCTCAGCTATCTGAGACTGCTAAGCCTTTCTTCAAGTTGTTAAAGAAGAATGTGATGGTTGAATGGGATGATGATTGTGATGAAGCCTTTGAGAAAATAAAACAACACCTCATGAATCTGCCAGTGCTTGTTCTGCTAGTGCTAGGGCAACCTTTGATCCTTTATCTCACGATCCATAGTGAGTCCTTGGGAGCTATGCTAGAACAGATAAAGCAAGACGATTGGAAAGAATGGGCCATTTATTATTAGAGCAAGAAGTTCACAGCCTCCGAGATGAATTACTCCGAAGCTGAGAAGACATGTGCGGCTCCATTTTGGGTGCTGCGCAAATTGCGGCAACACACTTTGCATTAACGAATCCTCTTAGTGACAGAATGCAATCCCATCAAGTACCTGCTAACTCAACCTACCCTGATTGGCAAGCTTGCTAAATGGCAGATGCCCATTTTTGAGTTCGATGCGAAATATTTGTCTCAAAAGTCAGTAAAGGGACGAGCCATAGCCGATGTCTTGGCCGAAAATCCGAGGCAATATGAAAATCAATATTAACCTGAAGATGGAGTCATGGTAGTGGAAGATTATTTCTGGATCATGTATTTTGATGTAGCTGTGAATTTATCCGGATCGAGTACAGGAGCAGTCTTAATATCTCCAGGCGGTCAACATTATCCTGTGGCAGCAAAGTTAATATTTCCATATACTAACAATATCGCAGAATATGAAGCATGCATTTTGGGCCTACAGGCCGCAATTGAAATGGGTCTAACCCGGCTTAAAGTATTTGGAGACTCAGCCTTAATCATTGACAGTAGGAAAGTGGAAAACAAGAGACGCTAAGTTAATACCTTACCATGAGTACCTGGATGAATTGGTAGAAGAATTTGATGATGTTGAGTTTGAGTACCTATCCAGAACTCACAATTAGTTCACTGATGCATTGGCTACTTTGTCTTCAATATTGCAAGTCACTAATGGGCTTGAGATTGAGCCATTAAAGATTGAGGTACTGAGAAAGCCAGCCTATTGTATGACCGTAACCGATGAACCTGATGGTAAGCCTTGGTACCACGATATCAAGACTTACATTCTGGAGGAAAAAATTCCTTAAAAGAGTGCGGTGTCCGATCAAAAGTACATAAGTAAGATGCCTTGAAGTTTTTATTGAGCAGAGAGAGTCTCTATAAAAGATCCTTTGATTCAGTTCTTCTGAGATGTATTGACTCTACTGAAGCTGTCTATCTGATGAAAGAAGTACATGAAGGAATCTGCGGTCCACATATGGATGGCAACACGCTCGCTAAGAAGATTATGAGGTTAGGCTATTACTGGCTCACTGTGGAAAGTGATTGCATCTAACATGTTCATAGCTGTCACAAATGCCAAATTCATGGTGACAAAATCAACGTTCCTCCAAACGAACTGTATCAATTATTTGAGCCATGGCCTTTCTCTATGTGGGGGATCGACGTGATTGGTCCAATCAACCCCAAGGCATCTAATGGACATCATTTCATTCTAGTCGCCATTGATTATTTTTCCAAATGGATTGAAGTAGCGTCGTATCTGGTCATCACGGCACGAAATGTGGTGAAATTCGTTAATTGAGACATCATCGCTCGATATAGTTCACCTGAGGTCATAATCACCGATAACGACTCAAATTTGAACAACAAGCTAATTGATAATTTGTTCGCAAAATTCGAGGTCAAGCATCTGAACTCTTCCCCATACCGTCCTTAGATGAATGGTGCAGTAGAAGCGGCCAACAAAAATATCAAGAAGATCCTCGCCAAGACTGTTGAGAATTATCATGATTGGCACGAGAGGTTGTCTTTTGCACTTATGGCGTATCAGACTTCGACTCGAACTTCTACTGGGGCAACCCCAGACTCCCTTGTGTATGGAATAAAGGCAGTGTTACCTGTTGAGGTAGAAATCCCTTCTTCACGTATATTATCTCAGGTCAAGTTGACTGAAACCGATTGGATCCAGCAGAGGATAGACCAGTTGAACCTGATAGATGAAAAACGACTTAAAGCTTTATGCCATGGCCAG
Source organism: Rhodomyrtus tomentosa (assembly GCA_028455895.1). Classification (NCBI taxonomy): domain Eukaryota; kingdom Viridiplantae; phylum Streptophyta; class Magnoliopsida; order Myrtales; family Myrtaceae; genus Rhodomyrtus; species Rhodomyrtus tomentosa. The sequence continues at coordinate 31,382,954 of JAPCWY010000007.1, forward strand.
TGCTATCAACAGAGGGTTGCCAAATCATTCAACAAGAAAGTCTGGCCTCGGCATTTTCAGGTAGGAGACCTCGTTCTGCAAAAATTATTGCCTATTGTTTCACTGCCAGAAAGAAAGTTTGCTCCGAACTATGGCAACCCATACAACGTGAAGTATGTACTCTCAAGAGGTGTTTTAATCCTCGCAGAGATGGATGGCCGTGTTTTCACCGGTTCAATTAACTCTGATGCTGTAAAAAAGTATTTTACTTGATTTTCCTTGACATCTTTTGATCAAGTTATAATATTCGTTTGATATTCATTTCACATATCACTTGTCGGCTGTTTTGTTTTAATGATAAATTTCCACCATGAGATAATTTCAATCAGGAAGCTTCTCTAACCCTAAATTAAATTGGTCATTTTGAGTGAGGAATTTCAGGACGACGAAGGGCAAGCCATTTCCATACACGTCTTACTTCACAATCCCCAGTGAGCAAGTGAGAATTTCCACGCTTACAAGGTAAAAGGGTTATCTCGTAAAAAGTATGACGGTCAAAATGATATGAGGCATTCATTTTATCTATCCCAAACACTACAAGTTGCCCATTGCTAAACCCCTTTGAACGGTGGTTTCATTTCATAACCCTGTCAGGAACAACCCCACATCGGGGCAAATCTCATAAATTCAAAGAATGAGTTGGATTTCTTGCTTTCACGTGCATCAATCTTTGAGTATGTTTGTTGCATGCGAATTCTGTGTTAGCTCAAGTATTTTAGACATGACGAAGAGCATTTCATCTCTACATCCATATACACTAATCCTTTGCTAAGCCAAATTTGAGCGGGGGATTCATTTCTCTAAACCCGGTTGGTGATGGTGATCATCCTAAGAAGGAAATCATTTTCAAACCATGAGCAAAGTGCCTTGGGGGCAAGCTGAAATTTAAAAACCTGCCAGCACAATATGCAGACAATTCAGATAGGAGTCTCTCTTCCTTTTTTAAAAGAGCTTGTTGTGCAAAAAAAAAGGGGGGGGGGGAGTGAAGCTTACCATAAAAAACAAACAAAAAAATGGTGAAGCCTGTCGTGCAAAAGGGGGCAAAAGCGCCCACTCTCATAAAAAAAGAGAAGAATGAAAAGAGCTATCTCAATGAATCTTTAGAAGGAAGGGAGGTCTCATTTGAATTCATTCAAAAGACGTTCTCCCAAAGAAAGATCATTACCAAAGCGCAAAGTGGCAGAGGTGGATGATCACCAATTTCCTCATCATCATACACCCTTTTGTTGAAAATAGGCCTTTCATTTTCAAGCCTACCCGAAACCTACATTACAACTTTTACCAAAGTCTCTTCAGATTAGGACACTTGGGTTAATATAGGGTTTCAAATGCATATGAATATCGCTCAAAGAAGTGGGAGCAAGATCATTTTATCTCATTTGGCAGGGTTTGTGACACTATGAATTCTTGTCATTTCGAGTCCTTTGACTGTAAGATATCTATCGAAGTATTTTAGTTATGTCTCGCTCGGATCTGATTAATCTCGAGTCAATTAATCAAAGGGGAAAGGCTAATGCGCGATAAGTTACGTGGACCTAGGAAACTCGATTAGAAAATGACAATTCGACCATAAGAATTGTCAAGGGAATATTTAGAACCGAGGTCGATCTAAAACGATTAAGGAAGACATTACTAGTGTTGTACGATTGGGACGCGGGTGATATCGCTTAACCAAAGTATAATTTGCAAAATTTTCCTAAATCGAATTGTGACGATCGTTGCCGTCAGGGTTAACGATAGACCCTCACGATTACATGACAATCAAAATTGCCTTAGTTTGAGTTATCCTAAGTGTGATGAGAATCACAGAGTCAATGCGCGTAACGTCCGCAAGAGCCACCTGTTAATTCGAGACAAATTGAAATTCGATCGACGAAAAATCGATCGTGAGATGGGATCTCAAAATTTGAAAACGGAAATGAGGGATTCCAACGTTTGATATGGATTGGACGTCATCTTATCGAGGGTGAAAAATATCAGGAAACCAAAATTTTGGATAAAAGGTGTGAAAAGATCATTTTGCCCTTGGAGAGTTCACCTTGCCTAATTGATTTAAGAAGGGTATTTTAGTCATTTGACATTTCTTTCTTCCCCAAGGAGGTTGCAGAAAAGTAAGGGGGCAAGAAAGTAATTTGAGCCTTGATATTATTGACTAAGGACAAGTGTCAATACATGGGTGATGGTCATTAATTTTCCACTCACTCAAAGATTATAGAAGCTTAATCCAAAAGTGATTAGGATCATATCATCTGCACCCTCAAAATTTTTGTGAGCCATCTCCCTCTTCTTCCCCTTCATTTTTTGGTTTCTTCTCAAGAGCAAAAAATGCTCTGTTCCGACCAGCTGCTGCTACCCGGTTCGGTCCTTACGAATGCCTCCTCTAGTGACCTTTTGGTCGGCTGACAACCACCACAGGCTAGTTTAACCTGTCCTTGACAAGCTCCAATTGGTTTTGTAATTTTTAGAGGTCTGGATAATTTATAGGAAATTTTGGAAGAAAACCGAACGAATTCTGAGCTAACCGAGAGAGGGTTATGGTTCACCCTCTTAGAGACTTCATTTGACTCCAAAATTTTTATGGGAGTTACATTATGTGTAGTAATATGTTCATTGAGTTGGGACCATTGATTAGGTTAAGTTTCAATTAGGTTTCGGTGGTTGAATCGATGTGGTTTTTAAGAGCAGAATCTGACCGCTAGTGAACTGAGAGGAGTTGGTCTGTATGGAAGCCTTAGGAGTGCTAATTGACTTCGAAAATTTCTATGGAGCTCTATTGTGACATTCTGATTTTCAATCAATTTCAGACTCATTAATGAGAAATGAATCTAGAGACGTATTTCAGTTATATCTCGCTCAAATCTGATCAATTTTAGTATGCTGACCAAAAGGGAAAGGCTAACGCGAGACGAGGTATGTGGACCAAGGCGACTTGAATAGGAAATGGCTTTTTGACCATAAGGATTATCGAGGGGATATTTAGAACCACCAAGAGGCCGATCTAAGAACGATTAAGGATTGCCTTGCGAGTGTCATACAATTGGAGCGCGGGTGATGCCGCTTAACCAACGTATGATTTGCGAAATTTTCTTAAATCGAACAGTGATGATCGAGACCATAGGGACTAGTGATAAACCCACATAATTACATGACAACCAAAGCCGCCATGAATTAGCGAGCCCTAAATGTGATATGAATCATAGGGTGATACGCGTAATGTCTGCAAAATCCGTCCGTCGATTCGAGATAAGCTGGAACCACGTTTGATAAAGAAAATCATCATAAATGAGTCTTGAAAATTTTGCAATGAAGAATCAAGAATTCCAACGTTATTTGGATTGGTCGTCGCCCTATCGAAGAGTTTTGGAGCGAGAAAAATAATGTTCTGAACGTCGATGGTAAAATGACCTTTTTGCCCCTCAAGCTTAGAACTTTGCCATGCATTTGAAGAAGGGAATTTTGATCTTTAAACCCCCTCAAGAGCTACCAAAAAAGAGGGTGATTGAGGGTCATTGGATCACCTTGGGAAGACAAGGGGACAAGTGTTAATGGATGGTGTAAAGAGTAGTCTTGTCCAACTTTTGGCCACCTAACATTCAAGCCCTTTGACCAAGCTTTGTATATAGCAAATCTCTCTCTCTCTCTCCTCTCATTCGGCCATTTCACTCCCTCAAGCCATCGAGTACTCTTCTTCTTCTTCCTTCTTCTTTCTGTCGTCGGTGACCAGCTCTAGTCTCTCTGTTCGCCGCCCACGACGACCTCCTCCGGCCACCGCCTAACTGCTGGCTGACTACACCAACTTATATCTACATCTTGCCGACCTCCTCGAACAAGAATCGAGCAATTTGGAGCACCGAGGAACACCAGCCAAGGGTTTTCATTAGAGCCGATAGAATAGAGCTCAACCTGAGGTAGGTCCGGTTTCTAACCCTTTTGAAGGGAAAAATATTAGATTTTTGAAGTCAAATTTTATGGAGGTCTAGAAGACACATATATGAATCTGTGATAAAATTTTGAGAGTGATTTGATAAAGTTTTGATCTCGAATCGGTCTTGTAAATCTTGGACAGAAACTGTCGGTTACTGACCTTGGACGATTTGGCGACTTCCGAAGGGATTCCGGTGACCAATCGACTTCAAACTCATGGTGAACCTCAAGAGCCCTTAGGTAGACATGTTTTGAGACAGGATGAGGATTAAATTTTGGATTTAGAGTAGATTTAGGATCGGTTGTGCTCAGATTGCACAGAACCGAGAGGAACAGATTCGGTTCTATGCAAGACCGAGGTTGTTGGGGGCTGATGACGGATGATTTGAGTTTCACATTAATGATTTAGGTATGTTTAGATGATGATGGTGGTGTTATGGAGGATTATGGTTCATGGATTGAGGAATTGGGCAAAGAAAATTGACGTATTGATTGAATATTCTAGGTTGCGTGGTGAATCGAACCTTGGGACTATTTGGCCGAGACTTTGAGGCTTGTAAGAAGGAAATTTGTGGTATTAAATGCAAGGTGAGGGAATCCTAAACTTAGGATAGGGAGATTGGACTCAATTGGGTGAGTCGGAGGTTGAATTGATCGGTTTATGATGATTTTCCAAAGAGATAGCTCTTATTATATCCTAAAATATTATAAGATGATTGTGTGTGACATTGTTTATGCCTGAGTCGTTTGCCATATCCGGATATCATATGATTTGCTTTGCATGTCACGGGATTTATGATTTGCACTTAAATTTGTACTTGGCATTGTGTGTGCAAATGAATTGAAAATCATGGCATGAGTTATGATTGTGGCATGAGCATGACATGATGAGGCCCTAAGGCATATGAAACGTGGGATGGGAGATGGATACCCTGATACGACTAGATATCGGGGTGGAGTTGATGTTATGTGGAGCCCTGATGCGATGAAATCGCGGGGTTGAGATGGCCACAATCCTGTTGCGAACTATTCGCGGGACGGAGATATGAGATGATGATATTGGCTTGGAGATTCATCGAAGCCTAATGCGTTTACGGGGGTTGCCGATGACGGTCTGATGCGTTTACGCGGATCGAGACTGATGCGATCTAATCGCAGGCTGGAGATTAAGGCAGGCAAGAAGAGGTGGTTATGGTGAGATGGCAGGAGGAATTGTGCATTATCATCTGAGTGTGACATGTTGTCATAGCTGTATGCCTATCATCTGTATGCTGTTGTTTTGTTGATTTGTGCTTGATATGCCTGTGAGTGGACTTATTGAGGTGCACGACTACTTGAGTGGATGGTCAACCTAACCTAGGGTTAGGACTCTTTTACTGAAATGTATATCTCACCCCTTTGGGGATCCTTATTTTTACAAATCCTAGGTCTTAGATATGTGGCCCATACATTTTGGGGATCCCAAGGAGATGACGACGTATTTTGACGAGTTCCTAAATAGGCAGGGGAACATTTATGTGAGAAAGTGTATAGTTGTATGGGTCGACGAGGGTAGCCCAGACTGGAAGCCTCATAGGTTCGAGGCATGGTTTAAGAAGGTAGGAGACACGATGATTGGGCCGCTAAGGCGTCACGAGGTACCCTAGGGAGTTATCCCTAATTGGTGCCAGACTGCTGGGGAGCAGGAATTGCTAGAGGGGTTGGTAGTTGGATCTAAGAACGGGCCAGAGAAGACCCCGACACTGGACTTTACTGTGTAGGAGGACGAGATCATTGTCTTGGAGGCGACCGAGGAGGACCTTGCGGAGCCGTCGCACGAGGAGACCATGGAGGACACCACTGAGGTTCCATCAGAGACATTATCTGAGTATGAGCCGACGGAGGATGCCGAAAACACCGAGGATTCCAGTAGTTCGTCTTAGGTGTCATAGTCTATTGGCTTGATCTTATGATGGCGACCCCTGATCATTGCCATTTTGGATGTTGATGATGGTCATACTTTTGATATGTTTACCCCGTCGCCCTTGCCTAGCGGATTGTAGTAGTCGGAATTTGTATGAACTGTATGTTATGATGTACGAATGTTATTATGCTATCTAGGTCCCACTTAACTTATATTTTGTACGAGGATTTATTTGAGTATAACTTCCGCATGCATGATATATTTATTATATCTCTCGACTTAGATTGTGGTGGATCTTGGGTCCATGAGAGATGTGTTGTTTGTATGTAGGGATGTTCGCCTGCTTGACGGATTCGGGGCGTATCATCCCCATCCAACTTGGTATCAGAGCAAGATCAGCTCAATCCAAAGTTGGCTGAGGACTGGAGTAATAAGGAGGATTAAGTTGGGACAAGGACAGATAGCAAGACCTTAGGAGACTGATTAAGATAAGGCATGGGGTGTATAGCTTGTGACCTAGTACTTAAGGTTGACAATGGACTCTGGTAGGGTTGTGGTAATGCAGGAGGATCGAGTTCCCTACTTAGTATCGAAGGTCATTTTTGGATTTTGGCCTGATAACCGAATGAGTATGGCTAGATAAGTGAATGAGTACGGCCTGTTTCAGTGAACTATTGGATTGAACGGGATTGAGGAATGATCATGAGCTATTTGCTATAGTATGTGAGAAAGTTATTATGTGAAAAGGGTGTTGTAATGTAACTGTTTCCGTTAAAGAGTAGTTAGTAGCTCTAGATTTGGATGATTAAGTAAGTTACTAACTCGTTACTGAACTTGTGGTAGATCAGGTTCAGTAGAAAGAAGTAAGGATGAGTAACCCAACTGACGATAGACCAGTACGAGGCTGAGTTCGCGAGACTTTCGAGATATGCGCCTCGATCTGTAGAGGATCCTCTAGAGAAGGCAAATAGGTTCAGGGATGGTCTGAGGCTAGAACTCCAAAGCCAGATGATCGCTCTGAACTTGAGGACTTACCAAGAGATATATGAGCGAGGCCAAATGATTGAGCGGGATTTGAGGGAAAGAAATACCGCAACTGGATCGCGGTTCCCATTGTTCAAAGACAATCGCCAGATGGGCAAGAAGCCAATGGCGAATAACAAACGTTTCATGCCGCCTGCAAGGAAGAAAATAGTGAAACTGTCGAACCCGGTGAACTGGAACTGCAGACTGTGTGGCAAAAGGCATGGAAATGGGCCATGCCCAGTGAGGATAGGAACCTGTTTCAAGTGTGGTCAACTGGGCCACCAAATAAGGATGTGTCCAAACCAAGCTCCGGCAATACGACCGCAAGGACCGAGGCCGCAAGCGGAACCGTCGACTGCCACACCTCAGATCAAGCAGAGCAGACCGCCGGTACAGGGCAGAGTATATGCAGTAGCCCGTAGAGAGGCGGAGGAAGCGCCAAGAGTAATTTCAGGTACGGTCTACTTGTGCAACCAGACTGCTTATGCATTGTTTGACCCTAGTACCACACACTCATTCGTATCTGCACAATTTGCTGAATTAGTGGGCATGAAATTAGAACCGCTGAACCGCTGAGCATAATTCTGCATGTTGCCACGCCGTTAAAGGATAGTATATTAGTTTCAATGGGTTATGCTGGTTGTGAGATAGTAACTGGGGGAAATAAAGAGAGTATTGACCTAGCAATACTGCCCATGTTTGACTTTGACGTAATAATAGGAATGAATTGGTTGGGTAAGCAGGAGGGCGTAGTAGATTGTGGTAGCAGAACAATCGGATTTTATCCGAGAGGCCACCCTAGCTTTGAATTGGTGGGAAGTCGAGGAGGAACCTCGATTCCCTTAGTTTCATCCTTGGAAGTGACTAAGTTGATGTTTGAAGGATGTCGGGCATACTTAGTGGCGGTAATGGACACTACTACCGAAGAGCCAAAGTTAGAAAGTATTCCAGTAGTGCGTGAGTTTCCGAATGTGTTTCCCTAGGAGTTGCCAAGATTACCACCAGAACGGGAAATGGAGTTTGCAATTGAATTAGCCCTTGGGACAAAGCCGATATCGAAAGCACCATAAGGATGTCCCTGTCAGAATTAAAGGAGTTAAAGGTACAGATGCAAGAGTTGCTGGATAAAGGGTTCATCCAACCAAGTGCTTCGTCGTGGGGAGCACCAGTTCTATTTGTAAGAAAGAAGGATAGATCTTTGCGGCTATGTATTGATTATCGACAGCTGAATCAGGCAATGAAGAACAAGTACCCGCTGCCGAGGATTGATGATCTATTCGATCAGTTGCAAAGAGCAGCAGTATTTTCGAAGATTGACTTGAGGACTGGGTATCACCAGCTGAGGATTAAGAAGGAAGACATATCGAAGATTGCCTTCAGAACGAGGTATGGTCATTACGAGTTCACGGTGAGCTGCTTTTATGGACCTGATGCATCAAGTATTTAAGAAATTTCTGGACAAATTCGTCATAGTCTTCATTGACGATATCTTGATTTACTCGAGTAGCAAGACATAACATGAGGAGCACTTGAGAATTGTACTGAGGACTCTAAGGGAGCATTCGCTCTATGCGAAACTGAGTAAGTGTGAGTTTTGGCTGAACACGGTAGCATTTCTTGGTCATGTGGTGTATGGAGAAGGAATTACAGTGGACCCTGCAAAGATTGAAGCAGTAACCAATTGGCCAAGGCCTACTATGGTCACGGAGGTCAAAAGCTTCTTGGGACTGGCAGGATACTATAGACAATTTGTGAAAAAATTCTCATCCAAAACCATCCCACTGACACGGTTGACGAAAAAGGAAACGAAGTTTGAATGGACTGATAAGTGTGAGCAGAGTTTCTAGGAGCTTAAGCACAGGTTGACGACCGCACCGGTGTTGATCATTCCGTGGGGACCCAGAGGGTACGAGATATACAGCGATGCTTCGCTGAAAGGATTGGGCTGTGTATTGATGCAGCATAGAAGGGTAGTAGCCTATGCATCCAGGCAGTTAGGGCCACACGAGATGAATTACCCGACCCACGACTTGGAGTTAGCGGCAATTGTATTTGCTTTGAAGATTTGGAGGCACTACCTTTGTGGCGAGAAGTTTCAGATATATACAGACCATCAGAGTTTAAAATATTTATTTTCCTAGAAAGAGCTGAACATGAGACAGCGCAGGTGGATAGAGTTGTTGAAAGATTATGACTGTGAGATACTATACCACCTTGGGAAAGCTAACCAAGTAGCAGATGCACTAAGTCGTAAGTCAAGTATTGCATGTCTGCTAGTAAGAAGTTGGTCGACGATAGAGGACTTGAGAGATTCTGAATTCAAATTGAAGGTCGATCAGCTGTCCAGTTTGATAGCCACACTGAGGGTGGAACCTGAGGTTCAAGAAGGAATTAAGGCATTACAATCTACGGACCCCGTGACATTCTAATTTCCAGTCAATTTTAGACTCTACAATGAGAAGTTTATATATATCAAGCGTTGTATTTCAGTTGTATTTCGCTCAAATCTGATCAATTTGAGTAGACTGACCAAAGGGGAAAGGCTAACGCGAGACGAGGTACGTGGACCTAGGCGACTCGGATAGGAAATGACGCTTTGACCATAAGGATTGTCGAGGGAATATTTAGAACTACCAAAAGGCCGATCTAAGAGCGATCAAGGATTACCATGCGAGTGTCGTACAACTGGAGCGCAGGTGATGCCGCTTAACCAGCGTATGATTTGCAAAATTATCTTGAATCGGACTGTGACGATCGAGACCATAGGAACTAGTGATAAACCCACACAATTACATGACAACCAAAGCCGCCATGAATTGACGAGCCCTAAAAATGATATGAATCACGGGGTCGATACGCGTAATGTCTGCAAAAGCCGCACGTCAGTTCGGGATAGGCTGAAATCACGTCTGATAGAAAAAACTATCAAAAATGAGTCCTGAAAAGTTTGAAATGAAAAATCAAGAATTCCAACGTCATTTGGATTGGCCGTCGCCCTATCAAATAACCTTGAAACGAGAAAACGACTTTCGAAACGTCGGGAGTAAAATGACCGTTTTGCCCCTCGAGCTTAGAACTTTGTCTTTATAATTGAAGAATGGAAAATTGGACATTATGCCCATCCATGGCTGCCAAAAATCAAGGGGAATTATGGGTCATTGGATCTCCATGGGGAAGACAAATGCAAGTGTCAAGAGATCAAAGGGCCATGGTCATATCACCTTTTTCCACACCTAAAAATCAAACCCATTGACCAAGTATTTGTATATAACACAATTCTCTCTCCTCTCTCTCTCTCCTCACCCTCATTTGGCCGAACCACCCACCTCAAGCCACCGAAAATCCTCTCTTTTTCTTCCTCTCCATATGCTCGCCGGCGACCAAGACTAACCTCTCTGTTCGACGCCTTCGACGACCACTTCCGGCCATCACCAGGATGCCGGCCGGCCATATCAACATAGATACACATCTTGCCGACCTCCTCAAAGTAGAATCACGGCATTTGGAGCACCGAAGAGTTACGAGCAAGCATTTTCCTAGGAGTCGACGGAAACTGATCCAACCAGAGGTAGGTTCTGTTCTCAGTCCATTTGAAGGCCGAATTTTTGGAGTTTAAGGCTTAAATTTCGTGGAGACTCAGTAGACATATTTAGGGTTCTTTGATAAAAATTGTAGATTTATTTGATTAAATTTTGATCACGAACTGGCCTAGTGAATTTTGCCCAGAATCTGTCGAAAAATTGACTTGGAGGAACCAGCGACGTTCGGCGAGTTTTCGACAACCAATCGACTTCAAATCTTTGGTGAGACCCCTCAGACCTTAGATAGACATGATAAGAGGTAGAATAATGATTAAATGGTGGGTTAGGAGTTGATTAAGGACCGGTTGTGCTTGGTTTGCACGAAACCAGGGAGAACCGGTTCAGCACCGGGCAAATCGATTCTGTGAGGGGGCTGATGATGGGAGATTTGAGTCACAAATTGATGTTTAAAGCATGTTAAGATGACGATGGGTATGTTATGGATGATTGAGAATGATGGATTGAGGAATTAGGTATGGAAATTGACGGATTGATTGAATTTTACTAGATTGCGCGACGAGTTCGATTTTGGGACATTGGGGGCTGAAACTTAGAGGACTCAAGAGGAGTAATTTGCATGATTAAACCCAAGGTAGGGGATCCCTAATCCTATGTTAAGACGATTGGACTCGATTGGGTGAGTCGAGGCTTGATTTGATCAATTTATGAGAATTTATTCAAGTGGGTAGCTTGATGATATACTAAGACGATATAGGATGATTGTGAATGATATTGCGTATGCCTGAGTTGTTTGCCATGTTCGGATATTATTGATTTGCGTGGCATGCCACGAGATTTTTGAATTTCATTCGGACTTGCACTTGCCATTAAAGGTGCAATTGAATGGGAAATCATGGTACAAGACGTGGTTGTGGTATGAATATAACATGACAAAGCCCTGAGGTGTATGAGACGTGGGGCAAGAAAATGAATACCCTGATGCGATAAGATCGCGGGGTGAAATTAATATTGTGTGGCGCCCTGATGCGACGAGATCGCGGGGTTGAGATAGCCACAATCCAGATGTGAACTATTTGAGGAACGGAGGTGTGAGAGTACCATGATGCGATAAAATCGCGGGGTGGAATTAATATTGCGTGGGGCCCTGATGCGATGAGATCGCGGGGTTGAGATAGCCACAGTCCTAATGCAAACTATTCACGGGACGGAGGTATGAGAATACCCTGATGCGACAAGATCGAGAGGTGGAGTTAATGTTGCATAGCACCCTGATGCGACGAGATCGCGGGATTGAGATAGCCATGGTCCTGATGCAAACTACTCGTGGGACTGAATTTATGAGATGATGATGTTGCTTGGAGATTTATTGAAACCTGATGCGTTTACGCGGGTTGCCAACAACAGTCTGAGGCGTTTACGCAGACCGAGCCTGAGGCAATATGGTCGCGGGTTAGAGATTGAGGCAGGCTGAGATCAGTAGATATGAGATGTAGCAGGCTGAGAGTGCAGGTGCATTATTATCTGAATATGACATGAGGTCATCTTTGCATGCTTGTTGTCTATATGCCGTTGTTTTATTGAATGGTGCCCTATCTGCCTGTGAGTTTATGAGTTTGGGAATATCGAGGAGTAGATGACTGCCTGAATGGACGGTCGGCCTAACCTAAGGTTAAGACCCACCTTACTGAGATTTATATCTCACCCTAGTGGGGCTTTTCTTTTTCAGGTCCCAAGAGGAGGTAGCACGAGCTTGCCAAGGAGTGGCATTTGAAGAGATAGTTGACCAGTTGTATTTTCAATGGAATTGCCAAGCGTGGATATTGAGATTGTACTTTAGATATTGAATTAGGAATTGATCCTTTGGTAAATGATTAATGAGATTTTGATGTACCCTTGTGTCTTAAGTCATCGTATGTGGTTGTATCTATATGAATGGAGATGGCATCGCTTCCGCAAGTGTATTTCTATCAGTGCTCAGATTATTGGCCGTTGGATCCTGGAGTTAATCGAGAATGAACGACTAGGCGGGATGTTCACGCGCTCACCGGGTTCGGGGCGTGACAGACCCAGAAATTCAGAAAATTGTAGAGATGAATGCTACGAAAAGAAAGCCGAAATTCCAGGTATTTGAGGATGGAATTTTGAGGTTCCGAGGACAGCTATGTGTACCAAAAGGACGAAGGACTCTGAGAAAGAATTTTGTTAGAGGCTCATAGGAGCAACTATAGTGTCCACCCTGAAAGTACAAAGATGTACCAGAATTTGCGACAGCACTATTGGTGGAACGGAATGAAGGTAGACGTGGCAAAATACGTGGCTAAGTTTTTGACTTGCCAACAAGTGAAGGCGCAGCACTGTAAACCTGGAGGACTGTTGCAGCAATTGAAAATTTTGAAATGGAAGTGGGAGCACATAACCATGGATTTCGTGATGGGACTTTCGAGGAGTTAGAGAGGTCACGACTCAATATGGGTAGTCGTGGACCGATTGACCAAGTCTGCCCACTTCATTCCTGTACGAAAGGACTTCACCATGGATAAGTACGCAGAGCTGTACATGAGGCATATAGTAAGATTACACGGAGTGCCGATGACGATCACCTTGGATAGGGATCCGAAATTTACAACAAATTTTTGGAAGAGTCTGCAAGAAGCTATGGGGACCTGACTATAGTTCAGTATGGCATATCATCCTCAGACAGATGGACAGTTAGAAAGAACGATCTAGACACTCGAGGACATGTTGAGAGCGTGCGTCATTGATTTCAAAGGCGAATGAGAAGAGCAGTTACACCTGATAGAGTTTGCGTACAATAATAGCTACCAACAAAGTATACAGATGGCACCATTTGAGGCACTCTATGGAAAAGCCTGCAGAATACCGATATGTTGGGACGAGGTAGAATAGAGAAGTGTCACAGGTCCCGAATTGATAGAACAATCGATAGAAGTAGTGAAGGTCATCCGGGATAGACTAAGGACGGCGCAGAGTCGCCAGAAGAGCTATGCAGACAAACGGCGCAAGCCCCTGGAGTTTCAAGTGGGCGATCACGTCTTCCTCAAGGTGTCGCCGATGAGAGGACTATCGCGATTTAGAAGGAAAGGGAAGCTGAGCCCAAGGTATGTAGGCCCATTTGAAATATTGGAGCGGATTGGAACCTTGGCCTACAAGCTTGCCCTGCCGCCTAATCTATCCCGATGCATAATGTGTTCCATGTGTCGATGCTGCGAAAGCATGAACCAAACCCGACACGTGCTGGATTACGAAACCATAGAAGTGGACGATAGAGTGTCGTACGTGGAGAAGCCAATAAGGATCGAAGATCGGAAGGAGCAAATCCTTAGGAATAAGAAGATTCCACTGGTCAAGGTAATATGGGAGCACCATGGAACTAAAGGTGCCACATGGGAGGACGAAGAGACGATGAGGCGACAACACCTACATTTGTTTGAGTAATTAAGTGTAATGTAAATTTCGAGGACTAAATTTTTGTAAGGGGAAAGAGTTGTGATATTCTGATTTCTAATCAACTTTAGACTCTGTAATGAAAAGTTTATATATATCAAGCGATGTATTTCAGTCATATTCCACTCAAATCTAATCAATTTGAGTATACTGACCAAATGGGAAAGGCTAACACGAGACGAGGTACGTGGACCTAGACAACTCGGATAGGAAATGGCGCTTTGACCATAAGGATTGTCGAGGTAATATTTAGAATCACCAAAAGGCCGATATGAGAACGATTAAGGATTACCATGTGAGTATTGTAAGATTGGAGCGCGGGTGATGCCGCTTAACCAACGAACGATTTGCAAAATTATCCTAAATCGGATAGTGACGATCAAGATCATAAGGACTAGTGATAAATCCTCACAGTTACAAGACAACCAAAGCCACCATGAATTGACGAGCCCTAAACGTGATGTGAATCACGGGGTAGACATGCGTAAAGTTTGCAAAAGTCGCCCGTCAGTTCGGGATAGGTTGGAATCACGTTTGATAGAGAAAATTATCAGAAACGAGTCCTGTAAAGTTCAAAATGAAAAATCAAGAATTCTAACGTCGTTTGGATTGGTTGTTGCCCTATCGAACAACCCTAGAACGAGAAAAACGACGTTCGAAACGTCAGGGGTAAAATGACCGTTTTGCCCCTCAAGTTTGGAACTGTGCCTTTACAATTGAAGAAGGGAAAAATGGGCATTACACCCTCCCATGGCTACCGAAAATCAAGGGGAATTATGAGCCATTAGATCTTTATTGGAAAAGCAAGTGCCAAGTGTCAAGAGATCAAGGGTTATGGTCATATCACCTTTTCACCCACCTAACATTCAACTTCATTAACCAAAAATTGAATATAACAAAATCCTCTCTCTCCTCTCTCTCTCCTCACCACCATTCGTCCAGCTACTCCCCAAGAATAACCGAGCATCACCTTCTTCTTCTTCTTACAAACTGCCGTCGCCAACCAGACCGGACGCCACTGTTCAATCACCCTCTCCGGCCACCATCTACTGTCAGCCGACCACCCAAATGAAGATCCACGTCTTTGCGAACTCCTCCAACAAGAATCAAGGTGTTTGGAGCACCGAGGAGTTATGGGCAGAAGTTTTCCCGAAAGCAGACGAAATTGGAACAAACATGAGGTAGGTTCGATTCTTAGCCCTTTTGATGATCGAAATCTTTGATTCTTGAGCTCAAATCTAGTGGAGACTCAGTAGACATATATAGAATTATGTGGTAAAAATTGAGGCTTAATTTGATAAGTTTTTGACCACGAACCGGCCTTGTATATTTTGTCCAGAAACTGCCGACATTCTGACCGTAGGTGATCTGGCGACTTTGGATGAATTTCTGGCGAGCAACCTACTCAAAACTCACAATGAACCTTCCAAATCCTTAGGTAGACATGTTAAGGAGTAGAATAGCATATAATTGATGGATTTGGAGTAGATTAGGACCGGTTAGACTCGGCTAACACAAAATCGAGTGGAACCAGTTCGGTGCCGGGCTAAACCGAGTCTGTTGAGGGCTTTGGGCGATGGTTTTGAGCTGCAATTTGATGATTGTAATGTGATGAAGTGTTGAGAGTTAAGTTATGGATGATTGGAATTGATGGATTGAGGAATTGGGCTCGAAAATTTGACGAATTGATTAAAATTATAGGGTGCGCGACAAGTCCGGGCATGGAGCTTGGTTGGCCGAGACTTTAGGGCTCAAAAAGGAGTAATTTGTGTTGCCAAGCAAAGGTAAGGGAATTCCTAAACCTAGGTTAGGGGGATAAGACTCGATTGGGTAAGTCGAGGGTCGATTGGAGTGATTTATGAGAAATTGCCAAATGGGACAGCTTTGATATGTCCTAAGGCGTTAAGGAATGATTGTGTGACATTGTCTATGCCTGAGTTGCCTATGCTTGAGTTTTTTGCCGTGTTTGCATACCATTTGAATTAATTTGCATGCCACGGAATTTATGAAATGCATTTGAAAGCACGCTTTTCAGTGAGTGTGAAATTGAATTAAAAATCAAGGAATGCGATATGATGTGACATGAGCATGGCGTAGCGGGGTCCTAAGGGGTGTGAGATGTGGGGCAGAAGGTTGAGACCTTGATGCGACGAGGTCGTGGGGTGAAGTATGGTTAGGTGGCGCCCTGATGCGATGAAGTCGCAGGGTTGAGATAGCCACAGTCCTGATGCGAATTATTCGCGGGACGGAGTATGAGTTAATGAACTCTGCCTAGAGATTCATCGGGACCTGATGCGTTTAGGCGGGTCACCGATGACGGTCTAATGCGTTTACACGGACCGAGCTTGAGGTGACTAGTTCGCGGGCTAGAGAATGAGATAGGCGAAGTTTGATGGAAGTGGTGAAGTGGCAGGCTGAGAGTACATTTGCATCTGAGTGTGACACGAGATCATAAATGCATGCATGTCTTCTGTATGTTGTTGTTTATTGAATTATGATTGTTATGCCTATGTGTCCATAAGTGTGGATCTGTTGAGGGATACGACTACTTGAGTGGACTATCAACCTAACCTAGAGTTAGGTTTTTCTTACTGAGATGTGTATCTCACTCCTTTTGGGGAAACCTTTACCTTACAGATCTTAGGTCATAGCTATGTGGCCAATATGTTTTGGGAACCCAAAGGAGATGGCGGCGTACTATGATGAGTTCCCAGATAGGCAGGGGAACGTATATGTGAGGAAGTACACCTTCATATGGGCAGACGAGGGTAAGCCTAAGTGGAAGCCTCATAGGTTCGAGGCGTGATTCAAGAAGGAGGGGAACTCACAAATAGGGCCACTAAAACCCCATGAGGTATCACAGGGTGTCATACCCGATTGATGCCAGACCGTAGCGGAGTAGGAGTTACTTGAGGAGTCAGTGGTAGGGTCTAGGAACGGACCAGAGCGGACAGGGACCTTGGAGTTCACTGAGGAGCAAGGGTATGAGGAGGTCATAGTCTTGGAGGCGTTCGAGGGGGACTTTGCTGAGCCATCACAGGAGGTCACTATGGAGGATTCCATCGAGGTCCCGTCTGAGATGTTTTTTGAGTATGAGCCGACCGAGGACGCAGAAGATACGGATGACTCCAGCAGCTCATCCTAGGATACTTCAGTTGGTGGATCGATATTGACTGGCGACCTGACCCCACTACTGAGGGATTTTATGGATATTTCCTTTTGATATGCTTACCCTGTCGCCTTTTTGTTTAGAAAGTTTAGTATTCAGGTTATATGAACAGTACGCCTTGATGTATGAATGATATGTGCTATCTAAGTCCCACTTAATCTATACATATATATATTGTACAAAGATTTATTGGAGTATCGCTTCTATATGCGTGATGTATTTATTATATCTCTCGACTCCTATTGGTGGATCTTGGGACTGCCAAGAGATTATTGTTGGTTTGCTTGTAGGGATGCTCGTGTGCTCATGCTCGAGGCGCAGGGCGTGACAATCTCACTCTGATCTATTCAATCCTAAGTTGACTGACCAAAAGGGAAAGGCTAACACTTGACAAAATACGTGGCTCTAGGGAACTCGGACAAGAAATGGCACTTTGACCATAAGAATTGCCGAGGGAATATTTAAGGCCAATAAAGGCCTATCTGAGAACGGTTATGGAATTCATTGTTAGCGTTATGTAATTGGAGCGCGGGTGATACCGCTTAACCAAAGTATAACTTGCAAACTTTTCCTAAATTGAACTATGACGATCGAGACTGTCGGAGCTAGTGGTAAACCCTCGTAATTACATGATAATCAAAGTCGCCATGATTTGAAAAGTTTTAAATGTGATGAGAGTCATTGAGTCGATACGCGTAATGTCTGCAAAAGCCACCCGTCAGTTCGAGACAAACTGAAGTTACACTCGATAGAGAATTTCGGACGTGAAATAGGATTTTGAAATTCGAAAAGGGCAATGAAGGATTCCGACATTCGAAATGAATTAGACGTCGCCACATCGAAGGAAATTCGAATTGGAAAAGTAAAGTTTCGAACGGCAAGTGCAAAAGTAACTATTTTGTCCCTCGAGATTTAACCTTTCCTTAAGATTAGATGAATGGCATTTTAGCCAATTACAAACCCCCTAGGCTGTCGAAATTTTGAGGACAAGAGGGTCAATTGACCTCAAGATATTAGTTGGTATGAGGACAAGTGTCAAGTTTTGGAAGTTTAGCATTTAATGGGCACTTTTAGCCTCCTATTCAAAGTGAGTTGACCAAGTAAGATTAAGCCTAATCTCTCTTCTCTCTCCCTCATTTTTGTGGACCACCTTCTCTCTCTACTCTTCCTCTTTTTTTTTCTTCAGTCGAACAGCTCCAGCCCAACCGGTTCTGCCCGCTGCCTTCGCCCTCCACGATAGCCACTTCCAACGACCTTCAGCCCCATCGCTGGCCACCAATATCCTCCTCAACCTCTCCTCTACAAACCCTGGTAGTAATTCAGTCATTGGACGCCGGAGGAGTTCCGTTCAGCCCTAAACGCAAAACCGGACAATTTTCAACCAAGTTTTAGAGAGGGAGCTCTTAAGCCGGCCATAGGACTTTGTTTGGCTTCAAATTTTCGGTGATATGTTCTTAACTTCTAGTTAAAGGCTATAACAAGTTGAGGTTGAGTGTTTGCTGAAATTAGAATTGGTTTTCATGGAGAAATTGTTGGATTCTTGCAAGAATAGATTATGCCCTGCACTAATCGTGTGATATCGAGTGGCTTTGGGACACTTCAAAGTGTTATTTTGCTCCGAAACTCACGGTAAGTTTTCTAAACTTATAAATTGAGGTATTGGCGAGTTGGTTTTGTGATAAATTGAAACATAGAGTTGATTTAAGGGCTGTTTGGTTTGACGAAATTAGGATCGGTTATGTCCCCTACACCATCCAAGTGAACCGAACACTTTGGGGGTTCAAGGAGGTGTCGCCTTACCTTGAAACTCTCAGTAAGGCATTTAGGATTTTTATATGATGTGTTATTTAAATGATTACTTGATAGAATTGAGAATATGAGAGTTTTATTGATAGAATTGTGGATTTATCCTAGGACCGAGTGGATGCCCTGTTCGGCCAAAGAGGAACCGAACTTGACAAAGGGTCTTTGTCAGATTTTGCTAGCTCGATTGAAAGGTAAGTGACCCTTAAACCTTTATAGGACACTAGGACACTACTGAATACGCTTGGTTGGTAAATTGATGATGTGGTGGATTCGTTGTGCTTGATTTGATGATAGCCAAATGAGTTTATGGTGGACCTAGCCATGTATGCTTACTTTGATGTGAGATCATAATTCTCATGGCTGAATTGTTGATGTATGTATTTGGTTGGCATGTGATCTCGAGTCACCGTTTGGCGTTTAAGCCCTGAGTGATGAATCTCCGAAATCGACATTTGAGATGACAAGGGAATGATTGAGGTGATAAATTGCCATGAAGTGCAAGTTTATGCTTTGTTCTATGTACTTCGACCATGATTATGCCTCTTGACGATAGATTACATGACCATTTGAATGTATTGTACTCGATCATGAGGTTCTCCGAAAGATAAGTTTAGCTTGTGAGTCTAGTGGAATGAGAAACATGTTTTGTAATGGAAAGCTTTACTGAAATGAGATGTGAGCTTAAGGGCCTATGGCATCCTGATACGGCAGAACGCGGGATTGCAATTTGAAATATATCATGATGCGTCAGAACGCGGGATAAGTTTGATATGTGTCGACATGAGCCTTAAAATGGCCCGAGAAACCTGATGCGTCAAAATGTGGGTTTAAGGATTGTGTTAGCCTGATGCGTGAGAACGCGGACCAATCATTTATGTTGAGGATTTGGATGAAATGAGGAATGGTTCTTGTCTTATGAATTGTTTGTGCTAGTACGTAAGCTTGGTCGGATGCCATTGTACATGCTTTTGGTTGTGATTCTTTATATGCCAATTATGCCAAGATACCTTGATGCGTGGATGTCATGTGTTGTTCTGTTTGTTGAATTTATGTCTTTGTTTTAAAATGTTGTCTAGGAGGACTGACGGCCTGGTTTAGGTTTAGGGTTAACCTACTGAGATGTAAATCTCACCCCGTTGTGGGACTTGTTTTACAAAACCCAAGCCTTGAAGATGATGCCCTTCCGCTTAGGCGACCCCAAGGAGACAACCGCCTCTTTTGATGAGTTTCCGAATGGTCGAGGAGTAGTATATGTTAGGAAGGGTACCATTGTATGGGTTAATGTTGGAGAGGAGATTTACAGCCTCATCGTTACGTGGCGTGATTTAGTCATGTCGGGTGCGTTAACACTGGTCATTTGAAGCCCACAGGCATTCCCCTAAACGTAGTACCTAGTTGGTGTCATCCTGCCCGCCTTGAGAGCATAGTCAAGTCCTTGATAGTCGTTTCGAAGAACATTCCTGAGAAGACCCTGACAATTGAGAAAGATATTGAGGTGATCGAGGTCTCTGCTTCAGAAGAGGAGATAGACGAGGATACGGCGGATGTGCGTTTCGAGACCCTCTTCTACTACGATCCCGAAGAAGACAAAGAAGAGGGCAAAGACGAATCCAGTAGCACTGTTTAGTGGTGGTAGGCGATTTGGGTTTCTTTTGGGATACCTTTTTGGGTTGTCATCTTTTGGTGACAAACTTTTGATTAGGACCCTAGTACCCCTTTTTTGGTTTGATCCTTAGCCTTCCCTTGACCACGAGGTATATTTTGGTACTTGCCCTCTCCCTGATCGTTGTGTGTAAACCTGATGCTTTATATTATGTATACATATGTTTCGTCATCCCAAATCATTCTTTTGTTTTATTATTATGGAGTTGTTCATTATCTTCCACATGCGTATTTTAATTTATTCGTGCATCGTGGACTTTTGGATCCAGGGAACAATGGAACGGTATTGACGAATGCGGGGTGCTCATAAAAGAATGCAGGTTGTAACATGAATACTTAGAGCCCTCGTCGGCAAGGGCTTGCAAGGGGCCAACCAAGGAACCCTCGGCAGGTGGCCGGCAAGGCGGGAGCATTTGGAGGAGATAGGCCTTGTGAGGAAGACGATGTTCAAGAGAAAAGAAAAAGAAATAAAAAATAGAAAAGGAAAATAGAATAAAAATATTAAAATATTATTAAAATTTGTCACGACTACTCTAGCCGACCAAATAAATTGAATTGACACAAATACAAAAGCTTTTGGACTAAATTGGCACTCAAAAAAGTTTAAAATTAAATTGGCACAATTACAATAAGTTTATGACTTTTTAAATAATTTTTCCCAATATCTTGATATAGCTGGATTATGTGGTATACCGTCATATCGTTGGGATATATCATATTACCATGAAACCAGTGAAAAAATAGATTTTGACTCGGCTCATTTGTCTAAGAGGTGCCTAACTGAACTGGATCAACATATACAAAATAATGATATATTCATTAGAAGTCCTAAAACTTATTGCAAAAATATAATTGAGTTATAAAACTTGCAAAAAGTGCAATAAAACTTGTCAAATATGTGCAATTGAGTCATAAAACTTACAAACAATATAATCAAGTCCTAAAACTGATCAAATTAGTGCATTGAGTCCTTCTGTTAACTCCGTATAATTATACTAACAGAAAATGCTGAAGTAGCTTTTTTTTAATATTTTTCTCACGATGAAGTGGCTAAAACAACGTTGTTTTAATCAAAACCTAATTTTTAATATGACTTTTATTTAAATTAATCTATAAAATAGACTTTAAAAAAAAAAAAAAAAAAACCAAGCAGAATCAATGGGGAATGCCGCCGCCCGAGATCGCCCTCCCCGACGGGACACAGTCCCTCTGTCTGTCTCTCCTATTCTTTTTTCTTTTTGAATTCCAGGATTCGAGTCGATACCAGAGGGAAATTGGGTTTCTATTTCTTGTTTCGTCGATTGCGTTCTTGGAAGAGGGATTAGGGTTTTCTTGAAAAAAAAAATTGTCGGAAGGTTTTTCTTGATTCTGTGCTGGAGTTATTCTATTCTTTCATTGCGTTACCAGTGGGATTCAAAACTGTGCTTGTTGTGTTCGGGAAAATTGACGAGAAACATTGTTTCTTTGCTTCTTTGAAAAGGATAGGATCTGCTCGTCGCTGCTGCGGAAGAATATTGCTTCAGATAACCAAAACAGCGAAAAAAAAAATATTTTATAAAGATTCAAATTTATTTTTTAGATTAATTGAAATAAAAATCATATTAAAAAACAGGTTTTGATTAAAACAATGTCGTTTTAGCCACGTTATCTCCACGTATGAGAAAAAATATTTTTTTTAAAAAAACCACATCAATATTTTCCGTTAGTCAAATTAGACAGAGTTAAATTGCATCAATTTGACAAGTTTTAGGATTTGATTGTATTTTGTGCAAATTTTAGGACTCGATTGCACATATTTGACAAGTTTTAGGACTCGATTGCACTTTTTGCAAGGTTTATGACTCAATTATATTTTCGTGATAAGTTTTAGGATTTCTAGTAAACATACCTCTAAAAATTACTGAATTGAGGGGATTTCCAATCTAAAAATCACAAATATCCTATTTTGACATATTTCGAGCTATTAGGCTCACTAAAGAAAGTTTGTTTAATACAATTATGAAAATGAACGTGGGTAGATAATTTGTTTTTCGGTAAAGGTGGGTAGATAAATTTTGTCCCTATAAATTAGGATAAATTTCTTCGATAATCCTAAACGTTTCGCTTAATGTACAATCAAGTCCAAAAAGTTTGAAAAAGTGCGATCAAACCTTTCTGGACGAAGGATCACCCAATTTCTGGCGTGTCACGACCAAATCCGATATAGCTTTTTTAATATATTCTTGGCTATGCTCGCTGCTGTGGCGATTTCGGGTAAACCTACAGAGGTAATCCCCTGATAATTTAGATCATTCATCGTCGACTTTTCTGGTAGCAGTGTCGGCAGAGAGGTCCTAGAGGATGAGTTGACCGTCTCTGGATTTCTTAGGGGGGGCATCACAAAGAAGATTACTTTCATTTTTGTCTCGCAGACTGAAATAAAGGAACCAAAGTTGCCCAAAAATGACTGAACACTGAAAATTGGGTTTGGATGATCCGACAACCACTCTGTCGGCCCGCCAAGCGAAGACAAAAAGAAACGGAGCCGTTAACCCAGATTTTGCATCCTTCGCGAACACGAGAAGGCAGGTCTGTTCTAAGGGAATACGGCATTTTCGTCTGCTCAAACCAATAAATAGTTTTACTATTGATTCGGGAGAATTTGAATGTACCGAAATAGTGGCAACTTAAAATAGATTAACAGACATCCAAAATTCAAAAAGTGGGATATTGTTCACTCATTTTTGGAACAAGGAATATCTTTCGTCGAAATTACTTATTCGATTTTTATTATAAGAGTTTTGTTGCTCAATTCTCAAAGAAATTTAAGGCAAAGAACATATCACAAGGAGTAAGTGTCGAAAAGTATGGAAATGGATAGATTGTAGATAGATTTGAGATCAACAAAGGGTTTGGGTTACATTACAACACTCTTAAAAAAGTTGCAAATGACTTGAAAAGGAACTAGTTTGCGAGAATTGAAAATGCAATAATTTCAAAGTACAATGAAAACTAAATTGCAGAGGAAATTGAGTGTTTTCGCATATGTTGTTCATATGCCTCTTTCTCCTTCATTTCGAGTATTTGTATTTCCTAGCACTTTGTAACTGCTCAGATGGTTATCTTTGTACTTTCAAATCTTGAATTTTAGAACCTTTAATAACCACCCTATTTGCTCACCTTTTTAATTGCTTTTGTCCGCCAAAATTGATCTTCAACTGCTCCAATGATTTTGAATTTGAACATTTTGAGTAACTTACCATAATCTGCTCATGTACATTACTTTCGATTCCTGCTCATAACTTCCCACGACGTGGCTAACTTAGTCGATCCATTGCATGCTCATGAGCCCTCTTAATTGGCTTTTGTGATTTTCGGGAAGTTACCGATTGATAACTACTTACCGAACCTCAGGAATGAATAGCTTTACTATCCATTTTCCAAATATCAGGTTTTTGCAGTTCTCAATGTGCCACGACCAACTTGCCGAATCTTCAGTAAATCATTTGCCACTCTTTACTTTACCGAATCAATATCGAATCGGGATTCAATAACCTTGATGCCCATTCGGTACTTGTGTCTATTGTTTGGTATCAATAGATATAAAAATGCCGATAATGTCAATTCAATCCTAAACATTTTGTTTTGCCAAATTAAATTTTTATTTTTTTTACATTTGTGCTAATTTAATCCATTCGATCAATGTTGGCTATATTGGTAAAGTTTCCTTTTCTTTCTCTTTATTTTTTTTTTGTCTTCCCTTCCTTTTTTCTCCAACTGGTCACTTGACCTCAGTGACTGGACAAAAGTAAGGGTTGGTGAGGTCAATCTTGCTGACATCTAGTGAAGCTCGCCCACACCAACCACTAGCGAGAGCGAACCTTGCTTGCACCTAGCGAGGTCGGCCTCCTTATGGCTAGACGAGGCTAGCTCTAGCCAATGGTCGACGGGGGGCTATCTTTGCCAAACATCGGCAACTAGATGAAGAACGAAGGGTGAAAAAGGAAAAAAATGAAATAAATAAGATAAATAAAAATTCAAAAAATATATATTAAAATTATCTACGTCAGCACCCGTCGCGCCATGTAGGGTAATTAGCATCAATATCATTGATTTTTTGTCAATGTTTACTGAATGGACTGAATCGGTATAAATGCAAAAGGTTTATAATTCAATTGATAAAAATAGGACTGAATTGAAATTATTACAATAGGTTGAGCAGTTTTTGAGTAATTCATCTATTGAAAACTATAACGAGTAACTTTTTCTTAGCCACTTTTGTCAATTTACTTTCATTTACTATAGGAGCTACCTAATTTGGAAGGTCCAAAAAGTTCAATATTAACCGAATTGGGGGATACCTCCACCACCTCCCCTTCATGATTTGTTCTTCTTTTCTGAATTATAAATGTGACGGTTGGCTTTCAAGGGTGCATGGAAAGTAATATGGTCCGCTCATGTAGAGTATCGCACCTCTCTATCAAAGAAATAACCGTCAAAAGCAATATATCCTTGAATGTGATATAAGATCACGTTTTCTTCCGTACGTGAAAAATTGTCGACGTTCATTCCAATAGAACGACATATCTTCTTCACAAAGAAGAACATCGACAAAATAACGACAAATCTCTCCTAAATGTCAAATGGACGACTGAACTCTCTCGATGCATTGTGGACATTTAATTTGAGAAAAATCGAGGTGCGTTCATTCTGTGATTCATTTCTCCAATCAATGATTCAAGTAAGTTTTTGGGCTTGTTAATTCCGTGTAATTCCGTTGTGTATGTTATGGGATTGTATTCTCGTATCGGTATTAGGGCATACATTCTTGTTTTCTAAACACAATTACGTTTCATCGTTGTAGTTAGCATGAAAACCCTATTTTAATCACCACTGTTCATTGAAAATTGATTTTGTTACGTACAACCAAATTGATTTTTGAACACATCAATCGAATGGGCTCAACAAGACAAGAATTTGGAGTGGTCACCGATCGCAAGATGACGCTAGTAGAGGCAGCAAGTGCGCCACGCGCCTTGACAGGATCGGGTCTCTCGAAGCTGTAGCGAAATATCGTATTTTCATGAAATTTTGTTCAACAAAAATAACTTTTGAGATATCATCAAGTGCGTCTCTTCCATACAAACGTTCTGAGGGGTGACTCGTCGACGGAGCACCGGATCAGCCCCCACGTGCCGGGGAGCCCGCTGGCGCTACGCATGCGCCTTACGCGCCTCGTGCGGAAGCACTCCAGTGGCATGTTTGGGGCTTTTGGGTTTCGTATGTTGGTGGCTTCCGCTTGGAAAATTTAGTCACGAACAGAGTTTAGCTGGGGATCGAGTTCTTGTGGTATTCTTCAGGAGCAATCGAAGGATAGACGAAGAGTACTCGCCCTTCAATCACGAATCGAGCTCCTTAGACCGGCAATCTATATCATTATAGCCCTTATATGCGGCACGGGTCTTTTTTTTGACCAATCGTTGAGCACGTACTTTAGCAGTGCATCATTAACAACAGGGTGCTAGGATTGTAAAGCTAGATCCCCGTGGAAAGTCGTTCAGCCTCAAATTGGCATTTTATTCCATCACATCCAGTTTTTATAGAGAACCTTAAATCCAAGAAGAAACCACCAACATACGAAACCCTAAAGCTCCAAATCACCTTCACCCATTCAGCTGGCAAACGATCTTTGAACAAATCGTGCGAAAATCAAATTCTGTGGAGCAATCGCGATAGAGGACAGCGACGTTATTCGTGTGGACAATTGAAGCGTCAGGTAGAGCCCTCGAGCATGGGGCAACAAGCTTTGAAAGTGGACCAAGAGAGACGGAGGATGGAGCTTTGGCAGAGAGACCCAAGCACAAATAGTTTTGATCGTGGGGACAGGGGAAAGATAGACGAAGCCCTAGCAAAGACGTTATCTTTCAACAAAGAAAAAAAAATCGATGTTAACTAATATTTCAGCCACGTCAAATAAAAAATATTGTGGATGTTCTTCACTTAATCCACGTTTGCACCATTTGAAGTTTGTCGTCCACGTCAGTGGCCACGCAGAACTTTTAACGGTGATTTTTCACGGAAACATACAGAGGATAAATGTGTCACATGGACGTAAGTTCATGATTTTTTGTGTCACAAAAAATAGTTTAGGATAAATGTGTCACACTGAGTATAATTTGAGATTTTTCACTTCAACAAAAAAGTTTAGAGTAAATGTATCACAGTGGGCATAGTTTAGAGTTTTTGATGGGTTTTTCGCTTTACCTTATCTGAATTTCATTAAATTTCCCACCAAATTTAATTTCAAAATTTGTATAAATCTCCAAATTTACACTTTAGAACCTCTTGAAAGATTTTTTTTTTTAATTTGAAAAAAGAGAGAGAGACCTCGCAATGTCTCAAAATTGCAAAACAAAATCAGCCCTCATGAACTCATTTTTTTTTTCTTTTGAGAAAAAAAAAACTCATTTTTTTTTCAAATCAAAACCAAAATTCCTTTCACTCTTTGGAGCTTGAATTTTTTTACTGAGCAGTTGGTGTCTGATTTCGATTTCTTTTATATCGTTGAAACGCTCTTCATCTTGCCTACAACTTTTATTTCGTATAAATTTCTCAGGTTCAACTAAAAAAAATCATAAAAATCGATCAACACGCAAAGGTCAGAGAAATTTCGAATTCAAAATGGTTAGATCAAAATTCTTAATGGCTAAGTAAGCTTCTTATTGGCTGAAATTTTATGAAATGGCTTCATGACTTGGCAATTTAAATGGCTGGCGTTAAGGGACTAATAAATTATCAAGATTAGCCTTACATGGATTGGAGACATGGCAATGGTATTCTGGTAATTTTGTTAACGGCAATATTTCTTGCAATGTAAAAGAGAGGGGCAAATAGTTAGGCTGGGCTGGTTTGTTCGACCCAATGGCCTAAAGGGTCAGGCTCGATCTGGCCTCCCGGGTCGACCACCGGTGGACCGGGGTTTTTTTTATTGTCTAATTTTGCTTTGATTTTTTTTAAGTCGATTTGATAATTTTCTCATTTGGGCTAGATGGATTTAATTGAGACTTGGCCCGATGGGTAAAGTTTAATTCGGGTCAAAGTGGACTGACCTGGGATGATCGGATCGGCCAGAGGTTTTCCAATTGTCTTGATTCTTGAATTAGCTACATGGGTTTGGCCTTCACTCTTGTTTAGTTTAAATTTGGCCCAAGTAAATTGGCCCGGGTCGAGTTAATTAGGGATTACCCATGGTCCCTCGATTAAATATTGTGAAGAAAATTATTCCAGAAAATGATTAGAAATAAATGAATTTTGAAATTTAGCAATGAATGTCAAAACTTTCAGTTTGACCGAAAAGTTAATTTTTCACTGGTTTTTGCAAAGTTGAAGAACTAAAATATAAATAAGCACAAAAAGAATTCAAATAATGATTTTTTGCTTTTTCAATTTTATGGAAAAAAATTGACTAAACTTTGACTTTAAGGGTTGACCAAAATATGAAACCTAAAGTCATATTTTGGATTATTGATGAAATCAATGCCTAAGTTTAGACGTTGAAATTTATAGATTAAAAAAATGCTAAAATGACACTAAAATAACTCTTTCTGGTCGAGGAATGAACCTTGTCTCGAATTTTAACCTTGCATGGCTTATCGGCTAATAACCAAGTATGAACACCTTGGTCATGAGCATATCTTTTCCGACATCTTTAATTTTGTCGGCCAATTTATCCTCACCTTCCTATTATCTGGCCAAACCTTGAGTTGTATCCATCTTAAGACTCAATAACTCAAAATTGTTCAATTCGTGCAACTTCTCAATTTCTAGTGACATAACAGCAATTATAATCAAACAAGCAAAAATTCCAAATTAAAATCTAGAAAAGCTGATCCTAAGCTAAAAAGCATTTGACCATGCTTGTTGATGATCCTAATAGGTAAAAACAAGGTTGACGGGTAAATTGGTATAATTATAATAGGTTCATAATTTTTTTTTAATAATTTTTCTGAAAGGTGTAATTGCCGAAAATAAATATGGTTTGTTTGCCCTCGCTTTGGATACATTTTTTGCAAGCAACTTTGAGGTGAAAAAAATAGAAGAAAATTGCTCCACTAGCACCTGCAACATCAATTTCTGCTTCAGCTTCACCAATTCCTCCGCCCAATCGCCACCTGTTGTAGCCACTAGCTCGGCCTACTTGACGACCCTAACCAGCTTTTGGAGGAGCGGCTAAGGAGAGTGTCGACGAGCAGAGCCACACCACAATCGCAGCCAAAGGGCCTCGATCCAGGTATACCACACAAGGGCCCGATCTCTACCCAAGGAAATCCATAGACCTTGGTGTCCGCCACCAAGTAGCCAGATTTAGGTCGCAAACAAGGACTCGTTGAAGCGGCAAGGACAGGATCAATGCAGGAGGAGGTCGTTAGACGTTGACGACCGCCGTCGAAGGGTTAGGACGGTCAGCGAGACCCTAGGCAAGGAAAGACAAGGTGTCACGGCCCTAAGTGAGGCAGCCCCGAGGTTGTGCGACCTCGGATGAGCCTCATCAAGACTCCAATATCGTGCGATTAGGGCAAAGGATTTGGACTCCGACATTGTGCAACCTCATTGATGCGACCGCGTGACCCCGATGACATAGACATCGGTGTCCCGCGACCCCGGCCTACCCGTTGCCAACCGTGTTTGTACAACTCTTCCAACTCTCACAAACTCCAAATCTATAAAGAGAGGATGAATATTCACAAGGGTAAAATCCAAATATGAAATTAATAGTAGGGGCAATTTGGGAAGAAAAAATTCAGTATATGTGAACTTGCCTTTCAAAAAAGTTATAAACCTAATGCTGAGATTTTCTCAAAGTGGCCCAAATTCTTTTGCCAAAAATCTTAATTTTTTTCTTTACAGACTCAAAGTTCTTTGAAAAAGCTGAATCAAACACACTCCGATCTAGTTACTTTAAGTTTTTTTATTTGAAATGAAGTGTATTCTAAACCCTCTTTTAAAATTTTCAACACTTGAGAAGAAGTCCAAATTCATGCACCTCAAAATTGACCGAAAAATATGTGTTAATAGTGGTTCCTTCGTTAAGTCGAATCATGTTTTCTTGTTTCGTTCATATGCTCGAGTCGAGCATGCTTCAAAAGGAGAAAGCTCCGGTCGGTCGCTGTCCTGTCCCAAATGTGGCCGGTCACGCTAAAATGTTTGAATTTAGTGCAGTGGAAATGTGACCTTCTTACGTCTTATCTTGTCACTCTATAATGCCTATTAAGCACCGAATTTTCTTCTTCCCTAGTGGCCTTCCTTTAGGTATTCTTCCAATGCATGACTTGGGACTTGATCATCTTGTTAAATGCAAATATGAAGCGGCCCATCTTATGCTTCCTGAATTTAATCATCTTTTGGTTCAATTGAGATTCTTCTCACAGTATCACGATGAATAATCTCCTTTTTTATTTTCAAATAAAAACAGAATTAAACGAATTTCACGTACAATATTAGAATGACACAATCTTTTGGGCAAAACAAAAAAGACGAAAAATTGAAAATTGATCTTTCGCGATACCGAAAGCATCAGCAAGAGGCTTAATCTTCATTATCTTGACTTAGGCAAGTTAGGTTCATCATCAAGCTCTAGCAGCTGATTCACTACTGCATCCATGGTGGGTCTCTTGTTCCTGTCCTCCTCCACACATGACACGCCAATCTCAACAAGCATTCTCGCCTGCTTCCTGCTATATTGCTCTTCCAACCTCTTGTCCACCAAATCCTCTATCCCCAAGTCCTCTCCACATTGAATCCTCCTCTTCATCTCTCGGATGAAGGCCATCAGCTCGGTTTCCTGCTCCTCGTTCTCCGCTTTCTTCACGACCCAATTCGAGAGCCGAATCCCCCTCACTATCTCCAGGACCATCACCCCGTAACTGTACACATCGACCTTGGCTGTGATCGGGAGGTTTAGGGCCCACTCGGGCGCCATGTAGCCCTTCGTACCCCTTATGCGCGAGAACTGCGAATTCCCGCCGTCCCGCTGGAGCAGTTTCGCCAGCCCAAAGTCCGCGATCTTGGGTTCAAATGTCTTATCCAAGAGGATATTCTCGGGCTTCACGTCGCAGTGGATGACCCACTCGAGGCACTCGTGGTGCAGGTAGGCCAGGCCTTTGGCCGTGCCAAGCGCGATTCTCAACCGATCCCTCCACTTGATGCAGTCCCCCGAGAACAAGTGCTTGTCCAGGGACTGATTCTCTACGTACTCATAGACCAAGAGCTTGTGCTTCCCCTCACAACAGAAACCCCACATCCTCACCAGGTTCATGTGATTTATCTTCCCAATTGTACTGACTTCAGCCCAGAAGACTTCCTCCTCATGGTACACATCTCCGAGTCTCTTCACGGCCACGGCCCGTTCGTCCTCTAAAACGCCCTTGTAAACTGATCCTGACGCTCCTCTCCCTATCTCTTTCTTGAAGTTCTGGGTCGCGCTCTTGAGTTCCTCATAGCTGAACCTCCTGAACTGGCTCGTAAGCCTGCGGTATTCGTCTCCCATTATGCTCTGCACATCTCGCTTTCTGAAGAGAATCCACCAGCCCGTGAAAAAGACAAGGATCTCGACCGCCCCAATCGCGGACGCGAACCAGTAGAGGTAGGTCCATCTCACCCTCTTGCCTATAGTGTCATATGCAGTAGATGAACCTACCTTTAATTGGTCTCCAGCTGCAGGGCAATCGGGATCGCTGCCATTGTGAATCTGCTCCAAGGATGCCACCATGGAGATGGGCAGTTTCAGATGTAAAGTTCCGGGAAAAGCTGGGGCCTTGTAGCCGCTGAAGAGCAAGCTCTTCCCGAAACACAATCTTTGCGACTCCCGGTAGCTGAACCCCAAGCAGATGCAGTCATCCAAACAGGCCTGCCTGCAGAAATTGAACGAGGCGTTGCTGTTGTAGATGGCGTCGAACCCATAATAGTCCGTGCTGGGAAGCGCCATGAACTTCACGTCCTGAGACTTAGAGCAAGTGAAATTGAACTTGGGCTTGCAACCCTTGTACCAGTCACTAGGCTCGCTCATCTCATAACCAGGAGGGCATGTGCACTTGGGCTCAGTTGTGTACACACAAATCCCATTCTTCCCACATAATCCGTGCACATTGCACAATCCCGGAAGCGCCTGCCACGTCACCACCCACGACCCAGACTGCGTGTCCAAGCTGTAGAGCCTCAGGTTCCCGTCGTGGTCCATTGTCAGCCGCCTTTCGATCCTGCGGCCTCGGTCGGAAGCATTGAATTGAAACTGGTCGCTCGATTGAAAATGGCCTGTCTCACCAAGGACTGCAATCCGGCTACTGTTGTAATTTGTTCTCCCGTTCTGGAACACGTCCAAGTCAGGGTTCGGCCAGTAGAGGCTGGATACGTCCGGTCCGTCGTACATCAACCTCAGCACATTGTCACTGTCGAAGTAGAGATTGAAGTAGCCAGAGTAAAATGCTCCTCGTTTTAAAGATGACACCAATTTCTTGCTCTTGGTGAGGAGCTGGTTTGGCAGCAGAGTATCAGTTGGGTACTCAAAGCTTTGCCAAAGAATTGTCCTATCAGGACTTCTCAGCACAAGATTACCCGAATCCAAGAGCTCTAGCGAACGGGCATCGGTAGAAGTCGTGTTGGTCTCCCAAACCACGGAACCGTCCACGTCGGTGAGGACCAAGGAGCCGGTGCCCCGGAGTGTGACCTTAGAGCCTCGGCCATTCACGGGATTGTCCCGGTTGGCCGTCCAAACGACGGTCTTGTCCGAGGAGTTGGCGAACCAGATTGAGAACCAGTAAGCATTGCCTCCGAAGCCATAGAAGCCGCATGCGAAGGTCTTATCTGGGGATGAGAGAGTGTCCGAGTCGTGTTCTTCAACTGATAGAGAAGAGCCTCTACGCAAAACGTCTGGGCTCGCCAAGGAAAAACATGTGGAGAAGATGATGAGTGGGAAGAGAGAAAAGCTTGAAAGCGCGATGGAATTGGCTCTGCGTTTCATCACTGGAATTTTGGGAAATGAATGGACACAGAGATCTGGGTTTTGGTTTTTGTTTACAGATATTTGAAGCGCACGCACATGCATGAACGGTGAGAAAGTCAATGGCTTGTCCGAATTGAATGTTTCTTTATTTTTTTTTTCTTTGTTAGTTCTAGGAAAATGACACCTGGCACAAGTGGCCTACCCCTACGGACATTTATTGCGTTGTCTGATCGAATATTATATGAACAAAGCGGAGACATTGGAGAAATTTTGGTTCAGACAATATGTTTTGATTTGGCCCACACAGTAAAGAAAATCATAAGGCGCTTCAGGGGCACGAGCGGAATTATTAGCGAGGGAAAGGAAGTGAGCAATTCGAATGAATATACTTCACTATTGGAATTTTTCCTGTTGGTTTTGCTTTACATAATGTCAAAAAGCCTCAAACATTTACAGCAACTCATATCTAGGGATGAGCAGGAGAATCTGTGAACCCGTAGGCCATGAAACCCGTAGGGGTGATCAGTTCTCGATCTAGTCCGATTCCTAAAAAATTGAAAACCAAATCAGTGGTCTCGGCTCTCATTTTTCGGAACTGCGGATCAAACTGGCCACCCTCGGAACCTGAAATTAGATCAAACCATTGGCCTGTAGGGGTAAGCAGTTCTCGGTCTAGTCCTATTCCTAAAAAATTGAGAATAGGACTAGTTGTCCCGATTTCCATTTTTCTGAACCGCGAACCAGACCGGTCACCCTCGGAACCTGAAATCGGATCGGACCATTGTCTGGTCCGGTTCTCGGGCAGTTTCAAGGAACCAGTGTTCGCGAAAAAAAAAATCGCAAATGTTTTGTTTTGATCCGATCAAGTTTAAATCCCAAACTTATCACCTACATCCATCACAAGAATCGAAAAAGTGGGTTCATGAAGTAGGAATGCGAAATGCAAAAAAAGAGGTTTCCAAAAAAAAAAAGATGTAAGAAAAAGATATGCGAAGCAAACCCTAAATCTAAACAAGTAAACATTAGGTTTACTTAAAAAAAAAAAGACCAATCCCATTTGGTCGGTCTAGTCAAGTCCTAGACCTAGAACAGGAAACTGGATGCCTGATCACTAGTTCCAATTTTAGGAACCAGGAACCAAACCATTGGGGTCCGGTCCGAGCGATCCCGATCCAGGCAGTCGTTTTTGCTTACTCCTAAGAAACCTTATAGTCTCTGGTAGGTTTCATAGTAGGTGCTAGAGACTGCAGGATAAATTACATGTTCCTAAATTTCGGGATTGAAGTGTGTGCGATAGGTGCTAGAATTACGTTCATACCACCCTATATTGGATTGGGATCCCTTGCCTTAGTTTTTCTAAGGCAGCAGATCCACTTTCCCCTATACCCACAGTCGCGACCCGTTTTTCGTAATTTCTGAATGAACTGATTAATAGATTACCGATCGGGCCCTCCCATTAACTACGTGTGGTTGGGTTTTCGATTGATACGGGCCATCCCAAGACCATATCAAATCGCGGCAGGAGTGGGATTGTCATGTCCCGCGCCCCGGGCACGAGCGCGGGACTCCCTGCAACCATAAACTCTCTCTTGAGGTCTCAGGATTCACATAGGTCGAGAGATGAACCATATTGATAGCAAGCGGAAGCGATAATATACAAACTCATCCGTACAATAATAAAAAGAGATCAGGGTAACGAGAACGCCATTAATATACATAACCTCTTATCCTGTTCATACAAAAGGGCTAGCAAGCTAAACCAGTTGATCAGCAGGGGTGACAGGGTCAATACAAAAGCGGATCATCACATCTCCCAAGGAAACAGACGTAAAGGTCATCATCAAAACATCAGACTAGAAGTACAGAGACTCCTAAGTCGAGCTACTGGAATCGTCAGTCTCCTCAGTATCCTCAGATGGCTCGTACTCCGAGAGAGTCTCAGAGCAAACTTCCACGGTGTCCTCGAGTGTCTCATCAGCTGGCGGCTCCACCCGGTTGTCCTCGGTAGCCTCGATCTCGATGACCTCATTAGTGTCCTCCAAAGTCGGGGTCCTCTCAGGAACATTCCTCGAGCTTGCTACTAACCCCATAGCCTCCATCGAATCCCGCAGGGTACCTTAGTGGGCTTCAATGGCCCAGTAGAAATGTCCCCTACCTTTCTAAACCAGGCTTCGTACCTATGAGGCTTCCAACTGCTGCCACTCTCGTCGACCCAGACTACGGTACATTTCCTAACATACACCGTCCCCTGTCCGTCCGGAAACTCATCAAAATACACCGACATCTCTTTCAGATCGCCAAATCTGATTGGCCACATTCTTACGGCCTAAGATCTGAAAAATGGAGTCCTACAACGGGGTGAGATTTACATCTCAGTAAGGTAGGTCATAATCCTAGGTTAGGCTGGGCGTACACTCAGGCATATACAATCAAAGACAAGCGCACATGCAACCACGTGAGATATTCAACGGTCATTAAACAACATGCGGAAGAAACATGTGTCAAGCATGCAGTTATGGTACCATATCACATCACAAGAATCAAACACACACTGCCATGCCAAATCACACTTTCTACCCTTCCAACTCTCCTCATTTTCATCCCCGCGTTTAGAACGGCTCAGGCTCGGGCCGCGTAAATACGCCTCAGACCATCACATTGACAAACCTGCGTAAACGCATCAGGTTTTTAATTTCACTCTAGGCTTGTGTCGACACATCTCAAATTTCGTCTCGCGTTTCAACGCATCAGGAGTATGGCTATCTCAACCTTGAGTCTCGTACGCCTTAGGGTATCGTTCAACTCAAATCCCGCGCCTCAGGGTATCCATCAACACAACCCCACGTCTCAACGCCTCAAGGTGTCATAATTTCTCAGACATGCCATAAATTCGTTTTAACTCATAACACATAATCAAGTGCAAACACATGCACGAACAACACACCTATGGCATGCAAGACAATCAAATTTAACAGTTAAATGCGACAATCAATTCGTGACACAGAAATTGTCAAGCATGCAAGTCGTCTACATCTCTCAAGGATGCATAAAGACAATCTCTCCATAAACTTCTAGGAAATCAATCCAATTCATGCTCAATTAACCCAATTGAGTCCAATCCTCATAGCCAAGGTTTACAATCTCCTTACCTCAAGCTTAATTCAATACAGTCCTTCTTCCAAGCACTTCAAGGGTTCGGTTCTAATGATCCAAGAACAAGTCCGCCGCGCAATCTAAGGAATTCATCTAATTCCTCAATTTTTCTTACTCAATTCATCACTTCACTAGGCATACACCTCATGGACCTATCAATTAACATCCTTATACTTCTCAATGATGAAATTTGAGCTCATTTGAATCCCAAAGAACTCCTATGATCGCGGCATGAACATAACCGAATAGGGCATTTTTCGGTTCTGTTTAGTTCCCAACTAATTAGCCCATATACCAACCTTAATCCTCAATTTATCCATCAATCTACTTG
The DNA here is from genome assembly GCA_028455895.1 of Rhodomyrtus tomentosa. Taxonomy (NCBI): domain Eukaryota; kingdom Viridiplantae; phylum Streptophyta; class Magnoliopsida; order Myrtales; family Myrtaceae; genus Rhodomyrtus; species Rhodomyrtus tomentosa. Next base: position 31,418,951 of record JAPCWY010000007.1, read on the forward strand.
CTAATACTTAGTTCTAGATGTTAGAGAGCCTCACCGAAAGTTTGAAGCCAAGGTGATGTCGAAAAGTCCTTGAACGGTGCCGATTCCTCCAAGTCCTCCGACGGTCAGTTTTCTGCCCTTCAAACACAAGACCCATTTAGGGTCAAAACTCCACCCAATTCACCCAAACTTTTTACCACAGCTCAGTCTATGTGTCCTCTGGATGTCCACAAAATTCAAAGGATTCAGGGTGCTATGGAGTCTAAACAGTGGCTTACCTCTAGCTGCGATGGTTTTCGTCGGCTTCCGAGAGAATGGCCAGCGGAGATTCCTCAGTGGGTTAAATGACCTGATTCCACTTGGAGAATGTTGGCAAGAGGATGAGAAGGGGGCTGGTAGTCAACTCGGGTCCAAACGGTGGCCGGAGACGGTGGTCAGAGCGAGCGAACGGGCGAGCAGTGGCTGGTCAGCGGTACAGCTCTCGGCAGCAAGGAAGAAGAAGAAGAAGAAGAAGAAGAAAATGGTAGAGGAAAAATGGGGGTTTCGACTGAGGGGAGAGAAATTGAGTGGCATATGCACATTTTCAAGAGTCAACTTGGTTGAATGGTAGGTTAAAAGTGTCCCTATCTACATCAAAGCTTAATCCTTTGACACTTGTCCATGTGTCAATCATTGTTTCATCCAATGGCTCTCATTCCCTTTGATTTTCGGCAGCTATAATGGGGCTTCAATGACCAAAATGCCCTCGTTTAGTTATTAAGGCAAGGCTAAGGCTTGGGGGCAAAATAGTAATTTTGCCCTCAACGTTCGGAAAGTTGTTTTTGTGATTCCAATTTTCTTCGATAAGGCGATGGCCAATCCAATTGTAATATTGGAATTCTTGATTCTTTATTTTTATATTTCAAGACTCGTTTTCTGAATCATTTTTCTATCAGACGTGGTTCTAGCCTATCTCGAACTGACGGGTGGCTTTTGCAGACGTTACGCGTATCGACCCTGTGATTCATATCACAATTAGGGCTCGTCAATTCATGGCGACTTTGGTTGTCATGTAATTGTGAGGGTCTATCACTAGCTCCGATGGTTTCGATCGTTACTGTTCGATTTAGAAAAATTTTGCGAATTATACATTGGTTAAGCGGCATCACCCGCGCTCCAATCGTATAACACTAGCAATGCATTCCTTAATCATTTTTAGATCAGCCTGTTTATGGCTCTAAATGTCTCCTCGACAATCCTTATGGTCAAAGTGTCATTTTCTATTCGAGTTCCCTAGGTCCACGTACCTTGCCTCGCGTTAACCTTTCCCTTTTGGTTGGTCAACTCAAGATTGATCAGATCCGAACGAGATACAACTGAAATTCATCGTTAGATACATTCTCATTAATAAGTCTCGAAATGACAGGGAAAATCAAAATGTCACGACTCTTCCCACCTTACAAAAATTCTGTCCTCGAAATTTACATTAAACCCAGTTACTCAAACAAATGGGGGTATTGACGCCTCATCATTTCTTGCTTTCCCACGTAGCGCCTTCGGTTCCATAGTGCTCACAAATAACTTTGACCAATGGAATCGTTTTATTTCTAAGAATTTGCTTCTTTCGGTCTTCGATCCTAACTGGCTTCTCTACGTAGGATACTCTATCATCCACTTCTATAACCTCGTAGTCTAGCACATACGTTGGGTCCGGTCCGTACTTTCGTAGCATGGACACATGAAAGATGTTGTGCACTTGGGATAGATTAGGCGGTAAAGCCAGTCTATAGGCTAAGGTTCCAATCCGCTCCAGAATCTCAAATGGACCTACGTACCTTGGATTCAGTTTTCCTTTCTTTTCAAATCGTGAAAATCCTCTCATCGGCGACACCTTAAGGAAAACATGATTGCCTACTTGAAACTCCAAAGGCTTATGTCGTTTGTCAGCATAACTTTTCTAACGACTCTGTGCCGTTTTCAATCTATCCCAAATTATCTTCACCGCTTCCACCGATTGCTCTACCAACTCTGGGTTGGTGATACTTCTTTCTCCAACCTCATCCCAGCAAATCGGGGTTCTGCAAGCTCTTCCGTAAAGCGCTTCGAACGGTGCCATTCGAATGCTCTGCTGATAGCTGTTATTATATGCGAACTCTACCAAATGCAGCTGATCCTCCCATCCACCTTTGAAGTCTATTACGCACTCTAGCAACATATCCTCGAGAGGTTGAATTGTCCTCTCCGATTGTCCGTCCGTTTGTGGATGGTATGCCATGCTAAATTGCAATCGAGTCCCCATGGCATCTTGAAGACTTTTCTAGAAGTTCGCTGTGAACTTGGGGTCTTTGTCTGATGTGATCGTCACGGGTACTTCATGTAGTCTCACTATCTGTTGCATACACAACTCGGCATATCTATCCATCGCGAAATCCTTTTGCACAGGAATGAAGTATGTGGACTTGGTCAACTTGTCCACAACTACCCAAATAGAATCATGGCCTCTCTGGCTCCTTGTAAGTCCCATCACAAAATCCATCGTTACGTGCTCCCATTTCCATTCAGGAATTTCTAGTGACTGTAATAATCTACCATGCTTACAGTGCTGGGCCTTCACCTACTGGCATGTCAAGCACTTTGCTACATATTTCGCCACATCCACTTTCATCCCGTTTCACTAATAATATTGACGCAAGTTCTGATACATCTTTGTGCTTCCTGGGTGGATACTGTAATTACTCTTATGAGCCTTTGATAAAATCATTTCCCTAAGTTCTTCGTCCTTTGGTACGCATAGACATCCTCGGAATTTCAAGATTCCATCTTCTAATACTTGGAATTCTGATTTCCTTTTTATCGCGTCCATTTCCAGGGTTTTCTGAATTTCTAGGTCTGTATGCTGCAAGACTTTTATCCTTTCCTAGACTTCAGGTTCTACTCGCAGTGTGGCTATCAAATTGGATAACTGACAGACTTCCAATCTGAACTCAGAATCCCTCAAGTTCTCGAATAACGACCACCCTTTCACCAATAGACAGGCGATCCTCGATTTCTGACTAAGCGCATCCGCGACTCTGTTTACCTTCCTAGGCTAATACAATATGTTGCAATCATAATCCTTAAGCAACTCTATCCATCGACGCTACCTCATATTCAGTTCCTTCTGGAAAAATAGATACTTTAGGCTTTGGTGGTCAGTGTAAATCTGAAACTTTTCACCACACAGATAATGCCTCCAGATCTTCAGAGCAAAGATAATCGCTGCTAATTCCAAATCGTGAGTCGGATAGTTCATTTCGTGCAGTCTCAATTGTCTGGACGCGTAGGCTACTACTCTTCCATGTTGCATTAGCACACAGCCTAGTCCCTTCAGTGAAGTATTGCTATATATCTCATAGCTTCCAGGTCTTGGTGGAATCGTCAACACCGATGCTTGAACTCTTGGAAACTCCTTTCACACTTATCCGTCCATTCGAATCTCGTTTCTTTCTTAGTCAATCTCGTTAGTGGCATAGCTATGTATGAAAATTTCTCCACGAAACGTCTGTAATATCCTGCCAATCCTAGGAAACTTTGGACTTTCGTGTCCGTAGTAGGTCTAGGCCAATTCGTTACAGCTTCAATTTTCGCAGGATCCACAGCAATCCCTTCTCCAGATACCACATGGCCAAGAAATGCCACTTTATTCAACCAGAACTCGCATTTGCTAAACTTAGCGTAAGGCGAGTGTTCCCTCCGGGTCTGCAAAACAATCCTCAGATACTCTTCATGTTCTTCGTTACTCTTTGAGTAAATTAGGATATCGTCGATAAAAATTATGACAAATCTATCCAAGAATTCCTTGAACACCCGATGCATCAAGTCCATAAATGTGGATGAAGCATTGGTTAGTCCAAAATGCATCATAGTGAATTCGAAATGACCATACCTTGTCCTAAAGCGGTCTTAGGTATGTCTTCTTTCTTGATTCTCAACTGGTGATACCCGGTCCTCAATTTAATCTTAAAGAATACCGCAGCTCCTTGCAACTGATCAAATAAGTCATCAATCCTCGGCAGTGGGTATTTATTCTTCGCAGTCACTTGATTTGGCTGTCTATAGTCGATGCATAGGTGCAATGACCCATCCTTTTTCCTTACAAACAACACCGGCACTCCCCACGATGATGCACTCGATCTAATAAATCCTTTGTCCAGTAATTCCTGCATTTGCACCTTTAACTCCTTCAGTTTGGATAAGGATATCCTATAGGGTGCATTCGAGATCGGCTTCGTTTCGGGAGCTAACTCGATCACGAATTCTATCTCTCGCTCTGGTGGCAGTCCTGACAACTCTTGAGGAAATATGTCAGGAAACTCAGGCACTACGGGATGCTTTCTAGTTTAGGCTCCTCAGTAATCGTGTTCATAACTGCGACTAAGTACGCCTGACATTGTTTAGTCAACAACTTCGTCACTTCAAAGGACGAGACTAAAGGAATCGAGGTTCCTCCTCGACTTCCCACAAATTTGAAACTAGGGCGACCTTCTGGGTAGAAACGAATTATCCTACTACCACAATCCACTATTGCCCCCTATTTACCCAACCAGTCCATTCCTATGATCACATCGAAGTCATACATGGGCAACACCGCTAAATCGATACTTTCTTTACTACCACCAATTACGATCCTACAGTCAGCACGGCCCAACGAAACCAGCACATTAGCTTTCAACGGGGTGGCAACATACATAATCACACTTAACGGTTTTAACTTCATATCAACCAAATTAGCAAACCGAGCAGATACAAATGAGTGTGTTACGCTAGGATCAAACAAAACATATGCAGCTTGGTTACACAAATAAACCGTATCTGTGACCACGTCTGGCGTTTCTTCTGCCTCCTTGCGGGCTACTACATAGACTCTCCCCTGAGCTGGGGGTCGGTTCTGATCAATTTAGAGAGTGGCAGCCGAGGTCCAGCCTGTGGTCGCTGCCTTTGAGGTCTATTCGTTGGAGCTTGATTCGGGCAAGTCCTCATTTGGTTGAAGCATGCTCCAGTTCTTGCTGGTCATGGTCCATTACCATGCCTCCTGCCGCAGAGGCGGCAATTCCAGTTCATTGGATTTGACGGCTTCACAATGTTCTTCCTTACTGGAGGGACGAAGCGCCTACTGCCAGCCACTGGTCTCTTACCAATCTGGCGATTGTCTCTGAATGAATTAAACCGCGATCCAGATGCAGCATTCCTCTCCTTCAAGTCCCTCTCAATCATCTGTCTCCGCTCATAGATTTCCTTATAGGTTCTTAGATTCATCTGGCTGCGAAGCTCAGGCCTCAGTCCATCTTGAAATCTCCGCGCCTTCTCTAGGGGATCCTCTACCGATCGGGGTGCGTACATTGACAGCCTAGAGAATACAGCCTCATATTAATCTATGGTCAGCTAATTCTGACGCAGCTGTAAGAACTCAACTTACTTCCTTTCCCGGGCTGTCTTTGAGAAATACTTGTCATTGAATGCCATAGTAAAGGCACTCCAAGTCAAGGCCATTCTTTCTAGAAAGACTCCATTCTTGGTGGCAGCCCGCCAATTAGTTGCGGTACCTTCTAGCTGGTACACCGCCAATAGCACTTTCTTTTCGTCCGTGCATCTCAAGAATCCAAAGGCCTTCTCTAGTTTCTCGATCCATCTCAGTGCTAGTTCAGGGTCTCCAGTCCCATCAAATTGGGTCGGCTTCAACTTGATAAATTGCTCGACCAGTTGACCCATCTACCTGGTCACAACAATTTCTTCTTAGGCATTTACTGCCTCATTGCCCTAGTCGTGATCGCCATTGTTTCCATTGCCTCCATTGTTGCCGTTGTTGGCGTTGACGACAACTATTGCGGCTCCTACCGCTTGGGTTTTGGCAGCATCCCTATCTTGGGTCTGCTTGTCAATGAGGTTGTCAATTCTTTCGAGCGCCCTCAGTACTCCATCCATTCTCGGGTCTTCTACTACAGGTGGCCTCGAACTAGAGGCTCTGCTCCTAGGCCTTCCAGGTCGTCTAGGCAGGTTACTCATCCTTGTATGCTTTTACTGAGCCTGGACCACCACAATTTCACCAAGAAGTCAGTAACTCATTCCTCCAACCAAGTCCAGAGCTACCAAACTATGCCTTAATAGAAACAGTCACAATACAACAACCTTCCGCACAACAAATTCCACAGACACTTCATTAAACAGCCCATGGCTATCCCTCCATTCCGTCTACTTTAATGATTCATCAAAATTAGTCATGCTCATTTACTCAACAGGCCTAAAATCCAAAATGACTTTCAACGCTAAACATGGAACTTCATCCTCATAGATCACCACAACCCTGTCAAGACCAAATGCCATTCACATGCGCTAAGTCATATGCCACGCATCTCGTGCATTATTCTAGTAAGTCTCCTAAGGTCTCGCTACCTGTCCTTGTCCCAACTTAATTCTCCTTACCACTCCAACCCTCAATCAATTTTCGATCGAGCTGAACTTAGCTCTGATATCAAGCAAACGGGGATGTCACGCCCCGGGCACGAGCGCGCGACTCCCTGCAAGTATAAACTCTCTCTCGAGGTCCCAAGATTCACAAAGGTCGAGAGATGAACCATATTGATAGCAAGCGAAAGCGATAATATACAAACTCCTCCATACAATAATAAAAAGGGACCATGGTAATGAGAACGCCAGTAATATACATAACCTCCTATCCTGTTCATACAAAAGCGCTGGCAAGCTAAACCAGCTAATCAGTAGGGGTGACAGGGTCAATAGAAAAGCGATCATCACATCTCCCAAGGAACATGCATCAAGGTCATCATCAAAACATCAGACCAGAAGGATAGAGACTCTTAAGTCGAGTTATTGGAATCGTCAGTCTTCTCAGCATCCTCAGATGGCTCGTACTCCGAGAGAGTCTCAGAGCAAACTTTCACGGTGTCTTCTAGTGTTTCGTCAGCTGACGGCTCCACCTGGTCATCCCCGATAGCCTCGATCTCGATGACCTCGTCAGTGTCCTCTATGGTCAGGGTCCTCTCAGGAACATTTCTCGAGCTGACTACTGACCCCTTAGGCTTCACCGAATCCCGAGCGGGATGACACCAGTTAGGGATTACCCCACGGGGTACCTCAGTGGGCTTCAGTGGCCCAGTAGAAACATCCCATATCTTTCTAAATTAGGCCTCGTACCTATGAAGCTTCCAATTGCTGCCACCCTCGTTGACCCAGACTACGGTACATTTCTTAACATACACCGTCCCCTGTCCATCCGGGAACTCATCAAAATACTCCGACATCTCTTTCGGATCACCAAATCTAATTAGCCATATTCTCACGGTCTAGGATCTGAAAAATGGGGTCCCACAACGGGGTGAGATTTACATCTCAATAAGGTAGGTCCTAACCCTAGGTTAGGCTAACCGTACACTCAGGCATATACAATCAAGGACAAATGCACATGCAACCACATGAGATATTCAACGGTCATTAAACAACATGCGGAAGAAACAAGTGTCAGGCATGCAGTCATGGTACCATATCACATCACTAGAATCAAACACACACTGCCATGCCAAATCACACTTTCCACCCTTCCAGCTCTCCTCATTTTCATGCCTGTGCTTATAACGTCTCAGGCTCGGTCCGCATAAATACGCCTCAGACCATCACATTGACAAACTCGCGTAAACGCATCAGGTTTTCAATTTCACCCTAGGCCTGTGTTGACACATCTCAAACTCCATCCCGCGTTTCAACGTATCAGGACTATAGCCATCTCAACCCCGCGTCTCGTACGCCTCAGGATATCGTTCAACTCAAATCTCGCGCCTCAACGTCTCAGGGTATCCATCCACACAACCCCACGTCTCAACGCCTCAGGGTGTCACAATTTCTCAGACATGCAATAAATTCATTTTAACTCATAACACATAATTAAGTGCAAACACATGCACGAACAACACGCCTATGGCATGCAAGACAATCAAATTTAACAGTTAAATGCGACAATCAATTCGTGACACAGAAATTATCAAGCATGCAAGCCGTCTATATCTCTCAAGGACGCATAAAGACAATCTCTCCATAAACTTCTAGGAAATCAATCCAATTCACGCTTAGTTAACCCAATTGAGTCCAATCCTCATAGCCAAGGTTTACAATCTCCTTACCTCAAGCTTAATTCAATACAGTCCTTCTTCCAAGCACTTCAAGGGTTCGGTTCTAATGATCCAAGAATAAGTCCGTCGCACAATCTAAGGAATTCATCCAATTCCTCAATTTTTCTTACTCAATTCATCACTTCACTAAACATACACCTCATGGACCTATCAATTAACATCTTCATACTTCTCAATGATGAAATTTGAGCTCATTTGAATCCCAAAGAACTCCTATGATAGCGGCATGAACAGAACCGAATAGGGCATTTTTCGGTTCTGTTTAGTTCCCAACTAATCAGCCCATATACCAACCTTAATCCTTAATTTATCCATCAATCTGCTTGCTAATCTTTTGTTCTAGATGTTAGAGAGCCTCACCGAAAGTTTGAAGCCAAGGTGACGCCAGAAAGTCCTTAAACGGCGCCGGTTCCTCCAAGTACTCCAACGGTCAGTTTTCTACCCTTCAAACACAAGACCCATTTGGGGTCAAAACTCCTCCAAATTCACCTAAACTTTTTACCAAAGCTCAGTCTATGTGTCCTCTAGATGTCCACAAAATTTGGCCAAAATATTCAAAGGATGCAGGGGTGTTATGGAGTGCAAATAGTGGCTTACCTTCAGCTGTGACGGTTTTCGTCGGCTTTCGGGAGAATGGCCGGCCAGGACTCCTCAGTGGATCAAATGACCTGATTCCACATAGAGGATGTCTGCAAGAGAATGAAGAAGGGACTGGTGGTCGGCTCGGGTCCAGGCGATGATCGGAGGCGGCGGTCGGAGCGAGCGAACGGGCGAGTAGTGGCTGGTCGGAGGTGCAGCTCTTGGCAGCAAGGAAGAAGAAGAAGAAGAAGAAGAAAATGGCAGAAGGAAAATGGGGGTTTCAGCTGAGGGGAGAGAGATTGTGACATTCAGACTCTATAATGAGAAGTTTATTTATATCAAGCGATGTATTTTAGTTGTATTCCGCTCAAATCTGATAAATTTGAGTAAACTGACCAAAGGGGAAAGACTAACGTAAGACGAGATACGAGGACCTAGGCGACTCGAATAGGAAATGGCGCTTTGAACATAAAGATTGCCGAAGGGATATTTAGGATAGCAAAAAGGCCGATCTAAGAACGATTAGGGATTACCATGCGAGCGTCGTATGATTGGAGCGCGGGTGATGCCGCTTAACCAACGTACGATTTGCAAAATTATCCTAAATCGGACTGTGACGATCAAGTCCATAGGGACTAACGATAAGCCCTTACAATTACATGATAGCCAAGGCCTCCATGAATTGACGAGCTCTAAACATGAGAAGAATCATGGGGTCGATACGCGTATAGTCTGCAAAAGCCGCCCCTCGGTTCGGAATAGGCTGGAATCACATCTGGTAGAAGGAACGATCAGAATTGAGTCCTAAAAAGTTTAAAAAAGGAAAATCAAGAATTCCAACGTGAATTGGATAGGCCATCACCCTATCGAAGAAGTCAGAATCGAGAAAAACGACGTTCCGAACGTCGGAGGTAAAAAGACCATAATGCCCCTCAAGCTTAGGACTTTGTCTTTATAATTGAAGGAATGACAAAATGTTCATTTCTCCCCCCTAAGTTACTGAAAATTGAAGAGCAATTGATGGCCATTGGATGCCCTTGAGAAGAACAATGGACAAGTGTCAGGCTCTAAGGGTAGTAGATCATTTCATCAATTAATGCCCACCTACCAATCACCTCAATTAATTTAAATTTTTAGGATAATAACCAGCTCTCTCTCTCTCTCCTCAAACCCCCCATTCAGCCAAAAATTGCAGAGCACCACCATTTCCCTTTCTTCTTCTTCTTCTCTAGTTTCTACTTCACCCGACCCCGCCGGACGCCGCTGTTCGGTCCGTACGATCGCCGGCTCCGGCCGTCCCCTGCTACCGGTTGCCTACCCAGACGTAGCCTCACATCTTACCGATGTCCTCCAACTTGAATCAGGTCATTTGGAGCTCTGAGGAATTCGGGGCAAGCATTCTCCCGCAGGTCGACAGATTCTGTTCCAGTTTGAGGTAGGTTCGGTTCTAAAGACTTTAGACAGTCGAAAACTTGGAATCTTTCGTTTAAATTTTGTGGAGATCAATTAGACATATATATGGTTCTTTGGTAAAAATTGGGGATTTATTTGATAAGTTTTTGACCATGAACCACCGTTGTACATTATGCCCAGAATCTGCCGGTATTCTGTGTTTAAGTGATCCAGCAACTTCGGCGACTTTCCGGCAACCACAGGACTTGAAACTCACGGTGAGCCACCCAAACTCTTGGATAGATGTTATAAGAGGTAGAAGAGTGTATAATTGATGGATTTGAGGTGGATTAAGACAGGTTGGACCTGGCATGAACGAAATCGAATGGAACCGATTCAATGCCGGGCCAAACCGAATCTGTGGAGGGCTGAATAGGCTGGATTTGTGTTGTAATTTGATGTGTATGATGTGTTGTGATGATGAGAAGTATCTAATGGATGATTTGGATGGATAAATGGAGGAATTGAACTTGAAATTTGACAAAATCGATTGATTATCCTAGGTTGCGTGACGGATTGACCTTGGACTTGAGTTGGCCGAACCTTAGGAGGTGCAAGGAGAAGTAATTTGCGTTATTAAGCGGAGGTAAGAAATTTCCTAAATCAAGGCTAGGGAGATTGGACTCGATTGGATAAGTCAAGGGCCGAACGGAACGATTTATGAGAAAACCCTCGCATGTAATAGCTTGATGCATCCTTGGACGTTATAAAATGATTGTTTGACCTAGCCTATGCTTGAATTGTCTGAGTGCCTGAGTACCATTTGAATTTAATTGCATGCCATGAAATTTATTAAACATATTATCATGCGCATTGGCCATTAGTTATGAAATTTGATTTTAAAAAAATCAAGTTAATTGATATGATGTGGCATGAGATATGATTGTGGTATTACATGGCATGGCCCTAAGGCATATGAGACGCGGGGCGAAGGTTGAGACCCTGATGTGACGAGGTCGCAGGGTGGATTATGAAAAGGTGGCGCCCTAATGCGACGGAGTTGCGTGGTTGAGATAGCCATAGTCCTGATGCAATATAATCGCGGGACAGAATACGAGCTCATAGACTCTGCCTGAAAATTGAACCGGGGCCTGATGCGCTTACGCAGGCCGAGCCTGATGCGATCTAATCGTGGGCCAGCGAATGAGGCAGGCAGAGGTTGACTAATGTGGTGAAGTGACAGGCTGAGCATATATGTGCATTTACGTGTGACATGAGAATATAAATGTATACCTGTACTCTATGCATTATTGTTTATTGAATTATGACTGTTATGTCCGCGTGAATTCATGAGTTGGATAGGTTGAGTGACTTGACTGCCTGAGTGGACGGTCAACCTGACCTAGGGTTAGGTTTTTCTTACTAAGATGTGTATCTCACCCCTTTTGGGGGAAACCTTACCTTACAAATCCTAGGTAGTAATAATGTGACCTATCAGATTCGGGGACCCGTAGGAGATGACGGCGTATCACGATGAGTTCCCCGATAGGTAGGGAAATATATACTTAAGGAAATATACAGTAGTTTGGGTAGATGAGGGCAGACCAGACTGGAAGCCTCATCGATTTGAGGCTTGGTTTAGATAGGACGGGGATAGGAAGGTCGGGCCGTTGAAGCCCCACGAGGTTCCGGAGGGTGTTATACCTCCATGGTGTCAGACGACTTCGAATCAGAAGTTTTCGGAGGGTTCAGTGGTTGGGTCGAGGAACGGCCCGGAGCGGACGCCGACAGTTGTGTTTTCCGTGCCACCGCTAGAGGATGAGGTCATCGTGGTGGAGCCGTCCGAGAGAGATCCATCCGAGCCGGACCATGAGGCGACTGTGGAGGGAGACTAGGCTGAGCAGTCATAGGAAACGACCATGGAGGACTCTGTGGAGGTTCCGTCAGAGACTTTCTCCGAGTACGAGCCGTCAGAGGAGAGCGAGGACACCGGAGATTTTAGCAGTTCTTCCTAGGCGACTAGGGATGATGACCTGACTTTTTGACTGGCGACCTGACCCCCTTCCCTAATGGATTTTGTGGACACCTTTTGACATATTTACCCGTCGCCTTGCTGCATAGAGATCTATAGTAGATGTGACCAATTGATGTTGATGTATGACTTTATGATGCTATCTAGTCTTGCTTAGTCGTGGGATATATATATATATATATATATATATATATTGTACGGGGAGTTTTTGGGAAACGCTTCTGTGTGCTTAATTTAAATTATTTCATCTCTCGATCTTCCTTTATATATAAGTGGATTCTTGGGACCGCCGAGAGATTATTGTTGTTTTGCTTGCAGGGATGATTGCGTGCTCGCGATGAGGCGCGGGGCGTGACATCCCCGCTTGTTTTGGTATCAGAGCAAGGTCAACTCGATACGAAATTGGTTAAGGATTGGAGTAGTATGGAGAACAAGGTAGGACAAGGACGGATAGCTAAACCTTAGAAAACTGGTCAGGGTAAGGCAGGGGATGCCTAGTTGTGACTTGACACCTACGGATGGTGTTTGATCTTGGTAAGGTTTTGACATGGCATAGAGGATTGAGTTCTTTACTTAGGATTGAAGGTCGTTTCTGGACCTTGACTGTCTTGATGCTTGAAAGTGATTAGTTTTAGTGAATCACTGGAATGAATGGATTTGAGTAACGGCCATGAGCCATTGGTTGGGACATTTCTGGAATTGATGTTGACGTATGAAGTACTGTTGTTGTGTAATTATTTTGTTAAGGAGTAGTTCGTAACCCTAGATTGGATGATTGAGTAAGTTGCTAACCTGTTACTGAACTTGTGATGGATCAGGTTCGTTAGTAAGTGACAGAGATGAGTAACCCATCTAGAAGACCTGGAAGACCAAGAGGCGGAGCCTCTAGCTCGAGGCCTCTTGCAGCTGAAAATCCAAGAGTGGACGGTCTACTGAGGGCAATGGAAGGACTTAGGGACATCATAGAGAGGCAAGCCCAAGATCGGTACTCTGCCATAGCCCAGGTAGTGGGAGCTACCCTAGCAGCCGCGAATACCAACACAGGCAACGCTGGTGGAAGTGGAAGTCAGGACGAGCCGAACAAGAGCAATGAAACTGTGAACCCTTAAGAGGAAATCATTGTGGCCAAGCAGATGGGCCAATTGGTGGAACAATTTATGAAATTGAAGCCGACACAGTTTGACGGGATTGGAGATCCCGAGCTAGCACCCAGATGGATAGAGAAGTTAGAAAAGGCTTTCAGGGTACTAAGATGCATTGATGAGGAGAAGGTGTTGCTAGCCGTATATCAGTTAGAGGGTATGGCAAACGACTGGTGGGCTGCCACCAAGGATGGAGTCTTCCCTGAAGGTACAACCCTAAACTGAAACACTTTTAAGGGGGCGTTCAACGACAAGTACTTTTTAGAAACGGCTAGGGAAAGGAAACAGATCGAGTTTCTGCAGCTGTGACAGAACCAGCTATCGATAGATCAGTATGAAGCTGAGTTCTCGAGGCTTTCGAGGTATGCGCCTCGATCGGTGGAGGTTCCTTTGGAGAAGGCACGGAGATTCAGAGATGGTTTGAGGCTCGAACTCCGCAGCCAGATGATAGCCTTGAATTTGAGGACCTATAGGGAGATATATGAGCGAGGCCAGATGATTGAGCGAGACTTGAGGGAAAGAAACATCGCAATTGGATCGCAGTTCCTGTCGTTTAGAGACCATCGTCAAATGGGCAAGAGACCGATGGCAGGTAACAGACGTTTCGTGCTGCCTGCAAGGAAAAATATCGTGAAACCGTCAAACCCGACAAACTGGAGTTGCAGGCTATGTGGCAGAAGGCATGGGAATGGACCATGCCCTATGAGGATTGGAGCCTGTTTCAAGTGTGGTCAACTGGGCCATCAGATGAGGACATGTCCAAACCAAGCATCGGTCAGTCGACCACAAAGACCGAGGCCGCAAGCAGGACCATCGACTGTAGCACTCCGGATAGAATCGAATAGACTACCAGCTCAGGGCAGAGTGTACGCTGTAGCGCGCAACGAGGCAAAAGATGCGCCCGGAGTGGTCACAGATATGGTTTATTTGTGCAACCAGACCGCTTATGCATTATTTGACCCGGGTGCCACGCATTCTTTTGTATCTGCACAGTTTGCTGAGTTAGTAGGCATGAGATTGGAACCATTAAGCATGGCATTGCATGTAGCCACCCCATTGAAGGATAATGTCTTGGTTTCATTAGGGTGTGCGGGATGTGAGATTATGGTTGGAGGAAGTAAGGAGAGTATCGACCTAGCTGTATTGCCTATGTTTGATTTTGACGTGATTATAGGAATGGATTGGCTGAGTAGGCAAGGAGCGATAGTAGACTGTGGCAATAAAACAATTCGGTTTTACCCGAAAGATCGCCCTAGTTATGAATTGGTAGGAAGCCAAGGAGGAGTCTCAATTCCCTTTGTTTCATCTTTGGAAGTAACTAAGTTGATATTTGAAGGATGTCGGGCATACTTAGTAGCCGTGATGGATACGACTGTCGAGGAACCTAAGTTAGAGAACATTCCCGTGGTACGGGAGTTTCTGGATGTGTTTCCCTAGGAATTGCCAGGATTGCCACCGAAGCGGGAAATAGAGTTTGTGATTGAATTAGCTCCTAGAACGGAGCCAATTTCGAAAGCACCGTACAAGATGTCCCTGTCAGAATTAAAGGAGTTAAAGATGCAAATGCAAGAGTTGCTGGACAAAGGATTCATCCGACCAAGTGCTTCGTCGTGAGGAGCACCGGTGCTGTTCGTAAAGAAGAAAGACAGATCCTTGCGACTATGCATTGATTACCGGCAACTGAATCAGGTGACGGTGAAGAACAAATATCCACAGCCAAGGATTGACGATTTTTTTGATCAATTACAAGGAGCAGCAGTGTTCTCGAAGATTGACTTGAGGACGGGGTATCACCAGCTGAGGATCAAGAAGGAAGACATACCGAAGACTGCATTCAGGACGAGGTATGGACATTACGAGTTTACGGTAATGCCGTTCGGATTGACTAACACCCCAGCTGCATTTATGGATCTAATGCATCGAGTATTCAAAGAGTTTCTGCAAAGGTTCGTCATAGTTTTCATTGACGATATCTTAATCTACTCGAGGAGCGACGTAGAGCACGAAGAACATTTGAGAATCATATTGAGGACCCTAAGGGAACATTCGTTGTATGCGAAGCTAAAAAAATGTGAATTTTGGCTAGACATGGTAGCATTTCTAGGTCATATTATGTCTGGTGAAGGGATTGCAGTGGACCCTGCAAAGATAGAGGCTGTAACCAATTGGCCGAGGCCTACTACGGTCACGGAGGTCAAAAGCTTCTTGGGACTAGCAGGATATTATAGGCGATTCGTGGAAAAGTTCTCATCCATAGCAGTCCCACTGACGCGGTTGACGAAGAAGGAAACGAAGTTTGAATGGACTGATAGATGTGAGCAAAGTTTCCAAGAACTTAAGCATAGGTTGACGACCGCGCCAGTACTGACCATTCCGTCGGGACCAGGAGAATATGAAATCTACAGCGACGCTTCGCTGAAAGGATTGGGTTGTGTATTGATGCAGCATGGACGGGTAGTAGCTTATGCATTCAGGCAGTTGAGGCCGCACGAAATGAATTACCCGACCCAGGACTTGGAGTTAGCGGCGATTGTGTTTGCCTTGAAGATTTGGAGGCATTACCTTTGTGGGGAGAAGTTTCAGATATATACAGACCACCAGAGTTTGAAGTATTTGTTTTCCCAGAAAGAGTTGAACCTAAGGCAGCGTAGGTGGATGGAGTTGTTGAAAGATTATGATTGTGAGATATTATATCATCTAGGGAAAGCAAACAGAGTGGTAGATGCATTAAGTCGAAAGTCGAGTATTGGATGCCTGCTGGTGAGAAGTTGGTCGACGATAGAGGATCTGAGAGATTCTGAATTCAGATTGGAGGTTGATCAACTATCTCGTTTGATAGCGACTTTGAGGGTGGAACCTGAGGTCCAAGAAGGGGTTAAGGCATTATAGCCTACGAACCCAGGGATTCAAAAAGTTATTGAAATGGATGCGACGAAGAGGAAGCCAGAGTTCCAAATGTCTAAGGATGGACTTTTGAGATTTCGAGGGCGATTATGTGTACCAAAGGATGAAGGGCTCCGAGAAAGAATTTTATCGGAAGCCCGTAGGAGTAATTACAGTGTCCACCCTGGAAGTACGAAGATGTACCAAAACTTGAGACAGCATTATTGGTGGAACGGGATGAAGGTAGACGTGGCAAGGCATGTTGCTAAATGTTTGACTTGCCAGTAAGTGAAAGCGCAACATTGTAAGCCTAGAGGATTGTTGCAGCCGTTGGAGATTCCGGAATGGAAGTGGGAACACATAACTATGGATTTTGTGATGGGACTTCCGAGGAGCTAAAGAGGTCACGACTCAATCTGGGTAGTCGTGGATCGATTGACCAAGTCCGTCCATTTCATTCCTGTACGAAAAGACTTCGCCATGGATAAGTACACAGAACTGTACATGAGGCACATAGTCAGATTACACAGAGTGCCAGTGACGATCACCTCAGATAGGGATTCGAAGTTCACGGTAAATTTTTGGAAGAGTTTGCAAGGAGCAATGGGGACGCGACTACAATTCAGTACGGCGTACCACCCATAGACTGATGGACAGTCAGAAAGGACCATCCAGATGCTCAAGGACATGTTGAGAGCGTGTGTCATAGATTTCAAAGGCGGATGGGAAGAGCAGTTACACCTGGTAGAGTTTGCGTACAATAATAGCTACCAACAGAATATACAGATGGCATCGTTTGAGGCACTCTGTGGCAGATCATGCAGGATACCAATATGCTGGGATGAAATAGGAGAAATGAGTATCACAGGCCCCGAATTAGTGAAGCAATCGGTGGAAGCAGTGAAAATCATCCGAGACAGGCTGAGGACGGCGCAGAGTCGCCAGAAGAGCTATGCAGACAAGCGGCGCAAGCCTTTGGAGTTTCAAGTGGGCGATCATGTCTTCCTCGCCAATGAGAGGACTCTCGCGATTCTGAAGGAAAGGGAAGCTGAGCCCAAGATATGTAGGCCCTTTTGAGATATTGGAGAGAATTGGAACCCTAGCCTACCGGCTTATGTTACCGCCAAGTCTATCCCAAGTACATAATGTATTCCATGTGTCGATGCTAAGAAAGTATGAGCCTGACCCGACACATGTGCTGGACTATGAAACCATAGAGGTGGACGACAGAGTATCCTATATAGAGAAACCGATAAGGATCGAGGACCGGAAGGAGCCCTCAAGAATAAGAAGATCCCGCTGGTCAAAGTAATATGGAAGCACCATGGAACGGAAGGAGCCACGTGGGAGAATGAAGAGACGATGAGGCGACAACACCCCCATTTATTTGAGTAGTCGAGTGTAACGCAAATTTCGAGGATGAAATTTTTGTAAGGGGGGAAGAGTTGTGACATTTTGATTTTCAATCAACTTCATACTCTATAATGAGAAGTTTATTTATATCAAGCGATGTATTTCAGTTGTATTCCGCTCAAATCTGATCAATTTGAGTAGATTGACCAAAGGGAAAAGGCTAACGCAAGACGAGATACATGGACCTAGGCGACTCGAATAGGAAATGGTGCTTTGACCATAAGGATTGCCGAGGGGATATTTAGGACCGCAAAAAGGCCAATCTAAGAACGATTAGGGATTACCATGCGAGCGTCGTACGATTGGAGCGCGGGTTATGCCGCTTAACCAACGTACGATTTGCAAAATTATCCTAAATCAGACTGTGATGATCGAGTCCACAGAGACTAGTGATAAGCCCTTGCAATTACATGACAACCAAGGCCGCCATAAATTGATGAGCTCTAAACGTGATGAGAATCACGAGGTCGATACGCGTATAGTCTGCAAAAGCCGCCCGTCGGTTCGGAATAGGCTGGAATCACATCTGGTAGAAGGAATGATCAGAATTGAGTCCTAAAAAGTTTGAAAAAGAAAAATTACGAATTCCAACGTCAATTGGATTCGCCATTGCCCTATCGAAGAAGTCAGAATCGAGAAAAACGACTTTCCGAACGTCGGCGGTAAAAAGACCATAATGCCCCTCAAGCTTAGGAATTTGTCTTTATAATTGAAGGAAGGACAAAATGGACATTTCTCCCCCCCAAGTTGCTGAAAATTGAAGAGCAATTGATGGCCATTGGATGCCTTTGAGAAGAACAATGGACAAGTGTCAAGCATCCAAGGGTAGTAGATCATTTCACCAATTAATGCCCACCTACCAATAACCTCAATTAATTTAATTTTTTGGGATAATAACCAGCTCTCTCTCTCTCCTCAAACCCCTCATTCGGCTAAAAATTGCAAAGCACCACCATTTCCCTTTCTTCTTCTCCAGTTTCTGCTTCACCCGACCTCGCCGGAAGCCAAAGTTCGATCCTTACGACTGCCGTCTCCGGCCGTCTCCTGCTGCTGGTCAACTACCCAGACATAGTCCCACGTCTTGCCGACGTCCTCCAACTTGAATCAGGTCATTTGGAGCTCTGAGGAATTCGGGGCAAGCATTTTCCCACAGGTCGACGGATTCTATTCTAGTTTGAGGTAGGTTCGGTTCTGAACCCTTCAGACAGCCGAAAAATTGGAATCTTTGGTTCAAATTTTGTGGAGTTCAAGTAGACATATAGATGGTTCTGTGGTAAAAATTGAGGATTTATTTGATAAGTTTTGACCATGAACCACCCTTGTACATTATGCCCAGAATCTGCCGGTATTCTATGTTTGAGTGATTCGGCGACTTCGGCGACTTTCCGGCAACCACGCGACTCGAAACTCATGGTGAGCCACCCAAACTCTTGGATAGATGTTATAAGAGGTAGAAGAGTGTATAATTGATTGATTTGAGGTGGATTAAGACAGGTTGGACCAAGCATGAACGGAACCGAATGGAACCGACTCAATGCCGGGCCAAACTGAATCTATGGAGGGCTGAATAGGCTGGATTTGTGTTGTAATTTGATGTGTATGATGTGTTGTGATGATGAGGAGTATCTAATGGATGATTTGGATGGATGAATGAAGGGATTAACTTGAAATTTGACAAAATCGATTGATTATCCTAGGTTGCGCGACGGATTGACCTTGGACTTGATTTGGCCGAACCTTAGGAGGTGCAAGGAGGAGTAATTTGCGTTATTAAGCGGAGGCAAGGAATTTCCTAAACCAAGGCTAGGGGGGATTGGACTTGATTGGGTAAGTCGAGGGCCGAACGGAACGATTTATGAGAAAACCCTCGCATGTAATAGCTTGATGCATCCTTGGACGTTATAAAATGATTGTTTGACCTAGCTTATGCTTGAATTGTCTGAGTGCGTACCATTTGAATTGAATTGCATGCCACGAAATTTATTAAACATATTATCATGCACATTGGCCATTGGTTATGAAATTTGATATTTTAAAAAAATCAAGTTAATTGATATGATGTGGCGTGAGACATGATTGTGGCATTGCATGGCATGGCCCTGAAGCGTATGAGACGCAGGGCGGAGATTGAGACCCTGATGCGACGAGGTCACGGGGTGGATTATGAAAAGGTGGCGCCCTGATGCGACGGAGTCACGGGGTTGAGATAGCCACAGTCCTGATGCGATATAATCGCGGGACAGAATACGAGCTCATAGACTCTGCTTGAAAATTGAACCGGGGCCTGATGCGCTTACGCGGGCCGAGCCTGATGCGATCTAATCGCGGGCCAGCGAATGAGGCAGGAGAGGTTGATTGATGTGGTGAATTGACAGGCCAAGCATATATGTGCATTTGTGTGTGACATGAGAATGTAAATGTATGTTTGTATTCTATGCATTATTGTTTATTGAATTATGACTGTTATGTCCGCGTGAATTCATGAGTTGAATAGGTTGAGTGACTTAACTGCCTGAATAGACGGTCAACCTGACCTAGGATTAGGCTTTTCTTACTGAGATGTGTATCTCACCCCCTTTGGAGAAACCTTACCTTACAGATCCTAGGCAGTAACAATGTGACCTATCAGATTCGGAGACCCGTAGGAGATGATGGCGTATTACGATGAGTTCCCTGATAGGCAGGGAAATATATACTTAAGGAAATGTACAGTAGTTTGGGTAGATGAGGGCAAACCAGACTAGAAGCCTCATCGGTTTGAGGCTTGGTTTAGACAGGATGGGGATAGGAATGTCAGGCCGTTAAAGCCCCACGAGGTTTCGGAGGGTGTTATACCTCCATGGTGTCAGGCGACTTCAGATCAAGAGTTTCCGAAGTGTTCAGTGGTTGGGTCGAGGAACGGCTCGGAGCGGATGGCGACAGCTGAGTTTTCCTTGCCACCACCAAAGGATGAGATCATCGTGGTGGAGCCATCCGAGAGAGATCCATCCAAGCCGGACCATGAGGTGATCGTGTAGGGAGACCAGGCTGAGCAGTCGCAGGAAGCGACCATGGAGGACTCTGTGGAGGTTCCGTCAAAGACTTTCTCCGAGTATAAGCCGTCAAAAGAGAGCGAGGGCACCGGAGATTCCAGCAGTTCTTCCTAGGCGACTCCGGATGATGACCTGACTTTTTGACTAGCGACCTGACCCCCTTCCCTAGTGGATTTTGTGGACACCTTTTGACATGTTTACCCATCGCCTTGCTGTATAGCGGTCTGTAGTAGATGTGACCAATTGATGTTGATGTATGACTTTATGATGCTATCCAGTCCTGCTTAGTCTTGGGATATATATATATATATATATATATATATATATTGTATGGGGAGTTTTTGGGAAACGCTTCTGTGCGCTTAATCTAAATTATTTCATCTCTCGATCTTCCTTTATATATAAGTGGATCCTTGGGATCGCTGAGAGATTATTATTGTTTTGCTTGCAGGGATGATTACGTGCTCGCGATGAGGCGTGGGGCGTGACAGAGATTGAGTGATATATGCACATTTTCAAGAGTCAACTTGGTTGAATGGTAGGTTAAAAGTGTCTCCATCTACATCAAAGCTTAATCCTTTGACACTTGTCCACGTGTCAATCATTATTTCATCCAATGGCTCTCATTCCCTTTGATTTTCGGCAACTATAATGGGGCTTCAATGACCAAAATGCCCTTGTCTAATTATTAAGGCAAGGCTAAGGCTTGGGGGATAAAATGGTAATTTTGGCCTCGACGTTCGGAACGTTGTTTTTCTAATTTCAATTTTCTTCGATAAGGCGACGGCCAATCCAATTGTAATGTTGGAATTCTTGATTCTCCATTTTTAAATTTTGAGACTCGCTTTCTGAATCATTTCTTTATCAGACGTGGTTTCAGCCTATCTCGAACCGACGGGCGGTTTTTGCAGACGTTACGCGTATCGACCCTGTGATTCATATCACAATTACGGCTCATCAATTCATGGCGACTTTGGTTGTCATGCAATTGTGAGGGTCTATCACTAGCTCCGACGGTCTCGATCGTCACTGTTCGATTTAGGAAAATTTTACAAATTATATACATTGGTTAAGCGGCATCACCCGCGTTCCAATCGTATAACGCTAGCAATGCGTTCCTTAATCGTTCTTAGATCGGCCTGTTTATGGCTCTAAATGTCCCCTCGACAATCCTTATGGTCAAAGTGTCATTTCCTATTCGAGTTCCCTAGGTCCACGTACCTTGCCTCGCGTTAGCCTTTCCCTTTTGGTCAGTCAACTAGAGATTGATAAAATCCGAGCGAGATACGATTGAAATACATCGTTAGATACATTCTTATTAATAAGTCTCGAAGTGACAGGGAAAATCAGAATGTCATAGGGATTTTTTGGAGTTTTTCGACGGTAAGAGTCGATCGACTTTCAACCTTAGTGTGGTTGTGGTGGCATGTGCTACTTATGCATACATTTGGAGTTGTCACTGGTCCTTCTTCGAAGGCGGACCATAAACCTCACCGATCGATTGGGAGAGGTCGATAAGTTCTGCGGAACCATAAATTTAGAGTTCAGAGACTTGGTTACATTGGTGTTGTTACCAACGCTCTTTCGGTATCTAATACGAGTGATTTTCCTAATTAAAATTTCATACTGGCGCAAATTTGGGTGAGGTAAGTTTGATTTGGGGTTTCATGCAGATTGGAAGACTAATCTTATCAATCACAATCAATATAAGAAAAACGCAATTAAATGAAAGATGAGTGGAAACTGATTCACTTCTTTCTTTTTTTTTACTGACATTTATTTTTGTCAAAATTTTCAATGACATTAACATGTAGTGAAAATAGAACCGACATGTTTTTAGGTGGCTCCAATGCCAAGATCCCGCGGGATGGGTTATATAGGTTTCAAAAACCTGGAGTTAGTACCCTTCCTCAATCGGGAATCTTTGCACCCTCCTTACATCTTTGCCTTAAACAATTATAAATCAAGAAGCATTCTATGTAGCATTGACACAACACGCCTGCAGGTGATTTCTTAAAAAATAAAAAATTTCGACATATTTGGACACGTTATGTATTAAATATATATTTTTGCTAATTATTTCAAGCGATGCAATAAATCATTTTGGCGAAATATTTTTTAATTTTTTTTTCACAAAACAAGTGGATGCTCAACGTATATTGCAAAGTCATTGGATCCTATAATTGTGTTGCATGGTAGAACTTAAATATGAATGCAAATAATAGTGAAAACTACGCCTTATTCATTCATCTACTTGTCACAAAAAGAAACTCTAATGAATATGAAGGGGCAGACTTGGACTTTGTGTGTTGGTTATGACTTATCCCGTTATCCGTGCAATTTGGTTAGCGGTCTAAATTTCTAGTTAGGATAGTACCGAATAGGATATGATAAGAAATCTAGATATTTGATCATATCATATATCTTAAGTGGTGAATTGCGAATTTAAAGTCGGATATCTTCATATTCTATCATATTCATTGTTCGATAGAAACTGAATGTCAATATAATGATTCTCGACTTGTACCATATGAATGATGGTGCCCGATGGTAGCTTCAGCATCGACCTGTTTTGCAAAGTCGGGAGGATATTCTCGGCCAATCTCGACAACCCTTCATTCACTACGGCTTGGGTTTTGCCATTTTTTATTAGGGATCTCCTCTTGCTCGAGAACCAAAATCCTTTCTTCGTTTTGTAGAAGCTATTTGATCTGTCTGTTGGATCCGGAAATGATAGCCCCTCCATGGCCAAGCTTTCGTTGGGGTTCTTCAACTACATGGTGCAGAGACCGGTACATGTGTTGGAGAAGTACTACGATATAGAAGGCCTGCATTTGCTCGATTCGTTCCGCATGAGCTATATCCCCGAATGTCAGGAGGAAGAAAGGAGGCCAAGCAGATTCCTTCACCTGATTCAATGCGCAAAGTAGCTCGATCAAGCCAGAGTCGAGACCAGGCCGAGGAGGATTTGCATCATCTTGGACATCAAATTTCAAAAATGGCCTCCTCGAGATTCCAATCTTGACAATTGACGACTTTAGGAGCTCTTTGTTCAATTTTGTTGCTTACGAGCAGTGATATGGCCATTCCACCAAATGCATCACAACCTATGTTACTTTTATGGGGTGTCCCATCAACACGCCTGCTGATACCGGGTTCCTCTACGGCCACAATATTGTCAAGAACTATTTTGGTATGGACGAGGAAGTTGCCTGCTTCTTCAATAATGTATGGGAAAGATGTGGTGTTTGATGTCCACGGGACCACTGGAGCTATTTGTCCAAGGTCTTTGAGGAAGTGAACGAGTATTATCAGAACGATTGGCATGTCCGATGGGCTGTGCTCAGGCACACGCACTTCAGCACTCCATGGTCCTTCATTTGGCCGTGGCAGCTGCAGTGCTTCTGCTGCTCACCGTGATTCAGTCTTTCTATACGGTTTTTCAGTATCATCATCCTCTCAAAAATCATTAGTAATTTTTTTTGGTAAAGAAATACCACACTTGAAAAGGCAATTTGGATATCAGAATGTCAAACCTCAGTAATGATTATGAAATTTGTTATGCGTTCCAACTTCAAGCATATATAGTTAGAGACCACAAACTCCAGCCTCGTTTTCGCCAAAGAGGCGGTCCCCCACAACTAAAGTGGCGGCTCGCCACCATCGGAGAAGTGGCTAGGTGTGGCGGAGAGGCGGATGGTGCGTAGGGGAGAGGGGTTGCTTGAGTGATGGATAAGAGAAATCTTATCCAGCTCTATCCCACCTCTCCCCCTAATATTATTATTTCCCCCTTTATCCGGTCCTGGACAACTCCATGTGTAGGATTGGATAAAGCATGTCCTGTCTTGAGTTTTGTTCAGACAACCAAATGCAGTTTGGGTTTTATAGAAGTGTTAAGTGTTGCAAATTGAAAAACACTATCTGTTTGTTAATTCGTTTTATAAAACTTATGTATGTATTGAAAATTCGGGTCGCTTCCAGATTTGTCAGACGATTGTGTTGCTGTATTCGGGTCAATTCTGTTGAATTATCTAGTTTTGCGACTTGAAAGAACATGATCAATTCCCACGGCTACATATTCCCGATCAAGAAGAAGCACAGGGTTGCTTTGTCCCACGACCCCTGCGTTTTCTAGAATCAAAGGATGGCGTAAGCTCTTTGTCCATTTTTCTCAAGCACACGAAGTTCCTAATTAATCCTTTTCCCTTTCTTTTTTTCTTTTTCCACTCGTTCTGCACATAATTAATTATAAAAGAAGAACAAATCATAGAGGGATGTGGGGAAGTATCGCCTCAATTTGGATGATAATGAACTTAATTTAGGAAAATTCCCAACATCGGAGCTTCCAAATTACGGTGGTTCCTGTAGTAAATGGAACGATATTGATTGCAAAAGTGACTTAGACAAAGGTAGTCGGCGTAGCTCTTAGTAAATATATACTGTCACTTACGAATTTTTTCGTTTGAAATATTTAATATCTCTCTCTTTGATATTCACGGCGTGACTCCATAGCCACTTCAATATTGTGCCGGTCTCCTCTTCCGATCTAGATTCAGGTGGGGAAGGTATCGCTCGATTAGAAAATAATAATGAACTTAATTGAGGAAAATCCCAACATCGGATCTTCCAAATTACGGTAGTTCCTATAGTAAATGGACCAAGATCGATTGCAGAAGCGACTAAGACAAAGGTACTCGATATAGCTCTTTTAATGAATTTTTCATTTGATATATTTAATGTCTCACTCTTTGATGTTGGTGACATGACTTCGCAATCTTTTCGAGATTATGCAGCTCTCCTATCTCGATCTAGATTCAAGTGAAGATATGAGAGTTTTACTCTCCCAAACTAGATCTAGATATAGATCTAGGAGTTTCTTGTAGGTATTTGATATGCATTCTTTCAATATATTGATATCTGTATCCCTGTATGATGATAGCAATGAACAAGTTGAACCTAAGCGCGCACCGCAAGCCGTTGCAAATGAGTGGGAGATATCGGCGCATGCTCACCACTAGATCTTGTAATCGGCAGCCAATTATTAATAACGGTAGATCGATTCTCGAGGGATGAAAGTGTGCCTCAAGCAAAAGACTATACTTTGTTATTTGTTATTTGACATTTATTTTTTATGCACTTATTAGATATTTGCTAGGCTTAAAAGTCTTTTATGTAGCTCTCGAGTATTATTTTGCTTAAAGGATGGAATCTATCTTTCCACATAAAAAACAATTTAAAATACTCTGAAATGTATTTTTGTTTTTTTTTTTATCTTCTCTCGAACCAATCATACCAATTAGGGTAATCGATTTGAAAAAACGGGAATACCTAACTTCGTGCCTTGATATGGTATGACCTAAACCGTCCTCGCATGTTCGCATGGACAGGACAATCCGTGTGAAAGCTTTCGTTTCATTTTCGTCTTTGGCGGCCCGAAAGAGATCATGTCCGTAATCATCCCCAACCAAAATTTGTGTTAATCGCTTTGAAAAAATCAAACTTTTGGGGCGACTTTTGTCCCTTCATTTCAGTCTCAAACTCGAATTCTCCTAAGAAATGCAGTGGTGATCTGGGATAACCTCAACCCCTACATGACCTCTATGCTCACACCACCACCAGGAAAGGTCAACAAACGAAGGATCTAAATCGTCGCGGGATCAATATTTCAGGATTACCTGAAGTCTGAAGGTCTTTTCCGATCAATAAAAAAGTTTACCTAAAGTCGCCACATCAGCACACGTAAACCAATAAATATTGAAAAATGCCTTGTCGTGCTACTGCAACCTTAGCATGTATCGGATAAGCATTTTTTTTTTCGAAGGACTTGATTGTTCTTTTCTCAAACTTTTAGGATTTCAATACATATTTAACAAAAATTTTAGGACTGTCGATGCAATTTTTCCAAATTCACAGGTCCAAAATTTATGTACCTAAGACGAACTTCGTACTAATAGTAAGAAAAAGAAAAATCTCTAGTGAGCCTAACAGCTCGAATTTGCAAAAAGAGTAATATTGTGATTTTTTAGATTGGACTCTCCCCTCAAATTTCTGCTTTTAATGTGTTGCTCTAGCTCAATCAGACACCTGTTTGATGGTTGAACCTGGTCAAAATCAATTTCGGACCAATTTGATATTTCGGCAATATGATTGGTTTTACGTTTATATATTTGAGCAAAAAGATCATATAGCACTCTACATTAGAATCGGATTTGGATCCCTTTGCCCTAAGGGTAGAGGATCTCAATGATATGGGGGGTTGGATCTTCCCCCTCTTATAGGGAAAAAGATCTAACGGCTGTTTGGAGCGGGATCTCGTGACCCTAGAGAGGGGATCCAGCTCCATTAGATTCATCAATATGGGTCCATGGCTTATTTTTTGACTCATATTTCGTATAAACTGGTAGTATATGAATTGTAAGTTTTTAAAAAGACAAGTAAAAATGGGCCCAAAAAGTTAAAGTTGAATCAGATGAGTAAAAAAGAGTCACATAATTAAACCCATTTTTGACAAGTGGTTTGGACTTGGCTTGGGTCAATGAGCCACAAATATATAAGTTTATATATATATATATATATATATATATAGTAAAAGAAAGAAAAAATTAAAATTGAAAAATGTAAAAACTGTTCAAGAGATGGAACGCCACCACTGCCTATCATCGGAGGGAAAAAAGGAGAAGAAAATAGAAAAAAAAAATCAAAGTTTAAAAAAAATTATACAAATTTTTCACTAAATTTGTACTAAATGAAAGTGTTTTAGCTATATTATTTTTTTCAAATTAAAAGAAACAAGTATTTTATGATTTGATAGAATATATAAGCATTTAAGTAATACATGTCAGGTATGTATCGTTAAATTTGTATTGCATGAAAATGAATTAAAACGGGTTAAATGTGTCAATACAGATCGAACTATTTCGATCAGACCCAAACCCAATCCGACTCATTCACACATTGTAACATCGGTACTCTCCATGCACTCAATCAACCAAGTTAGGGTAAAAAGCAACCTCCCTCAGCCTTTAGGGCTCTTCTCCTTCCGGAAGGGGGAAAAAAAAAACGCCTACTGAGGAGGAGAGAGGGACCTTTTTGCCACCCCCCTCCCAAAAAAAAAACCCTTTCATTTTTCCTTTTGTTTTCATATTTCTACCTTATCTTTTTTAAGTTTCATTGTTAATTTTGCGGATCATCCCATCGACTTTCTCCAAGCGAAGAGTTTTATCGCATGAGCTCAAAAGTTCGAAGCACGAGCTTTTCGAAAGTATCTGCTATTTCGAAATTGATCACATGCTTCGGCTACAATGCTTGCTTCATATAATCGAGCACAACTCCTCTACTATTTCAGCAGTCGACTTGGTATGTATTTTGCATGTCTTCTCTGTCACGGCCCGAACCTGTCAGGCACGTAAAATCCTACCAGAGCCGTCTTGTCTCGGTGGTACTCAGGATCCGTCGGTCAACAATTTACAACTTTTAAAAGATACAGACATATGGAAGTGATGAAACTTCTCCATACAATTCAAACTTAAGATGACTCGGGATATAGGGTACGTCTTGTTATAAATATCGACTACAGATTCAAAGGGTACAACTCTAACTTCAAGGTAACATGAAATCCATAAAGTCACAAAAGTATAAATCCATTTCCTATAATTACTTCTTCAAATATCGATCATTGGCAAGCTCAGATTTCCATCGCTTGGGACTTGAAAAAGTTAATCCCACGACGGGGTGAGATATAAATCTCAGCAAGTTCATCCTAAACCTAGACCAAGCCATTAATCCTCATAGATCATGCAATGAAACAATAGACTAGGATTCAAAAGCAACACATGACAATGAAACATCAAGGCACCTCGATACGTTTGACATAACACAATCACGACTCCAGGATGATCATATCATCACAACTTTCAATTTCAATGGCCAAGCCCGTGTCAATACACATCAAGCTAATCACAAATTTAATCCCAATGGCCAAGCCCGCGTCAATACACCTCAGGCTAATCAACGTCTCGATTGGCAACCCACGTTCTGACGCATTAAGTTCCAAAGGCCATTTCGATACTTGTGTCGACACGGATCAAGACTATCCCTCGTTCTGACGCATCAGGATATCAATTCTCTTTTCAATAGCTATGCCCGCGTCAATACGCTTCAAGCTCGGTCCGCGTCATTACGCCTCAAATCATCAAATTGACAAACCCGCGTTAAACACATCAGGTTTTCAATTCTCTTTTCAATAGCTATGCTCGTGTCAATACGCCTCAGGCTCGGTCCGCGTCATTACGCCTCAGACCATCAAATTGACAAAGCCGCGTTAAACGCATCAGGTTTTTAATTCTCTTTTCAATAGCTATGCCCGCGTCAATACGCTTCAGGCTCGGTCCACGTCATTACGTCTCAGACCATCAAATTGACAAACTGCGTTAAAAGCACCAGGTTTTTCAATTCTCTTGCCAACTCATTCATATTTCTCAAACAGTCACCATTCAAGGCCAAATATCACATAGCCATACCAACATCCATGTCAGTCGAATGCACACAATGACAATTTAGCCATGAGATTTATAATTTATCATCATAAGGAGTATACACGACTCACACCTCCATTATCTCAGTCGATCATGAACAATCAATGCAATATACTCTCAAATTCATCAATATATCATCCAAATGCATCCAATAGTGTCATAACTTTCTATCAAAGGTTTAGGAGTCACTTACTTTTCAATTTAATCCGCAAAATTCCCTCCAAGACTCCTCCAAAGATTCGATTCCTTTGATCCCAAAACAGGGCAGCTATGTGACCTAATCTAAAGTTTGTCAAACAATCAATTTTTCTAGTCCAATCACCAATTCACGGAGCATACACCTCATTAACATCTCAATTAATATGCTTGTATGTCTTAACGATGAATTTAAAGCATGGCTACACCTCCCACAGCCCTCAAAGGGCTTGGTTCATCCAAACCGAAACAGGGCAGAATTCGGTTCTACCCTCTACCTCCTTAATCAGTCCATAATTCAACTCTAAACCTTGATTTACCGCAAAATCAACTTGCTAACATGTTGTTCTAGGAGTTAAGAAGTCTCACCAAAGATTTGGAAGCAAAATAACACCTCAAGGACTTCCGATCAGCCAGGATCCACTTCGTGTACATGGGGTCAGATTCTGCTCCAGAAAAACCGCGTCAAATCAGCCATGAAAACCCATCTTAACTCAAATAAAATTGCAACCACAACTCATCTAACTTTAATACTATAAGTGTAGAAGACCTCACCGAAAATTTGAATCCATTTGAAGTCTTTAAGTGGCCAAACGAAGACATTCTCCCAACTCCGTCAGAATCTACCTCGCCTGGACCTTTGTCCACTCAAATCGAGCTATGGGAAGATCTACCGGGTAAAATTGAGCTTATAATATGTCTATGGAAAGATAAGACAATAAACTTTCAGTTGGCAGTGGTTTTACCTCGATTTGGTATCGGACGAAGAAGATATAACTAGAATAGTGGGATAGTCGGGATTGATCGGCTGGGAGCTCTCGGATTCAAAACTGACCAGCCTAAACTTTGCTCCTTTAAATGGATCTATGAGACAAATAGCTTGGTGGATTTGGACCTATAATATCTTATTGGAACGTCAAGACAATAAGCGTTCATATGGAAGTGGTTTTACCTCAATCCGATATCAAACGACAAAGATATGGCCGAAACAGTGAAGCAGTCGGGACAGGGTGACGGGCTGGTCGGCAAGTGAGAGAAGAGGAAGAAGAAGAAAATGAAGAAAGTGAAGAGAGAGAGGGATGGGCGGCCAAATGAGAAGGAGAGAGAGTATTCCACCAATAATTTACTTGGTCAAAGGCTTGAAATGGTAGGTTAAAAGGTGATTCAATCAATATCAATGCCTAATCCTTTGACACTTGTTCTCATGTCAATCAAGGCTCATCCAATGACCCTCATTTTTCTTGATTTTCGACAACCTATAGGGTATTGTAATTGATCAAAATGCATTTATCCAATTATAAAAGCAAGGCCAAGGCTTGAGGGGCAAAATGGTAATTTTACTCTCGATGTCTAGAACGTCATTTTTTTTATTCAAATTACCTTTGATGAGGCGGCGTCTAATTCGATTAGAACGTTGAAATCTTTATTTTTTATTTTCCAATTTTGAGATTTCGTTTCATATCTCAAGCCTCGAGGAGGCGAAAAATTCGGAATGTCACAACTTTTCCCACCTTAAAGAAATTTCGTCCTTGAAATTTATAACCTTCTAATGTCCCGCCCCGCGCCCCGAGCATGAGCACGTAATCATCCCTGCAGGCAACAACAACAATCTCTCGGCGGTCCCAAGGATCTACCTATATAAGAAAGGGCAAGAGATAAACTAATTTACATTGAACACACGGAAGCGGTTTCCAACAACTCCTCCTGCAATATATATACATATATACAGACTGAGTAGAACTGGATAGCATCATAAAGTCATACATCATCAACTACTGGTCACATCTACTACAAACCGCAATATATCAAGGCGACGGGTAAGCATACCAAAAAGGGTATCCACAAAATCCACCAGGGAAGGGGTCAGGTTGCTAGTCAAAGATCGGATCACCATCTGGCGTCGTCTAGGAAGAGCTGCGGAGTTGTCCACGTCCTCCGCGTCCTCAGTGGGCTCATACTCAGAGAATATCTCGGACGGAATCTCCACTGAATCCTCCATAGTCGCCTCTTGTGATGGCTCAGTGAAGTCACCCTCGGACGCCTCCAATACTATAACCTCTTCCTGTTCTTGCTCCCCGATATCCTCCAGGGTCGGTGTCCGCTCTGGTCTATTCCTAGACCCTACTACCGAACCATACCTCAAACCTGTGAGGCTTCCACTCAGGCTTATCCTTGTCGACCCATACGACGATACATTTCCTAACCTAGACGTTCCCCTTTCTGTCCGGGAACTCATCAAAATAAGTCGTCATCTCCTGCGGGTCCTCGAACTTGATAGGCCACATAGCTACTGTCTATGATCTGTAAAGTAAGATTCTCCAAAAAGGGTGAGATACACATCTCCGTAAGAAAAACCTAACCCTAGGTCAGGTTGACTGTCCACTCAGGTAGCCAAGTCACTCAACCTATCCAACTCATGTCACACGCAGGTATAATATTCATAATTCAATAAACAACAATACACGGAGGACAAACATGCATTTATTATTTCGTATCACACACGAATGTACATGTATGCTCGGCATGTCACTTCGCCACATCTATCAACTTTTGCCTGCCTCTTTCTCTAGCCCGCGAACTAGTCGCCTTAGGCTCGGCCCGCATAAACGCATCAGACCGTGGTCGACGACCTGCATAAACACATCAGGTCTCGATTCAATCCCAAGCAAAGTCTATGAGCTCATATTCTGTCCCGCGATTATATTGCATCAGGACTGTGGCTGTTTCAACCCGGCGACTTCGTCGCATCAGGGTGCCATCTATTCATAATCCACCCCGCGACCTCGTCGCATCAAGGTCTCAACCTTCCGCCCAGCGTCTCATACGCCTCAGGGCCTTGCCACGAAATGCCACAATCATAATTCATGCCACATCATATCAAACCACTTGATTTTTCAATTCAATTTTCACATTTCAATAGCTAATGCGCATTCTAATACAATTTCTAGATCCGTGGCATGCGAATCAATTCAAATGACACCTAAACTCATAAACAACTCAAGCATAGGCTATGTCAAGTAATCATTCGATAGCATCTAGGAACACATCAAGCTATTACCATTGAGGATTTTTCTCCTAAACCATTCCGATCGGCCCTCGACTTACCCAATCAAGTCCAATCCCCTAGTCTTGATTTAGGAAATTCCTTACCTTAGCTTAGCAACACAATTCACTCCTCCTGCACCTCCTAAGTTTCGATCAGCTCAAGTCCAAGGCCAATTCGTTGTGCAACCTAGGATAATCAACCGGTTTGTCAAGTTCCAATTCCAATTCCTCAATTCATCCATCCAATCACCCATAACATACCTCTCATCATCTTAACACATCATACACACCAAATTACAACACAAATCCAGCCTAATCATCCCTCCACAGAACCGGTTTGGCTCGGCATTGAACCGGTTCCATTCGGTTCTACTCTTGCCGGGTCCAACCGGTCCTAATCTACCTCAAATCCATCAATTATACACCCTTCTACCTCTTATAATGTCTACCTAAGGGTTTGGAGTGCTCACCGTGAGGTTCAAGTCATGTGGATGCCGGAAAGTCCTCGGAAGTTCGCCGGTTGTCCAAGATCCAAAATACCGGCAGATTCTGAGCAAGATATACATGGGTGCTTCATGGTCAAAAACTTATCAAATCCAGCTCAAATTTTTACCACAGAATCATCTTTGTGTTTACTTGATCTTCACCAAATTTGAGTTTTAAAATCCAAGATTTCAGGTGTCAAAAGGGTTCCGAACCGAACGTACCTCAAACAGGAGCAGAATCTGTCGGCCTGTGGGAGATTGTTTGCCCCGAAATCCACATAGCTCCAAATGACCTGATTCAAGTTGGAGTACGTCGGAAAGAGATGGATCTCTGCTGTGGAGGTCGGTTGCTAACAACTGGTGGCTGGAGATGCCGGTCGTACGGACCGAACGGCGGTGTTGGGGGCTGGTCGGCGAGAACAGAAATTAGAGAAGAAGAAGAGGAGTGGCTCTCGATTCTTTGGGGGTGAGTGATCTGCCGAATGAAGAGTGTGAGGGAGAGAGAGATGAGAGGATTATTATCCTAAAAGAATTGATTAATTGAAGTGATTGGTAGGTGGACATTTATTGATGAAATGATCTACCACCCTTGGATGCTTGACACTTGTCCATTGTTCTTCTCAAGGGCATCCAATGGCCATCACTTACCCTTGAACTTTCGGCAGCTTGGGGGGAAAGAAATTTTCATTTTGCCCTTCCTTCAATTATAAATACAAAGTTCTAAGCTTGAGGGGCATTATGGTCATTTTACTTCCGACGTTCGGAACGTCGTTTTTCTCGTTTCTGACTTCTTCGATAGGGCGACGACCAATCCAATTGACGTTGGAATTCTTGATTTTCCTTTTTCAAACTTTTCAAGACTTGTTTCTGATCTTTTTTTCTATCGGACGTGATTCCAGCCTATACCGGACTGACGGGCGGCTTTTGTAGACTATACGCGTATCGACCCCATGATTCTCATCACTTTTAGGGCTCGTCAATTCATGGCGGCTTTGGTTGTCATGTAATTGCGAGGGTTTATCTCTAGTCCCTAAGGTCTTGATGGTCACAGTCCGATTTAGGATAATTTTGCAAATCGTACGCTGGTTAAGCGGCATCACCCGCGCTCCAATCGTACGACACTCGCATGGTAATTCTTGATCGTTCTTAGACCGGCCTTTTGGTAGTTCTAAATATCTCCTCGACAATCCTTATGGTCAAAGCGTCATTTCCTACCCGAGTCGCCTAGGTCCACGTACCTCGTCTCGCTTTAGCCTTTCCCCTTTGGTCAACTTACTCAAATTGATCAGATTTGAGCGGAATACAACTGAAATACATCGCTTGATATACAAGAACTTCTCATTACAGAGTCTGAAGTTGATTAAAATTAGAATGTCACATCTAACCATCCAGTCCTTTAGAGTATCGGCGTCTCATCTCATCCTTATTCTTTCGGATAATTCCTTTCATGACTTGACGATCTTTCTTGTCCTTCCCGACCAAAGCCATCTTTCCCTAGGACTTGTCTCCTTCAGTCCTCAATCTGATTTGCTTCTCTCCATTCTCTTTCGATCTTTATAACATCTGTCAGCAGTTCATCCTCGAGTGTTCACCTCATCTCTTCCATTTGTCCATCACCATTATTACTAAACCCTCGCTAGAATGCACTCTTTAATACCCATACCATTCAACGTATCACTCCTTTCAAGGGCATGCCTTTTTCTTGTCAGCAAGTTTAATGCTTGACCTCATGTTCGACTAACCAAACTTTCAGTCCATTCTATCGATAATACTGATGCAAGTCTGGCACATCTTTATGTCATCCCAAGGGACACCATAATACTCTCTTTGAATTTCTGATGAGGTCATTTTTTTAAGTTCCTTTTTCAATATTGGACTCGTACTCTCGTTCATGGGACTTTAAGGTTTCTACCCTCAACTTTGAGGTTTCTTTTCTAAGTATCCGAAAATCTGGATTTCCTCCCTATTTTATCCATTTCCATAACCCCCTTAAATGTCAGGGTTTGTTCATTGCAGCATCTCGATCGCTTTCTGACTTCAAGCTTGATAATTCAAGTAGTTATCAAACTAGTCAATTGACAACCTTCCAATTTAGGAGTTGGATTTCTTATTTCCTTGAGCAAAGCCTATTCTTTATCCGCCAAATGCACGATGCTCAATTTTCACTTATATGCATCTGCTTCTTAAATCACCATTTTATAGGCGATATATGATATTTCATCCTTAGTCCTTAAGCGATCTCCTTCACACACGTTGTTCCTCATTCAATTTTTCTAGGCAACCACATACCTCAAATTCTTATTGTTCGTGTAAACTTGAAACCTCTCCATGCGAGTCGTATTTTCCAACTTCATCGCAAAAATATTTGCAAGCCAACTCCAACTATGCATTAGACGTTCCAACTCATATGGCTTTACTATCACGACGTATCGCATAGCCCACTTCAGTTTACCTTGCTATGCCTCAAATTTCCTTTCTGCGTCATATCATTATGATTCACTCGACCCCTTTTTATTTCCAAATAGGAACACTATTGTCGGCGTAGTCATCAACTTGACTTAAGTTCTCGAAAACTCTTTTCGTATTTATTTATCCATGGAATTTCTTTTGTGAGAAATCTTTCCCCGATCCATCCATAACAATTTACCAATTCCAAGAAACTTACAATTTCCGCAACTCACATCAATCTTAGTCGATTCATCACTTATTCTATTCCTCAAGTGCTCCATAGGGATTTCATTTCTCAAAAACCTCACTATTGAGGAATCTTACATCATCAGACCCGCAACTTATGCTCTTCACGATTAGCAGCGTACAACGAGCATCTCCTTAGAATCCGTAGGGTACTCTTGAAAGTTATTCATGTTTCTCATGACTCCTTAAATGAGTCTATTCATCGTCTCTAAAGACGGTAACAATCAATCACATTATTCCTTAGACACTCAGTCTGACTTTTATCCGTTTCTTTCTACCAAGTGTCAAATCTTCAAACAGTTATTCACACTTTTCACTTGAGAGCTCAAACCTTGGCCCTCTACTCTCATGAGTCTCCGCTTGAACTACATAACATTCTGTTCATTTTTTTTTGTTAAGATATTATGTTCATTTTTATCACTCTTTTCTCAAGAAACATTAGTGCCTTGACCTCTTGGTTTCACAACCAGCTAATGCGACTTTATCTCAATTTTGTCTGTCCCACTGAACGTTGACATTATCCTGGAATTCAACATTGTCTACAAGACAGTCTCTCGAACTTAACTTCCCTTACAGCAATCATTCAAGTTATGCGTCGTCTTTCTCAGTCTAGATGCTCCATCTTAATATCAAGACAGTTAGGATTTTCTCTTTCTTCCACACTAGGGTCTCTTACCATGTGAAGGAAGCTATACACTTCAATGGCATTCTCTTATTTCAAATCCACTATGTCCTTCCTATTCCATAGGACGTCGATCTTGGAGTCTGCGCCAACGACGGTGTTTCACTCCAGAACGTAGATGCCACCATACTCGGCATTCTTCTTCCCATAATTCAGTCACCTCAAGTGACAATATCTGTTCGTCCTTAGTTTTCACCAATTCACGTATCGAATACTCAATTAGATTACCTCAATTTACTCTGCAATTACTCTCTAAACGCTCTTTTCGCTTCCTCAATCATTCACTAGAATTACGAACAGCCAGGACTATCCAGTCCATTCATTTTTCTTTTCATCAACGACCATCTCATGGTCCAATCATCATTTAAGAGTGACGCCCTACCCTTTAGGGGCAATAACACACAATACCACTTCTAGTGATCTAGATTTATGCTCAATCAATCTCATAAAATCATCAATGTTAGACAATTGACAGATTTTTTTCCTCGACTTTTTCAATGACGGAAGGAACGACATGTCAGTCTCTCATTACGAGACTAGCGACAAGGTAACAACCATTTCTCGCAAGTACGTTTCATGTTCCAAAATGAACATCTCTTTACTGAGTCCCATTACCATTCCTCAGAATCAGGAAGAATAACTAGCCATAAGGCTTTCAAACTCCAATCCACTCATAGATTTACTTATCTTATTCAGGGGTCCTTGACCACCTTTACTATATGCTTAAACGACCTTGAGAACTCTGTCTCACACTGGTCAATCGTCCTCCGATCCTTGCAAAAGTATCAGGATCCAAACAACCTTTGTTCTTAAGCAATCCAGGGAAAGCACTTCCATTAAACAATTCAATAAAGACAGTCTAGGCAAATATCATGCATTCGAGGAAACCCTTCCTTTGGTGACCTTTCGCCAATTATCAACATCCTCTTAAGACTACAATATGCTAGGGTCACTTTCTTTGCTTAGTGCACCCAAAACCTCAAAGGTTTTCTTACCAAGATCTCCAATCTAGAGGGAGACAACTTCAAATCTCATCCCTCCTTCAAACCTGGTCAATCTCAACCTTATACATTGCTTTACAAGTTTTTCAAAACTCTCATGGTTCTTTCCACGCATTCCATTTAGAAAGGATTAACTCGGAGGCACCTTTTTTGTGACTTCTATCATTTAACTCATTAGCACTAGTTTCAATCGTCTCAGCGACTTGGGTATAATGACAGCTCCTTCTCGAGTCTGTCTACCCATCCACTTTCTCATTTCCATTCAAAGTTCTCATGACCCCTTCAACTCTTAGGTCTTGTATAGTCCACAAGCTAGAGCCGAACACTTTTCTAGCACTCATATTCTGGTTACTCATCTTTACTTAATTCTCACAACTCCCTTCAGTTCTAGAGTCATCTTATATCTTGCATACTTGGGCCAATGCTCCTCTAGTGACCGTTCTCTTATCGTTCAACCTCATTAGGTTCTTATGGCACTCGAACCACTACAATTCCCTCTAGAAATCAAATACTTAAGTCATCTACTCAAGTTCGGCAGTCTCAGATTGCTCATCTCATTATCTATCACCATCAAACAACTATCCAGTGGTCCCTATGCAATTCTCAACTAATTGCCAATTATCTAAGAATTCCAACTCATCCTTAAGCAGTAGCCACATATCAAACCAGCCTCAACTAGGCAATTTCTCAATTAACAGTCAACTACTAAGCAAGCCTTAGCTTGACAACTATCAAACAAGCACTCAAGGCATTAATTCAATGAGTCAATCGATCATGCTATAAGTCTAAGGTATCTGCCACTTTGTCACAAACACGACATGCTTTCTCATTCTCAACAGGCCAATCGTAAACATCAACTTTTTCTTTTCAAACGGCATCTACCACCAAGCATAAAGCTTTTAAATATGCCAATCACAAGCATCATTTCACATGTCATGCCACCTTTGAACATCTTCTTCGAGGATCAATCTTGTGCCATACATGTTTTAACATAATTTGACTTAACATGATACCTAGACTTCCCCTTTCAAGTTATGACTTGGGTGATTCCTGCCTCTTGCCATCTTAGAAGCCTGCCAGGAGCCGCTCCTTGTCCGGACCTCTCTGTCTCGGCGATCACTCCCCGCCCTCATCAAACCTGGCCGTTGCAGATTGTCCCAAGTCATACATATACAGAGAAAGCCCCATTCCATATGTCACATACCATGTTTCATTATAGTTTATAGGTATCTCATCAACTTGTCTCATACTAAGCGACAGTTTATTAAGTCCAACAGCGAGAAGTTCATGCATGCACCCTCATCAACTTTCGTTGCAAAGCCACAAACACATGCACAACATGACTGTCCTCACCACTTGTCACATCAAAATTGCCTTCAAATCAATTTCTATCCATTGAAGAGTTCTAATTTCACCGATCAATTGTCTATATTCAACCATATACCTCAAGTGGAGTCGCTAACTAAATCAAATCCATAAGCATTTGATCACAACTGGCCTTTAATCCAATATACCTTGTATACACCTCACCTCATTTCATCCAAGGCTAACAATAGTAATTGATAGCTCGGCAACTATCAAACAAGCACTCAAGGCATTAATTCAATGAGTCAATCGATCATGCTATAAGTCTAAACCAACAAGATATCATGCAATTCAAGCCTGAATCCATAAATACTAGCTGTCTCTTTATAACTCATACTCCCCAAGTTTGGTCATTGACAAACCACAATCACAATCATATAACCCAATCGACCCTTCATTCATAAGTTATTCTCTAGCAACCTCAAATCCAAGCTTATGACTCCTCAATTTCTATTCACTTCCTTGTGAGCCTTATTCATAAAATCACTCAAGATCATCCCTTAAATCGGCACTAGGATCATTAGAATACTACACAAGTTCAAGCCTATAATCCTCAAGATTCAGCAATCCATGCTTATCCCTCAAGGTCTCACTACCTAATTGTCCTCAAGTCATCGCTCCTTATCACTACAAGTCTCAATCACATTGAATCGAGCTGACCTTGCTTTGACACCACTAAAACGGGGGTATCACGTCTCGAACCTGTCAAGCACGTAAAATCCCACCAGGGCCGTCTTGTCTCGGTGGTACCCAAGATCCGTTGGCCAACAATTTACAACTTTTAAAAGATACAAACATACGGAAGCGATGAAACTTCTCCATACAATTCAGACTTTAGATGACTCAGGACATAGGGTACGTCTTGTTATAAATACTGACTACAGGTTCAGAGGGTACAACTCTAACTTCAAGGTAATATGAAATCATTTAAGTCACAAAAGTGTAAATCCATTTTCTATAATTACTTTTTCAAATATCGATCATTGGCAAGCTCAGATTTCCATCGCTTGGGACCTAAAACAGTTAATCTCACGACAGGGTGAGATATAAATCTCAGCAAGTTCAACCTAAACCTAGACCAAGCCATTAGTCCTCCCATATCATGCAATAAAACAACAGACCAGGATTCAAAAACAACACATGATAATGAAACATCAAGGCACCTCGATACGTCTGGCATAACGCAATCACGACTTCAAGACGATCATATCATCACAACTTTCAATTCCAATGGCTAA
Organism: Rhodomyrtus tomentosa; assembly: GCA_028455895.1. Classification (NCBI taxonomy): domain Eukaryota; kingdom Viridiplantae; phylum Streptophyta; class Magnoliopsida; order Myrtales; family Myrtaceae; genus Rhodomyrtus; species Rhodomyrtus tomentosa. The sequence goes on from JAPCWY010000007.1 coordinate 31,458,801, forward strand.
GCCCGTGTCAATACGGATCAGGCTAATTATAAATTTAATCTCAATGGCCAAGGCCGCGTCAATACGCCTCAGGCTAATCAACGTCTCGATTGGCAACCCGCGTTCTGACGCATCAGGTTCCAAAGGCCATTTCGATACTTGTGTCGACACGTATCAAGACTATCCTGCATTCTTACGCATCAGGATATCAATTTTCTTTTCAATAGCTATGCCCGAGTCAATACGCCTCAGGCTTGGCCCGCGTCATTACGCCTCAGACCATCAAATTGACAAACTCGCGTTAAAAGCATTAGGTTTTCAATTCTCTTTTCAATAGCTATGCCCGCGTTAATCCGCCTCAGGCTCGATCCGCGTCATTACGCCTCAGACCATCAAATTGACAAACCCGCGTTTAACGCATCAGGTTTTCAATTTTCTTTTCAATAGCTATGCTCGCGTCAATACGCCTCAGGCTCGGTCCGCGTCATTACGCCTCAGACCATCAAATTGACAAAACCGCGTTAAACGCATCAGGTTTTCAATTCTCTTTCGATAGCTATGCCCGCATCAATACGCCTCATGCTCGGTCCGCGTCATTACGCTTCAGACCATCAGATTGACAAACCCACGTTAAACGCATCAGGTTTTTCAATTCTCTTGCCAACTCATTCATATTTCTCAAACAGTTGCCATTCAAGGCCAAATATCATAAAGCCGTACCAGTATCCATGTCAGTCGAATGCACACAACTACAATTTAGCCATGAGAGTTATAATTTCTCATCATCAAGAGTACACATGACTCACACCTCCATTATCTGAGTCGATCATGAACAATCAATACAATAGACTCCCAAATTCATCAATATATCATCCAAACGCATCCAGTAGTGTCATAACTTCCTAGCAAAGGTTTAGGAGTCAATTAATTTTCAATTTAATCCGTAAAATTCCCTCCAAGACTCCTCCAAAGATTTGGTTCCCTTGATCCCAAAACAGGACAGCCGTGCGACCTAGTACAAAGTTAGTCAAACGATCAATTTTTTTAGTCCAATCACCAATTCACAGAGCATACACCTCATTAACATCTCAATTAATATTCTTGTATGTCTTAACAATAAATTTAAAGCATGGCTACACCTCCCATAGCCCTCAAAGGGCTCGGTTCTTCCAAACCGAAACAGGGCATAATTCGATTATGCTCTCTACCTCCTTAATCAGTCCATAATTCAACTCAAAACATTGATTTACCACAAAATCAACTTGCTAACATGTTGTTCTAGGAGTTAGGAAGCCTCACTGAAGATTTGGAAGCAAAATAACACTTCAAGGACTTCCGATCAGCCTAGTTCCACTCGGTGTACATACGGTCTGATTCTACCCCAGAAAAATCGCCTCAAATCAACCATGAAAACCCATCTTAACTCAACTAAAATTGCAACCACAGCTCATCCAACTTTAATACTATAAGTGTAGAAGACCTCAGCAAAAATTTGAGGCCATTTGAAGTCTTGAAGTGGCCAAACGAAGACATTTCCCCAACTCGGTCAGAATCTACCTCGTCTGGACCTTTGTCCACTCAAATCGAGTAATGGAAAGATCTATCAGGTCAAATTGAGTTTAAAATATGTATATGGAAAGATAAGACAATAAGATTTCATTTGGCTGTTGTTTTACCTCGATCCGCTATCGGACGAAGAAGATACGACCAAATAGTGGGACTGTCGAGACTGGTCGACTGGGAGCTCTCGGATTCAAAACTGACCAGCCTAACTTTTGCTTCTTCAAACGGCTTTATGGGACAAACGGCTGGGTGTATTTGAACCCATAATACCTTGTTGGAAGGACAAGATAATAACCTTTCATATGGAAGTGGTTTTACCTCAATCCGATGTCAGACGACAAAGAGATTGGCGAAACAGTGAAGCAGTCGAGACAGGGTGACGGGCTGGTCGGCAAGCGAGAGAAGAGGAAGAAGAAGAAAATGGAAAAAGTGAAGAGAGAGAGAGGGATGGCCGGCCAAATGAGAAGGAGAGAGAGTATTCCACTAATAATTTACTTGGTCAAAGGCTTGGAATGGTAGGTTAAAAGGTGATTCAATCAATGTCAATGCCTAATCCTTTGACACTTGTACTCATGTCAATCAAGGCTCATCCAATGGCCCTCATTTTCTTGATTTTCAGCAGCCTATAGGTATTGTGATTAACCAAAATGCCCTTATCCAATTATAAATGCAAGGCCAAGGCTTGAGGGGCAAAATGGTAATTTTACCCTCAACGTCCGAAATGTCATTTTTCTGATTCGAATTGCCTTTGATGAGGCGGCATCTAATTCGATTAGAACGTTGGAATCTTTATTTTGCATTTTTCAATTTTGAGTTTTCGTTTCATATCTCAAGCCTCGAGGGGGCGAAAAATTCGAAATGTCACATTTTCTCCCGATCTAAAGTTAAATTTATATTTGGGTACTCTTCTATTCCAGTCTAAAAGTAGATATGAGATTTATTAGGTGTTAGTTGTGCTTTCTCAACCTGTTGATGCGTTGTTGTCTGTGATGGGACACCGAACCTAGTATATTGGAATTACTGCATAACTCATATTCCACCATTAAATTTGACTTTTATTTTTTTTTTATAAAAGTAACAATTAAATAATAAATTATATTGAAATTACGTAAAATTTGAGAAATCAAAAAGAGAAGCACTACATAATTCATATTCCACCATTAAAATTTACTTTAAATTTATATTTTTTTAATAAAAGTTTCAATTAAATAATAAATTATGTTGAAATTTCATAAACTTTGACGAAAAAAAAGACAATCACTACATAATTCATATTCCACTATTAAATTTGACTTTTAATTTATATATTTTATAAAAGTTTCAATTAAATAACAAATCATATTGGAATTTCGTAAAATATGAGGAAAAAAAACAAGCACTACATAATTCATATTCCACCATCAAATTTTATTTTTAATTTGTATTTTTTATAGAATTTTTAATTAAATAATAAATTATATTAGAATTAGGTAAACTTTGAGGAAAAAAAAGACAAGCACTACATAATTCATATTCCACTATTAAAATTTACTTTAAATTTATATTTTTTATAAAAGTTTCAATTAAATAATAAATTATATTGAAATTTCGTAAACTTTGAGGAAAAAAAAAAGACAAGCACTACATAATTCATATTCCACCATTAAATTTGACTTTTAATTTATATTTTATATAAAAGTTTTAATTAAATAATAAATTATATTGGAATTTCGTAAACTGTGAGGGAAAAAAACAAGCACTACATAATTCATATTCCACCATTAAATTTTACTTTTAATTTATATTTTTTTATAAAATTAATTATTAACTAATAAATTATATTGGAATTACGTCAACTTTGAGGAAAAAAAAAGACAAGCACTACGTAATTTATATTCCACCATTAAAATTTATTTTTAATAATTAGTGAATTTTCAGATTTTTCTCCACTTACGTTTTTGCCCTCAATTTTTTTTTAAATTTTCCTAGATTACCCAATGGGACACGCTGGTGTGTCCGATACGCAAAAAAAATATCGAAAGCACGTGTTCGTGTAACATAGTAAAGATGTCAATACTAGCCTCTCGTGGTTAGATGATTGACGCAAGAATCATGGACAAATCAGGTGCCCGAGTTAGTTTGCACTTTTTCCCATTACTATCGAATATCGAGGCCCCTACGCAGTACGGTTGGGGTTTAGTAGCACTAGCGTGGTTGTATCGGGAGTTATGTCGTACAACCCACCATAAGGCGTAGCAAAATGGCAGTGCGCTGTAGGTATTGCAGATTTGGGCGCGGGAGCGCATCGCATTTATCTCCCCATCCGTGTGCTATGATGTTCCTTTCCCAAATACGTCTCTCAGTAGTCGGTATGTGATATATTGCATTTTCAATTCGTGCTCATTAATTCTTATCAGTGTGTATAATATATATACATATATATATATATATATATATATATATATTATATATATTGTAGCTAGACTCTAGGCATACACACAACGGAGATCCCCAAACATACTTTGACACAACTGCGCTACCAACTTGACAGATTGACATCCGAAGACGTAAGTAATGATGACAACAAATGAGTTTAATTATTTTTTTAATTTTATATATTTTAATATGATGTTAGCTTTTAAATTAATTATTTGTTTAATTTTAGATGTTTTATTACGATGACAGATTACTTGGGAGCCCTATACTGATGTCATTTGTAGTCTACCGGCGTACTGCCGGCAGAGACATCGTTATTGGAAGGCAAAGGTCCCACTCATTTGCCATTGGATAGTTGAGTGGCACTACCCAGACCGAGTGCTTCAGCAGTTTGGTTTGCAGCAGAAAATACCTATAGCTCTCAAGGATCATACTGCCTTCCATGATATCGATAATACGCCGCCCATGATGAATTGCGTGGATAGGCACATAGACAACATCAATTTGTAGGGTAGACATCGAGCACGTATCATCAATGGTGATCCTATAACGGAAAATCTTCACTTTCATTCGGTATATTTGGAATGGTTCCATAGACATACACGAAAATGGATTTATGTTACGGGAGTTGCAATAGGTTCAACGGTTTGTCCAAACACTCTCAACTTAATTCATTAATTATTTTTTCGTAACATAACTTATTGACAATTGATAACTTTTATTAATTTTTTAATATCATTACCAGACTGATGGCATCGAACATGCGATGCATATAATGAAGGAGTCTCGATCTCTTGAGGACTTGGATTATGCGGAGAGTCTACTTGAGGCATTGCTACATGCCCAGATGGAGAAGAGGCGGCTAGTGTCACACCCCGAACCTTTCAGGCACGCAAAATCCCACCAGGGTCGTCTTGTCTTTCGGTGGTACTTATGATCCGTCGGCTAACAATTAATAACTTCCAAATAATACAAATACGCGGAGGCGATGAAACTTATCCATTCAATTCAATCTTAAGATGACTCAGGACATAGGATACGTCTTCTTATAAACGCCGACTACAGGTTTAGAGGATACAACTCTAACTTCAAGGTAATATGAAATCTCTAAAGTCACCAAAGTATAAATCCATTTCATATAATTACTTCTTCAAACACCGATCATTGGCAAGCTCAAATTTCCATCGCCTAGGACCTGAAAAAGTTAATCCTACGACGGGTGAAATATAAACCTCAGTAAGGTAGGTTCTAACCCTAGGTTAGGCTGACCATCCACTCAAGCAAATGCAATCACAAATAATTTGTACAAGTAGTCACATGAGGTATTCAACTGTCAATAAACAACATACGGAAGTCAAGCATGCAGTCATGACATCATTTCACATCATTAGGATCAAACACATGTTGCCATGTCAAATCACAACTTCCACCCTTCCAGCCTGCCTCATTTTCATGCCCGCGTTTAGAACGCCTCAAGCTCGGTCCGCGTAAACGCATCAGACCGTCTCATTGACAAACCCGCGTAAACGCATCAGGTTTTCAATTTCACTCTAGGCCTGTGTCGACACACCTCAACTCCGTCCCGCGTTTCAACGCATAAGGACATTAGCCATTTCAACCCCGCGTCTCATACGCCTCAGGATGTCATTCAATTCAAACCTTGCGCCTCAACGCCTCAGGGCGTTCATGCACACAACCCTGTGTCTCATACGTCTCAAGGTGCCATTCAATTAAACCTCGTGCCTCAGGGTATCTAGTCACACAACCCCACATCTCAACGCATCAGGGTATCACAACTTTTCAGACATGCCAAATGCTCATTTCAGTTCATAGCACACAATAATGGCATGCGAGACAATTAAATTCGGCATTCAAATGTGACAATCAATCAAGGCATGAGCATTGTCATACATTCAAGTCATCTATGTCTTTCTAGGACGTACATTGGACAATCATGGTATAATCTCCCAAAAATCGATCAAATTCATACTCATACCATCCAATCGAGTCTAATCCTCCTATCGAAGGTTTAGAATCTCCTTACCTTGTGCTATAGCCAATAAAATTTCCTTCCCAAGCACTCCAATGGTTCGGCCCTCAGGGTCCAAGGACGATTCAACCGCGCAACCTAAGGAAATTTCATCCAATCGTTAATTTCCTTGCTCAAATCATCACCCCATTAAACATACACTTCATGGACCTATTAATTAACATCCTCACACTTCTCAACGATGAATTTGGAGCTCAACTTCAACACCAGCAGCCATCTACAGAATCGGTATGCTCAGAACCGAAACAGGGCATACCCAGTTTTGTGCATACCCTAACTTAACAACCCTTAAACTAGCTTAAATCTTTAATATATCCACTAATATACTTGGTAACATGTAGTTCTAAGGGTTGGGAGCCTCACCGAAAATTTGGAGCCAAGGCGACACCGAAAAGTCCTTGAATGGCACCGGTTCTTTCGGGTTCTCCAATGGTCAGTTTTTGCCCTTCAAACACAAGACCCATTTATGGTCAAAACTCCATCAAATTTCTTCAAAATTTTTACCACAGCTTATCCAATTTTAATACTATAAGTATAGAAGACCTCACTGAAAATTTGAAGCAATTTGAAGTCTTGAAGTGACCAAACGAAGATATTCTCCCAACTCGGTCAGAATCTTCCTTGTCTGGACCTTTGTCTACTCAAATCGAGCTACGGGAAGATCTACCTGGTCAAATTGAGCTTATCATATTTCTATGGAAAGATAAGATAATAAGCTTTCATTTGGCGTAGTTTTACCTCGATTCGATATCGGACAACGAAGATATGACTGGAATAGTGGGATGATCGGGACTGGTCGGCTGAGAGCTCTTGGATTCAAAACTGACCAGCCTAACCTTTGCTCCTTCAAACGGCTCTACGGGACAAATGACTGAGTGGATTTGGACTCATAATACCTTGTTGGAACGGAAAGACGATAAGTTTTCCAATGGTAAGTAGTACGCCTTAATCCAATAACGGATGGAGAAGTTATGGCCGGAACAGTGAAGTAGTTGGGATAGAGTGACGGGCTTATCAGCAAGACAGAGAAGAGGAAGAAGAAGAAAACCGGCAATGGAGGGGTGTTCAGCCAAGAGGAGAGAGAGAGAGAGATTTATACTTCAATGGGCTTGGTCAACTTGAGTTGAATGGTACGTTAAAAGTGTTTACATCAACTCATGGCCTAATCCTTTGACACCTGTCCTCATGTCAATCAAGACTCATCCAATGGCCTTCATTTTTCTTGATTTTTGGCAGCCTATAGGGTATTGTGATTGACCAAAATGCCATTATTCAATTATAAATGCAAGACCGAGACTTGAGGGGCAAAATGGTAATTTTACCCTCGACGTCCGGAACGTCGTTTTTCTTATTCGAATTACCTTTGATGAGGTGACGTCTAATCCGATTAGAACGTTGGAATCTTTATTTTTCATTTTTCAATTTTGAGCTTTCATTTCATATTTCAAGTTTCGAGGAAGCAAAAAATTCGAAATGTCACAGCTAGTCACAACCATGCCACCGCCACAACCACCGGTTGTAGCGGGACTTGATAAGTCGGATGAGGACGTCCCATCCGAGCCTGTTCAGCCGTTCAGGAGGAAACCTCGAGCTCATCCAGTAGGTCATGTCGTTCCTCACACTATCGAGTATCATACGGCATATTTTGATGAAGTATGCAATCAGTTTGCCGCCCCATTTATTGAGGGATTTGCTTTTGCATCTCTTGACTATACACAACAGCGGACTCCATATAGTCATCCGACTTCATATGGGGATTGCCCTCCTTACACTCCAGGCTCTCCTACAGTTGGACATGCACAGTTTGGCCATGGCAGATCTCCACAAGATATGCCTTTATCATCTACTCATCCTCCTCGTCGGTGATATCACCTTCGACCTCCCAAGCACCGGAAACAACCTAATTGTGGAACAAGAGGTCATGTTGGAGGACGACATCGTCACCAAATGTAATTGTGGTTGTTAACAAAATTTCATGTTTTCTATGTCTCAGCACCTATGTCTCAGCACCTTTATTTTATGATTACTAATTATTTGCGTAGTTCCAATACAATTTATTATTTAATTGGTACTTTTATAAAAATATATATAAATTAAAAGTCAAATTTAATGGTGGAATATGAATTATGCAGTATTTATTTTTTTCCTTATAGTTTACGTAATTTCAATATAATTTATTATTTAATTGAAAATTTTATAAAATATAAATTAAAAGTAAATTTTAATGGTGGAATATGAATTACGTAGTGCTTGTCTTTTTTTTCCTCATATTTTAAGAAATTCCAATATAATTTATTATTTAATTGAAACTTTTATATAAAATATAAATTAAAAGTCAAATTTAATGGTGGGATATGAATTATGTAGTACTAGTCTTTTTTTTTCCTCAAAGTTAACGAAATTCCAATATAATTTATTATTTAATTAAAAATTTTATAAAAAAATATAAATTTAAAGTAAATTTAAATGGTGGAATATGAATTATGTAGTGCTTGTCTTTTTTTCTTCAAAGTTTACGTAATTTCAATATAATTTATTATTTAATTAAAACGTTTATAAAAAATATAAATTAAAAGTAAAATTTAATGGTGGAATATGAATTATGTAGTGCTTGTTTTTTTTTCCTCATAGTTTATGAAATTCTAATATAATTTATTATTTAATTAAAACTTTTATATAAAATATAAATTAAAAGTCAAATTTAATGGTAGAATATGAATTATGTAGTGTTTGTCTTTTTTTTCTCAAAGTTTACGAAATTCTAATATAATTTATTATTTAATTGAAACTTTTATAAAAAAATATAAATTAAAAGTAAATTTTAATGGTGGAATATGAATTATGTTTGCTTGTCTTTTTTTTTTCCTCAAAGTTTACGTAATTCCAATATAATTTATTATTTAATTAAAAATTTTGTAAAAAAATATAAATTAAAAGTCAAATTTAATGGTGGAATATGAATTATGTAGTGCTTGTTTTTTCCTCATAGTTTACAAAATTTCAATATAATTAATTATTTAATTGAAACTTTTAATAAAAATATAAATTAAAAGTCAAATTTAATGGTGGAATATGAATTATGTAGTGCTTGTCGTTTTTTTTCCTTAAAGTTTACGAAATTTTAATATAATTTATTATTTAATTGAAACTTTTATAAAAAATATAAATTAAAAGTAAAATTTAATGGTGAAATATGAATTATGTAGTGCTTGTCTGTTTTTTTTTTCCTCAAAGTTTACGTAATTCCAATGCAATTTATTATTTAATTGTTATTTTTATAAAAAAATATAAATTAAAAGTCAAATTTAATGGTGGAATATGAATTATATAGTGCTTGTTTTTTTCCTCAAAATTTACGCAATTTTAATATAAATTATTATTTAATTGATGCTTTTATAAAAAAGAAAATATAAGTTAAATAATTAATATTAAAAAAATTGTGTTGGGGCCTCGCTCGGCGGCCCATATGCCGAGCGGGGCCTTGGCTGGCCCAATCGGCGAATGGACCGTCGAATGGGGCTGGTCGAGGTCCCAATAGGCAATTGGGCCGCCGAGTGGGGCCCAATTCGCCAATTGGGTGCCAATCGGCGGCCCAATTGCCGATCGGTACCCAATTCGGTAATTTTTTTAAATATTAATTTGGTAAATATTTTTTTAAAAAAAAATTATTTTGAAAAATTGCTCCAATAGATGTCCTCCAGCTGAGGATGGAGCTCCCAACGAGGGACATAAAGAGGGCGAGGAGAAATTTGGTGTTGGAAGGCCGGGACTCGAGCGCAGCAGGAGAGGGACTTGAGCCAGTGGGTTGGTCAGTTCCAGTTTTAGCCATTTATTTAACTGGTCTGTACGAATCGTAGCTTCAATTAGAGCTTCTTCAAATTTGGGTCAAAACAGAAATTTTTGGACAAAATTGCCCCTGATGTTGCTACTGCCTACTAGCAAAGATTTAGCTGGTCATTGAGCTCGGGACATTACTTGAGACTAAGTTGGCCGATTCAAGTCCTCATTCGAGACAATGTTCATTTTTAATACGCAAGATAAAAAAAAAAATTCCAACAATAGATGCGAACCCGCTACTTATATTTAGAGGTGATAAAATTTTTAATTATCTCGCTCGCTTTTGGTAAGAGAAACACCGAGTTTTTTCACCAAACTACTCTTCAAATGAGGGACAGCACTTACATTTTTAGAGTAAACGTGGATCAATCTAGACGGGTGACAAAAGAGCTGGAAGCCATCGCCGTTTTTTGAGTGCAGTGTCTAACTAAAAACGAGGTGGAAACTGCTGCCTTTCAGCTTGGCTCTCTCAAGGCATCAGGACCTGCTGATTATCCAGGTCGTTTACCGCAAGTGTTGGAATGTGTTATTGGGCCCTTCGTCACCACAGCAGCTAGGATTTTCTTTTTGATGCAGGCGTCCTTCCTTCATCCCATGATAGTTCAGTTGTCCCTATTAAGAAAACGTGAAATGCTGTAGAGGTCTCTCATATTAGGCCGATTAGTTTATGCAATTTCCTCTATAAAACAATATCGAAAATCTGTCTTGATAGAATGAAATAGTTGCTTCCTTTCCTCGTTAGTCTATATCAAGATGCTTTCATTGATGGAAGATCCATGATTAAGATCTAGGATAGAGAGTTGAATGGACTTTCTTGGAGTGTGTTGTGTTTCACTTTCAGCTGAGCTGCGATAAGGTGTGGATTGACTGGATCGTGACTTGCGTTATATCTGTTTCCTGTGATTTGATAAATAATGGGAAAAGGTCTGGGAAAGTAATTCCTAGTAGAGATATTAGACAAGGCGATCCCCTTTCCCCCAATCTTTTCCTGCTTATTGCTGATTTCTCCACCTGGAAATCTGCTTATCAAGCGGCTTTGAAGTAGCTGGAACAGAAAGTTGATGTGGCTAAAGCTTCGAGTTCTGGCAAAGTGGAAAGTAGATTATGGAAATTGGTAAGGACCTTGGATAGAAGCCAAAAATGGAACATTCTTCATTGGGAAGATATGCTCCGGGGCATTGGCAACAGGGGAAAATCTATGCAACTGCACTCTCTGTGGGTAGACAGAATCAGTGAAACATTCGCTACTTTGCTGTGAATGGTGGAGGTCTGCGTGGTTTTGCAGCTGCTGAAATTACGATTGATAAGTCCCAAATTACTTACTTTTGAGAGATGGCTGCTACAAGTTGATAACAAGTTCGTCAAGACTGAGGTGAGAGGGGTTTGTTGAAGAGGATTGCTCATACTGCGTGGTACATTTGGAAGGCCAGAAATGCAGCTGTCTTTCATCATTTGTCCCTATGCGTAATGGTGTTATTGAGCAGTTCAATCATGCACTTTGGGAGTATCAAGAGCTCAGTAAGGCTGGGAAGAACACTCCAGAGGAAGGGCAGTATGAGGAGGGCCATTTGCACCATAATTGTTTGAGAGAAGCATATAGCTTCCCGTAGTTTCCGAGTTCTGACTGAAAAATGTGCGAGGCTGTTGCCTCAGCAAAATCTGAATCTCTAAACATCCAACAAGCATTGAGAAGAGCTCCCACAAATTCAAGCATCAGGTTCGAATGGAATGGCTTTTCTATCTCTGTAGCATCCCGCAGGGAACCAGATCGGACTCAACAGATCAACTAGACATGCATAATGTTCCATCTGCTGCTCAATTCCAAACTCTTCAGTCACTCGATGATGAAGTTTACGACCCTCAAGAACAAGCCCCGCACGACTGCAAGCAAAAAGGACAGCAACAAAAGGGACCTTATCTGGCTTAATTCCAGTTTCGACCGTTCCAGGCCCTGCAATCATTGAGTTCCAAGAGATTAACTACATCACGTCAAGTTTCATGAACCCCCTTGTCCCCTTATTAAGGCATTATCATCTGATGTACAATTGTGATCGAGCTGTTTGCCACCAGGAGGCTATGATTCATCAAAGCCCGAACCCCATGTCCGTGGACTTCCCGACAAGGTTAAGCGCCGCCAACTCTGCACAAACTGATAATGCACTGGAGACGGATACAACATTCCCCGCAAAGTTGACAAGCTGCATTTGCCTGTAGAGTTCCAATGACTCTCCCTCTCCCCGCAGAAGCAAATGCATCAATGATGGCGCTCCAACTTATCATTCTGGGCCTCACCAATGAACAACCAAGGGAGAATATTTCGAAAGCCTCGTCGCATAATCATACTATTAAATGGCTGGATCGAAAAACTTGCCTCCAACAGTATCCAGTGTTTTCCCAACGATATATATTAAAGAAAGATGTTATGTAAGAAATTGGAAATGGACATATAGGGACATAGGCAAAACGGCAAAGGGTTGAAGTTGAACTTCATGTACTCGAGCATGCTTGAAAGCAGAAAGCATAGTCAGGTTAAACCCGTAGATTTAGACTGTCCTAATGATGATTTAGTGCAGAATGGGAGGAGACCTTACTATCTTGCTCGACTTGAATCAAATCATAGAAGCAAATTTGAACTAAACCTGTTAAAATTATGTCTCGAATTTGAGCTCAATAGATCGAACTTGATCTGAATTGCTTTGTGGATAAGCAGATAAGTTTGAAGTTCTAAAGTGCGGACGTACGAAATAAAAGAAAGCGAATATTGTGGAAATAATTTGTTCTCATGTTATGGATTGTCGGATCAAAAGGATAAATCCAATTTGGACTTTAAAATACATGTGAATCAATCTTCATGATAGAAGCCAATCAAATATTCTAATAGAGGAAAAGCATTCCGCAGGTATTCGTCCAAGATTGCTTATTATATATTCTTGATTTTACTTGCGAAAAAACCTAACGTCTGCCGAGAGTGCTCATAAGAGAGACACGAAACTTGAAGACTAGAAGTGATAACTATTTGAGTGCTTGAGCAGGGGATTCTATATCCTGGCGTTTTCGTTCGTGCATAATGTCAGATTAGATTACGTGTGTTTTTGGCTGATCAAATCTTGTGATTATATTTGTGTAATTCCTTTACGAGATTGAGAGATTATTTCACGAGGAATTGTGGGGCTAAAAACTGTGTGTGCTCTTGGATATAATTGAGGTTGGGAAACACTGAAAGTATTTGTATAACTCGAGTGATTTGTAATCTCTGTGTATCGCTCATTGTATAGTGAAATTCGTTGATGCTCTCTCCGTGGACATAAGTCTTTACGAACGAACCACTGCATCTGGTATTCGATTTACTTTATTTGTTCTGTCTATTTATTATTCAACCACTTGGTTCCGCGCAACAATTGGTATTAGAGTTAGACTTGCTTGAATTAAAGCTAATCGATGGCAGCAGAAAAAGCTAAAGTGAAAATGGTCAAATTTGATGGGAAGAATTTTGGCTTCTGGAAGATGCAGATTGAAGATTTTTGTAGTAGATGAAACTGCATGTACCCTTGTCTAGAGAGAAGCCAAATACGATGAAACAAATCGATTGAGAATTGTTGAATAGGCAAGCGGTGGATGTTATTCGGCTAACGTTAGCTCGTAACATCGCGTTTAATATCGTCAAGAAGAAGACCAGTGCTGGTTTGATGAAAATTATGTCGAACATGTACGAGAAGCTTTCTGCGATCAACAAGGTCTATTTGATATGACGTCCGTTCAACTAGAAGATGAGCGAAGATACGTTAGTTGCTAATCATATCAATGAATTCAATGTGATCGTTAGTCAATTGAGTTCAGTTGAAATCAACTTTGAAGATGAGGTATGTGTTTAATTCTATTATATTGCTTGATAATTGGAATACTACTGTTACTGCTATTAGTAATTCATCTGGATCAACAAGTTTAACTTTTGATGGGATTTAAGATTTAATTATGAGCAAAGATATCCGTATAAGAGAATATGACGAATTTGTATCTACTGCTTTAGTAGGCGAAAATAGAGGAAGAGCTAGTACTCGTGTTGGCAGAAGTAGTATGAACTCGGATAGACACAGTCAGTCTAGAACTGGTGATGCTGTCTATTGAAATTGTGGCAAGAGGGGGCATCTTAGAAGGAATTGTTTTAAGCTAACAAACGAAACAGGTAAGAGAATTAGAGTTGAATCTACGGATAATGTGGCAATTGTAGTTGAAAATTATGATGGTGTCGATAATGTCTTGTCTATCACTAAGTATTCGTCTTTTGTCGGATGGATTATGGATTCTGATTGTTCTTTTCATGCTACACCAAATAGGAACTGGTTTGCTACTCATCAATGCACATATAGTAGTAAAGTGCAGTTATAAAACAACATGAAATCCGAGGTTGTGTGTGTTGATGATGTTAAAATCAAAATGCATGACGATATTGTGAGGACATTGACTAGAGTAAGGCATGTTCCAGAATTGAAAAAGAACTTAATTTTCTTAGGTGCCCTATATTCAGTTGGATGCAGGTATTCTTCATGAGGTGGACTTTTGAAAATTGTTCGAGGTGCCCTGATGATGATGAAAGGAATCAAGCATAGTAGCCTATATGAACTTCAAGGTGAAACAGTGATAGAGTTTGCTGCAGAGACGTCGAATGCATCTGTTCGAGAGTTAGAATTGTTGCATATGCATTTGGGACACATTAACAAGAGAAGCCTGAAGGTTCTAAGTGAAAGGAATTTATTATGCGGTTGTATTATTGACAGACTAAATGTATGCAAGTGTTGTGATTTAAATCAACGACGGAAAGTGCAGTTTAGTGCGACTGTCAAAGAAACCACTGAAATTGCGAAATTACTTCACTTGGATGTTTGTAGGTTATTACGGTTTCCTTCGAGGAAGAGTACCAGATTTATACTCATAGTTGTTGATGACTACTTGATGAGTACCTGGGTGTTTGTGCTTAGGTACAAGTTCAATGCTATTGTCAGGATCAGGCAGTTAATAGCTTTGATCGAAAAAAAAAAAGATTGATAAAAGATCAAGCATGTACGGGCTAACAAAAGCATGGAGTTTTGCTCGGAGCTGTTAAATAAATTTTGGACGATGAAAGATATAGTGAGACACCGCACTTATGCTAATGAACCACATGTTGCAGAATTGATGAGCAAAACATTACTAGAGACAGCCCACAAAATGCTCTCTAGTGCTAGCATGGCTAGAAGGTTTCTAGCGGATGCGCTTAGTATGGCGAGCTACCTGATGAATAGATTCACATTGAGCGCGATTAGATGTCAGACTCCTGAAGAAATGTGGTGAGGTAACGTTGCTAATTATTCTGATATTAGAATATTTGGTTGCCCATGTTATGTTCGAGTTGGTGCATGTTCCTAGGTTATGCACAAGGTGATGTGGTTATTGATTGTGGTACTCGAATTGAATTCACATGTTTTCAGTAGAGAATGTACATTTGATGAATTTCCAGTTCTTCAGGCTAGGAGTGATTATAACAGTGTTTATACGAATTTTGTCGGTGTTCAGCTTGAGGTGAAGTTGTAACCAGAAACTCCTGAGATAGTAAGTACTAGCATGATACACATATTGTGCTTGTAATGAGGTGGAGCCTGTGGAACCAACAGTTGCTGTAACTACTAATGTTAATAAGGTACGTATTCGGTTTCTTGACAAATATGGATATAATAGTGGTTTTGCTTTATCTGTGATAGAGGAACTTATGTCAGAAAATACTTGTGGAGCAGTTAAAGATGCATGTTTAATTGGTGTTCTAATGAAGTCCATGGTTATAGCAAAGTTCAAGTGCGACTTGGACTTGAATGATGTATGTAGCGGTTGAGCCCATTGGGGCTGTTGAGAGAGTAGTAAATGTTGTTCATATTATCAATGAAGCGATTGCGATTTAGCGCAAACGTCGAGCCAATGTGGAGATTGTTAAAATTATATCTCGAATTTGAGCTCAATAGATCGAATGTGATCTGAATTGCCTTATGGATAAGCGGAAAAGTTTGAAGTTCGAAAGTGCAAACGTACGAAATAAAAGAAAATGAATATTGTGGAAATAATTTGTTTTCGTGTTATGGATTGTCAGATCAAAAGAATAAGTCCAACTTGGACTTTGAAATTAATGTGAATCAATCTTCATGATAGTAGCCAATCAAATATTATAAAAAAAGGAAAAGCAATCCGCACGGATTCATCCAAGATTACTTATTACATATTCTTGGTTTTACTTGCGAAAGAACCCAAGGTCTACCGAGAGTGCTCATAAGAGAAAGACACGAAACTTGAAGACTTGAAACGCCAACTATTTGAGTGCTTGAGCATGGGCTTCTATATTCTGGCGTTCTCGTTATAATGTCATATTAGACTACATATGTTTTTGACCGATTAAATCTTGTGATTAGATTTGTGTAGTTCCTTTGTAATATTGAGAGATTATTTCACAAGGAATTATGAAGCTTAACACTATATACGTTCTTCAATGTAATTGGGGCTGGAAAACACTAAAAGTATTTGTATAACTTGAATAATTTGTAATCTCAGTTTAGCACATATTCTATAGTGGAATTCATTGCGACTTTCCTCCTAAACGTAGGTTTTTACGACCGAACCAAGCACATCTGTTTGATTCATTTTACTCGTCCTGTCTATTTGTTATTTGATCGCTTGGTGCCACGCAACAAAACCACATTCAAGACCTGGGCTAATTCATCTTTTATTTTAATGGAGATTCTATTTGCGAAGTCCAGATGAATAATCTCCTGTTGATTTTCAGATAGAAATTGAGTGAGATGAGCTTCTTACATAACAATATGACGACATAATTTTTTCAAGCCAAACAAAAAGGGCTCAAGATTGGCAATCGAATCTTTCACGTTGCTAAAAGCATCAGCAAGAAGCTTAATCTTCATTGTCAGACTTAGACAATTTAAGGTTCATCGTCAAATTTTAGCAGTTGATTTACTATTGAATCTACGGTTGGTCTCTTGTTCCTGTCTTCCTCCAGACATGTCACGCCAATCTCAACAAGCACTCCTGCTGCTGCCGGCTGTATTGCCCTTTCAATCTCTTGTCCGCCAAATCCTTTATCCCCAAATTCTCTCCATATTAATCGTAGCATTTAGCATTGAAAAAAAAAACCGATAAAAAGAAAAACTCTCGAAAATTCAATAATAATATCCTGTTTTTTCAAAAGAACATAAAACACCTTTTACATGAGGTGTTAAACCTAATCCTACTATATTTTTGGATATAAACTCAAAATTACAAAATTTCCATTAATAATAAAATTTAATCCAAAAAACACTAATTTTTTTAAAAAAAATTCATCGAAATGATCCTGGATCGCCGAAATCCATTGCAGTTTAATGCCGAGACGGCGGTGAATATTGATCAGCATGCATTTGAGCCCGTTCCGATGTCATCAATTAGATTCGCCAGTTCTAGGAGCAACATCGCTTCGACTTTAGATTGAATTTTTGTCGATCCAATCGATCCAAAAACACACAACTAATAGACTTCGCATTATTCTCCTCCACTTGAGAAAAACTCGTCCTCGAGTAGAATCAGAATCGGGACATAACGGTTTAGTGGACTCATGAAACAATGACAAATCAGCAACATCGAAGGTCATCAGCAATATTGACGGTGTTGGTTATGGTCATGCTTTGTGAAAGATCGATAACATAGGCATTATCATTGCTCTTCTTGCTAATAGTGTAAGCCCGTACATCTTTTGCTACAACTTGTTGTAAGAGCCAGTTAGTAACATCTCTTTATGACGAAATACCATAACTTGTTCACCTACTGCAAACACCTGCTTTCGCATGTGTTTATCTGCTATAGCCTTATTGTCACGCCCCGCACCCCGGGCACGAGCGCGCGAGTCCCTGCAAGCACAAAATATCTCTCGAGGTCCTAGGATTCATATATAAGTCGAGGGATGTATTACAAGACAAGCAAGCAGAAGCGACGACGTTAAAACTCCTCCATACAAATATAAAACGGGACCTAGATAGCGAGAATACTAATAATATATAATACCCGAAGGTTCATACATGTGCATAGCAAACTAGATCCACTAGTCAGTAGGGGTGACAAGATAAGTACAGAAGGGGTTCATCATCATCACCAAAAAAGAACAAGCATTAGTGTCCTCGTCAAAATATCAAACTAGTAAACCAGGAGCTCCTAAGTCGAGCTACTGGAGTCGTCGGTCTCCTTTGCCTCTTCAGTAGGCTCATACTTAGAGAAAGTCTCAGAGCAAATCTCCACCGTATCCTCGAGTGTCTCGTCCGCGGAAGGCTCCATTAGGTCATCCTCGGTACCCTCGACCACTATGATCTCTTTAGTGTCTTCTAGGGTAGGAGTCTTCTTAGAACCATTCCTCAAACCGGCGATTGACCCTTCAGCCTTTACCGAATCCCGGGTAGGATGGCACCAACTAGGGATCACTCCCTGAGATACCTCAGTAGGCTTCAGTGGTCTTGTGGAAACGTCCCCTACTTTTCTAAACCATGCCTCATACCTTTGAAGCTTCCAACTACTGCCGCCCTTATCTACCCAAACAATTGTACATTTCCTAACATAAATAGTCCCTTGCCCATCAGAGAATTCATCAAAATAAACCAACATCTCCTTGGGGTCGCCAAACCTAATGGGCCACATCCTCAGGGTCTAGGATCTGTAAAGGAAAGGGGGTCCCACAACGGGGTGATATATACATCTCAGTAAGGTGAGTCCTAACTCTAGGTTAGACTGACAATCCACTCAGGCAAAAGCAAACACAATCAAACTATACAAAATCAAGTGAGGAAATCAACTATCAGGAAGTAACACACGGATGTCAAGCATGCAATCCAGGTAACTGATTACATCATTAAACTCAAAACACTTCATATCGCCATATTACACCTTCCACCCTTCCATGCCTCCATCCGAATCATGCCCGCATTTAGAATGCATCAAGCTCGGTCTGCATAAACGCATCAGATCATCTCATTGACAAACCCGCATAAAAGCATTAGGTTTTCGATGTTACTCCAGGCTTGTGTCGACACATCACAACTTCGTCCCGCATTCCAACGCATCAGAACTATGGCCTTCTCAACCCCGCGTCTCATACGCCTCAGAGTGTCATTCAATCCAAACCCCACACCTCAGCGCCTTAAGGCATTCATCTATACAACCCCGTGTCTCATACGCCTCAGGTGTCACAACTTCTCAGATAAGCCATAAGTTCATTTAATGTATCACACACAATCAAGTGCAACTCATGCACGAATAACACACTCATGGCAGGCGAGGCAATCAATTGTGACTTTCAAATATGGCAATCAATTCAAAGCACAAGCATCGTTACACACACATTTAAGTCTTCTATATCTTTCTAGGACGCTCATTGGGCTACCACATTATAAACTTCCAAGAATTGATAATTTCACACACCAATCGCCCAATCGAGTCTAATCCTCTTAACAAAGGTTTAGGATTTCTCTTACCTCAAGCTTAATGCAACACAATCCTCTTCTCAAGCACCTCAAGAGTTCGGTCCAAACGGTCCAAGGACAACTCAACCACGCAACCTAAGGAAATTCATCCAATCATTAACTTTTTTTGCTCAAATCACCATCCCACTAAACATACACCTCATAGACCTATCAATTAACATCCTCACACTTCTCAAAGATGAATTTGGAGCTCACTTACAACCACCAACAGTTCCCACAAAATCGGTATGCACAGAACTAAACCGGGCAATTTTCGGTTATGTGTATACCTCAACTAACCAACCCTTAAACTACCTCAAATCATCAATTTATTCACTAATCTACTTGTTAACATGTAGTTATAAGGGTTTGGGAAGCTCACTGAAAAGTTGGGGCCAAGTCGTTGCCGGAAACTCCTTGAATGTCACCGATTTTCCCAAGCCTTCAAATTGGCAGTTCTGGCCCTTCAAACACAAGACCCATTTAGGGTCAAAACTCCATCAAATTAACCTCAACTTTTTACCACAGATCAATCTATGAGTCTCCTAGATGTCCACCAAATTTGGTTGAAAAAATCCAAGGTTTTGAGGTCTTAAGAAGCCAAAAACATGGCTTACCTCTGGTTGCGACGATTTCCATCGACTTTGGAGAGATCGGATGGCCGGAGCTCCTCACTAAACCAAATGACTCGCTTCCACTTCGAGAACGTCAGCAAGAGGTCAAGGAAGGAGTAGGTGATTGGCTCGGTGGCTGGGAGTCGCCGGAGGTGGCGGTCGGCGGTAGCGAACGGGCGAGTAGAAACTGGTCGGCGAGCAGCTTCACGGCAGCAGAAGAAAAGAAGAAGAAGAAGAAGTTGTTTTCGGCCAAATGAGGGGGGGTGACCAGCCATGAGGAGAGAGAGAGAGGGTTTATGCTTCATTTGGCTTGGTCAACATGGGTTGAATGGTAGGTAAAAAAGTAGATATATCAACTCATGGCTCAATCTCTCGACACTTGTCCAAGGTGTCATTCAAAGTGCATCCAATGGCTCTTCATCCTTCACATTTTCGGCATCTAATGGCGATGGTTAAAGACCAAAATGCCCTCATCCAATTATATAGATAAGGCTAAGGCTTGAGGGGCAAAATGGTAATTTTACCCCCGACGTTCGGAACGTCGTTTTTCTAGCTCTAATTTTTCTTCGATAAGGCGACGGTCAATCCAAATATAATGTTGGAATTCTTGATCCTCCAGTTTCAATTTTCAAGACATGTTTCTGATTTTTTTCTCTATTAGACGTGGTGCTAGCCTATCCCGAGCTGACAAGCGACTTTTGCAGACATTACGCGTATCGACCTTGTGATTCATATCACAATTAGGGCTCGTCAATTCATGGCGACTTTGGATGTCATGTAATTGTGAGGGTCTATCACTAGTGCCGATGGTCTCGATTGTCACTGTTCGATTTATGAAAATTTTACAAATTATACATTGGTTAAGAGGCGTCACGCACGCTCCAATCTTACAACGCTAATAATGCATCCATTAATCGTTCTTAAATTGGCCTTTTATGGCTCTAAATGTCCTCTCGACAATCCTTATGGTCAAAGCGCCATTTCTTATTCGAATTCCCTAGGTCCACGTACCTTGTCTCACGTTAGCCTTTCCCTTTTGGTCAGTCAACTCGAGATTGATCAGATCCGAGCGAGATATGATTGAAACACATCGCTAGATACATTTTCTCATTAATAAGTCCGAAAATGACAAGAAAATCAGAATGTCACAACTCTTCCCCCCTTACAAAAATTTCATCCCCGAAATTTACATCAAACGTAGTTACTCAAACAAATGGGGTTATTGACGCCTCATCGTTTCCTCGCTTTCCCACGTAACACCTTCGGTTCCATGGTGCTCCCAAACAACTTTGACCAATGGAATCGTTTCATTCCTTAGAGTTTGCTCCTTCCGATTTTCGATCCTAATTAGCTTCTCCACGTAGGATACCCTGTCATCCACTTCTATAACCTCGTGATCCAGTACGTGCATCGGGTCCAGTTCGTACTTCCGCAGCATTGACACATGGAAGACGTACACTTGGGATAGATTAGGCGGTAAGGCCAGTCGGTAGGCTAGGATACCAATCCGCTCCAAAATTTTAAATGGGCCCATGTACCTTGGACTCAGTTTTTCTTTCTTTCCAAATCTGGATAATCCTCTCATCGGTAGCACTTTGAAGAAAACATGATCGCCTACTTGAAACTCCAAAGGCTTACGTTATTTATTCGCATAACTCTTCTGACAACTCTGTGTCGTCTTCAGTCTATCCTAGATTATCTTTACCGCTTCCACCAATTGTTCTACTAACTCTGGGCTTGTAATACTTTTTTCTCCAACTTCGTCCCAGCAAATCAGGGTTCTACAAGCCCTTCCATAAAGTGCTTCAAATGGTGTCATCCGGATGGTAGCTGTTATTATATGCAAACTCCACCAGATGCAGCTAATCTTTCCATTCACCTTTGAAGTCTATGACGCACGCTCGCAACATGTGCTCAAGCATCTAAATCGTTCTCTCCGACTGTCCGTCTGTTTGTGGGTGGTACGCCGTGCTAAATTGCAGTCATGTTCCCATGGCATCTTGAAGACTTTTCCAAAAGTTCGCTGTGAACTTGGGATCTGTATCTGAGGTAATTGTCACGGGTACTCCATGTAGCCTCACTATCTACCTCATGTACAGTTCAGCGTATCTATCCATTGCGAAATACTTTCACACAGGAATGAAGTGTGCGACCTTAGTCAATCTGTCCACGACTACTCATATAGAGTCGTGACCTCTCTAGCTCCCTGAAAGTCTCATCACAAAGTCCATGGTTACGTGCTCCATTTCCATTTAGGAATTTCCAGTGGTTGTAATAATCCGTCAGGCTTACAGTGCTGCACTTTCACTTGCTGGCATGTTAAACACTTTGCCACATATTTCGCTACATCTACTTTCATCCCGTTCTACCAGTAGTGTTGATGCAAGTTCTGATACATCTTCGTACTTCTTGAGTGGATAATATAATTGCTTCTATGAGCCTCTGATAAGATTCTTTCTCCAAGCTCTTTGTCCTTTGGCACGCATAGACGTCCTCGAAATTTCAAGATCCCGTCCTTTGACACCTGAAACTTTGATTTCCTCTTTGTCGCATCTGTCTCCAGGATTTTCTGAATTTCTAGGTCCGTAGACTGCAAGGCTTTTATCTTTTCTTGGACCTCAGGTTCCACTCTTAGTGTAGCCATCAAACTGGACAACTGACAGATTTCTAGTCTGAACTCAGAGTCTCTCAAATCCTCGATCATCAACCATCATTTTACTAATAGACAGGCGATGCTCGATTTACAAGTAAGTGCATCTGCGACTCTGTTTGACTTCTCAGGGTAATACAATATATCACAATCATAATCCTTAAGCAGCTCCATCCACCGACGCTGCCTCATATTCAATTGCTTCTAGGAAAACAGATACTTCAAGCTCTAGTAGTCGGTGTAAACCTGAAACTTCTTGCCACACGGATAATGTCTCCAGATTTTCAGAGCAAAAATGATCGCTGCTAACTCCAGATCGTGAGTTGGATAGTTCATTTCATGTGGTCTCAGCTACCGGGATGCGTAGGCCACTACTCTTCCATGCTGCATTAACACACAGCCTAGTCCCTTTAGTGAAGCATCACTATATATCTCATAGCCTCCCGATCCTGATGGAATCGTCAACACCGGTGCGGTTGTCAACCGATGTTTGAGCTCTTGGAAACTCCTTTCGCACTTATCCGCCCATTCGAACTTCATTTCTTTTTTTGTCAATCTCATCAATGGAATGGCTATGGATGAATACTTCTCCACAAAACGTCTGTAATATCTTGCAAATCCCAAGAAACTTCTGACTTCTGTGACCGTAGTAGGCCTAGGCCAATTCGTTACCGCTTCAATCTTTACAAGATCCACCGCGATTCCCTCTCCAGATATCACATGACCAATAAATGTTACCTTATTCAGCTAGAACTCGCATTTGCTCAACTTAGCGTAGAGCGAGTGTTCCCTCAGGGTCTGCAAAATTCTCAGGTGTTCTTCGTGTTCCTCGTTACTCCTCGAGTAAATCAGGATATCGTCAATGAAGACTATGACGAACTTATCCAAGAATTCTTTAAACACCCGATGTATCAAGTCCATAAATGCTGCTGGAGCATTGGTCAGTCCAAAAGGCATCACAGTGAACTCATAATGACCATACCTTGTCCTAAAAGCAATCTTAGGTATGTCTTCCTTCTTGATCCTCAGCTGGTGATACCCGATTCTCAGGTCAATCTTAGAGAATACCGCCGCTCCTTGCAACTGGTCAAATAGGTCGTTAATTCACGATAATGGATACTTATTCATCACTATTACCTAGTTCAACTGCCTATAGTCGATGCATAAACACAAGGACCTATCCTTTTTCCTTACAAACAACACCGGCGCTCCCCACGGTGAAGCACACGGTCGAATAAATCCTTTATCCAGTAGTTCTTGCATCTGCACCTTTAACTCCTTCAGTTCTGATAAAGACATCATATAGTGTGTCTTTGAGATCGGCTCCGCTCCGGGAGCTAACTCGATCGCAAATTCAATTTCTCGCTCTGGTGGCAACCTTGGTAACTCTTGGGGAAATACGTCAGGAAACTCTCGTACCACCAAGATACTCTCTAGTTTAGGCTCCTCGGTAGTCGTGTCCATCACTGCAACTAAGTATGCCTGACACCTTTCAAATATCAACTTTGTCACTTGAAGAGATGAGACTAAGGGAATCGAGATTCCTCCTCGACTTCCCACAAATTCAAAGTTAAGGCGACCTTCTGGGCAGAAACGAATTATCCTACTACCACAATCTACCACTGCCCTCTGTTTACCCAACCAGTTCATCCCTATGATCACATCAAAATCATACATGGGCAACACAGTTAAATCAATACTCTCCTTACTTCTTCCAATCATAATTTCACAATCAGCACAGCCCAATGAAATCAGTATATTATCTTTCAGTAGGGTGGCAACATGCAGGATCACACTCAATGATTTTAACTTCATATCAACCAAGTTAGCAAACCGAGCATACACAAATGAATGCATGGTGCCAGGATCAAACAATGCATATGCAGCTTAGTCACACAAATAAACCATACCTGTGACCACGCTTGGCGTTTCCTCTGCCTCCTTGCAAGCTACTGCATAAACTCTACCTTAAATTGAGGGTCGATTCTGATCAGTCTGGGGAGTGGCAGTCGACGGTCCAGCCTGTGGTCGTTATCCTTGAGGTCGATTCGTTCTTGATTTGGGCAAGTCCTCGTCTGGTGGCTCATCTGACCACACTTAAAGCAGACTCCAGTCCTTGCCGGGCATGGTCCACTTCCATGCCTTCTACCACAGAGAAGCTTCAGTTCATGAGGTTCGGCGGCTTCACTATGTTCTTCCTTACCGAGGGACAAAATGCCTATTGCCAGCCATTGGCCTCTTGCCCATCTAGCGACTGTCTCGAAATGAAGTAAACTGCGATGCATATGCGGCATTTCTCTCCTTTAAATCTCTCTTGATCATCTGGCCCCGCTCATAAATTTCCTTATAGGTTCTCAGATTTAGGGCTATCATCTGACTACGAAGTTTAGGACTCAATCCGTCTAGAAATCTCCGTGCCTTCTCCAGGTGATCTTCTACTAATCGAGGTGCGTACCTTGACAGTTTGGATAACTCGGCCTCATACTGGTCTATCGTCAGCTGATTCTGACATAGCTGTAAAAATTGCACCTATTTCCTTTCCCTGGCCGTCTTCGAGAAACACTTATCATTGAATGCCGTCATAAAGGCATTTCAGGTCATGGACGTTCCATCAGGGAAAACTCCATTCTTAGTGGCAGCCCACCAGTCGTTTGTGATACCTTCTAGCTAGTACATCGCCAATAGCACTTTTTCTTCGTCCGTGCACCTCAGGACTCTAAAGGCTTTCTCTAGTTTTTCAATCCATTTGGGTGCTAGCTTGGGGTCTCCAGTCCCGTCGAACTGGGTCGGCTTCAGTTTGATGAATTGTTCCACCAGTTGGCCCATCTATCTAGCCATGACAATCTCTTCCTGGGTATTCACTGCCTCGTTACCCTAGTCATGGTCACTATGGTTTCCATTGCCCCCGTTGTTGCCGTTGTTGGCGTTGATAGCAGCTATTGCAGCTCCTACCGCTTGGGCTATGGCAGCATCCCTATCTTGGGTCTGCCTGTCAATGAGGTCGCCAATCCTTTCAAGTGCCCTCAGTACTCCATCCATCCTTGGGTCCTCTACTACAGGCGATCTCGACCTAGAGGCTCCGCCTCTGGGCCTTTCAGGTCTCCTAGATGGGTTACTCATTCTTATGCGCTTTTACTGAGCTTGGTCCACCACAAGTTCATCAAGGAGTTAGTAACTCACTCATTTATCCAAGTCCAGAGCTACCAACTATGCCATAACAGAAACAGTCATAATATAGCAGTTCTCCATACAACAAATTTCAGAGACATTTCTATAAGCAGTCTATGGCCATTCCCTAGTTCCGTTCACACCAACGATTCACCAAAGCAAACCATGCTCATTCACTTAACAGGTCAAAATACAGAAATGGCTTTCAACACTAAGCAAAGAACTTAATCCTCATACATTACCACAATCCTGCCAAGGCCAAATGCCGATCATATGTGCCAAGTCATATGCCATGCACCCCGTGTCTTATCTTAACCCGTTTCCTAAGGTCTCGCTACCTGTCCTTGTCCCAACTTAATCCTCCTTATTACTCCAATGCTCAATCAACTTTGGATCGAGCTGACCTTGCTCTGATACCAAGCAAACGAAGATGTCACGCCCCGCACCCTGGGCACGAGTGCGCGACTTCCCGTAAGCACAAAATATCTCTCGAGGTTCCAAGATTCATATATAAGTCGAGAGATGTATTAGAAGACAAGCAAGTAGAAGTGACGACGTTAAAACTCCTCTGTACAACTATAAAGCGGGACCTGAATTGCGAGAATACTAATAATATATAATACCCAAAGGTTCATACATGTGTATAGCAAACTAGATCCACTAGTCAGTAGGTTTAACAGGATAAGTATAGAAGGGGTCCATCATCATCACCAAAAAGGAACAGGCATCAGTGTCGCCGTCAAAATATCAAACTAGTAAACTAGGAGCTCCTAAGTCGAGCTGCTGGAGTCGTCGGTCTCCTCTGCCTTCTCAGTAGGCTCATACTCAAAGAAAGTCTTAGAGGAAATCTCCACCGTATCCTCGAGTGTCTCGTCCGCGAAAGGCTCCGCTAGGTCATCCTCTGTACCCTCGACCACTATGATCTCTTCAGTGTCTTCTAGGGTTGGAGTCTTCTCAGGACCATTCCTCGAGCCGGCGACTAACCCCTCAGCCTCTACAGAATCCCGGGTGGGATGACACCAGCTAGTGATCACTCCCTAAGGTACCTCAGTGAGCTTTAGTGGCCTTGTTGAAACATCCCCTACCTTTCTAAAACATGCCTCATACCTATGAGACTTCTAGCTACTGCCGCCCTCATCTACCCAAACAACTGTACATTTCCTAACATAAATTGTCCCCTGCCCGTCAGGAAACTCATCAAAATAAATCGACATCTCCTTAGGGTCGCTAAACCTGATGGACCACATCCTTAGGGTCTAGGATCTGTAAAGGAAAGGGGGTCCCACAACGGAGTGAGATATACATTTCAGTAAGGTGGGTCCTAAACTTAGGTTAGGCTGACAGTCCACTCAGGAAAAAGCAAACACAATCAAACTATACAAAATCAAGTGAGGCAATCAACTATCAGGAAGTAACACACGGATGTCAAGTATGCAATCCAGGCAACTGATTACATCGTTAAACTCAAATACACTTCATACCGCCAAATTGCACCTTCCACCCTTCCATGCCTCTATTCGAATCATGCCCGCGTTTAGAACGCATCAGGCTCGGTCCGTGCAAACGCATCAGACCATCTCATTGACAAACCCATGTAAAGGCATCAGGTTTTCAATATTACTCCAGGCTTGTGTTGACAAATCACAACTCCATCCCGTGTTCCAACGCATCAGGACTATGGCCATCTCAATCCCACGTCTCATACGCCTTAGGGTGTCATTCAATTCAAACCCCGTGCCTCGGCGCCTCAGGGCGTTCATCCATACAACCCCGCGTCTCATACGCCTCAGGGTGTCACAACTCCTCAGATAAGCCATAAGTTCATTTACTGTATCACACATAATCAAGTGCAACTCATGCATGAATAACACACTGATGGCAGACGAGGCAATCAATTGTGACTTTCAAATATGGCAATCAATTCAAAGCACAAGCATCATTACACATACATTCAAGTCTTCTATATCTTTCTAGGACGCTCATTGGGCCACCACATTATAAACTTTCAAGAATTGATAATTTCACACACCAATCGTCCAATCGAGTCCAATCCTCCTAACAAAGGTTTAGGATTTCCCTTACCTCAAGATTAATGCAACACAATCCTCTTCCCAAGCACCTCAAGAGTTCGGTCCAAACAGTCCAAGGAAAACTCAACCGCGCAACCTAAGGAAATTCATCCAATCATTAACTTTTCTTGCTCAAATCACCATCCCACTAAACATACACCTCATGGACCTATCAATTAACATCCTCACACTTCTCAACGATAAATTTGGAGCTCACTTACAACCACCAACAGCTCCCACAGATCCATATGCATAGAACCGAACCGGGCAATTTTCGGTTCTGTGTATACCCCAACTAACCAGCCCTTAAACTACCTCAAATCCTCAATTTATTCACTAATCTACTTTATAACATGTAGTTCTAAGGGTTTGGGAAGTTCACTAAAAATTTGGGGCCAAGTCGTCGTCGGAAACTCCTTGAATGTCACCGGTTTTCCCAAGCCTTCAAATTGGCAGTTCTGACCCTTCAAACAGAAGACCCATTTAGGGTCAAAACTCTATCAAATTAACCTCAACTTTTTACCACAGATCAATCTATGAGTCCATAGATGTCCACCAAATTTGGTTGAAAAAATCCAAGGTTTCAAGGTCTTAAGAAGCCAAAAACGTGGCTTACCTCTTGTTGCGACGATTTCCATCGACTTTGGGGAGATTGGCTCGCCGGAGCTCCTCACTGAACCAAATGACTCGCTTCAACTTCGAGAACATCAGCAAGAGGTCAAGGAAGGAGTAGGTGATTGGCTCGGTGGCTGGGAGTCACCGGAGGTGGCGGTTGGCGGTAGCGAACGGGCGAGCAGAAATTGGTCGGCGAGCAGCTTCACGGCAGCAGAAGAAAAGATGAAGAAGAAGAAGAAGTTTTCGGCCAAATGAGGGGGGTGACCGGCCATGAGGAGAGAAAGAGAGGGTTTATACTTCATTTGGCTTGGTCAACATGTGTTGAATGGTAGGTAAAAAAGTAGATATATCAACTCATGGCTCAATCTCTTGACACTTGTCCAAGGTGTCATTCAAAGTGCATCCAATGGCTCTTCGTCCTTCACATTTTCGGCATCTAATGGGGGTGGTTAAAGATCAAAATGCCCTCATCCAATTATATAGATAAGGCTAAGGCTTGAGGGGCAAAATGATAATTTTACCCCCGACGTTCGGAACATCGTTTTTCTAACTCTAATTTTTCTTCGATAAGGTGACGGCCAATCCAAATATAATGTTGAAATTCTTGATTCTCCATTTTTAATTTTCAAGACTCGTTTCTGATTGTTTTCTTTATTAGACTTGGTTCTAGCCTATCCCAAACTGACGGGCGGCTTTTGCAGAGTTACGCGTATCAACCCTGTGATTCATATCACAATTAGGCCTCATCAATTTATGGCGACTTTGGTTGTCATGTAATTGTGAGGGTCTATCACTAGTGCCAATGGTCTCGATCGTTGCCACTCGATTTAGAAAAATTTTGCGAATTATACATTATTTTAGCGACATCACTCGCGCTCCAATCGTATAACGCTAGCAATGCATCGTTTAATTGTTCTTAGATCGGCCTTTTATGGCTCTAAATTTTCCCTCGACAACCCTTATGGTCAAAGCGCCATTTCTTTTTCTAATTCCCTATGTCCATGTACCTTGTCTCGCGTTAACCTTTCCCTTTTGGTCAGTCGACTCGAGATTGATCAGATTCGAGTGAGATATGACTGAAACACATCGCTAGATACATTTTCTCATTTCTGAGTTCGAAAATGACAGGAAAATCAGAATGTCACACTTGTACTCTGATTAATCGCTTCCAAATTCTGCTTCACTTCCTAATGCACCTGTATAATCTGCTTAGCCATATGATCCGCAGTAACACTCTTATCTGTTTGCTCGAGCAATTGAATCAAATCCAAAGTATGGTAAAGCGCCTTTGTATAAGCGACAGAAAAAGACGACTTGCCAGTAGAACTATGGACTCCATTATCATAAGCAAACTCTACCTGTGATAAAGCAACGTCCCACTGCTTCGGTTTATCTCCACAAAGAATTCGAATTAGGTTGCCCAAAGTTCTATTGATATACTCTGTTTGTCCATCAGTCTGAGAGTACACTGTGCTACTGAAATTCAGAGATGAATCAAATAATTTCCATAAAGTTTGCCAAAAGTGCCCTAGAAATTCGATATCTCTATTTGAAGTAATAGATTTAGGCACTTCATGCAAACGAACTACTTTCTTGAAAAATAATATGGCCGGCATCAAAAGTATTCTTACAAGGAATAAAGTGTGCCATCTTAGAAAATCTATCAACCACAACAAAAATAAAATCGACTCCCCTTTGGGTTCGTGGCAATCCAAGCACAAAATCCATGGACAGATCTTCCTAAATATTGTCAGGAATAGGTAAAGGCATTATAGACCTGTATTCTTAGAATGCCCACTGTAATTTGGCAAACATAACACTTTTGCACATACCTATTAACATCCCTGTGCAATTGGGGCTAGTAAAATCGCTCATTGACTGCATCAATAGGTTTATCTCAACCCAGATATGCAGCCAACCCACCATCATGCAAAGCATGAATTATCTTCTCTCGTAATGATGTTTGAGGAAGGCAAAGCTGATTACCACTCATTAAGTAACCATCTTACACATAAAATTCCTACACATGTTGACCAGCAGCACAGGACTCTCAAATCTGCCCAAAATCATCACCATTGCCGTAACAGTCTTTCAGTTGTTCAAACCCCAGAATGTCTTGGCTTAATGTAACCAGTAAGCCAGCCCTCTTGCTCAACGCATCTGCCTATGTTACACGGACATAGGACACGACTCGCAACACAATACGACTGACACGTCGACACGACAGTTCTCAAAAAATAAAGATTTTTGACACGTTGGGATACGGTTGTATATTATATGCATATTTTTATATATACACGATAAATTAACATTTTATAAGGACATCAACATTTTCATGAAATCTACTGGCAAAAAAGCAAGGTGGATTACTTACTGATGCAATTCAGCATTTTCACAATAGCTTATAAGATGACTGAATCATAACTTTGGGTCCGTTGACTCGTTCTAGTTATAGTACCAACACGGCAACAGCCCCACCCTTTGGTCGTTTGATTAAGAAACGTCTCCTTTAATTTTAATAGTGGGGCAGTGAAAATTCCTTTCCAGTTTTCGCCATGTTATATAAAGGGAGAAAATGGGTACCCGTTCAAATCATTAAAAAGTACCAAAGGAAATCACACTCTCGCCATGAATCTATGCTCTTGAGCTCTGCTCGTGTGGCGATTGCTCCAGAGTTGGAAGCGGAGAATCAATCGCCTAGAATTCTCCATCCTTCTCTTTTTTTAGTCCTACATCGGCCACGTCATAGAGAAAGAGAGGAACCCGTGTATAAAGTGGCAGCTGAGCCCTAGCTTTTGTTATTAACTGGAAGTGCGGGACATAAGTGGGCTTGTCGCTTGAGGGCTGATAGCCTAATACCAGTCAAGAAGTTTAAATTTTTTGAGACGTACTAGCGTGTCTCAATAGCTCGAGTCCTGGAGTATCTGTATCGGATGTGTATCTGATACGCAAAAAATTGCATCAATGGCCTATCCGCGCTATATATAGGTGGGCAGTCTCTTTTGACACCGGACATGCGAGGACTCACGTGTTCGTTGCATTGACCGCGAGTCCAGACTCGAACAAGCGTTGATCGCGTGTCTGAGAAGAGTCCGGCCATATTGGACACGTGTGACGCGTGTCCGAGTCCGACACGTGTCCGACACAATAAAATTTCAAAAATAGAGGAGTCTTGTAACGTAGGCATCTGCTACAATATTTTGCACACCTGATTTGTGCTGTGATCTGAAAAGAAACTTTTATAAAAATTGACACCATCGCGCATGCATATCTTTGCTAATTCTCTTCCGATTATTCAGATATTTCAAAGTTTCATGATTAGAATATAGCACTAATTTTTTCGTAATTAGATAATGCCCCCACATCTTCAAAGCCCTTACGACAGAATAGAATTATTTATCATAAGTGCTCCAGTTCTGTCTCGTTTTGCTAAGCTTCCCACTAAAATAGCAAATTGGCATGTGCTCCTGAGAAAAAACGGCCTATATACCCACTTCACTGGCATCACAATCTACCTCAAACATCTTATCAAAATTAGGTAAAGCCAGAACAGACGTATTACATGATTTTTTCCTTCAGAATAGAAAAACTATTCTCGGCTTTCTCTCCTACAAAAACTTGGCCTTCTTCATACATTTTGTAATTAAGGCTGAAATAGTACTAAAATTTTATGAATCGCCTGTAAAAAGTAGTCAATCCATGAAAACTTCTAACTTCAGAATCTATAATAGGAGAAGGCCTCTATCTAATTGCCTTCACATTCGTCTCATCCACCTCTATTCCCTCAGCAGTGATAATAAACCCCAAGAAAAGCAGTTTATTAGTTAAAAAACTACACTTCTTAAGATTTATATACATCTTATTAGTCTGTAAAGTTGTCAACACCTCTCTCAAGTGTATCAAATGGTCCTCTTCAGTCTTACTATAAATCATGATATCATTAAAATAAACTACGACAAATCTGTCAATAAAAGATTTCCGAACTTCATTCATAAGCCTTATAAAAGTGTTCGGAATATTAGAAAGCCCCGAACGGCATCACCAACCACTCATACAGCCCCTCCTTTGTCTTGAAATGTGACATTCTGAATTTCCGACCATTTCGAGATGTATGAATGAGAACATATCTATCGACGTATTTCGATTTTTTCTCGCTCGGACCTGATTAATCTCGAGTTAACTGACCAAAAAGGGAAAGGCTAACGCATAACAAGTACGTGGACCTAGGAAACTTGAATAAGAAAATGTCATTTTGACCATAAGGATTGTTGAAGGGATATTAAGAGCTAATAAAGTACGATCTAAAAATGATTATGGAATTCATTGCTAGCGTTATACGATTGGAGCGCGGGTGATTCTGCTTAACCGACATATGATTTGCAAACATTTCATAAATCGAACTCTTATGATCATGACCGTCGAGCTAACGATAAACCCTCGTAATTACATGACAACCAAAGTTGCGATAACTTGAGTCATCCTAACTGTGATGAGAAACACTAAGTAGATACGCATAACGTCTGCGAGAACCACTCGTCGGTTTGAGATAGACAATTGACGGAAAATGAATCATGAATTGGATCTCAAAATTGGATATCAGACAACGAAGAATTCCAATATTCAAAAGGAATTGGACATCGCATCATCAAGGGTAATTAAGATTGGAAAAGTAAAATTTAGATTGAAAGTAGAAAATTACTTTTTTGTCCTCGATGAACATCCTTTCTTTTAAGAGCAACCAATGGCAATATGGTCAATTTCCTCTTCCTCCTTGGTGACCAAACTCTCAAGGGTAGATTAGTCATTTTTACTTCAAGATTTTTATGGATGACAAGACAAAACCCATAGGTTAGGTATTAGGACCTAGTTAAGCATTAATTAGTAGTCATTTCCCACCTACCATTCCAATCTCTCTCTTCCATGGCTTGTGGAGTAAGCAAGGACACTCATCCCCTTCCTCTTACTTCAGCCGACCACCTCCCTCTCTTCTAATTCTCTCTTTCTCTTCTCTTGCTCTGTCGTGAAACACCTCTTGGCCGAGCTCCCTCACTGCCTGTTCGCTTGCTTTGTCGCCAACTTCCGGCCACTGTTCGCCCTCGCGCCGACCACCACAACAGCCCTCAACCTTTCCTCTACAACTCCAATCATTCGTTCAGCCATTTACCACCCCGTTTGACCCAAGAAGCTGCTTTAGCTCAAAGAGGTCAGAATCGAACCCGGTTCAGCCTTGAGCCTCCTTGGACCAACTTAGAGGACTTGATTCGCCTCTAAATCATGGTAAGACCTTTTTAAGATAGTATTAGGGTTTAGTTAATTTAGTTTGAAGTTTGGTTGAAGATTAGATGGGTTTTGATGGTTAAACCTTGGTAGTTCTTCAAGGAGCAGATTTTGTTTTGCTGACTGGTTTTGGAATCGAGCACTTTTGAAGACCTTTGAGACGTCGCCTTGTCCGGAAATTTTTGGTAAAGCTCTCCAAGACATAGTATTTCATGTTAGTGAGGGTTATGCGGAGTTAGAATGGAGTTTGGATGGGTTTAATGGCCGGTTCATGTGAATCTTTCTAGGGACCGCAATCTTCCCTATTTCCGCCAACTAACTTAGGGGACTTTGCGCGACTAATTGTGGGAAATTTTTAGCTTGATTGTTGTGGTAAGTTGATTGTGGGTGTTGGGTTACTAATGGGTGAATTTTTTATTAAATTGAATGTGTTTAAAGGGTTGTTTTGGAGTGAAAAACGTGAGAGACCTGAGAGCCACATAATTCTATTTTCAGCGCACACCAATTTTAAAATGGCTCGTTCTAAGTCATCTGACGTCCAAATTGAGCCCCATTTTCAACCACACGCCTGTAAGATCTTGAAGGACAAGAATTTAGAGTTTGATTTCTCAAAAAGTCAGTTAAGAAAATGTCAGTTTGCTCGTAAGTGAACCTGATCGTAGGTGGGCAATTCAGTGAATTGAGATCATTGATGGCTTTTCTTGATTGAATGTCCCTTTAACATTCCTAGAGATTGTCGAGTTGATACTATGATTATTTGGTGATGAAATTCCATATGTGAAAATGGGCATGTGTTGACTAATTGAATTTAATCGAGGGCTTTAATGCTCGGTTTTACAAGTGGTGTCGCATGTTGCTTAGTGTGATGATGTGCATGTGCATGATGATCAAACGACATGCTTGAATTTATGTGCAAGATGTGCTTCAATTGTGTGCCATGATTGGCAATGAGATGATTTGATGAAATGAGTTGTCTGAGATTGAGAAAAGGCCTGGTAAGAAGGGATTATTGTTGTGTTTATGGCCAATGCATTGAGCCGAGGAGAGAGTTACTCCCATTGACCTAATGAGATCGTGCGGCCAGAGAGCCCTACCTTGATCGAATCATCTCGAAAGTTGTAAGAATCGAGAATCAGGTAGTGATTGAATCATCTCTAGTCCGAATGCGAGAGTCCTATAATCGACCGAATCATCTCGATACCGCAGAGTGTCGAGAGTCGCTATAGTGACTGAATCATCTTGCAGCGAGAGTCATGATGATTGAATCATCTCGATAAGACATCAAGAGTCATATGATTGACCAAATCATCTCACGGCCCAAAGAAGGTGGCCCTTGATAGACGTAAATAAGATAAAAGATTAAAACATGATCTTGATATGTTTATGAGTTTGTGGGCTTGCAAAGCCTGATTTGACTGGAATGTCTGAAATGCATAGAGCGCATGGATTATCTGATATGCCTATATGGCTGGTGAAGTTCCGACTGGAAATTGGATTTATGAGAATGACTTGAGTCCATGAATGCCTGGAAATCCTGACATGCCATACCTTGCCTATTCCTTGTTTATCATGTTTGAAAAGAACTATTTTCGAAACTGCATGTTTTTCAAAAGTGCATGGAGGTACCATTAGCCTAGCTTAGGATTAGAGTTGACTTATTGAGATTGTTATCTCACCCCGTCGTGGGATTAATATTTTCAG
Source organism: Rhodomyrtus tomentosa (assembly GCA_028455895.1). NCBI lineage: Eukaryota > Viridiplantae > Streptophyta > Magnoliopsida > Myrtales > Myrtaceae > Rhodomyrtus > Rhodomyrtus tomentosa. The sequence goes on from JAPCWY010000007.1 coordinate 31,494,254, forward strand.
ACCCAAAGACCTAAAGACACCCCGAAGAAGATGAAGAAGAAGAGGAGGAGGCAGATGAAGACGAGTCCAACTAGTTAGGATTTTTGGGCGTCTTTCTTTTTGTGGTTCTGTAGTACTTACCCCGAACCCTACCTCCTTTTGATGTACTAGAACTTTTATGGAGTAAGACAATGTGCGTGGTTGTTTTTAATCCTATGTCACCTTGTATTTATTTTATTTTATGTCTGGGGAGTTGTTACGTCTTCCGCATGCGCATTTCATGTCGCGCTTCAAGAAATTCGTCGTCAGGTCCTGAGTTATCTTATTCATTTGATCGCCGTATGGGATGTTGGCATGTCCGCTGGGGTCGGGGCGTGACATGAAAGCTGTCTTCCACTCATCTCCAGGCCGAATACGAATATGATGAAAGCCATTCTTCAAATCCAGCTTTGAAAACCACATAGCCTTGGGCAACCTATCCAGCATGTCATCCAACCTCGGAATTGGAAACTTATAGCCCACAGTTATTTTGTTGATGGCTATGCTGTCTACACACATTCTCTAGCTCGCATCTTTCTTAGGAGTTAGCAAGGCAGAAATAGCGTATGGACTCATGTTATCTTGAAGGTGCCCCTTTCGAAGCAACTCTTTCTCTTTCTCCTTTAGAATATCACTCTCCTTAGGACTCATTCAGTAATGCGATAGATTAAGCAAACTAGCACTAAGAATTAAGTCTATATAGTGTTGAATATCACTCATAGGCGGCAACCCAGCCAGAATCTCCTCTAGCATTAGTTCACTAAATTTTTTCAACAAAAGTTTAACCAATTCAGGCTCCTCCTCCACATATACTTCAACCTCTGATCAAAATGCCTGTTTCGCTATCAGTGCGTGAATCTACCGGGTCTCCTTAACTTTACCTTCAAATTTCCTCTTTCTCTTTCTCCTTTAGAATCTCACTCTCCTTTAAACTCATTCAATAATGCAATAGATTAGGCAGACTAGCACTAGCAATTAAGTCTATATGGTGTTGAATATCACGCATAGGCGGCAACTCATTCAGTAATGTGTGTTTGGGGGGAAATCAGGGAAGCTTCTCGGATTCATGGTCGGTAGCAAGGGCATTGAAATTGACCCTTCAAAAATTCAAGCTATCTGTGACCTAGCAACTCTCTCGACGGTGAAAGAAGTAAAGAGTCTTCTTGGGAGATTAAACAGCACCAGCAGATTTATCAGTCAGTTATCAGATGTGGCCAAACCAATTTTCAAATTGCTCAAGAAGGGCGCGAAAGTGACCTAGGATGCAAAATGCAGTCAGGCATTCCAGGAGATCAAAACTTATCTAGCCACTCCACCAGTACTTGTACCACCAATCCCAGGTCACCCCTTGATCTTGCATTTGACTATACATCAAGAGTTTTTGGGAGCCTTACTTGCTCAAACAAGCCCGATGAATGGTAAAGAAAGAGTCATCTACTATCTGAGTAAGAAATTCACTTCATCTGAAGTAAATTATGTGCCTGTTGAGAGGGATTGTGTAGCAGCAGTGTGGGTACTTCGCAAATTGAGGCAGTATACCCTATACCACCACATTCATATGGTGACAGAAAATGACCCTATCAAATATCTCTTGGAGAAGCCCGTTTTGATAGGGAAATTGACAAAATGGCAAGTAATGTTGTCTGAATTTGATATCAAAAGCTCTCCATAAAAGTCCGTAAAGGGAAGAGCTATAGTTGATATGTTGGCAGAAAACGCCCAAAATTGCACATGTTCTAACAGACGAAGATAGAAGATCAAGTTTTGAACCTGACCAAAGACACATGGGTCATGTACTTTGATGGTGTCGTTAATCTATCTGGAGCTAGCACAAGGACAGTGTTGATATCCCTTGACGGTCAACATTATCCTGTGTAGCAAAATTAACTTTTCTTTACACCAACAATATTTCAGAATACAAAGCATGTATTCTAGGCCTACAATTGGCCATCTCCATGGAAGTACCTAAGTAACAGGTTTATGGAGATTCTATGCTTGTCATCTTTCAGACACAGGGGGAGTGGAAGACAAAGGACGCAAAGCTCGTCCCTTATCATGAGTACTTGGAAGAGCTAACGCTTAAATTCAAAGAAGTGTCGTTTGAATACATGCTAAGAACGTAGAACCAATTTGCAGACGCGTTGGCCACGCTGGCTTCCATGCTACAGATAATTGATGGCTTGGAAATAGAGCCACTGAAGATTGGCATAACCAAGAAACCAATTTATTGTATGCTAGTCGAAGAAGAATTTGATGGAGAACCATGGTACCACAATATTAAGAATTACCTCTTGAAGAGAGAATTTCCTGATGAATGTCAAGCAGGAGACCAAAGATACATAGCCAAGATGACTAATAAATTTTTCCTCAGTGGACAAACTTTGTACAAAAAGTCGTTTGATTCCACTTTATTAAGGTGTGTAGACGTTAAAGAAGCAAATACTCTTATAAGAAAAATCCGTGAAGGTATATGGGGGCCACACATGAATAGCCATCTCCTCGCAAAGAAGATTACGAGGCTTTGTTATTATTGGATGACCATCGGATTAGACTGTACTCAACATGTCAGGTAATGCTACCAATGTTAAGTATAAGGCAATAAGATTAATGCGCCCCCAAATGAACTGCATCAAATGTCTGAAGTTTGGCCCTTCTCTATGTAGGGAATAGATATAATAGGGCCTATCAATCCAGCGGTTTGAAATGACCATCGCTTCATTCTAGTTGCAATTGATTACTTCATGAAATAGATAGAGGCCAGTTCTTACACAAATGTCACGGCGAGGAGTATGGCAAGATTTATCAAGAAAGATATAATCTCTCGATATGGTACCCCTCGGGCGATCATCACAGACAATGGGTCTACTTGAACAACAAGATTGTCAATGATCTACTGGATCATTTTGGCATCCGACATCTTAATTCTTTCCCTTACCGCCCATAAATGAATGGAGCAGTAAAAGTGGCAAATAAGAACATCAAGAAGATCTTGGCTAAGACTGCCGAGAACTATAGGGATTGGCATGAAAGGCTACCCTTCGCCTTAATGGCGTACCGGACTTCGATCAGGACCTCAATTGGGGTAACTCCTTATGCACTGGTATATGGAATGGAGGCTGTCCTGCCTGTAGAGATTGAAGTTTCGTCTCTTATAATATTGTCAGAAGTTAAATTCTCTAAGGCAGAGTGAGTCAAACACAGATACAAGCAACTAAATTTGATAGACGAGAAGCTTCTTAGAGCGATCTGTCATGGCCAGAGCTATCAGAAGAGGGTGGCTAAGTCGTTTAACCGGAAGGTCAAACCCAGAAGTTCTGAGGAGGATGACCTGGTGATAAGAAAGACTTTGCTAAACGTTGCTCTGGGAGGCAAGTTTACCCTAAATTATGAAGGCCCTTATATTGTCAAGAAAGTCCTTGTAGAAAGAGCATTAATTCTTGTAAATTCTGAATGAGAAGAATTGGGATATCTTGTAAACTCAGATGCTGCGAAGAAGTATTATCCTTGAAATGAAATCAGTTGGGTGGTCACTTGATTTTCTTCGAAACGATTCAAGTCGCCTTTAGCAATCGTTATATAGGCACATTATGCATCCATGTATACATGGCATGTGTTATGTTTGGTAGGATTCCATGACATGGGCTCAGAATCAAGCTTTTTCAAGCGATATAAAGAACAAAATAGCCCCATAGCGCATAGAACCAGGTGACATGTATCTATTCCATTGAGCATTAAAATATCTTCCACTCATTGGAATTTCTTTTCTCTTCATACAGGGATGTCCAATGAAGACGAAAGGCAACAATGGAGAAATACTATAAAATTTCCCAAAATTAAGCTTGTTCAAGGGAGACCAAGAACAGAATAGCCCCCTGACACATAGAACCAGGTGACATGTATCTGTTTCATCAAGCATTAAAATATCTTTCACTCATTAAAATTTCTTTTCTCTTAATACAGGGATGTCCGATGAAGACAAAAGGTAGTAACGGAGAAATACTGTAAAATTTCTCACTTTCTTCTAAGAAAGAAGAAGCCAAAGATAAACATGCATATAGTGAAACTTAGGAATAAATCATGCTTTCAAAAGATAAATTTCTAACACTTGTTGCATACATGCTAGGGTTAGAGGTTATCCAAACATGGTTAAAGCACGCATGATGCGTCATTAATTCCTTGTGAGGTGAAATATTTAGAGAAAAGCATAATAATTTTTCCAAAACAAAGTTATTTAGGCTATCTAGCAAGAATGTTTCTTTAGATAAGAGGCAAGCCTAATCCAAACATGTCATATACACACTAGAAAGATGAAAGGAGTGTAAGGCTAGAAAAGCCTGAACCCGAGGATGTAAGGGCTATTTGCATCAATTACATGGATTGGGATTACGGAGGCATTTATTCTTCTCCATAAACACTACAGGTGATCATTGATAAACCCTTTGAGCGGTGGTTTTCTTTTCTTAACCCTGTCAAGAGCCACCCCACATTGGGGGAGTATAAAAGCAGCCCAGCAGTTTGGAAAGGTAAATGGTTAAAAATCTTTTTGGTCGAACTAACACCAATCTTCATGTGTTGATATGCATTGATCCAGGCATCATAGGTATGACATTCTGATTTTCAATCAACTTCAGACTCTGTAATGAGAAGTTTATATATATCAAGCGATGTATTTTAGTTGTATTTCGCTCAAATCTGTTCAATTTGAGTAGACTGACCAAAGGGGAAAGGCTAACGCGAGACGAGTTACATGGACCTAGACGACTCGGATAAGAAATGACGCTTTGACCATAAGGGTTGTCAAGGTGGATATTTAGAACCACCAAAAGGCCGATCTAAGAATGAATAAGGATTACCATGCGAGCGTCATACGATTGGAACGCAGGTGATGCCGCTTAACCAACGTACGATTTGCAAAATTATCCTAAATCGGACAGTGACGATCGAGACCATAGGGCTAGTGATAAACCCTCGCAATTACATGACAACCAAAGCCGCCATGAATTGACGAGCCCTAAACGTGATGAGAATCACGGGATCGATACGTGTAATGTCTATAAAAGTCGCCTATCAATTCGGGATAGGCTGGAATCACGTCTGATAGAGAAAACTATCAAAAACGAGTCCTGAAAAGTTTGAATTGAAAAATCAAGAATTCCAACGTCATTTGGATTGGCCGACGCCCTATCGAATAACCCTGAAACGAGAAAAATGACGTTTGGAACGTCAGGGGTAAAATGACAATTTTGCCCCTCAAGCTAGAACCTTGCCCTTACAAAGGAAGAAGGCCAAATTGGTCTTTTAATCTTCCTCGGGCTGCCAAAAATGAAGGACAAAAGGTGACCATTGGATCTCCATGGGGAAGATAACTTGCCAAGTGTCAAAGATCAAAGGGCTTGGGTCATGTCACCTTTTCCATACCTAACATTCGAAGCCATTAACCAAAATTTGGATATAATTGAACTCTCTCTCTCTCTTCTCCCTTTTCACTTCTTCCATTCGGCCAGCTACACCCCAAAGACCACCGAGAACCATCATCTTCATCTTTCCTCATCCTGCCGCTCATCCGACCAGACCCACACCGCCCGTTCGCCGGCCACGATCACCCTCTCTGGCCATCACCTACTGCTGGCCGACCACCCAGACGTAGATCCACATCTTGCTGAGCTCATCCAATAAGAATTAGGTCGATTGGAGCACCGAGGAGTTCTGAGCGGAAGCTTTCCCGAGAGCCGATAGAAACGGAACAAACCAAAGGTAGGTCTGGTTCTTGCCCCTTTTCATGATCGGAATCTTTGAGTCTTGAGCTCAAATTTCGTGGAGACTCAGTAGACACATATAGCATTCTATGGTAAAAATTGTGGATTTATTTGATAAGGTTTTGACCATGAACCGGCTTTGTACATTTTGCCTAGAAACTGCCGGTATTCTGTGCTTGGACGATCCAGCGAACTTCAACGGGAATCCGGTGGCCATTTGACTTTAAACTCACGGTGAGCCTCTCAAACCCTTAGGTAGACATGTTAAGAGGTAGAATAAGGTTTAAATTGAGAAATTGAGGAGGATTGAAGGCTAGAAGCACTCGGTTTGTACAGAACCGAAGAGAACCGGTTTGGTTCTTTGTAACATCGGTCCTGTGGGTTACAAGAACAGAATTTTATGGGACTTAAATTGATATTTATGATATGTTAAGATGTTGAGGATTGAGTAATGGATGATTGGGGTTAATGGATTGAGGATTTGGATATGAAAAATTGATGGATTTGACAAAATTTCTAGGTTGCGCGAAGTGTTCGACCCTAGACTACAAGGGGCCGAACCTTGAGGACTCAAGAAGAATAATTTGGTGTTATTGGAGCTAAGGTAAGGGATTTTCTAAACCTAGGCTAGGGGAATTGAACTCGATTGGGTGAGTCAAGGCCTAATTGAATGGATTTGTGTGGGAATTCCATTAGAGTTAGTTTGTATTGTGTCCTAAAATGATATAGGACGTATATGTTCGACATTGATCATGTTTGATTGCTTGCTATGTCTTGTCATCATTTGATTGCCTCGCATGCCATGAGATTTGTGAATTGCACTTGATATCGTGAATGCCAGTGATTTGAAAAGCATGGCATGAGTTGTGGTGGAGGCATGGCTAAGATGAGGAGAGACCCTGAGGCGTATGAGACGCGAGGCGGGAGGTGGACACCTTGATGCAATATAATCGCGGGGTGGAGTTGGAGATGTGTGGCACCCTGATGCGATCTAATCGTGGGGTTAAGATGGCAACAGTCCTGATGCGATCTAATCGCGGGACAGAGTATGAGATAATGAACTTTGCCTGGAGAATTCATCGGGACCTGATGCATTTACACGAGTCACCGATGACGGTCTAATGCGTTTATGCGAACCGAGCCTGAGGCAACTAGTTCACGGGCTAGAGAGTGAGGCAGGCGGAGGTTGATGGATGTGGTGAAGTAAACAAGCTGAGAGTTCATGTGCATCTAAATGTGATACGAGATCATAACTGCATGCCTATCTTCTATATGTTGTTGTTTCTTCATTGTGATTGATATGCCTGTATATTTATTGAGCTTGTAACTATTGAGGGTTGCGATTACCTGAGTGGACTTTCAACCTGACCTAGGGTTTGGTTTTTCTTACTAAGATGAGTATCTCACCCCTTCTTGGGGAACCCCTTTACTTTACAGACCTAAGCCGTAGCGATATGTGGTCAATTCATTTTGGGGACCCAAAAGAGATGACGACTTATTTTGATGAGTTCCCGGACAGACAGGGGAATGCCTATGTTAGGAAGTGTACTATCGTATGGGTCGACGAGAGTAAGCCTGAGTGGAAGCCTCACAAATTCGAGGCGTGGTTCAAGAGAGATGGAGATAGACAGATCGGGCCACTAAAACCCCACGAGGTACCGCAGGGTGTCATACCCGATTGGTGTCAAACCGTGGCGGAGCAGGAGCTACCGGAGGGGTCGGGAGCAGGGTCTAGGAATGGACCAGAGCGGACACCGACCTTAGAGTTCACCGAGGAGCAGAAGCAGGAGGAGGTCATAGTTTTAGAGGCGTCCGAGGGTGACCTCGCTGAGCCGTCGCAGGAGACGACTATAGAGGATTCAGTGGAGGTTCCATCTGAGACATTTTCTGAGTACGAGCCGACCGAGGATGCAGAGGATACGGATGACTCCAGCAGCTCATCCTAGGATACTTTAGTTGGTGGATCGATATTTGATTGGCGACCTGACCCCGCACCTGAGGGATTTTGTGGATGATCTCTTTTTGATATGCTTCCCTGTCGCCTTTTTGTTTAGCAGGTTTAGTATTCGAGTTATATGAACAGTACGCCTTGATGTATAAATGATATATGCTATCCAAGTCCCACTTAATCTATATATATATATATATTGAACGTTGGGGATTTATTGGAGTATCTCTTCCGTATGTGTGATGTATTTATTATATCTTTCGACTCCTATTGGTGGATCTTGGGACCGCAAGAGATTGTTATTGTTTGCTTGTAGGGATGTTCGAGTGCTCGTGCTTTGGGCACAAGGCGTGACATCCCGGCTTGTTTTGGTATCAGAGCAAGGTCGGCTCGATATAAAGTGGATTGAGGACTAGAGTAATAAGGAGGATTAAGTTGGGACGAGGACGGATAGCGAGATCTTAAGAGGCTGGTCAGGGTAAGACATGGGGTGCCTAGCATGTGACCTGACACCTATGGATGGTGTAACCTTGGCAAGATTGTGGCAAGGCATAAGGAACTCAGTTTTCTGCTCAAGATTAAAAGTCATTTTTGGACCTTGGCTTGCCCAATGAATGAAAGTGATTGGTTTAGGTGAATCATTAGAGTGAATGGAAATGAGGAATGGCCATGAGCCATTGGTTGAAATGTTTCTAAAATTGATATATGGAGTACTGTTATTGTATAATTGTTTCTGTTAAGGGGTAGTTAGTAACTCTGGATTGGATGAATGAATAAGTTACTAACTCAATGTTGGACTTGTGATGGATCAGGTTCAATAGAAAGAAGCAAGGATGAGTAATCCATCTAGAAGACTTGAAAGACCAAGAGGCGGAGTCTCTAGCTCGAGGCCTCCCGTAGCTAAAGATCCAAGAGTGGACAGTCTACTAAAGGCAATGGAAGGACTCAGAGACATCATAGAAAGGCAGGCCCTAGGATCGGGACTCTTCCATAGCCCAAGCAGTAGGAGCTGCCCTAGTAGCCGTAAATACCAACACTGGCAAAGCTGGTGGAAGTGGAAGTCAAGGTGAATCGATTCAAAGCAACAAAACGGTGAACCCTCAAGAGGAAATCGTTGTGGCCAGATAGATGGGCCAACTGGTGGAGCAGTTCATGAAACTGAAGCCAACACAGTTTGACGGGATTGGAGATCTCAAGCTAACGTCCAGATAGATAGAAAAGCTAGAGAAGGCTTTTGGGGTGCTAAGATGCACAGATGAGGAGAAGGTGCTACTAGCTGTGTATCAGTTGGAGGGTACGGCAAATGACTGGTGGGCTGCCACCAAGGATGGAGTATTCCCTGAGGGAATGGCCATGAATTGGAATGCGTTCAAGACGGCCTTTAACGATAAATATTTTTCAGAAACGGCCAGAGAAAGAAAATAAATAGAGTTCCTGCAACTGCGTCAGAACCAGCTGACGATAGACCAGTACGAGGCTGAGTTCGCAAGACTTTCGAGGTATGCACCTCGATTTGTAGAGGACCCTCTGGAGAAGGCAAGGAGGTTCAGGGATGGTCTGAGGCCTGAACTCCGTAGCTAGATGATCGCTCTGAATTTGAGGACTTACCAGGAGATATATGAGCGAGACCAAATGATTGAACGAGACTTGAGGGAAAGAAATACGACAACTGGATCTCGATTCCCATCATTCAGAGACAATCCTCAGATGGGCAAGAGGCCAATGGCGAATAACAGACGTTTCGTGCCTCCCGCAAGGAAGAATATAGTGAAACTGCCAAACCCTGCGAATTGGAGCCGCAGATTATGTGGCAAAAGGCACGGAAATGGACCGTGCCCAGTAAGGACGGGAGCCTGTTTCAAATGTGGCCAGCTGGGCCACCAGATGATGACGTGTCCAAATCAAGCACCAACAAATAGACCGCAAGGACAGCGACTGCAAGCTGGGCCGTCGATTACCGCACCTCAGATCGAGCAGAACAAACCACTGGCACAAGGCAGAGTACATGTTGTGGCCCGTAGAGAGGCGGAGGAAGCACCGAGAGTGGTCACAGGTATGGTTCACTTATGCAACCAAATTGCTTATGCGTTGTTTGATCTTGGTGCCACACACTCATTCGTATCTACACAGTTTGCTAAGTTAGTAGGCATGAAGCTAGAACCGTTGAGCATAATTCTGCATGTTACTACGCCATTAAAGGATAGCATATTAGTTTCAATGGGTTGTGCGGGTTGTGAGATAGTAATTGGGGGAAATAAAGAGAGTATTGACCTAGCGATACTACTCATGTTTGACTTTGACGTAATAATAGGAATGGATTGATTGGGTAAGTAGGGGACCATAGTAGACTGTGGTAGTAGAACGATCCGATTTTATCCGAGAGGCCGCCCTAGCTTTGAATTGGTGAGAAGTCGAGGAGGAGTCTCGATTCCCTTAGTCTTGTCTCTGGAGGTGACTAAGTTAATGTCTGAAGGATGTCAAGCACACTTAGTAGCGGTAATGGACACGACTACCAAAGAGCCAAAGCTAGAAAGTATCCCGGTAGTGCATGAATTCCCTGATGTGTTTCCCCAGGATTTGCTAGGGTTACCATCAAAACGGGAAATAGAGTTTGTAATTGAATTAGCCCCTAGGACGGAGCCGATATCAAAAGCACCATACAGGATATCTCTATCAGAATTAAAAGAGTTAAAGGTGCAGATGCAAGAGTTGCTAGATAAGGGATTCATTCGACCAAGTGCTTCACCGTGGGGAGCACCGGTGTTGTTTGTGAGAAAGAAGGACGGGTTGTTGCGGCTATGCATTGACTACTGACAGCTGAACCAAATGACAGTGAAGAACAAGTATCCATTGCCGAGGATTGATGATCTGGTTGATCAGCTACAGGGAGTAGCAGTGTTTTCGAAGATTGACCTGAGGACGTGGTATCACCAATTGAGAATCAAGAAGGAAGACATATTGAAGACTGCCTTCAGGACAAGGTATGGTCATTATGAGTTCACGGTGATGCCGTTTGGATTGACGAACGCTCCAGCTGCTTTCATGAACCCGATGCATCGAGGATTTAAAGAATTTCTGGACAGATTTGTCATAGTCTTCATTGACGATATCTTGAGTTACTCAAGGAGCGAGACAGAATATGAGGAGCACTTGAGAATTGTACTGAGGACTTTGAGGGAGCATACGCTTTATGCGAAATTGAGTAAGTGTGAATTTTGGTTAAACAGGGTAGCATTTCTTGGTCATGTAGTGTCTAGAGAAGGAATTGCAGTGGACCCTGCAAAGATTGAAGCTATAACCAATTGGCCGAGGCCTACTACCGTCACGGAGGTCAGAAGCTTGTTGGGATTGGCAGGACATTATAGGCGATTTGTGGAGAAATTCTCTTCCATAGTCGTTCCACTGACACGGTTGACGAAGAAGGAAACGAAGTTTGATTGGACTGATAGATGTGAGCAAAGTTTCCAAGAACTTAAGCACAGATTAACGACCGTACCAGTGCTGACCAATCCGTCGGGACTGAGAGGATATGAGATTTACAACGATGCCTCGCTAAAAGGATTGGGTTATATATTGATGCAGCATGGAAGGGTAGTAGCCTATGCATCCAGATAGCTGAGGCCACACTAGATGAATTACTCGACTCACGGGTTGGAGTTAGCAGCAATTGTGTTTGCCTTGAAAATTTGGAGGCATTATCTTTGTGGCGAGAAGTTTCAGATATATGCAGACCACCAGAGTTTGAAATACTTGTTTTCCTAGAGAGAGCTGAATATGAGACAGCGTAGGTGGATGGAGCTGCTCAAAGATTATGATTGTAAGATATTATACCATCCTGGGAAAGCAAACCGAGTAGTAGATGCATTAAGTCGAAAGTTAAGTATTGCATGCCTACTAGTGAGTAGTTGGTCGACGATAGAGGACTTGAGAGATTCTGAATTTAGATTAGGGGTTGATTAGCTATCTAGTTTGATAGCGACTCTGAGGGTGGAATCTGAAGTCCAAGAAGGGATTAAGGCATTACAGTCTACGGACCCAGAGATTTAGAAAATTGTCGAGATAGATGCGACAAAAAGGAAGCCAGAATTCCAAGTGTCTGAGGACGGAATTTTGAGGTTCCGAGGACGTTTATGTATACCAAAGGATGAAGGACTCCGAGAAAGAATTTTATCAGAGGCTCATAGGAGCAACTATAGTGTCCACCCTGGAAGTACAAAGATGTACCAGAATTTGCGACAGTAATATTGATGGAACGGAATGAAGGTAGGCGTGGCAAGATACGTAGCTAAGTGTTTGACTTGCCAACAAGTGAAGGCGCAACACTGTAAACTTGATGGACTGCTGCAGCCACTGAGATTCCGGAATGGAAGTGAGAGAAAATAACCATGGATTTCGTAATGGGACTTCCGAAGAGTCAGAGGGGTCACGACTCGATATGGGTAGTCGTAGACCGACTGACGAAGTCCGCCCACTTCATTCATGTACGAAAGGACTTCGCCATGGATAAGTACGCAGAGCTGTACATGAGGCAGATAGTAAAACTACACGGAGTACCAGTGACGGTCACCTCAGATAGGGATCCGAAATTCACGGTGAATTTTTGGAAGAGCCAGCAAGAGGCCATGGGGACCCGACTGCAGTTTAGTACGGCATATCATCCCCAGACAAATGGACAATCAGAAAGGACGATCCAGACGCTCGAGGACATGTTGAGAGCGTACGTCATTGATTTCAAAGGTGGATGGGAAGAGCAGTTACACCTGCTAGAGTTTGTGTATAATAATAGCTACCAGCAAAGTATACAGATGGCGCCGTTTGAGGCACTTTATGGCAGAGCCTACAGAACACCGATATGCTGAGACGAGGTAGGAGAAAGAAGTATCACAAGCCCAAAATTGGTAGAGCAATCGGTGGAAGCAGTGAAGATCATCTGGGATAGACTGAGGACGGCGTAGAGTCGCCAGAAGAGCTATGCAGACAAGCGGCGCAAGCCCCTGGAGTTTCAAGTGGGCGATCATGTCTTCCACAAGGTGTTGCCGATGAGAGGACTGTCACGATTCGGAAGGAAATGGAAGCTGAGCCCAAGATATGTAGGCCCTTTTGAGATACTGGAGAAAATTGTCAAATCTATCCCAGATACATAACATATTCCATGTGTCAATGCTAAGAAAGTACGAACCTGACCCGACACATGTACTGGATTACGAGACCATAGAAGTGGACGACAGGGTGTCTTATGTGGAAAGGCCAATAAGGATCGTGGACCGGAAAGAGCAGATCCTCAAGAATGAGAAGGTTCCACTAGTCAAGATAGTATGGGAGCACCACGGGACGAAAAGGGCCACGTGGGAGAATGAAGAGACGATAAGGCGACAACACCCCCATTTGTTTGAGTTAGTGAGTGTAATGTAAATTTCGGGGATAAAATTTTTGTAAGGGGGGAAGAGTTGTGACATTTTGATTTTCAATCAACTTCAAACTCTGTAATGAGAAGTTTATATATATCAAGCAATGTATTTCAGTTGTATTCCGCTCAAATCTGATCAATTTGAGTAGACTGACCAAAGGGGAACGGCTAACGCGAGATAAAGTACGTGGACCTAGACGACTCAGATAAGAAATAGCGCTTTGACCATAAGGGTTGTCGAGGGGGATATTTAGAACCACCAAAAGGCCGATCTAAGAACGATTAAGGATTACCATGCGAGCGCGTATGATTGGAACGCGAGTGATGCTGTTTAACCAACGTACGATTTGCAAAATTATCCTAAATCGGACAGTGACGATCGAGACCATAGGGACTAGTGATAAACCCTCGCAATTACATGACAACCAAAGTCACCATGAATTGAAGAGCCCTAAACGTAATGAGAATCACGGGGTCGATACGCGTAATGTCTACAAAAGCCGCTCGTCAGTTAGGGATAGGTTAGAATCACGTCTGATAGAAAAAACTATTAGAAACGAGTCCCTGAAAAGTTTGAAATGGAAAATCAATAATTCCAACGTCATTTGAATTGGCCGTCGCCCTATCGAATAACCCTGGAATGAGAAAAATAACGTTCGCAACGTCGGGGGTAAAATAACCGTTTTGCCCCACAAGCTTAGAACTTTACCCTCACAAAGGAAGAAGGGAAAATTGGTCTTTTAATCTTCCTTGGGCTGCCAAAAATGAAGGACAAAAGGTGACCATTGGATCTCCATGCGAAATATAACTTGCCAAGTGTCAAAGATCAAAGGGCTTGGGTCATGTCACCTTTTCCATACCTAACATTCAAAGCCATTGACCAAAATTTGGATATAATTGAACTTTCTCTCTCCACTTCTTCCATTCGGCCAGCTACACCCCAAAGACCACCGAGAACCATCATCTTCATCTTTCCTCATCTTGCCGCTCGTCCGACCAGACCCATACCGCCCGTTCACTGGCCACGATCACCCTCTCCGGCCATCACCTACTGTCGGCCAACCACCCAGACGTAGATCCATATCTTGCTGAGCTCATTCAACAAGAATTAGGTCGATTGGAGCACCGAGGAGTTCTGAGCGGAAGTTTTCCCGAGAGCCGACGGAAACGGAACAAACCTGAGGTAGGTATTATTCTTGCCCCTTTTCATGATCGAAATCTTTGAGTCTTGAGCTCAAATTTTGTGGAGACTTAGTAGACACATATAGCATTCTATGGTAAAAATTGAGGATTATTTGATAAGTTTTTTATCACGAACCGGCCTTGTACATTTTGTCTAGAAACTGCCGGTATTCTATGCTTGGACGATCCGATGAACTTCAACGGGAATCTGGTGGCCATTTGACTTGAAACTCACGGTGATCCTCCCAAACCCTTAGGTAGACATGTTAAGAGGTAGAATAAGGTTTAAATTGAGAAATTGAGGAGGATTGAAGGCTAAAAGCACCTGGTTTGTACAGAACCGAAGAGAACCGTTTGGTTCTCTACAAAATCAGTCATGTGGGTTACAAGAACAGAAGTTTATGGGACTTAAATTGATGTTTATGATGTGTTAAGACGTTGAGGATTGAGTAATGGATGATTAGAGTTAATGGATTGAGGATTTGGATATGGAAAATTGACGGAGTCGATGAAATTTCTAGGTTGCGCGAAGTGTTCGACCCTGGATGAAAAGGGGCCGAACCTTGAGGACTCAAGAAGAATAATTTGGTGTTATTGGAGCTAAGGTAAGGGATTTCCTAAACCTCAGCTAGGGAGATTGGACTCGATTGAGTGAGTCAAGGCCTAATTGAATGAATTTGTGTGGGAATTCCATTAGAGTTAGTTTGTATTGTGTCCTAAAATGATATAGGACGTATATGTACGACATTGATCATGTTTGATTGCTTGCTATGTCTGGTCATCATTTGATTGCCTCGCATGCCACGAGATTTGTAAATTGCACTTGATATCGTGAATGCAAGCGATTTGAAAAGCATGGCATGAGTTGTGGTGGAGGCATGGCTGAGATGAGTCAAGACCTTGAGGCGTATGAGACGCGGAGCGGGAGATGGCCTGATGCGATATAATTGTGGGGTGGAGTTGGAGTTGTGTGGCGCCCTAATGCGATCTAATCGCGGGATTGAGATGGCCACAGTTCTGATGTGATCTAATCGCGGGACAGAGTATGAGATAATGAGTTTTGCCTGGAGAATTCATCGGGACCTGATGTATTTACGCGGGTCACCAATGACGGTCTGATGTGTTTACGCGGGCCGAGCCTAAGGCGACTAGTTCGCGAGCTAGAGAATAAGGCAGGCGGAGGTTGATAGATGTGGTGAAGTAAACAGGCTGAGAGTGTATGTGCATCTGAATGTGATACGAGATCATAATTGCATGCCTATCTTCTGTATGTTGTTGTTTCTTGATTGTGATTGATATGCCTGTATATTTATTGTGCTTGGAACTGTTGATGGCTGCGATTACCTGAGTAGACTTTCAACCTGACCTAGGGTTGGGTTTTTCTTATTGAGATTAGTATCTCACCCCTTCTTGGGGAACCCCTTTACTTTACATATCCTAAGTCGTAGCGATATGTGGCCAATTCATTTTGGGGACCCAAAACAGATGACGACTTATTTTGATGAGTTTCCGGACAGACAAGGGAATGTCTATGTTAGGAAGTGTACTGTCGTATGGGTCGACAAGAGTAAGCCTGAGTAGAAGCCTCATAGATTCGAGGCGTGGTTCAAGAAAGATGGAGATAGACAGGTCGAGCCACTGAAGCCCCACGAGGTACCGCAGGGTGTCATACCCGATTGGTGCCAAACCGTGGCGGAGCAGGAGCTACCGGAGGGGTCGGTAGTTAGGTCTAGGAATGGACTAGAGCGGACACCGACCTTGGAGTTCACCGAGGAGCAGGAGTAGGAGGAGGTCATAGTTTTGGAGGCGTCCGAGAGTGACCTTGCTGAGCCGTCGCAGGAGGCGACTATGGAGGATTCGGTGGAGGTTCCATCTGAGACTTTTCTGAGTACGAGCCGACCGATGATGCAGAGGGTACAGATGACTCCAGCAACTCATCCTAAGATACTTCAATTGGTGGATCAATCTTTGACTGGTGACCTGACCCCGCTCTTGAGGAATTTTGTGGATGATCTCTTTTTGATATGCTTCCCTGTCGCCTTTTTGTTTAGCAGGTTTAGTATTCGGGTTATATGAATAGTACACCTTTATGTATGAATGATATATATTATCCAGGTCCTACTTAATCTATATATATATATTGAACGTCGGGGATTTATTGGAGTATCTCTTCCGTATGCGTGATGTATTTATTATATCTCTCGACTCCTATTGGTGGATCTTGAGACCGCGAGAGATTATTATTGTTTGCTTGCAGGGATGTTCACGTACTCATGCTCGGGGCACGGAGCGTGACAATAGGAAGACGAAGAGACATTCATTTCTCTATCAAATACACTTATTCCCATTGCATAGCCAATTTGAGCCTACATATTCATTTTATGTACCCTCATTGGTGATCATTGCGCAGCGCCATGACAAAGGTAACAAAGATACTCGCAGATAGAGAAGCTCAAGAAGTAAGAGCTACACGAAATGTTCAAACAGGATGAGACCCAAGTCACATACCCTACATGATCGTAAAAATCGTAATTCCTAGAAAAAGAAAAGTTCATCGAAAAAGAAAAGGAAAAGACGGGATCAAAAAGAGAAAAAGTCAAATCTATGCACTAAAAGAGATACAAAGGCCCAACAAAGAGTAGGGCTGACACTCACCGAAATGCCGAAAGTCATAAGATCGATTTTGGGACACCAAGAGATTACTGGATGCTTTCACCACCAACAACTTCTGAAGGAGAGAAGAATCCTCAGAAATTGTGCAGCAAAAGGCTACTCCTCGAATGGAATCATAGCCAACCGCTAAAAGATACAAAAGGTCATCCAAAGATTAGACCTGTTCTCAAGAAGACTAAAGATGTTCTTCAAAGAGTAGTCGAGCAGAGGTAAAATAGAAGATTGATTAGCAATGATCACCAATGTTAAACCCTTTGCGATTCTGGACCAAAAACAAGCCTTTTTCGGTTCCTAATCTTACCGACATTACAACCCTTCGTGGTCTTTTTTGACTAAAACGCCTAGGTCAATGTGTACCTTAGCTCGAAAAGGTACGAGCAAGATTATTTCTTTCTCATTTTGCGGGGTTCTTGACTTGTAAACCCGGAGCAGATGAAGAAAGCTTTCTTTCAAAAGGCCTGACTCGGAGAATGAGTCCCCCTTGAAAATTGTGTCTAAGCCCAACGTTACGGTCCCATAAAGACCTCCCGATTAATCAGAGTGTATACGCAACGAATAGCCTCAAAAGCCCAGGTGCAAGTTATTAGGATATTCGAATGCTTTCTTCTTAAAGGACCAAAATCGAAGGAATAGAGAGAAACCCTCTTTGAAGAAGACATTCCAATAGAATACTTAAAAGTGAGCTTTGTTGGAAACTTCAAAGTGTTTGATCGAGAATTTTCCTTACAGGGATTTCTAATCATCTTTGCATACTTCAAGATGTCTTGGATAACCTCCAACATCATGAGTCATTTTGCATAATTGCATAGGTCAAATTAGAGTTTTGCTTGCATTATAATTGTCATTGCTTTGAGATAACTGATATATTTGATGAGGAATGAATTCTCAGGTTTAAACTTCTATAAGACTTGTGACAACCCCGGGTCAAAGAAGAATACCTTACTCAACAATGAAGAGCTTCAAAATCATCTTTCTTAGAGATTTTAGGTAATCCCTAAATCCCAGAAAAATCTTGTTAACAAAAGTTTTTGCAGGTTTGAGCTCTCTGCAGAATACTTGGAGTCCCCAAATTTCAAAATGGCACACTGCACGTCGAGAAGACAATCTTTAGAACCAGCTTTCTGAAAAGTTCTAGGAAACCCCTAAACCTCATAATAGCTTCTTTGGTAAAACCTAAGAGTTAGGTATACCTCATGTGCATAGACTCTCGATAATTCCTCAAGATGTACGACCAGTCTAGCCTCCGACAAACCCTAAAGAACGGGTGCGTCACTTTTAGGTCCCTGGTGGATGGGAAATCTAGTCTCCGACAAACCTTAAAAAACGGGTGCGTCACTTTTAGGTCCCTGGAGGATAGTAAGCCTAGTCTCCAACGAATCCTAAAGAACGGGCGCGCAACTTTGAGGTCCCTGGTGGATGGGAAGCCTAGTCTACAACAATCCCTAAAGAACGGGTGCGTCATCTATAGGTTCTTGAAAGAAAGGAGTCTTATCCATGGTCTGATTCACCGTACGGATCAAAACCTTCGATAATCCCTAAAGAACGGGTGCATCATCCATAGGTTCCTAAAAGAAAAGAGTCCTATTCATGGTCTGATCCACTATACAAATCAAAACCTTCGGCAATCCGTAAAGAACGGGTGCGTTATCCATAGGTTCCTGAAAGAAAGGAGTCTTATTCATGGTCTGATCCACCATATGGATCAAAACTTTCGACAATCCCTAAAGAACGGGTGCATCATCCATAGGTTCCTAAAAGAAAGGAGTCCTATTCATGGTCTAATCCACCATACGAATCAAAACTTTCGACAATCCCTAAAGAACGGGTGCGTCATCCATAGGTTCCTGAAAGAAAGGAGTCTTATTCATGGTCTTATCCATCAGACAGATCAAAACCTTCGACAATCCCTAAAGAATGAGTGCGTTATCCATAGGTTCCTGATAGAAAAGAGTCCTATTCATGGTCTGATCCACCATACAGATCAAAACTTGTGACAAACCGTAAAGAACGGATGCATTACCCCTAGGTTCCTATAAAATAGGAATCTCATTTTGATTTGGCCTACCATACGGGTTAAAACTTAACTGCCCTAGGATACTCAAGAGACGAGTCCCTAGGTATCCACTTGAATCTACCATACACCATGCATGTCACACGAGCATCAAGCAGGTGAGTAACAGGTGAGTATCTCTACTACATCTCTCTCTCTTACATTAGCAAAGAAAAAATGAGCATAGAGTCCACCAGTAGGATAAGAAAGATTGAATGTCAAGATTCGTTTTTTCTTTTTCCTAGTCGAGTCAGTCTAGACTCAAGTGTCACCTATCTTTGAGTGAAACCTCTCACGAGTTTTCTCTCAAAAAGAGGGCAGTTGTTGACACCTGATTTTCAATTAGTTTCATTCAATTTATTTTTAAAAAATTCATAAAAAAATCATAAAAAGTTAAAAAAAATTGTAAAATCAACTTTGGTAGGCATTGGCCAAGCCTAAGGAACCATTTTTGAATAAAAACTAATTTTTTTATTTTTTCATATTTTTTAATATTTTCGAAAAAATATGAAAATAGATGAAAATTTAAGAAAAATAGCATTTGAGGTCACAAAAATATGAAAAAATAGTCAATATTTTTCTTTCAATTCCCTTGTATTTTTTACCTCATAAAAAGTCTAAATTCAAGTTCAATTTTATGCGTTCCTTTGTTACAGTATGATTGAATTTGGTAAACAAATGTCAATTGAGTCTTTTAATTTGTAATTTTTGCATTTTTAGGGTCTTAACATTCAATATAATTGTCTTTCATTGTAATTTAGTCTAATTATTTTCATAAATTGTTCAATTGTATGAATTGGGCAAAACTGCATACTTAAATGCAATTTAGTCCTTGAACTTGGGCATAATTGAAATTACTTTCAATTCAAGGGCTACCTTTGCCAATTGAAGCCACTGTCCAATGTATTTCACCATTTAAAAGCAATTGGCATAGGCGGTTTGGTCCAATTTGACCATTTGAACCCTCAATTGTACAATTTCTCGATTTGCAATTAAATGAAATTTTGGGGTTTTCATAGAAATTGATGTAAACTTTTGGGTAAAATCACATTTTTAGACAACTTTCATGTCCTAAGTTCAATTTTGATGTTTAATTTGCAAAAATTCCATGCGAATTAGGATTAATTTTGGAAAAACAAGTCAGAACCGAATTTGACCGGTCGAACCGGTTCACTACAGCATCGTCTTTTTCCTTAAGCTTTCGCGTAGATAAAAAGTCCTCAGGGTAATTTTTATCCTCAAATTGAAGACCAATTCGCCGATAATCGAACATGCAATGGTTGATGTATTGTTGCCCGTACCCTTACCTGTCGATTGACACCGGCACCACTGCTCGAGTCGCCGAAATAGAAGGCAATTGGCCTGCCAATCACATGGACTTGTGAAACTCAACACTTCTCAAACTCAGAGTAAATTCACGTCAAATTCACACTCAATAGGACCTGCCGGAGAACTAAATGGGTTTGGAAAGGAATGCCCAACATCCCCGATGCCATTTGGACCTAAGGGCACGTGGCCTCACGTGCGACTAAAGCCAATACACACTTCATCGTTCAGCGCCAAAATTTCGAAAACAATATATAGCCTCTGGAAGGCTTTCTGTTGGGAGGGGGGTACATTCTGTTGAGGGTGAAGAATTGAATCGAGAGAGAGAGAGAGAGAGAGAGAGAGAGAGAGAGAGAGAGAAAGCGAGAGAGAGCTCTCCTTCCAACCGCCATTGTCGAGAGCTTGAGCTCAAGCTGTGAGGCGCGGGTTGGCCACTTCTAGGCTAAATCGAAGCCATAGAGTGTTACTAGGAGGTCGCTTGAGCTCCGAGGAAGCAATCGCCGCCAACCGCGCCGTTTGAAATCGCAAAAACAAGTAAGTCAACCTTTGAAGCTCGACTTCTGACCTTCAATGGCGAAGTCCCTTCCTCGCTCTAATTCTTTCAATTGAAGCGTGCATATCGTATATGTGACATCACTAAGCATGTTCATGTGTTTTGATTGCATCGAAATAGAATCGAACCTTGTATTTGAACCCCGATGCCATCGCCGATTCAGTCGAAGCTCCCCTAGCTCAAGCTAGCCTAAACCAGTTCAATTGGACCTGTAGGTAAGTGTTCTAAACTCGTATGGATGTAATTTTGTGTCACGCCTCGCGCTTCATCGCGAGCAAGCAATCATCCCTGCAAGTAAAACAACAACAATCTCTCGACGGTCCAAAGGATCCACCTATATAAAAAAAGGCGTGAGATAAAATAGTTTATATTAAGCACACGGAAGTGATTCCCAACAACTCCTCGTACAACATATATATATACACATATACACCAAGACTAAGCAGGACTGGATAGCATCATAAAAAGCCATACATCAACACCAACAGCCAACAACTACTACTCCGCTAAACATCAGGGCAACGGGTAAGCATGCCAAAAAGGTAACCACAAAATCCATCAGGGAAGGGAGTCAGGTCGCCAGTCAAAAGGTCATATTAACGTCCGGAGTAGCCTAGGAAGAGCTGCTGGAATCTCCGGTGTCCTCGCTCTCTTCTGACGGCTCGTACTCGGAGAAAGTCTCCGACAGGACCTCAACTGAATCCTCCATGGTCGCCTCCTGCGACGGCTCAGCGAAGTCACCCTCGGATGCCTCCAATACTATAACCTCCTCCTGCTCCTGCTCCTCGGTATCCTCAAGGGTCGGTGTCCACTCCGGTCCGTTCCTAGACCCAACTACCGAACCCTCAGGTAACTCCTACTCCGCTACGGTCTGGCATTAGTCGGGTATGACGCCTAGTGGTACCTCGTTGGGCTTCAGCGGCCCAGTCTGTGTGTCCCCTTCTCTCTTAAACCACGCCTCAAACCTGTGAGGCTTCCATTCAGGATTACCCTCATCGACCTATACAACGGTACACCTCTTAACGTAGACGATCCCCTATCTGCCCGGGCACTCATCGAAATAGGTCGTCATCTCCTTTGGGTCTCCAAATCTGATAGGCCACATCGCTACTGCCTAGGATCTGAAAAGTAAGGTTTCCCCAAAATGGGTGAGATACACATCTCAGTAAGAAAAACCTAACCCTAGGTCAGGTTGACTGTCCACTCAGGTAGACAAGTTACTCAACCTATCCAACTCTTGGTCACACGCAGGTATAACATTCATAACTCAATAAACAATGATGCGCAGAGGACAGGCATGCATTTATAATCACATGTCACACACAAATGCACGTCTATGCTCGGCCTGTCACTTCACCACATCATTCAACCTCTACCCGCCTCATTCTCTAGCCCGCGATTAGATCGCATCAGGCTCGGCCCGCGTAAACGCATCGGGCCCAGGTTCATTTCCAGGCAAGGTTTATGAGCTCATACTCTGTCCCGTGATTAGATCGCATCAGGACTATGGCTATGTCAACCCCACGACTTCGTCGCATCAGGGCGCCACCTAATCACAATTCACCCCGCGACCTTGTCGCATCAAGGTCTCAACCTTCCGCCCCGTGTCTCATACGCCTCAAGGCCTCGTCATGCAAAACAATTCAATTATTATCCAAACATGACACGCGATTCCAATACAAGTCAAGGCACACATAAACTCTTTAATTAATCGTAAGACATACTAAGGCTCATGACTTTAGAAATATGTCCATTAATCGATTAATTTCCCACTCGACTTACCCAGTCGAGTCCAATATCCCTAGCCTTGGTTTAGGAAATTCCTTACCTCTGCTTAACAACGCAAATTACTCCTCCTCGAGTCTCATATGGTTCGGCCAATCCAAGTCTCAAAGCCGACTTGTCACGCAACCTAAGTTAACCAATCGATTTGTCAAAATCCCAAGTCTAATTCCTCAATTCATCCATCCAAATCACCCATAACCTACTCCTCATCATCTTAACACATCATACACACCAAATTACAACATAAATCCAGCCTAATCAACCCTTCACAGAACCGGTTTGGCCCGGCATTAAACCGGTTCCGTTCGGTTATGTTCATGCCGGGTCCAACCAGCCTTAATCTATCTCTAATCCATCAAATATACACCATTCTACCTCTTATAATGTCTACCTAAGAGTTTGAAAGTCTCATCGTGAGTTTCAAGTCGCGTGGTTGCCGGAAAGTCGTCGGAACTCGCCGGATCACCCAAACACAAAATACTAGCAAATTCTGAGCATAATGTACAAGGGTGGTTCATGGTCAAAACCTTATCAAATCAAAGTCAAATTTTTACCACAGAATCATCTATGTGTCTACTTGATCTCCACCAAATTTGAGCTTTAAACTCCAAGATTTCGGCTGTTAAAAGGTTTCAGAACCGAACCTACCTCAAACTGAAGCAAAGTCTGTCGACCTGTGGGAGAATGCTTGCCCCGAATTCCACAGAGCTCCAAATGACCTGATTCAAGTTGGAGGACGTCGGCAAGACGTGGATCTACGTCTAGGTGGTTGATCGGTAGCAGCTAGTGGTCGGAGGTGGCAATCGTATGGTCCGAACGCCGTAATCCGGGCTGGTCGGCGATTTGAAGAAGAAGAAGAAGATGGTCCACGGTTCTTTGGGGGAGCAAAATGGCCGAATGGAGAGTGGGAGAGAGAGAAGAAAGAGGGAGCTTATTTTCCCAAAAAGAATTGATTAATTGAGGTGATTGGTAGATGGGCATTAATTGATGAATTGATCTTCCACGCGTGGATGCTTGACACTTGTCCATTGTTCTTGCCAAGGAGATCCAATGGCTCCTTTTTCTCTTCAATGTTCGGCAGCTTGGGGGGGAGAATGCCCATTTTCCCTTCTTTCAATTATAAAGACAAAGTTTTAAACTTGAGGGGCATTATGGTCATTTTACCTCCGACGTTCGGAACATTATTTTTCTCGTTTCTGATCGTTTCTTCTATCAGACGTGATTCCAGCCTATCCCGAACTGACGGGTGATTTTTGTAGACTATACGCGTATCGACCATGTGATTCTCATCACGTTTAGGGCTCATCAATTCGTGGCGGCCTTGGTTGTCATGTAATTGCGAGGGTTTATCGCTAGCCCCTAAGGTCTCGATCGTCATAGTCCGATTTAGGATAATTTTGGAAATCGTACGCTGGCTAAGCGGCGTCACCCGCGCTCTAGTCGTATGACACTCGCATGGTAATCCTTGATCATTCTTAGATCAGCCTTTTGGTGGTTCTAAATATCCCATCGACAATCCTTATGGTCAAAGCGTCATTTCCTATCCGAGTCGCCTAGGTCCACGTACCACGTCTCGCTTTAGCCTTTCCCCTTTGGTCAGCCTACTCAATTTGATCAGATTTGAGCGGAATACGATCGAAATACATCGCTTGATATATATAAACTTCTCATCATAGAGTCTGAAGTTGACTGGAAATCAGAATGTCACATTTTGTGAAGTAATTGGCTCGCTATGCTCTCGTGGATTGATTAGAGTAGCCATGGTTGAACTAGTCAAAGCTCGATTAGTCTAATTCCCATCGTTAATCACGCTTGATTCTGAGATATGTTGCGCACGAAGTTGAGACGAGTCAATCGCCGCCGGTCTTGTTTGATTCTGTCAATGTTTCGCCATTGATCAACGACGAAAAAACCACGGCCGTTCATTCTATGGTATGCATCGGGAGGTTGAAGACGATGACGTGGCGAAGTCAATAGGTCAAATGTCTAGTTGACAAGACGTGATTGGTCCACGTGTTTGCTGAGTCAGTAAAGCCATTGGAATTCGGTTTGAATTTGTTAGTTGATCTAATGGTTTAGGTTATGCCACGTATTGGTTTGACAATCATTCGATCAGTTTTGTAACTGTTAATAAAAATCGAATTTTCGAAAAATAACAAATCTGATCGAATGGTCGGGGATTAGCCAGGTCGTTTGATCTTGGCCGTAGATTTAAGTAATCAAATCGAGCGGCTGAGGGATAGTCGGCTTTTGATTTGAACCGTATGTTTTAGTAAGCCGATTCTAAGGCTATGGATTAGCCACGTGGTTCATAGGAACCGTCGGATTAAACCTCAGTAAACCGAAAATAAAAAAGGGATACGACGTCGTTTTGATGTATAGGTTTCGCGGGTCCGGGTCTGGGCCTAGTTCCAACCCGAGTGGGTCGGGTAGACCCGGTCCGAATCATTTTTTATTAATAAAAATTCGAAAATGATTTAAAAAAATCAAAAAAATCATAGAAAATCCTAAAAAAAATGCTAGAAAATTCTAGAAAATCCCCAAAAAATGTAGGAAAATTATGGAAAATTCTTAGACACTCCAAAAATTCCTAAAAATTGAGGATCGACCACAGATAATTGGTCGATCTTATTTTTGGGACTTCTTATCTGTTCATCCGAGAATTAACGATATTATCATTTGGGGGTAAGTCGCCTCTGCCTTGTATGCGAGATAGGTCGATAATGTCAAGATAAGAATTAGGGTTGGTTAGGCGATCAATTCTTATGCTTGGGTTTTCGAATCTCGTCCCTTTTTCTAAAATGACGATTTTACCCCTCAAAGGGTAAATTGACTTTCCTAATCTAATCGAGCCGTGAAAATTGCTCAAAATTAGGATTTGGGTCAAAAGGTCGACTAATCCTTCTGTTTGAGATTTTCACTTCTCATCACTTTCTGAAATGACGGTTTTACCCCTCAAAGGGTAAATCTCCCTAAAATTTTTAGAAAAATTTAGAAAAATCCCGAAAAATATGAAATGGATTGGTTTAATGACCAATCCTATTTCCACCATCTTTTGACTCCATATTTCATCTGAAATGATAAATTTTTCACTCTTGGGCAAATTGTCCCAAAACTCTTCAAAATTACGATTTTGCCTCTCAAGGGTAAATCATGTCAAAAATACTTCTAAGTCTTGATTGACATTTCTCTAGGCTAATAGAGACTTACTAGGAATGTCATGTTGCTTTCATGTGATTTGTCCGCATGTATTGGATCCATGATTTGCGCACTTTCATTACCGACTGTGAATGTTAGGGGACTCATTCATGTCTGCATTAACTCCTAGTCTTAGGGTTCGTACCTCACTCATCTGCATGAAATCTTAGGTTAGATAAATCATTCAATTTAGGTGCCGAAAGGGCGTAAACTTTGACAGTTGGCATAACAAAGTCTTCGATCTCGTTTCTCTGGTTTTCGCAAAATTGAATAAAATGCTCCCAACTATTCGATAGGGTTTCCAATCGTACCCTCCACAGAACGATTAGTGGAGACTCCTTGGCATGTACACATATCACATGTCATCAAACCACACCGAAGGTCGATCACGTATTACCGCCGTTGCGACTTGGGTAACAAGCCTTGGGAGAGGCCCGCGTCAGACTAGAAGAGCGGACGGCCCATTAGCTCGCCTCTAGACCAAACACGCGCTCGAGGGCGGGCGCAACAGCCATCGACCCAAAGTGTGACTGATTATATTCGACAGGAAGAGCAAGATCGTGTCTTTCAGTTATTAGCCAGCATTAAGCCTGAATATGAAGACATGAGAAGACAAATTCTGATGAGTCTAAACTTGCCTATGTTTGATGAAGTTTGTAGCCTGATTCAAGGAGAAGAGACAAGGCATCAACTGATGAATGTCTCGCCTAATCTTGGTAAATTAATCCCTGAAAATTATGCTCATAATGTTGTGATGAATACTCAATGCAGCGAATATATGGCGAAGTTGGCGAAGTGAAAAAATAAAAAGCCCATTCGTTTTCATTGTGACCACTGCGAAAAAGATGGTCACACCAAAGATAGGTGTTGGGTCCTTCATCCTCATCTTCGTGCCAACAAAGATAAGATTCAAGAAGCAAAACTTGTTGTTTCAAGAGACTCTATAGAGTTCCAGTCGAAGTTGGAGTCCTGGATACACCAGTTTCAACAATTGCTTCAAATGCAAGGATAAGGAGTGACTAGTTCGGGATTTTCTGGTCCTTCATCAAATTCGGTTAACATGGTTAAGATATCGGGTACAGCTTTTTTATCTCAATATAGTATCAATTCATCATCGATTCGAGAGCTACCATTCATACGTGCAATTCTGCAGATTTACTTTTTAATGTTTCCTCAAATACGTCGTATCCACTAATTACCGTGGCTAACGGAATGCAGTTTCCAACGCAAGGAACAAGACATCTTAAGTTGTTCTCACACAATTATGATGTTCTAGTTGTAGCTGATTTATCTTCTAATTTACTTTCTATGAGCAAGTGCACTAAAGAGTTAAATTGCAATGTTGTCTTTTCTCCTTCAAAGGTGTTATTTCAGATTGCAACACCAAGAAAACGATTAGTGAAGGACGACTGCAGAATAGGCTCCATGTTATTGACTATCATACGAATGCCTTGGAAACAAGGAAAAATGCAATGGAAGCCTCAAAGCTGTGGCACATGCATATGGGTCATCCTTCTGTCCGTGTATTGCAAGTTATTGATAGAACTATATTCATAATTGTAGCAGTTGTGACTCTTGCCATTATGCAAAACAATATAGATTGCCTTTTCCTCAAGGCTCTATTTTAGATTCTGAGGCATTTGATTTAGTACATTCAGATGTTTAGAGTGCTCCAATTAACTCGAGAGATGGGTTTTTAAGTATTTTGTTTCATTTATTGATGACAAATCTTCTGTGTAATGCCCATTGTCCCTTGAAGCCCATTACATCCACCTCAGGCCAATAATAACCCAGGAACCTCACATGGCCTAGCATGATATAAAATACACAAACAAAAGTGAGCATCTCCATATTTTAAGAAATAAAAAGAAAATGAGAGTTTTGGAAGAATTCGAAAGCACTCAATTTATACATAGCAGAAACATTCATTACAAACATCGGAAGGGAAATACAAAAATATAAAGTCGCACACCCGGGTAGAAAAGGAATTAAGGCTTAAGGTTCAAAGGCTACTACTAAACCTTTCCTAAAGCCTAATACCAAAATTATTCCTTGATCACCTAACCCCCTTCATTCAGACTTCTCATCAAAACAGCTTGAATCATCTCTTCCATCGTCCCCCTCAGCATCTGGATTATAATCCGAAAAAGTCTCAGATGGCACATACTTTGAAGTCTCTTCAATGTCTTCCTCATCTTCCTCCTCATCTTCAGCCTCTGTTTCGTCTTCTTCGTCGGTGGCCTCCATCGCATCAGCAGAAATCTCAACATAGTTCATATACTCTGCAGAGGACAGTGGAGACTTTGGTACTTCAGGTATGTTTCTTGAACCTCCCACAGATGCTGGGTTATCCACTTCAATGCCCGGTCGGGACGGATAGCACCAAGTTGGAATCATCTCCCATGGAACATCTTCTGACAGTAGGGGTCCCATCAAGCTACTATCTCCCACTTGACGAAACTAGAATTCAAAACGGTAGGGTTGCATTTCCGGCTTCCCTTCGTCTACCCAAACTGTTGTGCGCTTCCTAATATACGTGATACCCTTCCGATTAGGAAACTCATCAAAATCGACGATCATCTCCTTTGGATCGTCCAAGCGAATTGGCAACATGGCTAAGGTTTAGGATCTGAAAAGATTGTCCCACTAAGGGGTGAGATCGACATCTCAGAAAGTGATACTCAACCTAAACTAAACCACTAGTCCCACCAAACAAAACAAAATGCAGATAATGTAGGAAATTTAGCAAGCAATGGCATATGGTAGTTCAGCATCATTTATCACAGAATAAATAGCTTATCAGATCATTAACGAACACATCAAAGGCTATAGGACCCATGCCATTTAATCATCGTCAGGGCCCACGGCCGCGATGTATCGCCAGAGCTTCAAGCCACAATATAATTCCATAGGGCTCTAAGTCAAATCATCGTCAGGGCCCACGGCCGCAATGTCATCACTAATCATCGTTAAGGCCCACGGCCGCAATGTCATCACCAGTCATCGCCAGGGCCTACGGCCGCAATGTCATCACCAGGACCCACGGCCAATTCAATATCAGGGCATCTTAGCCAATTCAATATCATATTATCAATCACCATGCTTTTATCACACAATCACGTTATACAAGACAACCATCCAGTAATGTCCTATGGTTCAAGGAAGGGTTTAGGAACCACTTACAGAGATCAATCAGCAAAATCCACACCAAACGAGTCTTCTCAATCCACAAGATCATAGCCAAACGAAAACCACGTGCCGTCCTTGGAAGTTCATCAATTTTGAGTCAAAAATTCATTCAATTTCGGATTAGAAATAATCAAATTTCACTTTCGTTAAACCATTCTCTCGATCACCAAATAAATGGCAACTCAAGATGCCTTATCAATTAGTCGAATACACGACAACACCTCCATTAATCCTCCATATACTCGGTTCATGCTACAATTTAAAGGGCAAAATATATATCTCAAAGTTCCATGCACCAATTAGTCCTTAAATCATTTTTAAATCCCAATCCAATTCTCACACTTTCCATTGACACTTCACATGATATCATACAAGACATTATGCATCAATTGAATTCCAAATATCCATCATTTAGTCCTTAAACAGAACCAGCCTGCATAACTACATCCTCAAAACAAAACTGGTTTCAGTTCCCAACCGTTCGATCAAGTTATAATTCAATTCCAAGCCTAACTCTTTTCACAAAAAATATTTCAAGACCTTCATTTACAAGTCTAGAAGGCTCACCAAGAGATTTGGAGTCGGTTGACACCCCAAAGACGTTGGAACAGCCCGGTCTCCATGAGGTCAGAATTTGTCCAGATTTTACAGTTAATGTTCAGTCATGAAAACCAAAGTTAAAACCATCTATTTGCATCCACAGACTATCTGACCATAGTTCTAGATGTTATGAAGCTCTCCTAAAAAATTTGAGGCCAATTGGAGTCTTTAAAAGTAGAACGAAGAACTTACCCCAGCTCGTGCGAATTCCGTCCGATTTTAGTCTAAGGGCTGATATGGAAAAACCGTCCAACGAAACTTCGATATTCCACTTAGAATGTGTCAAGTACACGTTTATCTAGCTCTTGGTGGTCAAAACACCTCAAATGGTCACCAAAGAGGGCCACTCGACCTGACCGAACAGAGTGGACAGAATCTATTTTTCAGGCAGTTTTTTGGTTGAGGAAAAGTAATGAACGTGAGGGAATGGTAAACACAGCTGATGGAGTCTTCAATATCATTGTCTCACACATATTATTGGGTTTAATTTGATAAGACAGGGTTAGGTGAGGTCATTAATGCTTGAGGGTCTCCTTGCTTGACATGTGGCAAACTCCAATAATACATCTCCAACTTTGACTTAATCTTTGACCCCATGTACATGCATTTTCGGCAGCCATAGATGGGAAGAGGGATTGACCATTTTTTCCTTCATGATTTCTTAAGGCAAGGGCAAATGGTCTAAGGGCAAAATGGTAATTTTGCACTTTCAGTCCAAACTTTACTTTTCCAATTTGAAATTACCATTTGGAAAGACATTGACAAATTCCTATCTAGAATTGGAATTCCCTATTTTCAATTGCCAATTTTGAGCTTCTATTTCATGATCATTTGTCCGTCGATCGAAATTTCAGTTTGTCTTAAACTAACGGGCGGTTTTTGTAAATATTACGCGTATTGACTCTATGATTCTCATCATACTGAGGAAAACTCAAGTAATGAAAACTTTGATTGCCATGTAATTGTGAGGGTTCAGCGCTAGCTCCGACGGCTTCGATCATCATGGTTAGATTTAGAGAAATTTGCAAATTATACATTGGTTAAGCGACTTCACCCGCGATCTAATCGTATAACGCTAGCATTGTATTCCTTAATCGTTACTTGATCGGCCTTATTGGCTCTAAATGTTCCCTTGATAATCCTTATGGTCAAAGCGTCATTTCCTTTTTCAAGTTTCCTAGGTCCACGTACCTCGTTATACGTTAGCCTTTCCCTTTTGGTCAGTTTACTCAAGATTAATCAAATCTGAGCGAGACAAAACTGAAATACATCGAAGGTACATTCACATTCAACAGCCTCAAAATGACAGGAAATTCAGAATGTCACATCGTGCTACTTGGCTATACCTTCTCAAGGCTAAAATTGATGTGATCACTGTTTTTCAAGAATTTTGTAGCATGATCCAAAATTAGTTCAAACTTGCATAAAGATCTTATGCACTGATAATGGCATAGAATATTCTAAGCAAGCCTTTCAATCTTATTTTAGCAGCTTGGGCATTATTAATCAAACGTCATGTATAGATACCTTTTAGCAAGGGTGGCCGAACAAAAGAATCGACACCTTCTTGAGGTGACCCGAGCTTTATTATTTTCTGGAGGCATGCCGAAGACTTATTGGAGTGATGTTGTTTTAATTAGCTGTTATCTTATTAATCAACTACCTAGTCGTGTTCTGGGTTACAAGACGCCTATGGAAATCCTTTATGGATGCAAAATTAATATCCTACATTTGAGAGTTTTGGGCGTGTATGTTATGTGCACTCTCAAAGTGGTAGTAAGCTTGACCTTCGCGTCAAGAAGTGCGTGTTTATGGGGTATTCATCAACAAAAAAGGGGTATAAGTGCTTTGATCCAACTACTAGGTAGATGTATATATCGTGTGATGTTACATTTAATGAATCTACTATGTTTTTTTCACTCCAGGAATCCAATTCAGGGGGAGTACAATGAGTTGACAATTGAATTGGCTCCTACTCCTATGGTGGATGAGTTGACCAATGTCCCTAAAACTGTGAGTAACCAGCAGAATAATTTCAAAGAAATAGATGAGAATGAAGAAGTAATCAGCAATGATAGCAATGAATCAATGCCTACACTAGGGACAATTGCTTAATTGGTTCCCACTACTTCCGAATTAGTTCCAGCAACCTTAGCTCCAATTCAAATCTACCTGTGTAACTAGGCCCCCATCACAACTTCGGGACTTCACAACTTATCAGACGGTACGATATCCCATTCAGAATCACATTGGCTATGACAAGTTGTCCTCCAGTTTTGTTGATTTTTTATCTGTTCTTGAAGAGACCACAGAACCTAATAATTTTGAGGAAGCTAGCAAGCAAACTGTATGGGTTAAAGCCATGAAAGATGATCTATATGCTCTTGACAAGAATAAGCCTTGGGATGTAGTTCTCTTGCCCGATGGAAAGCGCACAATTGGGTGTCATTGGATTTATAAAATTAAATATAACGGTGATGGCTCAGTAGAGAGGCATAAAGCCAAGTTAGTTGCTAAGGGATACATCCAGACTTACGGTATTGACTATAAGAAAACTTTTGCTCTATTGTAAAAATGAATAATGTTAGGGTTCTTATGTCGATTGCAGTCAATTGTGGGTGGCCCTTGTTTCAAATAGACGTGAAGAATGCATTCCTTCATGGTGATATTGAAGAGGAGGTTTACATGGACCTTACGGCTGGGCACCGCCTGCAAAGAGAAAAATGAATGGTGTGTAGGCTCAAGATGTCTATATATGGACTCAAACATTCCCCCTAGCTGGGTATGAAAAACTTAGCACTTCTGTACTAAATTTTGGAATAAACGAGGAGCAGTAGATTCCTCTATGTTTACCAAGACTGATGAAAATGGTCTTGTAGTTCTACTTGTATTTGTATAAAACATCATCAGTCAGGGATTGATGCCCTCAAAACTCAGCTACACCAAGAGTCAGATATTAAGGATCTTGGATAGCTGAAATATGTTTTGGGTATTGATGTGGCAAATTCTAGCAAAGGCTTGTTTCTTTCGCAGCGAAAATATATTTTGGATCTATTGAAGGAGACTGGAAAGATAGATGCAAAACCAACTAGTGTTCCGATGGACTACAATAAGAAAATGGTTTCAAATGGCTTTCCTTTGAAGGATATGGGTCGATTTCAGTGTCTTATTGGCAGACTGGTCTACTTAACCATTTTCAGACCCGATATTACTTATGTTGTTAGTTTCTTGAGTCAGTTCATGCAAAATCCTACACAAGGACATATGCGTTTAATTGATTATTTACTGAGATACTTAAAAGCCCCATCGGGGAGAGGTTTATTGATGAAGAATAATGGTCATACATAAATAGTTGGATATATGGATGCAGATTGGGCTGGAAGCCCTCATGACCGAAAGTCCACTACTGGGTTCTGTATGTTCGTAGGAGGTAATGTTGTCACATGAAAAAGTAAGAACCAAATTGTGGTTGCCCGATCAAATGCTGAAGCAGAATATCGAGCAATGGCTTATGCTCCAAGTGAAATCGTTTGGTTGCGATTGCTTCTTCAGGAACTGGGTTGTTGATATTTAAATTCACCTACGAAATTATTTTGTCACAATCAGGCTGCTACTCACATCACCTCAAACCCAGTGTTTCACGAAAGAACTAAGCATATTGAGGTGGACTGCCATTTCATACGAGAAAAGGTTCAAGACAAAAGCATTGAGGCAACTTATATCCGGAGTGAAGAATAATTGGCGGATGTGTTCTCCAAAGCTCTTTCTAAAGGGCCATTTCAAGAGAGAGTGAGCAATTTGATCTCCGATGATATCTTTGCTCCAACTTGAGGGAGAGTGTTGGCGTGATTTCTGCTGATCCTTCTACTTGGAAATGAGAATATGCAGATTTTATTTGATTTCTGTAATTTCGGGAGTTGTCTTTTGCATTAGGTTTTTCATTTTCTTACTTTCGTGTACTTCATCAATAAAAAACTGAGCAGCCACTCTCCAAAAAAAAAAGGGGGCGCTCGAGAGAGGTTTACCTGAGGACATAGGAAAATTTTGTTGCCGAACCTCGTTAAATTGCATCTTTTTCTTTATTTTCTTCACATGGGACCGAAATTAAACTAGCCAAAATAACAGAATATGTGCAATGCGTGATGACAAATATAGGCGCACCTTATATTGTACCTGAGTATTAAAGTTGATACTTTTTGCATTGCATGACATAGCACATGCATCTCATTCAGTGGAGGGGTAAGGCCACGGAAATCAGGTCTTGCAAGGGAACGGTGCCCCGCGGGAGTCGTGATGCCCTGGTTGTGGCGTCAGGTGATCCACGCCGTAGCACGAAGCCTCGGAATGAGGACATCCGTGGGCGTAGAAGATTGCCATGGTGAAACGGTAGCAAGCTTGCACGAGACTCGGCTGAAGTTTTGGTGCAAAACTTGCACATTGAAAAAAAAAACTGGGAGTGCATGCATATTTTCATATAGGACTTTTGCTTCACTGTTGACTCGTAAAAATATTCTTATTGTGATTGCGGATGCTGATGTGGTTAGAGATGCAGCGCTGCATGTGTGTTGAATCGAGCGAGCGCTGGAGTATAGTTATTTGCTCGCATGAATACTTACACTCATGGTTTGTGTTGGTTTAGATTGACGACAGGATGTCGATTCGATGCCTCCTGGAGCTCGCTACAGCCTTCCCATCACCCTCACTACGGAGTCTCAAGAGTTCGAGGTTCTCGGAACCCCCGACATCACCTCACCCGTGCGATTTCAACTCTAGTGCTTGACGTGGCGGTGGGAATGACTCACGTTGAAATTAAGTACGTGGCCATTTTCATTAACATCGATGGCCATAGGGAGGGGCCTACTCCACACGAATTCTTCGACGCGGACGGCAGAGGAGAAGATGGGGCTGCGGGTGCCAGGAATGGAGCTGCTGGTGGCGACGGTGGAGATGATGGGGCTGCAGATGGAGGGTCAGGAGCGGCTGCGTAAGGAGTGGTCGGGATCAAGTGGTTGGAGGAATGTTGGGCAAAGGCCGCAAGCTAGTAGATTAAATTGCGGCATTTTGAAGTGTTTCTAATCAGCGTGTACTAAGAACTGTTATCGGGGTGTATGATGTGCAAGTATGAAGGCAGAACATGTGTCGCAAGTTGGTGTTGGCAATGCTATAATGTACATAAGGTCTGTGAACTTTTGTGGACGTCCCTCAATGAAGTTGCCGAATGAACGTTTCCTTGATGTGCAGAATTTTCGGAACATTTAAACTAGGTTAGTCACCTCAGGTCCTTTGAAGACAACAAACCAAATGCAAAATAATAATAATAATAATAATAATAAATAAATGAAATTAATAGTTGGGGGTCGATTACAATTAAACACATTAGATAATTGTGATTAAGGAATCGAACGGTTCGAGATTGTGACAGTTTCGCTTCAACCGAACGAATTTGAGACCTTTCCGATGTCATCGATCCGGTTCGCCGATTTTAGGAGCATCATCGCTTCGACTTTTGATTGGATTTTTACTTGTCAAATTGATCGAGAAATGCGCTACTAACAAACTCCGCATCACATTGATACCTCCTCTTCATCTCCCAGATGAAGACCGTCAGTTCGGCCTCCTGCTCTTCGTTCTCGGCTTTCTTCATGACCCAATTCGAGAGCCAAATCCCCCTCACCATCTCCAGGATCAGTACCCCTTAACTGTCCACATCGACCTTCGCTGTGATCGGGAGGTTCAGGCCCCACTCGGGTGCCAGGTAGCCCTTCGTGGCCCTTACGCGCAAGAACTGCGAATTGGCGCCGTCCCTCTGGAGCAGATTCGCCAGTCCAAATTCCGCAATCTTGGGCTGGAATGTATTGACCAAGAGGATGTTCTCAGGCTTCACGTCGCAGTGGATGACCCACTCGAGGCACTCGTGGTACAGGTAGTAGGCCTGGCCTTTGGCATTGCCGAGCGCGATCCTGAACCGGTCCCTCCAATCGATCCCCCGAGAACAAATGCTTGTCTAGGCACTGATTCTCCACGTACTCATAGATCAAGAGCTTGTGCCTGCCCTCACAACAGAACCCCCACATCCTCACCAGGTTCATGTGATTTATCTTCTCAATTGTTCTGACTTCAGCCCCGAAGACCTCCTCCTCATGGCACACGTCTCCGAGTCTCTTCACAGCCACGACCCTTTCGTCTGCCAAAACGCCCTTGTACACTGATCCTGACGCTTCTCTCCCTATCTCTCCCTTGAAGTTCCGGGTCGCGCTCTTGAGCTCCTCATAGCTGAACCTCCTAAACTGGCTCGTTATTGCGTGGTACCATCTTCCACTATGATCTGCGCATTACGCTTCCTGAAGAGAATCCACCGGCCCAAGAAAAAGATGAGGATCTCGACTGCCCCGAAATTCGGTGCGAATCCATAGAGGTAAGCCCATCTTCGTACAACGCAGATGAACCGACCAATAATTGGTCTCTGGCCGCGGAGCATTCAGGATTTCTGCCGTTGAGAATTGGCTCCAAGGATGCCACCAAGGAGACAGCAAATTTCAGATCTGAAGTTCCGGGAAAAGACGGGCGCTGGTAGAGCTGGTAGCCGTTAAAGCGCGAGCTCTTTGTCCAACACCATCTTTGCGATTCCCAGTAGATGAAGCCGAAGCAGCTTCCGTCATCCAAACAGGCCTGCCTGCAGAAATTGAATGAGGCGATGTTGTTTTCGACGGCATTGAACCCGTAGTAGTCCGTGTTGGGAAGTGCCAAGAACTTCACGTGCGGAGACTTGGAGCAAGAGAATTGAACTTGGATTTGCAACCTTGGTGCAGTCACTAGGCTCTTTCATCTCGTAACCAGGATTGCATGTGCATTGGCGCTGAGGTGTGTGCACACAAATCCCATTCCTCCCACATATCCCACGGACAATGCACTCTGCCGCACTGCCCACGTCCCCGAATGGTCGTCCAAGCTGTACAACCTCAGGTTCCCATCGTGGTCCATTGTCAGCCGCCGTTTGATCCGCAGGCCTCGGTCAGAAGCATTGAACTGAAACCAGTCGCTCGATTGAAAACGGCCTGTCTGTTGTCATTCGTTCTCTCGTTCGTGGACATGCCACAGTGCGGGCTAGGCCAATAGAGGCTCGATATGTCCGGTCCATCGTACATCAATCTCAGCACTTTGCCATTGTCTGAAGTAGAGATTGAGGTAGCCAGAGTAAAATACTCCTCGTTTTAGAGATGACACCAATTTCTCGCTCTTGGTGAGGAGCTGGAGCTGGCTGGGCAGCAGAGTATCAGTTGGGCAATCAAAGCTTTGCCATATGATTCTTCTATCAGGACCTCTCAACACGAGATTGACCGAATTCAAGAGCTCTAGTAGACGGGCGTCGGTGGAAAGTGAGGCACTGTGACGGGACGCAAGACCCATTTCTGGAACAGAGGTGGGGCTTGGTCCTAGCTCCGGTTACACCATGATTCGGAACAGGGGCATGAAGAGAAAATTGTACACATATTGTACAACGGCAAATTCAATCATAAATATTTTTAATTTAGCCAATTTAATTCTAAATCTTTTAATTCTTTATTTGACGATTTGTCATTTTAGTCCTAAATCTTTCAACAATTTATCAATATAATCATTTTGATTAATTATCCAAAAAATAAGATTAGGACTCAATTAGCAAAACTTAGGACTACAACTTTAAAAGGGTTATAATTAAATTAAAATAATTGAAAGGTTTATAACTAAATTGACCAATCGTCAAAAAGTTTACAACTAAGTTAATACAATTGAAAATTTTAAAATTGAATTTACTGCCGTACAATAAATTTAGGAGTTTTTGGATAATTATTTGGCGAGGAGATTGTGTAATTCACACCCCATAACCATTCACCTTGATCATGAACGCCACCGTCGGATCACTGCTATAGCTCATTGGCTATTAAGGTCGCGTTGCCGCACGTATTCTCCATTGCAGCACATTTCCATACTTCCATGCGAGCTCTGGAAGAATAAATTTTTCTATACACACAGCGCAACTGAAGATGATGCAAAAAATGCTTGGAAGTTCCAATGAAACGGTCACAGCAGCAACTGATATGATTGAAATAAACTGCAGGTGACTGTTTGACCCGACAAGAAGAAATTAAATGGCTTCCCATCAGAATTAGGCGACATAATTGAGTATAAGTTTTTGAGAATTTGTCAGTTCTTGACACTAGGAAATGGACCCCGACTACCATCTCGTCTTACGACAAAAAGAATGCAAGGAAGTATTGATAATCATCTCTTACGATTTAAGACATAAAAGTAAGCCAAACACGGTCCTCGTAAATTAAAGGATGACAAGAGAATCTCTCTTTTTATCGGGTCCAACATTCCCAAAGATTGGGCACAGAACAGTGCCTTTACATCATCGTCCGATGGAAATTAGTGGGTACAGGTCGAATTGTGGTACTTACAATGACAAAACTGTCCGAATCTTCGAGGAATATAATGACTAGCTGAAATACCATGAAAACAAGGCATTTTGATAATTTCTCACAGAACTTCTGAGAATTTTTCATCCTCCATCCCATTTACAAATACTCTCCTGCCAACTTCCCCCCCGTCACACGAAGAATAACTGTACAGATAAATTATTTTACAGTGTCGTAACAGGAGCGAAGTTACTGGGGAGAGGAAGTAACTTCATCACTGTCTACGTGGGGCATTGCTGGTCTTCACTTTTGTGAAGAGCCATGCCCGACTTTAAATGAATTTGCCTGTTCTTAAGAATATCAATGTAATTACGAAGCCTATATCGGTCTGAGTCAGTGAGGGAGAAAGCTGGATTGAGGATAAGCGACGGAGCCTCCACTAGAAGAAAGAGTAACAACTGCACTGCCTTTGAATACAATGATTCTGCAGTTTCTGTATAACCCATAAGCTCGTCAACCTGCAATTTGAAACAGCGACATTCAAGTACATCAGTCCACAAATACACTTTGAACTGGTGTCGAACTTTATTGATAATTTCAAAGCAATTTGATGAGTTTCCAGATACTAAACATCTCAGCTAGAGCTAACATTTCAATTTACAACTCTTACATAGTGCAACTGCAATATAATAGTATGTTTGAGGATTCATGCATTGGGAGCAAATTGCTGACTATGCCAAGCAACTTAGGCTGCCTTGCAGTTGAATCGCATCACATGCATCCCCTGCTCTGCACAGTCTTTGCTCTATCTAATGTATCATCAGCTTAATCAAGGCAGAGCATTGACCGATCAATATGGTTCTAACCGAGTCATTATGAAAGAAAAAGAGCTCATCCAAAGGAATGGCAATTGTATCATTCCATTCTGGACACACAACAATGCTTACAGCAGTTGGTAAATGGTACATAAGGATAATGTTAGGGGCACCAAACAATTGCAAAGACTAGTACATGAAAGTGTAACTGGCCCTACATCACATTGATGCAGTTTTCATGATGCAGACATAAACCGATGATGTATGGCCACCCAGGATTTTGAAAATCAAACTTCGAAAAAAAATTCATAATCGGTATTACGCAGTGTTAACACCACTAATAGATCTGCTTCGATGGCCTAGAAAAGGACATTAGTTCAACCACATGATATTAGCAGGAAGGACAAAATTTAATAAAGAACACTCACACCCCCACGTCTGCCAAGAGCAAGAGCAGATTGAAATATTGCCTCCATTGCATCCGGCATTTCTGTACTTCCTGCAATCATCTTACTCGTGTTAAACACTAAATAAACCAGAAAGATGTACCTCACTTTTTCTGTCACATTCAATTCATAGCAAGATCAAATGGGGTTGAAGAGTCACTATTTAGCATGTAAGCAACCTAATTATGCCTGGGCATACTGAATTACAATGAGTCCTGTTACGCTGAAGTACATTAGTGACTGACCAAGCAAAGAACATGCATTGGCATAATTTATCCTCCTGTGTCTTCCCTTCAGTTAGGTCCTCAGGACACTATTGGGAATTATCAAGGATACCAAAGATTTGGAGTTAAAAGACTGTTTTCAGCACTAGAATATATAGACAAGACAGACCTGGTTCAATAAACTTCGCAAGTTTCTCAGCATGCTCCACTTCCTGCAGAAATTCACCCTCAATATGGGTGGAAACCTCTTCTGGCCCAAAAGTGTTATAAGCATCACTACATACTTCCAAGCTGGAACTGCAATGCTTTTTGTCAGAGCTCCTCCTTAATCTCATAGTCACGGGGCTGGGACTTCCTTCCATAGCAGATGCAGCCTCTGTATGGCATATGTGCAATGCTTGTTTCCATATAGCAAGAATGACAAGCTGGATTGAAAATGCTTCCAAATGCTCTCTCTTCTCCATCTGTTTCCAGATTCAAGACATATTTATTGATACGAAGATGTAGAAGCCTAAAGTTTCGCAAATGCAGTTCAACAAGTACTGAAGGTACTATTTCTCTTGTGGATGTAATCAGTATGAGATGCATTCTAAATCTAGCAAGTAGTAGTAGATTGATAAATGCAACCTGAGAACGGTGCATCAGATAACTCAAGGAACTAATAAATTATGAGGTCCAACGTGGCTGAGTTTTAGTTCCCATTTCACTACCCAAATAGGGTAGGTTTCGGTTTCGGTCTCGATCTCAACCCTCAATTAAAAGGGTTGAGGTCATGCCAAACCCCCATATCCATTCATATACCCTCTTATGAAAAATTATTCGGACTCTAAAAATCCAGTTTCATTATTTTAATTGATAATTGGGAGTCCCTGCACATCTGCACAAAATGCTGAAAAGGAGATGCCCCTTTATTCCCTAATCATTGAAAATAGATATTACAAATTTTTATTCATCTCTGCTGTTACTTATTTTTTTCAAATAGAAAGTGGTCTTCTATCCTAAAGCCTAGCCATTGCCTCAATCCCATATTATTTCAAATAATTTTTTTTTTCATCTGAAACAAAATAGGAGGTGTTAGCATTATATTTTATCACTCTATTGCTTCCTATATTGACAAGCAAGATTACTCCAGGCTTCAAACTTTTTTTTCAGCAAAGAGCAGCACCTTAGGCTAGTTTATGGTTCATAGACAAGGGGAAGCTGAGCCAAAATTTAGATGAATCAAATACAAGATTCTTTGGGTTTGATGATGTGAGAAATCAAGTACCATGATCCTAAGCCACACAACTAAACCAAAAACAACACGAAAAGGGGAAAACAGATAATAAGTCCTTTGGATCGCTTTAGCTGTGTGGCTGAGGATCATGGTACAGATAATAACCCCTTTTCGTGTTTTTAAAATGCTTGCATTTTGTAACTTTTCAATTTAATTTTTTGAGCTTGTTTACATCGTGTCCCTGTTTCTAGCAGGAATTAAACTATATCATCATATATGAGAAATGTAGACGAGTGAAATCTGGTTTGTCTGCCCAAGAGATTGGAAAGGGGAAAAGAAAAGATATAGGGTACCCAATATGTTGTGTGAAAAATTGCTTAAATTTAAAAGAAAATTTGAAAAATTAAGATGAAGAGGGCTTTCCTGTAATTTGCAAGAACTGACATCTTTCCAGAAAGTTCTTATGGGCGACAATATTTTACAAGATTCAAATGTTAGTGGTGTTAGCAGGATAGGATCCATGTACGAGACAAATAGCCCACTCATCCTCAGAAACCAAACCCCCCCCCCCCCCCCCCCCCCCCCCCGCCCAAAAAAAAAAAAAAAAAACCCTTCTCTTTCTTCTTTCCTTTCCCAATCCATATTTCAGCACAAAAACCATAATCCAAAAAGTTACCATGTTTAAAACTGAACCAGAATGAGACATTGTGCATTTCACCACAAAGTTGGACAAAATCAGAATTTCACTCCACAATCTCCCCCCATTCCACTACTTAATAGATGTAAACTGATTGTGTCAATAGGGTCAACCAAGTAGTCATCTAATACAAAAGTTATAATCCAGGGAATCGAGTCGTAACTTGCCTTTTCGTTCATTAATTGCTTGATGATAGATGCAAACTGTTGCAATGATGAAATTCTCGTCATACAGTGAGACGATGGCTTTTCTAAGGCATCTACATTATCCATGGATTCAAATGAAGTCCCTTGAGCAACTGTAGGAATTCCAATGCTTCCAGTTCGGAAGTTACCCCTACTTAAAAGACCAATTGGCACTGGGACACTTGATGGGGGAGCCACTTCGTGAGATGCCTCCAGTGAACTATCTGATTTGAATGGAAACTGGCTCGTCTTAGAAGCACTAAGAGAGGAAGATGCGACATCCAAAGGAGGTCCAGGAACTAGAACATATTCATCAATCAACTCCATAGAGTCTGCAACTGTGAATTAGACGATATACTTCAAAAGCAATCATTAGCTTTCGTAACTGAAAATAAAGAGAGAAAAGGGACATACCTCTCGATTGAATGTTCATTGGTCTTTGGTCCAACAAAGGATCATTTGGTTTTGCATCAGAAATTCTATGAGTGTCAGGCC
The DNA here is from genome assembly GCA_028455895.1 of Rhodomyrtus tomentosa. Taxonomy (NCBI): domain Eukaryota; kingdom Viridiplantae; phylum Streptophyta; class Magnoliopsida; order Myrtales; family Myrtaceae; genus Rhodomyrtus; species Rhodomyrtus tomentosa. The sequence goes on from JAPCWY010000007.1 coordinate 31,536,416, forward strand.
TAGAGCTATCATTCTCCACCTTCATGTTGCTGCTGCTACTGTCCCGTGAATTCTGATATATGTAACTAAAAGCAGCGGATAGTGATTCTCTCGTATCAATCTTTGGATCAGCTACTCCCTTAATCAACTGTGTTGAGGTCCTCCTATTTGAAAAGGATGGACTCCCAACTGAACCATTACAATCATCAAGAAAAAAGGGAAAACAGTCATCATGAACCGATTCCTCTATGTTCTTCACAGGGTCAGACTCTGACACAGGAAAACTATCCATGGTTCTTGAAAACTTGCCAGTTCTGCACATTGAAAGAAGTTCGTAGTCATGAACAGAAGATTTTAATGCATACGGTCTATGCCAAAGTTTCCCTCAAAAGTACCTCAAAGTACCATCTGGTTGCTTCGGGGACAGAAATGAGTGGTTGAAGAACTCTTCAAAAGTCAACCGTTCAACTGTAGATTCAAACAAAAATCATAGCAAGGTTTTTTCACTCGAACACCGAATGCCAACTAAATTAGAGTCCACTGGCAAATAAATTGATATAAAAATGTCTTCCCGGTTTCCCTTATTAGTTCATTTAAGTATCAAGAGCAATGAATTTTCGCAATTAGCCAGATGTAGTATACAAAAGTCCAAATGTATATAGACAGGGAGAGAGTCAGTTCGTCATTTCCTTGCGCAAACGGCCTCCACAGGCAGAATGAGAACTAAAACACTAGAAAGAAAGATTATTCTCATATCACTAAGTATTCAGCTAAATGGAATCACAAAATAAACAGGTTTTGGCATGGATAACTGAGGTCCAAGGTCACCGGGTAGCTTAAGTAAAACAAGGTAATGAAATTACAAACGGTTTTGGCACAGTATAGCTTTGTATAAACAACACTATTCTAGAAGCTTCGGTCGCATATTATGGCAAGAACAAATGCCACATGATATTGCGGGTTGCCATGAAGACCCGGTAAAACCATCATATCAGTGTCCGCTAAGTCAGCAAGAAAATCAATCCTATTTAAGATAGTAACTCCCAATTCTACTCTCCACTTTTCACTCCTTCAACAAAAACAAAGAACAAAGAAAACCCTAAAGCTCCACAATTGTTACACACCATGCTCAATGCGACTTCCAGAGTTTCATTTTCCTGGAATTGGAGTTCCAACACCTAATTATTAGTTTTCAGCTAATATCACTAAGTTTTCAGCCAAATGGAATTTCGAATAAACAGGTTTGGCACAGATAACTGAGGTCCAGGTCACTGGCTATCCGAAGTAAAACAATTACAAATGGTTTTGGCATGGTATAGCTTTGTACAAACAACACTATTCTAGAAGCTTTGGTCACAAGCCACATGATATTGCGGGTTGGTAAAACCATCATAAAAGTGTCTGCTAAGTCAGCAAGAAAATCAACCCTATCTAAGATAGTAACTCCCAATTCTGCTCTTCACTTTTCACTCCTCCAACAAAAACAAAGAACAAAGAAAACCCTAAAGCTCCACAATTGTTATACGCCGTGCTCAAAGCGACTTCCAGAGTTTCTTTTTCATGGAACAGGAGTTCCAACATCTAATTATTAGTGGATGCTCTCTAATTTTCACAAGCTTTTAACCAAACAATTACTTAATCGCAACATCCAAATGATATCAGATTGTCTCATTCTCAACTAAACAACAAGTCACAAAAGCAACCAGAATGCACACAATGCCAATGACGACTTCTAAAATGAGAAATGTCCCAAAGAGAATTAGAACAATTTGTTGCATCCTTTTTCATATTTTCATGAACCACATCACAAATTTTCCATAGTAATCCATGCCTAAAAAAGTCCTCAAACAATTAGCATAAGTGGTTAAAAATTTTTTGGCGGGTTTGTTTTCCTGTTCTTATTTGACCAGAGGCTACATGCTCCCAAATACCTGGATTACGGCGAAGCAACTTCTGGCACAAATCTTTGCAATCAAAGCTTAGATCCTTACTTTCAGGAGGAAACTGCAACTCTGTCGATTTTATAATGTTCTGAAGCAACTGTACAAAGAACATAGGAAGAAAGGGTTTAGACAGAAAGCTGCAAATAAGGGGCAATGGCTATCCTACCGAAGCTAGCACGCATTTAAAAGCATTCGTGAATGAAGCAGTATCAGTTATACCTGTATTTGGTTGTTCCCAGTGAATGGCGTTATTCCAGTCACAAGCTGGTACAGTATCGCACCAACGCTCCAGAGATCCGCCTGCATATTTCATTCAAGAAGTTAGTTCCTTGAAGCAACAGCGGCACTTAATCTGAGACGAGAAGCTGTCACCTTAGCATCATATTTCTGAAGTTGCATGATCTCCGGTGCCATGTAAAGAGGCGAACCACAAAGAGTTTCTGCAAGGTTTCGTGGTTGCAATGATCTGCCAATAGAGAACAGTCACATTAAGTGGGAAAACAAAATTTACACAACCAATCAGTAAAATGAAATTGCACAACCTCAGCACAAACATATGTCTTAGAAAAAAATAGACCTACATTCCCAAAAAAAAAAAAAATTGTAGAACTAAAACAGACCAGATCACATGCCCACCCTGTAGAAAATGAATTGTGTTAAGCCTGAAGTACCAAAGCCCTCAGAAAAATTAACTCAGTACAGGTCCAAATATAGAAGAAGATTAAAAATAGAAAATTAAAAAGCTGCAACAAAACACACCATTAAATTAGAATTGCTAATATAGACATTCACTTTAGAAGTCAACGCCATCAAGATGCACTTTACAGGAAAAATTGTAATCTCGCAAAATAGCATTTGGTAACAAGGTAGGCCTAGATCAGCAGGTGCAAACACAAGGTTCAACACTTGTATTCTCAAGGAACTATTATTCCTGAGGATCATTGAGAACATGGGCTGCAACCGTCCAGGTCTAAGATGGTATTACATGAAATCAAGTCTCTCTGAATGACTAAAAAATGTCCATGCATAGTCTCTTAAATAACACCAATTATTAAATTATCCAGTCTTTAACAACAACTAGACAATTAATCTGAAACATTAAACATATAGAGAATGAAAATCACATTCAGAGGCAGACGTTTTTTCTTCGCCGTCTATAGATGTACGGGAAAGAGAGAGAAGAGAGAGAGAGTCAGAGAGAGAGTCCTTTCACCTTGCAAATCCAAAATCTGCAATCTTTAATACAGAACGTTCATCATTGGATGATAAAAGGAGATTCTGTTCAAGGGGTAATCCATGTTATAGTATGTTCTTCTGAAAAGTATTAGAATGAACAAGACAGAAGAGTATCAAGCAATATGCTTGATTATATTTATCTATAACATGTAATACAAGATTTTCATCAATGGTAGATAGAAGATGTCATCCAGGTTATGATATGTACAAGATCTGACAACCGGATGAAAAAGAAGAGTATCAAGCAATATGCTTATCACAAATGTCAAGTACAAAAAATTCCATACATTTTATCTTTCTCGAGATATATACTTCTTTCTGTGACAAATGAATAACATCCAATTCGTCCTTTTGGACATTAAAGCACTTAAAGGACGAACTGGCATGGAATCAATTCCTATAAATGTGAATTATTCAAAATATTCAGGGGAGAAACCTAAAATTCTTGGAATTAACGTACATGCAATTATCGCACCTGTGGTTTCAGATCCCGGTGTATAAGATTATTGTCACGGAGAACTTGTAGACCGGTGGCTGCAAAGGGACACAATCACCAAAACTCAAATCACACAGAGTTGGAAACAAAAGATCTGAGAGACAAAATGTAGATAAATAAAATTCCAACACACCTAGCTGTTGCATGAAGTATTTAGCAATCTCTTCTGGAACTCTTCCACGGCGATTAATATACATGGAAAGATCACCACCTTTGCAATATTCCAGTACAAGATGTATTTTCCCAGGGGCCTGACTCATGCAACATGGTTCCAATTTTAAGTTACTAATAAAACCTTCAAAGAATATGTGTATGCATATATTATAACAGCTCAAGAACATATCGTGAACTCGCGTCTGACATGTCAACATTGTTTCTGATAGTTAGTTACGCATTTTATCAACTCCATTCTGACAAATGCTTTTGGAAGGCAAACTTGCTATCCTAGACTCAAAAAAGAACCTTCAACTGAGAAAGACTTTGCACCACAGTGTATAATGTATCTGCTCTCTAACCTCTTATCATCCACAGGGTATTTGCAGTCTGTACTTAAGCAGATCCATGATGAACTGAGAAGCATATAATGCTTTCTCTTCAGTGAAAAAGTTCTTTTTCTGAAACAACAAAAGAAGGTCTCATTACGCACTAGGAACGCCAACGTCCTTAATAAGTTCCATAACAATTTGCTCGAAGCCTTATAACACCGCCAAACCAGCAGTGACCTTAGTAATAAGATCGCCCGATCATTTATAGTCTATATCATACCGGTCCAAGAAAAAACAGGAAAAGAACATCCTACAACTCCCAAAAGATCCGAAAACTCCTTCGCGTCACGGCCTAAAATTTCCTCGCTCAACTGAGCGAGCTTCAACGCTGAAAAGTAAGCAACTTTTGCGTTTCGAAAATGCCGAAAAATGTCCAAGACGACTCACCTCAATGATATCGTGCAAGCGGATGATGTTCGGATTGTTAATCCTCCTCAGTATGTATATCTCGGACAGGAGGCTCTCCTGCAACTTCTTGTTGAGCTTTGCCGTGGCAATCTCTTTGATCGCAACCTCCGTCCCGTGGACCCGGTGCCGCGCGTGCCACACCAAGGAGAATGACCCCGACCCGATTTGCCGGCCCACCACGTAATCCCCGACCACCCTCCCTCTCGCCGCCGATTGCGCCATCGTCCGCAAGTACAACGACAACAAAAACCCTAGAATCGATCGGGACGCCGTGCTCGGCCGGAACCGGTGAATCGGAGCTACGCAATGAGCTTATCGGGCACCGGGAGACGTGGATTTCGGACCTAGCGCCCGGAACTTCCAATGGACGACGACGAGGTTGGGACGGAGAATGGAACGAGAATTGATGAAGCCAGAAGGAAAGAGTGAGTGGGAAAGAGATAGGGAGAAAATGATACCACCATATCAATGGAGGTTCAATTTTTAATGGGGGCGTGTGGGGGGATGTGATTCGAATTTGATAAAAAATAATTCATTAGCGATTGATTTTCACGAGTCCCATGCGGAGACACGTGCTTAGAATGATAATTATCGAGCATCAAGATTTAATTGTATTTTTTACTTCCATTGTCTATGAAGAGGCAAAGACAGAGTAAAAATCAGAAAGATAAGAATTAAAAATAAGAGACGAATTTATTTTTATTTTTTTTGTCGGAAAGTTTAATTTAACCAAGTGAAAAATCATAATCATTAATTTTTTTTCGAATTTAAAGATCATGTTTTTTACGTCACATAACTGCGTGGGGTTTGGATTGGAGGGGCATTGAATTTTTATTAGATTTTTAGATTGGATTTTTGCGTTTAATTAGAGAAGGACGGGTAGATTGACAAGGAAAGGGCTGCTACTAGATAGATGAAAAACGTTTTTTTTTTTTTCCTTTGGCAGTTATAGGGTGTGGGCAGTTCTACTGTGAGTACGGTGGGACCGACTTGAGTCGCGATCTTATTGATTCATTTTTTTTTTTATTAAATTGGATGGATGAGTACGGGCGGGTAGAGCTGTGAAAATGGGTCACATACCCATACTCTGACCCATATTTGCATATTATAGGTCATATATGGGCAGCTGGTTTTTTCTTAAAGGACCCATAATATATGGGTCACTACTTCAAAGCCCACAAAACAAGTTATAAATGGGTCACTTCAGCGATCATATTTTAATCCACATTTTAACTCTCTTTCCTCTCCTCTACCTAGGACGACCGCCTCACGGAACGCAACTTGGCTCACAACATCAACGTCTTCACTCGAATCCCCACCTCTAACATCTGCGCGCCTTGGTTCCGCCGCCGTCCGCTCAATTTCGTGGTCTACTTTTCCTTTGGAATGGTCGAACTTGAATCGTTTGATCATCCCGGCAGCACAAGCTCCCTCTAGATCTCATGGACTCGGTCCACTTCCTTTGCATCATTTGATATGCGATTTCCCTGGTTTTGATGGCGGAGACTGCAAAGAGGTGGATGGTGGCAGTAAAGGCAGCAATCGAGGCATAAGCCTTGCGATTTGCTGACTTTTGATTCCATTAAACGCGGCCATCGTCGTGGCTGAGGTAGTCGCGGTCAAGGTCCGAAACCCTTGCCTTTTCAAGCTTGGTCCAATTAGGACCAACTTCAAGACTGAGGTCAATGGTAACACTTTAGGGAAAATGTTTCTGTTTTGAAAGTATTCCCGGAACACTTTCGGAACAGAAATAAAAAAAAAATATTTCAAAATTGCTCGGGAGAATATTTTTGTTCTGAGAAACACTTTTGAAGAAACAAAAAAAAAATTACTTTCGGCTTTTGGAACACTTTTGGGAATAGTTTTGGAGCCACCATTCATTGCCGCCGACGCAACTATCACCCGCCGACCACCGTCGCTGCCAGCCCCGCCGACAGCTGTTGCCTCCATCGGCTACCACCGATACCCACTGACGTCAACAGCGAAAAATATTTTTTTTTGTACTTACCAAACGCATTTCTGTTCTCAGAAATCGTAGCTGGGAACAAAAATACAAAAAATAATAATAATTTTATTCCAAATATGTTCTTAGGAACAAAAATGTTATCATACACAACTTAAGTAGCCTGGATGTGGTTGGTTGTCGGGATAACAGTCGTCATTGAAGACCTGCAATAGGTGAATGGAGGAGGGATGGGGAGTTGCAGATGGAGGGGAGGGAGAGGAGTTGAAGACGAGGAGGGTGGACCAAAGAAAAAAGAAAGTAAGAGAAAAGAAAATAAAAAATAATTTTAAATTCAATAAATTTGTATCGTATAAAGTGTTTTAGCAATATATTTTGCTTTTATCAAATTATAAGAAATAAGTATTATATGATTTAGTTAATTTTAGGAATGTTTAAGAAATATGGGTTAGGTATGGGTTGGGTCCGAACGAGTAAACGTCATTAAATTTTGTATTGTGTGAAAATGAGTCAAAACAGATTAAATGAGTCAATATTGATTGAAACATATTTGACTCAACCCGATCCATCCGTTTGATGCCCCTATGAGTCGGTCTAATTAGATAACAATTCGATCGGTACATGTCAACATATGATTGGCAGGACAAATTCGCAAAGATATAACAAAATGCCGAAAGTGGTTAAAATGGTCCATAGCACTTAAAAAATTATTTGCAACTCAAGGTTGAATGTGCATTTATGGGGAATTTTTTTTTTTTTAGTCTAAATATTTATGAAGATTTTAAGAGTATACTTTGCACTACTGGGCCCGTGAATTGTGAAAATTTTTACCATTGAACGACGCAATGAAAAAAAGCCCAACAATTCAAATGGGCTCGAACGGTATTTTAGGTGAATTTGGACAAAGGTATCTAATTAACAAGCTCGGCTAATGGAATTTGGAAAATAATATTTAATGGGTTAGGCCCGGTATGTTTGTAAAACTAAGTTTTTGTCATAGGGAGCGTAAACAACAAGAAGGAAAAAGGAGGGATGTGTGATTACATGCTTCGTACAAATTCTACCTGAAGCCTACACGACGGATTCCAAAAATGTGGAATCTACAACTTACACTGCATACCGTGGAACCTGAAGCTCACTATGACACAAGTTTCAAAGTTAACATAGTTTCCATCCGTATTCTTAATTGAACAATTGCAGTAAATTATTACATTTAATGGCCATCATTGGCTGCTACAATTCGCTAACCAAAACTCATATTTAGACATACGTATAAATATGAGACATTAACAAGGTAAAAGTCTCTGGCATAAATATCATCGAAAAATGAAAGCTTAGATTAGTGGTTCGGAATTATGCATTCATCATCAAACGCCACGAAATACGTCGTGGTCATCACGCGAAAACATATATCAAGAAAAACACAAAAACTTATTGCATGTTATAAGTTCCACTTGCCTGAAACGTGACCTAGAAACTCAGAACCTATCGTCGAAATAGATTTTTCATTTTTAGAACTTGAAATCTACCCTATATACCTTAGAATCTCAAATCTACCTTGCTCACCCCTAGCAATAAGTGAGACTTGATCAAATGAGCCGTCCAATAGTCGCCCCCCTCCCCCCCCCCCCCCCGGGTCAATGTTGAGTATGGTCCTTAAGTCTTAACTTTGGTTCAATTTGATTTTGTACTCTTTAAATCAAGCCATTTTATCCTTCTAGTCAATTTGATTTTATTGGCATAGAACATGAAAATCCAACTTAGCTATAAGATCCTTGTTGGTTGATGTACCTCATCATCGGAGACACTTAAGTAATTATTTTTTCTCTAATTTAGTACTTAAGTGAGTTGTTGAAAAACTTTGACATTAAATGAGATCGTACAAAACTTTTGACACTTTTAGCATGCGCATGGTAACATTTCCCTGCCAGAAACCAACTTCTGACTAAAAGTTGATTTCTCCACTTTTCCTCAAAAGTAGAAGTTGATTTTTTTACTTCTACTCCAGATTGACTTCTGATTAGAGAAATTCATTTCGTAATGGTTGAAAATTTATACTTTTGGAATAGTATTAACAAATCTTCGACGTCGGTTGTCAACGAGGTCGGCGCCCGACGGCGGCGATCAACGGTGGTTGACAGCGACAGTAGGCGAGCGTTGGTCGGCGGCGCTGGCAGCAATGGCGACAACCTATGGTCGCAACGGGGGTAGGTGGGCGTTGGTCGCCAACAACAGTGGTCGGCAGAGGTTGGTATGGTCGAAGAAGTAATTATAGTGTCGAGAGTAAAATTTTTTTACTTTTCAAAGTTGGCAAAAAACCTAACTAGAAGTAGAAAATCCTTCCATAAGTCAATTTTTTTTTACCAAATATATTTCTACTTCGATGGAATTTTTATCAAATGGATTTCTCTGCCAGATTGACTTCTAGCAGAGAAATCCAGAAGCATAAGTGTTATCATGGAGCCCCTTAACTTCCTTATCACTTTTATGCACGTATTGATGCTTTAACTGCCAACATTTCCAGCTATAAGCATCTATATCATTGCCGCTATCTTGAAGAATTGTTCTTTTAAGCTTTAGTGTGATTAGACGGTTGGACAAACGATTTGAGAAAATACTTTATAAAATGTATTCTACTTAATGAACTGAAATTTAAAAGGTTATTTGATGTGGGTTGTAAACCTAATTTTTTAGATTGGGTTGCGGATTTGGTTTTGTGGATTATTGGTGGGTGATGGTTTGGTGCTCGTTATCTCTGTGGACTTGATTAGACGTTTTTGAGAATGCATACTAGTTTCAGGATATCATTATGGGCTGAGCACCGATTGATAATAGGTGAAAACCTTGCCAATGAATCTTGATCGCGTTGTCAAAGCAATGCGTCGTGACCATGGTTGGATATCAAACATGAGATTGATTAATAAAATGGACCATTGATGTGTGATTTGAGATTGATAAATTGAAGAGGTAATGGCACAAATGGTCCCTAAACTTGACTCAATGTGCAATTGATCCTTGAACATTTGTGACAATATGATTCCTCAACTTTAGCCCAACGTACAATGTGGTCCCTAAATTTTCAATTTGACTAATATGGTCCATGAATCTTAGAACATATTCAATTTAGTCCCTGCACTATTGTAAGATGTTCAATGTAGTACTTCAAATAATTCAAGTTCAGGGACGACATTGTATATTTTCTTATAATTCGGGACTAAGTAGAACTTGTTTCAAAAGTTCTGAGACCACATTAAATAAAATAAAAGTTCAGGGACTACATTGTACACTGGCTAAAATTCAAGAGCCATATTGATCAAATTAAAAGTTTAGGGCCACATTACATATTAACCCGAAGTTTAGGGACCATTTGCATCATTTTCCCTAAATTGAATGGACTATGTTTCACATCATTGATTTAAATGAGTATTTCATATAGGCACAAACTTTCATTGAAAAGACATATCTCATTCTTGATATAATACATATATCTAGGTTTTAGATAAATGTGTATTTGTTGACACCTGATTTTTTATTAGTCTTTTTCAGTTTATTTTTAAAAAATTTATCAAAAAAATTCATAAAAAGTTGAAAAATTACAAAATCAACTTTGGTGGCCTTGGCCAAGCTCAAGGAATCATTTTTGACCAAAAAAATATAATTTTTCATATTTTTCATATTTTTTAGTATTTTAAAAAATAAGAAAATATTCCAAAATTCAAGAAAAATAGCATTCAAGGTCACAAAATATAGAAAATTAGTCAATATATATTTTTTAATTCCCTTGTATTTTTGACCTCATAAAAATTTCAAATTCAAGTTCAATTTTATGTATTTCTTTGTTACACATATGATTGAATTTGGTAAAAAAAATGCTAATTGAGTTTTTTAATTTTTATTTTTGACATTTTTAGGGTCTTGACATTCAATATGATTGTCCTTCATTGCAATTTAGCCCAATTATTTGCACAAATTGCCCAATTACATGAATTGGGCAAAATTGCATACTTAATTAAAATTTAGTCATTGAATTTGGGCACAATTGAAATTACTTTCAATTCAATGGCTAACTTTACAAATTGAAGCCACTGCCCATTGTATTTCATCATTCTGAGTCGATTGACATAGGTAATTTGGTCCAATTTGACCGTTTGAACCTTCAATTTCGCAATTTACCGAGTTGCAATTAAGGATAAATTTGGGACTTTTATAGAAATCGATATGAACTTTTGGGCAATCACATTTTTAGATAATATCCATGTCCTAAGTTCAATCCTGAGATTTAATTGTGAAAATTTCCACAAAATCGTGACTAATTTTGAAAAAAATCAAGTCAAAACCAGTTCTGAACGGTTAGACCGGTCGAACCGGTCTGCTACAATGCATCTTCTTCCTCCCATTCACGTCATTCAACAGTCCGAGCAGGTGGATTTTGATCGTGAAATTAGACTATCAATTGGTAAAATTGATGGAGGCGTTTTATCGGCCATGAAGTTTAGCGTTGATCATGACCAGTCCGACGGCATGGGTTCACCGGAGTCGAGTCGACGAAGCAATAATGTGCCGTGGCCAACTTTGCTCAAATGCAGAGCCAAACCAAGACCAAATTCTCTTGAAATTCAATCATCGGAAGGCCTAAAAAGATTGGCCAATTCATTCCCGGTGATCACTAGTCGTCGGTGACCATTTTGCATGTGTTTACATGTGCGAAGGTCACCGACTCACCCTCCCCCGAACGACCAAAATTTTCGAAAGGGGATATAACAAGAACAGACTCATTCTTGAGTAGGGTGGTTCATTCTGTTTCCTGAGGAGAATAGAACATAGAGAGAGAAGAGAGAGAGAAAGAGAGTTCGCCTTCTATCACTATTGTTGTAGGCTTGAGCTTGGATTTGCAAAGCATCGGTTGGGCTTTTTCAAGCCAAACCAAAGCTTCTAAAGGCCATCAGAAGCACGCCTGAAGCAGCAAGAATCGATCGGGACCTACCACGTCGCCTACCATTCTGAAATAGGTGAATTCGATTTTCGAGCTTTCATACTGTGCTTTAATGGCGGAACTTGATTCCGATCATGATTCTTCGAGTTAGAGTAGGCGTTTTACTCCTCAAGCATCCTACTCATTATTGCTTTATCATTTTGCATCAACCTTGCATGGATATCTTGAATCGAGTCTTCAAACTTAACCTTTATCGTTGAATACTGTTCAATCTTGTCTAGCCAAATCTAGGCCATGTGAGCTCAATCGAAGCTCGAGGTAAGTCTTTTGAACCTCTTATGATGCTTCTGTGACAATAAATTAGTCTGAGATACCATGAATTGCATGTTTAAAACATTTACACTCGTACTGGTTCGAGCTTGCTTGTAATTGATTATATGGATGAAATGCCTCGATTCTTAGATATGTCAAATGAGAGATTATCACGAGTCGATTGGCACCAGTCTTGTGTAATTTGATTAAGGTTTCACCATTGGATCATCACTAGAGATTCATCGCCGTCCGTTTAGTTGTAGTCGCGAGGTTGAAGACGAAGTTGACGTGTCTGATCAAAGAGTAAGCGGTCCTAGGTGACGATTTGTTATTGGTCCACATGGATGTCGAGTCAGCTCTACCATTAGTTTGTTAGGCTGAGTCAGTTTTGATCGAACGGCTTAGATTAATTGAATCCTATTTTTAGCGGCTGTCTAATTAGAAATTAGGAATATCCGAAAATGTTTTAAATCGAAAAATCAAAATAAACCGAAACAGTGCCGTTTAGGTTAGTGGTTGAGCGACGTTGTTTAGGTTAGTGTGGATGGACGGATCAGATCAAGTATTGGGTTTTAATCGCGACCGTAGATTTAAGTAATCAAATCTAACGGTTGAAGAGTAGTTGGCCTTTGATCTGAGTTGTAGGTCTTGGTCAGCTAATCCAAAGGCCGTGAAGTAACCATGTGGTGCAATAGGGACCGTCGGATTAAGTCCGAAAAAAAAAGTGGAACGACGTCGTTTTTAGGAGTAGGTTGCGCAGGTCTGAGTTTGGGGTGGGTTCCAACCCGAGTGGGTTAGGTTGACCGGGTTTGTTTTAATAAAAATAGTTAGAAAATAATTTTTAAATAATAAAAAATCAAAAAAATTCTAGAAAATCCCAAAAAAAATGTTAGAAAATTCTGAAAAATCCTAAAAAAAATGTTAGAAAATTCTAGAAAATCCAAAAAAAATGTAGGAAAATTATGGAAAATTTCCAGGCATTCTAGAAATTCCCAAAAATTTGAGGATTGATTACAAACAACTAGTCAATCATATTTTTGGAAGTTTTTATCCGTTCTTCTGAGAGTTGACGATATTATTCTTTAGAGGTAAATCTCCTCTGCCTTGTATGTGAGATTGATCGATAACACCAAGATAAGAATTAGGGTCGGTTAGACGACCAATTCTTATGCTTAGATTTTCGAGTCTCGCCCCTTTTCTGAAATGACGATTTTACCTTTCTAATGGTAAATCGTCTTCCTCGTTCTAATCGAGTTGCGAAAGTTGCTCAACATTAGGATTTGGGTTTGGTAGTTGACCAATCCTTTTATTTGGGAATTTTACTTCTCATCACTTTCTGTAATGACGATTTTACCCCTTAAAAGGGTAAATCGTTTCCAAAATTCTAGAAAAAATTCTGAAAATTCCTGAAAAATTGGAAATGGATTGGTTTGATGATTAATCCTATTTCCATCATCTTTTAACTCTATATTTCATCTGAAATGAAAAATCTGCCCTTTTTGGGCAAATTATCCCAAAATTTTTAAAATTATGATTTTGCCCCTCAAGGGCAAATCATGTCAAAAATACTCCCGAGCCTTGATTGACATTTCTCTAGGCTAATATGACCTCACTAGGGATATACGTTGTGTTCATGTGATTTATCCGCTCGTTTTGGATTCTTGATTTGCATATCTATTTTTACTGATTGTGAATACTAGGGTAGTCACTCTTATTTACACGAACTCTTAGTTTTAGGGTTTGCGCCTTGCTCATCTGCATGAAATCTTAGGTTAGAAAAATTATTCAACTTAGGTGCCGAAAGGGTGTCAACTCTGACAGTTGGCGTAACAAAGTCCCCGATCCTATTTCTTTGGTTTTCGCAGAATTGAATAGAATGCTCTCAACTATTCGATAGGGTTCTCAATTGTACCTTTCATGAAACGATTGGTGGCGACTCCTTGGCACGTATATGCATCACATGTCGCCAGACCACACCGAAGGTCGACCACTTGTACCAACGTTGTGACTTGGGTAACGGGTCTTGGGTGAGGCTCGCGTTCGATCAAAAGGGACGGCCCATTAGCCTTTGAAATCGTGAGAGGGTCGCGACAGACTAGCGACTCCGTTGGGGACTTATTCTAAACTAGAATCTCTAGTTAGGAATTTTAGAGGACTTGAGACGATTAAAAAGTTGATTAGTTTATCTAACCCTGTTTTCTGCAAATGCTCTCGAAGGTAAGGTATGTATCTTGACTATTGTGTTAGATATTTTTGCAGATTGGAGAAATAAAGAATGGAGTGTTTGTTGACATTTTTCCTGCAGGTTGGAGTTGGGATTGTATGTTTATTTTTATGCATATGCTGAAGCGGTGTTTGATACAAATTGCTGTGTATGACCTTACATTGTGATGATCACGATACATCTCACACATTAGCGGTCAAACCACGAGTGCAACCACCTCTAGGTTACCTTAGATAGGGAAAGGGTGCGAAAGGATCTCGTATTTGATGGCATTTGAGACTTTCGTGCTTGTTCTCGCTCACCATCCAAATTGGTGATATCTAGCCCTCTTGAGTGGGTACTCTTGGGGAGGAATCTACCATATTTGGATCGTAGGAGCCTGAGCCATAGGTTCCTCACCTGATTTTATTTCTAGAATATGTTCCCACTTGTCTCATGCGCATGTATATGGAAGGTTGGTATACCTAAAACCACACATTGTCACAAGAGAATATTTCATGTTCCTTGAGGTTTTGGTTGGTAAGACATTTACTTTTAATGTACTTCTTTACTTCCTGTTTTGTAGTATGTTTATGTATTGCATATCATTTACATCTACATGCATTGTATATATTCTGAAATCATTCAAGTGACTGATTGAAATAACAATGATAGGAGATCGGATGTCGTTGTTTCCTAAAAGTTCGACAGAGTTGGTAACCTTTGAATATCTAAGGAAAGTCACTTGTCCTGGGCCGAACACAAGATTGCATTTTACTAGATTTGTGCATGGCCGAGAGCTGACTAGGCATAAGCTGGGATATGTCGAAGATTGCTAGATTAGTTACTATGTCAATAACCTTAGATTTAAGCGGCTGACGAACAAGATGCTTAAGCACTATCTAGAGATGAAAAGATAGTATCGGAACGGCCTAGCTAGAGAAGCCTATGCCCGCCGAAAAGTTGAAAGTTAAGTTAGGGAAAATCAACCAATGATCTCTCTTTGGCAAAAAAAAAAAAAAGTCGCCCTACAACCAAGACAAAATCAATGCGCATCATACTCAAAAAGACAAAACCCAAGAAGACCATCGAAGTTGTTATACCATAGACCAGAAAATGTCCAGAAGAGCTGAAGCATCTCGATCGACCAGCTGAAGACTATCCTTTACATTCTGAGGAACGCTTAACTAGGGGAAAAGTCCTGATTACCGATTTGTACCCTAAAATGGCAAGGCAAAGATGTAATCAAGAAGAAAACCCTATGAATCATCACCCCGAAGAAAATTAAATCATGGAGAGGGATAGTTTAGATCCCACATTCCATTGGCCTTTTATTGCTTTCTTATTTTAGAATAAATCTGATTAGTATTTTCCCCCTCTCAAGACCCCTCTCGATCTCTCTATCACAACATATCCTTTTTGTAATGAGGAATTTCTTCTGCTATGTCCACAGTTGATGTTTTAACCAATGAAATGTGACGTTGTTATTTCCTTTAGTCACTTAGCTGATTTTGGCTAATTGCATAATTCAATTGTTTGAAATTCAAATTAGACCTTGAGTTAGGTCCTTCACACCTGAAAGGAATTCTAATTTCCATTTCATTGACTAGAATATGCAATTAAATAGTCCATGCATACTTCATGACATTTGCATAATCATGTTTAAAGTAATTTTTGACGATTGATTTTTCAAAATCATTTGCATATTTTATACTTGATATGAAAGAATGACATCCAAGTGTTCAAAGTCTCTCAAGCTGAACTCCTAGCCTGGTGGGGCAGCATGTGTGAAGCTAACCAGAAGTACGCCAGATTGCAACTATGATATTTATTGGACCTGCTGAAGATTAAATGTCCACCTGCCTTTATTCAAGCCATGATACTCTATTGGGATCCTACCACGCGACGTTCTGCATGGAAGGATTGGAGATTACCCCTACCCTTGAAGAATATAACGCTACCATTGGAGTTGAGTTTACTCACTTGTTAATCCAACCTCCTATAGGGTTTGAGTCTTTGAGTCAACTAGCTGAATTCTTGGATACAAGCCTCAACAAAATCAAAGCAAATGCCAAAAACAATTATGGACGAGTTTCTTTATCTTTTCTTCTAGATAGGTTTCCCAACCTTCCTACTAGCAAATGAACCAAATATGGTAGAGCTTTTGTCTTGATATTCTTTAGCTTTGTCCTATTTCCGATCTTGTCTGTTACTTTTGACCCTATCATGGCTGTAGTGGTTAAACAAGTCTATTACGAGTGAGATTACTCAAACCTTATCCTTGCTGAAACCTTCCTCTTCCTCAACCGTTTTGAAAAAAGCAAGAAATGAATTTTTAGTGCCTCTAGTAGTCTTCTGTACCTGTGGTTTACATCCCATATAAAGCAATTTCATATTCATATGGATTTCACTGAGATTAGCTTTGATGCCTATCCCCTCAGAACTTTCATCAAAACTCATACATTTATTCCTAAGTTCAACTTTAAAGAATAGAAGGAATTTCTTAGAACTTTAAAATTAGAACAACTCCGATGGCAGCTTAGGTTACCAACACTGGGTAAAGTCAGACTCATATGCAATGGCGAAGATCCAGTCTCCTTGTTAGAATTTACAGGCGCCACCGCATATTATCAAAGGAGGGTTGTCTGATAGTTTGGAGCATTGCAAGAGATTCTTTCATTGCCATAACTAGGTGTCTTCTCATTTGACATGCCAAGAGAGACCCTCACATGGGAGAAGAAGAAGCAATTTGAAGTCAAGGTGGAGTTTATCACACGCTCTTTAAAAGACTCTCAAACTTAAGACATAGAATGGCTAGATGATATGACTCATGAAATGAATACTTATAGAGCTTCTACAAAATACATACGACACTTTGAGGAAACCAGACGCAGCTTTATCGAACCTTATGTACCTGAATACATCGTGCCGTACATGCCTAGAGTAGAGCCGTATATACCTGAAGACATGTGATCACCGTCATATTCGGAGGATGAAGAATCTCAGACTGAAGGATCCGATCCTTGTTGGGACGATGGGGGTGCCTTAAACCCTAAGCGCCCTAGACTTGGATAGACTATTCTATCAAGTGTAAAAATGTGAACGTTATGATGTTTTCTTAGCATTTGGATATTTATTTGTATTAAATGTTACTTGGGGCACATGTGTATGAGCATAAGCATGTTTTGTCAACGCATAAAAAACTATCATCGAAGATTGCGCTTCCCTTAATTTCATGAATTCTCTTGACAAATGATTGAAAGAGCTGCTCACATGAGACTAAGGCTTACAAGGTAGTCCTTCATGCAAGTGAAGGAATCCAGTACTTTCCTTATTTATCTTGAAGAGATACTTACTTGTTATTTTCAAACAAATAGATACTCTCTAATCATGAAATTATCAAGACATCATTTCCGTACTTGACTTAAAATGAGAATGGAGCAATAGGAATTGACTCCATGAGTGGGCGTGTTGGAGACCCAGATGACTGCTATGACTACCATGATGGTTGAAATTAAGGCCATGTTGAAAGCCTCCTAAGCCAGACATATGGTATTACCTAACCTAAACGACCCGGGTCAATCCTCAATACTCAATATGACTAACAAAGGGACGACTGAAGGTGCTTAACATGTCGTAGAAAATATTTGTGCGCCGAATGTCCAGTCTTAACCAAAGATACCTCCTGTTGTCATTAACCTGGAGAAGGAAGAGAAAGAAAAATAGGTTGTGAAAACTGAAGCCGAGGCTAAGAGGATAGCCAAAATTGAGAAATGTTTAAACAGTCAAGGATATAAGTTATCTCTTTTTGACAAGATATCTCCATTCGCCAAAGTAGAGACTCTTTATGATTATAAATAGCTAGACTTTGTGAGAAAGTACAATGTGACAGGCTGTCCATGTGCCAACCTCAAATACTATCTACGTAAGATGGTGCACTATTATGACTATATTCCCCTTCTGAACAATACCTTCCAAGAGAGTTTGGCTGGTGCCGCTTTGGCTTGGTTTATCGAGTTAGACTTGGATGATTACGACGGATGGAAGGATCTTGCTAAAGATTTCCTCAGATAGTATAAGTTTAACACGGCTACGGCCCCGACAAGAGAAGATTTGTTACGAACCGGGAAAGGAAGAAGCGAAACAATCAGAACATATGCCTAGAGATGGCATGCTTTGGCAACTCAAGTGAAACCGCCAATCCCGAAAGATGACTTGATTGGCCTGTTCTTGAAGGCACTCCATATGAGTATTTCGACAGATTAAACACCTCAGAATGTCAAACCTTTACACACTTGATAAAGGTGGCCGAGAGATTGAAGTGGGCTTTGAGAGAAAGAAGGCTACATGAAGCTTCAACAAGGAAGCAATATCCCCAGAGGAAAGAAGAGAGGCTGAAGTCGATATAGCTTTTGTATCGGATTCCTATAAACCTAAAGTGTTTGCTAATTCCAATCAGGCTAGAGGAGGGTCATCACGATCAATGTCTAAAGGATAAAAGCCTAGAAAGAGGTAGCCTCCAAAGCAATTTTCTCAACTTCCCAGATCGTTATCTAAGTTACTTCCGATGTTATTAGAGCAACATTTGATGGCAAAGGAACCTCCCAAAGTGAATCCGACGAAATATTCTGGTTTTGATGAAAGCCAGACTTACACCTATCACATAGGTAAAAGAGGACACAATGTAGATAATTGCTACATCCTGAACCTGAAGGTTCAGGTTCTCATTGACAATCAAATTTTGAAATTCGATGATGTTGCTCCGAACGTGCAAGAGAATTTGCTCCCTGATTACCAAGCAATTGGTACAATATTTGCCGACGAAGAAGAAAATCATCTTGAGCTGAAGGTGAATGTATCTAAGCTAACCAACATTCTAGCAATTGCCTAGTCATATCCAAAAGAAGGAGAAGTGTCGGTTGAAAAAAAGAAGCTATGTATTGCCAAGATGATGAGCTTGAGGATAATGTCAAGCATTACTGATGAGAAATTTGAAGGAATTATGGCCTCAGTGAACCTAGAATGGAACCAGTTTGTGATTGAAACCGAGCGAGGGAATATGTGGAATGTCCCACATGGAAGTCTGGTAGGTGACGTAGAGCTAATTACCGAACTAGAAAAAGAGCTTGACGAAGACGGACTGAAAGTTGCCAAGCGAAGTCTGGTTGATCGCAGATTTGTAACCAAAGTACTGGAAATAGGCGAGGTTATAGATAATTTAGGCAATGATTCTGATGGATACAATTACAAAGTGAAGTACTCTGCTCCTCCCAATTTCTTTTAGAGAATGGAGGACATTATACTAGATGGATGATCCTGTTCAATAAGAAATTGTGGAGGCAGTGATAGAGCCTCTTACGGAAGAACATGAATCATCACTCAATTGAGTGATATCGAAACATTTCCTGCACATAGAAGAGCAAGTGAATAATCTCTCGAGGGAGATGAAGAATGTGTCGTTTCGATTGACAACACGTAGTCATCCTCAAACGACAGATGATGAGCTTGACACAGAGCAATGCGTTAGGATGGACAAATTAGTAGCCCAGTGACAAAGCTTGACCGAACTATTCGAAAGAGTAAGAAAACACTTAAAGTTGGCAATGTCAGCTAAGTCAAGTGATGTTGATAAATGCCACTATCCGGAGTACGAAAACTTCTCAGGAGACTTTGGCGATACAGTGGCAATGATTGAAGCTGCTACGACTGTAGTAATTAAACTGGATGAGCTTGACAGCTTGAGCCAATAAGAGGATTGTATGGTGAAACCTGTGGTAATTCACCACTAAGAGATGAAACTGATGATGAATTTGAATTAGAGGCATCCTACTTGACGACGGTAACCATACAAGTCCCGCCGGTAGAAATCTATGATTTTAAGGCAGTTCATTGGAACTATGGAACGAGAGAAGTAGATGCTGTAATGAGGTCCGAACGATTTTCACCCCAAAGGAAGGCGAATCTGAAAAGAAGGAAGTTTCGAAGGAAGATGCGAAAAAGCTCCTATCCATTGTTAAAACAAATGAGTTTGAAGTGATAGAGCAGTTAAGAAAAATGCCTGCCCAAATATCTCTGTTGGATTTATTTATCAACTCAGAGAAGCACATGGATGCACTACTAAAGGTACTAAACGAAGTGTATGTCCCCGAAACCATCAATGATAAACAATTGGTAGACTTTGTGGGGACAATCCTTCTTAAGGATCAATTGAGTTTCTCAGATGAAGATTTCCCCGTGGAGGGAAAATGGCATAACAAGGCCTTATACATCACTATATACTGTAATGGAAAGAGAGTGGCACACGTGTTAATTGACAATGGATCTGCTTTTAACATTTGCCCTTTGGCTACATTGCGAAGCTTGGGCATTAAAGAAGAAATGATTCGAATTTTCAAGGCGACTATTAGAGCCTTTGATGAGATGAGAAAAATAGTGGTAGGCGAAATCGAGCTGGATGTGCTCATTGGCCCAACCAAATTCTCCAAATACTTCCAAATGATGGATTTGCCAAGCGCATTTGGATTCCTATTAGGGAGGCCATGGGTCCATATCGCTAGAGCCATACCTTCAAGTCTACATCAGAAAGTATGATTCGTAATTGATGGGAAAGTAATCACCGTCCATGGGGAAGTTGACCTCCTTGCGTGTTAGAATAACGCTATCTCCTACATTGAACCTGAAGTTAAGCAAGAACTAGCTATCATTCCCTAGAGCTGGTGGCAGTAATCCACACTCCTATAGAGGCGAAACTGAAGGCTCCTTTTATCTCTGAAGCTAACCTTTTACCGGCTAAAATGCTGCTAGCATATGGGTTCAACCCAGGAAGAGCCCTTAGTAAGCATGTCAAGGTATCAACGTTCCTCTACAATTAAAATCCAATGAGCATAAGATGAGATTGGGATATTAGAGCACTCGTATTTGTGATTTCACCTCTAAGACAGCAGGCCGAGACAAGAGCCGTGGACACCAGAAAAGCCAAAAAGATTCCTTCATTGGTTTCCCAACCTGGAAAGGTAAATCTAAGATGTTCAATAGCCTTTTGAACGAGTACTTCAGCAAAGACTCTAAGTGGCTGTCAGAAGAATAGACAACTCAGTCAGCGGAACCAGATTTAGCAAACCCTTTTCTGGATAATGACTCTGTGAATGTCATCATAGAGTGGTTTGATGAAGAAGCCGCCACTTCTGAGTAAAGAAATTTCTCCCCTACTTTTAAATATTGCACTTAAATTCCCGCATTTCTTTGCACTTGTCATTTTTGTTGTTTGAAGTAGAGGTAGTAAAATGCCTTTGGATCTCCGACCGCTGGTCCAAACATTATAGCTTGTAATGTGGTCCATTTTTACATTCAATAAAACACACAAGTTTTATTAAGGGCATACGAGACTACAAATCAGCCCAATGATGATATTAGCATTCCATATGAGAAGCTTGAGACATGATTTGTCATATGATTCTTGATTTTCAAGAGATTTTTGAGGAACAAAGATGTCCGAGGATATAAGGACTAGTTCCATTTATGCCTGCACTTATTTTGAAATCTCTTTTGAAAAGATTTTTCATACTCACACATCACATTTTCATATAAAATAAAGACTAACCATTCTCATGATATTTCAGACATATCATCTCAAACATGCATAATAGGTTATTTTGCGAATCGGATTACCAAGATGATTACTCCTGCCATATTGAGGAAGACATAGATGAAGGTTATGCAGCTATCCGTAGAGATTGGAGTGCTTTCGAAAATTCGACACCTCCAACTTTAGAAGAGCCAATAGTCATTAACTTGGGTAATGCTGCAGATGTCAAAATAGTCAAGATTGGTGGACATCTGTCCCGAGCTGAGAGGCTCAGATTTACAAAATTACTTAAAGAATATCAGGATATTTTTGCATGGTCATATGTCGATATGCCGGATTTGGATCCAAGAATTGTGAAACATGCGTTACCCATAGATCCCAATGTTAAAGCCGTGAGACAAGGCAACCGACTGATAAAAACTAAGTTAGAAGACAAAATTAAAGAAGAAGTGATGAAACTTCTTAGAGTGGGCTTTATTGAAGCTATTCCTTACTCAGATTGGATTGCAAACATAGTCCCAATCATGAAAAAAGATGGTAAAGTCCGGATCTATGTAGAATATCGAAACTTGAATATAGCAAGCCCAAAGGATGATTTTCCATTTCCCCACATTGATGTGCTGGTGGATAGCACGGTAGGGTACGAATTATTCTCTTTCATGGATGGATTTTCTGGATATAACCAGATCCTCATGAAACAGGATGACAAACCAAAAATTACATTTACCACCCCTTGGGGAAATTTTTGTTATAAGGTTGTGCTCTTTAGACTAAAAAATGCTGGGGCAACTTATCAAAAGGCGATGGTCACCCTATTCCATGACATGATCCATAAGGAGATCGAGATATACGTCGATGACATGATCGCCAAGTCCAAGAAAGGACGAGATCGCATTCAAGTGCTAAGGAAGCTATTTGAGCGGCTTCGAAAATACAAGTTGAGGTTGAACCCTAACAAATATGTATTCGGGGCAAAATCTGGAAAACTTCTCGGATTCATGGTTAGTAGCAGAGGCATTGAAATTGACTCTTCGAAAATCCAAGCTATTTTGACCTAGCAACCCCCTCAATTGTGTAAGAAGTAAGAAGTCTTCTAGGGAGACTAAACTACATCACCAGATTTATCAATCAATTATCAAATGTGGCTAAACCGATTTTCAAACCACTCAAAAAGGGTGCGAAAGTAACTTGGGATGCAGAATGTAGTTAGGCATTCCAAAAGATCAAAACTTAACCATTCCACCAATACTTGTGCCACCCACCTCAAGTCACCCCTTGATCTTGTATCTGACTATACATCAAGAATTTTTGGGAGCCTTACTTGCTCAAACAAGCCCTGTGGATGGTAAGAAAAGAGCTATCTACTACTTAAGTAAGAAGTTCACCTCATCCGAAGCAAATTATGTGTCAGTCGAGAAGGCTTTTGTAGCAACAATGTAAGTATTTCGCAGATTGAGGCAATATACCCTACACCACCATATTCATCAGGTGACAGAAAATGATCCTATCACATATGTCTTGGAGAAGCCCACCTTGATAGGGAAATTGACAAAATGACAAGTGATGTTGTTTGGATTTGATATCAAGAGCTCTCCACAAAAGTCTATGAAGGGGAGAGCCATAGAGGACATGTTGGCGGAGAACGCTAAAATCGCACATCGTATGAACAGACAAAAGTAGAAAGTCAAGTTTTGAATCTGACAGAAGACAAGTGGGTCATGTATTTCGATGGTGTAGTCAATCTATTAGGAGCTGGCACAGGGGTAGTGCTAATTTTCCCTGATGGTCTACATTATCCTGTTGCAGCAAAACTGACTTTCCCTTGCACCGACAATAATTCAAAATACGAAGCATGCATTCTAGGCCTACAGTTGGCCATGTCCATAGAGGTACCTAAATTGCAGGTTCATGTAGATTCTATGCTCATTATTTTTCAGATACGACGAGAGTGAAAAATAAAAGACGTAAAACTTATCCCTTATCATGAGTACTTGGAAGAGTTGACGCTTAAGTTCGAAGAAGTGTCATTTGAATACATGCCAAGAGCGCATAACCAGTTCGTATATGCGTTGGCTACGCTGGTTTCTATGCTACAAATAACTGATGGATTAGAAATAGAGCCACTAAGAATTGGCATAACCAGAAAATCAGCTTATTGTATACTGGTTGAAGAAGAGTTCGACGGAGAGCCGTGGTACCACGATATCAAAAATTATTTCTTGAAGAGAGAATTTCTTGATGGATGTCAAGCAGGAGATCGAAGATATATAGCCAAGATGGCTAGTAAATTCTTCATCAGTGGACAAACTTTGTACAAAATGTCATTTGATTCTACTCTGTTAAGGTGCGTAGACGCTAAAAAAACAAGTACTCTTATGAGGAAAATTCATGAAGGTATATGTGGGTCACATATGAATGGCCATCTCCTCGTGAGGAAGATCATGTGGCTTGGTTATTATTAGATGACCATCGAATCAGACTGCAGTCAAAATGTCAGGTTATGCCACCAATGTGAAGTATACAGAGATAAGATTAATGCACCCCTGAATGAACTTCATCAGATGTCTGAAGTTTGGCCTTTCTCTATGTGGGGAATAGACATAATAGGGCCTATCAATCCAGCAGTCTCAAATGGTCATCGCTTCATTCTAGTTGCAATTGATTATTTCACGAAATGGATAGAGGCTAGTTCTTACACGAATGTTACCGCAAGAAGTGTGGCGAGGTTTATCAATAGAGATATAATTTCTCGATATGGTACCCCTCGAACGATCATCACAAATAATGGGTCCAACTTAAACAACAAGATTGTCGACGATCTACTAGATCACTTTGGCGTTCGACATCTTAATTCTTTTCCTTACCACCCGCAAATGAATGGAGTAGTAGAAGTGGCAAACAAGAACATCAAGAATATCTTGGCTAAAACTGCCTAGAATTACAAGGATTGGCATGATAGGCTACCCTTTGCCTTAATAGCATATCAGACTTCGATTAGGACTTCTACTGAGGCAACTCCTTATGCTCTGGTATATGAGATGGAAGCTGTTCTACCTGTAGAGATTGAAGTTTCGTCTTTGAGAATATTGTTAGAAGTTAAACTCTCTAAGGCAGAGTGGATCAAGCATATATATGAACAGCTAAATCTGATAGACAAGAAGCGTCTTAAAATAATTTGTCATGGCCAGAGCTACCAGAAGAGGGTAGCTAAGTCATTTAACCAGAAAGTTAAACCCAAAAGTTTCGAAGTGGATGACATGGTGATAAGGAAGACTTTGCTGAATACTGTTCATCCGAGAGGCAAGTTTACCTCGAACTATGAAGGCTCTTATGTTGTTAAGAAAGTCCTCGTGGGATGGGTATTAATTCTTGTAAATTCTGAAGGAGAAGAATTGTGATATCTTGTAAACTCTGATGCTGTGAAGAATTATTATCCTTGAAATGAAATCAGATGATGGTCACATGACTATCTTCAAAACGATTCGAGTCACCTTAGTAGTCATTACATAGACATATCATGCATTCATGCATACATGGCATGTGTTATGTTTTGCAGGATTCCAAGAAGTGGACTCAGAATCAAACTCGTTCAAATGGAATCAAGAATAGAACGACCCCTGACGCGTAGAACTAGGTGATATGTATCCGTTCTATCGAGCGTTAAAATATCTTCCACTCACTGGAAGTTTATGTTCTCTTCATAAAAAGGATGTCCGATGAAGATAGAAGACAACAATTGAGAAATACCATAAAATTTCTCACTTTCTTGTAAGAAAGAAGAATTCAAAGATGAACATGCATGTGGTCAAACTTAGAAACAAACAATGCTTTCAAAAGATGAATTTCTAACACTTGTTGCACACATGATAGGATTAGAGGTTATCTAGACATGGCTGAAACACACACGGTGCGTCTTTAATTCATTGTGAGATGAAAGGTCTGGAGAAAAACAGAATGATTTTTTCAAAATAGAGTTGTTTAGGATATCTAGCAGGAATGTTTCTTCATATAAGAGGCAAGCCTAATCCAAACATGTCCTATACACACTAGAAAGATGAGAGGAGTGTAAATATAGAAAAGCCTGAACTAGGAGGTATAAGGGCTATTCGCATCGATTACATGGATTGGGATAACAGGGGCATTTATTCTTCTCTATAAACACTACAGGTGATCATTGACAAAATCCTTTGAACGGTGGTCTTTATTTCTTAACCTTGTCAAGAGCCATCGTACATTGGGGTCGTATAAAAGCAGTCCAGTAGCAAAAAAGGTAAATGGTTAGAAATCTTTTTGCTCGGACTAACGTCAATCTTCGTGTGTTGATATGCATTGATCCAGGCGCCATAGGATGACGAAGAAACGTTCATTTCTCTATCCTATACACTTATACCCATTGCATAGCAAATTTGAGCTTACATATTCGTTTCATGTACCCTCATTGGTGATCATTGCACAGCACAAAGGCGAAGGTGGTAAAGATACTCGCAGACAGAGAAATTCAAGAAGTAAGCTACATGAGACTTTCAAAGTAAAATATTCAATTTGAGCCTACATATTTATTTCATGTAGCCTCATTGGTGATCATTGCACGACACCAAGGCGAAAGTGGCAAAGACACTCGCAGACAGAGAAGTTCAAGAAGTAAGAGCTATATGAGACTTTCAAAGTAAAATGTTCAAACAGGATGAGACTCAAGTCACATACCTTGCATGATCATCAATAATCTTAGTTCCTAGAAAAGGAAAAGGCGGGATCAAAAAAGAGAAAAAATTGAATCGCTAAGCATTAAAAAAGAAACAAAAAACCCGACAAGAATAGGGCTGACGCTCATTGAAATGCTAGAAAGTCGTACAATTGATTTTGGACATCAAGGGATATTGGATGCTTCCAACAACTTCTAAAATAAAGAAAAATCCTCAGAAACTACGAAGCAAAAGGCTACCCCTCGAATGGAATCATAGCTAATTGCCGAAAAATAAACAAGGTCTTTTAAAGATTAGACTCGTTCTCAAGAAGACTAAAAATGTTCTTCAAAGATCTGTCGACCAGTGACAAAACAGAAGATTGATCAGCAATGATCACCAATGTCAAACCCTTCGCGATTCCAGGCCAAAAACAAGCCTTTTTCGGTCTCCAATCCTACCGACATTACAACCCTTCGCAGTCTTTTCTGACTAAGATGCCTAAGTTAATGTATACCTTAGCTCGAAGAGATACGAGCAAGATTATTTCTTTCTCATTTTGCAGAGTTCTTGACTTGTAAACCTAGAGCAGATGAAGAAAACTTTCATTCAAAAGGCCTGACTTAGAGAGTGAGTCCCCCTTGGAAATTGTGTCCAAGCCCAACATTATGATCCCGTAAGGACCTCTCGATTGATCGGAGTGTGTGTGTTGCGAATAGCCCCGAAAATCCAGGTGCATGTTATTAGGAAATTCAAGTGCTTTCTTCGTAAAAGATTAAAGTCGAAGAATTGCTGAGAAATCCTTTTTGACGAAGATATTCCAATAGAATGCTTAAGAAGTGAGCTTTGTTGGAAACATTAAATTGTTTGATCTAGGATTTTCCTTACAAGGATTTCTGATCATCTTTGCATGTTTCAAGATGTCTTGGATAGACTCAAACATCATAGGTCATTTTGCATAATCGCATAGGTTAAAGTAAAACTTTACCTGCATTATAACTGTTATTGTCTCGAGCTAATTGATATCTTTTGATGAGGCATGAACTCTTAGGTTTAAACTTCTATGAGACTCATGGTAGCCCCGGGTCAAAGAAGAACACCTTGCTCAACAAAGAAGAGCTTTGGAATCGTTTTTTGGTGAGATTTTAGGTTTGAGCTTTCTGCAGGATACTTGGAATCCCCAAATCCTGGAATAGCGCTTAACGTGTCAAAAGGACAATTTTCAAAATAATTTTTTTGTGAGATTTCAGGTAATCCCCAATTCCCTAAAGAATCTCGCTAACAGAAGCTTTTGCAGGTTTGAGCTTTCTGCAGGATGCTTGGAGTCCCCAAATCAAGAAGACAATTTTTAGAACCAACTTTCTTTAAGGTTCTAGGTAATCCCTAAACCTCATAATGCCCTTTTGGTAAAACCTAAGAGTTAGGTATACCTCATGTGTATAGACCCACGTTGATTCCTCAAGGTGTATGATCAGTTTAGTCTTTGAAAAACCTTAAAGAATGGGTGCGTCACGTTTAGGTTCTTGGTGAATAGGAAGTCTAGTCTCTGACAAATTCTAAAGAACGAGTGTGTCACCGTTAGGCTCCTGGTGGATAAGAAGTTTAGTATCCAACAAATCCTAAAGAACGGGTGTGTCACCTTTAGGTTCTTGGTGGATGGGAAGTCTAGTATCCGACAAACCCTAAACAACAGGCGCGTCACCTTTAGGTTCCTAGTGGATAGGAGACCAAGTCTTAGATAAACCCTAAAGAACGGGTGCGTCACCTTTAGGTTCCTAGAGGATAGGAAGTCTAGTATCCGACAAATCCCAAAGAACGAGTGCATCATCCATAGGTTTTTGATAGAATGGAGTCCTATCATGGTCTGATTCACCGTATGAATCAAAACCTTTGACAATCCCTAAAGAACGGGTGTGCCATCCTTAGGTTCCTATCAGATAGGAATCCCATTTTGGTTTGGCCTACCATACGGGCTAGAACTTAACTGCCCTAGGATGCTCAAGAGACGAGTTTCTTAGGTGCTTATTTGAATCCTCCACATACCGCACATGTCGCGCGAGCATCAGGTAGGTGAGTAACAGGTGAGTATCTCTACTCCATCTCTCTCTTTCTCTCTTACATCAGTAAAGACAGAATGAGCAAAACGTTCATCTATAGGACAAGAAAGATTGAATGTCAGGATTTATTTTTTTTCCCAGTCGAGTCAGTTTAGACTCAGGTGTCACCTGTTTTTGAGTGAAACCTCTCACGAGATTCCTCTAAAAGAGGAGCAACTGTTGACACTTGATTTTCTATTAGTCTTTTTTAGTTTATTTTTGAAAAATTTATAAAAAGTTAAAAAATTGTAAAATCAACTTTGGTGACCTTGGCCAAGCTCACGGAACCATTTTTGACCAAAAAAAAAATAAGTTTTCATATTTTTCACATTTTTTAGTATTTTTAGAAAATAGAAAAATACTCTAAAATTCAAGAATAATAGCATTTGAGGTTACAAAAATATAGAAGAATAGTCAATATTTTTTTTTTTTAATTTCCTTGTATTTTTGACCTCATAAAAGTCCAAATTCAAGTTTAATTTTATGTGTTTTTTTGTTACACGTATGATTGAATTTGGTAAAAAAATGACAATTGAGTCTTTTAATTTCTAATTTTTAGTATTTTTAGGATCTTGACATTCAATCTGATTGTCCTTCATTGTAATTTAGCCTAATTATTTGCACAAATTGCCCAATTGCATGAATTGGGCAAAATTGCATACTTAATTGCAATATAGTCCTTGAATTTGGGCATAATTGAAATTACTTTCAATTTAAGGGCTAACTATACAAATTGAAGCCACTAACAAATGTATTTCATCATTCTGAGTCGATTGACATAGGTGGTTTGGTTCAATTTGACCGTTTGAACCTTCAATTTCGTAATTTTTCGAATTGCAATTAAGGACAAATTTGAGGCTTTTATAGAAATTGACATGAACTTTTGAGAAAAATCATATTTTTAGATAATAACCATGTCCTAAGTTCGATTATGAGATTTAATTGTGAAAATTTCCATAAAATTGTGACTAATTTTGAAAAAATCAAGTCAGAACCGGTTCTAACTGGTCAGACCGCCCGATCAGACCGCCCGATCAGACCGGTCGAACCGGTCTGCTATAGTACATCTTCTTCGTCCCATTCGTGCCATTTTAACAATCCGAGCAGGTAGATTTTGATCGTGAAATTGAACTATCAATTGGCTTCAATTTGTAAAATTGATGGAGGCGTTTTATCGGCCCTGAAGTTTAGAGTCGATCATGACCAGTTCGACGGTATGGGTTCACCGGAGTCACGTCGATGGAGCAATAATGTGTCGCGGGCAACTTTGCAAATACAGAGCCAAACCAAGATCAAATTCGCTTGAAATTCAATCACTGGAAGGCCTAAAAAGATTGGCTACTTCATTCCCGGCGATCACCAGTCATCGGTGACCCTTTGGCACATGTTTGCACGTGCGAAGGTCACCGACTCACCCTCTCCCGAATGGCCAAAATTTTCGAAAGGGGATATAATAAGAACAGACTCATTCTTGAGTAGGGTGGTTCATTCTGTTTCATGAGGAGAGCAGAATAGAGAGAGAGAAGAGAGAGAAAGAGAGCTCGCCTTCCATTGTCATTGTCGAAGGTTTGATCTCGGATTTGCAGAGCGTCGGTTGGGCTTTTTTAAGCCAAACCAAAGCTTCTAAAGGTCATCAGAAGAGCGCCTGAAGTAGCAGGAATCGATCAGGACCTGCTACGTCGCCTACCATTCTAAAATGGGTAAGTTCAGTCTTTGAGCTTTCATACTGTGCTTAATGGCGAAACTCGATTTTGATCATGATTCTTCGAGTTAGAGTCGGTGTTTTACTCCTCAAGCATTGCTACTCATTATTGCTTTATCATTTTACATTGACCTTGCCTGGATATCTCGAATCGAGACTCCAAACTCAACCTTTATTGTTGAATACTGTTTAATCTTGCATAGCCAAATCTAGGCCGTGCGAGCTCAATCGGAGC
This sequence comes from Rhodomyrtus tomentosa, assembly GCA_028455895.1. NCBI lineage: Eukaryota > Viridiplantae > Streptophyta > Magnoliopsida > Myrtales > Myrtaceae > Rhodomyrtus > Rhodomyrtus tomentosa. Next base: position 31,566,734 of record JAPCWY010000007.1, read on the forward strand.
TCGAGGTAAGTGTTCTAAACCTCTTATGATGCTTCTATGTTGATGAATTAGTCTGAAATACCATGAATTGCATGTTTAGAACAGTTACACTTGTACTGGTTCGAGCTTGCTTATACTTGATTCTATGGATGAAATGCCTATATTCTTAGATATGTCAAACGAGAGATTATCACGAGTCGTTGGCACTAGTCTTGTGCAATTTCATCAAGGTTTCACCGTTGGATCGTCGCTGGAGATTCATAACCGTCCGTTTAGTTGTAGTCGCAAGGTTGAAGACGAAGCTGATGTGCCTGGTCAAAGAGACAACGGTACTAGGTGGCGATCTGTCATTGGTCCACGAAGATGTTGAGTCAGCTTGACTGTTAATCTCTTAGGTTGAGTCAGTTTTGATCGAACGGCTTAGATTAATCGAGTCCTATTTTTAGTGGCCGTCCGATTAGAAATGAAGAATATCCGAAAATATTTTATATCGAAAAATAAAAAAAAGCCGAAATTGTCACGCCTTGCACGCCGGGCACGAGCGCGCGATACCCTGCAAGCGAACTCTCAAGTCCCAAGATTCACTTATCGAGAGATGTATAAAATCAAATCGTTCGCATGTGGAAGCGATAACATAAATTCCTCCGTACAAGCATTAGCAGAGACTTGATAGCAAGAACACCATAAATGCATTTATACAAAACTTCTCACGAGTTCTTACAAAAATGCTGGTAGACTAATCATGCTCGTCAGTAGGGGTGACTGGACCAACTCAAAAGACAACCATTTACACTTCCAAAAGAAAACGGACCATTGAGGTCGACAACAAAATAACAGTCCAGAAAATGGAAACTCCTACGTTGCGCTGCTGGAGTCGTCAGTCTCCTGGGCATCCTCAATAGGCTCGTATTCCGAGAAAGTCTCCGAGCATACCTCTACGGTATTCTTCATCGTCTCATTTGTTAACTGCTCCACCAGCTCGTTCTCGGAGGCTTCGATCTCAATGACCTCGTCGATGTCTTTCAGGGTTGGGGTCCTCTCGGTAGCGTTCCTCGAACCAGCTACCGATCTCTCAACCTCCACAGAATCCCAAGTGGGATGACACCAACTAGGGATAACCCCATGGGGTACATCATAGGACTTCAGCCGTCCAGTAGTAACCTACCCTACCCTCCGAAATCAGGCCTCAAACCTATGGGCTTCTAGCTCTTTCTACCCTCAGCAACCCAAACTACCATACACTTTCTAACGTACACAGTCCCTCGTCCATCTGGAAACTCCTCAAAATACGTAGACATCTCCTTTGGGTCACCTAGTCTGATTGGCAGCATACTCACGGTCTGGGATCTGGAAATGTGATGACGCAACAGGGTGAGATTTACATTTTAGTAAGATAGGTCCTAACCCTAGGTTAAGCTGATCGTACACTCAAGTGAATGCAATCAAAGACAAAATACACAACCAACCAATTGAAGATTTCAGCAATCATTAAATAATATAAGGACACGGACGAGTGTGAAGCATACAATCATGGCATCATATTTCGTCGTTCAAATTAAGCACGCATAGCCAAAATAGGTCACACCTTCCACCCTTCCAGGCCTCCACTGTTTCATGCCCGCGTTTAGAACGCCTTAGGCGCGGTCTGCGTAATTACGCCTTAGACCATCCCATTGACAAATCAGCGTAAATGCATCAGGTTTTCAATTTCATTCCAGGCCTGTGTCGACACATATCAAATTCTGTCCCGCGTCTCAATGCATTAGGACATTGGCCATTTCAATCTCGCATCTCAACGCATCAGGGTACAATTCCACACAACCCCACGTCTCAACGTCTTAGGGTGTTACAAGTTTCTCAAACATGTCAAATACTCATTTCAATTCAGAACCTCATGGTCAAGTGCAAACTCATGCAACGAGCAACACATCTATGTCATGCGGGACAATTAAATTCAATACTCAAATGTGGTAATCAATTCACGACACAAGCATTCAACAAACATTTAAGCCATCTACACCTCTAGAGGATGCACAATGGACAATCACACCATAATTCACGAGAACCAACCTAATTCACACCCAATTCACTCAATCGAGTCCAATCCTCTTAGCCAAGGTTTAGAAACTTCTTACCTTTGGCTTAATTTAGCAAAATTCTCCTCTAAAGCACTTCAACAATTCGGTCTAAGTAATCCTCAACAAGGCAGCGAACAATCCTAGCGGAACCAATCAATTTGTTAACTTTTCTCGCTCAATTCATCAATCCACGGAGCATAAATCTCAACGACACATTCATCGACATCCCAGTACGTCTCAACGATGAAATTTGAGCTCAATTTCAACCCTATCAGCCCTCAACAACTCGGTTTGCACAGAATTGAAATAGGACATTTTCGGTTCAGTGCATACCTCTCTTGATCAGCCCTTAAAATATCTTAAATCCTCAATTTATCCACTAATCTAATTGCTAACATAAGGTTCTAGGTATTAGAGAGTCTCACCGAAAATTTGAGCTCAAGACGACGCGTAAAAGTCCACGAACAACACCGGTTCTTCCAAGCCTACTGTTGTTTAGTTTCTCAAAGGCGATACCATTTCATCATCAAATTTCCATCAAATTTAGCCTAAATTTTTATCAAAACTCAGTCTACATGTGCCTTTGATGTCCACAAAATTTGGCCAAAATATTCGAACGATTAGAGGTCCTATGGAGTTTAAACAACAGCTTATCTCCAACTGCGACGATTTCCGTCGACTTTCGGGGAAATGGCTAGCCGGAGGTCCTCGGTGGGTCAAATGACTTGATTCAAGTGGGAGCTAGTCGGCAAGAGGATGAGGAAGGTGTTGGTGGTCGGCTCGAGCTCAGATGGTGGCGGGAAGAGGCGGTCAGAAGTGGCGATGGCGGCGGTCCGGTCTGGTCGGGCGTAGAACAGCTCTTGGCTAAAGGAAGAAGAAGAAGAAGATGAAGAAGATGATGGCTATGGAGTGTTCGGCTGAAGGGGAGAGAGAGGGTGTGTATACACAAATTTGAGAGTCAAACTTGCAAGAATGATAGGTTAAAAGTGGTTTAATAAATGCCAAAGCCTAATTCTTTTACACTTGTCTTCATGTCAATCAAGTCTTCATTCAATGGCTGGTATATCATCAAATTTTCGGCAGCCTAGAGGGAGTGTCAATGACCAAATTGTCCTTCTCCATTTATTAAAGCAAGGCCAAGACTTGAGGAGCAAAATGGTAATTTTACCTTCGATGTTCGGAGCGTCGTTTTTCTAATTCAAATCTTCTTCGATGGGGCGACATCCAATCTAATTATAATATTAGAATCCTTGATTCTCCATTTTTTAAATTTCGAGACTCGTCTCTGAATCTTTTCTCTGTCAAATGTAATTTCAACCTATCCCGAACTGACGGGTGGCTTTTGCAGACGTTACGTGTATCGACTCTGTGATTCATATCACACTTAGTGCTCGTCAATTCATGGTGACTTTGGTTGTCATGTAATTGCGAGGGTCTATTACTAGTTTCGATGGTCTCGATCGTCATCGTTCGATTTAGGAAAATTTTATAAATTATACATTGGTTAAGCGGCATCACCCGCGCTCCAATAGGATAACGTTAGCAATGCATCCCTTAATCGTTTTTAGATCGACCTCGACAATCCTTATGGTCAAAGTACCATTTTTTATTTGAGTTCTCTCAGTCCACGTACCTGTCTCGCGTCAGCTTTTCCCTTTTGGTTAGTTAACTCGAGATTGATCAGATCCGAGCGAGATACGACTGGAAGACATCGTTAGATATGTTCTCATTAATAAATCTCGAAATGATAGGAAAAATCAGAATGTCACAACTCTTCCCCCTTACAAAAATTTTGTCCTCGAAATTTACAATAAATCGGTTACTCAAACAAATGGGGGTATTGACGCCTCATCATTTTCTCGCTTTCCCATGTAGCTCCTTCGATTTTATGGTGCTCCTAAACAACTTTGACCAATGGAATCGTCTTATTCCTCAGAACCTGCTCCTTTCGATCTTCGATCCTGACTGGCTTTTCTACGTAGGATACTCAGTCATCTACTTCGATAACCTCGTGATCCAGTACATGTGTCGGGTTCGGCTTGTACTTCCGGAGCATTGATACATGGAAGACGTTGTGTACTTGAGATAAGTTAGGCGGCAAGGCAAGCCTATAGGCTAAGGTCCCAATTCGTTCCAAAATCTCAAAAGGTCCTATGTACCTTGGACTCAATTTTCCTTTCTTTACAAATCGAGATAATTCTCTCATTGACGACAACTTAAAAAAAACATGATCGCCTACTTGAAACTCCAAAGGCTTACACAGTTTATCTGCATAACTTTTCTGACGGTTTTGTGCTGTTTTTAGCCTATCTCGGATTATCTTTACCGCTTCCACTGATTACTCTACCAACTCTGGGCCTGTAATACTTCTTTCTCCAACATCGTCCTAGCGGGGTCCTGCAAGCTCTTCCATAAAGCGCTTCAAAAGGTGCCATTCGAATACTCTGCTGATAACTGTTATTATATGCGAACTCCACCAAATGCAGCTCATCCTCCCATCCACCTTTGAAGTTTATCACACACGCTTGTAACCTATCCTTGAGCGTCTGAATTGTCCTCTCCGATTGTCCGTCCGTCTGTGGATGGTATGCCGTACTAAATTGTAATCGAGTTCCCATGGCATTTTGAAGACTTTTCCAGAAGTTCTCTATAAACTTGGGATCTCTATCCGATGTAATTGTCACGGGTACTGTAACATTTTGATTTCCAATCAACTTCAGACTCTGTAATGAGAAGTTTCTATATATATATATATCAACTGATGTATTTCAGTCTTATTCCACTCAAACTTGATCAATTTGAGTAGACTGACCAAAGGAGAAAGGCTAACGCAAGACGAAGTACGTGGACCTCGGCGACTCGGATATGAAATGACGCTTTGACCATAAGGATTGTCGAAGGGATATTTAGAACCACCAAAAGGCCGATCTAAGAACGATTAAGGGTTACCATGCGAGCGTCATACGATTAGAGCGCGGGTGATGCCGCTTAACCAACGTATGATTTGCAAAATTATCTTAAATCGGATTGTGATGATCGAGACCATAGGGACTAGTGATAAACCCTCCCGATTACATGACAACCAAAGCCGCCATGAAGTGAAGAGCCCTAAACGTGATGAGAATCACGGGGTTGATATGCATATAGTCTGCAAAAGCCGCTCGTCGGTTCGGGATAGGCTGGAATCATGTCTGATAGAAGAAACGATAAAAAATGAGTCCTAAAAAAGTTTGAAATGGAAAATCAAGAATTCAAACATTATTTTGATTGGTCGTCGCCCAATCGAAGAAGTCAGAAACGAGAAAAACGACCTTCCGAACGTCGGGGGTAAAATGACCGTTTTGCCCCTTAAGCTTAGAACTTTGTTATTTTAATTGAAGGAAGGGAAAAATGGACAATTGACCCCCCCAAGCTGTAGAAAATTGAAGGGCAAAAAGGATCCATTGGATCTCATGGGAAAGAGCAGGTGCCAAGTGTCAAGGATCCAAGGGCTAAGGTCATCTCACACCAAATGCTCACTTACCAATCAACTCATTTGACCAAATTTGAGATATAACAATTCTCTCTCTCCACAAATCCCCCCATTCGGCAGAACCTCACCCCAAAGAGCCGAGCAACCTACTCCTTCTTCTTCTCCAATTCTGTTCTCGCCCGACCAGCCTCGGGACCGCCGTTCGATTTGCACGATCGACACCTCTGGCTACCAGCTACTGCCAGCCAACCACCCAGACGTAGCTCCACGTCTTGCCGACATCCTCCAACTGGAATTAGGCCATTTGGAGCATTGTGGAATTCAGGGCAAGCATTCTCCCACAGGCCGACAGATTCTACTCCAGTTTGAGGTAGGTTCGGTTCTCACCCTCTTTGACAGCCGAAATCTTAGAATCTAGAGCTCAAATTTGGTAGAGATCAAGTAGACATATAGATGGTTTTGTGGTAAAAATTGGAGATTTATTTGATTAAGTTTTGACCATGAACCACCCTTGTATAATTTGGACAGAATCTGCCGGTATTCTGTGCTTGGACGATCCGTCGAGTTCCGACGACTTTCCGGCAACCATGCAGTTTGAACCTCTCGGTGAGCACTCCAAACCCTAAGGTAGACATTATAAGAGGTAGAATGGTGTAGAATTGTTGGATTTGAGGTAGATTAGGATCGGTTGGACCCGACATGAACAGAATCGAATGGAATCGGTTCAATGTCGGGCCAAACCAATTTTGTGGGTTGCTGGATATGCTGGATTTGTGTTGTAATTTGGTGTGTATGATGTGAAGAGATGATGAGAAGTATGTTATGGGTGATTTGGATGGATGAATTGAGGAATTAGACTTGAAATTTGACAAATCGATTGATTATCCTAGGTTGCGCGACAAATCGACTTTGGGCTTGGGTTGGCCGAATCCTAGGAGGCTCAAAGAGCAGTAATTTGCGTTGTTAAGTAAAGGTAAGGAATTTTCTAAATCAAAGCTAGGGGGATTGGACTCGATTGGGCAAGTCGAGTGTGAAATTGATTAATTAATGGGCATATTTCTAAAGAAATAAGTCTTAGCATATCTTAGGATTAATTAAGGAGTTTATGTGTGTTTTGACTTGCGTTGGAATTGCATGTCATGTTTGGATAACAATTTATTTGCTTAGCATGCCATGAGATTGCAAATTATACTTGAAATGCAATTGACATTATGTGTGTGAAGGATAGAGATTCATGGCACGAATTATGATTGTGGCATGACATGGCGAGGCCTTGAGGCGTGTGGGACGCGGGGCGGAAATTAGAAACCTTGATGCGACAAGGTCGCTGGGTGAATTGTGATTAGGTGGTACCCTGATGTGACGAAGTCGCGGGGTCGAGTTAGCCACAGTCCTGATGCGATTTGATTGTGGGACAGAATATGAGCTCATAAACCTCGCTTGGAATTGAATTGAGACCTGATGCGTTTACGCGAGTCACCGATAATGGTCTGATGCGTTTACGCTGGCCGAGCTTGATGCGATCTAATCGCAAGCTAGAGAATGAGGCAGGCAGGGGTTGATTGATGTGGTGAAGTGATAGGCCGAGCATATACGAGCATTCGTGTGTGACGTGAGAATATAAGTGCATGCCTGTCTTACGTGTATTGTTGTTTATCGATTTATAATTATTGTACCTACGTGTGATCATGAGTTGAGATCTGTTGAGTGACGCGACTGTCTGAGTGGACAGTCAACCTGACCTAGGGTTAGGATTTTCTTACTGAGATGTGTATCTCACCCCTTTTGGGGAAACCTTACTTTATAGATCCTAGGTAGTAGCGTTGTGGCCTATCAGATTCGGGGATCCATAGGAGATGACAGCTTTTTACTATGAGTTCCCCGATAGGTAGGGGAATATCTACGTAAGGAAATATACAATAGTATGAGTAGACGAGGGCAAGTCGGACTGGAAGCCTCATAGGTTTGAGGCATGGCTTAGGAGGGATGGGGACAAGAAGGTCGGGTCTCTGAAGCCCCATGAGGTTTCGGAGGGTGTCATATCTCCCTAGTGTCAAACGATCTCGGACTAGAAGTTTCCCGAGGGATCGGTGGTTGGGTCGAGGAACTGCTCGGAGTGGACGCTGATAGCGGAGTACTCTATACCACCGCCGGAGGACGAGGTCATCGTGGTGGAGTTGTCTGAGGGAGACCTAGCTGAGTCCGACCACGAGGCGACCATGGATGGAGACCGAGTGGAGCTGTCGCAGGAGGCGACTATGGAGTACTCTATGGAGGTCCCATCGGAGACTTTCTCTGAGTACGAGCCGTCGGAGGAGACTCAAGACACCGGAGATTCCAACAGTTCTTCCTAGTCAACTCCAGATAGCGATCTGAATTTTGACTGGCGACCTAACCCCATCCCTGATGGATTTTTGTGGATACCTTTTTGTCATGCTTACCCGTCACCCTGATGTTTAGAGGAGTTAGCAGTCGTTGGTTGTATGTGTTGATGTATAACTTTTTATGATGCTATCCATGTCCTACTTAGTCTGTATATATATATATATATATATATATATATATATATATATATGTGGTACGGGGAGTTGTTGGGAATCGCTTCCGTGTGCTTAATGTAAATTATTTTATCTCCCGTTCTTTCTTATATAGGTGGATCCTTGGGACCGCCGAGAGATCATTGTTATTGGTTTACTTGCAGGGATGATTGCGTTCTCGCGATGAGATGCGGGGCGTGACATCCCCTCTATTTTGGTATTAGAGGAAGGTCAGCTCGATATAAGATTGGTGAAGGATTGGAGTAATAAGGAGGATTAAGTGGGACAAGGACGGATAGCTAGACCTTAGGAAACTGGTCAGGGTAAGACATGAGATGCCTGGTTGTGACTTGACACGTATGGATGGTGTTTGACCTTGGCAGGTTGTGACAAGGCATAGAGAATTAAGTTCTCTACTTAGGATTGAAGTCATTTCTGGACCTTGGCTTGTTTGATGCTTGAAAGTGATTGATTTTAGTAAATCACTGGAGTGAATGGAATTAAGTATGGCCATGAACCATTGGTTGAAACATTTTTGGAATTGATGTGGATATATGGAGTACTGTTGTTGTATGACTGTTCGGTGAAGGAGTAGCTAGTAACTTTGGATTGGATGAACGAGTAAGTTACTAACTCATTGTTGCACTTGTTGTGGATTAGGTTTAGTAGAAAGAAGCAAAGATGAGTAACCCACCTAGGAGGGCTGGAAGACCAAGAGGCGGAGCCTCTAGCTCGAGGCCGCCCGTAGCTGTAGATCCAAGAGTGGACGGTCTACTGAGGGCAATGGAAGGACTTAGGGACATCATAGAGAGGCAAACCCAAGATCAGGATGCTGCCATAGCCTAGGCAGTAGGAGCTGCCCTAGCAGCCGTGAATACCAACACTGGCAACGTTGGTGGAAGTGAAAGTCAAGGTGAGCCGAACAAGAGCAATGAAACGATAAACCCTCAAGAGGAAATCGTTGCGGCCAGACATATGGGCCAACTAGTTGAGCAGTTCATGAAACTGAAGCCGACATAGTTCGACGGGATTGGGGATCCCGAGCTAGTACCTAGATGGATAGAAAAGCTAGAGAAGGCTTTTGGGGTGCTAAGATGTACAGATGAGGAAAAGGTGCTGCTAGCTGTGTATAAGCTAGAAGGTACGGCAAATGACTGGTGGGTTGCCACCAAGGACAGAGTCTTCCCTAAAGGTGTGGCCTTGAACTGGAACACTTTTAAGAGGGCGTTCAACGATAAGTACTTTTCAGAAACGGCCAGGGAAAGTAAACGGATTGAGTTCCTACAACTGCGACATAACCAGCTTTCGATAAACCAGTATGAAGCTGAGTTCTCGAGGTTCTCGAGGTATGCACCTCGATCGGTGGAGGACCCTTTGGAGAAGACGCGGAGATTCAGGGATGGTCTGAGGCCCGAACTCCGTAGCCAGATGATTACCTTGAACTTGAGAACCTACTGGGAGATATACGAGCGAGGTCAGATGATTGAGCAAGATTTGAGGGAAAGAAATACCTCAACTGGATCGCGGTTCCCATCTTTCAAAGACCATTGCCAAATGGGCAAGAGGCCGATGACAGGTAATAGACGTTTCGTGCCGCCTACAAGGAGGAACATAGTGAAACCGCCAATCTTGACGAACTGAAGCTATAGATTGTGTGGCAGAAAGCATGGAAATGGGCCATGCCTATTGAGGACAGGAGCCTGTTTCAAGTGTGGTCAATTGGGCCACCAGATGAGGACGTATCCAAACCAAGCACCAGGCAGTCGACCAAAAGGACCGAGGCCGCAAGCAAGACCATCAACTACCGCACCTCGGATTGAGCAGAGCATATCCCAGGCACAGGGCAGGATATACGCTGTAGCTCGCAGCGAGGCGGAAGATGCGCCCAGAGTATTCACAGGTACAATCTACTTGTGCAATCAAACTGCTTATGCATTGTTCGACCCGGGTGCCATGCATTCTTTTGTATCTGCATAGTTTGCTGAATTAGTAGGCATGAAATTGGAACCATTGAGTATGATATTGCATGTTGCCACCCCATTGAAGGATAATGTCTTGGTTTCATTAGGGTATGCTGAGTGTGAGATGGTGATTGGGAGAAGTAAGAAAAGTATCGACTTAGCCGTATTGCCTATGTTCGATATTGACGTGATTATAGGAATAGATTGCCTGGGTAGGCAGGGAGCAGTGGTAGACTGTGGCAATAGAACAATTCGATTTTATCCGAAAGACTGCCCTAGTTTTGAGTTGGTTGGAGGTCGAGGAGGAATCTCGATTCCCTTGGTTTCATTTTTGGAAGTAACTAAGTTGATATCTGAAGGATGTCGGGCATACCTAGTAGCCGTAATGGATACAACTGTCGAGGAACCCAAGTTAGAGAATATTCCTGTGGTGCATGAGTTTCCGGATGTGTTTCCCCAGGAATTGTCGGGATTGCCACCGGAGCAGGAAATAGAGTTTGTGATTGAATTAGCTCTTGGAACGGAGCCGATATCGAAAGCACCATACAGGATGTCCCTATCTGAATTAAAGGAGTTAAAGGTGCAAATGCAAGAGTTGCTGGATAAAGGATTCATCCAACCAAGTGCTTCGCCATGGGGAGCACCAGTGCCATTCGTAAAGAAGAAGGATGGATCCTTACAACTATGCATTGACTACCGGCAGCTGAATCAGGTGACAGTGAAGAACAAGTATCCGTTGCCGAGGATTGATGATCTTTTTGATCAGCTGCAAGGAGCAATAGTGTTCTCGAAGATTGATTTGAGGACGGGGTATCACCAGCTGAGGATCAAAAAGGAAGACATACCCAAGATTGCCTTCAGAACGAGGTATGGTCATTACGAGTTTACGGTGATGCCGTTTGGATTGACGAACGCTCCAGCTGCTTTTATGGATTTGATGCACCGAATATTCAAGGAGTTCCTAGACAGATTCGTCATAGTTTTCATTGACGATATCTTAATTTACTTGAGGAGCGACGTAGAGCACGAAGAACATTTGAGAATCGTATTGAGGACCCTGAGGGAACATTCACTGTATGCGAAACTAAGCAAGTGTGAATTTTGGTTGAACAAGGTAGCATTTCTGAGTCATGTTGTGTCAAGTGAAGGGATTGTAGTGGATCCTGCGAAGATAGAAGCTGTAACCAATTGGCCGAGGCCTACTACGATCACGGAGGTCAGGAGCTTCTTGGGACTAGCAGGATATTATAGGCGATTCGTGGAAAAGTTCTCATCCATTGCCGTCCCACTGACGCAGTTGACGAAAAAGGAAACGAAGTCCGAATGGACCGATAAATGTGAGCAAAGTTTCCAAGAGCTTAAACATAGATTGGCGATCACACCAGTGTTAACGATTTCGTCGGGACTAGGAGGCTACGAGATTTACAACGATGCGCTAAAAGGACTGGGTTGTGTATTGATGCAGCACGGTAGGGTAGTAGCTTATGCATCCAAATAACTGGGGCCGCACGAGATGAATTACCCGACCCACGACTTGGAGTTAGCGGCAATTGTGTTTGCCTTGAAAATTTGGAGGCACTACCTTTGTGGCGAGAAGTTTCGGATATATACAGACCACCAGAGTTTAAAATACTTATTTTCTCAGAAAGAGCTGAACTTGAGACAGCGCAGGTGGATGGAGCTGTTGAAAGATTATGATTGTGAAATACTATATCATCCTAGGAAGGCAAACAGAGTGGCAGATGCATTGAGTCGAAAGTCAAATATTGCATGTCTGCTGGTGAGAAGTTGGTCGACGATAGAGGACTTGAGAGACTCTGAATTCTGATTAGAGGTCGATCAACTATCCAGATCGATAGAAACTCTGAGGGTGGAACCTGAGATCCAAGATAAGGTAAGGTGTTACAAGCTACGGACTTAGAGATTCAGAAAATTATCGAGATGGACGTAACGAAGAGGAAACTAGAATTCCAGGTATCTGAGGACGGACTCTTGAAATTTCGAGGACGGCTATGTGTACCAAAAGATGAAGGACTCCGAGAAAGAATTTTGTCAAAGGCTCGTAGGAGCAACTACAGTGTCTACCTGGAAGTAGAAAGATGTACTAAAACATGAGACATCATTATTGGTGGAACGCGATGAAGGTAGACGTGGCAAGATTCGTGGCTAAGTGTTTGACTTGCCAGTAAGTGAAGGCGCAACATTATAAACCTGGAGGATTGCTGCAACCGCTGGAGATTCCAGAATGGAAGTGGGAGCGTATAACCATTGATTTCGTAATGGGACTTTCGAGAAGTCAAAGAGGTCAAGAGTCAATATGGGTAGTCGTGGACTGATTGACCAAGTCTGCCCACTTCATTCGTGTACGAAAGGATTTCGCCATGGACAAGTACGCAGAGCTGTACATGAGGCAGATAGTAAGATTACACAGAGTGCTAGTGACGATCACCTCGGATACAGATTCGAAGTTCATGGCAAATTTTTGGAAGAGCTTGCAAGAAGCTATGGGGACCCGACTGCAATTCAGTATAGCATACCATCCCCAGACACATGGACAGTCAGAAAGGATAATTCAGACGCTCGAGGATATGTTGAGAGCGTGCGTCATAGACTTCAAAGGCGGATGGGAAGAGCAATTACACCTGGTATAGTTCGCGTACAACAATAGCTACCAGCAGAGTATATAGATGGCACCGTTTGAGGCACTCTATGGCAGAGCCTGCAGAACATCGATATGCTGGGACGAGGTAGGAGAAAGGAGTATCACAAACCTCGAATTGGTAGAGCAATCGGTGGAAGCAGTGAAGATCATCCGGGATAGCCTGAGGACGGCACAGAATCGCCAGAAGAGCTATACAGACAAGCGGCGCAAGCCTTTATAGTTTCAAGTGGGCAATCACGTCTTCCTCAAAGTGTCGCCAATGAGAGGACTTTCGCGATTCGGAAGGAAAGGGAAGCTGAGCCCAAGATATGTAGGCCTTTTTGAGATATTAGAGAGGATTGAAACCTTGGCCTACCGGCTTGCTTTACCGCCAAATCTATCCCAGGTACATAACATATTCCATGTGTCGATGCTAAGAAAGTATGAGCCTGATCCGACACATATACTGGACTACAGAGCCATAGAAGTGGATGACAGGGTGTCTTACGTGGAAAGGCCAATAAGGATCGAGGACTGGAAAGAGCAGATCCTCCAGAATAAGAAGATTCCACTGGTCAAGGTAATATGGAAGCACCACGGAGCTGAAGGAGCCACGTGGGAGAACGGAGATACGATGAAGCGACAACCACCCCATTTATTTGAGTAGTCGAATGTAATATAAATTTTGGGGACGAAATTTTTGTAAGAGGGGAAGAGTTGTGACATTCTGATTTCCAATCAACTTCAGACTTTGTAATGAGAAGTTTATATATATATATATATATATCAAGTGATGTATTTTAGTCGTATTCCACTCAAACCTAATCAATTTGAGTAGACTAACCAAAGGGAAAAGGCTAACGCGAGACGAAGTACGTGGACCTAGGCGACTCGGATAGGAAATGACGCTTTGACCATAAGGATTGTCGAAGGGATATTTAGAACCACCAAAAGGCCGATCTAAGAACGATTAAGGGTTACCATGCGAGCATCATACGATTAGAGCGCGGGTGATGCCGCTTAACCAACGTATGATTTGCAAAATTATCCTAAATCGGACTGTGATGATCAAGACCATAAGGACTAGTGATAAACCCTCCCGATTACATGACAACCAAAGTCGCCATGAATTGACGAGCACTAAACGTGATGAAAATCACGGGGTCGATACGCGTATAGTTTACAAAAGCCACTCGTCGGTTCGGGATAGGCTGAAATCACGTCTGATAGAAGAAACGATCAGAAATGAGTCCTGAAAAAGTTTGAAATGGAAAATCAAGAATTCCAACGTCATTTGGATTGGCCGTCATATTATCGAAGAAGTCAGAAATGAGAAAAACAACATTCCAAACGTCGAGATAAAATGACCGTTTTGCCCCTCAAGCTTAGAACTTTGTTATTATAATTGAAGGAAGAGCAAAATTGACAATTGATCCCCCCAAGCTGCCAAAAATTGAAGGGTAAAAAGGAGCCATTGGATCTCATGGGAAAGAGCAAGTGCCAAATGTCAAGGATCCAAGGGCTAAGTTCATCTCACACTAAATGCTCACTACCAATACACTCATTTGACCAAATTTGAGATATAACAATTCTCTCTCTCCACAAACCCCCCCATTCGGCAGAACCTTACCCCAAAGAACTAAGCAACCTCCTTCTTCTTCTTCTCCAATTCTGTTCTTGCCCGGCCAGCCTCGGGACCGCCGTTCGGTCTGCAAGACCGGTACCTCTAGCCACCAGCTACTGCCGGTCAACCACCCAGACATAGCTCCACGTCTTATCGACGTTCTCCAACTGGAATCAGGCCATTTGGAGTACTGTGGAATTCAGGGCAAGCATTCTCCCATAGGCCGACAGATTCTACTCCAGTTTGAGGTAGGTTCGGTTCTCACCCTCTTTGACAGCCGAAATCTTAGAATCTAGAGCTCAAATTTGGTGGAGATCAAGTAGACATATAGATGGTTTTGTGGTAAAATTGAGGATTTATTTGATTAAGTTTTGACCACGAACCACCCTTGTATAATTTGGACAGAATCTACCGGTATCTGTGCTCGGACGATCCGGCGAGTTCCAACGACTTTCTGACAACCACATGGCTTGAACCTCTCGGTGAGCACTCCAAACCCTTAGGTAGACATTTTAAGAGGTAGAATGATGTAGAATTGATGGATTTGAGGTAGATTAGGACCGGTTGGACCTAGCATGAATAGAATCGAATGGAATCGGTTCAACGCAGGGCCAAACCGATTCTGTGGGTGGCTGGATATGCTGGATTTGTGTTGTAATTTGGTGTGTATGTGATGAAGAGATGATGAGAAGTATGTTATGGGTGATTTGGATGGATGAATTGAGGAATTAGACTTGAAATTTGATAAATCGATTGATTATCCTAGGTTGCGCGACAAATCGGCTTTGGGCTTGGGTTGGCCAAATCCTAGGAGGCTCAAAGAGCAGTAATTTGCGTTGTTAAGTAAAGGTAAGGAATTTTCTAAATCAAGGCTAGGGGGATTGGACTCGATTGGGCAAGTCGAGTGTGAAATTGATTAATTAATGGGCATATTTCTAAAGAAATAAGTCTTAGCATGTCTTAGGATTAATTAAGGAGTTTATGTGTGTTTTGACTTGCGTTGGAATTGCATGTCATGTTGGGTTAACAATTTATTTGCTTAGCATGCCATGAGATTGCGAATTATACTTGAAATGCAATTGACATTATGTGTGTGAAGGATAGAGATTCATGGCACGAACTATGATTGTGGCATGACATGGCGAGGCCTTGAGGTGTGTGGGACGCGGGGCAGAAATTAGAAACCTTGATGCGACAAGGTCGCTGGGTGAATTTGGATGGATGAATTGAGCAATTGGTTTGATAAATCGATTGATTATCCTAGGTTGCGCAACAAATCGGCTTTGGACTTGGGTTGGCCGAATCCTAGGAGGCTCAAAGAGCAGTAATTTGCGTTGCTAAGCAAAGGTAAGGAATTTCCTAAATCAAGGCTAGGGGGATTGGACTCTATTGGGTAAGTAGAGTGTGAAATTGATCGATTAATGGGCATATTTCTAAATAAATAAGTCTTAGCATGTCTTAGGATTAATTAAGGAGTTTATGTGTGTTTTGACTTGCGTTGGAATAGCATGTCATGTTTGGATAACAATTTATTTGCTTAGCATGCCATGAGATTGCGAATTATACTTGAAATGTAATTGACATTGTGTGTGTGAAGGATAGAGATTCATGGCATGAATTATGATTGTGGCATGACATGGCGAGGCCCTGAGGCTTGTGAGATGCGGGGCGGAAGGTGGAGACCCTCATGCGAGGAGGTCGCTGGGTGAATTGTGATTAGGTAGCGCCTTGATGCGACGAAGTCGCATGGTCGAGTTAGCCACAGTCTCTATGAGATTTGATCGCGGGACAGAATATGAGCTCATAAACCTCTCCTAAAATTCAACTGAGACATAATGTGTTTACGCGGGTCACCGATGACGGTCTGATGCGTTTATGCGGGCCGAGCCTGATGCGATCTAATCGTGGGTTAGAGAATGAGGCAGACAGGGGTTGAATGATGTGGTGAAGTGACGGGCCGAGCATATACGAGCAATCGTGTGTGACATGAAAAATTAAGTGCATGTCTGTCTTATGTGTATTGTTGTTTATCGATTTATGATTGTTGTACCACGTGTAATCATGAGTTAGGATCTGTTGAGTGACGCGACTGCCTGAGTGGACAGTCAACCTAACCTAGGGTTAGGTTTTTCTTACTAAGATGTGTATCTCACCCTTTTTGGGGAAACCTTATTTTATAAATCCTAGGCAGTAGCGATGTGGCCTATCAGATTCGGGGATCCACAAGAGATGTCAACTTTTTACAATGAGTTCCCCGATAGGCAGGGAAATATCTACGTAAGGAAATATATAGTAGTATAGGTAGACGATGGCAAATCGGATTGAAAGCCTCACAGGTTTGAGGCATGGTTTAGGAGGGACGGGGACAAGAAGGTCGGGCCACTGAAGCCCCGTGAGATTCCGGAAGGTGCCATACCTCCCTAGTGTCAGACGATCTCGGACCAGGAGTTTCCCGAGGGATCGGTGGTTAGGTCGAGAAACGGCCTGGAGCGGACGCCGACAGCGGAGTACTCTGTACCACCGCCGGAGTACGAGGTCATCATGGTGGAGTTGTCTGAGGGGGACCTAACCGAGCCGGACCAGGAGGTGACCATGGATGGAGACTAAGCCAAGCCGTCGTAGGAGGCGACTATGGAGGACTCTGTGGAGGTCCCGTCGGAGACTTTCTCTGAGTACAAGCTGTCAGAGGAGACTCAGGACACCAGAGATTCCAGCAGTTCTTACTAGGCCACTCCAGATAGCGATCTGACTTTTGATTGGCGACCTGACCCCATCCCTGATGGATTTTTGTGGATACCTTTTTGTCATGCTTACCCGTTGCCCTGATGTTTAAAGAAGTTAGAAGTCGTTGATTGTATGTGTCGATGTATGACTTTTTATGATGCTATCCATGTTACTTAGTCTGTATGTATTTATATATATGGTACGGAGTGTTGTTGGGAACCGCCTCCGTGTGCTTAATATAAATTATTTTATCTCTTGTCCTTTCTTATATAAGTGGATCATTGGGACCATCGAGAGATCGTTGTTATTAGTTTACTTGCAGGGATGATTGCGTGTTCGCGGTGAGACGCGTGGCGTGATAGGTACTCCATGTAGTATCACTATCTGCCGCACATACAATTCAGCATATCTATCTATCGCGAAATCCTTTCGCACAGGAATGAAATGTGCAGGCTTGGTCAATCGATCAACGAGTACCCAAATCGAATCGTGGCCTCTCGGGCTCCTTGGTAGTCCTTTGACAAAGTCTATAGTCACGTGCTCTCATTTCCATTCAGGAATCTTTAACGGATATAACAATCCTCTAGGTTTGGAGTGTTGGACCTTCACCTGCTTCGCCACATACTTCGTTGCATCCACCTTTATCTCGTTCCGCCAATAATGTTGGCACAAGTTCTGATACATTTTCGTGCTACCTAGATAGATACTATAATTGCTCATGTGAGCCTCCGATAAAATCCTTTCTCTAAGCTCTTTGTCCTTTGGTACGCATAGACGCCCCCGAAACTTCAAAATTCCATCTTCTAACACTTGGAACTCTGGTTTCCTCTTCGTAGCATCCATCTCCAGGATTTTCTGAATTTCAGGGTCCGTAGACTGTAAGGCTTTTATCCTTTCCCAGATCTCAGGTTCTATTATTAGTGTGGCCATCAAACTGGATAACTGACAGACTTCCAATCTGAATTCAGAATCCCTCAAATTTTCAAATAATGACCATCCTTTCACCAATAGACAAGCAATACTAGACTTCCGACTGAGCGCATCCGCAACTCGATTCGCTTTCCCAGGATGATATAATATGTCGTAATCATAATCCTTAAGCAGTTCTATCAATCAACGTTGTCTCATGTTTAGTTCCTTCTGAGAAAATAGATACTTCAAGCACTGGTGGTACGTATAAATCTAAAATTTCTCACCACACAAATAATGCCTCAAGATCTTCAGAGCAAAGAAGATTGTTGCCAATTCCAAATCATGAGTCGGATAATTCATCTCGTGCGGTCTCAGTTGTCGGGACGCGTTGGCAACCACTCTTCCATGTTGCATTAGCACATAGCCCAGTCTCTTTAGCGAAGCATTGCTATATATTTTGTAACTTCCGGGTCCTGATGGGATCGTTAATACCGGTGCGGTCGTTAACCGATGCTTGAGCTCCTGAAAACTCCTTTCACACCTGTTTGTCCATTCGAACAGTTTTTTTCTTAGTTAATCTCGTTAGTGGAATAGCTATGGATGAAAACTTCTCTACAAAGCGTCTGTAATACCCTGCCAATCCTAAGAAACTTCGGACTTCCGTGACTGTAGTAGGCCCAAGCCAATTCATAATGGTTTCAATCTTCGTAGGATCCACAGCAATTCCTTCTCCAGATACCACATGACCAAGAAATGCTACTTTATTCCACCAGAACTCGCATTTGCTAAACTTAGCATAAAGCGAGTGCTCCCTCAAGGTCTGCAAGACAATCCTCAGATGCTCTTCGTGTTCTTTACTCCTTGAGTAAATCAAGATATCGTTAATAAAGACTATAACAAATCTATCCAAGAATTCCTTAAATACCAGATGCGTCAAGTCCATAAATGCGGCTGGAGCATTGGTCAGTCCAAAAGGCATCCGGTAAATTCGTAACGACCATACCTTGTCCTAAAAGCTGTTTTAGGTATGTCTTCCCTCTTAATTCTCAACTGATGATACCCGGTCCTTAGGTCAATCTTTGAGAATACCGCAGCTCCTTGCAATTGATCAAATAAGTCATCAATCCTCGGCAGTGGGTACTTATTCTTTACAGTTACTTGATTCAACTATCTATAGTCGATGCATAAACGCAAGGACCCATCATTTTTCTTTATAAACAGCACTGACGCTCCCCACGGTGAAACACTCGGTCGAATAAATCCTTTGTCCAGTAATTCTTGCATTTGCACCTTTAGCTCTTTCAGTTCTAATAGGAACATTCTATAGGGTGTCTTCGAGATAGGCTCTGTTTTAGGAGCTAACTCAATCACAAATTCGATTTCCCGCTCTAGTGGCAACCCTGGTAACTCTTGGGGAAAAATGTCAGGAAACTCACGCACTATCAGAATACTTTCTAGTTTAGGTTTCTCAGCAGTCGTGTCCATAACTGCGACTATGTAAACCTGACATCCTTCAGTCATCAATTTTGTCGCTTCAAGAGACGAGACTAAAGGAATCGAGGTTCCTCCTCGACTTCCCACGAATTCAAAACTAGGACGGCCTTCCGGATAGAAACGGATTATCCTACTACCACAATCAACTACTGCCCTTTGCTTACCCAACCAATCCATTCGTATGATCATATCGAAGTCATACATGAGCAACACAGCTAAGTTGATACTCTCTTTACTACCGCCAATTATGATTTTACAATTAGCACAGCCCAACGAAACTAGCACATTATCCTTCAACGGGGTGACAACATGTAGAATCACACTCAACGATTTCAATTCCATATCAACCAAATTAGCAAAGCGAGCATACACAAATGAGTGTGATGCGCCAGGATCAAACAAAGCATACGCAGCTTGGTCACACAAATAAACCGTACCTGTGACCACGCCTGACACTTCTTCTGCTTCTCTGCGTGCCGCTGCATAGACTCTTCCCTAAGCTGGGGGTCGGTTCTAATCATTTTGGGGAGTGGCAGTTGACGGTCCTGCCTGTTGTCGTTGCCCTTGAAGTCTATTCGCGGGAGCTTGGTTCGGGCAAGTCCTCATCTGATGGTCCATCTGACCATACTTGAAGCACGCCCCAGTCCTTGCTGGACAAGGTCCGTTACCATGCCTTCTGCCATAGAGGCGGAAACTCTAGTTCATTGGGTTCGGCGGCTTCACTATGTTCTTTTTTATCGGAGGGAAGAAGTGACTATTTCCAGCCATAGGTATTTTGTCGGCCTGGCGGTTATCTTTGAATGAACTGAACCACGATCCAGATGCGGCATTCCTCTCTTTCAAGTCCCTCTCGATCACCTGTCCTCGCTCATAGATTTCTTTGTATGTCCTCAGATTCAGAGCTATCATCTGGCTTCGATGCTCAGGCCTTAGTCTATCCCGAAATCTCCGCGCCTTCTTTAGGGGATCCTCTACCGATCGGGGTGCATACCTTGAAAGTCTAGAGAATTCCGCTTCATATTGGTCTATGGTCAGATGATTCTGACGCAGTTGTAAGAACTCTACTTACTTCCTTTCTCGAGCCGTCTCGGAGAAATACTTGTCATTGACTGCCGAAGTAAAGGCATTCCAGGTCAAGGCTGTCTCTTCCGGAAAGATTCCATTCTTGGTGGCAGCTCACCAGTCATTTGCGATACCTTCTAGTTAGTACACTGTCAATAGTACTTTTTCTTCATCTGTGCATCTCAAGACTCCAAAGGCCTTCTCAAGTTTTTCGATCCCCCTTAGAGCCAATTCAGGGTCTCCAGTCCCATCGAACTGTGGTGGCTTCAGTTTAATAAATTGTTCGACCAGTTGGCCCATCTGCCTGGCCATAACGACTTCCTCCTGGGCCTTTCCTACCTCATTTCCCTGGTCATGATCTTTATTATTTCTATTGCCTCTATTATTACTGTTATTGGCGTTAACAGCGGCTATTGCGGCTCCCACCGCTTGAGCTATGGCAGCATCCCTATCTTGGGTCCGCCTATCGATGAGGTTACCAATCATTTCTAGTGCTCTTAGCACTTCGTCCATTCTCGGGTCTTCTGCCACAGGTGGCCTCGAACTAAAGGCTTCGCTCTTGGGTCTTCCAAATCTTCTAGGCGGATTACTCATTCTTGTATGCTTTCACTAAGCCTAGACCACCACAAATCCACCAAGGAGTTAGTAACTCATTAATCCAACCAAGTCCAGAGCTACCAAATTATGACTTATCGGAAACAGTCATAACATAACGACCTTCCACACAACTAATTCCAAAGGCACTTCACTAAACAGTCCATGGCCATTACCCCATTCCGTCCACTTCACGGTTCACCATAACTAGCCATGCTCATTTACTCGATAGCTCAAGATCCAGAAATGACTTTCGACGCAAGCCATGGAACTTAATCCTCATAAATCACCATAATCTTGTCGGGACCAATGTTAATCACATGCGCCAAGTCATATGCCATGCATCTCGTGCCTTATTCTAACAAGTTTCCTAAGATCTCGCTACTTATCTTGTCCCAACTTAATCACTCCAATCCTCAATCAACTTGGATCGAGCTGACCTTGCTTTAATACCAAGCAAGGCGGGTTGTCACGCCCCGCACCCCAGGAACGAGCGCGCGACACTCTGCAAGCGAACTCTCGAGTCTCATGATTCACTTATCGAGAGATACATAAAATTAAACCGTTCGCATGCGGAAGCGATAACATAAATTCCTCCATATATGTATTAGCGGGGACTTGGATAGCAAGAACACCATAAATGCATTTATACATAACTTCTCAAAGTTCTTACAAAAATGCCGGTAGACTAATTTTGCTAGTCATTAGGGGTGACTGGACCAACTTAAAAGACAACCATTCACACCTCCAAAAGAAAATGGATTATCGAGGTCAACAGCAAAATAACAGTCCAGAAAACGAAAACTCCTAGGTCGGGCTACTAGAGTCGTCAGTCTCCTTGGCATCCTCGGTAGGCTCCTATGCCGAGAAAATCTCCGAGCGTACCTCTATGGTATCCTCTATCATCTCATCTGCTGACTGCCCCACCAGGTCGTTCTCGGAAGCTTCGATCTCAATGACCTCGTCGGTGTCTTCCAAGGTTGGGGTCCTCTCGGGAGTGTTCCTCGAACCAGCTACTGATCCCTCGATCTCTACAGAATCCCGAGTGGGATGACACCAATACCTCAGAGGACTTCAGTGGTCCGGTAGTAATCTCCCCTATCCTCCGAAATCAGGCCTCGAACCTATGAGGCTTCCAGCTCTTTCCACCCTCATCGATCCAAACTACCGTACACTTCTTAACGTACACAGTCCCCCGTCCGTCCGGAAACTCCTCAAAATACGTATACATCTTCTTTAGGTCACCTAGTCTGATTGGCAGCATGCTCATGGTTTGGGATCTGGAAATGTGATCCCGCAATGGGGTGAGATTTACATCTCAGTAAGACAGGTCCTAACCCTAGGTTAAGCTGACCGTACACTCAGTTGAATGCAATCAAAGACAAAATACACAACCAACCACATGAAGCATTCAACAATCATTAAATAACATACGGACACGGATGAGCGTCAAGCATACAATCCTAGCATCATATCTCGTTGTTCAAATTAAGCACACATAGCCAAAACAGGTCACACCTTCCACCCTTCCAGGCCTCCATTGTTTCACGCCCGCGTTTAGAACACCTTAGGCTCGATCTGCGTAATTACGCCTCAGACCATCCCATTGACAAACCCACGTAAACGTATCAGATTTTCAATTTCATTTTAGGCCTCTGTCAATACTTATCAAATTCCGTTCCGTGTCTCAACGTATTAGGACATTGGCAATTTCAACCCCGTGTCTCAACGCATCAAGGTACAATTCCACACAACCCCGCGTCTCAATGTCTCAGGGTGTCACAAGTTTATTAGACATGCCAAATACTCATTTCAATTCAGAACCTCACGGTCAAGTGCAAACTCATGCAACGAGCAACACATCTATGGCATGGGAGACAATTAAATTCAATACTCAAAAGTGGTAATCATTTCATGGCACAAGCATTCGACAAGCATTTAAGCCATCTACACCTCTCGAGATAATCACACCATAATTCACGAGAACCAACCTAATTTACACCAAATTCACCAATTGAGTCCAATCCTCTTAGCAAAGGTTTAGAAACTTCTTACCTTTGGCTTAATTTAACCAAATTCTCCTCTCAAGCACTTCAACAATTCGGTCCAAGTAATCCTTAATAAGGCAGCCAACAATCTTAACGGAACCAATCAATTTGTCAATTTTTCTCGCTCAATTCACCAATCCACGGAGCATAAACCTCAACGACACATTCATCGACATCCTAGTATGTCTCAATGATAAAATTTGAGCTTAATTTCAACCCCTATTAGCCCTTAACAACTCGGTTTGCACAGAACCAAAACAGTGCATTTTCTGTTCTGTGCATACCTCCTTTGATCAGCCCTTAAACTATCTTAAATCCTCAATTTATCCACTAATCTACTTGCTAACATAAATTTCTAGGTGTTAGAGAGCCTCACCAAAAATTTGATCTCAAGGCGACACCGGAAAGTCCACGAACAACACCAGTTCCTCTAAGCCTACCGCCGGTCAATTTTTTTCCATCAAAGGCGACACCATTTCATCATCAAATCTCCATCAAATTCAGCCCAAATTTTTATCACAACTCAGCATACAAGTGCTCTTGATGTTCACAAAATTTGGTCGAAAGATTAGAATGATTAGAGGTCCTACGGAGTCTAAACAGCAGCTTACCTCCAGTTGTGACGATTTCCGTCGATTCTCGGGGAAATGGCTGGCCGGAGCTCCTCGGTGAGTCAAATGACTCGATTCAAGTTGGAGCTAATCGGCAAGAGGTGAGAAAGGTAATGGTGGTTGACTCAAGCTCAAGTGGCAGCCGGAAGGGGCGGTCGGAAGTGGCGATGGCGGTGGTCCGGTCTGGTCGGGCGTGGAGCAGCTCTCTGCTGGAGGAAGAAGAAGAAGAAGATGAAGAAGATGATGGTTGTGGAGTGTTCGACTAAAGGGGAGAGAGAGGGCGCGTATACACAAATTTGAGAGTCAAACTTGCAATAATTGTAGGTTAAAAGTGGTTCAATAAATGCCAATACCTAATCCTTTGACACTTGTCTTCATGTTAATCAATGATTCATCGAGGGGCTGTGATTTTTCTTGATTTTGAAAGCCTATAGGGTGTAGTCAATGACCAAAATGCCCTCATCCATTTATTAAGGCAAGGCCAAGGCTTGAGGGGCAAAGTGGTAATTTTATCCTCGAGGTCCGGAATGTCGTTTTTCTAATTTCAATTTTCTTCAATGAGGCGACGTCCAATCCAATTATAATGTTGAAATTCTTGATTCTTCATTTTCTAATTTCGAGACTTGTCTCTGAATCATTTCTCTATCAGATGTAGTTTTAGCCTATCTCAAATTGACGGGCGGCTTTTGTAGATGTTACGCGTATCGACTTTGTGATTCATATCGCACTTAGGGCTCGTCAATTCATGGTGACTTTGGTTGTCATGTAATTGCAAAGGTCTATTACTAGTTCCGACGGTCTCGATCGTCATCGTTCGATTTAGGAAAATTTTGCAAATTATACATTGGTTAAGCGGCATCATCCGCGCTCCAATCGTATAACGCTAGCAATGCATTCCTTAATCTTTTTTAGATCGGCCTCTTATGGCTCTAAATGTCCCCTCGACAATCCTTATGGTCAAAGTGTCATTTCCCATTTGAGTTCCCTAGGTCCACATACGTTGTCTCGCGTTAACCTTTCTCTTTTGGTCAGTTAACTCGAGATTGATCAGATTCGAGCGAGATACGACTGAAAGACATCGTTAGATATGTTCTTATTAATATGTTCTGAAATGACAGGAAAAATCAGAATGTCACAGAAACGGTGCCGTTTAGGTTAGTGGTTGAGCGGCGTCATTTAGGTTATTGTGGATGGACGGACCAGATCAAGTTTTGGGTTTTAATCGCGATCGTAGATTTAAGTAATCAGATCTAACGGTCGAAAAGTAGTCGGCTTTTGATCTGAGCCGTAGGTCTTGGTCAGCTAATCTAAAAGCCATAGAGTAAGTATGTGGTTCAATAGGGACCGTCAGATTAAGTTCGAATAATCGAAAATAAAAAAAGCGGAGCGACGTCGTTTTTGGGCTTCGCAGGTCTATGTCTGGGATGGGTTCCGACCCAAGTGGGTCGGGTTGACCCGATCCGCATCATATTTTTAATAAAAAATTTTGGAAAATGATTTTTAAATAATAAAAAATGGGAAAATTTCTAGAAAATCCTAAACAAATGTTAGAAAATTCTAGAAAATCCTAAAAAAATGTTAGAAAATTCTAGAAAATCCCAAAAACATATAGTAACATTATGAAAAATTCCCAGTCATTCCAGAAATTCTCAAAAATTGAGGGTTAACCACAAACAACTGGTCAATCATATTTTTGAGATTTCTTATCCAATTTTTTTTAGAGTTGATGATATTATCCTTTAGGGGTAAATTGCCTCTGCCTTACATATGAGATTGGTTGATAACAACAAGATACGAATTAGGGTCAGTTAGGCGACTAATTCTTATGCTTGGGTTTTCGTGTCTCTCTCCTTTTCTAAAATGACGATTTTACCCTTTTAAGGGTAAATCGCCTTCCTAGTTCCAATAGAGTTGCAAAAGTTGCTCAAAATTAGGATTTAGGTCTGGTGGTCGACCAATCCTTCTATTTGAGATATTTACTTCTCATCACTTTATGTAATGACGATTTTACCCCTTAAAAGGGTAAATCGTTTTCAAAATTCAAAAAAAATTCTGAAAATTCCCGAAAAATTAGAAATTGATTGGTTTGATGATCAATCCTATTTCCATCATCTTTTAACTCACTATTTCATCTGAAATGACAAATCTTCCCTTCTTGGATAAATTGTTCCAAAATTCTTCAAAATTATAATTTTGCCCCTCAAGGGAAAATCATGTCAAAAACACTCTCGAGCATTGATTGACATTTGTCTAGGCTAATAGGGCCTCACTAGGGATGCCACGTTGTGTTCATGTGATTTATTCGCACGTTTTGGATCCTTGATTTGCACATCTATTTTTACTGATTGTGAATGGTAGGGTAGTCACTCCTATTTGCATGAACTCCTAGTTTTAGAGTTCGCGCCTCACTCATCTGCATGAAATATTAGGGTTCTCTTAGGTTTTGAAGAGAAATATATTACTTATCGAGCTATGGTTGTTCATCCCATTTATTATATTTTTTTAGGTTCTTCAACCAGCGGCAGATAGAACAAGAGCAATATTGAAGGAGACATTTTTTATCACTTAAATGTCAAATCGAAGAAAAAAAATGATCAGTTAAGTGTCGCTGGTAAAAAAGATCACTTGAGTGCCAATTTCGGCCAAACAGTACACGTGGCATCTTTTATAAATGATATTATGTGGATTTTTTTTTAAGTTAGTCCACATAGAATTTAAAAAAAAAGAAAATTAGTCCACATGGACACCATGTATAATATCTTTTTACAAAATATGCTAAAATATTCTTAAAAAATGATGCCACGTGTTTAAAAAATAGCTAAATGACTAAAAATAGAAAAAAAGAAATTGAGGTGAGGGCTTGGAAGCCACACCCGCCACCCACCATCACGAGCAATGGCCAGTGACGAGTGGGGATTGGTCTACGGGGTGGAGGTCTCCCCGCCAAGTTCAGGGAAGGACTGGTCAATAGGGTGGGGCTGCCTCGCCGAGTGCTAATAAGGGCTAAAAGCCCTCGCCCACTGGACGAGGGTCGCAACCCTCCCCTAGGTCGAGTGAGGGTCACCAGCCTTCGCCCAAAGCTCGACGGAGCGACCACCGCCCCATCGTCCAATGGCCAGGGTCATCTACCTCGGCCGACCAGCTCCCACCCATCGCTAGCCATTATCAACAATTGTAGGGAGAAACCCTCGCTATGGTAGCCTACCTTTAATTTTTTTTTCCTTTTTTTGTTATTTAGTTAGTTTGTAAATACAAATGCTGAATCTTGATTTTTTAGTACTTTTTTTTAACTAATTTTTCTTTTAGTTTTTAGCTCAATAGGTGAAATTTTTTAACTAATTTTTGGCCTTTTTTTAATTGCTGATTAGGATCTCCGGCGAGCCATTTATGCGCCACACATAATTTTCAACAAGTTTCGTCAAACTTGACAATGAAAAAATCATTTAAAAAAAACTTTTCACTTAAGTGATTCAAAAAAAATATTGACGTTAAAGTGAGAGGCGTACACAAATATTGGCACTCCATGTGTTCTTTTGCCTTTTGATAAGTGTGAAATGGTAATGATTAAGGTTCAATTTCTTAGGTTTTGGAAAGACATATTATTGATGGATTTGATCTCTAATATTTTAACCAAATTACTGCTCCAACAGATATATAAATGGAGACATGTTAGTGTTGATTATGCTGGAGACTGTGTCATTTAGAGAGAAAGATGGTCCTGTCTAGGGGTGTTAATGATTTAGTTCAGTTCGGTTATTCAAATAACCGAACTGAACTGAACCATTTGAGGGATATGCTTGAACTGAATCAAAATCCATCGAACTAAACCGAATCGAATTGGAAAAACTTAGTTCAGTTCAGTTTCGTTCTATTCGGTTTTTAGTTCAGTTTGATTTTTTTTTTTTGCTGGACTCGTGGACAGCTTCCCTCGTGGTTCAGTAATCGAACCGAACTGTAACTGAACCGAGAAGAAATTTTATTTTTTATATTATTTGAACTAAAAATGAACCGAATTGAAAATATGTGAAATTGCAATTCAATTCGGTTCATGGTTCTGTTTATGGTTCAATTCTGAGACCCCTAGTCTTGTCATCTCTCCTATATTTATATGAGTCCAGTATAATATGATCAAATCTCTTGTCACCTTTGAAGTCAAATTGATTAATTCCAGCTTAAGTTTCATCAATTGGCAATGTATCACCCGTAAAAGCCAAACAACAAGGAGCTTGGTTTTGAATGTATGTCATGAGCTCATCCATAATCAAATAAAAAAGACAAGCACCCAAAGTGAAGCTAAGCTATGTTATAACTGTTTCACTACTGTAATATGTTAGCATAGAATTTCGGGATAAAATATAACTTTTAATGTATATGATTACGACAATTACGAAATTGGTTAAAAATCATTGTAGGAAAGATGAACCAAAATGGATAAAACACTGGTTACGGTGGTTCACTCCTATTCTTTGATAGTAGGACATGGGTAAGATGTTTCCATCTTTACTTGTTTAAATAATTATGCTTTTCGAGCCAGTAGGACATCTCTTTTGAGCACAGGGGTAGGTGCGGGCACTGAGCTTGTTCATCGTGGTTAGGCCTCGACGCTAGGTCCCAAGCCTAGATGCTGGGGACTCTGGCTCCTCCTCGATGGACTCGGGCACAGACACCAAGGACCCAAGCACCGTTTTCCTAGACCTAGCCTCAATTGACCCAAGCTCAAGTGTCAAAGACCTAATCTCGAGCACTAGGTCTCGGTTTCGACTTAGATGGACCTAGGCATGAGCGTCAGTGTTGTGACTCGATCTCGATCCTCGCGGATTCGACTGGTTAATGAGCTGTTTCCTCTGGTCGGATGCGGGCTTCTCCCAACGCCCGTTACCCAAGTCGCAATGGAGGAATACCTGGTCGACCTTCTGTGTGGTCTGATGACATGTGATACGTGTGCATGCCAAGGAATTGCCACCAATCGTTTTGTGGAGGGTACAATCGAAAACCCTATCGAATAGTTGGGAGCATTCTATTCAATTCTGCGGAAATCAGAGAAATGGAATCGGGAACTTTGTTACGTCAACTGTCAGAGTTGACGCCCTTTCGGCACTTAAGTTAAATGATTTATATAACCCTAAGATTTCATGCAGATGAGTAGGGTACGAACCCTAAATCTAAGAGTTCATCCTGATAGGAGTGACTATCCTAGTAAATACAATCAATAAAATGAGTGCGCAAATCAAAGATAAAAAACGTGCGGATAAATCACATGAATACAACGTGACATCCCTAGTATGACCCTATTAGCCTAGAGAAGTGTCAATCAAGGCTCAGGAATATTTTTGACATGATTTACCTTTGACACAATCGTAATTTTGAAGAATTTTGAGACAATTTACCCTAAGAAGGGTGAATTTGTCATTTCAGATGAAATGTGGAGTCAAAAGATGGTGGAAATAGGATTGGTCACCAAACCAATCCATTTCCTATATTTTGAAAATTTTTAGAATTTTTCTGGAATTTTAGAAGCGATTTACCCTTTGAGGGGTAAAATCATCATTACAGAAGGTGAGGAGAAGTGAAAATCCCAAACAGAAGGATTGGTCGACCACTAGACCCAAGTCTTAATTTTGAGCAATTTTCACGGCTTAATCAAAATAAGAAAGATGATTTAAAATCGTCGTTGTTAGAAAAAGGGGCGAGATTTGAAAGCCCAAGCATAAGAAATAGTCATCTGACTACCCTAATTATTATCTTG
Source organism: Rhodomyrtus tomentosa (assembly GCA_028455895.1). Lineage (NCBI taxonomy): Eukaryota > Viridiplantae > Streptophyta > Magnoliopsida > Myrtales > Myrtaceae > Rhodomyrtus > Rhodomyrtus tomentosa. Next base: position 31,596,217 of record JAPCWY010000007.1, read on the forward strand.
ACATTCTTGACTTATCTCATATACCAAACAGATGCGATTTACCCATAAATGATAATATCGTTAATTTCCAGAAGAACAGATAAGAAACCCTAAAAATAGTATTAGTCAGTTGTCTGTAGTCATTCCTCAATTTTTGAAAATTTCTGAAGTGCCTAGGAATTTTTCACAATTTTCCCACATTTTTTTGGGATTTTTTAGGATTTTTTTTATTTTAAAATGATTTTCTAAATTTTTTTATTAAAAAAATAATTCGGACCGGGTCGACCTGACCCACTCAGATCGGAACCTGGCTCAGGCCCGGACCCGCGCGGCCACGACCCTAAAACGGTGATGTTTCACTTTTTTTTTTGTTTTTCGTTATTTGGATTCAATCCAACGTGTCCTATTGAACCATGTGGTAACTCCACGGTCTTAGTATTGGTTGACTAAGATCTACGACTCAGATCAAAAGCGAACTATTCCTCGACCGTCAGATTTGATTAATTAAACCTATGGCCACGATTAAAAGCTAAGACTCGATCTAGACCGTTTGTCCTTACTAATCTAAACAACGCCGCTCAACCACTGACCTAAGCAATACCGTTTCGAACTATTTTGATTTTCTGATTAAAAAATCAATTTCGAATATTCTCAATTTCTAATCAGACGACTATTAAAAATAAGACTCGTTTAACCACAGCCGTCACATCAAAACTGACTCAGCCAACAGACTAACTGTTGAGCTGACTCGACATCCACATGGACCTCTCACACGTTGCCACCTTGACTTTTGACTTGTTGACTCTGGCACGTCAATTTCATCTTCAACCTCTCAACCCTGTCGGAATGGACGGCCGAGACTTTTTCGGCGCCAATGGACGACTAAACCTAAGCCGATTAAAATAAAGCCAACGCCGTTCGACTCTCCTAAACCTCTAGTTTCACATATCTAAAATCGAGGCATTTCATCCATGGAATCAAGTACAAGCAGTCTCAAATTAGTACGAGTATAACTGTTCTAAACATGCGATTCATGGTATCTCAGACTAATTCATCAACACAGAAATATCATAAGAGGTTTAGAACACTTAGCTCGAGCTCCGATTGAGCTCGCTCGGCCTAGATTTGGCTAGACAAGATTGAACAGTTCTCGATTTATAGCGAGAGATTTGGAGACTCGATTCGAAGTTTTAAAGCAAAACCGATGCAAAATGAAGATACAGTGATGGTTAGTGATACTTGGGGAACAAAGCACACACACTAAATGTAAGAATGAGCGTGAGATAAGCGAATCGCCATTGATGCACAGTGAAGAGCTCGAAGTTGCGTCTCACCTGTTCTCGTGGTTTCAAGCGGTGCGGCCGACGGTGATCGTTTCCTCAAAACTAGGGAGACCTCCTAACGACCTTAAGAAGCTTTGGTTTGGCCTGAAAAGGCTCAACCTGTAATGTCCCGTGTCCCCTTGGAGTCCATGACATCCGCTTTCAGGCCAATCTTATACCCAAGAATCTTACACAGCCTAGTATGATATGAAATGCACAAACGAAAGCGAACATTTCCGTACAAAGAAAATAAAAAGAAAAGGGGAGTTTTGAAAAAATTCAAAAGCACACCATTTATACATAGCATTATAAACATCGAAAGGGAAAAGACAAAAATGTAAAGTCACACACCTTGGGTAGAAAAGGAACTAAAGCTTATGGTTCAAAGGCTACTACTAAACCTTTTCTAAAGCCCAACACCAAATTTTTTCCCTGAACACCTAACCCCCTTCATTCAGATTTGTCATCAAAATAACTTGAATCATCTCTTCCATCATCACCCTCAGCATCTGGGTCGTAATCCAAAAATGTCTCGGATGGCACATTCTCTAAAGGCTCTTCGGTGTCTTCCTTGGCTTCCTCTTCTTCTTCTTCTTCTTCTTCATCAATGGCCTTGATAGCGTTAGCAGAAATCTCTACATAGTTCATGCACTCAGTAGAGAATAAAGGAGATTTCGACACTTCAGGTACATTTTTGGAAACTCCCACAGATGCTGGGTTGTCCACTTCTATGCCAGGTCAAGAAGGATGACATCAAGTTGGAATCACCTCCCACTGAATATCCTTTGGCAGCAGAGGTCCCATTAAGCTGCTGTCTCCCACCTGATGAAACCAGGCTTCAAAGTGATAGGGTTGTAGTTCCGGCTTCCCTTCGTCTACCCAGACTGTCGTGCGTTTCCTAATATAGGTAATGCCCTTCCGGTAGGGAAACTCATCAAAATCGGCGATCATCTCCTTTGGATCGCCCAAGCGAATTGGTGGCATGGCTAGGGTTTAGGGTCTGAAACGTTTGTCCCATTAAGGGGTGAGAATGACATCTTAGAAAGTGAAACCTAGCCCCATACCTTAATGCCAGTCCTACCAGATCACACACAAATGCCACCCAAAATGCAGACAACATGCAATGCAAAGGCAAAAGGCGTCACATGGCAACAAAATCCTTAACTAGACATGGATAATCAATACACAAACATATACACCACATTCACCACAACCACCACTATCTCAACCACCCACATACTCCATTGACAACTCCTGTCACCTGATATTGCCAGGCTGATCAGAGCAAATGATGTATACATACATAGGGGTCATTAGACCAATCCTCTAGGCTTATAGCCACTCCATGCCGCCGGGGTCATCAGATCAAATGACATTCACATTTTCATTCTTTTTCACCACCTTCCGATATCGCTGGGCTCATCAGACCAAATGGTATCCTCATCACCTTTCTCAAAATCACCATGCCATCAAGGCACACATATAATTCATTTCATAGAAATTCATTAGTCAATCACGTCATTTATTTGCTCATCCAATGTGTCCTGGCATTCAGAGAAAGGATTAGGTATGTCATGCCCCGGACCCGTCGAGTACGCGAACATCTCTGCAAGCAAACAACATATCTCTCGTGGTCCCAAGATCCACAGACATATATATATGTCTAGCATGCGGAAGCGATACTCAAATAAATCCCCGTACAAATATAAGTTAAGTGGGACCTAGATAGCATAATAATTGTCATACCTCATAACATAATGTTCGTACAAATGTCGGTTACTACAATCTGCTAACAAACTAGGCGACGGGGTAGTACACAAAAAAAGTCCCTCATGACATCCAAAAGGACAGTGTCGGGTCGCCCCCAAAAGCTCAGGTCAACGAACTAGGGTCCTAAGATGAACTGTTGGAATCATCGGTATCCTCGGCATCCTCCATCGGCTCGTACTCGGAGGAGGTCTCGAATGGGACCTCGATAGAATCCTCCAAAGTCGCCTCGTGAGATGGCTCCGCAAGGTCCTCCTCGGTCGCCTCCAAGACGATGACTTCACCCTCCTCCACGGTGAAGTCCAGCGTCGGGGTCTTCTCTGTCCCATTCCTAGAACCAACTACGGACCCCTCAGGTAACTCCTGCTCCCCAGCAGTCTGACACCAAGTAGGGATAACACATTGGGGTATCTCGTGGGGCTTCAGCGGCTCAATCTGCTCGTCCCCGACCCTCTTAAATCATGTCTCAAACCTATGAGGCTTCCAGTCAGGGCTACCACCATCAACCCATACAACCGTGCATTTCTTCACACAAATATTCTCCTGACTATCAGGGAACTCATCAAAATACACCGTCATCTCCTTGGGGTCCCCAAAACGTATATGCCACATATCTAAGGCCTATGATCTGTAAAAATAAGGGTCCCCAAAGGGGTAAGATACTCATATTAGTAAAAAAATCCTAACCCTAGGTCAGGTTGATCGTCCATTCAGGTAGTCGTACACCCCAATAATTCCATTCATAAGCATATCAAGCACAAGTCAATAAAACAACGACATACAAATGACAGGCATGCAACTATGACAACATGTCACACTCAGATGATAATGCACCATTCGTTCTGCCATCTTACCACAACCACCTCTTCCTACCTGCCTCAATCTTCAGCCCACGATAATTCGCATCAGGCTCGGTCTGCGTAAACGCATCAGACCGTCGTCGGTAACCCATGTAAACACATCAGACCATCGTCGGTAACCCGTGTAAACGCATCAGGTTTCGATGAATCTCCAGGCCAATACCATCATCTCATACCTCCGTCCCACAAATAATTCACATCAAGACCGTGGCTGTCTCAACCCCGCGATTAGATCGTATCAGGGCGCCATACAACATCAACTCTATCCTGCAATCTCGTCGTATCAGGGCATCCATCTATCGCCCCGCGTCTCATACGCCTCAGGGCCTCGCCATGTCATGCACATACCACAATCATAACTCATGCCATGATTTTCAATTCATTTGCACACACACAATGCTAAGTGCCAATTTCAAGTGCAAATCATAAATCTCATGGCATGCAAAGCAAATCAAATGGTATCCGGACATGGAAAATGACTCAGGCACAAACAATATCACACACAAACATCCTATAACTTCTTAGGATATAAAGAAAGCTATCCCCTTGGACAAATTCTCCTAAATCAATCAATTCAACCCCCGACTTACCCAATTGAGTCCAATCTCTCTATCCTAAGTTTATGAATTCCCTTACCTTGTGTTTGATTACACAAATTCCTCCTTGCAAGTGCCTCAAGTCTCGGCCAAATCAATCCAAGGGTCAATTCACCGCGCAACCTAGAATTTCAACCAATTTCATCAATTTCCTTGCCCAAATTCTCAATCCATGAACCATAATCCTCCATAACACAATCTTCATCATCTTAATATACCTAAATCATCAACTTGAACCTCAAACCATCCATCACTAGCCCCCAACAGCCCCGACCTTGCACAGAACCGAACCAGTTCTTCCCGGTTCTATGCAAATTAGGCACAACCAGCCCTATATCTATTCCAAATCCAAATTTAATCCTCATCCTACCTCTTAACATGTCTATCTATGGGTTTGTGAGGCTCACCGTGAGTTTGAGGTCGATTAGTTGCCGAAAACTCGTCACACGTCGCCGGATTGTCTTAGGTTAGAATCTTGGCAGTTTTCTGTCCAAGTTCACAAGACCGCTTCGAGGTCAAAAATTCATCAAATTGAACCTCAATTTTTACCACAGATTCATACACATGTCTACTTGATCTCCACCAAATTTGGCCTCAAAACTCCAACATTTCGGCCTTCAAAAGGTTTAGAAACCGGACCTACCTCAGGTTGAGCTTGATTCTGTCGGCTCTAGGGAAAATCCTCGGTCGGGACTCCTCGGGGCTCCAAATGGATATATTCTTATTCGAGGAGGTCGGCAATACATAAATCTACCTTGGTGTGGTCGGCCGGCGGTCAAGTGGTGGCCGGAGGAGGTCATCGGAATGGCAGAACAGGAGGTTCAGTGGCGGTCGTCAGCGAGCAGATGGAAGGAGGAGGAAGAAAAGGATTTTCAGTAGTTTCTTGGGTGTGGCTAGCCAAATGAGTGAGGAGAGAGAGTGAGAAGCCTATATTCAAAGCCTTGGTCAATGCTTTGAATGGTATGTTTGTAATAGTTGACTTGACTACTCTTTACACCATCCATTGACACTTATCCCCTTGTCAATCATGCATGATCCAATGGCTCTCATTTATCCTCTTTTTCGGCAGCTATGGGGAGGGTTTAATATTCAAAATTCCCTTCTTCAATTGCATGGCAATGTTCTAAGCTTGAGGGGCAAAAGGGTAATTTTACCCCTGACGTTCAGAACGTCGTTTTTCTAGCTCCAAAATTCTTCGATAGAGCAACGGCCAATCCGAATGTGATGTTGGAATTCTTGGTTCTCTATTTTCAATTTTCAAGACTCGTTTCTGATGGTTTTCTCTATTAGACGTGGTTCCAGCCTATCTCGAACCGACGGACGGCTTTTGCAGACATTACGCGTATCGACCCCGTGATTCATATCATGTTTAGGGCTCGTCAATTCATGGCGGCTTTGGTTGTCATGTAATTATGAGGGTTTATCACTAACCTCTATGGTCTCGATTGTCATGGTCCGATTTAGAAAAATTTTACAAATCATACGTTGGTTAAGAGGCCTTACCCGTACTCCAATCGTATGACACTCGCAAGGCATCCCTTAATCGTTCTTAGATCGGCCTCTTGGTGGTTCTAAATATCCCCTCGACAATCCTTATGGTCAAAGCGTCATTTCCTATCCGAGTTGCTTAGGTCCACGTACTTCGTCTGGCGTTAGCCTTTCCCTTTTGGCCAGCCTACTCAAATTGATCAGATTTGAGCGAAATATGACTGAAACATATCGCTTGATATATATAAACTTCTCATTAATGAGTTTTAAATTGACTGGAAATCAGAATGTCACAAGGTAACACTTACCTTCTTAAATATCACAATACAACACCAAACGATTCTCTTCAAAGCCACAAGTACAGAATTCCCACGAATGCGTTGTTAACCTAACAAGATTAACAAATCTTGAGTCATAAACCATAGAATATTCACTTCCATTAATTCAATATTTCTCTAGTCACGCCATTGGCAATTCAAGCCACCTTTTTTAACAATTGGATACATGGCAACACTCACTCCGAACCCTTAATATGTTCGGTTTATTCAGCCATATACATGGCAATACTCAATTTAGCGTTTCGTGAACTAATTTTGCCATAAATCACCTTTAAACTTCAATCCACTTCTCACACTTCCCATCGACACTTCACAACACATCAAATAGGGTATTATTAGTCCATTTAAAGTTCAAATACCCCTCATTTAGTCCCCAAACAGAATCGGCTAGCATTACTATATCCTTAAAATAGAACTGATTTTGGCTTTTAACTACTCAATCGAGCCATAATTCAATTCCAAGCCTAACTCTTTGCACAAACAACATTTTAAGACCTTCATTTTCATGTTTAGGAGTCTCACTAAGAGATTTGGAGTCGGTTGACACCCCAAAGACGTCAAAATAGACCAATCTCCATGAGATCAGAATCTGTCCAGATTTTACCATTAATGTTAAGCCATGAAAACCGAAGTTAAAACCATCTATTTATAGGAATAATCTATCTAAACATAATACTAGGTGTTATGAAGCTATCCTAAAAAAATTTGTGATCATTCAGAATTTCTAAGAGGGTATATAGTGACCTTCTACCAGCTCACGCACATTTCGTCCAATTTCAGTCTCGGACTCATATCGACAAAACTACTTATCCAAATGAAGAAATTCCAATTGGAGCTTTTCAAGAACACATAGATCTTACCTCTGGAAGTCGAAGCACCTCAAATGGACATCGGGAAGGGCCGATCGACTGCACCGAACAGAGAGCTCCAAAACTATTTTTCTAGGCAGTTTTTGGTGAGGTGAGTTTAGAGAGGAAATTGAAGTGAACGTGAGGTAAATGGTTTTCACAGCAGATGAGAATTCATTATACTTATCTCACACAAATAATGGAGCTTAATTTGATAAGACATGGTTAGGTGAGGGCATTTAAGGTTTGAGGCTCTCAATGGTTGACAAATGGCACCTCCAATAATGCATCTTAAAGCCTTGACTCATCTTTGACCCTCCTTGTACATGCATTTTCAGCAGCCATAGATGGGAAGAGGAATTGACCATTTTGTCCTTCATAATTTCTTAAGGCAAGGGTAAACGGTCGAGGGATAAAATGGTAATTTTGCACTTTCAGTCCAAACTTCATTTTTTTCAATTCAAAATTACCATTTGGCGAGACATTGTCAAATTCCTATCCAGAATTGGAATTCTCTATTTCCAATTACCAATTTTGAGCTTTTATCTCATGATCATTCGTTCGTCGATCATAATTTCAGTTTGTTTCGAACTAACGGGCGGCTTTTGCAAGCGTTACGCGTATCGACTCTATAATTCTCATCACACTGAGGATAACTCAAGTTATGACAGCTTTGGTTATCATGTTATTATGAGGGTTCATCGCTAGTTTCGACGACCTCAATCGTCATAGTTCAATTTAGGAAAATTTACAAATTATACATTAATTAAGAGGCTTAACTTGCGATCTAATCGTATAGCACTAGCATTGTATTCCTTAATCGTTATCTGATCGGCCTCATTGGCTCTAAATGTTCCCTCGACAATCCTTATGGTCAAAGCGTCATTTTTTTTTCGAGTTTCCTAGGTTCACGTACCTCGTTATGCGCTAGCCTTTCCCTTTTAGTCAGTTTACTCAAGATTGATCAGATCTGAGCGAGACAAAATTGAAATACATCGAAAGGTACATTCACATTCAACAGCCTCAAAATAGCAGGAAATTCAGAACGTCACACAACCGGTGCTCTGTAAATTCGAGCTTACGCCTTCGACAATGACGATAGAAGGTGAGTTCTTTCTCCTTCTCTCTCCTCTCTCTCAATTCTATTCACCCCCCAGCAATCGAATGAACCGACCTTTTTTCCAGAAAGCCTCTAAAGGCTATGTTCCACTTTTGAAAATTTTGCCTCCGATTGGTGGACCCTCATCCACTTGAATTCACGTGCCATCACGGGACAAATGGTATGCCGACGGTAGCTGGAATGCTGGGTATTCCGTCCAGCTCCGTTTGGTCCTCCGTCGAGCCTTATTCCACGCGAATTTGGATTGGATTTGATATATATTTGGTAAATATTGACTTTCGCAGGTTCGTGAGGTTGACCTTCCGATTACTTGCTCCTCTAGCGGCGTCAAATGGTGATGTCGGCGTCGATCGACAGTCAAGGGTGATGGCAACAATACGCCTACCAATGCTCCTTCAATTATAGTCGATTGGTTAACCAATTTCGGTGTCAAAATTCAACCTACTTTTGTTCAATTGCTCGAAAATCCTGAGGTTGAAGATGACACATTAATGGGAAATTTTTGCAATTAAACCTCAAAATCTAATTTAGGGCATGAATATTATCTAAAAATGTGATTTTGCCCAAAAATTCATGTCAATTTCTACAAAAGTCCCAAATTTGTTCTTAATTGCAATTTGAAAAATTGTGAAATTGAAGGCTTAAACGGTCAAATTGGACCAAATCACTAATGCCAATCGACTTAGAATGATGAAAAATATTGGGTAATGGCTTCAATTTGTAAAGGTAACCCTTGAATTGAAAAATAATTTCAATTATGCCCAAATTCAAGAACTAAATTGCAATTAAGTATGCAATTTTGCCTTATTCATACAATTGAACAATTTGTGCAAATAATTGGGCTAAATTGCAATGAAGGACAATCAGATTGAATGTCAAGACCTTAAAAATGCCAAAATTGCAAATTAAAACACTCAATTGACATTTTTTTTACCAAATTTAATCATACGTGTAACAAAAGAACACATAAAATTAAATTTAAATTTAGACTTTTTATGAGTTCAAGAGGACAAAGGAATTAAAATAAAAATATTAACTATTTTTTCATATTTTTTTGACCTAAAATGCTATTTCTTTTAATTTTCTGATATTTTCCTATTTTCTAAAAATACCAAAAAATGTGAAAAATACAAAAATTATTTTTTGGTAAAAAAATGGTTCCTTGGGCTTGGCCAAGGCCACCAAAATTGATTTTTTAATTTTTCAATTTTTTTATGAATTTTTACGAATAAAAATAAACTGAAAAAAGACTAATTGAAAACCAGGTGCCAACAGCTGACCCTCTTTGAGAGGAATCTCGAGAGAGGTTTCACTCAAAAACAGGTGACACCTGAGTCTAGATCGACTCGACTGGGAAAAAGAAAAACGAATCCTAACATTCAATTTTTCTTGTCTCATTGATGAACGCTCTGCTCATTTTATCTTTGCTGATGTAAGAGAAAGATGGAGTAGAGATACTCACCTGTTACTCACTTTCCTAATGCTCGCGCAGCATATGCGGTATATGGTGGATTTAAGTAAATACCTAGGGAACTCGTCTCTTGAGCATTTTAGGGCAGTTAAGTTATAGCCCGTATGGTAGGCCAAACCATAATGAGATTCCTATCTGTCAAGAACCTAAGGATGATGCACCCGTTCTTTAGGGATTGTCAGAAGTTTCGATCCGTATGGAGGATCAGGCCTTGAATATGACTCCTCCTATCAGGAACCTAAAGGTAACACATCCATTCTTTAAGGTTTGTCGGATACTAAGTTTCCCATCTACTAGGAACCTAAAGGTGACGTACCCGTTCTTTAGGGTTTGTCAGAGACTAAGCTTCCTATCCACCAGGAATCTAAAGGTAACGCGTGCATTTTTTAGGGTTTGTCGGATATTAGGCTTCCTATCTATCAAGAACTTAAAGGTGACACACTCGTTCTTTAGGGTTTGTCGGATGCTAGGCTTCTCATCCACTAGAAACCTAAAGGTGACGCATCCGTTCTTTAGGATTTGTCGGATACTGGGCTTCCCATCCACCAGGAACCTAAAGGTGACGCGTCCATTCTTTAAGGTTTGTCGGATACTAGGCTTCTCATCCACTAGGAACCTAAAGGTGACGCACTCATTTTTTAGGGTTTGTCGGATACTAGACTTCCCATCCACTAGAAACCTAAAGGTGAAGCACCCATTCTTTAGAGTTTGTCAGATACTAGGTTTCCTATCCATTAGGAACCTAAAGGTGACATACCCGTTCTTTAGGGATTGTCGAATACTAGGCTTCCCATCCACTAGGAATCTAAAGGTGACGCACCCATTCTTTAGGGTTTGTCGTAGATTAGACTAATCCTACAGCTTGAGGAATCAACGAAAGTCTGTACAAATGAGGTATACCTAACTCTTAGGTTTTACCAAAGAGGCTGTCCTGGGGTCTAAGGGTTACCTAGAACCTTATAGAAAGCTGGTTTTAAAGATTGTCGTTTTGACGCCTAAGGTGCCATTTTGAGATTTGGGGACTCCAAGTATCCTGCAGAAAGCTCAAATCTGCAAAACTTTTGTTAAGGAGATTCTTCTAGGATTTAGGCGTTACCTGAAATCTCGCAGAAAGCTGAATCTGAAAATTGTCCTTTTGACACGTGAGATGCTATCCTGCAGAAAGCTTAAACCTGAAATCTCTCACAAAAGCAATTTCGAAGCTCTTCATTTGTTGAGTAAGGTATCCTTCTTTGACTCGGAGCTACCATGAGTCCTATAGAAGTTTAAACCTGAGAGTCCATTCCACATCAAAAAGATATCAGTTATCTCGAGGTAATGACAGTTATAATGTAGGCAAAGCTTTACTTTGACCTTTGCGGTTATGCAAAATGACTTATGATGTTTGAGATTATCTAAGACATCTCAAAGCGTGCAAAGATTATCAGAAATCCTTATAAGGAAAATCCTGGATCAAATAATTTGAAATTTCCAACAAAGCTTATTTTTAAGCATCTTATTAGAATATCTCCATCAAAGAGGGCTTCTCATCGATTCTTCGACTTTGGTCTTTTATGAAGAAAGCACTCGAATTTCCTAATAACCTGTAGCTAGGTTTTGGGGGCTATTCGTAGAGCATACACTTTGATCAATCGGGAGGTTTTTACGGAACCATAATGTTGGGCTCGGACACGGTATCCAAGGGGGACTCACTTTCCGAGTCAAGTCTTTTGAATGAAAATTTTCTTCATCTGCTCCAGGTTTACAAGTTAAGAACCCTGCAAAATGAGAAAGAAATAATCTTGTTCGTACCTCTTTGAGGTAAGGTACATATTAACCTAGACGTCTTAGTCAGAGAAAACTGCGAAGGTTTGTAACGTTGGTAGGATTGGAGACCGAAAAAGGTTTGTTTTTGGCTTGGAATTGCGAAGGATTCGACATTGGTGATTAGTGCCGATCGGTCTTCTGTTTTGTCTCTGTTTGATGACTCTTCGAAGAACATTTTTTATCTTCTTGATACTACTCGCATTGAGAATGGGTTTAATCCTTGAAAGACATCGCTTATCTTTTGGCAATTGGCTATGATTCCAATTGAGGGATAGCTTTTTGCTGTACAATCCCGGAGGATTCGTCTTTATTTCAGAATTTTCTAAGGGTGAAGGCATCCAATAGTCACTTGGTGTTTCAAAATTAGTCTTACGACTTTTCAGCATTCTAGTGAGGGCCAGCCCTGCTCTTGTCGGGCTTTTTGTCTCTATTTAATGCATAGAGATTCGACTCTTTCTCTTTTTCAATCCCGCTTTTTTCCTTTTCTCTTTCTAGGAACTAGGATTTTTTATGATCATGTAAGGCATGTAACTTAAGTCTCTACCTATTTGAACATTTTACTTTGAAAGTCTCATGTAGCTCCTATTTCTTGAACTTCTCTGTCTGCAAGTGTCTTTGCCACCTTTGTCTTGGTGTTGTGCAATGATCATCAATAAGGGTACATGAAACAAATATATAGGCTCAAATTGGCTATACGATGGGTATAGGCGTATAGGATAGAGAAATGAACGTCTCTTTGTCATCCTAGGCACCTGGATCAATGCATATCAACACATGAAGATTGATGTTAGTCCGAACAAAAAAGTTTCTAATCATTAACCTTTACATGCTATTGGACTACTTCTTTACGACCCTAATGTAGGGTGGCTCTTGACAGGGTTAGGAAATGAAGATCACCATTCAAAGGGTTTGTCAATGGTTACCTGTAGTGTTTATGGAGAAGAATGAATGCCTTCGTCATTCTAATCCATGTAATCAGTCCTAATAGCCCTTACATCTATAGGTTCAGGCTTTTCTATCCTTACACTCCTCTCATCTCTCTAGTGTGTATAGGACGTGGTTGGATTAGGCTTACCTCTTATATGAAAAAACATTCCTGCTATGTAGCTTAAACAACTTCGTTTTGGAAAAACCATTTCGTTTTTCTCCATACATTTTGTCCCGTAGGGATTTAATGATCACATGCATGTTCATCTTTGACATTTTCTCTCTTACAAGAAAGTGAGAAATTTTACGATATTTCTCCGTTGCTATCTTTTGTCTTCATCGGACATTCCTGTTTGAAGAGAATAGAAACTCTAGTGAGTGAAAAATGTTTCTACACTTAATAGAATAGATACATATTACCTGGCTCTACGTGTCAGGAACTGTTCTGTCCTTGGTTCCATTTGAACGAGTTTGATTTTGAGTTCGTTTCTCGGAATCTTGCAAAATACAACACATGCCATGTATGTATGGATGCATGATATGCTTATGTAATGACCGCTATGGTGACTCAGATTGTTTTAGAGAAAATCAAGTGATTGTCATCTGATTTCATTTCATGGATAATACTTATTCACAACATCTGAATTTACAAGATATCACAATTCTTCTCCTTCAAAATTTACAAGAATTAATGCCCCTCGCACGAAGACTTTCTTGACAACATAAGGGCCTTCATAGTTCGGGGTAAACTTGCCTCCTGGATGAGTAGCATTCGGCGGAGTTTTCTTCACCACCAGGTCACTCACCTCGAAACTTTTGGGTTTAACTTTCTGGTTAAATGAGTTGACTATCCTCTTCTGGTAACTCTGGCCATGATATATTGCTCTAAAACGCCTCTTGTCTATTAGATTCAGCTGTTCACATATGTATTTAATCCACTCTATCTCAAAGAGTTTAATTTCTGATAATATTCTCAAAGAGGGGATCTCACTTTCTATAGGTAGTATGGCTTCCATCCCGTATACCAGAGCACAAGGAGTAGCCCTTGTAGAAGTTCTGATCGAAGTTTGATATGTCATTAAGGTAAAAGGTAGCCTTTCATGCCAATCCCTATAATTCTTGGCGGTTTTTGCCAAAATCTTTTTTATGTTCTTGTTTGTCGCTTCCACTGCTCCATTCATTTGTGGGCAATTTTGAGCGGTAATGGAAAGAATTAACATGTCGAACACCAAACTGATCTAGTAGATAGTCGACAATCTTATTGTTTAAGTTTGACCCATTGTCCGTGATGATCGCTCGTGGGGTACCGTATCAAAAAATTATATCTCTCCTGATGAACCTCGCCACGTTCCTTGCAGTGACATTCGTGTAAGAACCGGTCTCTATCCACTTCGTGAAGTAATCAATTGCAACTACAATGAAGCGATGATCATTCGAAGCTGCTGGATTGATAGGCCTTATCATGTCTATCCCCTACATAGAAAAAGGCCAAGCTTTGGACATTTAATGAAACTCGTTCGGGGGTGCATTAATCCTATTGCCATATACTTAGCATTGGTGGCATGACTTGACATGTTGACTACAATCTGATTCGATGGTCATCTAATAATAACCAAGCCACATAATCTTCCTTGCGAGGAGATGGCCATTCATGTGTGGCCCGCATATACCTTCATGGATCTCCATCATGAGAGTATTTGTTTCTTTAGCGTCTATGTACTTTAACAGAATGGAGTTAAATGACATTTTGTACAAAGTTTGTCCATTGAGGAAGAATTTACTAACCATCTTGGCTATGTATCTTCGGTATCCTACTTGACATCCTTCAGGAAATTCTCTCTTCAAGAGATAATTCTTGATATCATGGTACCATGGCTCTTCGTCAAATTCTTCTTGACTATCATACAATAAGCCGATTTTCTGATTATGCCGATCTTTAGTGGCTCTAATTCTAATCCATTAGTTATTTGCAACATTGAGACCAACGTAGCCAACGCGTCTACGAACTGGTTTTGTGTTCTTGACATGTTTTTGAATTACACATCTTCGAATTTAAGTGTCAACTTTTCTAGGTACTCATGATAAAAGATGAGTTTTACGTCATTTGTTCTCCACTCTCCATGTGCCTAAAAAATAATGAGCATAGAATCTCCAAAAACCTGTAACTTAGGTACTTCCATGGAGAAAGCCAACTGTAGGCCTATAATGCATGCCTTATATTCTGAAATATTATTGGTGCAAGGGAAAGTCAATTTTGCTGTAACAGGATAATGTTGACCATTAGGGGATATTAGCACTGCCCCTGTGCCAGCTCCCGATAGTTTAACTACTATATCGAAATACATGACCCATTTGTCTTCTATCAAATTCAAAACTTGATCTTCCACTTTTGTTTGTTCGGAAGATGTGCAATTTTGAGTGTTCTCTGCCAACATATCAACTATGGCTCTCCCTTTCACAGACTTTTGTGGAGAGCTCCTAATGTCAAATTCAGACAACATCACTTGCCATTTTGCTAATTTTCTAATCAAAGCATGTTTCTCCAAGAGATATTCGATACGAACATTTTATGTCACTAGATGAATATGGTGGTGTAGGATATACTGCCTCAATCTACACAGCACCCACACTGTTGCTACACAGTCCCTCTCGACAGGCACATATTTGCTTCGGATGAGGTGAATTTCTTATTTAAATAGTAAATAGCTCTTTTCTTACTATCTATAGGGCTTGTTTGAGCAAGTAAGGCTCCCAAAGACTCTTGATGTATAGTGAAATACAAGGTCAAGGGATGACTTGGGATGGATGGCACAAGTACTGGTGGAATGGCTAGATAAGTTTTGATCTTTTGAAAGGCCTGACTGCATTCTGTATCCCAAGTCACTTTCGCACCCTTCTTGAGTAGTTTGAAAATCGGTTTAGCCACATCTGATAATTGCTTGATGAATCTGGTAATGTAGTTTAGTCTCCCTAGAAGACTTCTTACTTCTTTCACCATTGAGGGAGTTGCTAGGTCACAAATAGCTTGAATTTTTAAAAGGTCAATCTCAACGCCCTTGTTGCTGACTATGAATCCAAGAAGTTTCCCTAATTTTGCCTCAAACACATAATTGTTAGGGTTCAACCTCAACTAGTATTTTCGCAATCGCTCAAATAGCTTTTTTAACACTTGAATGTGATCTTGTCCTTTCTTGGAATTGGCGATCATGTCATTGACATATACCTCAATTTCCTTATGGATCATGTCATGAAATAAGGTAACCATCACCTTCTGATAAGTTGCCCCAGCATTCTTTAGTCCAAAAAGCATAACCTTATAACAAAAATTTTCCCAAGGGGTGGTGAATGTAGTTTTCGGCTTGTCCTCCTATTTTATGAGGATCTGGTTAAATCTAGAGAATTCATCCACAAATGAGAATAATTCGTATCCTGTCATGCTATCTACAAGCACATCGATGTGGGGAAGTGGAAAATCATCTTTTAAGCTTGCTCTATTCAAGTCCCGATAATCCACACAGATCCGGATTTTTCCATCCTTTTTCATGACGGGGACTATGCTCGTAATCCAATCTGAGTAAGAGATAGCTTCAATAAAGCCCACTCTAAGAAATTTCATCACTTATTCTTTAATTCTGTCTTCTAACTCAGCTCTCATCCGTCTGCTGCCTTGCCTTACCGGTTTGACACTAGGATCTGTGGATAATGCATGTTCCACGATTTTGGGATCCAAACCCAGCATATTGGCGTATGACCACGCGAAAATATCCCAATATTCCTTAAGTAGTTCTGTGAATATGAGCTTTTTAGTTTGAGATGTCCACCAATCTTGACTTATTTGATATTTGTATCATCACCCAAGTTAATGACAATTGGCTCTTCTAAAGTGGGAGGCATCGACTTTTCGAAAGCACTCCCATCTCTACGGATAACAACGTAACTCTCATCTTCGTCTTCCTCAATATCGCAGGAGTAATCATCTTGATGGCCCAATTCACACAATAACCTAGTATGCATGTTCGAAATGATATGCCTGAAGTGTCATGCATATGGTTAGTCTTTATTCCATATAAAAATGCGATGCGTGAGTGTAAAAAATCTTTTCAAAAAGATTTCAAAATAAGTGCAGGCATAAACGGAACTAGTTCTCATATCCTCAGATATCCTTGTTGCTCAAAAATCTTTTGAAAATCATGAATCATATGGCAAACCAAGCCTCAAGCTTCCCATATGGAAGGCTAGTATCATCATTGAGCTGATTTGTGGTTCCATATGTCCTTAATAAAACTTGTGTGTTTTATTGAATGCAAAATGGATCGCATTACAAGTTATGCTATTTGGATCAACGGTAGAAGATCCAAAGGCATTTTCCTACATTTACTTCAAACACAAAAATGAAAAGTGCCAAGAAATGCAGGAATTTAAATGCAATATTAAAAGCGAGGGAGAGGTTTCTTTACTCAGAAGTAGTGGCTTCATCATCAAGCCACTCTATGATGACATTCACAAAATCGTCACCCAAAAAAGGGTTTGCTAGATCTGGTTCCGTTGGCGGAGTTATCCCTTCTTCTGACTACCACTTAGAATCTTTGTTGAAATACTTGTTTAAAGGACTGTTGAACATCTTAGATTTGCCTTTTCAAGCTGAAGAACCAATAAAGGAATCCTTATAGTTTCTTGAGCGTCAATGGCGTCCATGGCTCTTGCCTCGGCCTTGGCCTACTGTTTTAGGGGTAGAACCATCATTACGAGTGTGCTGATATCCCAAGCCTATCTTATGTTTGTTGGATTTTAACTGCAGATGAGCGCTGATTCCTTAACCATGTTTGCCCAGACCTTTCCCTAGGTTGAATCCATATGCTAGCAGCATCTTAGCAGGTAAAAAGTTAGCTTCAAAGATAAAAGGGGTCTTCAGTTTTGCCTCCACAGGAGTGTGGATCACTGTCACTAGCTCTAGGAAATGATAGCTTGCTTCTTGCTTAACTTCTGGCTTAATGTAGGGAATAACGCTATTCTAATATGCAAAGAGATCAACTTCTCCGTGGACAATAACTACTTTCCTATTAATTACGAATCACGCTTTCTGATGTAGATTTGAAGGCATGGGTCCAGTAATGTGGATCCAATGCCTCTCTAACAAGAATCCAAATGCGCTCGGCAAATCCATTACCTAGAAGTTTATGGAGAATTTAGTTGGGCCAATGAGCACATCCAGCTCGATTTCGCCTACTACTATTTTTCTCATCCCATCAAAGGCTCTAACAACCGCTTTAAAAGTTCGAATCAATTCCTCTTTGATGCCCAAGCTCCTTAATGTAGCCAATGGTAAGATGTTAAAAGCAGATCCATTGTCGATTAGCACGCGTGCTACTCTCTTCCCATTATAGTGTGCAGTGAAGTATAAGGCCTTGTTGTGCCCCCTTACTTCCATGGGGAAATTTTCATCTGAGCAACTCAATTGATCTTTAAGAAGAATTGCCCGTACAAAGTCTCTAAACTGTATGTCATTGATGGTTTTGGGGATATGTACTTCATTTAGTACTTTTAACAGCACATCCTTAAGCTTCTCCGAGTTGATGAAAAAATCTAACAGAGATATTTGGGCTGGCATTTTCCTTAACTACCATATCAACTCGAATTCGCTGGTTTTAACGATGGATATGAGCTTTTCTGCATCTTCTTCGAAACCTCCATCTTTTAAGATTCGCTTTCTCTTGGGACGTAAAATCGTTCGGATCTCATCACAGCATCTACTTCTCCCGTTCCATAGTCCTAATGAACCGCCATAGAGTCATGACTTTCTACTGGTGGGACTTGTATTGTGACATTCTGAATTTTCAACCATTGATGTATGAATGAGAAGATATCCATCGATGTATTTCAGTTTTATCTCACTCGGACCTGATTAATTCGAGTTAACAGACTAGAAAGGGAAAGGCTAACGCATGACAAGTACGTGGACCTAGGAACTCGAATAAGGAAAAGCACTTTGACCATAAGAATTGTCAAGGAAATATTTAGATTAAATAAGAAGCGATCTAGAAACGATTAAGGAATTCATTGCTAGCGTTATACGATTGGAACGCAGGTGATTCCACTTAACCGACGTATGATTTGCAAACCTTTCCTAAATCGAATTCTTACGATCGTGACCGTCGGAGCTAGCGATAAACCCTCGCAATTACATGACAACCAAAGTCACTGTGACTTGAGCCATCGTAAGTGTGATGAGAATCACTGAGTCGATACGAGTGAATGTCTGCCAAAAGCCGCCCGTCAGTTTGAGATAGACTGGAATTGCAATTGATGGAAAACGAACCATGAACGAAATGGGATATTGGACAAAGAAAAATTTCAACAATTCAAAAGGAATTGAACGTCGCCTCATCGAGGGTAATTTAGATGAAGAAAAGTGAAATTTGGACTGAAGGTGTAAAATTACCCTTTTGCCCCTCAAGGACATTATTTCTATTAAGAATAAATAAGGACAAAATAGTCATTTCTTTCTTATCCTAGTGGGCAAAATTCAAAGGGTAGATTAGTCAATTTGTGCTCTAGATTTTTTTTTTAAAGAAAAGCCAAGTGTCATCAATCAAGAGCCTTATCCACTTAGACTAGATTAGATGCCTAATTGCATTAAATGACTTGTCAAATTCTCACCTACCATTCTTTCTCTCTTACCTTGACTTGTGGACAAAGGAAGAAGCAAGAAGACTCACTTTTTGGTCTGCCAATTCCTATCTCCCTCTCAAATCGCACGTTTCCCTCTTCCTCTCTTCCTCTTGCTCCCTGAACAGATTCTGTCCTCACCGTTCGTCCGCCACGACACTGGCTTTCGGCTACCATTCACCCAACTATGACCCCCACAACACTCCTTGATGTCTTGCCTACAACCTCCAAGTGATCGTTCGTCGATTTGTTACTCTGTTTAACCCGTGCAGCCGTCGGAGTTGAAAGAGGTCAGAATCGGATCTAATCTGGCCATGAGCTTCTTTAGGCCAGTTTAAAGGGCTTATCTTGCTTCCAAATTGAGGTGAGACCTTCTTGACCCATAGTATTAAGGTTTAGTGGTTTTAGTTTGAATTTTAATTGAGGTTTGAATGGGTTTTGGTGGTTGAATGTCCATGAACTTCTCTTGGACAGAATCGGTCATCTTCGATGGGTCTTGGAACCGAGCACCTTTGAAGGCCGTAGAAGCGTCGTCTTGCCCTAAAATTTATTGGTAAGACACCCTAAGACATGATATTACATGTTAGTAAAGGATTGGTGAGTTAGATTGAAGCTTTGATGGCCGGTTTGCATGCTTTTTCCTAGGAACAGAGTCTGTCTTGCGACGGATTGATTAGGAACCGAGGATTATTGCGGTTCTTGGAAGAGTTTGTTGGCTAAATTATCTCGATAAGAAAACTTTCAACCCTTAGTTAGGATGTAGACTTACTAAAGGGTGGATTTTTGGTGAGATTGAAAGGGTTTAAAGAGTGGTTTTGGTGTAAAAAACATGAGGGACCCGAGAGCTGCCAAATCCCGTTTTCTGCATGCACCGATTTTAAAACGGTCCGTTCTAAGTCATATGATGTCCAAATTATGCCCTGTTTTTGCTCACATGTCCATAAGATCTTGAAGTTTAAGACCATAAAATTATTTCCCCAAAAAGTGAGTAGAAAAATTTTAGTTTTCGTGATATTGAACCTGATTATGAGTGGGCAGATTGTGAATTGAGGTTTTTATGATTTGCCTTGATCGAATGACTCTTTAGTATACCTCAAAATGTTGAATTAAAGTTGTGCATTCTTGATGATGAGGTGCCATGAGTGAATTTTGATGTGCATCGACTTATTTGGTTCAATCGAGTGCTTTGATGCTTGTTGGTGCATTCGATGGTTCAACTTCTTGATGTTGAATGGCATGTGCTGCTAGTGGCCGAATGACCTATTTGAGTTGATGAACCTAATGTGCTTGAATGGTGTGCCATGAATGGCGATGGAACGAGTCTGCTTGAAAATGTGAAAATGCGATTAATGAGAAGGTTCACAACTATGTTTTATGGCCTATGCATTGAGCTTGAGAGGGAGTTACTCCCATTGACCTGACAAGGTCGTGCGGCTAGAGAGTCCTACCTTGATTGAATCATCTCGAAGGTTGTAAGAATTGAGAGTCAGGTAGCGACCAAATCATCTCTAGGTCCGGACGCGAGAGTTCTATAGTCGACCAAATCATCTCGATGGCACGGAGTGTCGAGACTCGCTATGGAGACCGAATCATCTCCCAGCGAGAGTCATGATGACTGAATCATCTCGACAAGTCATCGAGAGCCATGTGATTGACTGAATCATCTCGTGGCCCTTGATGGGCGAAATAAAAATAAAAGACTGAAACATGATCTTGATGTATTTTCGAGTCTATGTGATTGAAATGCTTGAATTGGTTGGAATGCCAGGGATGCCTAAAGTGCATGGGATATCTAATATGCATGTATGGCTTGAGAATTTTAGATTGGAAAGGGAAAGTGCGAAGGACATGAACCTGATATGCTTGAGTTGCCTTATTTTTCCAATTGCTTGAATCTCATGTATGAAAAGTATTTTTCAAAACTTGCATATTTTCAAATAAGCCTGGAGGTACCAATTGTCTAGCTTAGGGTTAGGGTTAACTTACTGAGATTGTTATCTCACCCTACAGTGGGACCAACATTTTCAAGTCTCAGACAATGAAAACCCGAGCTTGCCATGGATGGACATTCGATGAAGTCAACTTGAGGAAGTGCATATTAACCCTTTGAGACCTTAGGGATTGCTTATTGAATTTGGAGATTTAGAATTGTAACCTTTGAAGTATGATTGACTTAATGAGAAGTATACCCTTTTGTCCTAGGTCATCTTATTTTTTATTTGCATGGGATGTTTTCTCACTTCCGCATGTGTTTATCATTTTGAAGTTTTATGTTATTGACCGCTGGATCTTGGGAGATATTCGAAAGTCAATGGCTAGATGGGATGTTCACAAGCTCGTAGGGTTCAAGACGTGACATCCCTATTTAAGTGGTATCAGAGCAAGGTCAGCTTGATCCAATGTGATTGAGGTTTGGAGTAATAAGGAGCGATGACTTGAGAATAATTAGATAGTGAGACCTTTAAGGGGTTGGGCATTGATGTCTGCATTTTGAGGATTATAATATTGAACTTGTGTTGTACTCTAACGGTTCTAGTGTTGATTTTAATTGATGATCTTGGAAAATGATATGATTGAGGTTCAAGTATAAGCAAACAAAAACTAAGGAGATATAAGCATGGATTTTGAGGTAGAAATTGTATTTGAGGTTAGTAGAGAATTGCTTATGAATAAAGGGTCAATTGGAGTATATGATAGTGATCGTGGTTTGTCAATGACCCAACTTGAGAAATATTTGGCTTAAAGGCCAGTTGTAATCGAATACATGTGGATTTGATTTGAATAACGACTAGACTTGATGTATATAATTGAATTTAGGCAATTGATTTGTGAGAGACGATGGTCCTTGTGGAGCTAGAGGTTTTCTATGGATAAGAATAAATTTGGAGATGATTGTGGTATGACGAGTAGCGAGAACAAACATGTTGTCCATGTGTTTGTGGCATTAAAATGAAAGTTGACGAGGGTGTATGCATGGGCTTATCATTATTGGACTTAATAAACTATCACTTGGTATGTGACAAGTTGATGAGATACCTATAAACCGTAATGAAGCATGGTATGAGACGTGTGCAACGGGGCTTTCTCCGTAAATGTATAACTTGGGACAACCTGCAACAACTAAGTCTAACGAGGGCGGGGAGTGATCGCCAGTACAAAGAGGTACGGACAAAGAGCGACTCTTGGCAGGCTTTTGAGTTGACAAGAGACAGTAATGACCCAAGTCATAACTTAAAAGAGAAAGTCCAGGTATCTGGTTGAGTCTAATTGTGATTAAGAGATGTATGGCACGGGAGTGATTCTCAAAGTGAATGTTTGAAAGTGGCATGACTTATGTAATGACCCCTGTGATTGGCATGATTAAGAGTTTTGTGCTTGGCTGTGGATGTCGTTTGAAAGAAAAATTGATGTTTATGATTGACCTGTTGGGCATGATTTTTAATAGGCATCATGTGATTGGCTTGACCAATGTATAATTGAGAAATTAGACGGCAAATGGGGTTTATACCCATTGAATTGATGCTTGTTGAGAATGAGATATCGTGTCGTGTTTGTGACAGAGTGGCAGATGCTGCTAGGCTTTAAGTGTGAGTTATTGACTCGTTGAATTGCTGTCTTGATGCTTGTTTGATAGTTGCCTAGTTGAGGCTTGCTTAGTAATTGGCTGTTAACTAAGAAATCGCCTTGTTGAGGTTGGCTTGTCAAAGAGTTATTGACTAATGAGGATCTGGAATCTTTGGGTAACGAGCAACTAGTTGAGAGTTGTTCGGGAACCACTAGATGGTTGATAAGGATGAATGATGAGATGAGCAGCTTGAGACTGCTAGACTAAAGTAGATGACTTAAGACTTTGATTCCTGAAAGGAATTGTAGTCAACTGGCACGAGAACCTGACACGGTTGAATGACCAAAGTATGGTCATAGAAGAGCATTGGGCTCGAGTATACCTGGTATGGAAGATTTAAGAACTGAGAAGGATCGTGAGAATTGAGTGAAGATGAGCGACTGGAAAATGAGTACTGGAAAAGCGTATAGCTCGATTTGTTAATCGTGCGAGACCCAAGTGTAATAAGGGGTCGTGAGAACTTTAAATGGAAATGAGAAAAACTAATAGGTAGGCAAGCTCGAGGAGGAGCTGCTTGCCTAAGTCATTGTGGTGACAGATGCTAGTACCTATGAGTTAAAGTGATGAAAGACACAAGAAAGGTGACTAAGTTTGATGGAGGGATGAGATTCGAAATTGTCTTCCTCTAAATTGGGGATCTTGGTAAGAAAACCTTAAAGGTTTTGGGTACACTGAGGAAAGAAAGTGATCCTGGCAGTTTTAGCCTTAAGAGGCTGTTGATAGTTGGCGAAAGGACACCAAAGGAAAAGTTTTCCTCGAAGGCATAAGATCTGCCTAGACTATCTCTGTTGAATTGTTTAATGGAAAGTATCTTCCTGGAATTGTTTGAGAGCAAATGTTGTTTGGATCTAGATAATTTTTCAAGGATTAGAAGATAATCGACCAATATGAGGCAAAGTACTCAAGGTCGTCTAAGTGTACTGAAAGTGGTCAAGTACCCTTTGAATGAGACGTGAAGTCCCTAAGTGGATTGAAAATTTGAAAGCCTTATGGCTAGTTGTTATTCCTGCTTTTGAGGAATAGTAATGGGACTCAGTAAAAGAAGAGAATGATTGGGAGACTTATGAGTAAGAGAACTCTTGCTCATGGATTACGAGTAAAGAGATGTTCATTATGGAATATGTAACGTGCCAATGAGAAACGGCTATTACCTGGGCGTAAGACCCGTGGTGGAAAATGTGTAGCCCGTCTCTTCTTTATGGAAGGAGTCGAGGAAAATTGACTTGCCAGTATGCCTGGGTTTAATGATTCCCTGGGATTAGTTAATTGAACTGGAACTATTAGAAATGGAATCATGAGTTGTTGTCCCCTAAAGAATAGGGCATTGTCCTTAAGGATGATTAGACCATGATATGGTCGTTGACGAAACGAAAAGTGGATGGACTGTATAGTCTTAGCCGCTCGCAGTATTAATGAATGGTTGAATAAGCGAAAAGAGAGTTTAAAGTGTAATCGCAGATGTGAACTGCTGGAAGACCAATGACGAACGGATATTGTCACTGGAGGTGACTGAATTATGGGAAGAAAAATATCAAGTACGATGACATTTAGGAATCTTGGAGTAAAACACCATTGTTAGCGCAGACTCCAAGACTGACTTTCTATGGAATGGGAAGGAAAAAGTGGATTTAAGTGAGAGAATGTCACTAAAGTGTATCGCTTACTTCATAGGGTAAGAAACCCTAGCAAGTAAGGAAGATGAACTTTTGATTGTCTTAGTGCTAAAAATGAGCATTTGGACATAAAAAGAAGACGCAGAACTTCAACGATTCTTGGAGGGAAGTTCGAGAGACTGCGTTGTAGACAATGTTGAATTCTAGGATAATGCTGACGTTTAGTGGAACAGACGAAATTGAAAAAAAAAATCGCATTAACTGGTTATAGAAACCAGTGGTTAAGATAAGAATGTTTCCTCAAGGAAGAGTGATAACAATGAGCAAAGTGCTACAAAGTCCAAGTGGGGACTCATGAGAGCAGAGGATCAAGGTTTGAGCTCTCAAGTGAAAAGTGTTAGGAACAGTTTGAAAAATGTGACACCCGATGGAAAGAAGTTGATAATAGTCGAATTAAGTGTCCAAGGAATGAATGAGTTGATTGTTGCCGTCTTGAGAGACAATGATTGGACTCATTTGAGAAGTCATGAGAAATATGAACAACTTTGAGAGTATCCCATAGACTCTAAGGAGATACTCGTGGTATGCTAAATGTGAAGCGCACAAACTGCGAACCTGATGAGGTAAGATTCCTCAGTCGTGAAATTTTTTAGAAAGGAAATCCCTATAGAGCCTTTGAGGATTGGAATAAGTGATGAATCGACTAGAGTCGATGTGAGTTGCTGGAAATTGAAATTTCCTGAGATTGGTGAATTGTTACAGATGGACCATGGAAAGATTCCTCACAAAAGTTGTTCAATTGATGGAAAGGACTAAAGGAGAGATGTAACACGAATGGATGAATGAACATGAAAAGAGTTTTTGAGGACTTAAGTCAATTTGATTACTACGCTGGTAATGGTGTTCCTATTTGGAATCAAAAGAGTCGAGAGAATCTTAGTGATGTGATGTGAAAAGGAAATTTGAGGCCTAACAAGGTGATTTGAAATGGATATTGCTTGTACGTCGTGACAATAATGTCATATGAATTGGAATGCTTAGAGCATGATTAGAGTTGGTTTACGAATGTCCTCACGACAAAGTTTGGAAAATCTTGCTTGGGTGGAAAGAGGTTTTAAGTCTATGTCTATCACACGAAATGAAGGTAGTAGTTTTCAGAAGGGAATCAAACAAGAGGCGTTGATATATAAAGTTGCTTGTGGATATGAAAGCGTTGCTTGGATAAAGAAAAACCTTGAAGTTATGTGAACTAAAAGAAATGGAGAGCATGGACCGCCTAAAGAGAATTGGTGGAAAGGCACGTGGAACGAAGAGGTCATCCAAATGTTATTACAGCGATAACCATATCGCTAAGGAAATGGTGGAATAACTAGCGGATTCTTATAATTAAGAAGTGAGCATTGCTTGATTAGCGATGGAGGTACGGATCTTCCCTTAAGAAAGAAGATATTCAACTTCTAAATTGGGAGTTTGTTAATGGACTAGTCTGATGACTACCTGAAGCGTCAAGTCTGAAGGTCCGAAAGGAATTGAGATATTGCCATGATCGGACCTTGATATCTAAGGGGCCATGGAAATGAATAGAACATGGAGCATTAAGGTGTGCCTTAGGATGGCACAAAGGTGCGCCGAGATTGCCTTAATATTATCGGTGATATGGATTGAAGATTGAATTAATCTAACAAGTGGTCGAGCATTAGACATGCCGACAAGAGAGAGAGACATGACCTTGAAGGTTAATGGATTACCACGGTCGTTAGAGATCTTCGAATGGAGTCGAAAGTGAACTACTACGGGAGTAACCACGAGCTTGATTAAGGAGTCGAGAAAGTTATGACTCGATTTGGTTGAGAAAGGGTAAGTTGACAAAGCCTTAAATCTCTGATGGTGCAAGAGGACATTTGAAGGGAGTGATACGTCAAATGGCGTGAGTGCCAAAAATCATATGATTGCGATGGTTTAATAAGGAACAAAGTTATTTTGCAGAATAATAATGCGATGAAGCGCCTATACCCCATGAGATGGGAAGATTACAAATTTCGATGACGAAATTTCTTTAAAGGGGGAAAAGTTATGACATTCTGAATTTCCGAACATTTCGAGATGTATGAATGAGAAGATATCTATCGATGTATTTTAGTTTTATCTCACTCGGACCTAATCAATTTGAGTTAACTGACTAGAAAGGGAAAGGCTAACGCATGACAAGTGCGTGGACCTAGGAACTCGAATAAGGAACAACACTTTGATAATAAGAATTGTCAAGGGAATATTTAGAGCCAATAAGGAGCGATCTAGGAACGATTAAGGAATTCATTGCTAGCGTTATACGATTGGAGCGCGGGTGATTCCGCTTAACCGACGTATGATTTGCAAACCTTTCCTAAATCGAATTCTTACGATCGTGACAGTCGGAGCTAGCGATAAACCCTCGCAATTACATGACAACTAAAATCACCGTGACTTGAGTCATCCTAAGTTTGATGAGAATCACTGAGTCGATACACATGAACGTCTGCCAAAAGCCACCCGTCAATTTGAGATAGGCTGGAATTACAATTGACGGAAAACGAACTATGAATTAAATCTCGAAATGGGATATTATACAAAGAAGAATTCCAACAATTCAAAAGAAATTGAACGCCGCCTCATTGAGGGTAATTTAGATAAAGAAAATTGAAATTTGGACTGAAAATGTAATATTACCCTTTTGCCCCTCAAGGACATTCTTTCTCCTAAGAATAAGCAAGGGCAAAATAGTCATTTCCTTCTTCTCCTAGTGGCCGAAATTCAAGGGTAGATTAGTCAATTTGTGCTCTAGATTTTTTATAAAGAAAAGCCAAGTGTCATCAATTGGGAACCTTATCCATTTAGACTAGATTAGATGCCTAATTGCATTAAATAGCTTGTCAAATCCCCACCTATCGTTCTCTCTCTTTCTCTCACCTTGACTTGGGGACAAAGGAAGAAGCAAGAAGACTCACTTTTTGGTCAGCCAATTCCTCTCTCCCTCTCAAATCTCACGTTTCCCTCTTCCTCTCTTCCTCTTGCTCCCTGGACAGATTTTGTCCTCCCTGTTCGTCCGCTACGATACCGGCTTCCGACCACCATTCGACCAACCATGATCACCACAACACTCCTTGATGTCTTGCCTACAACCTCCAAGTAACCATTCGTCGATTCATTACTCCATTTGACCCATGGAGCCGCCGGAGTCCGAAGAGGTCAGAATCGGGTCCAATCTGGCCATGAGCTTCTTTAGGACGGTTTAAAGGGCTTCTCTTGCTTCCAAATTGAGGTGAGACTTTTTTGACCCGTAGTATTAAGGTTTAGTGGTTTTAGTTTGAAGTTTGATTGAGGTTTGAATGGATTTTGGTGGTTGAATGTCCATGAACTTCTCTTGGACAGAATCTGTCCTCTTCGACGGGTCTAAGAACCGAGCACCTTTGAAGGCTATAGAAGCGTCGCCTTGCCCCAAAATTTGTTGGTAAGACACCCTAAGACATGATATTACATGTGAGTAAAGGATTGGTGAGTTAGATTGAAGTTTTGATGGCCGGTTTGCATGGTATTTACTAGGAACAGAGTCTATCTTGCGTCAGACAAACTAGGAATCGAGGATTGTTGCGGTTTTGGAGGAGTTTGTTGGCTAAATTATTTCGGTAAGAAGACTTCTAACTCTTAATTAGGATGTTGGCTTACTAAAGGGTGGATTTTTGGTAGAATTAAACGGATTTAAAAAGTGATTTTGGTGTGAAAAACGTGAGAGACCCGAGAGTTGCCAAATCCCGTTTTCTGGGCACACCGATTTTAAAATGGCCCGTTCTAAGTCATTCGATATTCAAATTGAGCCCCGTTTTCGCCCACATGTCCATAAGATCTTGAATTTTAAGACCATGAAATTTTTTTCCTCAAAAAGTGAGTAAAAAAATTTCAG
This sequence comes from Rhodomyrtus tomentosa, assembly GCA_028455895.1. Lineage (NCBI taxonomy): Eukaryota > Viridiplantae > Streptophyta > Magnoliopsida > Myrtales > Myrtaceae > Rhodomyrtus > Rhodomyrtus tomentosa. The sequence goes on from JAPCWY010000007.1 coordinate 31,624,580, forward strand.
TTTTCATGATACTGAACCTGGTCGTGAGTGGGCAGATTGTGAATTGAGGTTTTTATGATTTGTCTTGATCAATTGACTGTTTAGCATGCCTAAAAATGTTGAATTAAAGTTGTGCATGCTTGATGATGAGGTTCCATAAGGGAATTTTGATGTGCATCGACTTATTTGGTTTAATCGAGTTCTTTGATGCTTGTTGGTGCATTCGATGGTTCAACTTCTTGATGTTGAATGGCATGTGCTGCTAGTGGCCGAATGACATGTTTGAGTTGATGAACCTAATGTCCTTGAATGGTGTGCCATGAATGGTGATGGAATGAGTTTGCTTGAGAATGTGAAAATGAGATTAATGAGAAAGTTCACAACTATGTTTTATGGCCAATACATTGAGCCGGGGAGGGAGTTACTCCCATTGACCTGACAAGGTCGTGCGGCTAGAGAGTCTTACCTTGACCGAATCATCTCAAAGGCTGTAAGAATCGAGAGTCAGGTAGCGACCGAATCATCTCTAGGTCCGGACGCGAGAGTCATATAGTCGACCGAATCATCTCGATGGCGCAGAGTGTCGAGAGTCGCTATAGTGACCGAATCATCTCGCAGCGAGAGTCATGTGATTGACTGAATCATCTCGCGGCCCAAGGAGGGCGGCCCTTGATGAGCGTAATAAAGATAAAAGACTGAAATATGATCTTGATGTGTTTCCGAATTTGTGTGATTGAAATACTTGAATTGGCTGGAATGCTTGGGATGCCTAAAGTGCATGGGATATCTATTATGCCTGTATGACTTGAGAATTTCAAATTGGAAAGGAAAGTGTGAAGGACATGAACCTGATTGCTTGATATGCTTGAGTTGCCTTCTTATGCCAATTGCTTGTATCTCATGTAGGAAAAGTATTTTCCAAAACTTGCATATTTTCAAATGAGCCTGGAGGTACCAATAGTCTAGCTTAGGGTTAGGGTTAACTTACTGAGATTGTTATATCACCCCGTCGTGGCACCAATATTTTCAGGTCTTAGACAATGGAAACTCGTGCTTGACATGGATGAGCATTCGATGAAGTCAACTTAAGGAAATGCATATTAACCCTTTGAGACCTTAGGGATTGCTTATCGAATTTGGGGATTTAGAATTGTAACCTTTGAATTATGGTTGACTGTAATGAGAAGTATACCCTTTTATCCTAGGTCATCTTGTATTTTATTTGCATGGGATGTTTTCTCACTTCTGCATGCGTTTATCATTTTAAAGTTTTATGTTATTGGCCGCTGGATTCTGGGAGATATTCTAAAGTCAATGGTTAGATGGGATGTTCACGAGCTCGCTGGGTTCGGGACGTGACATGTATGGTTACTGTTGTCGGGATGCTTTTGGTTCAGATTCATATTTGTTTCATCTCTTGATAGGCGAATCACAACAGGTTTAACTAGACAATCATCTTCTTGGTGTAGGCTATCAAGCTCATCCCGTTTGATTACTACGATTGTAACAATTTCAATCATTGCCACAGCTTCTGGGAAGTTTTTGTATTTCGAATGGTGATATTTATCAGCATCACTTGACTCAGCTGACATTGCAAACCTCAAGTGTCTTCTTGCTCTCTCGAATAGTTTAGTTAAGCTTTGCCCCTAGACTATTAACTTATCTATCCTGACGCTTTGCTATGTGTTAAACTTGTTATCTGTAGTCTGAGGATGACCGCATGTCGAAAATCTAAATAACACATCTTCCATTTCCCACGAGAGATCATTCACTTGTTTTTCTATGTGCAGGAAATATTCCGATATCACCTACTTGAGTGATAATTCATGTTCTTCTATAAAAGGCTTTATCACATCCTTCTGGACCTCTGGTTGAATAGGATCATCCATACCTCCCCAGCCATCGGGAATAATATCCTCCATTCTCTAGAAGAAACTGGGAGAAGTAGAGTATTTCACTTTAAAGTTGTATCCACCAGAATTCTCACCTAGATTATCTACAACCTAGTCCTTCTTTAGCGCTTCAATTACAAATCTGCAATCGGCCAGACTCTACTTGGTAGCTTCCAGTTCGTCCTCATCAAGCTCTTCTTTGGTTCGGTAATCAATTCTACGTCGCCTACCAGACTTTCAAGTGGGACATTCCACATATTTCCTTGCTCGGTTTCAACCACAAACTGGTTCCATTATAAGTTCATCGTGGTTTTAATTTCTTCAAACTCTTCATAAGCAACTGTCACGCCCCGCGTCTCATCGCGAGCACGCAATCATCCCTGCAAGCAAACAGCAATAATCTCTCGGCGGTCTCAAGGATCCACCTATATATAAAGGAAGATCGAGAGATAAAATAATTTACATTAAGCACACGAAAGCGTTTCCCAACAACTCCCCGTACAGTATATATATATATATATCCCAAGACTAAGCAGAACTAGATAGCATCATAAAGTCATACATCAACATCAACTGGTTACATCTACTACAGACCACTATACAGCAAGGCGACGGGTAAACATGTCAAAAGGTGTCCACAAAATCCACCAAGGAAGGGGTCAGGTCGCTAGTCCAAAAGTCAGGTCGATATCCGAAGTCGCCTAGGAGGAACTGCTAGAATCTCTAGTGTCCTCGCTCTCCTCGAACGGCTCGTACTTGGAGAAAGTCTCCAACGGAACCTCCACATAGTCCTCCATAGTCGCTTCCTGCGATTGTTCAGCCTGGTCTCCCTCCACGGTCGCCTCCTGGTCCGGCTCGGATGGATCTCTCTCGGACAGCTCCACCACGATGACCTCATCCTCTGGCGGTGGCACGAAAAGCTTAGCTGTCGATGTCCGCTCCGAGCCGTTCCTCGACCCAACCACTGAACCCTCCGAAAACTCTTGATCCGAAGTCGTCTGACACCATGGAGGTATATCACCCTCAGGAACCTCGTGAGGCTTCAACGGCCCGACCTTCCTATTCCCGTCCTGTCTAAACCAAGCCTCAAACCGATGAGGCTTCCAATATGGTTTGCCCTCATCTACCCAAACTACTGTATATTTCCTTAAGTATATATTTTCCTACCTATCGGGGAACTCATCGTAATACGCCGTCATCTCTTGCGGGTCCCCGAACCTAATAGGCCACATAGCTACTGCCTAAGATCTATAAAGTAAAATTTCCCCAAAAGGGGTAAGATATACATCTCAGTAAGAAAAACCTAACCCTAGATCAGGTTGACTGTCCACATAGGCAGTCAAGTCACTCAACCTATCCAACTCATGTGCTCACGCAGGTATGACATTGATAATTCAATAAACAATAATGCATAGAGGACAGACATGCATTTATATTCTCATGTCACACATAGTTGCATGTATATGCTCGGCCTGTCACTTCACATCAATCAACCTCTGCCTACCTCATTCTTTGGCCCGCGATTAGATCGCATCAGGCTCGACTCGCCTAAACACATCAGGCCCTGGTTCAATTTCCAAACAGAGTCTATGAACTTGTATTCTGTCCTGCGATTATATCGCATCAGGACTGTGGCTATCTCACCCCACGATTCCGTCGCATTAGGGCGCCACCTAATCATCATCCACCCCGCGACCTCGTCGCCTTAGGATCTCAATCTCCCGTCCCGCGTCTCACATGCCTCAGAGCCATGCCATGTCATGGTACAATCAAGATTCATGCCATAATCTTCTAACATTCACACACTCAATGTCAATTACATTATAAGTAGCATTCATAATCCCATGGCATGCAAAACAACTCAATTATTATCCAAACATGACACACGATTTCAATACAAGTCAAGGCACACATGAACTCTTTAATTAATCCTAAAACATTCTAAGGCTCATTACTTTAGAATATGCCCATTAATCGATCAATTTTCCCACTCGACTTACCCAATCTAGTCCAATCCCCCTAGCCTTGGTTTAGAAAATTCCTTACCTCCACTTAATAACGTAAATTACTCCTCCTTACACCTCCTAAGGTTCGGCCAACTCAAGTCCATGGTCAATACGTCGTGCAACCTAGGATAATCGATCTATTTGTCATAATTCAACATCCAATTCCTCAATTCATCCATCCAAATCACCCAATACATACTCCTCATCATCTTAACACATCATGCACACCAAATTACAACTCAATTCTAGCCTAATTAGCCCTCCATAGATTCGGTTTGGGCCCGGCATTGCAACGGTTCCATTCGGTTCTACTTGTGCCGGGTCCAACCAATTCTAATCCACCTCAAAGCCATCAATTATACACATTTCTATCTCTTATAATGTCTACCTAAGAGTTTGGAGTGCTCACCGAGGGTTCAAGTCGCGTGGATGCCGGAAAGTCGTCGGAAGTTCGCCGGTTGTCCAAGGCCCTTATTATCGGCAGATTCTAGGCGAAATTGGCAAGGGTGATTCATGGTCAAAAATTTATCAAATAAATCCTCAATTTTTACCATAGATTCCTACACATGTCTATTGAGTCTCCACCAAATTTGAACGAAAGATTTCAAGTTTTCGGCTGTCAAAAGGATTCAGAACAGAACCTACCTCAAACTGGAGCAAAATCCGTCGACCTGTGGGAGAATGCTTGCCCCTAATTCCTCAGAGCTTCAAATGACCTGATTCAAGTTGGAGACGTTGGCAAGACATGGGGCTACGTCTGAGTGGTCGGTTGCCAGTAGGGGACGGCCGGAGGCGGTGATCGTGCGGACCGAACGGCGAGCTCCTGTCTAGTCGGGTGAAGCAGAAACTGGAGAAGAAGAGGAAGAAGCTTGGTCTATTTTTTGGGGGAGCAAAAATGGCCGAATGAAGAGTGAGAGGGAGCAGAAAGAGAGCTGGTTTGTCCCCAAAAATTTTAATTAATTGAAGTGATTGGTAGGTGGGCATTAAATGAAGAGTTGATCTTCCACCCTTGGATTTGTGCCACTTGGCAATTGTTCTTCTCAAGGGTATCCAATGGCCATCCCTTTGTCCTTCAATTTTGGTAGCCAAGGGTAAGAGAAATGCCCATTTTTCCCTTCCTTCAATTATAAAGGCAAAGTCCTAAACTTGAGGGGCATTCTGGTCATTTTACCCCCGACGTTCGAAACATCATTTTTCTCATTTCTGACTTCTTCGATAGGGTGACGGCCAATCCAATTGACGTTGAAATTCTTGATTTTCCTTTTTCAAACTTTTCAGGACTCAATTCTGATTGTTCCTTCTACCAGACGTGATTCCAGCCTATTCCAAATCGACGGGCGGCTTTTGCAGACTATATGCGTATCGACCCCGTGATTCTCATCACATTTAGAACTCTTCAATTCATGGCAGCCTTGGTTATCATGTAATTGCGAGGGCTTATCGCTAGTTCCTATGGTCTCGATCATCACAGTCCGATTAAGATAATTTTGCAAATCGTACGTTGGTTAAGCGGCATCACCTGCGCTCCAATCGTACGACTCTCGCATGGTAATCTTTAATCGTTCTTAGATCAGCCTTTTTGCGGTCCTAAATATCCGCTCGACAATCCTTATGGTCAAAGCGCCATTTCTTATTCGAGTCGCCTAGGTCCACGTATCTCGTCTTGCGTTAGCCTTTCCCCTTTAGTCAGTCTACTCAAATTGATCAGATTTGAGCGGAATACAACTGAAATACATCGCTTGATATAGATAAACTTCTCATTACAGAGTCTGAAGTTAATTGAAAATCAAAATGTCACAGCAACGCTCGACATTATCCCTAGGCTCATCATCTTGGCAATACATAACTTTTTTCCTTCAGCCGACACTTCTCATTCTTTTGGATACGACGAAGCGATCGCCAGAATATTGATTAGTTTGGGTACATTCACCTTCAGCTCTAGGTGGTTTTCTTCTCCGTCGGCGAATATGGCACTAATTGCTTGATGATTAGGGAGTAGATTTTCTTGCACGTTTGGAGCCACATCATCAAACTTCAAAATTTGATTGTCAATGAGAACTTGAACCTTCAGCTTAATGATATAGCAATTATCTACATTGTGTCATCTTTTACCCATATGATAGGTGCAAGTTTGGCTTTCATCAAAATCAGGATATTTAGCCAAATTCGCTCTGGGAGATTCCTTTGCCACCTTGCTCTAATAACATTGGGAGTAACTTGGATAACGATCTAGGAAGTTGAGAAAATTACTTTTGAGGCTTCCTCTTTCTAGGCTCTTGCCTTTTAGACATTGACCACGATGTTTCTCCTTTAGCCTGATGGGGACTAGCGAACACCTTGAGTTTATGGGAATCCGGTACAAAGGCTACGTCAACTCCAGCCTCTCTTTCTTTTCTCTAGGGATATTGCTTCCTCGTCAAAATTTCATGGGGCCTTTTTTGTCTTAAAGCACACTCCAATCTCTCAGCCACCTTTATTAAGTGTGTAAAGGTTTGGCATCTTGAGGTGTTTAATCTGTCGAAGTATTCATATGGGAGTGCTTTCAAGAACAGGTCAATCAAATCATCCTCCGAGATTGGTGGCTTCACTTGAGTTGCCAAAGCACACCATCTTTGGGAATATGTTCTAATTGTTTGGCCTCTTACTTTCACCATTCGTAACATATCTTCTCTTGTCAGGGTAGTAGTCGTGTTAAACTTATACTGCTTGAGGAAATCTTCAGCAAGATCTTTCCATCCATCATAGTCAGCAATATCTAGCTCAATAAACCAGCTAGAGTGGCGCCAGCCAAACTCTTTTGGAATGTATTCATTAGTATAGGAATATAGTTAGAATAATGCGCTATCTAACACAGATAATATTTGAGATGAGCACGTAGACAACCCGTCTCGTTGTACTTTCTCACAAAGTATGGCTCTTTGTAGTCCGGAAGAGTCTCTATTTTGACGAAAGGAGATATATTGTCAAAACGAGCTAAATCATAACCTTGACTACTCAAATACTTCTCAATTGTGGCTATTCTCTTAGTCTCAACTTCAGTTTTCACAATCTGTTTTCCTTGTTCCTCCTTCTCAAGGTTAATGATAACAAGGTGTGTCTTCGGCTGTGATGGGACATTTGACACACGAGTGTCTTCTACAACATGTTGGGTACATAGAGCTATCCCTTTGTTAGTCGTATTGGGTATTGAGGATTGACCTGAGTCGTTTAGGTTAGGTACTGCTGTCTATTTGGCTTGAGAGGCTTCCAACATTACCTATATCTTAGCCATCATAGTAGTCATAGTAGTTATTTGGGTTTCCAACATGCCTACTCGTGAAGTCAACTCTTGTTGTTCCATTCTCGTCTTAAGTCGAGTACGAAAATGATGCTTGGTAATTCCGTGATTAGAGAGTACCTGTTATTTTGAAAATAACAAGTAAGTATCTCTTTAGAACGGATAAGGGAAGTACCAGATTCTTTCAATTGCATGTTTTCTATTTATGAATAAGAAGAAAGACTACCTTGTGATCCTTAGTCTCACGTGAGCAGTTCTTTCAATCATTTTCCAAAGAATTCATGAAATTGAAAGAAGCGCAATATTTGACGATAGTTTTTTATGTATCGATAAAAGATGCTTATGCTCATACACATGTGTCAAAAGTAACTTTCAATACAAACGAGTATTCAGATGCTGAGGAGACATCATAATGTTTACACATTTTACACTTGACAAAAAAGTCTATCTAAGTCTAGGACACTTGAGGTCTAAGGCACCCTCATCGTCCCAGCAAAGATCGGATCCTTTAGTTTGAGATTCCCCATCTCATGAATATGATGGTGATCTAATATCTTTAGGTACATACGGCTCCACTCCAGGTACGTACGGTGCGATGTATTCAGGTACATAAGGCTCGACAAAGCTGCTTCTGGTCATTTCAAAGCGTCGAATGTACTCCGTAGAAGCCCTATGAGTATTCATCTCATGAGTCATATCATCTAGCCAATCTACGTCCTCAGTCTGGGAGTCTTTCAAAGAGCGTGTGATGAATTCTACATTGGCTTTGAATTGCTTCTTCTTCTCCCATGTGAGGGTCTCTTTTGGCATGTCAAATGAGAAGACACTTGGCCGTGGAGATAAAGGGATCTCTTGTAATGCTCCAAACTATCAAATAGCCCTGCTTGGATAATATACGGTGGCAACTATGAATCCTAACAAGGGGATTGGCCCCTCACCATTACATGCGAGTCTGACTTTACCTAGAGTTGGCAATCTAAGCCACCATCGGAGTTGTTCTGGTTTTAGAGTTCTAAGAAATTCTTTCCATTCTTTGAAATCAAACTTAGGAATATGTGTATAAGTTTTTATGAAAGTTCTAAGAGGATTGGCAACAGAGCTAATCTCAATGAAACCCATGCGGATATGAAATTATTTTATATGGAATGTGAACCACAGGTACAGGAGATTACTAGAGGCTCTGAAGATTCCTTTCTTCTTTTTCTAAAAAGATTTAGGGAGAGAAGGTTTCGACAAGGATAAGGTTCGAATAATCCCACCCATAACAAACTTATTTAACTACTACAGCCATGATATGGTCAAAAGTAACAGACGAGATTGGGAATAGAACAAAGCTAAAAAATGCCAAGATAAAAACTATACCAGATTTAGTTCCTTTGCTAGCAAGGAGGTTGGAAAATCTATCTAGAAGAAAAGATAAGGAAATTCGTCCAGAATTACTTTTTGCGTCTGATTTGATTTCGTTGAGGTTTGTATCTAGGAATTTAGCTAGCTGACTCAAAGGCTCAAACCCTATAGGAGGTTGGACTAACAAGTAAGTAAATTCAACTTTATTGCAGCAATATATTCTTCAAGGGTAGGGGTAATCTCCAATCCTTCCATGCATAACGTCGCGGTGGTAGTATTCCAATAGAGCGCCATGGCTTGGATAAAGGTAGGTAGACATTCAATCTTCAGCAGCTCCAACAAATACCCTAGTCGTGATCTTGCGTACTTTTGGCTGGCTTCACCTATGCTGTCCCACCAGGCTAAGAGCTCAGCTCGAGGGACCTTGAATACTTGAATGTCATTTTTCCCCATCAAGTCTAAAATATGCAAATGATTTTGAAAAATCAATCGCCAAAGATTACTTTAAACATGTGATCATGCAAATGTCACGAAATATGCATGAACTGATTTAGTTGCATATTTCAATTAATGAAATGGAAATTAGAAAATTTTTCAAGTATGAAAGACCTAACTCAAGGTCTAATTTGAATTCAAATAAGTGAATTATGCAATTAGTCAGAATCACCTTAGTGACTAAAGGAAATAACAAGGTCACATTCTATTGGTCAAAATATCAACTATGAGTATAGTGAAGTAATTCCTTATTACAAAGAGGATATACTGTGAAAGAAAGATAGAGAGGGGCCTTGAAAAAGGGGGAGATACCGATCAGATTTATTCTAAAATAAGAAAGCCATAACTAATGGAATGTGGGATATAAACTATCCCTTCCCAACATCTAATCTTTTTTGGGGTGACAGTTCATAGGGGTTTCCTCTTTGATTACATCTTTGTCTTGCCCCACTTCAAGACACAACTCAGTAATCAAGACTTCTCCCCTAGTTTAGTGTACCTTAGAATGTGAAGGAAAGTCTTCAATAGGTCGGCCGAGATGCTTGAACTCTTCTAGCCATTTTCTGGTCTACGGTATAATAATAACTTCAAGGGTCTTCTTGGGTTTTGTCTTTTTGAGTATAATGCGCATTGGCTTCGTCTTGGTTGCAGGACATCTTTTCTTTCCCCAAAGAGAGATCATTGGTTGATTCTCCCTAGCTTGACATTCAGTTTTTCGGCGGACATAGGCTTTTCTAGCTAAGCCGTTGTGGTACTGTCTTTCCATCTCTAGATACCTCTAGATAGCGCTCGAACATTTCATCTGCCTGCCGCTTAAACCTAAGGTTATCGACATGGTAACTAGTCTGGCAATCTTCGGCATATCCCAGCTTACGTCCCCGTCAGCTCTCGGTCATGCACAAATCTAGTAAAGTGCAACCTTGTGTTCGGCCTAGGATGATTGACTTTCCTTAGATATTCGAAGGTTAATAATTCCATCGAACTTCCACGAAATAACGACGTCTTATCCCTTATCATTGTTATTTCAATCAGTCACTTGAATGATTTTAGAATGTATGCAGTGTATGTAGATGTGAACAATATGAAACACATGAACATCTTATAAGATTGGGAGTAAGGAAATATATTAAAAGTAAATGTCTTACCAACTAAAACCCGGGGAACGTCCAATATTCCCCTGTGACAATAGGTGGTTCTAGGTATACCAACCTTCCATAGATATGTGCATGGGACAAGTGGGAATATACTTTAAAAATAAAATCGGGTGAGAAACCTATGGCTCAGGCTCTCACGATCCAAATATGGCAGATCCTCCCCAAGAGTACCCACCCAAGAGGGCTAGATATCACCAATTTAGATTGTAAGCGGGAACGAACACGAAAGTCTCAAGTACCATCAAACACGAAGTTGTTTTGTATATTTTTCCTATCTACGGTAACCTAGAGGTGGTTGTAGTCGGGTTTGACCGCTAGTGTGTGAGATGTGTCGTGATCATCACAATACAAGGTCATGTACAACAATTTATACCAAATACCGCTTCAATATATGTGTAAAAATAAACATATAATCCCAACTCCAACCTGTAGAAAAAATGTCAACAAACACTTCACCCCTTATTTCTCCAATCTGCGAAAATATCTAACACAAAAATTAGGATATGTACCTCTCCTTTGAGAGCATCTACAGAAAATAATGTTAGATAAACCAATCAACTTTTTTATCGGCTCAAATCCTCTAAAATTCCTAACCAGAGATTTTGATTTGGAATAAGTCCTTAGTGGAGTCGCCATTCTGTCACGACCCAATCTTGATCCTCGCGGATCCAGTGGGTTAATGGGTCGTTCCCTCTGATCGGAACGGGCCTCTCCCAAGACCCGTTACCCAAGTCGCAATGGAGGAATACGTGGTCGACCTTCTGTGTGGTCTGCTGACATGTGATACGTGTGCATGCCAATGAGTTGCCACTAATCATTTTATGGAGGGTACGATCGGAAACCCTATCGAATAGTTGGGAGCACTTTATTCAATTCTGCGGAAACTAGAGAAATGAGATCGGGGACTTTGTTACGCCAACTGTCAAAGTTGACGCCCTTTTGGCATCTAAGTTGAATGATTTATCTAACCCTAAGATTTCATGCAAATGAGTAGGGTGCGAACCTTAAATCTAAAAGTTCATGTAGATAAGAGTGACTATCCTAGCAAACACAATCAATCAAATAAGTGTGTAAATCAATGATTCAAAACATGCGGATAAATCACATAATTACAGCATGGCATCCCTAGTATGGCCCTATTAGCCTAGAGAAGTGTTAATCAAGGCTCAGGAATGTTTTTGACATGACATTCCCTTGAGGGGCACAATCGTAATTTTGAGAAATTTTGAGATAATTTGCCTTAAGAAGGGCGAATTTATCATTTTCAGATGAAATGTGGAGTCAAAAGATGATGAAAATAGGATTGGTCACCAAACCAATCCATTTCCTATTTTTCGAGAGTTTTTAGAATTTTTCTGGAATTTAGAAGCGATTTCCCTTTGAGGGATAAAATCATCATTACAGAAGGTGATGAGAAGTGAAAATCCTAAACAGAAGGATTGATCGACCACTAGATCCAAATCCTAATCTTGAGCAATTTTCACTGCTCGATCAGAATAAAAAAGACGATTTACCATTTGAGGGGTAAAATCATCATTTTTAGAAAAAAAAAAAAAGGGCGCGATTCTAAAACCCAAGGATAAGAAATGGTCACCTGACTGACCCTAATTCTTATCTTGACATTCTCGATTTATCTCATATACCAAGCAGAGGCGATTTACCCTTAAAGGGTAATATCGTCAATTTCCAAAAGAACGGATAAGAAATTCTAAAAATAGGATTGACTAGTTTTTTATGGCCATTCCTCAATTTTTGGGAATTTCTAGAGTGTCTAGGAATTTTTCACAATTTTTCTACATTTTTTGGGATTTTCTAGAAATTTTTTGATTTTTTTTATTTTAAAATAATTTTTTGAATTTTTTATTAAAAATGATTCGGACCGGGTCGACCCGACCCACTCTAATCGGAACCTGGCCCAGACTAAGACTCGCGCGATCACGACCTTAAAACGGCGTCGTTTCACTTTTTTTTTTCTTGTTTTTCGGTTATTTAGATTCAATATAACGGTTCCTATTAAACCACATGGCTACTCCACGGCCTTAGGATTGATTGACTAAGACCTACAGCTTAGATCAAAAGCCAACTATTCCTCGACGGTCAAATTTGATTACTTAAACCTACGGCCTCGATAGACACAGGCCTAAGCATCGGGGATTGGATCTTGGCCTCGATGGATTCAGGCTCGAGCATTGAGGTCCCGAGCATGGGCCATGCCTTGATAGACCCAAGCATGGGCCTAAGGGTCCTGGGCCCTAGGTCTTTCAAATGGGCCCGCGCCGGGCCATCTTCTAAAATTGAGAAATTTTCGAGCCGCAGTATTGTTTCAGTACAATATCGGTACTATTCCGTAGTGGGCCGGCCCACTCTTCTCTCCATCTGCTCATATTCTCCACCTTTCTCACGCACCAAGCCACTCATCCTTGATTCTCCCGTTGCTAACTTGCGCTGCCCTCCACGTCATCGTCCTCCTGGGATCGCCGCCATTGTCTCCCTCATCGCCTTCTTCATCTACCTCCTTGGCTTCTTCGGCCGACGCCTTGCTAGAAATCGGCAAGTCACGGATAACTCAACGCCTCACTTGTCGTGGCGAACTCACCAGATCTGAAGCTCGAGTCCTCTCGAGTCGACCGCGAGCGACTCCCCAGATCTGGTGAGATCGAGACCTCGCAAGTCAGCCGCGAGTGACTCGCCAAATTTGGCAAGCAATTTCGATGATGGCCGAGGATGAAGGACAGCGTCACTCTCAAGCTTGGCTCGTCCATGAATGCCAGTTGGTCTGTGATGCTAGTGTCCATTGTTAATCGATGAGACTGTCGTGCACAATTTGCTCGTCCACGGCCCCGAGTCCCACTCTCCTCCTCTTCCGACTCGACCTCCTCCTCCAGGTCTTACATCCACTTCAGCGACTCCGAAGGGGATGACAACGATGACGACAACACAATGTGGCGAGCTCAATGGCTTCTCTTTGGGCCGGCCCTGCCCAAATAGTTGTCATATAGATAATTTGGGCTCAGGTCAGGGCCATCTTAAGAACTGTTTATTTCGGGCTGTCTCGGACTGGGCCGAGACCAGGCCCGACCCGGCCCATTGACACCCCTACTTGGCCCGACCTCAATGGTCCCAAGTCTAGGTACCATGGTCCAAGCCCAATCTCGATAACCCAAGTTTAGACATTGAGGTCCGAAGCCCGATCTCGATGGATGAGGCCGCAATATAGGAGCCCAAACCCGGGCAACAACATTAGAATTTTGAACCTGGCCTGGATGGGTTCAAGCCTCACGTGGTGGGGTCTTGATCCGAGGTGTTGGGATTCAGGGTCAGACCTCAATGGACTCAGGCCCAAGTGTCTGAAACCAGGCCCTACCTTGTATCTCGTGTCGGAGTGCCATGGAGCGGACATGGGCACTAGGTTCTTGGACTTGACTCTTTGTGGACCCAAAATCTCATGCTCGGAGCTAGAAAATCGAGCTGGAGGCCCTCGTACCCGAGTTGAGTTCCCTAGCTATCCATATACAAGTCCATTTAACATTTTCCTCACCAAACGATACAAAAATAATTTTCAGTCCATTTTGAGGTTCCAGCCAGACACCTGAAGAAATTATTATTTTCATGGAAATTGACTTTTTAGAAAATATTTTTTGAAAAAATGCCACACTTTTCATGAAAGAAACGAAGTCTTGGGGTGCGTTTCTTTCAATGAAGGTATTTTTCGAGAGTCGATTTTTTGGATTTTCATTCTTTTGATTTGTTGAAAATGACTTAATTAATGCAAAGCACTTTTCTATCATCAAAGTATTCATGCATAAAATTGAACAAATGAATTTGTAAATATAAAGAGGTGAAACACTTTCCATAATTGTTCATCTCAATTTTTTTTACTTTCTTATTTTATTATATATATTTTTTACATTTTGTTGTTTATATATCATATTTTTCTTTTTCTAGGCCGGTAACCGGCCATAAACGTGGGACGACAAGCTTTAGGCTCACCGCGACATTCTGAATTTCCTGTCATTTTGAGGCTATTGAATGATAATATATCTTTCGATGTATTTCAGTTTTGTCTTGCTCAGTTCTGATCAATCTCGAGTAAACTGACCAAAAGGGAAAGGCTAACGCATGACAGGATACGTGGACCTAGGAAACTCGAAAACGGAAATGACACTTTGACCATAGGGATTGTCGAGAGAACATTTAGAACCAATAAGGCCAATCAAATAACAATTAAGGAATACATTGCTAGTGATATACGATTTGAGCGCGGGTGATGCCGCTTAACCAATGTATAATTTACAAATTTTCCTAAATTCAGCTATAACAATCAAGGTCGTCGAAACTAATGATGAACCATCCTAATTACATGACAATCAAAACTGTCATAACTTGAGTTATCCTAAGTGTGATGCGAATCATAGAGTCGATACGTGTAACGTCTGCAAAAGCCACCTGTTAGTTCGAGATAAGCCGAAGTTACGATCGACGGACGAATGATCACGAAATGGAAGCTCAAAATTGGCAATTGGAAATAGAGAATTCCAATTCTAGATAAGGATTTGACGTCGCCTCACCAATGGTAATTTTGCATTAGAAAAGTGAAGTTTCGGACTGAAAGTGTAAAATTATCATTTTGCCCCTCGACCATCTGCCTTTGTCTTAAGATTTCAAGAAGGACAAAATAGTCATTTCCCCCCCACCATAGGGCTACTGAAATTGCTATGCATAAGGTCAAAGATGAGTCAAAGCTAAGAGTTGTATTATTGGAATGTGCCATGTGACACTCAATGGGAGCCTCTTGCATTAATTACCCCACCTAAAACCATCTTGTCAATTTAACCTCAATAATTTGTGTGAGACACCTCTTCATACAGCCCCTTCAGTCGTGTATAGCCCTTTCCCCATTTCCCTTTGAATTTTCTCTCCATTTGCTCTTCACCGAAACTGCCCAGTTCGACCAGCCGTTGCCTTCCTATTCAGTCTGCTCAAGCACCACTTCCCGTCACCGCCTTGTCGTGCTCCGACCATTAAGAGTAAGATCAACCTATCCTTGACAAGTTTTAAGTGGTAGCTCGACGTTTCGTGGAGTGGTTTTTCCCAACTAGCCTTTATACCAAAACTAGATAGAATTTGCACGAGCAGAGGTAAGGCTTCCATTCTTCCTCTTAGAGACTCCGAATGGCCTCAAACATTTCGTGAGATCTTCAACATCAAGTACTCAAGTTGGATGGTATGTGGTCACAAGTTTGGCGGTGTTAAAATAAGTTTTCATGGCTCAACATAGATGATTAAAACCGGACAGAATCTGACCGTGTGAGGTCTTGTGGATTTGTTTCGCATCGAAACACTTGGTGAGCTTCCTAAAAACATAGATTGAGGTCCTAGTAAGTTTATTTTGTGAGGAATTGAGGCTCAGGATTGAGATACAACTTGATTGTGTTAATTGAACCAAAATCGATTCTGTTTCGGGAAAGAACCTTATTTAGCCGAACTTGATGAGGACCAATTAAGTGGTATTTTGACTTCAAATTGACTCATAAGACCCCATAAGACGTTATGTGAGGTGTTAATGGGGAGTATGTGAAGTGGATTGGAAGTTAGAAGTGATTTAAGGGCAAATTGGTGCATGAAACTCCAAGTTATACTCTGCCTTGTACGTGGCTACATGAACCGAACATATTAAAGGTTCGTGGGAGTGTTGTCATGTATTCAATTGATCGATAAGGCGTCTTGAATTGCCAATTGAATGGGTTATTGATGGATTAGCTTAATGGAAGCAAGGTTTAATGGCTTTGTGATCCGAAATTAGTGAACTTTTCTAGATTGATGAGTGATCTTTGGTTGATTGCATACTTGTGGCATTGAGGAGAATCGTTTGGTGTGGAATTTTACTAATCGATCAAGATAAGTGTTACCTAAACCTTTATCTAAATGCTAGGACACTACTAGATGATTTATTGAATGAATTGAATGATTGGGGAAATCTATGACTTAAATTGTGTGTTGTGATGACATTGTGAACACAATGAGAAAGATAATTATGATACCGATTGGCCCCAGTGGCTTCAGTGGCATCGACAGGCTGTGAGCTCTGGGTAATAATGATGATGCCAATTGGCCTGTGGCCCCAGTGGTATCAAGTGGCTACGAGCTCTAGAAGTACCGATTGGCATGTGGCCCCAGTGGTACCAATTGACTAAAAGTCATTACGATATCGATTGGCCTGTGGCCCCGGTGATATCAATTAGCAAGAATGTCAGGAAAGTACATTGTGACTAAGAGTCCATGAGATAAGTGGTTGTGAAAGTTGTTATAATTGTGTATTGAATTACTTGCTGCATGTGCATTGAGCTTGAACCTTGAGGTTAAATGTGATTGGTTGTGTTTTATCCATGCTTGATTTATCGCCATATTTGAATCATGGTTGCCTTATGCCATTGCATGGTTGATTACTGCTTTTGGTGGCATTTGTATGTGGCCTGGGGAGACTAGTATTGAGGTTTAGGTTTAGGTCTCATTTCCTGATATGTGAATCTCACTCCTTAGTGGGAAACATTTTTAGACCTTAAGCCTTAACTATGCTCTAATCCGACTAGGGATACAAAAAAGATGACTACCCTTTTTGATTACTTTCCTGCAAGGAAATGTATTATGTATGTAAGGAAATGCACAACCGTCTAGGTAGACGAGGGTAAACTGGAGTTACAGCCCCATCGCTTGGAAGCATGGTTCTATCGACTGGGTAACAGCAATTTGATGGGACCTCCACTGCCTGAGGATGCTCCATCGAAGGTAGTTCCAAATTGGTGTCATTCATCCCGACTTGATATCGAAGTGGAGAACCCAGAGTCAGTGGGAGGTTCAAGGAACATCCCTTAAGAGTCGAAGTCTCCTCCTACGGAAGAATATATGAACTATATTGAACTCTCTACCGATGCGATCGAGGACACCGATGAGGGTGACAAGGAGGAAACTGAGGAGGATTCAGAGGAAACATCTGAGGAAATGTCATCTGAGACATTTTATGACTACAACCCAGATGACGAAGAAGACGATGGAAGCGACGTATCAAACGATTCTTCCAAGTAATTGAATAAAAGGGTTTAGGGACAATATGATTAGGAACAATTTTGATGTTAGACTTTGCGGAAGGCCAAGTGATAACCTTTAGAACTTAAGCCTTCGTTTCTTTTCCTGCGGCTTTATCTTTTTGTACTTTCCTTTATGTTTTCTGTTTTTGGATATTGTTTTATGTATAAAAAGGTGTGCATTTAAATCATTCCGATTTCTTTAGTTTTTTTCATAAGTAGGGGGTGTTGTTTCAACTTTCGTGTATGCATTTCATATCATACTAGACCATGTGAGGTTCCTGGGTATTTATTGGCCTGAGGTGGATGTGATGATTTCAAAGGGACGCGGGGCGTTATACACACCAAAGGCTAGTGGTTGGCGAGTTGGAGGTTGCCTGTGGCCGCCCCCGATAGACCGCGGTGGAGAGGGAAAAAAAGATTTTTTTAAAAAATAATAAAATTTAAAAATAACATGAGATAAAAGTCATAATATTCAAATCATTTTCCGTACGAGGTTGAAATATCAGAAAACGTTTTTGATCATAGAAAAAGTTAATTATTTTTCAGGAAAAAAAAAACATTTTCTTTCTCCGCAGAGTTTTCTCCCGATCAAAGCATTATGTGGAAAATAATTTCTTTTACGGGACCAACTATTTTCTTGGAAGGCAGGCATCCGGATCCGCATCCGGATCCGCGTCCCCACACCCCCTGGATCATCAAAATCATTGCACGCCGAACATCTCTCAACACGCCAAAGCAAAAGTTCGTTTCGTTTCTAGAAGATTCCTCCCTTCGAATTCTGTGTCGTCCCCTACCTCTCTGACCCCAACCGATTCAATCGATTGCAATCCCTCGATCGTGCATCATTTCTAGGGTTTCCTACTCGCAGGAAACAGCACAGGAGAAGAAAGACTGATCATGGATTGGGGGAGCGTGACAGCGGAGGATCTTATGGACGCCCTTCGCGAGGTGGACTGGTCGTTGCCGCCTCGCCCCTTGCCCGAGTTCTTCAGCAGGTTCACCGTCCCGAGAACCTACGCCAAGTGGAGCAGCCGGCTCAAATGCAACCTCTACTAGTACGATTTTCCTTCTCTCATCTTCGTTGAACCAGTAAAACCTCCTTTGTTTGCTCGTTTCACGAGTTCTTCGCCGTGAAACGGAGGGGCGGATATGAGGTATTGTGTTCAGGCGACGAAATTGAAGTGCTCTTGATAGAGTTTGTGTTGATTACGAAATGAACTGACTCGCGTCGGTTGAATTTTGTGCACGGCCTTATTGTTCCGAACTTCGAAGAGATTGAGTGAAGAACTTTGGAGAATCTTAGTTTTGCTTAATTTATTTTTTTTTCCTTTCTCGGTTTTGTTCTAGCTGAAAATGCGATTTTGAGCACTATTGGATTGCTTTCTAATTGAGATCACCTCTTATTTGCATGGTTAGTTGCAAAATCTCACTAATTTTAGAGTAGCTAAAACGGACTAGGGATGTAATTGGGAAGCTGCCACTCTGTTCCCCTGACCAATTCTTGTGATTACAAGCTTTGGAGATAGCATGTTGAGCATAAGATTTTGTTTGATGCCACAATTCTTTGATGGTGAAGTAGCTGATAGTGACAAGAAAAAAAGAAGCTGGGTGAAATTCAGCTGCCATTTGTCGCCTATGTATACTATAGATATGTCCATTTATATATAAAGGAGGTGGAGAACCTGTGATCTGGTAACTGTTGGGAACGTGTGCTACTTAAAAAAAAGAATGTTGACAAGTTATGGAATGTGGTATTTGGGTGATAGTTAAATGCAAACCTCCATTTTCCTTTTTATGGTTTTTTCCTGTGGAATTGGCATTTTCCTATCTAATTACTGGTAAAATATTTTGTACTTGCAGCTATAGGACAAATTACTTCATCATGATTGTTGTCATTCTTGGTAAGTAAATGAAAGAATGAAGATTTCTATCCTGTTTTGACAATGGAGAATGTAGAACTATCGGCTTTTTCCTAATTTTCGCCTATTATTGTATCGACTGCAGCACTTGGTTTTCTCAGGAGGCCACTTGCTATTGTTGCGGCTCTTTTGACAACCTTCAGCATCGCATTTCTCAATGACAGGTTACATCTCTCTCTCTCACGTGCTCGCGCGCACGCACACATCTAGTGGAGGATAGTCATCTTAGTGAAAAGCATCTGTTACATGATTATTTGATCTATATAACATATAATTGCATATGCTTTTGAATTACTAGAGAACTTAGCAGTTTGTGTTTTATATTTTCTTGTCCAAGCTCGATGGTGAATGTAGACTACATGAATCTTTGTTGCCATACTCTCTGTTCACTGTGCCACTTTTGTCTCTTGCATTGCTTGTTGATGTTGCCAATGGTTGTTACTGCAGTTTTGCAGGCACTTTTAGTGAGAAGGTGACAAGGACTGTTAGGCAGTTTTCTCCACATTTAGCTGCCAAGATGAGGCCATCTCTCACGTAAGTTTGGGGTCTCTTAAATTCGTTAAAATTCCGTGTTTTTTCGATGATTGGCATTTTTAACGATTCACTTCCCAACAGACCGGTTATCCGTGGGCGTCCATCAGCTAAAAGAGCAGTCCACATATGCGGTCAGCCACGTTGGGTGTTTGTCTTAATATTCTCTGCTGGTAAATCCCGAACTTGCCATTGCTGTTGCATAAATATTGATTTTTTTTTTTCTCCACATCATGCAAGTCATTCACGAATGGTCTTTTCTTTCTCTATCCTTGCACAGTTTCGCTTGCCCTGTGGTTCGTCTCCTGTGGTCTGTTGACTGTCCTTTGGGCGCTTGTCATTGGACTTTCTGGTACCAATTTTGCTTAGTTTAATTTAGCTGTTCTTGTACTTTGCAATTTATCTAATATGCCTCTCCTTGTCTGCTTGCTCTCTCAGCCACTCTCCTCCATGCAAGTTTTAGAACACCTAACTTGAAAGCTCGCCTGAATACATTCCGTGAGGAATTTCGTGCTGTTTGGCGTAATTACAGTGAGCTGTAGTGTATCTCCCTCTTAGAAATGAGTAGATTTTCTGGGTAAGTTTCTTATGCTTGTTTTATATTTTCTTCCGTGTTTAGATAGACTTATCTTTCTGTCTTTGGGGAAAATTGAATTCTCAGTCATCCTTACACCTATACAATTACCACTGTCAATTTTTGTGAAAATTGCAGCACAAATCCTAAACTTAGTATTGAAATTGCGGTTAAGTTACTTTTCACTTGGTCCGATCTAGTCCCAACCTTTATCAAAAAGTGCAATCAAGTTTTAACTTTTTGATTTCTTCAATTAAATTTTACCCTTAATTGAAAGATATGATTAAATCCTAAACTATTTTGAGGTGTGCAATTTAAGAAAGCTATGTTGGGACATTTGTAAGTGAGACGAGGACAATTTCAAGCACTAGTCATTGAAAGGACTTGATTGCACTTTTGGTAAAAAGTTTAGGACTCAATGCAACGAATTGATAGGTTTAGGACTTTATTCCATTTTGTAAAAGTTTAGACTTCCGGTGCACTTTTCATGTCAAATTCCTTGTAATGCATGTGAGTTTGTGGTCTTTACGTGCTCATAGATTTTTTCCTGATCATAAATGGGAAAAATGTCTTTGAAGAGATTGAACATTGTCCATCTTCAGAGAGTATACTGCGAGATTTTGACTGTTGCAATGAGAAAATTGTATATGCTGTTACTTTTGTGTGGTCAGCACGATAATTTTTATGATGCCACTTGCCTGTACAGAGGTGGCTTAATTTGTTATTTCTGGACTCGATTCCTGGAGGTGGATGCTGGTTTGACTAGCTAGGCACTCCCCTTATGGGAACGCTTCTTTCCAAAACTTGAATGAAGAGAAAAATGTGATTTTTTAGGGAACAATTAGGAAGAAGGGATGGGTTAGGTAAAAGGTGGTTCACTTATAAGGATGCTGTGAAATATTGCAAAAGAGAGGAGCAGAATGCGACCTTTACTTAAGGCTCAGTAAAAGCTGTAATCAGAAGTTCTTTTAGAGGTTGATGTGTGTCTAACTCTAGCATAGCTCAACATTTACACGAATAACATTTGAACGCACATCATGAATTCAGGGCATGACTTTTTGGAAATAGGATAAGCACAGTCTTATTGGACATAGGGAGCATCTGTGTAATTTTATCAGACATAGGAATTGAGTGACTACAATATAAGCAGCATTGGTGTTTGGTGGATCATAAAATTCAAGCAGCTCTAATTTTTCAGAGTCGTGGCTAAATTTTGAGTTTTATGGTTTAGATGCAGATTGAGCAAAATGAGACCTGATTGTGGAGTGCTTAACTAAACTACCTTTTATTTGGAGATATGAGGGTGACCACTGTCATATATGAGATTAGGCATGAAGGCGATGGCTACATTTCGAAACAAATTTTCATTTTTCCACAAGGAAAATATGCCATGCTAGACTTATGTATGCAAATTATATATTCTTAATGGTAGAGGAGATATGATTTGAATTAGGGCGTGTTTGTTTAATTCAAATTATATTATTGGAAACTGTTTTCATTTGATTTTTGGTGTTTAGCACATGGTGGTCAACCTGAAAACATTGTCAATGAATTCTCGGCAGTATAAAAGGCAGAAAATGAAGTCCCCTACTAAAAAAAGAGGAATTCTTTCTAAGGATGAGGACTAGTGCACCTCTTCTAAAGCAAGTGATCTCTCTCTCTCTCTCTCTCTCTCTCTCCCCTTCTTCTTTTTCATGTACTGTTTTCAAATTTGCTGTATGCCTTCACAAAAAAAATTACAAGTTTTTAATAAACAATCAATATGATTAACACACGGGAATTCTTTCTCAGTAAGTTATGGCGAAAATTGTCCAACAAGGGAAAAGCAAATGTTTCCCTTGAAAATGATTTTCGAAGAAACATTTCCCTTTATTATGAATCTTTATGCGGAACGAACGGGCTCTTATATTCTTTTTTTTTTTTTTTGGGTAAGGGCTCTTATATTCTTTGCGCTCTCGTAGGTATTTGAAAATCCGTGATTGTGGTCTTGATGCCAATAAACTTGGTAGCTGACATCATACTAGGTGATCATCAGCTGTGGGCTGGTCTGTCTTGCAACTTGCAAAAAATGGACTGATAGGACCTTCTCATTAGGTTTACGAACGGGAGAAACTGATTAGTTCTTGTCCAATGTGCTATTTTGTCTTTGGCAAGTTAATAAGTGTCATCTTTTTTCAATCCAGATGCCAGACATGGAAAATAATCGTGGCAAATAATCGTGAGGGCCTTTATTTGTCCTTTCTGCGCCGATGATTGATTAGCAATGAATTCCGAGAAGCTGAGATTTGGATAAGTCAGCAGTGGATTGTTGCCTTGTTTCAAATTGATTCTCAGTGTTCAGAAGCGAATATTAAAATGACTGCTTTGCACCTGTTTCAGCTTATTCAAAGTCAGGCTAGTGTGTTGACTCCTATTGTTTCTTATTTAGGTGTGTCTCCCAAGGCTTGAAGCTTTTCGATATAGTTGCAAGTTCGGATGACTGCATCTGAGACAAGAATGGTGAAATAAGTTATTTCTCGGACCGGGATCAATGGTGAAGGGCATATAAATCCCGCTGATTCTCCGAAGTTGTAAAGTGTTGAAAGCAAAGTATTCCGCTTTTCATTTCCTGGTAAGCAAAGGCAGAAGGGCAGATACGGGTTACCATGAAGAGCTCTGGGTGACCTGATGGATCATTTAGCTTCTGAAATCGGTTTCCTTTGTGTGACATGTAACCTTATTTGCATACCGAGCAGATAGGTTGAAAAAAAAAGGAAACAGAGATAAATATGTTACGGTTATTTGCAACTTGATATAGCACAACGTGTCCGTAACTCTTGGGAAGCTAAGTGGAGGAGATTTTCTTGAGCCTTAAGCTGTGAAACAAGTTGCCGTCCCGAGATTCATGGTTGTGAAAAGAACCCACAAAATGAAGGAAGAAAAAGAAATCTGCCACACCTAAATCCAGGGCTCTCCACGAGTTGTTGAAGACATATCATATCGGTTGACTGAATGTCAGTCAATAGCTTAAGGAAGATAGTGAAATGGCTTTTAATAGATCTTAGCGGGAAGTGAAGACCTCTGTATTTTCTCATCATAAGATGATGGAGAGTTGAACCCTCTTGACATGTTCTCTTCTGGAAGAGATTAGGTAGCATGTCCTGCCTGAAGGAATGGTATTTGGTAACAACGATGGCCTACCCAAAGGACACTTGTACTACGAAAAGTGAACACACTCGGCTTCATGCCAGTATGTCCCCATAAAGCGGCTTGAGCAGTTCGTTCTTCCTCCAAGTAAAAGGGAAACGACAAAGATGTCGGCTCGTTTAGTATTCGATTGCGGGGACATTGCTCGTAGAAGGTCGAGCTTCAATTTCATTTCATAAAACCGATCGCTATCCCGCTCTACTCCATGAATCTTCTACCGTGAGCACTTTTTGTATTTTATTGCAATTGTGATGTTCCTCTTGTAGCAAGAATTTAGCGCAACTAATCATCACGCTGATCAGGATTATTGCTTAAGAAACAGAAGTTTGTCTAGTTAATTGTTACCCCGTCTCCACACTTGGATTGAATGTCAAGCTGACTCAAAGATTTATATAGGATGCGATTTTTTTTTTTTTGGTTGAATTACAATATTCTTTCTGTCCCGCTGAGTGTCTGGTCCGCTAATTATTTTTCCGTACATAATCAAGTTCTCGAGCTTTCCTCATCTACGATCAATCCCTTCGCTCTGTTGCTATTAATAATGCCATCAAATTGACTGACGGTAATCAAGTTCTCTTCTAGTTTCCCTTTTGGTCCTTGTTTCCGGCTTTCTCGCTTTCTAATCGGTTCTGCACCTGCATCGTGCGTCCATAGACTCCATACTGTGCCATGTTAGAGATATGATTATGGAATTAATTAGGATTGAAATCTAAGGGACAAAAACTGTGAACAATCCTTTTGTTGTAGGTTATGTTTTGATACACAAGCAACTCCCAAAACACGTCAAAGTGGTCAAATATTGTGCTGAAAAGCTCCGACGCAAGAAAGTATGTTAATTAGCAAGCTTGATCGTAAGAGTGTAAAGATCATTTGAGGAACAGAAGACCCAATATTTGGGAAAATTACCAAAACAAGTCTTAAATTTATTACACTTGTTCCAATTCAGTTATCTCTAGATCTTTTGCAATTATGTCAATTCGGTCAATATGAAAAATAATATTTATTTATTTTTTTCAATTACTTATTTATCCAATTTTTTTCCAGTCTTTTTTCTTTTTTTGCAAGGGCCAACAAGAGGCCGTTGGCTTAGGCTCGACATCCCCGCCGGCCACTGTGCGAGGACTTGCGAGCCCTCGTCGACCTCTAGTAGATTTGAGTGAGGGTCGTGAGCCCTCATCAGTCGAGGCAAGGGTTGTGGCCCTTGCTCAACTACGAGTGAGGACTCGTGTCTATAGAAAACAATAATAAAAAAAGACAGGAAAAAAGTAGTAAAAACTTAATTGTTTAAAAATATTAAAATATTAATAAAAATTATCTATCTATGGTGTTGGCTGCGCCATGTCGGTAATTTTCGATCAAAATTGGCCGAATTAAATTAGCACGAATGCAAAATGTTTAGGATTGAATTGACAAAAAAGATGTAGAACTGAATTGGCATAATTACAATAGATTTAGGATTTTCATTTATAATACTACTGAAAATTTAGAACCATTTCCTTTCCAATTTAAAGAAGTATTAGTAGCAGGGGAGAATCTGCCATCTTAGGAAGAATAATGTAACACGCAAGGGTATGGATTGGCCCCATGTTACGTCGCTTCTGGATCCCAAGTCATTCATGCTCCCCAAGGCCATTGGATCTCCCCCTTTTATAGAGGGGAAGATCCAATGGTCCAAAAGATGATGATCCCTTGCCATAGGTGACCCAAATCCTGTTACGTCGGCCTCATTTAAGGCTTGCACTTTGTGCGTCTCTTTACGGAAGGGGATCCCTTGCCCACAAGTCAGGTGGGTGGGGGAATTGGGGGCGTCGGATCGCCCCCAACCCTTTCCCTCTATAAAAGGGAGGGGGGGCGATCCGACGGCCCAAAATTGCTCCTGACCTGTGATGTCACGCCCCGCGTCTCAAGACACGAGCGTGCGACTCCCAGTAAGCCTAAACTGTCTCTCGAGGTCCCATGATTCACATAGGTCGAGAGATGTTCCTTATCTATAGCACGCAGAAGCGATAAAATATAAACTCCTCCGTACAATAATAAAAAAAGGGACCTGGGTAACGAGAGCACCAATAGATACATAAACTCCATCCATGTTCGTACAAGAGCACGTGCAAGCTAAACATGCTGGTCGGTAGGGTGACACGACCAGTACAAAAGACGATCATCAAATCTCCCAAAAAGAAATAGGCATCGAGGTCACCATCAAAATATCAGACCAGAAAAGCAGAGACTCCTAAATCGAGCTACTAGAGTCGTCAGTCTCCTCAGCATCCTCAGATGTCTTGTACTCCAAGAGTGTTTCAGAGCAAATCTCCATAGTATCCTCGAGCGTCTCATCAGCTAACGGCTCTACCTAGTTGTCATCGGTAGCCTCGATCTCGATGACCTCGTCGGTGTCCTCCAAGGTCGGGATCCTATCAGGAGTGTTCCTCGAGCCAGCTAGGGATCCCCCCACGGGGTACCTCAATGGGCTTCAATGGTCCCGTGAAAACATTCCATACCTTTCTAAATCAGGCATCGTACCTATGAGGCTTCCAACTACTGCCACCCTCGTTGACCCAGACTACGGCG
The DNA here is from genome assembly GCA_028455895.1 of Rhodomyrtus tomentosa. NCBI lineage: Eukaryota > Viridiplantae > Streptophyta > Magnoliopsida > Myrtales > Myrtaceae > Rhodomyrtus > Rhodomyrtus tomentosa. The sequence goes on from JAPCWY010000007.1 coordinate 31,650,593, forward strand.
CATTTCCTAACATACACTGTTCCCTGTCCGTCCGGGAACTCCTCAAAATATACCGACATTAATTTCGAGTCACCAAATCTGATGGGCGACATGATCACGACCTAGGATCTGAAAATGAGGTCCCACAATGGGGTGAGATTTACATCTCAGTAAGGTAGGTCCTAACCCTATGTTAGGCTGACTGTACATTCAAGCAAATGCAATCAAGGACAAGCGCATATGCAACCACATGAGATATTCAATGGTCATTAAACAATATGCGGATGAAACGGGTGTCAAGCATGCAATCACGGTACCATATCACATCACTAGAATCAAACACACATTGCCATCACATCTATGACGTACGAGATATTTAAATTCAACATTCAAATGCGACAATCAATTCATGACACAAGCATCGTCAAACATTCAGACCATTCACATCTCTCAAGGATGCACAAAGGACAATCTCACTACAAACTTCTAAGAATCAATCTCATTCACACTCAACTTCCGTAATTGTGTCCAATTCTCCTAGCCAAGGTTTAGAAACTCCTTACCTCAAGCTTAATTCAACAAAATTCTCCTTCCAAGCACTTCAATGGTTCGGTCTAATTATCCCAAGAACAAGTCAATCGCACAACCTAAGGAAATTCATTCAACTGTCAATTTTTCTTGCTCAATTCGCCAATTCATGAAACATAAACCTCATTGACATGTTTGTCGACATGCTAGCACGTCACAATGATGAATTTGAGATTCAATTCTAACACCAACAGCCTCCCACAGAATCGGTATGCATAGAACCGAACATGGCATTTTCAGTTCTGTGCATATCTCAACCATTCAGCCCTTAAACTAACTTAAATCCTTAATTTATTCACTAATATACTTGTTAATATGTAGTTCTAGGGTTTGGGGAGCCTCACCAAAAATTTGAAGCTAAGGTGCCGCCAGAAAGTCCTCAAACGGTGCCGGTTCCTCTAAGTCCTCCAACGGTCAGTTTTTGTCCTTCAAACACAAGACCCATTTGGTGTCAAAAATCCATCAAATTCATCCAAACTTTTTACCACAGCTCAGTTAATAAGTCTTCTAAATTTCCACAAAATTTGGCCAAAAGAATCAAAGGTTTCGGGGTCCTATGGAGTCTAAACATTGGCTTACCTTCAGCTGAGACGGTTTTCGTCGACTTTCGGGAGAATGGCCGGCCGGGACTCCTCAGTGGGTCAAATGACCTGCTTCCACCTGGAGGATGTCGGCAAGAGGATGAGGAAGGGATTGGTGGTTGGCTCGGGTCCAGGCAGTGGCCAGAGGTGGCGGTCAACGGCGACGAACGGGCAGGTAGTGGCTGGTCGGCTGAAGCTCTCTCTCGATGTAGAGGAAGAGAAGAAGAAGAAGATGATCGGCAGATTGGAGGGGGGTGTTCAGCCAAAGATAGAGAGAGTGAGGTATATACTCAAATGGCTTGGTCAACTTGATTGAATGGTAGGTTAAAAGTGTCCCCATCCACATTAATGCTTCCTTTGACACTTGTCTAAGGGTCAATCAATATTTCATCCAATGGCTCTCAATCTCTCCAATTTTTGGCATCTATGGGGGGATATCAATGACTAAAATGCCCTTGTCCAATTATAAATACAAGGCCAAGGCTTGAGGGGTAAAATGGTAATTTTGCCATCGACGTCCGGAATGTCATTTTTCTAATTCCAAATTCCTTCGATAAGGTGACGGCCAATCCAATTATAATGTTGAAATCCTTGATTCTCCATTTTTTAATTTCGAGACTCGTTTCTGAATCATTTCTCTATCAAACGTGGTTCCAACCTATCTCGAACTGACGGACGGCTTTTGCAAACGTTACGCATATCGACCCTATGATTCATATCACAATTAGAGCTCGTCAATTCATGGCGACTTTGGTTGTCATGTAATTGTGAGGGTCTATTACTAGTTCCAATGGTCTCGATTGTCATTGTTCGAATTAGGAAAATTTTATAAATTATACTTTGGTTAAGCGGCATCACCCGCGCTCCAATCGTATAATGCTAGCAATGCATTCCTTAATCGTTCTTAGATTGGCCTTTTTATGGCTCTAAACGTCCCCTCGACAATCCTTATGGTTAAAGTGTCATTTCCTATTCGAGTTCCATAGGTCTACGTACCTTGCCTCACGTTAGCCTTTCTCTTTTGGTTAGTCAATTCGAGATTGATTAGATCTGAGCGAGATATGACTGAAATACATCGTTAGATACATTCTTATTAATGAGTCTTGAAATGATGGGAAAAATTAGAATGTCGCAACTCTTCCCTCCTTACAAAAATTTCGTTCTCGAAATTTACATTAAACCCAGTTACTCAAACAAATGGGGGTATTGACGCTTCATCATTTCCTCGCTTTCCCACGTAGCGCCTTCGGTTCCATGGTGCTCCCAAACAACTTTGATCAATGGAATCATTTTATTCCTCAGAATTTGCTCCTTTCGGTCTTCGATCCTAACTAGCTTCTCTACGTAGGATACTCTGTCATCCACTTCTATAAACTCATAGTTCAGCACATACGTCGTGTCCGGTTTGTACTTCCATAGCATGGACACATGGAAGACGTTGTGCACTTGGGATAGATTAGGCGGTAAGGCCAGTCTGTAGGTAAAGGTCCCAATCTGCTCCAGAATCTCAAATGGACCTATGTACCTTGGGCTCAGTTTTTCTTTCTTTCCAAATCGGGATAATCCCCTCATCGGCGACACCTTAAGGAAAATATGATCGCCCACTTGAAACTCCAAAGGCTTACGCCATTTATCCGCATAACTCTTTTGACGACTCTGAGCCGTCTTTAGTCTATTCCGAATTATCTTTACCGCTTTTACCGATTGCTCTACTAACTCTGGGGGCCTATAATGCTTCTTTCTCCAACTTCGTCCTAGCAAATCGGGGTTCTGCAAGCTCTTCCATAAAGTGCTTCAAACGGTGCCATTCGAATGCTCTGCTGATAGCTGTTATTATAAGCGAACTCTACCAAATACTGCTGATCCTCCCATCCACCTTTGAAGTCTATTATGCACGCTCGCAACATATCCTCAAATGCTCTTCGTGTTTTTCGTTACGCCTTGAGTAAATCAGGATATCGTCGATAAAAACTATGACAAATCTATCCAAGAATTCCTTGAACACCCGATGCATCAAATCCATAAATGTGGCTGGAGCATTGGTCAGTCCAAAAGGCATCACGGTGAATTCGTAATGACCATACCTTGTGTTAAAAGCAGTCTTAGGTATGTCTTCCTTCTTAATTCTCAATTGATGATACCCAGTCCTCAAGTCAATATTAGAGAATACCGCAACTCCTTGCAATTGATCAAATAAGTCATCAATTCTTGACAGTGGGTACTTATTCTTCACGATCACTTGATTCAATTGTCTATAGTCGATGCATAGACGTAAGGACCCATCCTTTTTCCTCACAAACAACACCGGTGCTCCCCATGGCGAAGCGTTCGGTCGAATAAATCCTTTATCCAGCAATTCCTGTATTTGCACCTTTAACTCCTTTAGTTCTGATAAGGACATCCTATAGGGTGCCTTTGAGATCGGCTCTGTCTTGGGAGCTAACTCAATCATGAATTCTATCTCTCGCTCTGGTGGCAACCCTGGCAGCTCTTGAGGAAATATGTTAGGAAACTCACGCACTATCGGGATGCTTTTTAGTTTAGGCTCCTCGACAGTTGTGTCTATAACTACGACTAAGTACGCCTGACATCCTTTCGTCATCAATTTCGTCACTTCAAGAGACAAGACTAAAGGAATCGAGGTCCCTCATCGACTTCCCACAAATTTGAAACTAGGGCGATCTTCTAGTTAGAAACGAATTATCCTACTACCACAATCCACTACTGCCCCCTGTTTACCCAACTAGTCAATTCCTATGATCACATCGAAGTCATACATGGGCAACACAGCTAAATCGATACTCTCCTTACTACCACCAATTACGATTCTACAATCTGTATGGCCTAACAAAACCAGCACATTATCTTTCAACGGGGTGGCGACATGCAGAATCACACTCAACGGTTTTAACTTCATATCAACCAAATCAGCAAACCGAGCAGACAAAAACGAGTGTGATGCGCCAGTATCAAACAAAACATATGCAGCTTGGTCACACAAATAAACCGTACCTGTGACCACGCTTGGCATTTCTTCTGCCTCCCTAGGGGCTACTGCATAGACTCTCCCCTGAGCTAGGGGTTGATTTTGATCAATTTAGGGAGTGGTAGCCGACAGTCCAGCCTATGGTCGCTGCCCTTGAGGTCTATTCGCTGGAGCTTGGTTCGGGCAAGTCCTTATCTGGTGGCCCATCTGACCACACTTGAAGCACGCTCTAGTTCTTGCCGGGCATGGTCCATTACCATGCCTTCTGCCACAGAGACGACAGCTCCAGTTCATGGGGTTCGGAGGCTTTACAATAGTTTTTCTTATTGGAGGGATAAAGCGCCTATTGTCAGTCATTGGTCTCTTACCAATCTGGCGATTGTCTCTGAATGCATTAAACCGTGATCCAGATGCGGCATTCCTCTCCTTTAGGTCCCTCTCAATCATCTATCCACGTTCATAGATTTCCTTGTAGGTTCTCAGATTTAAGGCTATCATCTGGCTGCGAAGCTTAGGCCTCAGTCCATCTCAAAATCTTCGCGCCTTCTCCAGGGGATCCTCTACCGATCAAGGTGCATACCTCGACAATCTGAAGAACTCAGCTTCATACAGGTCCACCGTCAAGTGATGCTGATGCGGCTGTAAGAACTCCACTTGTTTTCTTTCTCGAGCGGTCTTAGAGAAATAGTTGTCATTGAATGTTGTAGTAAAGGCATTCCAAGTCAAGGTCGTTCCTTTTGGAAAGACTCTATTCTTAGTGGTAGCCCACCAGTCATTTGCGGTACCATCTAACTGGTATACTACCAATAGTATTTTTTCTTCGTCCGTGCATCTCAAGACTCCAAAGGCCTTCTTCAGTTTCTCGATCCATCTTGGTGCTAGTTTAGGGTCTCTAATCCCATCAAACTAGGGCGGCTTCACCTTGATAAATTGCTCGACCAGTTGGCCCATCTGCCTGGCCACAACAATCTCTTCCTGGGCATTCACTGCCTCATTGCCTTGGTCATGATCGCCATTATTTTCATTGCCTCCATTGTTGCCGTTGTTGGCGTTGACAATAGCTATTGTGGCTCCTACCACTTGGGCTATGGTAGCATCCCTATCTTGGGTCTACCTATCGATGAGGTCGCCAATCTTTTCGAGCGCTCTCAATACTCCGTCCATTCTCGGGTTTTCTGCTATAGGTGGCATCGAACTAGAGCCTCCGCTCCTAGGCCTTCCAAGTCTCCTAGACGGGTTACTCATTCTTGTATGCTTTTACTGAGCCTGGACCACCATAATTTCACCAAGGAGTCAGTAACTCATTCATCCAACCAAGTCCAGAGCTACTAAACTATGCCTTAATAGGAACATTCATAACATAACAACCTTCCACACAACAAATTCCAGAGGCACTTCAGTAAGCAGTTCATGGCTATTTCTCAATCTCGTTCACTCCAACGGTTCACCAAAACTAGCCATGCTCATTTACTTAACAGGCCAAATTCCAGAAATGACTTTCAACGCTAAACATGGAACTGAATCCTCATAAATCACCACAATCCTGGCAAGACCAAAAGCCAATTACATGCACCAAGTCATATGCCATGCATTTTGTGCCTTATTCTAGTAAGTCTCCTAAGGTCTTGCTACTCGTTCCTATCCCAACTTAATCCTCATTATTACTCTAATCCTCAATCAATTTTGGATTGAGCTGATCTTGCTCTGATACCAAGCAAGGTGGGGATGTCACACCCCGCGTCTCAAGACATAAGCGTGTGACACCCTACAAGCCTAAACTGTCTCTCGAGGTCCCAAGATTCACATAGGTCGAGAGATGTTCCATATCTATAGCATGTGGAAGCGATAAAATACAAACTTCTCCTTACAATAATAAAAAAAGGGACCTGGGTAACGAGAGCACCAATAGATATATAAACTCCATCCATGTTCGTACAAGAGCACGGGTAAGCTAAACATGCTGGTCGATAGGGTGACACGGCCAGTACAAAAGACGATCATCAAATCTCCCAAAAAGAAACAAGCATCGAGGTCACCATCAAAATATCATATCAGAAAAGTAGAGACTCATAGGTCGAGCTACTAGAGTCGTCAGTCTCCTCAGCCTCCTCAGCATCCTCAGATGGCTCGTACTCCAAGAGTGTCTAGAGCAAATCTCCACAGTATCCTCAAGGGTCTTGTCAGCTAACAGCTCCACCTGGTTGTCCTCGGTAGCCTCGATCTCGATGACCTCGTCGGTGTCCTCCAAGATTGGGGTCCTCTTAGGAACGTTCCTCGAGCCGGCTACTAACTCCTCGGCCTCCACCGAATCGCGAGCGGGATGACACCAGCTAGGAATTACCCCACGGAGTACCTCAATGGGCTTTAATGGTCCCGTTGAAACATCCCATACCTTTCTAAATTATGCCTCGTATCTATGAGGCTTCCAACTATTGCCACCCTCGTCGATCCAGACTATGGTGTATTTCCTAACATACATCGTTCCCTGTCCGTCCGGGAACTCCTCAAAATACACCGACATTTCTTTCGGGTCATAAAATCTGATGGGCAACATGATCACGGCCTAGGATCTTAAAATGGGATCCCACAACGGTGTGAGATTTACATCTCAGTAAAGTAGGTCCTAACCCTAGGTTAGGCTGACCGTACACTCAGGCAAATGCAATCAAGTACAAGCGCACATGCAACCACATGAGATATTCAATGGTCATTAAACAACATGCGGATGAAACGAGTGTCAGGCATGCAGTCACGGTACCATATCACATCACTAGAATGAAACACACATTGTCATGGCAATTCACATTTTCGCCCTTCCAGTCCTCTTCATTTTCACACCCGCGTTTAGAATACCTCAGACTCGGTCCGCGTAAATACGCCTCAGACCATCACATTGACAAACCCGCATAAACGTATCAGGTTTTCAATTTCACTCCAGGCCTGTGTCGACACATCTCAAACTCCGTCCCGCATTTCAACGCATCAGGATTATGGCCATCTTAACCCCGCGTCTCGTACGCCTCAGGGTATCGTTCAACTCAAACCCAGTGCCTCAACGCCTTAGGGTATCCATCCACATAGTCCCGCATCTTAACGTCTCAGGGTGCCACAATGTCTCAGACATGCCAAATGCTCATTTCAATTCATAACACATGATCAAATGCAAACTCATGCAACAAGCATCACATCTATGACATACGAGACATTTAAATTTAACATTCAAATGCGACAATCAATTCATGACACAAGCATCGTCAAGCATTCAGACCAGTCACATCTCTCAAGGATGCACAAAGGACAATCTCACCACAAACTTCTAAGAATCAATCTCATTCACACTCAACTTTCACAATTGAGTCCAATCCTCCTAGCCAAGGTTTATAAACTCCTTACCTCAAGTTTAATTCAACAAAATTCTTCTTCCAAGCATTTCAATGGTTCGGTCCAATTATCCCAAGAACAAGTCAATCGCACAACCTAAGGAAATTCATTCAATCGTCAATTTTTCTTGCTCACTTCGCCAATCCATGAAACGTAAACCTCATTGACATGTTCATCGACATTCTAGCACGTCCTAATGATGAATTTGAGACTCAATTCCAACACCAACAGCCTCCCACAGAATCGGTATGCATAGAATCGAACAAGGCATTTTCGGTTCTTGCAATCTCAACTATTCAGCCCTTAAACTAAATTAAATCCTTAATTTATCCACTAATATACTTTTTAATACGTAGTTCTAGGGTTTGGGAAGCCTCACCGAAAATTTGAAGCCAAGACAACACCGGAAAGTCCTCGAACAGCGTCGGTTCCTCTAATTCCTCCAATGGTCAGTTTTTATCCTTCAAACACAAGACCCATTTGGGGTCAAAACTCCATCAAATTCATCCAAAATTTTTACCACAGCTCAATCAATAAGTCTTCTAAATGTCCACAAAATTTGGCCGAAAGAATCAAAGGTTTCGGGATCCTACAGAGTCTAAACAGTGGCTTACCTCTAGTTGTGACGGTTTTCGTCGACTTCCGGGAGAATGGCCGGCCGGGAGTCCCCAGTGGGTTAAATGACCTACTTCCACTTGGAGGATGTCGACAGTGGCCGGAGGTGGCGGTCGACGATGACGAACGGGCGGGCAGCGGCTGGTCGGCTGGAGCTCTCTCTCGGCGAAGAGGAAGAGAAGAAGAAGAAAATGATCGACAGATTAGAGGGGGGTGTTCGGCCAAAGAGAGAGGGGGTGAGGTATATACTCAAATGGCTTGGTTAACTTGGTTGAATGGTAGGTTAAAAGTGTCCCCATCCACATCAATGCTTAATCCTTTGACACTTGTCCAAGAGTCAATCAATGCTTCATCCAATGGCTCTCAATCTCTTCAATTTTCAACAGCTATGGGGGGATATCAATGACCAAAATGCTCTTGTCCAATTATAAATGCAAGGCCAAGGCTTGAGGGTCAAAATAGTAATTTTACCCTTGGCGTTCGGAACGTCGTTTTTATGATTCTAAATTTCTTCGATAAGGCGATGACCAATCCAATTATAATGTTGGATTCCTTGATTCTCCATTTTCTAATTTCGAGACTCGTTTCTAAATCATTCCTCTATCAGACGTGGTTCCAGCCTATCTTGAACTAACGGGCGGCTTTTGCAGACGTTATGCGTATCAATCTTATGATTCATATCGCAATTAAGGCTCGTCAATTCATGGCGACTTTGGTTGTCATGTAATTGTGAGGGTCTATCACTAGTTCCGACGGTCTCGATCGTTACTATTCTATTTAGGAAAATTTTACAAATTATACATTGGTTAAGCGGCATCACCCGCGCTCCATTCGTATAACACTAGCAATGCATTCCTTAATCGTTCTTTTTATGGCTCTAAACGTCCCCTCGACAATCCTTATGGTCAAAGTACCATTTCCTATTCGAGTTCCCTAGGTCCACGTACCTTGCCTCGCATTAGCCTTTCCATTTTGGTCAGTCAACTAGAGATTGATCAGATTCGAGCGAGATACGACTGAAATATATTGTTAGATACATTTTCATTAATGAGTCTTGAAATGACAGAAAAAATCAGAATGTCACACCTGTGGGCAGGGGATCCCATTCCGTAAAAGAGACGCACAAGTCTGAGATATATATATCTCTCTCGTCTTGCCCTTAATAAGGATCATCAGAAACAAAAAAATGTTGGTTGCCAAGAATCACCGACTCGATCGTCTCTTTGCCGTAAGTGTTTGGAGATCGATGAAGAGAGGAAGGCCATAAGAAGGTCAAACATGGATGACTTCTTGTTGAAGTGGACCCAGGCTCTTGCATCAGCATGGGGAATCATGCTGGGTCTCATCGAATGTTGCATCACCACCATCTCTCATCACCACGGCGACAAAATCGGCAGTTGTGCTAGTTGTACTAGCGACATCGATGTATGATGTGTGCTCATTCTTCTTCTTCTTCTTCTTCTGATGAATTGCGAACATACTGAGACTGTGTAGACATCCGGGGTTTAAAAGCCACGTAAAAACTCCTTTTTTTTCCGCAAAGTTTTGTACATAATGGTTAATCTTCATCTTCTCGTGTTGATCCTCGATCTTTATATCAGTCTCGATATGCCCTATGATGCTAAAACTGTATAGAAATTAATTTTGGTGGATACTATCCATTGTTGGCTTCATACCCAAAAAAACCTCTAACTTTAACAACATTTTTGATAATTATATCCATTTTTTTCCTCATAAAAAAAAGCCCTTAACTTTAGCATCTGTCTTAATTATATCCAAAACTTTTTTTTTGTCGCATAAAAAATCTCAAATTTTAGTTTTATCAAAATTCTATCACCATTAGTTTTCTGTCCATAATCACCATTAATTAATCCTACGTGACTTGAGTTTTCTCGCCAAACTTACCAATGAATCTTTGAAATTTAGAAACAATAGGCTTCGGGGACGACGGGATTTTATATCATTAATCCAAATATTTCCATGTCTAGTCATTTTTGGGATTGCTGAGTACCGAAAAGAATACGAAACGTGCCGCCTTGATTGACTTCGTATCTCCCGGCAATATATAGGGGAAGCAAACTACGGAAGAGAAGTCCATGGGTTTTTTCATGTAAGCTTTGCTGAGATGTAATTCATTAATAACATGAAAATGTCACGTATGATCAATTAATTGTGATTATGGACAGAAGGCTAATAATGTTAAAATTGGGACAAAAGTAACCGCTGGAGGTTTTTCACGAGACAAAAAAGGGTTTTGGATATAATTAGGATATATGCTAAAATTATATATTTTTTTTTGTACTAAGCCGGTAGAATTGAGATACAAACTAAAAGTTTGGAATAGAATTGAGACAAATGTAAAAGTTGGAAATTTTTTATGAGATTACAAAAATTGAATATAATTGTCGCAAATATTAAAATTAAATATTTCTTTGGATATTAGGCAGTCAATTATTCGAAGAAATGTCTAATTGACAAGAGGGTCTGTTCGATGATGATTCAATGTTTATTGGGCTGTTTCCACTTTCCAGGCTTTTGTTCCCTTAAAAACCAATAAAAGCTGTTGTCCCGCTAGGCTTCAACCAATGATCATGATTGAATTTCTCTGTACTTGAAGTAACTTTACGTGGCTACCATGCAGGAGTAAAACGTCCCTATGCTTTATAGGATTTATCCAAGACCGTAGCACTCAGCCCTCCCCCGCAACTACAGAGGCTACGGTCGACATCGAGGTTAGCGACTTCAAATCTGAGGTCGTGAGGCTCGGATAGGTGGTCGATAGTGTTGGATTGTGTTTGCAGAGAGAGGGAATGTGATGGGGCCAGGCATGGCCGGCACCCTGGCAAAGTGTGGTAGCCTCATATAGGCAGTTGGTAATTTAGGAGTTCCAGGACACTTATATGCGAAGTTATGAATTACCTAATTTTTTTTTTATCTCACATGCTAACTGAATAAATTGATATTAGGATTGCAACCCTCTAAGTTCAAACGCTTTTTAAATGATTGACGCATCAATACATAAATAAAACTTGACTTCACCAATATGTCCTCACATTTTAAGAAAAAGCACACACGGACCAACCAAAGCATCAACATCTTTCTCTCTCTCCACCCATTAGACCGTTAAGACTTGCTCCACTGCCGCCCTCTTGCCGTTGCAATGCTTGTCGAAGTTACCATTGGCCGCCGGTTGAGACAACCACTATTGTTAGTGTGTTGCTTAACCCTGCACCTCTCTCTCTCTCTCTCTCTCTCTCATATTGGCAGATGCGGTCTTCACTCCACGGAACCTCTCGTCTCAGATTTCTTGTCGACCTTGCACCAACGATTGATGGACAAAATTAACCAAAAAAAAAATATTTAACCTATTATAATTGTGCCAATTCAGTTCTAAACTATTTTTTTGTCCAATTGAGTCCTAAAACCTTTTTTATTTGTGCTAATTCAATCTATTTGGCCAACAAATACTGACTTGACGTTGCCGAGACGGGCATGGATAATTTGCAACTTTTTTTAAAAAAATTCTTTTAATTTTTCTTTATTTTGATAAGACTTATTGTCTTCAAGAATTTGCTTTGGATGGCGAAGGGTCTTGCTGGCGAATCCACGAAGAGGAGCTGTGTTGCTGTATCGCCATTCATCCCAGATATCACTGGCTATGTTACATCAACATGAGACATGATTTGCGACATGACACGACACGACACGACACGATACGTTAAGATGTGAATTCTAAAAAAAATAAAGGATTCCGACACGTTTGGACACATTGTATATCATATATATTTTTCATATATACACAATAAATTATTTTTTTCAATAGTAGTAACATCAAGAAGCACAAGAGTGTATTCTCAATTATCAGTGTAAGAAGCACGAGAGTGAGAAGTTACAAAGAAACTAGTACAATATAATGCGAGATGGAGAGGAGAGAATGAGAAATTAGGTAAAAATATTTGGGTTTTTTACCCATTTTACCCTTGTACTCACGTTGACCCGGAGTCAACGTGTCCAGGAGTGTCTAGCCGTGCCGGCTGATACGTAATCGACATGCCAAAATTATTCAAAATTACGTGTCCGTGCAGCGTAGAACACTTGTTGCTTCCAGGTCTACCTATTAAATTGAGTTTTACTGATTTCGCTTGAAGATCGACATATGAATGGATGGCACTAGAAATCATGTTTGGATGGGAGAATATGTCCATTTGATTAATGTCCAGCTAGCCCCTTTAAGGAAAAGAACTGATGTCATGCCTGTAAGTGTTTAAATTGGAAATTAGACGGTGATCATATGTGTCAAACTGAGTGCTTTGCTGAGCAGATCTGTATTTATAATCTCACATATATAAAAATAATCTAGGAATGTTTCCTCATGTTCCATTCACTATACGTTTCAACGGATCACTTCCTGCCCCTATGAGATTGGGTCATGACATTGTGTTATTACAGTTGCTGTCTATACAATTGGGAATTATAACTACTCAATCAACTGTAGATGTACGTGTTATGCAAAAGCAAGCGATCGAACAATAAACTAGATAGAACAAGAAAATAAATCAGACACTAGTTTTACGTGGTTCGATCGTAGATAATTATGTCCACGGGAAAAATAGTAATGAATTTTATTATAGAACAAGTGATACAAGAAGATTATAAACCACACTCAAGTACTTAAATACTTTCAGTGTTTTTCAGTCCCCAATTATATCCAATAGCCCATGAGTGTTTAGCCCAATAATTCCTCAAGAAATAATCTCTCAATATCGTGAAAGAATTAACACAAATCTTACCACAAGAGTTAATCTGTTTGGACACTTAAATACTTGATATAATTCCACCAGCAGAAGCTCCTCTTTTATCCTCTTTGCAATGAAGAACCGCTTCTAATTTATAGGTAATGTTTCGATACAAAATAGAAAATTTTCTCCAACTAAGATTAGGAAACCTATTTAAAATAGGAAATATTACATTGATTCCACTAAGGAAAGATTTTCGGAGATTCAAAACAATTCTTAGCCAATGCAAAATTCATGATCGATCAACCCATTTTTAATTTAATTTTCTTTGATTTTCTTGATAAACTCGAAAAGCCAAAAGAAGATTGCATGCTCCTTTGTCTTATTTTTAATTTTGTGATCAAGATGTATTTATTTTTAAAATTCAGATTTTTGCATTGGACTCAAACTCGAGACATATTCTAACAATATTTATCTTGACTCGACGTTTGAGGCAAATTACAATCGCTTTCGCTAGAATCCAAACTTCATTGCCACTACTCTCCCACAGCTTTAATGGGCTCAATCACCATATATATCTTCAAAGTTCAAGACTTTGTCATAACCATGGAACTCATCAAAACACTAACTGTGGATGCACCTTTAACAACTCCAGAAGTACTTTATGACATAACTTCCTGAACCACATATAAAGCAAAATCACTTTTGCATCCACATATATCAGTAGACCGAACATTTACCTTGTCAATATCACCAGTTACGGCAACCATTGGCTCTACAGGCTCTATCTTGATACAAGCGCCTATTTGTGTCGATTGCTTCGGCAGTATTCGCTATCTTAAGAGTTTTCGATTGCAACTCCACCTCAAGTTGAACATCATCCAGATCTGTATGAACACTAATATAATTACCCCTAGCCACAATTATTGAAGACTCGTCAAATGTAACTTTTCTGCTAATAACAGGTGAATTCAATTCCGTGTGCCACAACCGATAATCTCACTTATCTTGTGTATTGCCTAGGAATATGCACTTTCTTGCTATTTCATTGAGCTTAACATTAGTGACTCAAACATTACATGGGCAACCAAATATTTCAAGAATAGAATAATCATCAATGTTACCTAACCATACTTCTTTGGGAGTCCGATATCCAACTGCAGTCAACAGGGATGTATTCATCTGGTACTTTTGCCATACTAAGTGCATCCGTTAGGAATCTCCTAATCATACCATTATTAGAGTGCATTTTATGGGCCGTCTTTAGTAATATTCAGCTAATCAATTCTGTAATATATTGTGGATCATTGGCATTAGTGCGGTGTCTCACTACACCTTTCTTCATGCATATTGTGGATCTAGTCAATTTCTAGAGATGTATTTCAATCATATCTTGCTCGAATCTGATCAATTCGAGTAGACTGACCAAAAGGAAAAGGCTAACTCGAGACAAGGTATGTGGACCTAGGGAATTCGGATAAGAAATGACACTTTGACCATAAGGATTACCGAGGAAATATTTAGAACCACAAAAGACCGATCCAAGAACGATTAGGGAATGCCTTGCGAGTGTCATACGATTGGAGTGCGGGTGATTCCGCTTAACCAATGTATGATTTGCAAAATTTTCATTTATCGAACAGTGATGATCGAGACTAAAGGGACTAGTGATAAACCCTCACAATTACATGGCAACCAGAGCTGCCACGAATTGACAAGCCCTAAATGTGATGAGAATCACAGGGTCGATACGTGTAAAGTCTGCAAAAGCCACCCGTCGGTTCGAGATAGGCTGGAACCACGTCTGATAGAGGAAACCATCATAAACGAGTCTTGAAAATTTTGAAATAGAGAATCAAGAATTCCAACGTCATTCGGATTGGCCGTCGCCCTATCGAAGAATTTTGAAGCAAGAAAAACGACGTTTTGAACGTCGGGGGTAAAATTACCCTTTTGCCCCTCAAGCTTAAAGCCTTGCCCATGCATTTGAAGAAGGGCATTTTGGACTTTAAACCCCTCAAGGCTGCCGAAAACTAGGATGAATGGTGGCCATTGGATCAAACATGATCAACATTGAGGACAAGTGTCACAAGATCAAGCATTGGGTGGTCAAGTCCAACTTTATGCAATTACCATTCAAACCATTGACCATGAGAGTGAATATAAGCTTTTTCCTCTTGCTCTCTCCTCTCATTCGGCCATAACACTCCCCCAACCCACTGAACACATCTTCTTCTTCCTTCTTCTTTTTGCTCGTCGGCGACTAGATTTTGGAGTGTCGGTCGACCATTCCGACGCCCACTTCCGGCCACCATTTGGATGTCAGCTGACCACACCAACTTAGCTCTACGTCTTGCCGACCTTTTCGAGCTGGAAGCGAGCCATTTGGACCACCAAGGAGCTCCGACCAAGTGTTTTCCCGGAGCCGACAAAATCTAATTCAACCTGAGGTAGGTCCGGTTTCTAACCCTTTTGGAGGTCGAAATGTTGGAGTTTTGAGATTAAATTTTATGGAGGTCTAGAGGACATCTTTATGAATCTGTGGTAAAAAGTTGGGAGTTATTTGATGAATTTTTGACCTCGAATCGATCTTGTGAACTTGGAACAGAAACTGCCGAATTCTGACCTTGGGAGATTTGGCGACTTTCAACGGGATTCCGGCGACCATTCGACCTCAAACTCACGGTGAGCCTCATAAACCCTTAGATAGCCATATTAAGAGGTAGGATGATGATTAAATGATGAATTTAGAGTTGATTTAATGCTGGTTGTGTTCGGTTTACACAGAATCGAGAAGAATCGGTTCAGTTTTGTGCAAGGCCGAGGCTGTTGGAGCTGATGACTATGGATTATGAGACTCAAATCGATGATTAAGACATGCTAAGTTGATGAGGGTTAGGTTGTGGAGGTTTGTGATTCATGGGTGGTTGAATTGGACAAGGAAATTGACTAATTGATTGAAATTTGTAAGTTGCGCGGTGAGGTTTATCTTGAACCTTTGGAACCGAGATTAGTGAGGATCCAAGAAGAGAATTGTGGTGTTATCAAACGCAAGGTAAGGGAATTCCTAACCTTATGCTAGGAAGATTGGACTCAATTGGGTGAGTCGAGAAATAATTCAATTAGTCCTCGAGCAATTCCAAGGTGGTTGGTTGTTGTATGTGTTCTAGAATGATTTGGAGGATTTGAAGGCCTGCTAATGCTTGTGTCTAAATCATATGCATGTCGAATGTCATTGATTGTCCTACATGCCATGAGTATTCAAATTGTGCATGAGTTGCACCTGTTATTTTATCTACGAATTGAATTGAGAAGCATGGCATTAACATGACATGGCGAGGCCCTGAGGCGTATGAGTCGCGGGGCGGGAGATGGATACCCTGATGTGATGTAATCGCGGGGTGGAGTTGATAATGTGTGGCACCCTAATGTGACCTAATCGCGGGGTTGAGATGGCCACGGTCCTGATGCGATCTATTCGCGGGACGAAGGTATAAGGTGATGATATTGGCCTGGAGATTCATTGGAACCTGATGCGTTTACGCGGTTTGCCAATGACGGTCTGATGCGTTTACGCGGACCGAGCCTGATGCGATCTAACCGCGGGCTGGAAAATGAGGCAGGCAAGAAGAGGTGGTTGTGGTGAAATGGCGGGATGAGGCGTGCATGATCATCTGAGTGTGACATGGTGTCATAGTTGTAAGCCCATCATTTGTGTGTCACTATCTTTATTTGCATATGCCTGTGTGATTGTGAGTTTGGAAAGTTGGGGTAGATGTCTGCCTGAGTGGACGGTCGGCCTAACCTAAGGTTAGGACCCACCTTACTAAGATGTGAATCTCACCCCATTGTGAGCAACATTTTTCAGGTCCCTGATGAAGGAAACCAGGTTTGCCATGGGTTGGCACAGAGAAGAGGTCACTAGAGGAAAAATGAAGACTTCTCTTTTGTGACCTTAGAATCGAATAGTAGAGATAAAGAGAATTTAGATTTGTAATAAAGAATAGTATATTTGACCTTTATTAAAGGTGTGCCCCTGTGTCCTAAGTCATCGGGTGTTGCTTTATTTGTAAATTGGAGTTGGCATCGCTTCCGCATGCATGTTTCTTTCAGCGAATAAGACATTGACCGTTGGATCCTAGAGCTTTCATAAAGGAACGGCTTAGTGGGATGCTTGCGTGCTCCCCGGATTCGGGGCATGACGTATGCTTTCCGCCGTTGATCTAAATCATAGCACTTGCATACATTCAGTTTTTCAACATTATGACCACACAGTAAATTCCTTTCGCTTAACCTTCATGCTTCTTTCGCTAATGTGTCCTAAACACATATGCCACAATTCAGACTTTTGAATAAATGTATCTAATGTTTCTACTACAAAATCTGTCACCGTCTCACCTTGAAGCTCATACAAGTCATTGTGCTTGATTCCTCTCATTATTACCAAGGCATCTCGAACAATTTTTATAATATCACATTCTGAAGAATACTAACACCCAGCTGAATCCAAGATGCTCAAGAAAATCAATTTTTTCTTTAAATTTGGAATGTGCCTCAATCCACTCAATATCCTCATAATATCATCATGTATTTTAATTCTAATATCGCCAACATTGCATCGAGCGTTGTTCTCTGACTATACTTTATTACTATCTATGCATTGATAAGTAATAAATCGATTCATGTTTGATGTGGCATGAAAAGTGCAATCAGAATCTATAATCCATCCATCAAATGACGAAACCTTAGTAACAAATAAGACAGCATCAGTATTTTCTAAATTACAGTAAGCAACCACTACGACATTTAAGTAGACTCTTTTCATTCTCTAGCTTAAGGCACCTTATAAGATAATCAAGTTCTCTTCTAGGTTCCCTTTTGGCCCTTGTTTCCGGCTTTCTCACTTTCTAATCGGTTCTGCACCTACATCGTGCATCCATAGACTCTATACTGTGCCATGTTAGAGATATGATTATGGAATTAATTAGGATTGAAATCTAAGGGATAAAAACTATGAACAATCCTTTTGTTGTAGGCTATGTTTAGAGACACAAGCAACTCCCAGAACACGTCAAAGTGGTCAAATATTGTGCTGAAAAGCTCTGAAGCAAGAAAGTATGTTAATTAGCAAGCTTGATCGTAAGAGTATAAAGATCATTTGAGGAATAGAAGACCCAACATTTGGGAAAATTACCAAAAATAAGTCTTAAATTTATTACATTTGTGCCAATTCAGCCATAAACTTAGCCTAAATCATTTGCAATTATGTCAATTCGGTCAATATGAAAAATAATATATATTTTTTTTCAATTACTTATTTATCTTATTTTTTTCCTGTCTTTCTTTTTTTACAAGGGCCAACAAGAGGCCGTTTGTCATGCCCCGAACTCGGAGAGCACGCGAACATCCCTGTCTATGCCGTTCATTCATTAACGCTCCAGGATCTAATGGCCAATAACATACAACTCCTTTAACCAAATGCATGCAGAACCGATGCCTTCTTCAATTATATAAATACAACAACATACGATGACTTAGGACACAAGGGTACATCAAAATCACCTTAACTAATCACTAAAAGATCATTTCCCAATTCAATATCCGAAGTACAACCTCAATATCCACAACTAACAATTTCATTCTAATGCAATTGATCAACTATCTCTTCAGACACCAATCCTTGGCAAGCTTGTGCCACCTTTGCCTAGAACTTGTAAAATGTAAGCCCCCACTGGGGTGAGATATAAATCTCAGTAAGGTGGGTCCTAACCCTAGGTTAGGCCGACCGTCTACTCAAGCAGTCGCGTCACTCTTCAGGTCCAACTTATGAACAGCGCAGGCATAACAATCGCAATTCAATACACAACAACATATAGAAGACAGGCATGCATTTATGATCTTGTGCTACACTCATGTGCAAATGTATACTCGACCTGCCTTTTCGCCACATCCATCAACTCTTGCCTGCCTCATTCTCTAGCCCGCAATTAGATCGCATCAGGCTCGGCCCGCGTAAATGCATCAGACCATCATCGGTGATCCGCGTAAACGCATCAGGTCCGGTCCATTTCTAGGCAAGGTTTATGAGCTCATACTTTGTCCCGCGATTAGATCGCATCAGGACTGTGGCTATCTCAATCCCGCGACTTCGTCGCATCAGGGCGCCATCAAATCATACTTCATCCCGCGACCTCGTCGCATCAGGCTCGCCCCACGTCTCATACGCCTCAAGGCCATGCCATGCTATGCTCATGCCATAATTAGGATTTATGCTTTGACTTTCAATTCAATGGCACACTCAGTGGCAAGTGCCAATTCAAACGAAATTCACAAACTCGTGGCATGCAAGCAAACCAATTGATATCCAAACATGACAAGCAATTCAAATGGTGCACAAACAAGACAAGCATCTCAAACATAGGCTATGTTACACCATCGTTCTCTAACATCTTAGGACATATCTCAACTATCTCATTTGGCAATTTCTCAAAATTCACTCCGATCGATCCTCGATTTACCTAATCGAGTCCAATCGTCTTAACATAGGGTTAGGAATTCCCTTACCTTTGATTTGGCAACCCAAGACATTCCTCATGGACACTCAAGGTCTCGGCCAACCATGGTTCAAGGCTAATCCACCGCACAACCTAATAAAATCCAACAAATCCGTCAATTTTCATGCCCAATTCAGCCATCCATGACTCCTAACCCTCCATGGCATAATCCTCAACATCTTAACATGCTTTAAACATCAATTTGAGACTTATAATCTATCCATCATTGGCTCAATAGAATCGGCCTTGCACAGAACCAATCGGTCTATTTCGGTTCTGTGCAAGCCGAGCATGTCCAGCCTTCAAACCACTCCTAAATACTCCATTTAACCATCAATCTATCTCTTAACATGTCTATTTAGGGATTTGGGAGGCTTGCAGAAGATTTGAGATCAATTGGTCACAGGAAACCCAACTAACGCCGCCGGTTCGCCCAAGGTTAGAATCTGGCAATTTCTGGGCAAGATTAACAAGATCGGTTCATGGTCAAAACTTAATCAAATCCATCTCAACTTTTTACCACAGAACCATCTACATCTCTATTGAGTCTGCACAAAATTTGAGCTCAAGACTCCAAAAATTCCACTATCAAAGGGACCAAGAACAGAATCTACCTTTGGTTGGTTCCTATTCTGTCGGCCTGTGGGAGAATGCTTGTCCTGAATTCCATAATGCTCCAAATACTTTGATTCTTATTGGAGAATGTCGGCAAGACATGGAACTTTGTTGTTGTGGTCGGCCGGCAGCAGATGGTGGCCAGAAGTGGCCCTCGTGGGCACCGAACAAAGGCTTCAGAACTGATCACCGGTTCCTCCAAGTCAGTTTCTAGGTGAAATGTACAAGGTCGGTTCGTGGTAAAAAACTTATCAAATTAAGCCCAACGTTTTACCACAGGTTCCTACGCATCTCAGTTTGATCTCTACAAAATTTGGGCCAAAGATTCCAACATTTCGACCACCAAATGGACTGAGAACCGGACCTACCTCAGAATGGAGCAGTTTCCGTCGACTCTCGGGAGAATCCTTGCTTCGGTCTCCTCGATGCTCCAAATGCTCCGATTCTTATTGGAGGATGTCGGCAAGACATAGGGCTATGTTGGTGTGGCTGGCCGGCTTCTAGAGGTGGCTGGAGGTGGCCGTGGTGGTCGGCGAAGTGGAGCCCCAGAATCTGTCACCGGCGACAGAAACTGAAGAAGAAGAGAGTGGTTCTCAGTGGTTTGAGGGGAGGTCTGGCCGAAAATGAGTGAGGAGAGAGAGAGAAGAGAGAGAATTGATATATCTCAAGCTTGCTCAAAGGCCTTTGAATGGTAGGTTGGTGAATAGTGTGATATGACCACAACCCTTGGATGGATGACACTTGGCACTTACTCTAATCAAGGAGATCCAATGACCATCTCTTTGTCCTTGTGTTTGGCAGCATAGGGGGTGTCAATTTTCTATTTTGCCCTTCTCCAATTATAATAACAAAGTTTTAAGCTTGAGGGTCAAAACGCCCATTTTACCCCCGACGTTCCGAAAGTCGTTTTTCTCGTTTCGGAAACCTTCGATAGGGCGACGGCCAATCCGAATAATGTTGGAATTCTTGATTTTTCCATTTCAAACTTTCAAGGCTCTTTTCTGATAGCTTTCTCTATCAGACATGGTTCCAGCCTATCCCGAACCGACGGGCGACTTTCGCGGACATTACGCGTATCGACCCCGTGATTCATATCACGTTTAGGGCTCGTCAATTTATGGCGGCTTTGGTTGTCTTGTAATTGTGAGGGTCTATCACTAGCTCCTAAGGTCTTGATCTTCACCATCCGATTTAGGAAAATTTTGCAAATCATACGTTGGTTAAGCGGCATCACCCGCGCTCCAATCGTATAACACTCGCAAGGCATCCCTTGATCGTTTTTGGATCGGCCTTATTGTGGCTCTAAATATCCCCTCGACAATCCTTATGGTCAAAGAGCCATTTCCTATTCAAGTTCCTTAGGTCCACGTATCTCATCTCGCGTTAGCCTTTTCCCTTTGATCAGTCTACTCAAATTGATCAGGTTCGAGTGGAATATGACTGAAATACATCTCCAGATACACACTTCTCATTACTGAGCTTAAAATCGACTAGAAATCAAAATGTCACACCGTTGGCTTTGGCTCGACATCCTCCACTAGCCACTGTGCAAGGACTTGCAAGCCCTCGTCGATCGCTAGTAGATTTGAGTAAGGGTCATGAGCCCTCATCAGCCGAGGCAAAGGTTGTGACCCTTGCTCAACTGCGAGTGAAGACTCGTGTCTATTAAAAAAAATAATTTAAAAAATGACAGGAAAAAAGTAGTAAAAAATTAATTATTTAAAAATATAAAAAAAATTATCTACATATGGCATTGGCTACGCTACGCTAGCAATTTTCGGTCAAAATTGACCGAATTTGTGACATTCTGAATTTTCTGCCCCCTCGAGGCTTGAGATATGAAATGAAATCTCAAAATTGGAAAATAGGAATAAAGATTTCAATGTTCTAATCGAATTAGATGTCGCCTCATCAAAGGTAATTCGAATCAGAAAAACGACGTTCCGGACGTTGAGGGTAAAATTACCATTTTATCCCTTAAGCCTTAACCTTGCCTTTATAATTGGATAAGGGCATTTTGGTCAATCACAATGCCTTATAGGCTGACGAAAATCAAGAAAAATGAGGGTCATTGGATGAGCCTTGATTGACATGAGGACAAGTGTCAAAGGATTAGGCTATGAGTTGATGTAGACCCTTTTAACCCACCATTCAAGCCTTTGACCAAGTGAATTATTGGTGAAAGACTCTCTCTCTCCTTCTCACTTGGCCGGCCATCCCTCTCTCTCTTCATTTTCTCCATTTTATTCTTCTTCCTCTTCTCTCTCTTGCCGACTAGCCCGTCACCCTATCCCAACTGCTTCACTGTTCCGGCCATAACTTCTTCGTCTGTCATCGAATTAAGATGTACCTACCATTGGAAAGCTTATCATCTTTCCGTTTCAACAAGTTATTATGGGTCTAAATCCACCCAACCGTTTGTCCCGTAGATCCGTTTGAAGGAGCAAAGGTCAGGCTGGTCAGTTTTGAATCCGAGAGTTCCCAGCCGACCAGTCCCGACCGTCCCACTATTCTGGTCATATCTTCTTCGTCCGATATCAGATCGAGGTAAAATATCGCCAAATGAAAGCTTATTGTCTTATCTTTTCATAGACATATTATAAGCTCAATTTGACCCTGTAGATCTTCCCGTAGCTCAATTTGAGTGGACAAAGGTTAGGCGAGGTCAGATTCTGACCGGTTTTGGGGAAAACTTGTTCCGGGATCTTCCTAACTCAAATTACTTCAAATCTTCGGTAAGGTCTTCTAAACTTATAGTATGAAAGTTGGATAAGCTGTGGTAAAAAGTTTGGAGGGATTTGATGGAGTTTTGACCCAAAATGGGTCTTGTGTTTGAAGGGAAAAAATTGATTGTTGGAGGACCCGAAGGAACAGGTGCCATTCAAGGACTTTCCGGCGTCGTCTTGGCTCCAAATTTTCGATGAGGCTCCCCAACCCTTAGAACTACATGTTAGCAAGTAGATTATTGAATAAATTGAGGATTTGAGGTAGTTTAAGGGTTCATTAGTTAGGGTATAAGCAGAACCGAAAATGCCCGGTTCAGTTCTTTGCATACCGATTCTGTTGGGGGCCATAGGTGTTGGAATTGAGTCTCAAATTCATCATTGAGATATGCTAGGATGTTGATGAACATGTCAATAAGGTTTATGTCCCATGGATTGACGAATTGAGCAAGAAAAATTGATGATTGGATGAATTTCATTAGGTTGCGTGGTTGACCTGTCCTTGGACTATTTGGACCGAACTTTTGAGGGGCTTAGGAGAAGAATTGCATTGCATTAAGCTTGAGGTAAGGGGATTCTAAACCTTTGATAGGAGGAGTGGACTCGATTGGGTGATTCGTGCGAGGATTGATCGGTTCTTGGAGACTATAATGTGGTTGTCCAATGTATGTCCTAGAAAGCTATTGAGGACATGATTGAATGATAATGCTTGTGTCATGAATTGGTTATTGCATTTGTGTCAATTTAATTATCTCGCATGCCATGGATGTGTTGTTCGTCGCATGAGTGCATTCGAACGTGTGCTATGAAATAAAATGAACTTATGACATGTTTGAGATGTCGTAATACCCTGGGGCATATGAGACGCGGGGTAGTATGACTGGATACCCTGAGGTGCTGAGGCGCGGGGTTTGAATTGAATTGCACCCTGAGGCGTATTAGACGCTGGGTCGTATGACAAATGCCCTTAGGCGCTGAAGCGCGGGGTTTGAATTGAATGGCACTCTGAGGAGCATGAGACGTGGGGTTGAAATGGCCATTGTCCTGATGCGTTAAAACGCTGGACAGAGTTGAGGTGTGTTGACACAGGCCTGGAGTGAAATTGAAAACCTGATGCGTTTATGTGGGTTTGTCAATGAGACAGTCTGATGCGTTTACACAGACCGAGCCTGAGGAGTTCTAAACGCGGGCATGAAAGTGAGGCAGACTGGAAGGGTGGAAGTTGTGATTTGACATGTAAATGTGTGTTGATCCTAATGATGTGAAATGATGCCATGACTGCATGCTTGACATCCGTATGTTGTTTATTGACAGTTGAATGCCTCATGTGATTACTTGTACAAATTATTTGTGATTGCATTTGCCTAAGTGGACGGTCAGCCTAACCTAGGGTTAGGACCTACCTTACCGAGATTTATATCTCACCTCGTCGTGGGATTAACTTTTTCAGGTTTCAGGCGATGAAAATTCGAACTTGCCAATGATCGGTATCTAAAGAAGTAATTATAGGAAATGGATTTACACTTTTGTGACTATAAGGATTTCATGTTACCTTGAAGTTAGAGTTGTATCCTCTGAACTTGTAGTCGACATTTATAAGAAGAAGTACCCCATGTCTTGAGTCATCTTAAGATTGAACTGAATGGAGAAGTTTCATCGCTTCCGCATGTTTGTATCATTTAGGAGTTATTAATTGTTGGCCGACGAATCCTGGGTACAACCGAAAGACAAGACGACCCTAGTGGGATTTTACGTGCCTGATAGGTTCGGGGCATGACTTCCCCATTTAAGTGGTATCAGAGCAAGGTCAGCTCGATCTAATGTGATTGAGACTTGGAGTGATAAGGAGCGATGACTTGAGGATAATTAGGTAGTGAGACCTTGAGAGATAAGCATGGATCGCTGAATCTTGGGGACTATAGGTTTGAATTTATGTAGTATTTTAATGGTCCTAGTGCCGATTCAAAGGATGATCTTGAGTGATTTATGAATAAGGCTTACAAGGAAGTGAATAGAAATTGAGGAGTCATAAGCCTGGATTTAAGGTTGCTAGAGAATAAATTATGAATTAAGGGTCAATTGGAGTGTATGATTGTGATCTTGGTTTGTCAATGACCCAACTTGAGGAGTACAAGTTATAAAGAGGCGACTGATGTCAGTGGATTCTGGCTTGAATTGCGTGATATCTTGATGGTTTAGCTATCAATTGCTATTGTCAGCCTTGGATGAAATGAGGTGAGGTGTACACAAGAAATATTGGATTAAAGGTCTGTTGTGATTGAATGCATATAGATTTGGTTTGAATAGCGACTAGACTTGGGATTTATGGTTGAACATAGGCAATTAATCTATGAGATGTGATGGTCATTGATGAAATTAGAAATCTTCAATGGATAAGAATGGATTTGGAGATGATTATGGTATGATGAATGGTGAGGACAATCAGGACGCGCATGTGTTGGTGGCATTAAAATGAAAGTCGAGGAAGGTGTGTGCATGAGCTTATCATTATTGGACTTAATAAACTGTCACTTGGTATGGAACAAGTTGATGGGATACCTATAAACTGTCATGAAGCATGGTATGGGACGTGTGGAACGGGGCTTTCTCCGTAGATATTGACTTGGGATGTGCAACGGCCAGGTTTGATGAGGGCAGGGAGTGATCACCGGGACAGAGAGGTTCGGACAAGGAACGGCTTCTGGCAGGCTTCTAAGATGGCAAGAGGCATGAATTACCCAAGTCATAACTTGAAAGGGGAAGTCTAGGTGTCAAGTTGAGTCCAATTGTGGTTAAGAGATGTTTGGCACGAGATTGATCCTCGAAGATGTTCAAAAGTGGCATGACATGTGAAATGATGCCTGTGATTGACATAATTAAAAGCTTTGTGCTTGGCGGTGTATGCCGTTTGAAAGGAAAAATGATGTCTATGATTGGCCTATTGGGCATGTTTTGTAATTGGCATTATGTGATTGGCTTGGCTAAGGTCTAACTGAGAGAGTAGACGACATGTGGGGTTTATACCCATCGAACTGATGCTTGTTGAGAATGAGAAAACATGTCGCATTTGTGACGGAGTGGAGGATGCCTTAGACCTATAGCATAATCAATTGACTCATTGAATTGCTGCCTTGAGTACTTGCTCGATGTTAACCTAGTTGAGTTTTGGCCTAGTTGAGGCTTG
The DNA here is from genome assembly GCA_028455895.1 of Rhodomyrtus tomentosa. Classification (NCBI taxonomy): domain Eukaryota; kingdom Viridiplantae; phylum Streptophyta; class Magnoliopsida; order Myrtales; family Myrtaceae; genus Rhodomyrtus; species Rhodomyrtus tomentosa. The sequence goes on from JAPCWY010000007.1 coordinate 31,676,535, forward strand.
CTTAGTAATTCGCTAAAGATTGAGAAGTTGCCTTGTTGAGGCTGGCCTGCTGAATAGTCATTGACTGATAAGAATTTGGAATCTTTGGGTAATGGACAACTAGTTGAGAGTTGTTTGAGAACCACTATAAGGTTGATAATGATGAATGATGAGATGAGCAGCTTGAGACTGATAGACTTGAGTAGATGACTTAAGTTTTTGATTCCTAGAGGGAATTATAACGGTTCCAGTGACATGAGAACATAATAAGGTTGAACAACTAAGGTATGGTTGTAGGAGAGCATTGGGCTCGAGTATACATGGTATGGAAGATCCGAGAACTGATATGGATCATGAGAATTGAGTAAAGATGGGCGATTGGAGTATGAATACCAAAAGAGAATATGGCTCGATCTGTTAATCGTACGAGACCCAAGGGTTGAATGGGTCGTGGGAACTTTAATGGAAAAGAGGAAATTTGTTGGTTAAGCAAGCTCGAGGAGGAAGAGCCATGATTGTCTAAGTCATTGTGATGAAAGATGCCAGTACTTATGAGTTAAAGTGATGGAAGTCACGAGAAAGGTGACTCTGAGTTAATCTTTTCTAAATTTAATGTGTGGGAAGGACCACGAGAGTTTGGAAAAGCTTGTAAAACTATGTATAAGGTTGAGATTGACTGAGTGAGGTAGAGGGATAAGATTTGAAATTGTCTCCCTCTGGATTAGGGATCTTGATAAGGAAATCTTAGAGGTTTGGGTACACTAAGGAAAGAAAGTGACCCTAACAGTTTTAGCCTTAAGAGGCTGTTAGTAATTGGTGAAAGGTCACTAGATGAAGGGTTTCCTCAAGGGCATGATATCTGCCTGGACTACCCCTATTGAGTTGTTCGATGAAAAATATCCTCTTGGGATTGCTTGAGAGCAAAGGTTGTTTGGATCCGAATAATCTTGAAAGGATCCAAGGACGATCGACCAGTGTGAGACAGAGTTCTCAAGGTCGTTTAAGCATATGGTAAAAGTGGTCAAGGACCCTTTAAATGAGATGTGAAGTCTCTGAGTAGATTGGGATTTGAAGGCCTTATGCTAATTGCTATTCCTGAATCTGATGAACCGTAATGGACATCAAGGAAAGAAGTTGATGATCGGGAGAGGAATAAGTAAGAGAATTTCTATTCATGGATTGTGAGAAAAGAGAACTTCACTTATGGAACATAGAATGTGCCTGTAAGGAAATGTCGTTACTATGACATAAGGCTTATGATGATTAACCTTTTTATTATCGTGAGGAATAATAAGGAGACTGACGTGTCAGTCTGTCAGACCTTGTGTATTTTATGAGATTGATTGAGGTTGAATCGAAACCACTAAAAGTGACATTGCGAGTTATCACCCCTAGAGAATAGGGCATTTTTCTTAAGGACGATTGGATCATCACATGATCATTGATGGAAAGAAAGGTGAATGGACTTGATGGTCCTAGTTACTTGAGATTTTAATGAATGGGTGAATAAGCCAAAAGGATGCTTAGATTGTAAACGCAAGACGACTTGAGGAAGTCGAATTGAATATCTAAAATATGAATTTGTGGAGACCAAGGAAGAATGAAACTTGTCACTTGAGGTAGCTGAACTATTGGAAGGAGAATGTTAAAGTGTGGTGGCATTAGAATCCGGAAGTAAAGGAATTGCTGTTGACGAGACTCCAAGACGGATGTCCTATATGATAAGAAAGATAAAGTGGATTCAAAGTAAAAGAATGCCACTGAAGTGTATGATTTCCTTCATAGGGTAAGAGATCCTGGTGTGGAAGGAAGAAAAAAAATATGCTAATTGTCTTGGTGCTAAAATGAAACGTCTGGACTAACGAGGAGTACGCAAGCTTGAATGATTTGTTTTGAAAATCAAGTTTGAGAAGCTATCCTGTGAACAACGTTGAATTCCAGGATGATGTCGATGTTGAGTTAAAACGACGAAATTGACATAAGGTCGCATTAGCTGGTTGTGAAACAAAGAGATCAAGGCACTAATGCTTCCTGAGAAAGGAGTGACAAAAATGAACAAAATATTGTGTAGTTCAAGTGGGGACTCATGAGAATAGAGGGTCAAGGTTTGAGCTCTCAAGTGAAAAGTATGAAGAACAGTTTGAAGATTCGACACCTGGTAGAAAGAAATTGACAAAAGTCAAATTGAATATCCAAGGAATAATTGGATTGATTGCTACCGTCTTTAGAGACGATGAATAGACTCATTTAAGGAGTCAGGGGAAACATGAATAACTTTTGAAAATATCCTACTGACTCTAAGGAGATGCTCGTTGTGTGTTGCTAATTGTGAAAAGCATGAGTTGTGGGCCGATGAGATAAGATTCCTCAGTAGTGAAATTTCTGGGAAATGAAATCCTCGTAGAGCCCTTGAGGAATGGAATAAGTGATGAATCAATTAAGACCGATGTGAGTTGCGGAATTTGGAAGTTCCTGGAATTGGTGAATTGTTATGGATGGATCGGGGGAAGATTTCCCACAAAAGCAAGTCAATGGATGAATGAATACGAAAAGAGTTTCGAGTAATTAAGTCAAATTGATTACTACGCCGACAATAGTGTTCCTATTTGGAATTAAAAAGGGGACGAGTGAATCATAATGACGTGACGCAGAAAAGAAATTTGAGGTACAGCAAGGCAAACTGAAGTGGGCTATGCGATACGTCATGATAGTAAAGCTATCTGAGTTGGAACGTCTAATGCATGGTTGGAGTTGGCTTGCAAATATTCTTGCGATGAAGTTGAAAAACACGACTAGCATGGAGAGGTTTCAAGCTTACACGAACCATAAGAATTTGAGGTATGTGGTTGCCTAGAAAAATTGAATGAGGAACAATGTGTGTGAAGGAGATTGCTTAATGACTAAGGATGAAATATCCTATATTGCCTAGAAAAGGGTGATTTAAGAAGCAGATGCATATAAGTAAAAATTGAGTATCGTCCATTTGACTGATAAAGGATAGGCTTTGCTCAAGGAAATAAGAAATCCAACTCATAAATTGGAAGGTTGTCAATTGACTAGTTTGATAACTACCTGAAGCATCAAGCTTGAAGTCAGAAAAGAATTGAGATGCTGCAATGAACAGACCCTGACATTTAAAGGGGTCATGGAAATGGATAGGACAGGGAGAAAATCTAAATTTTCGGATACTTAGGAAAGAAACCTCAAAGTTGAGGGTAGAAACTTTAAAGTCCCATGGACGAGAGTACGAGTCCAATATTGAAAAAGGAACTTAAAGAAATGACCTCATCAGAAATTCAAAGAGAGGATTATGGTGTCCCTTGGGATGACATAAAGGTGTGCCAGACTTGCATCGATGTTATCGATAGAATGGACTGAAAGTTTGGTTAGTCGAACATAAGGTCAAGTATTAAACGTGCCGACAAGAAAAAGGCATGCCCTTAAAGGATTGATACGCCGAATGGTATGGACATTAAAGAGTGCATTCTAGCGAGGATTTAGTAGTAATGGTGATGGACAAATGGAAGAGATGATGTGAATGCTCGAGGATGAACTGCTGACAGATGTTATGGATATCGAAATAGAATGGAGAAAAGCAGATACAGATTGAGGACTGAAAAAGACAAGTCCTAGGGAAAGATGGCTTTGGTCGGAAAGGACAAGTAAGATCGTTAAGTCATGAAAGGAATTATTCGAGAGAATGAGGATGCGATGAGACGTCAATACCCAAAAGGACTGGATGGATAGAAGGTTGTAAATTTCGAGGACAAATTCCTTTAAGGGGGAAGAGTTGTGACATTCTGAATTTTTCGCCCCCTCGAGGCTTGAGACAAGAAATGAAATTTCAAAATTTCAAAATGGAAAATAAAGATTCCAACGTTCTAATCGAATTAGACGTCGTCTCATCAAATGTAATTCGAATCAGAAAAACGACGTTCAGGACGTCGAGGGTAAAATTACCATTTTGCCCCTTAAGCCTTAATCTTGCCTTTATAATTGGATAAGGGCATTTTGGTCAATCGCAATACCCTATAGGCTGCCGAAACTCAAGAAAAATGAGGGTCATTGGATGAGCCTTGATTGACATGAGGACAAGTGTCAAAGGATTAGGCTATGAGTTGATGTAAACCCTTTTAACCTACCATTCAAGCTTTTGACCAAATGAATTATTGGTGGAAGACTCTCTCTCTCCTTCTCATTTGGCCGGCCATTCCTCTCTCTCTTCACTTTCTCCATTTTCTTCTTCTTCCTTTTCTCTCTCTTGCCGACCGGCCCATCACTCTATCCCGACTGTTTCACTTTTTTGGCCATAACTTCTTCGTTCGTCATTGGATTAAGGCATACCACCTACCATTGGAAAGCTTATCATCTTGCCATTGTAACAAGATATTATGGGTCTAAATCCACTTAGCCATTTGTCCCGTAGAATCATTTGAAGGAGCAAAGGTCAGGCTGGTTAGTTTTGAATCCGAGAGCTCCCAGTCGACCAATCCCGACCGTCCCACTATTCCTGCCATATCTTTTTAATCCGAAATCGGATCGAGGTAAAACTACCGCCAGATGAAATATTATTGTCTTATATTTCTATAGACATATTATAAGCTCAATTTGACCCTGTAGATCTTCCCGTAGCTTGATTTGAGTGGACAAAGGTCAGGCGAGGTTAGATTCTGATCGATTTTGGTGAAAGACTTGTTCCGGGGTCCTCCGAACTTCAAATTACTTCAAATCTTTGGTGAGGTCTTCTAAACTTATAGTATTAAAGTTGGATGAGCCGTGGTAAAAATTTTGAAGGAATTTGATGGAGTTTTGACCTCAAATGGGTCTTGTGTTTGAAGGGCAAAAACTGACTATTGGAGGACCCGAAGGAACCGGCGCCATTCAAGGACTTTTCGGCGTCGCCTTGGCTCCAAATTTTCGATGAGGCTCCCCAACCCTTAGAACTACATGTTATCAAATAAATTAGTGAATAAATTGAGGATTTGAGGTAGTTTAAGGGCTGATTATTTGGGGTATACACAAAACCGAAAATGGCCGGTTTGGTTTTGTGCATACCGGTTCTGTTGGGGGCCATAGGTGTTGGAATTGAGTCTCAAATTCATCATTGAGACATGCTAGGATGTGGATGAACATGTCAATAAGATTTATGTCCCATGAATTGGCGAATTGAGGAAGAAAAATTGACGATTTGATGAATTTCATTAGGTTGCGTGGTTGAGTTATCCTTGGACTATTTGGACCGAACTCTTGAGGTGCTTAGGAGAAGAATTGTATTGCATTAATCTTGAGGTAAGGGGATTCTAAACCTTTGATAGGAGGATTGGACTCGATTGGGTGATTCGTGTGAGAATTGATCGGTTCTTAGAGACTATAATGTGGTTGTTCAATGTATATCCTAGAAAGCTATTGAGGACATGATTGAATGATAATGCTTGTGTCATGAATTGGTTGTTGCATTTGTGTCAATTTAATTGTCTCGCATGCCATGGATGTGTCGTTCGTCGCATGAGTGCATTCGAACGTGTGCTTGAAATGAAATGAACTTATGGCATGTCTGAGATGTCGTGATACCTTGAGGCGTATGAGACACAGGGTTATGTGACTGGATACCCTGAGGCGTTGAGGCGCGGGGTTTGAATTGAATTGCACCCTGAGGCATATGAGACGCGGAGTCGTCTGACAAATGCCCTGGGGCGCTGAGGCGCGGGGTTTGAATTAAATGGCACTCTGAGGAATATGAGACGCAGGGTTGAAATGGCCAATGTCCTGATGCGTTAAAACACGGAACGGAGTTGAGGTGTGTTGACATAGGCCTGGAGTGAAATTGAAAACCTGATACGTTTATGCGGGTTTGTCAATGAGACGGTCTGATGCGTTTACGCGGACCGAGCCTAAGGCGTTCTAAACGTGGGCATGAAAGTGAAGCAGACTGGAAGGGTGGAAGTTGTGATTTGACATGGCAACGTGTGTAGATCCTAATGATGTGAAATGATGCCATGACTGCATGCTTGACATCTGTATGTTGTTTATTGACAGTTGATGCCTCATGTGATTACTTGTACAAATTGTTTGTGATTGCATTTGCCTGAGTGGACGGTCAGCTTAACCTAAGGTTAGGATCCACCTTACTGAGATTTATATCTCACCCCGTCGTGGGATTAACTTTTTTAGTTCTTAGGTGATGGAAATCTGAGCTTGCCAATGATCGGTATCTAAAGAAGTAATTATAGGAAATGTATTTACACTTTTGTGACTTTAAGGATTTCATGTTACCTTGAAGTTAGAGTTGTATCCTCTGAACCTGTAATCCACATTTATAAGAAGACGTACCCTATGTCCTGAGTCATCATAAGATTGAATTGAATGGAGAAGTTCCATCACTTCCGCATGTTCGTATCATTTAGGAGTTATTAATTATTGGCCGACGAATCCTGGGTACAACCGAAAGACAAGACGACCCTGCTGGGATTTTGCGTGCCTGACAGGTTTAGGGCATGATGAAATTAAATTGACACAAATGCAAAAGGTTTATGACTGAATTGACAAAAAAGATGTAGGACTGAATTGGCATAATTGCAGTAGATTTAGGACTTATATTTATAATACTACTGAAAATTTAGAACCATTTCCTTTTCAATTTAGAGAAATATTAGTAGCGGGGGAGAATCTGCCATCTTAGGAAGAATAATGTCACACGCAATGGTACGGACTGGCCCTATGTTACATTGTTTCTGGATTCCTAATCATTCATACTCCCGAAGGCCATTGGATCTTCCCCCTATAAATAGGGGGAAGATCCAATGGCCTAAAAAATGATGATCCCCTACCATACGGAATCTAAATCCTATTATGTCAGCCTCTTTGAAGGCTTGCACCTTGTGCTTCTCTTCTACGGAATGGGATTCCCTGCCCACAGGTTAGGTGGGCAGGGGAATTGGGGGCGTCGGATCACCCCCAACCCTTTCCCCCTATAAAAGGGAAGGGGGGGATCCGATGGCCCAAATTCGCCTACCCACCTGACCTGTGGGTTTTACTCCTTCCTTCTTTGTCTATGATCTGTCTGAGATCTCTCTCTCTCTCTCTCTCTCTCTCTCTCTCTCTCTCTCGGTCGGCTTGCCTATAGTAAGGATCATCAAGAACAAAAAAAATGTTGGTTGCCAAGAATCACCAACTCGATCGTCTATCTCCACCATAAGTGTTTTGAGATCGATGAAGAGAGGAAGGCCATAAGAAGGTCAAACATAGATGGCTTGTTGTTGGAGTGGACCCGGGCTCTTGCATCAGCATGGGGAGTCATGTTGGGTCTCATCGGATGTTGCCTCACCATCATCTCTCATCACCATGGCGACAAAATCGGCGGTTGTGCTAGTTGGACTAGCGACATCGATGTATGATGTGTGCTCATTCTTCTTCTTCTTCGTCTGATGAATTGCGAACATACTGAGACCGTGTAGACATTCGAGGTTTAAAAGCCATGTAAAAACTCCTTTTTTACCGTGAAGTTTTGTACATAATTGGTAATCTTCATCTTCTTGTGTTGACCCTCGATCTTTATATCAGTCTCGATATGCCCTATCATGCTAAAACTGTATAGAAATTAATTTTGGTGCATATTCTCCATTGTTGGCTTAGAGTACCAAAAAAAAAACCTCGAACTTTAACAACATTTGTGGTAATTATATCCAATTTTTTTTGTCTCGTAAGAAACCCTCAATTTTTAATTTTGTCCTAATTCTATCGGTCTAATAAAAAAAAACCTCAACTTTGGCATCTGTCCTAATTATATCCAATTTTTTTTTTGTCTCATAAAAGATCTCAAATTTTACTTTTATCCAAACTCTACCACCATTAGTCTTCTGTCCATAATCACCGTTAATTATTCCTACGTGGCTTGAGTTTTCTCGTCAAACTTACCAATGAATCTTTGAAATTTAGAAACACAAGGTTTCGGGATGACGAGATTTTATATCATTAATCCAAATATTTTCATGTCTAGCCATTTTTGGGATTGCAGAGTACCGAAGAGAATATGAAACACGCCGCTTTGAGTGACTCTGTATCTCCCGGCAATATATAGGGGAAGCAAACTACGGAAGAGAAGTCCAGGGATTTTTTCATGTTAGCTTTGTCGAGATGTAATTCATTAATAACATGAAAATGTCACTTGTGATTAACTACTTGTGATTATGGACAGAAGGCTATCAATGGTAAAATTGGAACAAAAGTAACAGTTTGAGGTTTTTCACGAGACAAAAAAGAGTTTTTGGATATAATTAGTGTGACATTCTGGTTTTCCTGTCATTTCGAGACTTCTCAATGAGAATGTATTTAACGATGTATTTCAGTCGTATCTCGTTCGGATCTGATCAATCTCGAGTTAACTGATCAAAAGAGAAAGGCTAACGCGAAACAAGGTACGTGGACCTAGGGAACTCAAATAGGAAATGACACTTTGACCATAAGGATTGTTGAAGGGGTATTTAGAACTATGAAAGGCCGATCTAAAAATAGTTTTGGAATGCATTGCTAGCATAATACAATTGGAGCGCAGGTGATGCCGCTTAACCAACGTATAATTTGTAAAATTTTACTAAATCAAACGATGACGATCGTGACCATCGGAGCTAGTAATAGACCCTCGCAATTACATGACAACCAAAGTCGCCATGAACTGACGAGCCCTAAGTGTGATGAGAATTGCATAGTCGATACGCGTAACGTCTACAAAAGCTGCTCGTTAGTTCGGGATAGTCTGAAATTACATTTGTCAGATAAATGACCCTGAGACAAGTCTCGAAATTAAAAAATGAAAAATCAAGAATTTCAACATTTTAATCGAATTGGACGTCGCCTCATCGAAGGAAATTTGAATTGGAAAAAAGATGTTCCGGATGACTAGAGCAAAATTACCATTTCGCCCCTCAAGTCTTGGCTTTGTCTTAATAAATAATGAAGGGCATTTTGGTCACTGCACACTCCCTCAAGGCTGTCGAAAATTGAAGGGTGTATTGGTCATTGATGATTGATTATTATATGCAAGAAGACAAGTGTCAATGGTTGGTTGATTGGCATTAATTGACAAATTTTTAACCTACCATTCTTGGGGTTTGACTATCAAATATTGTGTATAGCCTCACTCCCTCCTTTGCTCAGCCAAATCCGCTATTCCTCTCACCATTCTTCATCTTCTTCCTCGCCGAGAGCCCGACGACCAACCACTGTTGCCTCCTTCACGCCGCTCGACCGCCACCTCACCTCGCGTCGACCGCTAGCTCTTAGCCCCGCCTCTTGCCGACAACCTCCAAGTGGAAGCTCAGCCATTGGATACTGGTGGATCTCCGGCTAACCGTTTTCCCAAAAGCAGATAGATTTTGACGCAACAGAGAGTAAGTCTTTGTTTGGTCCCCACAGAAACTCGTTTTGCTTCAAACTTTCTGCGAGATTTTGTAGACATATAGTAGACTTGTATACTGAGATGAGGTAACAAGTTTGGCTAAAGTTGATGGAGATTTGATGATGAAATGGTGTTGTTTTCGAAGGACAAAATCTGACCGGCGGTGGAGTGTGAGAACCGGGGCTGTTCTTGGACTTTCAGGCGTCGACTCATCCTCAAATTTTCGGTGAGACTCTATTACACATAGAACTATATGTTAGCAAGTAGATTGGGTGATAAATTAAGGTTTAAAAATGAATTATGGACTGATTAGTCTAGTAAAAGGCAGAACCGAAATTGCCCTATTTCTATTTGGGCAAACCAAGAGCTTAGGGGGCTGTTTAGGGTGTCGCACTGTCCTAATTTCAACGTTGAGGTGTACTAAAACATCAATTGACATGTTATTAAGATTTATGCCCTGTAGTTCGATGATTGGACGAGAAAAATTTATGAATTGGTGGAATTCCCCTAGGTTACACGGCCGCTGTGTTTTGGACACTTAGGACCGAATACTTGGTGAGCTTAGAAGGAGATTTTGGCTGAATTAAGCCCAAGATAAAGAGTCTCTAAACCTTAACTAGGAGGATGGGCCTCTACTGGATGAATTGGTTTTGAATTGGAAGAATTTTCGTGAGTTTATTGTGTGATTGTTCAATGTCTATCATTGTGGGATGGTGAATGCGAGTGTGCTTGTTAAATGCATATGCCTTGTATCAAATGCCATTTTATGAGTGATAAATTTGATTGCCTCGCATGCCGTAGACTCTTAGCTCAATGCATGTACTTGTACTCGATCATGAAGTCTTGAATTGGAAAGGAATTTGGCATGCTTGAGAACTTTAATATCCTGATGCGTAGAAACACAGGATGAGATTGTATATGTGTTGTCACAGGCTTTGAATGGAATTGAGAACTTGATGCGTTTAACGTGGGTTTATGGTTATGATGGTCTGAGACGAAATGATGCGAACCAAGCTTGAGGCATTTTGACGAGGGCGAGAATTACGAGACAATTCTGGAGAATGGAACGTACGACTTAACCTTGTGTTTCCATGCCTGACTTGAGTGATAAGTTATGTTGATATGCTTGCATGATTATCAATCGTTTGTTTCCATATGGCATTTTATGACTGATGCTTGCCTTATATCGTTGAAAGTGTTCTTGCTCATTGTCTGCATTCATCAGGGTGTACTGTTAGCCTGACCTAGAGTTCAATCTCAACTTACTAAGATGTAAATCTCACCCCGTCGTGGGACCTTACTTTTTCAGACCCCAAACCTTGAAGATGCTGCCAACAAGTTTAGGCAATCCGAAAGAAATGACCGCCTATTTTGATGAGTTTTCGGATCGGGGTACCGTTTATGTGAGAAAGTGTACAGTTGTCTGGGTTGACGAGGGAGGTAAGGACTGGAAATCACATAGGTTCGAGGCCTGGTTCCATAGGGTAGGTGAGGTTACCATAGGTCCGTTGAAGTCCATAGAAGTACCTCGAGGAGTCGTACCTAGCTGGTGTCATCGTACTCGAGACTCAGTGGAGGTAGAGGTGTCTATAGCTGGATCAAGGAATGTACCTGAGAAGACCCTTATCCTAGAGGACACTATTGAGGTGATAGAGATTGACGCCTCTGAGGATGAGCTGGAGGATACCACGATGGATGACTCAGTAGATGTGCGTTCTGAGACTTTCTCGGACTATGAGCCAGACGAAGATGCAGACGAGACCGATGGATCTAGTGGTTCCATCTAGGGATTTCCTGACTTTACTTAGTAGTCTTTCGCTGGTGACCTTGTAGCTTGTAATCTTTTGGGGACTTTGGACTAGTTGTCTTTTGGTTAAGTCACGTTCACCCCGATCCGTTAGCAGGTTTAGATGGCCTGTACTTTTGTAAGAGCTCATGTTGATGTATATATTGTGTTCGCGTTATTCAGGTTCCCATCTATTTATGTACGGAGGTGTTGTTTATTTTCGTTTTCGCATGTTTGTCTACATTATGCATCTCCCGACAAGTAAGTCCTGGGCCTCGAGAGTAAATTGAAGGGAGTTACGCATTCATGCACGAGGGTACGGGGCATGACATCTCTACTTGTTTGCTATCAGAGAAAGGTCAGCTCGATCCAAGTTGATTGAGGATTGGAGTAATAAGGAGGAATGAATTGGGACTAAATGGGTAGCGAGACCTTAGGAGACTCGTTAGAGTTAGGCACGAAATGCATGACATATGACTTGGCGCATGTGGTTGACATATGGTATTGGCATGATTGTGGTAGTTTTGCGAAGGGCAAGCTCTGTACGTAGCACTGGGAGTTATTCTTGAACTTAGGATTGTTGAGTAAATGAGTATAGCTGGTTATGATGAACCACTGAAGTAAATGGAATTGAATAGTAGTTGCGACTCTCTGATTGACGTACGCTTGGGAAGGACTGTGTGGATGATTGCCTTGTAGTGACTGTGCTTTTAAGATATTATTTAGTATCATTGGACTTGACTAGATGAGTAAGTCTCTAATTCCGTGGTGGAATTATAGTGATCCAGGTGTAGTTAGGGTGAACAAGATGAGCAATCCACCCAGAAGACCTAAAAGACCTAGGAGTGGAGCTTCTAGCTCGAGACAGCCTGTGGCGAAAGATCCAATGATGGATAGAGTGTTGGGAGCACTAGAAAGAATTGGTGATCTTATCGACAGGTAGACCCAGGATAGGGATGCTGCCATTGCTCAAGCCATAGGAGCTGCTATAACTGCTGTTAATGCAAATAACGGTAATAATAGAGGTAATGGGAGCAATGGCGACCAGGGTAATGAAATAGACAATGCCTAGGAAGAAGGAGTTGCGGCTAGACAAATGGGTCAACTTGTCAAGTAGTTTATTAAACTAAAATCGACCCAGTTCGACGGGACTGGAGACTCTGAATTGGCACCAAGGTGGATAGAGAAGCTCGAAAAAGTTTTTGGAGTCTTAAGATGTATGGACGAGTAAAAGGTGTTACTGGGGGTGTACCAGCTGGAAGGTACCGCTAATGACTGGTGGAGCGCGATCAAGAACGGAGTATTTCCGAAGGGAACGACCTTGACTTGGAATACTTTTACTAAGGCATTTAATGATAAGTACTTTTTTGAAATAGCGCGTGAGAGGAAGCAAGTGGAATTTCTACAGTTACGCCAAAATCATCTAACTGTGGACCAATATGAAGCTGAATTCGCCATATTGTCGAGGTATGCGCCCAGATTAGTAGAGGACCTGCTGGAAAAGGCGCGGATATTTCGAGATGGATTAAGACCTGAGTTTTGCAGTCAGATGGTGGCTCTGAACTTGAGAACTTACAAGGAAATATATGAAAGAGGGCATCTGGATCGCGGTTTAGTGCGTTCCGAGATAATCGCCAGACTGATAAAAGACTTATGGCTGGCAATATACGCTTTGTCCCTCCAGTGAGGAAGAACATAGGGAAGCCGCCGCATTAAGCAAACTAGAACTGCCGCCTCTATGGCAGAAGGCATGGTAACGGACCTTGCCCGGCTAGGACTGGAGCATGCTTCAAGTGTGGTCAGATGGGCTATCAAATGAGAACTTGCCCCAATCAAGCTCTAGTGACTAGACCTCAAGGGCAACGACCACAAGCAGGACCATCAACTACAGTTCCCTAGAACGAACAAAACCGACCCCGAGGTCAAGGAAGAGTTTATGCTATGTCACGCAAGGAAGCGAAGGAAACGCCTAGCGTGGTCACATGCACGATTTATTTATGTGACCAAGTCGCTTATGCGTTATTTGATCCTGGTGTTTCGCACTCTTTCGTGTCTGTTCAATTTGCTGATTTGGTCGATATGAAGTTGAAACTGTTGAATGTGATACTGCATGTTGCCACCCCGTTAAAGGATAATGCGTTGGTCTCATTAGGCTGTACGGACTTTAAGATAGTAATTGGTGGTAGCGAACAGAGTATAGATTTAGTTGTGTTGCCTATGTATGACTTTGACGTGATCATTGGGATGGACTGGTTGGGTAAACAAAGGACAGTAGTCGATTGTGGTTGCAGAGTGATCCGTTTTTATTTGGATGGCCACCTTAGTTTTCAATCTGTGGGAAGTCGATGAGGAACCTCGATTCCTTTAGTCTCATCGCTTGAAGTGACAAAGCTAATGACCAAAGGATGTCAAGCTTACTTAGTCGCAGTTATGGATACGACTGCCGTGGAACCTAAATTAGAAAATATTCCGATAGTATATGAATTTTCTAATGTCTTTCCTCAAGAATTGCTAGGATTACCACCGAAGCGAAAAATTGAATTTGTGGTCGAGTTAGTTCCTGGAATAGAGCCAATGTCAAAGTCACCTTATAGGATGTTCTCATCGGAACTGAAGGAGTTAAAGGTACAGATACAAGAATCGTTGGATAAATAATTTATTTGACCGAGCACTTCGCCGTGGGGAGCGCCAGTGTTATTTGTGAGGAAAAAGGACGGATCCTTACACTTATGCATTGATTATAGATAGTTGAATCAAGTAACCGTGAAGAATAAATATCCACCACCGAGGATTGATGATTTATTCGATCAACTGCAAGGAGCTTCGATATTCTCTAAAATAGACCAGAGGACCGGTTATCATCAATTGAGAATAAAGAAAGAGGACATATCGAAGACATCTTTTAGGACAAGGTATGGTTACTACGAGTTCACCATTATGCCTTTTGGATTGACCAATGCTCCAGTTGCATTTATGGATTTGATGCATCGGGTGTTCAAGGAATTCTTGGATAGATTTATTATAGTTTTCATTGAAGATATTTTGATCTACTGAAAGACTAACGAGGAACACGAAAGGCATTCGAGTATTGTCTTATAGACTCTAAGGGAGCACTCGCTTTACGCTAAGTTTAGCAATGCGAGTTATGGTTGAACAAAGTAGCACTTTTATGGTCATGCGGTGTTTGGAGAAGGAATTGCTATGGACCCTGCAAAGATTGAAACAGTTATGAATTGGCCTAGACCAGCTACGATTATGAAAGTCCGGAGCTTCCTAAGACTGGCCGATTATTACCGACACTTTGTGGAGAAGTTTTCATCCTTGGCCATTCCGTTGACGAGATTGACTAAGAAAGAAACGAAGTTCGACTGGATGAATAAATGTGAAAGGGGTTTTCAATAACTTAAGCATTGGTTGACGACTGCACCAGTATTAACGATCCCATCTGGACCCGGAGGCTATGAGATATATAGCGATGCTTCGCTAAAGGGATTAGGTTGTGTACTAATGCAACATGGAAGAGTGGTCGCCTATGTGTCACGACAACAAAGGCCGCACAAGATGAATTATCCAACTCATGACTTGGAATTAGCTGCGATTATCTTTGCTTTGAAGATCTGGAGACATTATTTGTATGGCGAAAAGTTTAGATTTATACGGATCATCAGAGCCTAAAATATCTCTTTTCCCATAAGGAATTAAAAATGAGACAACTTCGATGGATGGAACTGCTTAAAGACTATGACTACGACATCCTGTTTCATCCTGGAAAAGTAAATAGGTCGCGGATGCACTTAGTCGAAAATCAAGTATTGCTTGCCTGTTGGTTAAAGGATGGTAGTTACTCGAAGGATTAAGGGATTATGAATTCAAATTGGAAGTTTGCCAACTGTCCAGTTTGGTAGCGACTTTGAGAATAAAATTTGAGATCCAATAAATGATAAAAGCCTTGCAGCCTATGGACCCAGAAATTCAGAAGATCCTCGAAATGGACGCAACGAAAAGAAAACAAGAGTTTCAAGTGTTAGAGGATGGAGTTTTGAAATTTTGAGGGCACCTATGCGTACCCAAAGATGAAGAGCTTAGGGAAAAGATCCTAACTGAGGCTCACCGAAACAATTACATTATCCATCCAGGTAGCACGAAAATGTACCAGAACCTATGTCAACATTACTGGTAGAGCGGGATGAAAGTAGACGTGGCTAAATATGTGGCAAAGTGCTTGACGTGTCAGCAGGTAAAAGCACAACACTGTAAGCCTGGTGGGTTGCTACAACCCTTGGAGATTCCTGCATGGAAATGGGAACACGTGACGATGGACTTTGTGATGGGATTGCCAAGGAGCCAAAGAGGTCGTGATTCGATTTGGGTAGTCGTGGACATATTGACCAAGTCTGCGCATTTCATTCTGGTGTGAAAGGACTTCGTAATGAATAAGTATGCCGAACTGTATATGCGCCAGATAGTGAGACTACATGGAGTAACCGTAACGATTACGTCAGACCGAGATCCTAAGTTCACAGCGAACTTCTGGAAGAGCCTTCAAGATGCCATGGGAACTCGACTACAGTTCAGTATAGCGTACCATCCGCAGACGGATGAACAATCGAAAAGAACGATTCGTTTGCTCGAAGATATGTTACGAGCATGCGTTATAGACTTCAAAGGTGGATGGGAGGATCATCTGCATTTAGTAGAGTTTGCATACAATAATAGTTGTCAGCAAATCATCCAAATGGCACCTATTGAAGCACTTTATGGAAGAGCCTGCAGAACCCCAATTTGTTGGGACGAAGTTGGAGACAAAAGTATTACAGGCCCAGAGTTGGTAGAACAATCAGTGGAGGCTGTGACAACAATACGAGATAGGCTGAAGACAGCATAGAGTCGTCAGAAAAGTTACACTGATAAACGACGCAAACCTTAGAGTTTCAAGTGGGTGATCTTGTTTTCCTTAAAGTATCCCCGATGAGAGGACTATCTCGATTTGGAAGGAAAAGAAAACTAAGTTTGAGGTACGTAGGTCCTTTTCAGATTTTGGAACGGATTGGAACTTTGGCGTACAGATTGGCCTTACTGCCTAGCTTATCCCAAGTACACAACGTCTTCCATGTGTTAATTCTAAGAAAGTATGAGCCAGACGCGACACACGTGCTGGATTATGAAACTATCAAAGTAGATGAAAGGGTGTTATATGTGGAAAAGCCAATCATGATTGAAGATCGAAAGGAGCAAGTCCTGATAAACAAGATGATTCCCCTGGTTAAAGTAATTTGGGTGCACCATGGGACCGAATGCTCTACGTGGAAAAGCGAAGAAACGATGAGGCATTAGTACCCCTATTTGTTTGAATAGCAGAGTGTATTGTGAATTTCGAGGAAGAAATTTTGGTAAGAGGGGAAGAGTCGTGACATTCTGGTTTTCCTGTCATTTCGAGACTTATCAATGAGAATATATATATTTCAGTCGTATTTCACTCGGATCTGATCAATCTCGAGTTAACTGACCAAAAGGGATTGGCTAACGTGAGATAAGATACAAGGACCTAGGAAACTCAAATAGGAAATGGTACTTTGACCATAAGGATTGTAGAGGGGGCATTTAGAACTATGAAAGGCTGATCTAAGAATGATTCTGGAATGCATTACTAGTATTATATAATTAGAACGCGGGTGATGTCACTTAACCAACGTATAATTTGCAAAATTTTCCTAAATCGAACGATAACGATTGTAACCGTCGGAGCTAGTAATAGACCATCGCAATTAAATGACAACCAAAGTCGCCATGAATTGACAAGCCCTAAGTGTGATGAAAATCACAAAGTCGATACGCGTAACGTCTGCAAAAGCCGCATGTTAGTTCGGGATAGTCTGAAACTATATTTGTCAGAGAAATGACCTTGGGACGAGTCTCGAAATTGGAAAATGAAAAACCAAGAATTTCAACATTTTAATCGAATTGGATGTCGCCTCATCGAAGGAAATTTGAATTGGAAAAACGACGTTCCAGATGACGAGAGCAAAATTATCATTTTCCCCACAAATCTTGGCTTTGTCTTAATAAATAATGAAGGATATTTTGGTCATCGTACACTCTCCCAAGGCTGCCAAAAATTGAAGGGAGTATTGGTCATCGTGGATTGATTATTATATGTAAGAAGACAAGTGTCAATGGTTGGTTGATTGGCATTAATTGACAAACTTTTAACCTACCATTCTTGGGGTTTAACTATAAAAAATTGTGTATAGCCTCACTCCCTCCTTTTCTCAGCCGAATCTCCTCTTCCTCTCACCATTCTCCATCTTCTTCTTCGTTCTTCATCTTCTTCCTCGCCGAGAGCCCGACGATTAGCCACTGCTTCCTCCTTCGTACCGCTCGACCGTCACTTCCGGCCGCCACTTGACCTTGCCCCGACCACTAGCTCTTAGCCCCGCCTCTTGCTGACAACCTTTAAGTGGAAGCTTGGCCATTGGACACCGGTGGAGCTCCGGCTAACTGTTTTTCCAAAAGCGGACAGATTTCGACGCAGCAAAGAGTAAGTCTTCGTTTGGTCTCCGTAGGTTCTCGTTTTGCTTCAAACTTTCAGCGAGATATTTTAGACATATAGTACACTTGTATAATAATTTGAGGTAACAGGTTTGGCTAAGTTTGATGGAGATTTGATGATGAAATGGTGTTGTTTCCGAAGGACAGAATCTGACCGGCGATAGGCGTGTAAGAACCGGGGTTGTTCTTAGACTTTTGGGCGTCGACTCATCCTCAAATGTTCGGTGAGGCTCTATTACACATAGAACTATATGTTAGCAGGTAGATTGGGTGATAAATTAAGGTTTAAAGATACATTGTGGACTGATTAGTCTAGTAAAGGGCAGAACCGAAATTGCCCTGTATCGATTTGGGCAAACCGAGACCTTAGGGGGGCTGTTTAGGATGTCATCTTTTCCTAATTTTGTTGTTGAGGTGTACTTGAATGTCAATTGACATGTTATTAAGGTTTATGCCTTGTGGTTTGATGATTGGACGAGAAAAATTGACGAATTGGTGGAATTTCCCTTGGTTACACGGCTGCCCTGTTATGGACACTTAGGACTGAATACTTGGTGAGCTTGGATGGAGATTTTTGCTAAATTAAACCTAAGCTAAGAAGTCTCTAAACCTTGGCTAGGAGGATAAGCCTCCACTGGATGAATTGGTTTCGAACTGGATGAATTTTCGTGAGTTTATTGTGTGGTTGTTCAATGTCTATCATTGTGGGATGATGAATGCGAGTGTGTTTGTTAAATGCATATGCCTTGTATCAAATGTCATTTTATGAGCGATGAATTTGATTGCCTCGCATTTCGTAGACTCTTAGCTCAATGCATGGGCTTGTTGTGACATTCCCTGTTTGCTAGATTCCTAACGATCAGAAATGATCGAAATGGATTTGAAAGCTGACTTTTAGCGCGAGGACTCAAAGTTCTAATTTAAAGCCGAGTGAAGTTCCTTAAATACAAGAAAATGAGCCGCGAACATTGGAGCATGTTGGGATAAGATTTAGAGTTGTTAGGTCATAAGATATTGAAGGATTGTACGAGGAATTTTAAATTCAAGGACCATAATATATGAGATTGAACTGGGGACTGAGAGCTACAAGAATGGTAGACTAGCTAAGTGATAGTTATATGCATAAATCCGAAATTCCTTAAGTCTAATGAACAAGGGAGTATCGACCGAAGGAAGTAACAAGTGACCATATCACCTCCCACGCTAGATTTATCATTGGCCGAATGTACATAGGAAACAAGCAAGAGGATTGTAATATAATCATTAGCTTGAATCCCATCTCAATCTATCAAATGATCGCCAGCCATGAAGGAACTATACAAGTGACGGCATTGTCACTTTTGCATAAAAATTGACTAGTCGATCACACCAAGGGACAATGCAAGATAAATCATTGGTGAATAGTCTTATCAAGATATCATGAAGAGGATTTATCACTAATGAGGACTATGCAAGGTGGCGCCTTCATCCTTGATGCTTGAAGGCAGCCGATTGAGCCTAGGGAATGTACAAGGAAAGCCATTGGTGAGAAATCCTATCAAGATTTTATAAGAATGACTTCTCACCATTGAGGGATATGCAAGGTGGCGCCTTGTTTCTTTTGTGCATGAACTTCCATTGGTCAAATTGCATAGGGAATGAACAAGAACAAGTGATTAATCATTGGTCCAAAGTCCTTTCAATATCTTGCCAATGATAGCCGACCAATGGAGGCAATGAGAAGTGGCGAAGATCCTAGGGACAAATCCATGAATTGAGGGATTATCTACAATTGTCAAGATCAGAATTTTCAAGTGACATGCATGATGCCATTTGGTCGAGCATGTTAGGAGTAATAGAATTGGATTGCCATTTGTCACTCAAGGATTCCATTCTACACTCTCTCCCTTCTTGTATAAATAGGTAGTTTGATGAGCTAGGTGAGTTTTCTGCTCATTCATCCCTAGCTTGACCAAGAGAGTAGAGAGAGAGACCAAGAATAGAAAGAGAAAGGAGGAGCAGCTCGGCAACTTCAACGGACGAGCAAGGAGGAGATCGTGGAAGTTCGAGCAAGATCAAGCTGCGAATAGGCAAGGATTACTTCAATCTTACCATAGAATAGAAGTACTTAGTGAAGTTGTCGAGATAGGAAACTCGAGCCATGTATTTAAGACAGAAACTTAATTATGTGATTGAGATAGAAGCATTGTTGTTCGGTTATGAATAGACGTGGAAATGAGGTTAAATGCGAGAGATAAATTATGACCTTGATACTGATTTATGGTGAACTAAGCTAGATGATGATCGAATGGTTGGTTGAATCAAGACATTTTGAACTGATTTGCAGGATAAGAATTGAGATAGTGTTCGGTTTACGGTATAGGAACAGGTTTGATATGTAGGTTGTTCTTGATGTGCAAATCAAGTTAGATGATGTTCTCTTACTCTGGATATTATAGAAATATGTTAATGTTTAATGAGGAATGAAGTGCCAACCGAATTGAAATGAACTAGAAGTTTATATTATAGAGTTTAAACTAAAAATGGTGTTGATTTCTTAGTACGGAATCTGTTTTGTCCTATGTGTGGTTTTAATGTGTAATCGAGCTAGATTATGTTGTTTGTTTTGAACATTGCTGAACTATGTTTGTCCTAAGTAAGAGCTCAAGTGACACGTTGAAGCAAGGCAAATTTGGGACTGATTTAGGATGGAAACTGTTATGACAATGATGTTGTTTCATTTCTGTTTTGATGCTAAAACCGAACCATGTTGTGTTCATTCAACCTAGATGTAGGAGAATTATGTTACTTCTAAATATAGGGTCGAATGACTAGTCAAATGACGAAGTTTTAGGTCTATTTTTGGAGATAAAAATGGATTTTGTTTAGGTATAGGGTAGATTAGGATTTCATACTTGAATAGGTGATAGAGACGGTGAATTGATTTCGAAATCTACGAAGGAATGAAATAAGGGAGCCAAGGAATGTCTCTCATTGACTTATAAACCAAGTCTTTATGGTTTTACTTGCTGAAATGGTAAACTTGGTAGTCGAAGCATGACTGATGTGAGAGCTTCAAAAGATAAGAAATGGTAGTCTCATGGTCCATTAAAGTCTGTTTATAATGCCTCGCTCAATTGATCATTATAATGCTAATTCTCATGTACATGTCTTTGTAAGCATGAATGATTGTATGTCGACCTGGCTTTGTGACCTTGTCAACCGAATCATTATTGAGAATGTTATGATTCTCGGCCGAGCATGCGTTGGTACATGGTACATGGTACATGATTGATATCCGGCGAGATATGAGGAGTATTAGCTCTTCAGTGTACTGAATTGAGTTGACGCCCCTAGGCTATGTACGGGGATTTGTACGTACTTGATGACCCTGAGCTGTGTGCGGGGTAGAGTCGTACCATGCACCGAGATGCCCTGGAGTAGTGATTACAAGTAGACTGGCTTGCGATGGTGAGATGATTGAAGAATTTGTCATGATCATTTCTCATGGACATTCTTGCATTGTTTGATGATTGAAGTGTACAGTTGTCTAGGTTGACGAGAGAGGTAAGGACTGGAACCACATAGGTTCCAGGCATGATTTCGTACGGTAGGTGAGATTACCACAGGTTCGTTGAAGTCTACGAAGGTACCTTGAAGAGTCGTCCTACTCGGGACTCAAGGGAGGTAGAGGTGTCTATAGCTGGATCGAGGAATGTACTTAAGAAGACCCCTACCTTGGAGGACACTGTTGAGGTGATAGAGATTGATGCCTTTGAGGATGAGCTGGAGGATACCACGATGGATGTGACATTCTGATTTTTCCTGTCATTTCGAGACCTATTAATGAGAATGTATCTAACGATATCTTTCAATTGTATCTCGCTCGGATCTGATCAATCTCGAGTTGACTGACCAAAAGGGAAAGGCTAACGCGAGACAAGGTACGTGAACCTAGGGAATTCAAATAGGAAATGGCACTTTAACCATAAGGATTGTTGAGGGGACATTTAGAGCTATGAAAGGACGATCTAAGAATGATTAAGGAATGCATTGCTAGCGTTATACGATTAGAGCGCGGGTGATGCCGCTTACCCAATGTATAATTTACAAAATTTTCGTAAATCGAACAATGACGATCGAGACCGCGGTAACTAATAATAGACCCTCGCAATTACATGACAACCAAAGTCGCCATGAATTGACGAGCTCTAAGTGTGATAGAAATCACAGAGTCGATACGCGTAACATCTGCAAAAATCGCCCGTCAGTTCGAGATAGATTGAAATCACATCTAACAGAGAAAAGAATCAGAGACGAGTCTCAAAATTAGAAAATAGAGAATCAAGAATTCCAATATTATAATTGGATGACGGCCTTTTGGGTTGGCCGTCGCCTCATCGAAGAGAATTGGAATCAGAAAAACGACGTTTCGAACGTTGAAGGTAAAATTATCATTTTGCCCCTCAAGTTTTAACCTTGCCTTAATAATTAGATGAGGGAATTTTGGTCTTTCACAACACCCCAAGGCTGCCGAAAATTGAGAGAAATCACAGCCCTTGGATAAGCCATTGATTGACATGAAGACAAGTGTCAAAGGATTATGCATTGGCATTTAATGTCCAACTTTTAACCTACCATTTTTGCAAATTTGACTCTCAAATTTGTGTATATACCTCTCTCTATCACCTCGTCAGAAGAGCATCAACTTTATTCTGCCATTTTTCTTCTTCTTCTTCCTTCTTCTTCATTGCCGAGAGAGCTCCAGCCCAACCAGGTTTTGTCACTGCCATCGCCGCCGTTGAGTGCCACTTCCAGCCACCACCTAAGCTCGAGTCGACCATCAGCACCTTCCTCATCCTCTTGTCGATAGCCTCCAACTTGAATCAAATCATTTGAACCACTGAGGAGTTCCGGTCGGCCATTCTATCGGAAGTCGGCGAATATTGTCGCAGTTGGAGGTAAACTGTTGTTTAGACTTCGTAGGACGCCGAAACTTTCGAATATTTTGGCCAAATTTTGTGGATATCTAGAGAACATATAGAATGAGTTGTGGTAAAAAGTTTGGATGAATTTGATGGAGTTTTGACCCCAAATGGATCTTGTGTTTGAAGGACAAAACTAACCGGTTGAGGACTTGGACGAACTGGCGTCGTTTGTGGACTTTCTAACGTCGCCTTGACTTTAAATTTTTGGTGAGGCTTCTCGACTCCTAGAACTACATGTTAGCAAGTAGATTAGTGGATAAATTAAAGATTTAGGATGATTTATGGGCTGATTAGTTGAGATATGCACAAAATCGAAAATGCCCTATTTTGGTTCTGTGCATACCGAATTTGTGGGGGGCTATTGGTGATGGAATTGAGTCCCAAACTCATTGTTGAGGCGTATTAGCATGTCGATGAACATGTCATTGAGGTTTATGCTTCATGGATTGGTGAATTGAGCAATACAAATTGATGAATTGGATTGATTTCCAATAGGTGCGAGGCTGCCTTGTTTCAGGAATTGTTGGACCGAGTGATTGAAGTGCTTAGAATAAGATTTTTGTTGAATTAAGCTTGAGAGGTATAAATGGCTTGAATACTTGTTGAATGCTTGTGCCATGAATTGATTGCCACATTTGAGTGTTAAATTTAATTGTCTCGCAAGCCATAGATACGTTACTTGTTGCATGAGTTTACACTTGATCATGAGTTCCAAATTGAAATGAGTATTTGGCATGTCTGAGAAACTTATGACACCTTGAGGCGTTGAGACACGGGGTTGTGTGGATTGATTCCCTAAGGCGCTGAGGCACGGGATTTGTGTTGAATGGTACCTTGATGCGTTGAGACGCGGGGTTGAAATGGTCATTGTCCTGATGCATTGAAACCCGCGACGAAATTTGAGATGTGTCGACACAGGCCTGGAATGAAATTGAAAACCTGATGTGTTTACGCGAGTTTGTCAATGAGTGGGATGCTGCATAGCCCAAGCGGTAGGAGCTGCAATAGCTGCCGTCAACGCCAATAACGATAATAATGGAGGCAATGGAAATAATGGCGATCATGACTAGGGCCATGAGGTAGTGAATGCCCAGGAGGAAGTTGTTGTGGCTAGGCAGATGGGCTAACTGGTTGAGCAAGTCATCAAGCTAAAGCCAACCCAGTTCGATGGGACTGGAGACCCCGAACTAGCACCAAGATGGATTGAGAAACTGGAAAAGGCCTTTGGAGTCTTGAGATGCATGGACGAAGAAAAGGTACTACTGGCAATGTATCAACTAGAAGGTAGAGCAAATGAATGGTGGGGTACCACCAAGAATGGAATTTTTTCGGAAGGGATGGCCTTGACCTGGAATGCCTTTACTATGGCATTCAATGAAAAGTACTTCTCTGAAATAGCTCAAGAAAGGAAGCAAGTAGAGTTCTTGCAACTACGCCGGAATCATCTGACCGTAGAACAGTATGAAATTGAGTTTTCTAGGTTGTCAAGGTATGCACCCCGATCAGTAGAGGATCCCCTGGAGAAGGCACAAAGATTTCGAGATGGACTGAGATCTGAGCTTCATAGCCAGATGATAGCTCCGAACTTGAGGACATATAAAGAAATCTATGAATGGGGACAGATGATTAAAAGGGGCCTGAAGGAGAGGAATGCCGCATCTGGATCGCGGTTTAGTTCATTCAGAGACAATCGCCAAATTGGTAAAAGACCGGTGACTGGCAATAGACGCTTCATCCCTTCGATAAGAAAGAACATTGTGAAGCCGCCGAACCCAATGAACTGGAGTTGCCGCCTCTATGGCAGAAGGCATGGTAACGAACCTTGCCCAGCAAGGACTGGGGTGTGCTTCAAATGTAGTCAGATGAGCCACCAGATGAGGACTTGCCCGAATTAAGCCCCAGCGAATAGACCTCAAGAGCAACGACCATAGGCAAGACCGTCAACTACCACTCCCCAAATTGATCAGAACTGACCCCCAGCTCAGGGGAGAGTCTATGTCGTGGCACGCAGGGAAGCATAAGAAAAGCCAGGCGTTGTCACAAGTACGGTTTATTTGTGTGATCAAGCTGCCTATGCTTTGTTTGATCTTGGCGCATCACACTCATTTGTGTCTGCTCGGTTTACTGATTTGGTTAATATGGAATTGAAATCGTTGAGTGTGATTCTGCATGTTGCCACCCCATTAAAGGATAATGTGCTGGTTTCGTTGGACTGTGCTGATTGTAAAATCGTAATTGGCGATAGTAAAGAGAGTATCGACTTGGCCGTGTTGCCCAGGTATAACTTCGATGTGATCGTAGGAATGAATTAGTTGGGTAAGCAAAGAGCAGTAGTTGATTGTGGTAGTAAGATAATCCGTTTCTATCTGGAAGGTCATCCTAGTTTTGAATTTGTGCGAAGTCGAGGAGGAACCTCGATTCCTTTAGTCTCGTCTCTTGAAGCGACAATGTTGATGACTGAAGGATGTCAGGCGTACTTAGTCACAATTATGGACATGACTGCCAAGGAACCTAAACTAGAAAGCATTCTGGTAGTGCATGAGTTTCCTGACATTTTTCCTTAGGAGTTGCCACGGTTGCCACTAGAGCGAGAAATAGAATTAATGATTGAGTTAGCTCTCGGAATGGAGCTAATCTCGAAGGCACCCTATAGGATGTCCTTATCAGAATTGAAAGAGCTAAAGGTACAAATGCAAGAATTACTGGATAAGGGATTTATTCGATCGAATGCTTCACCGTGGGGAGCGCCGGTGCTGTTTGTAAAGAAAAATGATGTTTGCGTTTATGCATTGACTACAGACAGTTGAATCAAATGACTGTAAAGAATAAGTACCCACTGCCGAGAATTGATGACTTATTCGATCAATAGCAAGGAGCTGCGGTATTCTCTAAGATTGACCTAAGGACCGCATATCATCAGTTGAGAATTAAGAAGGAAAACATACCTAAGACCGCTTTTAAGACAAGGTACGGTCATTTCGAATTCACTGTGATGCCTTTTGGACTGACCAATGCTCCAGCCGCATTTATGGACATGATGCATCGGGTGTTCAAGGAATTCTTGGATAGATTTGTCATAGTCTTTATTGATGATATCCTGATTTACTCAATGAGTAACGAAGAACACGAAGAACATCTGAGGATTGTTTTGCAGACCCTAAGGGAACATTCGCTTTACACTAAGTTTAGCAAATGTGAGTTCTGGCTGAATAAAGTGGCGCTTCTTGGCCATGTTGTATCCGGAGAAGGAATTACGGTGGATCCTGCGAAGATCGAAGCTGTAATGAACTGGCCTAGGTCTATTACGATCACGGAAGTCTAAAGTTTCTTAGGATTGGCAAGATATTACAGACATTTCGTGGAGAAGTTTTCATCCATAGCTATCCACAAACGAGATTGACTAAGAAGGAAACGAAGTTCGAATGGACGGATAAGTGTGAAAGGAGTCTCCAAGAGCTCAAGCATCGGTTAACGACCACACCGGTATTGACGATTCCATCCGGACTTGGAGGTTACGAGATATATAGCGATGCTTCGCTAAAGGGACTAGAATGTGTGCTAATGCAATATGGAAGAGTGGTTGCCTACCCGTCCCGACAACTGACATCGCATGAAATGAACTACTCGACTAATGACTTGAAATTGGCAGCGATCATCTTTGCTCTGAAGATCTAGAGGCATTATTTATGTGGCGAGAAATTTCAGATTTATACGGACCACCAGAGTCTGAAGTATCTATTTTCCCAGAAGGAATTGAATATGAGGCAGCGTTAATGGATGGAACTGCTTAAGGATTATGATTGCAACATATTATATCGCCCTAAAAGGTAAATAGAGTCACGGATGCGCTCAGTCGAAAGTCTAGTATTGCTTGTCTACTAGCGAAAGGATGGTCGTTATTTGAAAGTTTAAGGGATTCTGAATTCAAGTTGGAAGCCTGTCGGTTATCCAGTTTGGTAGCCACACTAAGAATAGAACCTGAGATCCAAGAAAGGATAAAAGCCTTACAGTCTACGGACCCAGAAATTTAGAAAATCCTGGAGATGGATGCTATGAAGAGGAAACTAGAGTTTCAAGTGTTAGAAGATGGAATCTTGAAATTTTGAGGGCGTCTATGCGTACCAAAAGACGAAGAGCTTAGGGAAAGGATTTTATCAGAGGCTCACAGAAGCAATTATAGTATTCACCTAGGTAGCAAGAAGATGTATCAGAACTTGCATCAATATTATTGGTAGAACGGGATGAAAGTGGATGTAGCGAAGTATGTGGCAAAGTGCTTGACGTGCAACAGGTAAAGACACAACACTGTAAGCCTGGTGGATTGTTACAACCGTCAGAGATTCCTGAATGGAAATGAGAACACGTGACTATGGACTTTGTCATGGGATTGCCAAGGAGCCAGAAAGGCCATGATTCTATTTGGGTAGTCGTAGACCGATTGACCAAATCTGCACATTTTATTCCTGAGCGAAAAGATTTCGCGATGGACAGATATGCCGAACTGTATATGCAGCAGATAGTGAGGCTACATGGGGTACCCATGACGATCATATCGGATAGAGATCCCAAGTTCACAGCGAACTTCTGGAAGAGTCTTCAAGATGTCATGGGAACTTGACTATAATTTAGCACGGCATACCATCCACAAATGGACGGACAATCGAAGAGGACAATTCAGACGCTCGAAGACATGTTATGAGCGTATGTAATAGACTTCAAAGGTGGATGGGAGGATCAGCTACATTTGGTAGAGTTCACGTATAACAACAGCTATCAGCAAAACATTCAAATGGAACCGTTTGAAGCCCTTTATGGAAGGGCTTGCAGAACCACGATTTGCTGGGACGAGGTTGGAGAAAGAAGTGTCACTGGCCTAGAGTTGGTAGAGCAATCGGTGGAAGCGGTAAAGATAATTCGGGATAGACTAAAGACGGCACAGAGTTGTCAAAAGAGTTATGCGGATAAACGACGTAAGCCTTTGGAGTTTTAAATAGGTGATCATATTTTCCTTAAGGTGTCGCCAATGAGGGGATTATCTCGATTTGAAAAGAAAGGAAAACTGAGTCTATGATACGTAGGTCAATTTGAAATTTTGGAACGGATTGGGACATTAGCCAACAGGCTTGCCTTACTGCCTAACTTGTCCCGAGTGCACAACGTCTTCCATGTGTCAATGCTACGGAAGTACGAGCCGTACCCGACGCACGTATTGGATTACGAAATCATAGCAGTGGATGACAGGGTATTCTACATAGAAAATCCAATCAGGATCGAAGATCGAAAGGAGCAGATTCTAATGAATAAGACGATTCCATTGGTCAAAGTTATTTTGGAGCATCATAGGTACGAAAGCGCTACGTGGGAAAGTGAGGAAATGATGAGGCGTCAATCCCCCCATTTGTTTGAGTAATGGGTTTATTGTAAAGTTCGAGAACAAAATTTTTATAAGGGGAGAAGAGTTGTGACATTCTGATTTTTCCTGTCATTTTGAAACTTATTAATGAGAATGTATTTAACGATGTCTTTCAATCGTATCTCGCTCGGATCTGATCAATTTCGAGTTGACTGACCAAAAGGGAAAGGCTAACGCGAGACAAGGTACGTGAACCTGGGGAACTCAAATAGGAAATGACACTTTGACCATAAGGATTGTCGAGGGGACATTTAGAGGCATCAAAGAACGATCTAAGAACGAATAAGGAATGCATTGCTAGCGTTATACGATTGGAGCGCGGGTGATGCCGCTTAACCAATATATAATTTGTAAAATTTTCCTAAATCGAACAATGACGATCGAGACCGTCAAAACTAGTAATAGACCCTTGCAATTACATAACAACTAAAATCGCCATGAATTGACGAGCTCTAAGTGTGATAGTAATCACAGAGTCGATACGCGTAACGTCTGCAAAAACCGTCCTTCAGTTCGAGATAGACTGAAATCACATTTGACAGAGAAAAGAATCAGAGACGAGTCTCAAAATTAAAAAATGGAGAATCAAGAATTCCAACATTATAAATGGATTGGCCGTCGTCTCATCGAAGAGAATTGGAATCAGAAAAACGATGTTCCGGACGTCGAGGGTAAAATTATCATTTTGCCCCTCGAGCCTTAATCTTGCCTTAATAATTAGATGAGGGCATTTTGGTCTTTCACAACACCCCAAGGCTGCCAAAAATTGAGAGAAATCACAGCCCTTGGATAAGTCATTGATTGAAATGAAGACAAGCGTCAAAGGATTAGGCATTGCCATTTAATGTTCAACTTTTAACTTACCATTCTTGCAAGTTTGACTCTCAAATTTGTGTAAATATCCCTCTCTCTCACCTCATCAGCCGAGCATCACCTTCATTCTGCTATTTTTCTTCTTCTTCTTCCTTCTTCTTCATCGCCGAGAGAGCTCCAGCCCGACCAGGTTCTGCCGCCGCCATCGTCGCCATCGAGCGTCACTTCTGGCCACCACCTGAGCTCGAGCCAGCCACCAGCACCTTCCTCATCCTCTTGCCGACAGCCTCCAGCATGAATAAAGTCATTTGAACCACTGAGAAGTTTCGGCCGGCCATTTTCCCGGAAGTCGACGGAACCGTCGCAGTTGGAGGTAAGCTGCTGTTTAGACTCTATAGGACCCCGAAACTTTCGAATCATTCGGCCAAATTTTGTGGACATCTAGAGAACATGTAGACTGAGTTGTGGTAAAAATTTTGGATGAATTTGATGGAGTTTTGACCCCAAATGGTTCTTGTGTTTGAAAGATAAAAATTGACCGGTTGAAGACTTAGAGGAACCGGCGCCGTTTGTGGACTTTTCGACCTTGCCTTGACTTCGAATAATCGGTGAGGCTTCCCAACTCCTAAGACTACATGTTAGCAAGTATATTAGTGGATAAATTGAAGATTTAGGATGATTTATAGGCTGATTAGTTAAAATATGCACAGAACCAAAAATGCCCTGTTTCGGTTCTAAGCTTACCGAATCTGTGGGGGGATGTTGGTGATGGAATTGAGCTCTAAACTCATCGTTGAGGTGTATTAGGATGTCGATGAACATGTCATTGAGGTTTATACGTCATGGATTGGTGAATTGAGCAAGAAAAATTGATGAATTGGATTGATTTCCAATAGGTGCGAGACTGCCTTGTTTCGAGAATTGTTGGACCGTGATTGAAGTGCTTGGAAGAAGAATTTTGTTGAATTAAACTTGAGATAAGAAGTTTCTAAACCTTTCCTAGGGTAATTGAACGCGATTGGGTGTGAATTAGGTTGAGTTTCGTGAGTTTTGATGTAATTGTCCATTGTGCGTCCTTGAGAGGTATAAATGGCTTGAATACTTATTGAATGCTTGTGCCATGAATTGATTGCCACACTTGAGTGGTGAATTTAATTGTCTCGTATGCCATAGATGTGTTGCTCATTGCATGAGTTTACACTTGATCATGAGTTCTGAATTGAAATGAGTATTTGGCATGTCTGAGAAACTTATGACACACTGAGACGTTGAGACACGAGATTGTGTGGATTGATACCCTGAGGCACTGAGGCGCAGGGTTTGTGTTGATTGGTACCCTGATGCGTTGAGATGCGGGGTTGAAATGGCCAATGTCCTGATGCGTTGAAACACGGGATGGAATTTGAGATGTGTCGACACAGGCTTGGAATGAAATTGAAAACCTGATGTGTTTACGCGGGTTTGTCAATGAGATGGTTTGAGGAGTATTTACGCGGACCGAGCCTGAGGCGTTCTAAACGCGGGCGTGAATCAAATGGAGGCATGGAAGGGTAGAAGATTTGATCTGGCTTAGTAATATGTGCCTGATTCCATTGACATGATATGATGTCATGATTACATGCTTGATACTCGTTTGTATCCGTATGTTATTTAATGACTACTGAATGCCTCATGTGGTTGTTTGCATATTTTGTTTTTGGTTGTATTCACCTGAGTGTACGATTAGCCTAACCTAGGGTTATAACCTGTCTTACTGAGATGTAAATCTCACCCCGTTGTGGGACCTCATTTTCAGATCTTAGGCAGTGAGAATGTTGCATATCAGACTAGGTGACCCGAAAGAGATGTCCGCATATTTTGAGGGGTTCCTGGACGAATATGGAATCTATACGTTAAGAAGTGTACTGTGGTCTGGGTTGACAAGGGTGGAAAGAGCTGGAAGCCTCCTAGATTCGAGTGTTGGTTTGGGATGGTAGAGGAAGTTACTACGGGACCATTGATGTCCACAGAGGTACCCCGTGGGATAATCCCTAGCTGATGTCATCCCGCTCGGGATTCTATGGATGTCGAGGGGTCGGCAGCTGGCTCGAGGAATATTCTCGAGAGGACCTCAACCCTGGAAGACACCGACAAGGTCATTGATGTCGAAGCCTTCAAAGGTGACCTAGTAGAGCAGTCAACAGTCGAGACGATGGAGGACACTGTAGAGGTGCGCTTGGAGACCTTCTCAGAGTATAAACCTACTAAGGATGCTGAGGAGACTGACAACTCCGACAGTTTGACTGAGGGGTTTCCATTTTCTGGACTGTTAGTTTGTTGATGACCTCGATGCCCTGTTTCTTTCTTTTGGAGATGTTGATGATCGTCTTTTGTTCTGGTCCTATCACCCCTTCCGACCAGCAAGTTTAGTCTGCCAGTGCTTTTGTATGAACAGTTAGGAGGTTATGTATTTATTGGTGTTCTCATTACCCATGTCTCCTTTATTATAATGAAGGAGTTTGTATACTATCGCTTCCGCCTGCTATCGATATTATGCATTTCTCGATATATGTGAATCCTAGGACATTCGAGAGAATTTGTGCTTTCAGGATATTGAGTGCTCGTGCCCGGGGCATGGGGCGTGACAATGGATGACTCAGTAGATGTGCGTTTTGAGACTTTCTTGGACTATGAGCCAAACGAGGATGCGGACAAGACCGATGGATTTAGTGGTTCGACTTAGGGGTTTTCTGACTTTACTTAGTAGTCTTTCGCTAGTGACCTTCATACCTTGTAATCTTTTGGGGACTTAGGACTAGTTGTCTTTTGGTTAAGTCTTGTTCACCCCGATCCGTCAGCAGGTTTAGCTGACCTGCAGTTTTGTAAGAACTCATGTTAATGTATATATTATGTTTTCGTTATCCAGGTTTCCATCGATTTATGTACGGAGGTGTTGTTTATTTTTGTTTCCGCTTGCTTTTCTACATTATGTATCTCTCGACAAGTAAGTCCTGGGCCTTGAGAGTAAATTGAAGGGAGTTACGCATTCGCGCACGAAGACGCGGGGCGTGACAATTAGGATATATGCTAAAGTTATAGTTTTTTTTTATACTAAGACGGTAGAATTGGGAGAAAAGTTTGGAAGAGAATTGAGACAAATATAAAAGTTGGAGATTTTTTATGAAATTAAAAAAAGCTTTGAATATAATTATCGCAAATATTAAAATTAAATATTTTTTTTTGGATATTAGGCCGTCAATTATTCAAAGAAATGTCTAATTGACAAGATGGTCTATTTTAGGGGTTTTTCCAATTCAATATTTAAAAATATTTACAAAATTAGTCACTATTCAAACATATTTACAATTTTGGGTCTCGCGCGATGATTGGATTTGTGCGCGAGACTCGCGCGATAGTTGACCCAACGCACGACCGCCGCATGACTGTTGACAACTGATTTTTTATTATTTTTTTTCAGTTTTATTTTTGAAAAATCATAAAAAAAATCCATAAAAATTCAAAAAAAATACAAAATCAACTTTGGTGGCCTTGGCCAAGCTCAAGGAACCATTTTTGACCAAAAAATAATTTTTTTTATATTTTTCACATTTTTAATATTTTTAGAAAATAGAAAAATACTCGAAAATTTAATAAAAATAGCATTTGAGGTCACAAAAATATAGAAAAAAAGTTAATATTTTTATTTTAATTTAATTTTATTTTTAACTTCATAAAAGTCCAAATTTAAGTTCAATTTTATGTGTTCCTTTGTTACATGTATGATTGAATTTGGTAAAAAAATGTCAATTGAGTTTTTTAATTTGTAATTTTGACATTTTTAGAGTCTTGACATTCAATCTAATTATCATTCATTGCAATTTAGCCTAATTATTTACACAAATTGCTCAATTATATGAATTGGGTAAAATTGCATATTTAATTGTAATTTAGTCCTTGAATTTGAGTATAATTGAAATTAATTTCAATTCAATGGCTAAATTGATAAATTGAAGCCACTACCCAATGTATTTCACCATCCTGAATTGATTGACGTAGATGGTTTGGTCCAATTTGATTATTTGAGCCTTCAATTTCATAATTTTCCGAATTGAAATTAAAGAAAGATTTGGGATTTTTGTAGAAATTGACATGAACTTTTGGGCAAAATCACATTTTTGCATAATATTCATGCCCTAAATTCAATTCTGCAAAAATTCCACTCGAAATTGGGGTAATTTTGAAAAATCAAATTAGAATCGGTTTTGACCAGTCAGACCGCCTAGTCAGACCGGTCGAAATGGTCTGCTACAGTGCATCTTCTTCCTCCTATCCGCGCCATTTCTGCAGTTCGAATTGGCGGATTTTGATTGAAAAATTAAAGGATCAATTGGTTTCAATTAGTAAAATTGATTGAGGGGTTTTATTAACCATGAAGCCCTCCGTCGATTGAGATTGGTTCGACGATCTATGTCTATCGGGGATGCGCCAACGAAGGTCAAATATCCACTAGCCATTTTCGAGCTAAACGCAAGACCAAATGCAGGTCGAATTCGAACAAAATTAGAGTCACTAGGTAATCAAAATTGATGGCCAATCCATCCCGAACATTCACCATTGTCCGGTGACCATTTCGCATGTGATTGCACATGCAGATGGTCATTGCCAGGTATCCCTCACACGGCCAATTTTGGAAGAGAGGATATAACTGAAATGCAGGTATTTTTTGGGGGAGGAGGTTCATTTTGTTTGAGGGGAGTGGACAGAATAGAGAGAGAGAGAGAGATCAAGAGAGAGAACTCGCTCTTTGGCCCCTGCCATCAAAAGCTTGAGGTCAACCTGCAACTGATCTCCGGCGATGATTCAAGTTGAATCGAGCCGCCATTCCACACCAAGAAGGTTGCTTCAGCTTCATGAAATTGATCGCCATCTGTCAGGCCGCCTATAATTCTGAAAAAGGTGAGTTCAACTTCTGAGTCTTCTCACTGTGCTTTAATGGTGGAGCTCAATTCTGATCATAATTCTTCGAGTTAGAGTGGGCGTTTTACTCTTCAAGCATCACTGACCATCATCGCATCTTCATTTTGCATTGACTTTGCTTGAAAATCTTGAATTAAGTCTCCAAACTCGACCTCCTTTGCCGATCACTATTGAAAGCCGCCTAGCCGAATCTAGGTCATGCGAGCTTAATTGGAACTCGAGGTAAGTCTTCTGAATTCACTTAGAAGTAATCATGCGAATGAATTGGCTCGGAATGCTCTCTGTTGCTTGATTGAACTTTCAAGGCCGTACTCGACATTTTGCATGCTGCACGTGGTTCAATGGATGAAATGTTGCAATTCTTAGATATGTTAAACTAGAGGCTAGTACGAGTCAAATGGCACCGGTCTCGCGTTAATCGGTATAGGTTTGGTCGTTCATCGGCGCCGGAGAAGTCTTGGTCGTCCGTTTAGTCATAGTCGAGAGATTGAAGATGAATATGATGTGGCGAGTCAATGAGTCAACAGCTTAGGTGGCGGAGTGTGATTGGTCCACGTGAATGTTGAGTCAGCTTGACCATTAGTCTATTAGGCTGAGTTAGTTTTGATCGAATGGCTCAGATTAATCGATTTTGATTTTTTGTGGCCGTCCGATTAGTAATTAGGAATATTAGAAATTATTTTTAAAATTGAAAAATCAAAATAGGTTGAAACGGTGCCGTTTATGTTAGTGGTCAAGCGGCGTTGTTCAGACAAGTAAGGACGAACGGTCCAAATCGAGTCTTGGATTTTAATCGTGGCCGTAGGTTTAACTAATCAGATCTGACAATCGTGAAGTAGTTGGCTTTTGATCTGAGCCGTAGGTTTCATTCAGTCGATCCAGTGGTCATGGAATAGCCACGTGGTTCATTAAGAGCCGTTGGATTAAATCCGAATAATTAGAAAATTAAAAAAAGCGGAACGACGCCGTTTTGTAGGTTCGTTGGCGGGTATGGATTTGGGCCAGGTATTCGACCCGATTGGATTGGGTCAACCCGGTCTGAATCATATTTTTAATAAAAAAAATTAATAAAATAATTTTTAAATAAGAAAAAATAAGAAAAATCTTAGAAAATTCTAAAAAATGTTAGAAAATCCCAAAAAAGATGTAGGAAAATTGTGGAAAATTCCTAAACATTCTAGAAATTCTAAAAATTGAGGATCGACCACAGACAACTGGTTGATACTATTTTTGGGATTTCTGGAATGTTCTTCTTAAAATTGACGATATTACCTTTTAGAGGTAAATTGTCTATGCTCGGTATATGAGATAGGTCGAGAATGCCAAAGTAAGGATTAGGGTTGGCTATGCGACCAATTCTCATGCTTGGGTTCTCGAATCTCGTCCTTTTTCTGGAAATGACAATTCTACCATTCTAAGGGCAAATTGTCTTTCTTATTCCGATTGAGCCGTGGAAATTATTCAAAATTATGATTTGGGTCAAGGGGTCGATCAATCCTTCTGTTTGGGATTTTCATTTCTCATCACTCTCTGAAATGACGATTTCACCCCTCAAAGGTTAAATTGCTTCTAAAATTCCAGAGAAATTCTATAATTTCGTGAAAAATAGAAAATGGATTGGTTTGGTGACCAATCCTATTTGCATCATCTTTTAACTACATATTTCATTTGAAATGACAAATTTGCCCTTCTTGGGCAAATTGTCCCAAAAATCTTTAAAATTATGATTTTGCCCCTCAAGGGCAAATCATGTCCAAAACACTCCTGAACCTTGATTGATATTTCTCTAGGCTAATAGGGCCTCACTAGGGATGCACGTTTCTTTCATGTGATTTATCTGCACGTCTTGGATCATTGATTCGCGCATTCATTTTATTGATTGTGAGCGCTAGGGTAGTCATTTCTATCTGCATAAACTCCTAGTTTTAGGGTTCCACCTTACTCATTTGCATGAAATCTTAGGTTAGACAAATCATTCAACTTAGATGCTGAAAGGGCATTAATTCTGACAGTTAGCGTAACGAAGTCCTCGATCCCATTTTCGTGTTTTTTTAAAATTGAATAGAATGCTCTCAACTATTCGATAGGATTTCCAATCATACCCTCCACAGAACGACTGGTGGAGACTCCTTGGCATGTACACGTATCACATGTTACCACATTGCACCGAAGGTCAACCACGTATACCGCTGTTATGACTTGGGTAACGGGCCTTGAGAGAAGCCCGCGTCCAATCAGACGGGACAACCCATTAGCCATCGAAAGCACGAGAGGGGCGTGACAGACTGGCGACTCCGCTAGGGACTTATTCCGAACCAGAATCTCTGGTTTGGAATTTTTAGAGGACTTGAGCCGATTAAAAGGTTGATCGATTCATTTAACCATGTTTTCTACAGATGCTCTCGAAGGTGAGGTATGTACCATAATCATTGTGTTAGATATTTTTGTAGATTGGAGAAATAAGGGGTGGAGTGTTTGTTAACATCTTTTTTTGCAGGTTGGAGTTGGGATTGTATGTTTATTTTATGTGTATATTGAAGCGGTGTTTGATACAAACTGTTGTGTATGACCTTGCATTATGATGATCACGACACATCTCACACACTAGTGGTCAAACCCTGACTGCAACCACTTCTTGGTTACCTTAGATAGGGAAAGGATACGAAAGGATCTCATGTTTGATGGCACTTAAGACTTTCATGTTCATTCCCGCTCACGATCTAAATTGGTGATATCTAGCCCTCTTGGGTAGGTACTTTTTAGGAAGGAATCTACCACATTTGGATCATGGGAGCCTGAGCTATAGGTGCCTCACTTGATTTTATTTCTAGAGTATATTCTCACTTGTCTCAAACGCATGTCTGTGGAAGGTTGATATACCTAAAACCATCCATTGTTATGAGGGAATATTTTATGTTCCTTGAGGTTTTGATTGGTAAGACATTTACTTTTGATATATTTCCTTACTGCCTGTTTCATAGTATGTTCATGTATTGCATATCATTCATATCTACATACATTGCATACATTATGAAATCATTATAGTGACTAATTGAAATAACAATGATAGGGGATAGAATGTCGCTGTTTCCTAAAGGTTCAACGGAGTTAGTAACTTTCGAATATCTAAAGAAAGTCACTAGTCCTGAGTCGAACACGAGATTGCATTTTACTAGATTTGTACATGGCCGGGAGCTAACTGGATGTAAGTTGAGATATGCTGAAGATTGTCAAACTAGTTACTATGTCGATAACCTTAGGTTTAAGTGGTAGGCGAAAAAAAGGCACAAGCACTATCTAGAGATGAAAAGGCAGTATCACAATGGTTTAACTAGAGAAGCCTATGCCCGCCGGAAAGCTGAACGTCAAGCCAGGGAGAACCAACTGGTAATCTTTCTTTGGGGAAAGAAAAGAAGCCCTCCAACCAAAACAATGCCAAGGCGCATCATACTCAAAAAGACAAAACCCAAGAAGACCCCTGAAATCGTTATACCATGGACCAGATAATGGCCAGAGGAGCTAAAGCATCTCAACCAGCCTACTGACGACTATCCTTCACATTCTGAGGAGCGCTCAACTAGGGAAGAAGTCTTGATTGCCGAGCCGTATCCTGAAGATGGGCAAGATAAAGATGCAATTAAGGAGAAAACCCTGATGAACCATCACCTCGAGGAAGATTAGATCTTGGGGAGGGATAGTTTAGATCCCACATTCCATTGGCCTTTTATGGCTTTCTTGTTTTAGAATAAACTTGATTGGTATTTTCCCCCTCTCGAGACCCCTCTTGATCTCTCTATTATAGCATATCCTTTTTGTAATAAGGAATTTCATCTGCTATGTTCACAATTGATGTTTTGATCAATGGAATGTGACGTTGTTATTTCCTTTAGTCACTAGAATGATTCTGACTAATTGCATAATTCACTTGTTTGAAATTCAAATTAGACATTGAGTCGGGTATTTCATACCTAAAAGGGATTCTAATTTCATTTCATTAACTGTAATATGCAATTAAATCAGTTCATGCATATTTCATTACATTAACAT
Source organism: Rhodomyrtus tomentosa (assembly GCA_028455895.1). NCBI lineage: Eukaryota > Viridiplantae > Streptophyta > Magnoliopsida > Myrtales > Myrtaceae > Rhodomyrtus > Rhodomyrtus tomentosa. Next base: position 31,714,439 of record JAPCWY010000007.1, read on the forward strand.
AATTACATGTTTAAAGTAATTTTTGGCGATTAATTTTTTAAAATCATTTGCATATTTAGACTTGATGGGAAAGAATGACATCCAAGTGTTCAAGATCCCTCGAGCTGAACTTCTAGCCTGGTGGAACATCATGGGTGAAGCTAGTCAGAAGTACGCCAAATCTCGGCTAGGATATCGATTAGACCTGCTGAAGATTGAATGTCTACCTACCTTTATTCAAGCCATGGCACTCTATTGGGATCCGACCACCATGACATTCTGCATGGAAGGATTGGAGGTTACCCCTACAATTGAGGAATATAGCGCCACCATTGGAGTTGAGTTCACTCACTTGTTAGTCCAACCTCCTATAGGGTTTAAGCCTTTGAGTCAACTAGCTAAATTCCTGGATAATGACCTTAACGAAATCAGAGCAGACGCCAAAAGTAATTCGGGGCGAGTTTCCCTATCCTTTATTCTAGATAGGTTTCCCAACCTCCCTACTAGCAAAAGAACTAAGTCTAGTAGAGCTTTTGTCTTGGCATTCTTTAGCTTTGTCCTATTTTTGGTCTCGTCCGTAACTTTTGACCCTATTATGGCTATAGTGGTCAAACAAGTCTGTTATGGGTGGGATTACTCGAATCTTGTCCTCGCTAAAACCTTCCTCTCCCTCAACCGTTTTGGAAAAAGCAAGAAATGAATTTTTAGAGCCTCTAGTGGTCTCCTGTTCCTATGGTTCACATCCCATGTAAAACAATTTCATATCCGTATGGGTTTCACTGATATTAGCTCTGATGCCCATCCTCTTAGGACTTTTGTCAAAACTCATACATGTATTCCTACGTTCAATTTTAAAGAATGGAAGTTATTTCTTAGATTTCTAAAACTAGAACAACTTCGATGGCGGCTTAGATTACCAACATTGGGTAAAGTCAGACTCGCATGCAATGACGAAGGTCCAGTCCCCTTGTTAGGATTCACATGCGCCATCGCATATTATCCAAGGAGGTTATCCGACAATTTAGAGCGTTGCAAGAGATCCTTTCATCACCACGACCAGGTGTTTTCTCGTTTGACTTGCCAAGAGAGGCCCTCATAGGGGAAAAGAAGAAGCAATTCAAAGCTAAGGTGGAATTCATCATACGCTCTTTGAAAGACTCCCAGACTGAAGACGTAAAATGGCCGGATGACATGACACGTGAGATGAATATTCGTAGGGTTCTACAGAATACATCCGACGCTTTAAGGCTACCGGACGCAACTTTGTCGAGCCTTATATGCCTGAGTATATCGTGCCATATGTACCTGGGGTGGAGCTATATATACCTGAAGACATGGGATCACCGTCATATTTAGGAGATGAGGAATCTCAGACTAAAGAACCATATCTTTACTAGGACGATGAGGGTACCTTAGACCTCAAGCACCCTAGGCTAGAATAGATTATTCTCTCAAGTGTAAACGTGTGAACATTATGATGATTTCTTAACGTTTGGATACTCGTTTGTATTAAATGTTACTTTTAACACATGTGTATGAGAATAAGCATGTTTTGTCGATGCATCCAAAAACTATCGCCGAAGATTGTGCTTCCTTTAATTTCATGAATTCTCTTGACAAATGATTGAAAGAACTGCTCGCGAGAGACTAAGGCATGCAATGTAGTCTTTTTTCTCATTCACCAATAGAAAATATGCAATTGAAAAAATCCAGTACTTTCCTTATTTGTCCTGATGAAATACTTACTGGTTGTTTTTAAATGAACATGTATTCTCTAATCACGAAATTACCAAAACATAATTTCCATACTCGACTTAAGACGATGAGGGAACGACAAGAATTGACTCAACGAGTGGGCATGTTAGAGACCTAGATGACTACTATGACTACCAAAATGGCTGAAATTAAAGCCATGCTAGAAGCCTCCCAAACCAGACAGACGGGGGTACCCAACCTGAACGACTTAGGTCAATCCTCGGTACCTAATACGACTGACAAAGGGACAGCTGAAGGTGCCTAACATATTGTAGAGGACATTCGTGCGCCAAATGTCCAGTCACAACCAAAGATACCTCATGTTATCATTAACCTCGAGAAGAAAGAGAAAGGAAAACAAGCAGTGAAAACTGAAGCTAAGGCTAAGAGAATAGCCAAGATTGAAGAGTGCTTAAATAGTCGGGCTATAAGTTAGCCCGTTTTGACAAGATATCTCTGTTCGCCAATGTAGAGACTCCTCCGGACTACAAAGAACCAGACTTTGTGAGAAAGTACAATGGGACAAGCTGTCCACGTGCTCACCTCAAATACTATCTGCATAACATGGCGCACTATTCTGACTATATTCCCCTTCTAATGAATACATTGCAAGAGAGTTTGGCCGACGCCGCTCTGGCTTGGTTTATTGAGTTAAACCTGGATGATTACGATGGATGGAAGGATCTTTCTGAAGATTTCCTCAGGCAGTATAAGTTCAACATAGCTACGATCCCGACAAGGGAAGATTTATTGCGAATAGTGAAAGCAAGAAGTGAAATAATCAGAACACATGCCTAGAGGTGGCGTGCTTTGGCAACTCAAGTGAAACTGCTGATCTTGGAAGATGATTTAATTGACCTATTTTTGAAGGCACTTCCCTATGAGTACTTTGACAGATTGAACACCTCAAGATGCCAAACTTTTACACAATTGGTAAAGGTGGCTGAAAGATTGGAGTGGGCTTTGAGAGAAAGAAGGCCACACAAAACTTTGACAAGGAAGCAATATCTTGTGAGAATAGAAAGAGAGGCTGAAATTGACATAGCCTTTGTATCGGATTTGCATAAAATCAGGATGTTCGCTAATTCCAATCAGGCTAAAGGAGGATCATCATGGTCGGTGCCTAAAGGACAAGAACCTAAGAAGAGGCAGCCTCCGAAGCAATTCTCTCAACTTCCCAGATCATTATCTAAGTTACTCCCGATGTTATTAGAGCAACACTTGGTGGCAAAGGAACCTCCCAGAACAAATCTGGTGAAATATCTTGATTTTGATGAAAGTCAAATTTGCGCCTATCATATGGGTGAAAGAGGGCACAATGTAGATAATTGCTACATCCTTAAGGGGAAGGTCCAGGCTCTCATTAACAATCAAATTTTAAAATTCAATGATGTGACTCCAAACGTGCAAGAGAATCCACTCCTTAATCACCAAACAGTTGGTCCAATATTAGCTGACAAAGAAGAAAATCACCTTGAGCTGAAGGTGAATGTACCTAAACCAACCAATATTCTAGCAATCGTCTCGTCATATACAAAAGAGGGAGAGGTGTCGGCTGAAAGAAAAAGGCTATGTACTGCCAAAATGATGAGCTTGGGGATAATGTCAAGCATTGAGGATGAAGAGTTTGAAGGAATTAAGGTCTTAGTGAACCTGGAATGGAATCAGTTTGTGGTTGAAACCGAACGAGGGAATATGTGAAATGTCTCACGTGAAATTCTGGTAGGCGACGTAGAGCTGACTACCGAATCAGAAGAAGAACTTGACGAAGACAAATTGAAAGCTACCAACCGAAGCCTAGCCAATCACAGATTTATAGCCGAGGCATTAGAGAAAGGCGAGGTTATAGATAACCTAGGTGAGGATTCTGGTGGGTACAACTTTAAGGTGAAGTACTCTGCTCCACCCAGTTTCTTCTAAAGAATGGAGGATATCATTCCTGATGGATGGGGAGGTATGGATGATAATGTTCAATCAAAAATCACGGAGGTAGTGATAGAGCCTTTTACAAAAGAACCTGAATTATCACTCAACCGAGTGATATCAATGCATTTCCTACGCATAGAAAAACGAGTGGTCTCTTGAGAGAGATGGAGGACATGTCATTTCAATTAACAACGTGTGGTCATCCTCATATGACAAATGACAAGCTTGACACCGAGCAATATGTCAGGATGGACAAGTTAATAGCCCAGCGGCAAAGCTTGATTAAACTATTCGAAAGAATAAGAAGACACTTGAAATTTGCAATGTTAGCTGAGTCAAGTGTTAGCTGAGTCAAGTGATGCTGATAAATGCCACTACTCGAAATACGAAAACTTCTCAGGAGACTTCGACAATACAGTGACAATAATTGAAACTGCTATGACTGTAGTGATCAAACTAATAAGCTTGACAGCATAAGCCAAGAAGATAATTGTCAGGTGAAACCTGTGATAATTCACCTACCAAAAGATGAATCCGATGGTGAATCTGAACCAAAGATGTCCCACTTGATGATGGTAACCATACAAGTCTCGCCTGTAGAGATCTACGACTCTAAGGCAGTTCATTGGGACTATGGAATGGGTGAAGTAGATGCCGTGATGAGGTTCGGACGATTTTACTCTCCAAGGGAAGTTGAGTCTGAGAAGAAGGAGGTGTCAAAAGAGGATGTAGAAAAACTTTTATCCATTGTCAAGACTAGCGAATTTGAGGTGATAGAACAGTTAAGAAAATGCCAGCTCAGATATCTCTGTTGGATTTGTTCATCAATTCAGAAAAACATAAAGATGCGCTGCTAAAGGTGCTAAATGAAGCGCATGTCCCCGAAACCATCAACAACGTATAGTTGGGAGATTTTGTGGGGGCAATCCTTCTTAAGGTTCAATTGAGCTTCTCAGATGAAGATTTTTCCTTGGAGGAAAGAGGTCACAACAAGGCTTATACATCACTGCACACTGTAATGGAAAGAAAGTAGCACACGTGCTAATCGACAACGGATCAGCTTTTAACATCTGCTCTTTGGCTACATTGAGGAGTTTAGGCATCAAAGAAGAAATGATTCGAACTTCCAAGGCGACTTTTAGAGCCTTTGATGGGATGAGAAAGACAGTGGCAGGCGAAATCGAGCTAGACGTGCTCATTGGCCCAACCAAATTCTCCATAAATTTCCAAGTAATGGATTTACCAAGCATATTTGGATTCCTGTTAGGGAGATCATGGATCCACATCACTAGAGCTGTACCCTCAAGTCTACGTCAGAAGGTACGATTCGTGATTGACGGGAAAGCAGTTACTGTCTATGGGGAAGTAGACCTCCTAGAGTATCAAAATAGTGTTATCCCCTACATTGAACCTGAAGTTAAACAAGAAGCTAACTACCATTCCCTTGAACTGGTGGCAGTGATCCACATGACTGTATGGGCGAAACTGAAGACTCCTTTCATCTCTAAAGCTAACCTTCTACTAGCTAAGATGTTGCTAGCGTATGGGTTCAACCCAGAAAAAGGTCCGGACAAGCATTGTTAAGGAATCAACACTCCTCTGTAATTAAAATTCAATGAGCATAAGATAAGCTTGGGATATCAAAACACTCGTATTGGGGATTTCACCTCTAAGATAGCAGACCGAGGTCGAGGCAAGAGTCAAGGACGTCAGAAAAACCAGAAAGATTCCTTCATTAGTTCTCCAGCCTGGAAAAGCAAATCTAAGATGTTCAACAGCCCTTTGAACGAGTACTTCAGCAAAGACTCTAAGTGATTGTCAGAATAAGGGATAACCTCGTTAACGGAACCAGATCTAGCAAACCATTTTCTAGATGATGAATCTGTGAACGTTATTATAGAGTGGCTTGATGAAGAAGCCGATACTTCTGTGTAAAGAAACCTCTCTATCGCTTTCAATACTGCATCTAAATTCCTACATTCATTCACACTTTTCATCTTTGTTGTTTGAAGTAAGCATAGGAAAACGTCTTTGGATCTCCGACCTTTGATCCAAACAACATATCTTGTAATGCAGTCCATTTTTGCATTCAATAAAATGCACAAGTTTTATTAAGGACATATGGTACTACAAATCAGCCAACGATGATACTAGCCTTTTATATGGGAAGCTTGAGGCCTGATTTGTCATATGGTTCCTAATTTTCAAAAGATTTTCGAGGAACAAGGATGTCCAAGGATATGAGGACTAGTTTCATTCATGCCTGCACTTATTTTGAAATCTCTTTTAAAAAGATTTTTCATGCTCATGCATCGCATTTTTATATATGAAGTAGAGACTAACCATTCTCATGACATTTCAAGCACATCATCTTAAACAGACATGCTAGGTTATTGTGTGAACTGGTCCACCAAGATGATTACTCCTGTGATATTAAAGAAGACGTAGATGAGAGTTACGAAGCTATCCGTAGAGATTTTAGTGCCTTCGAAAATTCAACACCTCCCACTTCAGAAGAGCCGATAGTCATTAACTTTGGTGATGCTGCAGATATCAAAGAAGTCAATATTGGTAGACATCTGTCCTGAGCTGAAAGGCTCAAATTTACTGAATTACTTAAAGAGTATCATGATATCTTTGTATGGTCATACACCGATATGCCGGGTTTGGATCTAAGAATTGTGGAACATGCGTTATCCACAGATCCCAGTGTTAAACCCATGAGACAAGGCAGCCGACGGATTAAAACTGAGTTATAAGACAGAATTAAAGAAAAAAGTGATGAAACTTCTTAGAGTGGGCTTTATTGAAGCTATCCCTTACTCAGATTGAATTGCAAACATAGTCCCCATCATAAAGAAAGATAGCAAAGTTTGGATTTGTGTGGATTATCAGGACTTGAATAAAACAAGCCCAAAAGATGATTTCCCACTTCCCCACATCGATGTGCTGGTGGATAGTACAGTAGAGTACAAATTATTCTTATTCATGGACAGATTCTTTGGATATAATTAGATCCTCATGAAGTAGGAAGACAAACAAAAAATTATGTTTACCACCCCTTGGGGAAATTTTTGTTATAAAGCGATGCCCTTTGGACTAAAGAATGCTGGGGCAACTTATCAGAAGGTGATAGTCACCCTATTTCATGGCATGATACATAAGGAGATCGAAGTATATGTCGATGACATAATCGCCAAGTCCAAGAATGGAAAAGATCACATTCAAGTGCTAAGAAAGCTATTTGAGCAATTGCGAAAATATAAGTTGAGGTTGAACCCTAACAAATGTGTGTTTGGAGCAAAATTAGGGAAACTTCTTGGATTCATGGTCAGTAGCAGTGGCATTGAAATTGACCTGTCGAAAATCCAAGCTATTTATGACCTAGTAACTCCCTAAACGGTGAAAAAAGTAAGAAGTCTTTTAGGGAGATTAAATTACATCACCAAATTCATTAATCAATTATCAGACGTGGCTAAACCAATTTTCAAACTGCTTAAGAAGGACGCAAAAGTGACTTGGGATGCAGAATGCAGTCTTACGTTCCAAAAGATCAAAACTTACTTAACCACTCTACCAGTACTTATGCCACCTATCTCGGGTCACCCGACATTATATCTGACTATACATCAAAAGTCTTTGGGAGCCTTACTTGCTCAAACAAGCCCTATGGATGGTAAAGAAAGAACCATCTACTACTTGAGTAAGAAATTCATTTCATCTGAAGCAAATTAGTGCCTGTTGATAGGGCTTGTGTAGCAGCAGTGTGGGTACTTCGCAGATTGAGATAGTATACCCTACACCACTGCATTCATCTGGTAACAGAAAATGATCCTATCAAATAGCTCTTGGAGAAGCCCGCCTTGATAAGAAAATTGGTAAAATGATAAGTGTTGTTATATGAATTTGATATCAAAAGCTCTTCACAAAAGTCTGTGAAGGGAAGAGCCACAGCTGATATGTTGGCAAAGAATGCCCAAAATCGCACATCTTCTGAACAGACAAAGATAGAAGATCAAGTTTTGAACCTGACATAAGACAGATGGGTCATGTATTTTAATGGTGCCGTTAATCTATCGGGAGCTGGTACAGGAGCAGTGCTAATATTCCCTTATGGTCAATATTATCCTATTGCAGCAAAATTGACTTTCTCTTGTACCAACAAAATTTCAAAATACGAAGCATGTATTCTAGGCCTACAATTGGCCATTTCCATGGAAGTATCTAAGCTGCAGGTTTATGGAGATTTTATGCTCATCATTTTTCAAACATAGGGAGAGTGGAAGACAAAAGACACAAAACTCATCCCTTATCATGAGTACCAGGAAGAATTGACGCTTAAATTCGAAGAAATGTCATTTGAATACATGCCAAGAGCGCATAACCAATTCGCAGACGCATTGACCATGCTGGCCTCCATGCTACAAATAGCTGATGGATTAGAAGTAGAGCCATTAAAGATCGGCATAATCAGAAAATCGACTTATTGTATGATGGTCTAAGAAGAATTCGATGGAGAATCGTGATACCATGATATCAAAACTTATCTCTTGAAGAGAGAATTTCCTAATGGATGTCAAGCAGGAGACCGAAGATATATAACTAAAATGGCTAATAAATTCTTCCTCAGTGACAAACCTTGTACAAAAGGTCGTTTGATTCCACTCTGTTGAGGTACGTAGACGCTAAAGAAGCAAATACTCTCATGAGGGAAATCTATGAAGGTATATGCGGGCCACACATGAATGGCCATCTCCTTGCGAGGAAGATCATGCGGCTTGGTTATTATTGGATGACCATTGAATCAGACTGTAATCAGCATGTTAGGTCATGCCAGCAATGTCAAGTATATGGCAATAAGATTAATGCACCCTCGAACGAACTGCATCAGATGTTTGAAGTTTGGCCTTTTTCGATGTGAGGAATAGACATGATAGGGCCTATCAATCCAGCAGCTTCAAATGGCCATCGCTTCATTCTAGTTGCAATTAATTATTTCACGAAGTGGATAGAGGTCAGTTCTTACACAAATGTCACTGCAAGAAGTGTAGCAAGATTTATCAAGAGAGATATAATTTCTCGATATGATATCCCTTGGGCGACCATCATAAACAATGGGTCTAACTTAAACAATAAGATTGTCGATGATCTATTGGATCACTTTGGCGTTCGACACCTTAATTCTTCCCCTTACCGCCCACAAATGAATGGAGCAGTAGAAGCGGCAAACAAGAACATAAAAAAGATTTTGGCTAAGACTGCCAAGATTTACAAGGATTGGCATCGGAGGCTACCCTTTGCCTTAATGGCATATCGGACTTCGATCAGGACTTTTACTGGGGCAATTCCTTATGCTTTGGTGTATGGGATGGAGGCTGTCCTGCCTATAATGATTGAGATTCCGTCTTCGAGAATATTATCATAAGTGAAACTCTCCGAAGCAGAGTGGATCAAACATAAATATGAACAACTAAATCTGATAGACGAGAAGCGTTTTAGAGTGATTTGTTATGGCTAGAGCTACTAGAAGAGGGTGTCTAAGTTATTTAACCGGAAGGTCAAACCCAGAAGTTTCGAGGTGGATTACCTAGTGATAAGGAAGACTTTGCCAAATGTTGCTCATCTGGGAGGCAAGTTTATCCCGAATTACGAAGGCCCTTTTATTGTCAAGAAAATCCTTGTGGGAGGAGCATTAATTCTTGTAAATTCTGAAGGAGAAGAATTGTGATGTCCTGTAAACTCGGATTTGTCAAGAAGTATTATTCTTGAAATGAAATCAGATTGTGGTCACATGACTATCTCCAAAGCGATTCGAGTCGCTTTAACAGTCATTGCATAGGCATATCATGCATCCATGCATACATGGCATGTGTTATGTTTTGCAGGATTTCGAGAAATGGACTCAGAATCAAACTCGTTCAAATGAAATCGAGAACAGAATAGCTCCTGACACGTAGAACTAGGTGATATGTATCTATTCCATCAAGCGTTAAAATATCTTCTACTCACTGGAATTTTTGCTCTCTTCATACAAGGATGTCCAATGAAGACAAAAACAACAAAGAAGAAATACCGTAAAATTTCTTACTTTCTTGTAAGAAAGAAGAAGTCGAAAATGAACATGCACGTGGTCAAACTTTGGAATGAACCATGCTTTCAAGAGACAAACTTCTAACACTTGTTGCACGCATGTTAAGGTTGGAGGTTATCTAGACATGACTGAAGCACGCATGGTGCGTCATTAATTCCCTGTGAAACGAAATGTCTAGAGAAAAATATAATGATTTTTTCAAAACATAGTTGTTTAAGCTATCTAACAGGAATGTTTCTTCAGATAAGAGGCAAGCCTAATCTAAACATGTCTTATACACACTAGAGAGATGAGAGGAGTGTAAGGATAGAAAAGCCTGAACCCGGAGATGTAAGGGCTATTCGCATCAATTACATGGATCGGGATAACAGAGGCATTCATTCTTCTCCATAAACACTACAGGTGATCATTGATAAACCCTTTGAGCGGTGGTTTTTATTTGTTAACCCTGTCAAGAGCCACCCCACATCATGGGCTTTTAGAAGCGGTCCAATAGATTAGAAATATTTTTTCTTGGACTAACATCAATCTTCATATGTTGATATGCATTAATCCAGGCGCCATAGGATGATGAAGAGACATTCATTTCTCTATCTTATAAACTTATACCCATTGCATAGCCAATTTGAGCCTACATATTCGTTTCATGTACCCTCATTGGTGATCATTGCACAGCGCCAAGACGAAGGTGGCAAAGACACTCGTAGACAGAGAAGTTCAAGAAGTAGGAGCCACATGAGACTGTCAAAGCGAAATGTTCATATAGGATGAGATTCAAGTCGCATACCTTACATGATCATTAAAAATCCTCGCTCCTAGAAAAATAAAAGGAAAAGGCGGGATCAAAAAGAAAAAAAACGAATTTTTATGCGTTAAAAAAGAGGCAAAAAGCCCGACAATAATAGGGGTGACGCTAATTGAAATGCTGAAAGTCGTAAGACTGATTTTGGAACACCAAGGGATTACTGGATGCTTCTATCCTCAACAACTTTTGAATTAAAGAAGAATCCTTAGGAACTGTGCAGCAAAAGGCTACCTCGAATGGAATCATAGCCAACCGCTAAAAGATACCGAAAGTCTTTCAAAGATTAGACCCATTCTCAAGAAGACTAAAGATGTTTTTCAAAGAATCGTTGACTAGAGACAAAACAGGAGATTGATCAGCAATGATCACTAATATTAAACCCTTCGCGATTTTGGGCCAAAAACAAGCCTTTTTCGGTCCTCAATCCTACCGACATTACACCCTTCGCAATCTTTTCTGACTAAGACTCCTAGATTAATATATACCTTAGTTCGAAGAGGTACAAGCAAGATTATTTATTTCTCATTTTGTAGGGTTCTTGACTTGTAAACCCGGTGCAAATTTATATTTTTCACATTTTTTAGTATTTTTAGAAAATAGAAAAATTCTCGAAAATTCAAGAAAAATGGCATTTGCGGTAACCAAAATATATAAAAATAGTTAATATTTTTTTAAATTCCATTGTATTTTTACCTCATAAAAAGTCCAAATTCAAGTTTAATTTTATGTGTTCCTTTGTTACACGTACGATTGAATTTGGTAAAAAAATATCAATTGAGTCTTTTAATTTGCAATTTTGACATTTTTAGGGTCTTTACATTCAATCTAATTGTCCTTCATTGCAATAGCCCAATTATTTGCACAAATTGCTCAATTGCATGAATTAGACAAAATTACATATTTAATTGCAATTTAGTCCTTGCATTTGAGCATACTTAAAATTACTTTCAATTTAAGGGTTAACTTCATAAATTGAAGTCACTGTCCAATGTATTTCACCATCCTGAATCGATCGACATAGATGGTTTGGTCCAATTTGATCATTTGAGCCTTCAATTTCACAATTTTCCAAATTGAAATTAAAGAAATATTTGGGAATTTTGTAGAAATTGACATGAACTTTTGGGCAAAATTACATTTTTGGATAATGTTCATGCCCTAAGTTCAATTCTGAGATTCAATTGCAAAAATTCCACTCGAATTGGGGTTAATTTTGAAAAATCAAGTCAGAACCAGTTCTGACCGGTCAGACCGCCCAGTCAGACCGGTCGAACCGATCTGCTACAATGCATCTTCTTCCTCCCGTCCACGCCATTTCTGCAGTTCGAATAGGTGGATTTTGATCGAAAAATTGAAGGATCGATTGGTTTCAATTAGTAAAATTGATTGAAGAGTTTTATTAACCAAGAAGTCCTCCGTCGATTGAGATTAGTCCGACAATCTGGGTCTATCGGGGATGCGCCAACGAAGGTCAAATGTCCATCGGCCATTTTCGAGCTAAATGCAATACCAAATGCAGGTCAAATTCGAACGAAATTAGAGTCACCGAGTAATCAGAATTGATGACCAATCCATCCCGGACATTCACCGGTGTCTGGTGATCATTTCGCACGTGATTGCACGTGCGGATGGTCATCGCCAGGTATCCCTCACACGACCAATTTTGGAAGAGAGGATATAACTAAAATGCATGTATTTTTTGGGAGAGAAGGTTCATTCTGTTTGAAGGGAGTGAACAAAATAGATAGAGAGAGATCAAGAGAGAGAACTCGCTCTCTGGCTTCTGCCATCGAAAGCATGAGGTCAACCTGCAACTGTTCTCCGGCGATGATTCAAGCTGAATCAAGCCGCCATTCCACACCAAGAAGGTTGCTTGAGCTTTGTGGAGTCGATCGCCATTGGTCAGGCCGCCTATAATCCCGAAAAAGGTGAGTTCAACTTCTGAATCTTCTCATTGTGCTTTAACGGTGGAGCTCGATTTTGATCATAATTCTTCGAGTTAGAGTGGGCGTTTTACACTTCAAGCATCACTGTCATGCCCCGTACCCAAGGCACGGGCGCGCAACTCACTGCAAGCGTACTCTCGAGTCCTAGGATTCACATAACGAGAGATGCAAATGATCGATAGCATGCGGAAGCGATATCATATACTCCTCCGTACAAACATCCATGGGAACCTGGATAGCGAGAACATAACATGTATACATAACATTCCAAGAGTTCATACAAAAGTGCAGGTGATCCAATCCTGCAAATGGCCTGGGCAACGGGACTAAATCAAGAGGTAGTTAAAACAAGTCTCCAAAAGAAACAGACCGACAAGGTCATCAAAAGCGGGCAAGCAAAAATAGAAATCCCCTAGGTTGAACCACTAGAGTCGTTAGTCTCCTCGGCATCTTCGTTGGGCTCCTAATCCGAGAAAGTCTCAAAGTGCACCTCCACCGTGTCCTCCATCGTCTCGTCCTCCACCTGCTCCTCTAGCTCGCCCTCTGAAGCATCGATCTCAATCACTTCAACTGTGCCTTCCAAAGTTGGGGTCTTCTCGAGAATGTTCCTCGAACCAGGTGCAGATCCCTCGATCTCCACAGAGTCTTGAGTGGGATGACACCAACTAGAAATTACTCTACGGGGTGGGTACCTTAGTAGACTTCAGTGGTCCACTAGTAACATCGCCTACTCTATGAAACTAGGCCTCAAACCTATAAGGCTTCCAATCCTTTTCACCCTCATCGACCTAAACTACTATACACTTTCTAACGAACATTATTCCCCGTCCATCCTAAAACTCGTCAAAATACGCAGTCATCTCCTTCGGATCGCTTAATCTGGTCGGCAACATCCTTACGGACTAGGATTATGACATTTTGATGTCCCAGTCATTTTCAAACTCATTAATGAGGAGTATATCTAGCGATGTGTCTCAGTCATATCCCGTTCGAATCTGATCAATTTGAGTTGACTGACCAAAAAGGGAAAGGCTAACGCGAGATAAGGTACGTCGACCTAGAGAACTCGAATAGGAAATGACACTTTGACCATAAGGATTGTCAAGGGGACATTTAGAACCACAAAAGGACGATTTAAGAACGATTAAGGAATGCATTGCTAGCGTTATGCGATTGGAGTGCAGGTGATGCCGCTTAACCAATGTATAATTTGCAAAATTATCCTAAATCGGACAGTGACGATCGAGACCATAGGAACTAGTGATAGACCCTCACAATTACATGACAACCAAAGTCGCCAGGAATTGACGAGCCCTAAATGTGATATGAATCATAGGATCGATACGTGTAACGTCTGCAAAAGCCGTCCGTTGGTTCGGGATAGGCTAGACCACGTCTGATAGAGAAAACGATCAGAAATGAATCTTGAAAATTGAAAATGGAGAATCAAGAATTTCAACATCAGGTTTGGATTGGCCATCGCCTTATCGAAGAATATTGGAATGAAAAAAAATGACGTTTCGGACGTCGAGGGTAAAATTACCTTTTTGCCCCTCAAGTTTTATCCTTGCTTATATAATTGGATGAGAGAATTTTGATCTTTATTATACCACCCAAGGCTGTCAAAAATGTAGAGAGATCTTGGCTATTGATTTAGCTTGATTGACACATTGGACATGTGTCACTAGATTAGGCAAAGAGTAGTCATGTCCACTTTTTCCCAACTACCATTCAACCCTTTGACTCTTGAGGTTGAATATAGCTCTTTCTCTCTCTTCTTGGCCGGCCATCCACCTCCATTTCCACCGAGAGTATCTTCTTCTTCTTCCTCTTCTTGGCCGCTCGCCTGACCGGTTCTGCTCCTCCCATTCGCTGCCGCTGACGACCCCCTCTAGCGACCTCTAGCCGGTGAGCCGACCACCCACTCCTAGCTTGACCTCTTGTCGACATCTTCGAAGTGGAAACAAGTCGTTTGGCCCGCTGAAGAGCTCCGGCCATCCGATCTCCCGCAAGTTGACGGAAACCGTCACAACCTGAGGTTGGCAATGTTTCTAACCTCTTAGGACCTCGAAACTTTGGAGTTTTGCAACCAAATTTTGTGGAGATCTAGGGGACTCATAGAGTGATCTGTGGTAGAAAGTTGAGGTTAATTTGATGGAGTTTTGATCATAAATGGGTCTTGTGTTTGATGGATAGAAACTGCCGGTTGGAGGACTAAGGGAAACCGACGACTTCCAAAGGGTTTCCGGCGACAACTCGGCCCCAAACCTTCGGTGAGCTTCCTAAACCCTTAGATATACATGTTAGCAAGTAGGTTAGTGATTAAACGATGGATTTGAGGTTGTTTAAGGTTGGAAAATCTCGGTATACACAGAACAGAAAATAGCCTGGTTCGGTTCTATGTGAACCGATTTTGTGGAGGTTGTTATGGGTTGGTTTTGAGTCTCAAATTCATCAATGAGACACGCTATAATATTGAGGATCATGTTATTAAGGTTGGTGGTTCATGAATGGGTGAATTGAGCAAGAGAAATTGACGATTGGTTGGAATTTCATAGGTTGCGCGACGGGTTTTGTCACGCCTTGAACCCGTCGAGCTCGCAAACATCCCTACAAACAAATCATACAATCTCTCGCGGTCCCAAGATCCAGACTTACAAGTCGAGAGATGATATATAAACATAATCATACGGAAGCCATACTTAAATAATCCTCGTACAATATATAAGTTAAGTGAGACCTAAATAGCTTAATAGCATTCGTACATCATAGCATACTATTCATACAGACACTGACTACTACAATCCGATAAACGAAAGAGCGACAGGGTAAGCATACAAAAAGAACCATCTACTAAGCCAGCAGGGACCGGATCAGATCGTCATCAAAAGATCAGGCCACGAACTCGGGTCTCCTAGGAAGAACTACTGGAGTCCCCCGTGCCCTTAGCATCCTCCGTCGGCTTGTACTCGGAGAAGGTCTCGGACGGAACCTCGACGGAGTCCTCCATGGTCGCCTCCTATGATGGCTCAGCAAGGTCCCCCTCGGACGCCTCCAAGACAATAACCTCCTCCTCCTCCGGCTTAGAAAACTCCAGGGTCGAGGTCTTCTCTAGCCCATTCCTAGACCCAACTACAGATTCCTCAAGCAGCTCCTGCTCTCCTGTGGTTTAACACCAATCAGGTATAACCCCTTGAGGTACCTCGTGCAGCTTCAGTGGCCCAATCGACTGGTCTCCTACTTTCTTAAACCACACCTCAAATCTACGAGGCTTCCAATCTGGCTTACCCTTATCCACCTATACAACCGTGCACTTCCTCACATACATGTTCCCCTGCCTATCAGGGAACTTGTCAAAATATGTCGTCATCTGCTTAGGTTCCCCAAAATGTATAGGCCACATATCTAAGGCCTAGGATCTATAAAAAGAAGGGTTCCCCAATAGGGGTGAGATACTCGTCTCAGTAAAAGAATCCTAACCCTAGGTCAAGTCGATAGTCCATTCAGGTAGTCATACACCTCAACGATGCCATTCATAGGCATATAAAGCACAATTCCATAAACAACAATATACAGAAGACAGGCATGCGAATATGAAGACATGTCACACTCAGATGATAATGCATAAATCATCCTGCCATTTCACCATACTACTTCTTCCTGCCACCCCCAACCTTAGCCCGCGATTAAATCTCCTCAGGCTCGGTCCACGTAAACGCATCAGACTGTCCTTGGCAATCCACATAAACGCATCAGGTTCTGACGAATCTCTAGGCCAATATCAATATCTCATACTCCGTCCCGCAAATAATTCGCATTAGGACCGTGGCTATCTCAACCCCGCAACTTTGTCGCATCAGGTTGCCACTCGACATCTACTCCACCCCGCGATCTCGTTGCATCAGGGTATCCACTTCCCCCGCCCTGCCTCTCATACGCCTCAGGGCCTCGCCATGTCATGCTTATACCATGATATCTCCATTTAATTCACATACAAACAACGGGTGCAACTCATGCACGATTTGAACACTCATGGCATACAAGCAAGTCAATTGATACTCAGACATAACAGACAACTCAGGCATAGACAATGTGACACACAATCATCCTATAGCATCTTAGGACATACCAAAGGCTATCCCTTTTGACAATTTCTCACAAATCAATCCAATCAATCCTCGACTCACCCAATTGAATCCAATCTTCCTATCCTAAGCTTAGAAATCCCTTACCTTGGGTTGGATTGCACCAATTACTTCCTCTTGAGCCCCCAAGGTTTCGATCAACCATTGTCCACAACCGGGCTTGTCGCGCAACCTAAAATTTCAACCAATTTCATCAATTCTCTTGTCCAAATTCTCAATCCATCAACCCCAATCATCCATAACTTAACCCTCATCATCTCATCACATCTTAAACATTAATTTGCAGCTCAAAATAACCATCTTCAGCCCTCAATAGAATAGATTTGGCCTAGCACCGAACCGGTCCTACTCGGTTTTGTGCAAGCCGGGGACAACCGGTCCTAAATCTACTCTAATTTCAACATTTAAATGTTATCCTACTCCTTAACATGTCTACCTAAGGATTTGGGAAGCTCACCGTGAGTTTTGAGTCGGTTGGTCGCCGGAAACTCGCCCAAGGTCGCCGGATAGCCCAAGTCAGCTTCCCGGGCAAACTCTATCCAATATTTGCAAGGCCGGTTCGTGGTCAAAACTTTATCAAATTGAGCCCTAATTTTTACCAAATATTCTTACACGTCTCTACTAGATCTCCACAAAATTTGGCTCCACAATTCCAAGATTTCGACCATCAAAAGGACTAGGAACCGGACCTACCTCAGGTTTGCTCCGATTCTGTCGGCTCTCGGGAAATCTCTTTACCAGGGCTCCTCGGTACTCCAAACGACTTGATTCTTATTCAAGAATGTCAGCAAGACGTAGGGCTTCGTTGGTGTGGTCGACCGGCAGTCAAATGGTGGCCGGAGGTGGTCGGCGATGGCGCCGAATAGAGAGGTCAGTGGTTGTTGCCATCGTACAGGTTGAAGAAGAAAGAAGAAGATGGATGCTCGGTGATTGAGGGGGTGAAATGGCCGAATGGAGTGAGGAGAGATAGAGAGTTGTGCTATATCCCAAGGCTTGGTCAATGGTTTGAAAGTTAGGTGAGCAAAAAGGTTGACATTACCATACTTCTTAATCTTGTGACACTTGGCCATTGTCTTTTCCAAGGTGATCCAATGGCCATTGTTTTCTCCTTATTTTCGATAGCCATGGGGGGTGTATGGACCAATTTTCTCTTCTTGAATTGTATAAGTAAGGTTATAGGCTTAAGGGGCAAAATGGCCATTTTACCTCTAACGTGCAGAACGCAGTTTTTCTCGTTCCAGAATTCTTCGATAGGACGACGGCCAATCTAAATAATGTTGGAATTCTTGATTTTCCATTTCAAATCTTTCGAGACTCATTTCTGATGATTTTCTCTATCAGACGTGGTTCCAACCTATCCCAAATCGATGGGCGACTTTTGCAGACATTACGCGTATCGACCCCATGATTCATATCACGTTTAAGACTCTCAATTCATGGCAGCTTTGGTTGTTATGTAATTGTGAGAGTTTATCGCTAGTCCCTATGGTCGCGATCTTCATTGTTCGATTTAGGAAAGATTTGCAAATCGTACGTTGGTTAAGCGGCGTCACCCGCGCTCCAATCGTATGACACTCGCAAGGCAATCCTTAATCATCCTTAGATCGATCTCTTGGTCATTCTAAATATCCCCTCGACAATCTTTATTGTCAAAGCGCCATTTTCTATCCGAGTCGCCTAGGTCCACGTACCTCATCTCGCGTTGCCTTTCCCTTTTGGCCAGCCTACTCAAATTAATCAGATTTGAGCGAAATATGACTGAAACACATCGTTTGATATATGTAAACTTTTTATTCATGAGTCTGAATTAACTGAAAATCAGAATGTCACAGACTTGATCTTGGACCACTTAGACAGAATTTAAGGAAGTGCTTGAGGAGAGAATTTGTGACATTAAGCTTGAGGTAAGGGAATCCTAAGCCTAAGATAGGAAGATTAGACTCGATTGGGCGAGTCGAGTAAATTTTTAGGTGATTCTTGAAGGGTTTCAATGTGATTGTCCATTGTACGTCATATGAGGGTGTAGATGACCCAAATGTTTAATCATGCTTGTGCATTGAGTGATTTGTCGCATTTGAGTCTTGAATTTGAATGTCTTGCATGCCATAAGTGTATGATTGGTGCATGAGGTTGCACATAGTCTTGTGTGTGTGAATTGATTCGAATTATGGCATGTTTGAGGCAAGATAAGACCTTGAGGCGTATGAGATGCAGGGTGGTGGGATGAATACCCTGAGGCGCTGAGGCGCGGGGTTGAAATGGTATGGCACCCTAATGCGTATGAGACGCGGGGTTGAGAAGGCCACGGTCCTGATGCGTTGAAACGCGGGACGGAGATATGATGTGTCGACACTGGCCTAGAGTAATATTGAAACCTGATGCGTTTACACGGGTTGTCAATGAAGGTCTGATTCGTTTACGCGAACCGAGCCTTTGCATTTTAACCGTGGGCATGAGAATAAGGCGGGTGTGAAAGGTGGAAGTGGCGGTGAGACATGGCCGAATGTGCATGATCTTAGTGATGTGTTGTGATGCCATGACTGCCTGCCTGACCTTTGCATGAGTGTTGTTATTTGAATGCCTTATATGTTTATTTGCATGATATGTTAGTGTTAATGACTACCTGAGTGGACGGTCGGCCTAACCTAGGGTTAGGACCCACCTTACTGAGATGTGTATCTCACCCTGTTGGAGACCCCCTTTTTACAGATCCTAGGTCTTGAAGATGTGGCCTATCCGTTTTGGTGATCCCAAGGAGATGTCCGTTTATTTTGATGAGTTTCCTGATGGGCAAGGGACTATCTATATTAGAAAATGTACAATGATGTGGGTAGACGAGGGTGGCACTAGCTGGAAGCCTCATAGGTATGAGGCTTGGTTCCAGAAAGTTGGGAATGTTTCTATAAGGCCGTTGAAGCCCACTGAGGTGCCCTAGGGAGTCATCCCTAGTTGATGTCATCCCACCCAAGACTTAGAGCAGGTTGAGAGGTCAGTTGCCGGTTCGAGGAATGAACCGGAGAGGACCCTGACCTTGGAGAACATGGAGGAGGAGGTCATAGTGGTCGAGGCGACCGAGGAGGATCTGGTGGAGCTGTCTGCTGAGGAGACCATGGAGGACACCATAGAGGTTCATTGGGAGACCTTCTCGGAGTATGAGCCTACGGAGGAGGTAAAGGAGACCGAGGACTCCAGTAGCTCGTCTTAGGAGCTCCCAACTTGCTAGTCGATAGATCCTGACCCTGTTTCTTGTTGGATGTTGATGATGGGTCCTTTTGTGTCTTACCCCGTCACCCCCTTTTTTGTTAGCGGATTTAACTGCCATGAGTCTGTATGAACTTTTGGATATTTTGTATTGTAGTCTTCTCGCTATCCCAAGCTCATTTTACTATTTGTACGGCGGAGTTATTGTATGGTCGCTTCCGCGTGCTTTGTTTATAACACGTCTCTTATCTTATGTGTGGATCTTGGGACCACGAGAGATATTTTGGTTTGCTTGTAGGGAGTCGCGTGCTCGTACCCGGGCCGCGGGGCGTAACAAGGATATGGAAATAGGGTCCCGCAACGGGGTGAGATTCATATCTCAGTAAGATAGATCCTAATCCTAAGTCAGGTTGACTGTACACCCAGATGAATGCAATCATGAACAAGCATACACAGACAACATCATATGGCACTCATCAGTCAAATATGTCACAATGATGCAAGCGATCATCAATCGCATAACGGGTCATCATAACTTGTCGATCGAGTCAAGCACATAGTACAAATTCAAGCCACACGTTCCATCATTCTAATCATTCTCAAGAATCACGCCTGTGTTTAACACGTCTCAGACTCGGTCCGCGTCAATACACCTCAGACCATCAGATTGGTAAACCCACGTAAACACATCAAGTTTCCAAATGCCATTCCAAGCCTGTGTCGACACATATCAAATTTCGTCCCGCGTCTCAGCGCATCAGGACATTGGTCATTTCAACCCCACGTCTCAAAACATCAGGGCACAATTCAACACAACCCCGCATCCTAACGCCTTAGGGTATAATCTAACACAACCTTACGTCTCAACGCCTCAGGGTATCACAATTCCTCATGCATGCCGGGTATCATTTCAAAACAAACATCATGATCAAGCACAAACTCACGCATCGAGCTAGATGTCTATGACATGCAACACAATCAGTTCATGGCATATTTATTAAGCAAGCATACAAGCAATCATCCATCCATCATGACGAATAGGGCACCACGCACCTATTGAAATTCAATCAATTCATCAATTTTTCTTGCTCAATTCACCAATCCATAAATCATAAACCTCAACGACATATTCATTGACATCCTAGCACATCTCTACGATGAATTTCGAGCTCAATTTCAACTCTTATCAGCTCCCAATAATTCAGTTTGCACAGAACCGAAACAGGGCATTTTCGGTTCTGTGCATACCTCCCTTGATCAACCCTTAAACTATCATAAATCCTCAATTCATCCACTAATCTACTTTCTCACAACTATTTCAACAAGTTGGGAAGCCTCTCCAAAAAATTGAGCTTAAGGCGACGTCAAATGGTCTACAAACGGCGCCAGTCTTCCCAAGTCCTCAACCGATTAGTTTTTGCCCATCAAACATAGCACCCATTTAGGATCAAGACTTCATCAAACTCAGCTCAAATTTCTACCACAACACATTATACATGTGCCCTTGATGTTCCCAAAATTTGACCGAAAGATTCAAACGATTAGAGGTCCTACGGAGTCCAAATAACAACTTCCCTCTAGTTGCGACGATTTTCGTCGACTCTCGGGAAAGTGGCTAGCCGGAGCTCGTCAGTGGATCAAATGTCGTGATTCAACTTGGAATTGGTCGGCAAGAGGTGGGGCTAGATGTTGGTGGACGGCTCGAGCTCAGGTGGTAGCTAGAGGTTGCGGTTGGAAGTGGCGAAGTCGGGGAGCAGGGCTGGTCGAGCGATGGAGTCTTCGGCAGAGAGAAGTGAGGAAGAAGAAGAAGAAAACAAGAAGAAGATGGCAGATGGAGATGGTGTTCGGCTGGGGGAGTGAGAGAGAGAGGTGTATACACCATATGGCTTGGTCAACTTGGTAGAATGGTAGGTTAAAAGTGATTTAATAAATGCTAAAGCCTAATCCTTTGACACTTGTCTTCATGTCAATCAAGTCTTCATCCAATGGCTGGTATATCATCAAATTTTTGGCAGCCTAGAGGGAGTGTCAATGACCAAATTACCCTTCTCCATTTATTAAAGCAAGGCCAAGACTTGAAGGCCAAAATGGTAATTTTACCATCGACGTCCGGAACGTCGTTTTTCTAATGCAAATCTTCTTCGATGAGGCGACATCCAATCTAATTATAATGTTGGAATCCTTGATTCTCCATTTTTTTTTAATTTCGAGACTCGTCTCTGAATCATTTCTCTGTCAGACGTAATTTCAGCCTATCCCGAACTAACGGGTGACTTTTGCAGACGTTATGTGTATCGACTCTGTGATTCATATCAAACTTAGGGCGCTCGTCAATTCATGGCGACTTTGGTTGTCATATAATTGCGAGGGTTTATTACTAGTTTCGACGGTCTCGATCATCATCGTTCGACGGTCCCGGATTATCTTTATCGCTTCCATTGATTGATCTACCAACTCTGAGCCTATAATACTTCTTTCTCCAACTTTGTCCTAGCAAATCGGGGTCTTACAAGCTCTTCCGTAAAGCGCTTCAAAATGTGCCATTCGAATACTCTATTGATAACTGTTATTATATGTGAACTCCACCAAATGCAGCTGATCCTCCCATCCACCTTTGAACTCTATAACACACGCTCGTAACATATCCTGGAGCATCTGAATTGTCCTCTCCGATTGTCCATCCATCTGTGGATGGTATGTCGTACTAAATTGTAGTCAAGTTCCCATGGCATCTTGAAGACTCTTCCAGAAGTTAGTTGTGAACTTGGTATCTCTGTCCGATGTGATCGTCACGGGTACTCCATGTAGCCTCACTATCTACCGTATATACAATTCGGTATATTTATCCATCGCGAAATCCTTTCGCATAGGAATGAAGTGTGCAGACTTGGTCAACCTGTCCACGACTACCCAAATAGAATCGTGGCCTCTCTGACTCCTCGGTAGTCCCATTACAAAATCCATCGTTACGTGCTTTCATTTCCATTCAGGAATCTCTTATGGTTGTAACAATCCACTGGGCTTACAGTATTGTGCCTTTACCTGCTGGCACGTCAAGCACTTTGCCACATATTTGGCTACATCCACCTTCATCCCGTTTCACCAGTAGTGTTGACGTAAGTTCTGGTACATTTTCGTGCTACCTGGGTAGATACTATAATTACTTCTGTGAGTCTTCGATAAAATCTTTTCTCTGAGCTCTTCTTCCTTTGGTATGCATAAACGCCCTTGAAATTTCAAAATTCCATCATCTAACACTTGAAACTCTGGCTTTCTTTTTGTCGCGTTCATTTCGAGGATCTTCTGAATTTTCGAGTCCGTATGTTGCAAGGTTTTTATCCTTTCTTAGATCTTGGGTTCTATTTTTAATGTGGCTACCAAACTGGATAGCTAACAGACTTCCAATCTGAATTCAAAATCTCTCAAATTTTCAAATAACGACCACCCTTTTATTAGTAGACAGGCAATACTCGATTTTCGGCTGAGCACATCTACTACTCGATTCGCTTTCCAAAGATGATATAATATGTCGCAATCATAATCCTTAAGCAGCTCTATCCATCAACGCTGCCTCATGTTCAGTTCCTTTTGAGAAAATAGATATTTCAGGCTGTAGTGGTCCGTATAAATTTGAAATTCCTCGCCAAATAAATAATGCCTACAAATCTTCAGAGCAAAGATGATCGCTGCCAATTCCAAATCATGAGTCGAATAATTCATCTCGTGCAGTCTTAGCTGTCGGGACGCGTAGGCAACCACTCTTCCATGTTGCATTAGCACACGGCCCAGTCTCTTTAGCGAAGCATTACTATATATTTCGTAACCTCCAAGTCCTGATGGAATCATCAATACCGGTGCGGTCGTTAACCGATGCTTGAGCTCTTGGAAACTCCTTTCACACTTATCCGTCCATTTGAACTTCGTTTATTTCTTAGTCAATCTCGTCAGTGGGATGGTTATAGATGAAAACTTCTCCACAAATTTCTTCTGTAATACCTCGCCAATCCTAAGAAACTTCGGACTTCCGTGACCATAGTAGGCCTAGGCCAATTCATAACGGCTTCGATCTTCGTAGGATCCACAACAATACCTTCTCCAGATACCACATGATCAAGAAATGCCAATTTATTTAGTCATAACTCGCATTTGTTAAACTTAACGTAAAGCGAGTGCTCCCTCAAGATCTGCAAACAACCCTCAGATGCTCTTCATGTTCTTTGTTACTCTTTGAGTAAATCAGGATATCGTCAACAAAGACTATAACAAATCTATCCAAAAATTCCTTGAACACTCGATACAACAAGTCCATAAATACGGCTGGAGCATTGGTCAGTCCAAAAGGCATCATAGTGAATTCGTAATGACCGTACCTTGTCCTAAAAGCGGTCTTAGGTATGTTTTCCTTCTTAATTCTCGACTGATGATACCCGATCCTCAGGTCAATTTTTGAGAATACCGCAGCTCCTTGCAATTGATCAAATAAGTCATCAATCCTTGACAATGAGTACTTATTCTTTAGAGTTACTTGATTCAACTGTCTATAGTCGACGCATAAACGCAAGGTCTCATATCTTTTTCTCACAAACAACACCGGCGCTCCCCACGATGAAACACTCGGTCGAATGAATTCTTTATCCAGTAATTCTTGCATTTGCACCTTTAACTCCTTTAATTCCAATAAGGACATTCTATAGGGTGCCTTTGAGATCGGCTCCGTTCCGGAAGCTAATTTGATCACAAATTTAATTTCTCGCCTTGGTGGCAACCCTGGTAACTCTTAGGGAAAAATATCAGGAAACTCACGCACTACCGAAATACTTTCTAGTTTAGGCCCCTCGGCAGTCGTGTCCATAACTACGACTAAGTACGCTTGGCATCCTTTAGTTATTAGTTTTGTTGCTTCAAGAGATGAGACTAAAGGAATCAAGGTTCCTCCTCGATTTCTCACAAATTCAAAACTAGGGCGACCTTCTAGATAGAAACGGATTATCCTACTACCACAATCAACTACTGCCATTTGCTTACCCAACCAATCCATTCCTATGATCACATCAAAGTCATACATGGGCAACACAGCCAAGTCTATACTCTCTTTACTACCGCCAATTATGATTTTACAATCAGCACAACCCAACAAAACCAGCACATTATCCTTTAACGAGGTGGCAACATGCAAAATCACACTCAACGGTTTCAACTCCACATCAACCAAATTAGCAAAGTGAGCAGACACAAACGAGTGTGATGCGCCAAGATCAAACAAAGCATAGACAGCTTGGTCATACAAATAAACCGTACCTGTGACCACGCCAGGCACTTATTCCACTTCCCTGCATGCCACGGTATAGACCCTTCCCTAAGCTAAGGGTCAGTTCCGATCATTCTGTGGAGTAGCAGTTGACGATTGTGCCGGTGGTCGTTACCCTCAAGGTCTATTCACTAGGGTTTGGTTTGGGCAAGTCCTCATCTAATGGCCCATCTGACCACATTTGAAGCACGCTCTAGTCCTTACCAGACAAGGTCCATTACCATGCCTTTTACCACAGAGGTTACAACTCCAATTCATTAGATTCGGCGGCTTCACTATGTTCTTTCTTATTGGAGGGACGAAGCATCTATTGCCAGCCATAGGTCTTTTTCCGGCCTGGCAGTTATCTCTAAATGAACTGAGCCGCGATCCAGATGCGGCATTCCTCTCCTTCAGGTCCCTCTCGATCATCTGTCCCCGTTCATAGATTTCTTTATAGGTCCTCAAATTCAGAGCTATCATCTGGCTACGAAGTTCAGGCCTTAGTCCATCTCGAAATCTCTACGCCTTCTCCAAGGGATCATCTACCGATCGGGGTGCATACCTTGACAATCTGGAGAACTTAGCTTCATACCGGTCCACTATTAGGTGATTCTAACGCAGTTGTAAGAACTCTACTTGCTTCCTTTCTTGAGCTGTCTCAAAGAAGTTATTGTCATTGAATGTCGTGGCAAAGACATTCCAAGTCAAGGCTGTCCCTTCTGAAAAGACTCCATTTTTTGTGGCAGTCCACCAGTCATTTGCGGTCCCTTCTAGTTGGTACACTGCTAACAATACTTTTTCCTTATCTGTGCATCTCAGTACTCTAAAGGCCTTTTCCAGTTTCTCGATCCATCTCGATGCTAGTTCGGGGTCTCCAGTCCCATCGAACTGGGTTGGCTTCAGCTTGATAAATTGTTCGACCAGTTGGCCTATCTGTCTGGCCACAACAACTTCCTCTAGGGCATTCCCTACCTCATTGTCCTGGTCATGATCGTCGTTGTTTCCATTGCCTCCATTATTGCCGTTATTGGCGTTGATGACAGCTATCGCAGTTCCCACCGCTTGAGCTATGGCAGCATCCTTATCTTGGGTTTGCCTGTCGATGAGGTCGCCAATCTTTTCTAGTGCTCTCAGAACTCCGTCCATCCTCGGGTCTTCCGCCACAAGTGGCCTCTAACTAGAGGCTCAGCTCATGGGTCTTCCAGGTCTTCTAGGTGGATTACTCATTCTTGTATGATTTCACTAAGCTTGGACCACCACAATTCCACCAAGGAGTTAGTAACTCATTCATCCAACTAAGTCCAGAGCTACCAAACTATGCCTTAACGGAACAGTCATAACATAATGAACTTCCACACAACTAATTCCAGAGGCACTTCACTAAACAGTCCATGGCCATTACCTCATTTCGTCCACTTCAACGGTTCACCAAAACTAGCTATGCTCATTTACTTAACAGACCAAAATCCAAAAATGACTTTCAGCGCTAAACATGAAACTTAATCCTCATAAGCCACCATAATCATGTCACGACCAAATGTCAATCACATGCGCCAAATCATATGCCATGCATCTCGTGCCTTATTCTAACAAGTTTCCTAAGATCTCGCTACCCGTCCTGTCCCAACTTAATCCTCCTTATCACTCCAATCCTCAATCAACTTGGATCGAGCTGACCTTGCTCTAATACCAAGCAAGGTGGCATGTCACGCCCCGTACCCCTGGCACGGGCGCGCGACTCGCTGTAAGCGTACTCTCGAGTCCTAGGATTCACATAGCGAGAGATGCAAATGATCGATAGCATGCAGAAGCGATATCATATACTACTCCGTACAAACATCCATGGGAACCTGGATAGCGAGAACAGAACATATATACATAACATTCCAAAAGTTCGTACAAAAGTACAAGTGATCCAATCTTGCAAATGGCTTGGGCAACGAGACTAAATCAAGAGGTAGTTAAAACAAGTCCCCAAAAGAAACAAACTAATAAGGTCGTCAAAAGCGGGCAAGCAAAAATAGAAATCCCCTAGGTCGAACTGCTAGAGTCGTCAGTCTCCTCAGCATCTTCGGTGGGCTCGTAATCCAAAAAAGTCTTAGAGCGCACCTCCACCTTGTCCTTCATCGTCTCGTCCTCCACCTGCTTCTCTATCTCATCCTCTGAAGCATCGATCTCAATCACTTCAACTATGCCTTCCAAAGTTAGGGTCCTCTCGCGAATGTTCCTCAAACCAGCTACAGATCCCTCAATCTCCATAGGTCCTGAGTGGGATGACACCAACTAGGAATTACCCTATGGGGTACCTCAGTGGAATTCAGTGGTCCAGTAGTAACATCGCCTACCCTACGAAACCAGGCCTCAAACCTATGAGGCTTCCAATCCTTTTCACCATCATCGACTCAAACTACTGTACACTTTCTAACGTTCATTGTTCCTCGTCCATCCGGGAACTTGTCAAAATACGCATTCATCTCCTTCGGGTCACCTAATCAGGTCGGCAACATCTTCACGGTCTAGGATATGGAAATGTGGTCCCGCAATGTGGTGAGATTCACATCTCAGTAAGATAGGTCCTAATCCTAAGTTAGGTTGACCATACACCTAGATGAATGCAATCATGAACAAGCATACACAGACAACATCATATGGCACTCATCAGTCAAATATGTCACAATGATGCAAGCGATCATCAATCACACAACATGGCATCATAACTTGTCGATCGAGTCAAGCATATAGTACAAATTCAAGCCACGCGTTCCATCATTCCGAACATTCTCAAGAATCATGCTTGCGTTTAAAATGCCTCAGGCTCGGTCCGCGTCAATACGCCTCAGACCATCAGAATGGTAAACCCGCGTAAACGCATTAGGTTTTCAAATGCCATTCTAGGCCTGTGTTGACACATATCAAATTTCGTCCTGCTTCTCAACGTATCAGGATATTGGCCATTTCAACCCCGCGTCTCAACGCATCATGGCACAATTCAACACAACCCCGCATCTCAACGCCTTAGGGTATCACAATTCCTCATGCATGCTAGGTATCATTTCAAAACAAACATCATGATCAAGCACAAACCCACGCATCAAGCTAGATGTCTATGGCATGCAAGGCAATCAGTTCATGGCATATGTATTAAGCAAGCATTCAAGCAATCATCCATCCACCATAATGAACATTGGACAACTATGCCATGACTCACGAAAACTAACTCAATCCGCACTCAAATCACCCAGTCAAGTCTAATCCCTCTAGCCAAGGTTTAGGAGCTTCTTACCTTGTGATAAATTCAATAAAAATCTCCTTTCAAGTACTTTAATCACTCGGTCCAACAATCCAGAAACAGGGCAGCCTCGCACCTATTGGAATTCAATCCAATTCATCAAATTTTCTTGCTCAATTCATCTATGAAGCACAAACCCCAACGATATATTCATCGACATCCTAGCATGTATGTAAGATGAATTTCGAGCTCAATTTCAACTCTTATCAGCTCCCAATAATTCGATTTGCACAAACCAAAATATGGCATTTTCGGTTCCGTCCATACCTCCCTTGATCAGCCCTTAAACTATTCTAAATCCTCAATTCATCCGCTAATCTACTTGCTAGCAACTAGTTCTACAAGTTGGGAAGCCTCATCAAAAATTTGAGCTCAAGGCGATGTGAAATGGTCCACGAACGACGCCGGTCTTCCCAAGTACTCAACCAGTCAGTTTTTGCCCTTTAAACACAACACCCATTTAAGATCAATACTTCATCAAACTCAGCTTAAATTTCTACCACAACTCATTATACATGTTCCCTTGATGTCCATAAAATTTGGCCGAAACATTCAAACAATTAGAGGTCCTACGGAGTCCAAACGACAGCTTACCTCTAGCTGCGACGGTTTTCGTCGACTCTCGGGAAAGTGGCTAGCCGGAGCTCGTCAGTGGATCAAATGCCATGATTCAACTTGGAAGTGTTCGGCAAGAGGTGGGGCTAGATGTTGGTGGACAGCTCGAGCTCAGGTGGCGGTTGGAGGTTGCGGTTGGAAGTGGCGAAGTTGGGGAGCAGGGCTAGTCGAGCGATGGAGTCTTCGATCGAGAGAAGTGAGGAAGAAGAAGAAGAAAACAAGAAGAAGATGACAGATGGAGATGGTGTTCGGCTGAGGGAGTGAGAGAGAGAGGTGTATACACCATATGGCTTAGTCAACTTGGTAGAATGATAGGTTAAAAGTGATTTAATAAATGCCAAAGCCTAATCCTTTGACACTTGTCTTCATGTCAATCAGGTCTTCATCCAATGGCTGGTATATCATCAAATTGTCGGCAGCCTAGAGGGAGTGTCAATGACCAAATTACCCTTCTCTATTTATTAAAGCAAAGCCAATACTTGAGGGGCAAAATGGTAATTTTACCATCGACGTCTGGAACGTCGTTTTTCTAATTCAAATCTTCTTCGATGAGGCGACATCCAATCCAATTATAATGTTTGAATCCTTGATTCTACATTTTTTTTTAATTTCGAGACTCGTCTCTGAATTATTTATTTGTCAGATATAATTTTAACATATCTCGAATTGACGGGCGGCTTTTGCAGACGTTACGCGTATCGACTATGTGATTCATATCACACTTAGGGCTCTTCAATTCAAGGCAACTTTAGTTGTCATGTAATTGCGAGGTATATTACTAGTTCCGCCAGTCTCGATCATCATTGTTCGATTTAGAAAAATTTTGCAAATTATACATTGATTAAGCGGCATCACCCGTGCTCCAATCTTATAACGCTAGCAATGCATTCCTTAATCATTCTTATATCAACCTCTTATGGCTCTAAATTTTTCCTCGACAATCCTTATGGTCAAAGTATCATTTCCTATTTGAGTTCCCTAGGTCTACGTACCTTGTCTCGCTTTAGCCTTTCCCTTTTGTTCAGTTAACTCGAGATTGATCAAATCCAAACAAGATACGACTGAAAGACATAGTTAGATATATTCTCATTAATAAGTCTCGAAATGACAGGAAAAATTAAAATGTCACAATCACCGACCGTCATTGCATCTTCATTTTGTATCGACTTTGCTTGAATATCTCGAATTGATTCTCCAAACTCGACCTCCATTGCCGATCACTGTTCAAAGTCACCTAGCTGAATCTAGATCATGTGAGCTCATCAGAGCTCGAGGTAAGTCTTCTGAATTCACTTAGAAGCGATCATGCGAATGAATTGGCTCGAAATGCTCTCTGTTGCTTGATTGAACTTTCATGGCCGTACTTGGTATTTTGCATGCTGCACATGATTCAATGGATGAAATGTTGCGATTCTTAGATATGTTAAACTAGAGGCTAGTATGAGTCGAATGACACCAGTCTCGCAGTAATCGGTATAGGTTTGGTCATTCATCGGCGCTGGAGAAGTCTTGGTCGTCCATTTAGTCATAGTCGAGAGGTTGAAGACAAATTTGTTGTGGCGAGTCAACGAGTCAGCGGCTTAGGTGGCGAAGCGTGATTAGTCCACGTAGATGTCGAGTCAGCTTGACTGTTAGTTTGTTAGGCTTAGTCAGTTTTGATCGAACGGCTCAGATTAATTGAGTCTAATTTTTAGTGGTCGTCCAATTAGTAATTAGGAATATTCAAAATTATTTCTAAAATCAAAAAAATTAGAATAGGTTGAAACGGTGCCGTTTATGTTAGTGGTCAAGCGGCGTCGTTTAGGAAAGTAAGGACAGACGGTCCAGATCGAGTCTTGAATTTTAATCGTAGCCGTGGGTTTAAGTAATTAGATCTGACAGTCGAGGAGTAGTCGGCTTTTGATCTGATCCATAGGTTTCAATTAGTTGAT
This sequence comes from Rhodomyrtus tomentosa, assembly GCA_028455895.1. Classification (NCBI taxonomy): domain Eukaryota; kingdom Viridiplantae; phylum Streptophyta; class Magnoliopsida; order Myrtales; family Myrtaceae; genus Rhodomyrtus; species Rhodomyrtus tomentosa. The sequence continues at coordinate 31,745,412 of JAPCWY010000007.1, forward strand.
CTAATCATCGTGGAATAGCCACGTGGTTCATTAGGAGCCGTCAGATTAAATTCGAATAATCAAAAAATAAAAATAAAAAAAGCGAAACGGTGTCATTTTGGAGGTTAGGGTTGCGCGGGTTCGGGTCTAGGCCGAGTATTTGACCAAGTCTGAATTTTTTTAATAAAAAATAATAATTTTTAAATAATAAAAAATTCAAAAAAATCCTAGAAAATTCTAAAAAAATGTTGAAAAATCCTAGAAAATCCCAAAAAAGATGTAGGAAAATTGTGAAAAATTCCTAGATATTCTAGATATTCCTAAAAATTGAGGATCGACCACAGACAACTAGTTGATTCTATTTGTGGGATTTCTTATCTGGTCTTCTGAAAATTGACGATATTACCCTTTAGGGGTAATATCGTCTATATTCGGTATATGAAATAGGTCATGATTGCCAAGGTAAGGATTAGGGTTGGCTAGGTGACCAATTCTCATGCTTGGGTTCTCGAATCTCGTCCTTTTTCTAGAAATGGCGATTCTACCATTCTAAGGATAAATTGTCTTTCTTATTCCAATTGAGCCATGAAAATTGCTCAAAATTAGGATTTGGATCAAGAGGTCGATCAACCTTCTGTTTAGGATTTTCATTTTTCATCACTCTCTAAAATGATAATTTTACCCCTCAAAAGGTAAATTGCTTCTAAAATTCCACAGAAATTCTAGAAATTCCTAAAAAATAGGAAATTGATTGGTTTGGTGACCAATCCTATTTCCACCATCTTTTAACTTCATATTTCATTTGGAATGGCAAATTTTCCATTTTTGGGCGAATTGTCCCAAAAATCTCAAAATTATGATTTTGTCCCTCAAGGGCAAATCATGTCCAAAACACTCCTAACCCTTGATTGATATTTCTCTAGGCTAATAGGGCCTTACTAGGAATGCCTCGTTGCCTTCATATGATTTATCCACACATCTTGAATCTTTGATTCTCGTATTCATTTTATTGATTGTGAGTGCTATGGTAGCCATTCCTATCTGCATGAACTCCTAATTTTAAGGTTCACACCTTACTCATCTACATGAAATCTCAGGTTGGACAAATCATTCAACTTAAGTGCCGAAATGACGTCAACTCTGACAGTTGGCGCAACAAAGTCCCCGATCCCATTCTTCTGGTTTTCGCATAATTGAATAGAATTCTCCCAACTATTCGATAGGGTTTTTAATCGTGCCCTCTACAGAACGATTGGTGGTGATTCGTTGGGATGTACGCGCATCACATGCCACTAGACCGCATCGAAGGTCGACCACGTATATCGCCATTGCGATTTGGGTAACGGGCCTTCGGAGAGGCCCACGTCTGATCAGACGGGATGGCCCATTAGCTCTCAAAAGCACTAGAGGGTCACGACTGTGTCACTCACGCATTGCGCGACCGCGGCAAGGCTTGAGGCTATGCCCTACTTTGCGCCAGACAGAGCCTTCAGGTTCACGAGCGCAAATTGCGCTCGGCAAAGCTTGAAAGGCTATGCCTTGCTCTTTTTCAAGCTCTACAGGCCTCACGGCATAGGATTTAGGGCGTAGCCCTTCACTGGCTCAAATTGGGCCTGTCTTCTAGTTCGGTTATACAACTGAATGGTTACATTTTCGTCTGGGTTGCGTTCTTCTTCTCATTTTTGCCTCTTCTTCTGTTCTCGCTATAGTTCGCCTCCTCTTCTGTTGTCTCGTGACAATTTATTTTTCCTCACCCTTGTTCTCTCTTGCAAGGTATTATTTCAATGCTCGTGTTGTATGTTTTGTCCGTTCAATAATATTTTTATAATGTTTCAATTAATTTATGAATTTTTTACTTTGCATGATTTCAGATAAAAGCAAAATCATTCGGCCTCCTCACTCCATGAGTGCTCTCCATTGGCAGTTTGAGGTAAATTACGATATATTTTTTTTTTCAATTTGTTCAGCAAATTACGATTTTGCAACTTGCAAGAGTGGAACACTGTAGTTGAACGATAGCTTTGTTGTGGTTGCGAAAGGTCTCTGCTCCTAGATCACACAAACATGGTGTCACATATTTTTTATTTTTTTTCGTATTTTTTTTAGGCACTTTTGTTTTGGTGTCAATTTATTTATTATTCATATATGAATAATTTATTTACATTTGTTATAGTATTATTGTTCGTATTATTGACATGTTAGAGGTACCACGGAGGGAACTAGTGTACCAAATTATCGTGAAACAAATTAATGTCACCAGAATGAGAGTACCAATGTCCTTGTGGGCTATTATGTAACCTAAAACCACTATAACTCCCTTAATCCCCCACGTAATCTCAATAAGAGGTCAAGGAAAAAAATGCAGCTTGAACCGTACTAGACGTAGAAATTCTAAAATAGCCAATGCATGTTTTAGACCAGGGAAATATAGTAATAAAGGAAAAGAGGAGAAAGGAACACTCACATATTCTCAGGATTTTTCGAAAATTGTTTAAACACAAAACCTTCAGTTTACAATGCGTCTTTCCCAAGAATTATTGGAACTCCTTGTTTCATGTACAACAATAATGACATGCCAACACATATATAAAGTGTGTCAGTAACTTCATTTTTTAAAAATTATTTCTTATATGTGTATTTCTTTTTAAAAAGTTAATTTATAGTTATTTCTTACCTGTGAGAGCAAAGAGAAAGTATGTTTTTTTTTTGTTAATATTTTTTGTAATGTTTCAAATAATTCGTGAATTTTTTACTTTGTAGAAAAACCAATCGGCGTCCTCACTCAGTGCGTGCTCTCCGTCAATAGTTTGAGGTAAATTCCTATGTAGTAATTATTTTTCTAATTTTTTCGGTATAGATTTATATATTTGTTTATTATTCATAGATGAATAATTTATTTACATTTATTGTAGTGTTATTGTTATTATTATTTATGAGTTTATAAAATTATATATATTTACAAAATTAGTTACTATTCAAAATACACACATATATTTACAATATATATATATATATTTGGTCGTTATTTATACCAAAGTATTGCATGTTATTTATAGATTGTTAATATTATGTCCAGAGAAGCGTGGAATGGATTTTATCCGGTCCAAAGAATATTTTTAAATAAATTAAAATTTTGAATAATTAAACTGAAGTTAGTAACCATGGACTAGCAAAATCATCATTGTTAAATAATGTACGAAAAATTCAGAAAAAATTTCGAAAAACTCCCCAAAAATAGAAAATGGCAATATTCAACTAACCATGGACTATTTTTTTCGATAATTTGACCTTCGAATTTTAAAAAATGATGATTTTTCCTTTCTGGCAAATAATATTCCAAAAATTTCTGAAAAATTCTGAAATTTTTTCAAAAATGTAAAATGACCACAATCAACTGACTATAGTAGGATAATAATTACGTAATTATATATGCAAAAAAATTTATAATTCATTTATTTAGTAAAATGTCGTCTACATCTTTTGCGATTGTGCATTAGGGAGGTACAATAGTACGAAATCAATATGGAGTTGATTATGATGGCGGACAATATGCTATTTCAAGTTTGAAAATATATCCTCATTTGAAGAATTACGTGCTACGATTTGGCGCACGTTGAATAGAATATCAAATTAGTATATTCGAAGCCTGATGTATAGATACCATAGGGCAATGAATTCGCATTATGTTGAATATGATATTATGGAGGTGTATAATGATGGTGCAGTTACGATGATCCAACAGTTTGCACTTTCGGGTGGTTTTACGGGTTTTTTACAGTTTTATGTAATTGTAGATGAACACCAGCATGTTCATGAAGATGGCATTGAGAAAGGCTACAATTATGTTGGGGAAGCTTTAATGTTGGTGAAAATAGTGTTGATGATAATGATGGATATGACTGTGACATCCTAATTTTCAGTCAATTTCAGACTCATTAATGAGAAATGAATCTAGCGATGTATTTCAGTCATATCTCGCTCAAATCTGATCAATTCGAGTAGACTGACCAAAAGGGAAAGGCTAACGCGAGATAAGGTACGTGGACTTAGGGAATTCGGATAAGAAATGGTACTTTGACCATAAGGATTGTTGAGGGGATATTTAGAACCACAAAAAGGCCAATCCAAGAACGATTAGGGAATGCCTTGCGAGTGTCATACGATTGGAGCGCGGGTGATGCCGCTGGACCAACGTATGATTTGCAAAAAAAATTCCTAAATCGGATAGTGAAGATCGTGACCATAGGAACTAGTGATAAACCCTCACAATTACATGATAGCCAAAGCTACCACGAATTGACGAGCCCTAAATGTGATGAGAATCACAGGGTCGATACGCGTAAAGTCCATAAAAGCCGCCCGTCGGTTAAGGATAGGCTGGAACCACGTTTGATAAAGGAAATCATTATAAACGAGTCTTGAAAAATTTGAAATGGAGAATCAAGAATTTCAACATTATTTGAATTGGTCGTCGCCCTATCGAAGAGTTTTGGAGCGAGAAAAACGACATTCTGAACGTCGGGGGTAAAATTAACCTTTTGCCCCTCAAGCTTAAAGCCTTGCCCATGCATTTGAAGAAGGGAATTTTGGACTTTGAACCCCCTCAAGGCTATTAAAAATTAGGATGAATATGGGCCATTGGATCAAGCTTGATTAACATGAGGGACAAGTGTCAATGGATAGGCAAAAGAGTAGTCAAATCCACTATGCCGTACCTACCATTCAACCCATTGACCCAAGCTTGGATATATAGTCTTTTTCTCTCTCTCCTCACCTCATTTGACCGGCCATACTCCCTCAAGAACCACCGAAAACCATCTTCTTCTTCCCTCTTCATTCTGCCCGACGTCGACCAGATCTACGGCCTCTCTTCATCGCCGTCGACGACCTCTTTCGGCCACCGCCTGACCACCGGCCAATCATACCAACCTAGCTCTATGTGTTGCTGATCTCCTCGAAGTGGAAGCACGGCATTTGGACCACCAAGGAGCTCCGGCCAAGAGTTTTACCGAAAGCCAACAGAATCTAACTCAACTTGAGGTAGGCCCGATTTCTAACCCTTTTGAAGGTCGAAATGTTGGATTTTTGAGGTCAAATTTTATGGAGGACTAGAGGACATCTGTATGAATCTATGGTAAAAATTTGGGAGTGATTTGATGAAGTTTTGACCTCAAATGGGTCTTGTGAACTTGGAACAGAAATTGTCAGTACTGACTTTAGAGGAAACGACGACGTTTGACGGAAATCCGGTGACCATTTGATCTCAAACTCATGGTGAGCCTCATAAACCCTTAGATAGACGTGTTAAGAGATAGGATGATGACTGAATGATAGATTTAGAGTTGATTTAGGGTTGGTTGTGCTCGATATGCACAGAACCGAGAAGAACCGATTTGGTTCTGTGCAAGGCCGAGGCTGTTGGGCTGATGATGGTTGGATCATGGGAATTAAATTGGTGATTAAGACATGTTAAGATGATGGTGATTATGCTATGGAGAATTATGGTACATGGATTGAGGATTTGGATAAGGAAATTGACTACTTGATTGAAATTCCTAGGTTGCGCGGTGAGGTTTGTCTTGTACCCTTGGAACCGAGATTGTGAGGATCCAAGAAGTGAATTTTGGTGTTATCAAATGCAAGGTAAGGGAATCCTAAACTTAGGATAGGAAGATTGGACTCGATTGGGCGAGTCAAATAATAAATTGAATGATTTGTGAGAGTTTTCAAGATGATTGTTCTTGAAATGTCCTAAGATTGTATCGAGTTTATGTGTGCCATTATTTGTGCTTGAATTATCCATCATGTGTGTGTGTCACTTGATTGCCTTGCATGCCATGAGTTTTTGAATTGTGCCTGAATTGCACATGTAGTCATGTATGGAAAACGAATTGAAAATCATGGCATGGGCATGACATGGCGAGGCCCTGAGGCGTACAAGACGCGGGGCGGGAGATGGATATCCTGATGCGATGTAATCACAGGGTTGATAATGTGTGGCGCCTTGATGGAATCTAATCGAGGGGTTGAAATGGCCACGGTCCTGATACAAATTATTCACGGGACGGAGGTATGTGGTGATAATATTGGCCTGGAGATTCATTGGAATCTAATGTGTTTACGCGGGTTACCAATGACGGTCTGATGCGTTTACGCGGAACGAGCCTGATGCGATCTAATCTCTGGCTGGAGGATGAGGTAGGCAGGAAGAGGTGGTTGTGGTGAAACGGCAGGATGAGGTGTGCATGATCATCTGAGTGTGACATGGTATCATAGTTGCATGCCCCATCATCTGTGTGTCACTATCTTATTTGTATGTGCCTGTATGCCTATGAGTTTGGAATTTTGGGATAGATGACTGCCTGAGTAGAAGATCAGCCTGACCTAGGGTTATTTTCTTTTACTGAGATGTGTTTCTCACCCCTTTGGAGACCCATATTTTTACAAATCCTAGGGCTTAGGTATGTGGCCTATTCGTTTGGGGGATCCCAAGGAGATGACGGCATATTTTGACGAGTTTCCGGATAGGCAGGGGAATATTTATGTGAGAAAGTGTACGGTTTTATGGGTCGACGATGGTAGCCCGGACTAGAGCCTCATAGGTCCGAGACATGGTTTAAGAAGGTCGGAGACGAGTCGATTGGGCCGCTGAAGCCCCACGAGGTACCCTAGGAAGTTATCCCTGATTGGTGCCAGATCGCCAGGGAGCAGGAGCTGCTAGAAGGGTCTGTAGTTGGGTCTAGAAATAGACCAGAGAAGACCCCGACCTTAGAGTTCACTGAGGACGAGGTGATTGTCGTGGAGGCTACCGAGGAGGATCTCGCTGAGCCGTCACATGAGGAGACCATGGAGGATTCCATCGAGGTTCGTTCCGAGAAGTTCTCCGAATATGAGCCGACAGAGGATGCAGAGGATACAGGGAACTCCAGCAGCTCATATTAGGTGTTCTAGTTTATTGGCTTGATCTTATGATGGTGACCCCCGACCATTGCTATTTTAGGTGTCGATGATGGTCATACCTTTTGGTGTGCTTACCCTGTCGCCCTTACCTAGCGAATTGTATTAGTCGGAATTTGTATGAACCGTAAGTTATAATGTATGACAGTTATTATGCTATCTAGGTCTCACTTAACTTATATTTTGTACGGGGATTTATTTGAGTATCGCTTCCGCATGCTTAATGTATATATATTATCTCTCGACTTGTTTGTGGATCTTGGGACCACAAGAGATATGTTGTTTGCTTGCAGGGATGTTCGCATGCTCGACAGGTTCAGGGCATGACATCCCCGTTCGATTTGGTATCAGAGCAAGGTTAGCTCGATCCAAAGTCGGTTGAGGACTAGAGTAATAAGGAAGATTAAGTTGGGACAAGGACGGATGGCAAGACCTTAGGAGGCTGGTTAAGATAAGGCATGGGGTGTATAGTGTGTGACCTGGTGCTTAGGATTGGTTTTTGATCTTGACAGGATTGTGGAAATGCATAAGGATCAAGTTTCCTGCTTTGGATTGAAGGTCATTTCTGGACATTGGTTTGTTTAAGGAATGAAATTGATTGGCTTTAGTGAATCACGGGAGTGAATGGAACTGAGAAATGGCCATGAGTTATTTATTGGAGTGTCTATGGAAGTTATTATATGAAAGGACTATTGCAATGTAACTGTTTCTGTTAAGGATTAGTTAGTAGTTTTGGATTTAAATGATTGAGTAAGTTACTAACCCCTCGCTGAACTTATGGTGGACCAGGTTCAATAGAAAGTGATAAAGATGAGCAACCCATCTAGAAGGTCTAGAAGAATCAGAGGTGGAGCTTCTAGCTCGAGGCCGCCTGTCGCTGAAGATCCAAAAATGGATGGCGTGTTGAGAGCGCTAGAAAGAATTGGTGACATGATTGATAGGTAGGCTCAGGATCAGGACGCTGCCATCTCCCAGGCAGTAGGAACTGCCATAGCCGTCGTCAATGCCAACAGCGGCAATAATAGTGTCAACGGAAGCCAGAATGAACAAGGCCAGGGCAATGAAGCTGTGAATGCTCAAGAGGAAATCATTGTGGCCAGACAAATGGGCCAGCCGGTGGAGCAATTTATAAAGTTGAAACCGACTCAATTCGATGGAACTGGAGATCCCGAGTTTACACCCAGGTGGATCGAAAAGTTAGGGAAGGTTTTTGGGGTGCTGAGATGCACCGATGAGGAGAAGGTACTACTAGCAGTGTACCAGTTGGAGGGTACTGCAAATGGCTGGTGGCCTGCCACCAAGAATGGCGTTTTCCCTGAAGGAATGGTCATGAATTGGGAAGCCTTTAAGACGGCATTCAATGATAAATATTTCTTTGAGACGGCCTAGAAAAGGAAGCAAGCAGAATTCCTGTAGTTGCGCCAAAACCAGCTAACGATAGATCAGTATGAGACTGAGTTCTCAAGGCTGTCGAGGTGCTATCACGCCTCGAACCCGGCCAGCGCGCGAACATCCCGCCCAGCTGTTCCTTTTACAATAACTCCAGGATCCAACGGCCAATAATTTGAGTACTGACAGAAATACACATGCGGAAGTGATGCCATCTCCATTCACATTGATACAACCACATACGATGACTTAGGACAAATACATCAAATTACATTTTCCAATTAATCATCCTAATTCAATATTTGGAGTACAATCTCAATTTCAACAATTGGCAATTCCATTATAAATACAACTGGTCAACTATCTCTTCAAATGCCACTCCTTGGCAAGCCCGTGCTACCTTCGCCTGGAAACTTGAAAAAAAAATGAAGCCCCCACTGGGGTGAGATATAAATCTCAGTAAGGTGGGTCCTAGCCCTAGGTTAAGCCAACCATCCACTCAGGTAGTTATCTATCTCAAAATCCAATCTTATAACATGCTGGTGCATCAAGCACAAACCATAAAACAACAACATGCAGCAGACAGGCAAACCACAATGACCTCACGTCCCACTCAGACATTCTTGTCCACTCAGCCTACCACTTCACCACATCCACTTTTCTTCGCCTGCCTCAATCTCTAGCCCGCGATTAGATCGCATCAGGCTCGGTCCGCGTAAACGCATCAAACTGTCATCGCCAACCCACGTAAACGCATCAGGTTCCGATGAATCTCCAAGCAAAGCTCATTAACTCATACTTCGTCCCGCGATTAGATGGCATCAGGACTGTGGCCTCTTAACCCCGCAATCTCGTTGCATCAGGGCGTCACACAATATCAACTCCACCCCACGATCTTGTCGCATTGGGATTTACACCTCCTGCCCCGCGTCTCAATCGCCTCAGGGCCTCTCCGTCCCGCGAATATTTCGCATCAGGACCGTGGCTATATCAACCCCGCGATCACATCACATCATGGCACCACATCACATCAACTTCACCTCGCGAACTCGTCGCATCAGGGTATATATCTCCTACCTTGCGTCTCATACGCTTCAGGGCCTCTTCGTCCCGCGAATATTTCGCATCAGGACCGTAGCTATATCAACCCCGCGATCACAGTGCATGAGGGCGCCACATCACATCAACTTCACCCCGCGAACTCGTTGCATCAGGGTATATATCTCCTGCCCCGCGTCTCATACGCTTCAAGACCTCTTCGTCTCGCGATTAGATCGCATTAGGACCGTGGCTATATCAACCCCGCAATCACATCGCATCAGGGCGCCACATCACATCAACTTCACCCCGCGAACTCGTCGCATCAGGGTATACATCCACTGCCCCACGTCTCATACACTTCAAGGCCTCGCCAAGTCGCTGCCCCGCGTCTCATACGCTTCAGGGCCTCTCCATGCCACACTTATGCCGTGATTTTCAAATAATACAAGACAACATGTGCAATTCAAGTACAGCTCAAGATTCATGGCATGCAAAGCAAATCAATTGAAATCCGGACATGGCAAACGACTTAGGCATATCCAATGTCACACACGTTCCTCCTATAACATCTTAGGATATAACAATGCTATCCCCTTTGATAAATCCTCTTAATTCAGTCAATTCAATCCATGACTCACCCAATTGAGTCCAATCTTCCCAGCATAAGGTTAGGAATTCTCTTACCTTGATTTCAACATCACAATTTACTCCTGTTGAGCCTTCAAAATTTCGGCCCTCAATGTCCAATATCGAACTCAATGCGCAATCTAATAAAATCCAACCAATTACGTCAATTTCTAATCTAATTCAACCATCCATGAACCCCAAGTCTCCATAGCATTATACTCATCATTTTAACACATCTTAATCATCAATTTGAGACTTATAATCCAACAATCACAGCCTCCACAGAACCGGTCTTGCACAAAACCGAACCGATTCATTTCGATTCTGTGCAAACTGCACACTTTCAGCCCTTAATCCACTCCTAAATCCTTCATTTAATCATCAATATATCTCTTAACATGTCTATCTAAGGTTTTAGGAGGCTCGCCTAAATTTTGAGCTTGATTGGTTGCCGGAAACCCTTTGAAATCGATGGATCTTTCCTTGGTCAGTACCACCAGTTTTCTGCACCAATTTCACAAGACCGGCTCGAGGTAGAAACTTCATTAATTCAAGCCCTAATTTTTACCACAAATTCATCTATATCTCCACTGAGTCTTCACAAAATTTGAGCCCAAAATTCCAAGATTTCGATCGGTTAAAGGGGTAAGAACCGGACCTACCTCAGTTTGAGTCCTAATTTGTCGGCTTTTAGGAGAATCTCTGCTCCGAACTCCGAACTCCTTGGTGCTCCAAATTATCCGATTCTACTTCAAAGAGGTTAGTAGGACATGGGGCTACGTTGGTGTGGCCGGCCGGCATCTAGGGGTGGCCGGAAGTGGTCCTTGTGGATGGCGAATGGGGCGTCTAGAAGCTATCCGGCGAACAGCAAAACGGAGGAGGAAGAAGAAGAAGCTTTCGGGAGTTTGGGGGAGCTTTGGCCGGTCAAAATGATGGGCTTGAGTCAATGGGAGAATGGTAGGTGTGGAATGGTAGGTTTATCCACTCAATGGTTGATCTGGTGACGCTTATCCCTCTAGTCAATCATGCAAGATCCAATGGCCCACAATCCTTCTTGATTTTCGGTAGCCTCAAGGGGTTTAAAAGACCAATTTGCCCTTCTTCAATTGCACGGGTAAATTTTTAAGCTTAAGGGGCAAAACGGTCATTTTACCCCCGACGTTCAGAACGTCATTTTTTTTCGTTCCAGGATTCTTCGATAGGGCGACGACCAATCCGAATAACGTTGGAATTCCTGATTTTCCATTTCACACTTTTCAAGACTCGTTTCTAATTGCTTACTCTATCAGATGTAATTCTAGGCTATTCCAAACCGACGGGCGGCTTTTGCATACATTACGCGTATCGACCCCGTGATTCATATCATGTTTTGGGCTCATCAATTCATGGCGGCTTTGGTTGTCATGTAATTGTGAGGGTCTATCACTAGTTCCCTCGACAATCCTTACGGCCAAAGCACCGTTTCCTATCCGAGTTCCCTAGGTCCACGTACCTCGTCTCGCATTAGCCTTTCTCCTTTTGTCAACCTACTCGAATTGATTGGGTTCTAGATACACATTTATCGTCAATGAGCCTGAAATTGACTGGAAATCAGAATGTCATAACTCTTCTCCCTTTAAGGAAATTTCGTCCTCGAAATTCGCAACCTTCTACCCATCCAATACTTTGGAGTATTGGCGCCTCGTCGCTCCCTCACTCTTCCGGATAATCCTTTTCGTGGCTTGCTGATCTTGCTCGTCCTTTCCATCCCAAAACTATCTTCCTTAGGGCTTGTCTCCTTCTGTCCTCAATCCAATGGGCTTCTCTCCATTCTCTTTTGGGTATTCATATCATTTGTTAGCAGCTCATCCTCGAGCGTTCACCTTATCTCTTTCATAAGTCCATAACCATTATCACCAAGCTCTCGCTAGAATGCACTCTTTAATGTCCATGCCATTTGGCGTATCACTCCCTTCAAATTTCCTTTCACGCCAACAGATATTCAAGAGCTTTATGAATTTGTCCTCCATTAATCAAATGAGTTATGGCCCTCTCGACTCCTCAAACATTTACATGGCTACTTCCATAACAATCCATTCTCGACTCCATCCGGCAATTCCCTTGGATCAAGTAATCCTTCAACTTTCATCGACACATCTAGCGCTCGACTACAAGATAGACAAACTTCAACTTTCAACTTTATCACCGATATATATGTGCATCTTGACACATCTTTGTGCCACCCCAAGGTCACTATAGTTCCTCCTTTGAATCGTACTTCCGTCCATAGGGCTCAAGAGTTCCATCCATTCCTATAATTTCTCTAGTATCGATGTTCAACCATGGCACACTTCAATTTCCTTCTGGCCTTCAAGCCAGGTGTTCCCAGTAGCCGTCACACTAGTCCATTAACGAACTTCCAACTTGAGGGAAGATCTGTCCCTCCATTGCCCATTTCTCAATGTTCAACTCTCACTTGTAAACATCCGTTAAACCATTCGTCCTTCCTTAGCGATGCAAATATCGCTATAACAACATTTAGGCGGTCTCTTCGTTCCATGCGCCTTTTCACCAATTCCCTTCAGACATTCCATGCTCTCAAAATCTTATAATTCCCATAATTTAGAGGTATTTTCTTTATCTAAGCAATACTCTCACATCCACAAACAACTCTATACATCTGCGTTGCCTCTCATTCAATTCCTCTCAAAAAGCTACTAGCTGATATCTTTTGGAGTAGATATAAACTAAAAATCTTCTTCCACCCAAGTAAGATTTTTCCAACCTTGTTGCGAGAATATTCACAAACCAACTTCAATCATGCTCTAAGCATGCCAATTCATGTAGCTTTACTATCATGGCGTACATGCAATACCCATTTCAATTTGTCTTGTTACTCCCCAAGTTTCGTTCTACGTCGCGTCATTACGACCTTCATAAGCTTCTCAATTTTCAACCGAAATCATCATACATTGCATAGTTATCAGCTTAACTCGAGTCCTTGAAAACTCTTTTCACGTTCATTCACCCATTCGCGTTACATCTCACCGTTAATCCATTTTATGAATGGAACAGCTCTTGTGGGGAGTCTTTCAGCGGTCTGTCTATCGCCACTCATCAATCTCAAGAAGCTTGCACTTTTCGAAACTCACATCGACCCTTGTCGATTCATCACTTATTGCTATCCTCAAAGGATTTATCACTTATTTCAATGCGTAAATCCTGCTTCATCAAGTTCATAACTTGCGCTCTTTACATTTAGCATGCAATAGACATTTCCTTAGAGCCCATACGACATTCTCAAAAACTGTCCATGTTTCTCATGGCTCCTTACATGAGTTCAACCATCGCCTCTCGAGATGGTAACGACCCACTCAATCATTCCTTGGGCACTTAGTTCGGCGATTATTGACTTCCTTCCACCAGGTGTCAAATCTTTCCAACTATCCCTTGCACCCTTCACTTAAGAGCTCAGACCTTAGCTTTCTGTCGTCACAGGTCTCCTCTAGGACTGCACGACATTTTGTTTATTCTTGTCATTCTTCTTCTCGAGAAGTATTAGTGCTAGCCTCTGAGTTTCATACTCACTAAGGTAACCTTATCCAATTCCGTTTGTTACACTGAACGTCGAAATCATTCTGGAATTCAACATTATTTTCGAGACTGTCTCTCCGATTTCACTTCCAAGAGTCATTCAAGTTTTGTGTTTTCTTTCTCGGTACAGGCGCTCAATCATCATACTAAGACAATTTAGAGTTTTTCTTCCTCTTACAATAGGGTCTCTTACCCTAAGGAAGAAACTACACAACTCTGTGGTATTTTCTCACTTCAAATTCACATTGTCCTTCCCATTCCATAGGACAACAACCTTGGAGTCTGCGCCAATGGCAACACCTTTACTTCAGGACTCAAATGGCACCATGTTTTCACATCCTTTTTCCCATAACTCAGTCACCTCCAGTGACAATATTTGTCTGTCCTTGGGTCTCACAAATCCCCATGTCGAATACTCAATTCTACGTTCTCGAATCACTTTGTATTTACATTCTAAGTGCTCTTTTCGCTTACCCAACCATTCATTGGAATTACAAAGAATCAAGACTATCAAGTCTATTCGCTTTTCTTTTTGTCAATGACCAATTCATGGTTCAATTGCCCTTTAAGAGCAATGCCCTATTCGTTAGATAATAGCAACTCATGATTTCATCTCTCATGGTTCCAATCCAATCATCCAATCCCAGGAAATCATTAACTTTAGGCAATCTAACATTTCGATTCTTCTTCGACCTTATTCATCGCAGGAATGACTCACTGCTCACTTTCCACTATGTATCTTACGCCTAGGAAATCAACCATTTCCCATAGGCACGCTCCATATTCATAATGAATATCTCTTCGCTCGTAATCCACGAACAGGAGTTCTCTTATTCATAGGTCCTTCAATCATACTCTTCTTTTGCTGAGTCCCATCACCATTTCTTAAAATCAGGAATAATATCCAGCCATAAGGTTTTCAAGTTCCAATCCACTAAGGGATTTACCCATCTTATTCAAGGGTCCTTGACCACCCTTGCCATATATCTAGGCGATCTTGAGAACTCTGTCTCATACTGGCCGATCATCCTATGATCCTTGCAACAATATTAGGATCCAAACAATCCTTGCCCTCAAGCAATCTCGGGATGGTACCTTCCATCGATCAACTCAACAGAAGTAGTCTAGGCAGATCTCATGCCTCCAAGGAAATCCTTCCTCTAGTGATCTTTCACCAATCCTCAATAGCCTCTTAGGGCTAGTACTGTCAGGGTCACTTCCTTCTTTAGTACACCCAAAATCTCTAAGGTTTTCTCACAAAACCCTCAATCCAGAGGGAGACAATTTCGAACCTCATCCCTCTGCTTGGCTCAATCAATTCTAGCCTTATACATTATCTTACAAGCTTTTCCAAGCTCTCGTGATCCTACCCACACATTCAATTTCGAAAAGACCTGCTCATAGTCATCTTTTTCATGACTTCCATCACTTTAACTGTCAGTACAAGTCGTCTCAGCGACTTGGGTAACAATGGTAGCTCCTTTCCGAGTTCACCTACCCATAAAATTTCTCATTTCTATTTAAGGTTTCCACGACCCATTCAACTCCTAGGTCCCATGTGGTTCACAAACTCGAGCCAGTCGTTCTGCTGGTTTTCACGTTCTGGTTGCTTATCTTTACTCAGTTCTCATGATCTATCTTAGTCCTTGGATCTTTCCGTATCTCGCATACACAAGCCAAGTGCTACTCTAGCGACCATACCTTGGTCCTTCAATCTTATCAGATTCTCATGTTTCTTGGGCCACTACGATTCTCTCCAGGAATCAAAACTCAAGTCATTTACTCAAGTCCATCAATCTCAAGCTGCTCATCTCAATATCTTTCACTATCAAACAATCCTCTAATGGTTCTTAGGCAATTCTCAATTAATTGCCACATATTCAAAGGTTTCAAGTCATCCTTGATCTGGAATCATCCCTCAGCCCGTCTCAACGGGGCAACTCCTCATCTAACGGCCACTACAAGGCCAGCCTCAACGAGGCAACTTCTCAATCAAGCACTCAAGGCAATGATTCACTAGTTAAAAGTTCATATTCTAGGCCTAAAGGCATCCGCCACTCTAGCACAATCACAACAAACTATTTCATTCTCGACATGCCTCAGCTCAACGGGTATAAACCCCATAGGTTGTCTAATCCCTTAGACATACTTTGGCCTAGCATTCACATGAGGCTAATCATGAAATATGCCGAACAGGCCCATCACAACTATCACTTTTCTTTTTCAAACGGCTTCCATCGCCAAGCACAAAGCTTTTATTTGTGCCACTCATAGGCACCATTACACAGGTCATGCCACTTTCAATCATTTTCGATGAGGATCAATCTCATGCCACACATCACTTATCCATAATTGGACTCAACCTGATACCTAGGCTTCCCCTTTCAAGTTTTGACTTGGGTCATTCCTGCCTCGTGCCATCTTAGAAGCCTGCCAGGAGCCGCTCCTTGTCCAGACCTCTCCGTCCCGTTGATCACTCTCCGCCCTCATCAGACCTGGCCGTTGTAGGTTGTCCCAAATCATATATCTACGGAGAAAGCCCCGTTCCACATATCTCATACCATGTTTCATTACAGTTTATAGGTATCTCATCAACTCGTCCCATACCAAGTGACGGTTTATTAAGTCCAACAGCGATAAGTCACTACATGCACCCTCATCAACTTGCTTTTCATAACCACAACTCAAGTATAGCATGACTGTCCTCACCACTTGTCATAACAAAAGCGTCTTCAGATCAATTCCTATCCATTCAAGGGTTCTAATTCCACCAATGATCGTCACATTTTATAAATCAATTGCCTATATTCAACCATATACCTCAAGTCCAGTCAATATTCAAATCAAATCTCTATGCATCCGATCGCAACTGATCTTCAACTCATATCACCTAAGGCAGTCAATAGTAATCGATAGCTAAACCATCATAATATCACGCAACTCAAGCCTAAATCCATCAATATCAGTCGTCTCCTTATAATTCGTACTCCTCAAGTTGAGTTATGGACAAATCAAGGTCGCAATTATACATCTCAACTGACCCTTCATTCATAAGCAATTCCCTATTATCCTCGAGTTCAATTAATACCTCAGAATCCATGCTTATGACTCGCAAATCCCAGCTTGCTTGCACTTAAGCTTTAATCAGCACATAACTCAAGGTCATCCATTAAAGTCAACTTTAGGACCATTAGAATGCCTCACAAGTTCAAGCCTATAATCCTCAAGATTTAGCAATCCACGCTTTGTCCTATAGAACTCAATATCTAACTGTCCTTAAGTCATCGCTCCTTATCACTCCAAACCTCAACCACATTAGATTGAGCTGACCTTGCTCTGATACCAAATTGAACGGGGATGTCACGCCTCAAACCCGGCGAGCGCGCGAACATCCCGCCCAGCCGTTCCTTTTACAATAACTCCAGGATCCAACGGCCAATAATCTGAGCATTGACAGAAATACACATGCGGAAGTGATGCCATCTCCATTCGCAATGATACAACCACATACGATGACTTCGAAAAAATACATCAAATTACCTTTTCCAATAAATCAAAGATCAATTCCTAATTCAATATTTGGAGTACAATCTCAATTTCCACAATTGACAATTCCATTATAAATACAACTGGTCAACTATCTCTTCAAATGCCACTCCTTGGCAAGTCTGTGCTACCTTCGCCTGGAAACCTAAAAAAACATGAAGCCCTCACTGGGGTGAGATATAATTCTCAGTAAGGTAGGCCCTAACTCTAGGTTAGGCTAACCGTCCACTCAAGTAGTCATCTATCTCAAAATCCAATCTCATAACATGCTGGAGTATCAAGCACAAACCATAAAACAACAATATGAAGCAGACAGGCAAACCACAATGACCTCACGTCCCACTCAGATATTCTTGTCCACTCAGCCTGCCACTTCACAACATCCACTTTTCTTCACCTACCTCAATCCCTAGCTCGCGATTAGATTGCATCGGCCTCAGTCCTCGTAAACGCATTAGACCATCATCGACAACCCGCGTAAACGCATCAGGTTCCGATGAATCTCCAAGCAAAGCTCATTAACTCATACTCTGTCTCGCGATTAGATCGCATCAGGACCGTGGCCACTTAACCCCGCGATCTCGTTACATAAGGGTTTACACCTCCTGCCCCGCGTCTCATATGCCTTAAGGCCTCTCCGTCCCGCGAATATTTCGCATCAAGACCGTGGCTATATCAACCCCACGATCACATCGCATCAGGGCGCCACATCACATCAACTTCACCCTGCGAACTCGTCGCATCAGGGTATATTTCTCCTGCCCCGCGTCTCATACTCTTCAAGGCCTCTTCGTCCTGCGAATATTTTGCATTAGGACCGTGGCTATATCAACCTCGCGATCACATCACATCAGGATGCTACATTACATCAACTTCACCCCGCGAACTCGTCACATTAGGGTATATATCTCCTGCCCCGCGTCTCATACGCTTCGGGGCCTCTTCGTCCCGTGATTAGATTGCATCAAGACCGTGGATATATCAACCCCGCGATCACATCACATCAGGGCACCACATCACATCAACTTCACCCCGCGAACTCGTCGCATTAGGGTATACATCCACTGCCCCGCGTCTCATGCACTTCAAGGCCTCGCCAGGTCGCTGCCTCACGTCTCATACGCCTCAGGGCCTCTCCATGCCACACTTGTGCCATGATTTTTAAATAATTATCCATTCATGACGACATGTGCAATTCAAGCACAACTCAAGATTCATGGCATGCAAAGCAAATTAATTGAAATCTGGACATGGCAAACGACTTAGGCATATCCAATGTCACACATGTTCCTCCTATAACATCTTAGGATATAATAATGCTATCACCTTTGATAAATCCTCTTAATTCAGTCAATTCAATCCATGACTCACCCAATTAAGTCCAATATTCCTAGCATAAGGTTAGGAATTCCCTTACCTTAATTTTAACATCACAATTTACTCCTTTTGAGCCTTCAAAATTTCAGCCCTCAATGTCCAATACCGAACTCAATGCACGACCTAATAAAATCCAATCACTTACGTTAATTTCCAATCCAATTCAACCATCCATGAACCCCAAGTCTCCATAGCATTATCCTCATCATTTTAACACATCTTAATCATCAATTTGAGACTTATAATCCAACAATCATAGCCTCCATAGAACCGAATCGGTTCATTTTGATTCTGTGCAAACCGCACACTTCTAGCCCTTAATCCACTCCTAAATCCTTCATTTAATCATCAATCTATCTCTTAACATGTCTATCTAAGGTTTTAGGAGGGTCACCGAAAGTTTGAGCTTGATTGATTGCCGGAAACCCTTTGAAATCGCTGGATCCTTCCTTGGTCAGTACCGGTAGATTTCTACTCCAATTTCACAAGACAGGTTCGAGGTCAAAACTTCATTAATTCAAGCCCTAATTTTTACCACATATTCATCTACATCTCTACTAAGTCTCCACAAAATTTGAGCCCAAAATTCCAAGATTTCGACCGGTTAAAGGGGTAAGAACCGGACCTACCTCAGTTTGAGTCATAATCTGTCGGCTTTTGGGAGAATTTCTGGTCCGGACTCCTCGGTGCTCCAAATTGTCTGACTCTACTTTGAAGAGGTCGACAGGACAAAAGGCTACGTTGGTGTGGCCAACCGACATCCAGGGGTGGCCGAAAGTGGTCCTCGTGGCCGGCGAATGGGGCGTCCAGAAGCTGTCTAACGAACAGCAGAACGGAGGAGGAAGAAGAAGAAGCTTTCGGGAGTTTGGGGGAGCTTTGGCCGATCAAAATGAAGAGGAGAGAGAGAGAGAGGAAAAGTCTATATACAAGGCTTGAGTCAAGGGGCGAATGGTAGGTGTGGAATGGTAGGTTTGTCCACTCAATGGTTGATCTTGTGACACTTGTCCCTCAAGTCAATCATGCAAGATCCAATGGCCCATAATCCTTCTTAATTTTCGACGGCCTTGAGGGGTTTAAAAGACGAATTTGCCCTTCTTCAA